>CANTUV010000039.1:59419375-60685000 GCA_947685225.1 Garcia nutans
AGGGGGCAGTTGTCCCCCTTCTTTTTTTTAAATTTTTTATATATATGTATATATATTATTAAAATTTTTAAAATGTTTAATTGCCTCTCTTTAAATTTATATAATTTTTAATATATATATGGTATTTTTATTTTGCCCCCCTTCATTAAAAAGTCTGACTTCGCCCCTGCCCCCGCCCCATATTAATAATGATAGATTAACATTTAACAAAATGGCCAATGTGGATGAGAAAATTGGGCAGAAACAAAACAATTTTAATTATCATTTCCTTAAAAGTATGTGTTTATTTATTTATTTTTTTTGTGAATTTTATTTGTTTTTTATATATTTAATTTTTATGATTTTTTAACTTTATTTTTTTAGTCTATTTGTTTTTTCCATATTGTTTGTATTATTTACCCTATTTATTTATTTCTACAGGTTTAAAATTAAACTTCTTAAAATATTAAATTAAAATATTTATATATTTATGTTAAATTTTTATTTAAAATTTAACACTCTTATTCTTTTTAAATTTAATACTTTTATACTCTTATTCTTTTAAATTTTAACAAATATATATTATTATATGTAACATATCTCAACATATAATTAAACATATATTAATTTTATACTTTTATTCTTTTAAAATTTAACATATAAATATTATTATATGTAATATTATATCGACATATAACTAAATATATAATAGTTTTATACTCTTATTTTTTAAAATTATAATTAAATATATACTAATTTTATACTCTTATACTTTTAAAATTTAACATGTATATATTATTATATGTAACATGTACTGATATATAACTAAATATATATCACTTTTATATTATTATTCTTTTAAATTTTAAGAAGCATGAATTATTATATGTAACATATATCGACATATAACTAAATATATCACTTTTATACTTTTATTTTTTAAAATTTTAACAAGTATATATTGTTATATATAATATATCCCGACATATAATTAAACATATATCATTTTTATGCTTCTATTTTTTTAAAATTTAATACATAAATATTATTATATGTAACATATATCCACATGACTAAATATATATCACTTTTATACTGTTATTAATTTAAATTTTAATAAGTACATGTTATATATAACACATATCTACATATAATTAAATATATATTATTTTTATGTTATTAATATATATTTAATATTAAAAAATTTATAATTAATATAACTAAATATATAATTAATAAAAAAAATATGTTATTTAAACTTAATTAGTATAATTAGTTAATTAGTAGGTAATTAAAAAAATTAAAAAATTCATTTCACTTCCACTCAAATCCAAATATTTTAATTTTAAAAATAATTTCAATATTAATAATCACAATTAAAAAAATAAATATAAAATTTTTACTGAAATTATAATGAAAAATATTTTTTTATTTCATTTTCATTTATTTTTATTTTTTAATAGGGTATTATCTAAAATAATTATTATGCCATTTAAAATAATTAATAATAATTAGTATAAATAAAGAAGAGAAAGATAAGGAAGAGTAATTAAGAAAATATCTTTAAATTTTAGTTAAAGCAAAAAGAAAGAGGCGTGTATTAAAGAATTCATAAAAGTGAGCATAAATGTGTCAAAATCATCATAAACCCTAGAATTTCAAAAAGTCCAAAAATTGCGAAAATGAAAGCAACATAACACCGCCTATTTTCGTAAACAAAAAATTTAAGAAAAGGTAAAAATGAAAAATTGAAAGATTAAAACTGAAAAAATAAAATAAAACAATATTAATGAAAATGAAACTTAAAAAATTGGATATGGTGTAATTTCTTCCATGACATTTCATATAAACCCTCGGCCCATTATATTATGTGAGGAGCGGAGTGTGTAAAAGCCCATTTAAAATTCACTGTAAAAGGGCCTTATCAGCACTTGGCCTCCAGAAAAATGAGCGAAAGAATTTATTATAAAATTTATTAATTTTTCAAAACAATTATAAATTTATCAAATTTTTTGTCAATTTATAAAAATTTACCAAATTAATATATTATATACAGAATTTATTATAAATTTGTAATACATATAATAACTTTTATAAATTTATTATAAGCTTATAATATATTTTTTATAAAATCACTATAAAGCTCTCGGAAAAATATGTAAAATTAAAAAACAATTTAATGCCAGCCATAGTTTTTAAGAAACATAGTTTTTTTTAAATTACCTGAAAAAATAAAATTATTTTCAAAATTATTTATTTTTTTAAATATCTATCTTTTTTTAACTTTTAATTTCAAAAATATACATATAATTTATTAAAAATATACGAAAACTATAAAATATTTATAAAAAAAATTAAAAAACACATTATAAATTTCTCTTATTTTTCAAAAGAAAATAACATATAAACCCTTAAAAAAATTCAATTTTGATACTAAATATGAAGGTGATTGGTGAGAGGTAACTTTGGTGACTGTCCATGGAAGAGTGATGATTATCAATTAAAGGTCCCCTCCCAATAAATTTGGGCAAGAAAAGAAGATACCAAAGCAGACAAAATTGCCACTTTATAAGGCCACAATTCAGAGTTCTTTTAAACATGGTTTTAACGTTGTTTTCTTCATGCCAACGTACACAAATGTTATTATGTTTTTTTGTTGTCGTTCCCATGTCATATGTTTCTTAATGCAATTGTTTTAATTTTTTTCTTTCTTTCTTTCTTTTTTTTTTCCTTGCATTAATTCAGTAAGTGGGAGTACAACCCATGATGGCCCTTTTTTTTTTTTTGAAAAAATATATATTTATTTAGTTTTTTTTAACTTTTTATGTTATTTTTTAAAATTAAATCTCATTTCTTATTTAAACCCAACATACTTTTTTCATTATATTATCAATGTACCATGTATAATTAAATTATTTTTTATATTTTTTAAATAAGAATTTAGATTAAAAAAGTAAAAGACGTATATGAACATCTCAATCGGATCGATACTTAGTAAATTAAACATATATCGATAGTCAAATATATATTAAAAAAATTACAAGAAATAAAAAGAATGAATATAAAGTGGTAAACCAAACTAACAAATTAACAGAATTTATAATTTTTACTATAGTTAATGCCATCAAATTAAAAAGCATAACAAAATTTGCGAGATATATATATATATATATATAAAGAAAAATTCACCTAAAATAAAGATATATATAACTAAATTTTAAGTTTAAAAAAAAAAAAAGAAGAAATGAAGAGGACCATGACTTCTATTGGTCCCTCCCTCCATCATGATATATATATATATGGTGTTTATGATTGGAATATCCAGTGTGTGTATGTCAATTTCTATATATATTCCATACACTTTCCTTCCCAGAAGATGACAATTATATAAATTGACTCGGCGGGTATGACTAAATGGTCTTAATTGGATGTTTCTGCAGCAATTAGAATTTTTCAAAGGGTTTGACTGATTATATGATTACTTTTTAAAATTGTTCTCTTAATTCAAATCAAGTTACAACTGTATAAACATTCACGTTAAAATATAATCTAATAATAAATATATGTTTTTTTGAACAATAAATTTAAAATTAATATCCCCTTTCTTCATAAATTTATAAACAATCTGAATACCAAATTCAGGATTAATTTTTCCCAATGCTTTAAAAAAAATTCTCTTAACTATATTTTAACGTGGACGAGGACCGGACAACTACTTACGGACTCTAAAATCAAAACATGTTAATTTTGTCCTAATTTCCAGACTGATACGGTCAAAATTTCTCATTATGGCTGCTGCCATATGTATATATATATATATGATTCAATTCCCATATTCTGTATTTGTAGCATGCTTTGTTTTAATTTTCTGGCATTTTTCTGTTCATTTTATTTATATCTCTAACTCTAAACATACATTCCTTTTTAACTCTTTTTTTCTTTTCTTTTGTTTTGCTGTTTTTGAACCGCAAGAAGCTAGCTTGCTAAGAGTAGTTGACCCATAATTTTGATTTCTTATTATATGATAAAAGCAGCTGCACATGGAGATACTTCCATCTTCTTCTTCTTGGTTTGGTTTAAGAGCTTTTGCCATTGTTTCTGCAACTGTTAGCAGCTTATTTTTCGCAATCTTTGCTTCTCTATTTGCTCTTGGTGAGTTCCGCTTTCATGGGCCTTCCTTTTTTTTTTTTTTTCTTTATTTTTGTTTATGGAGAATTTACAGATAAATGAGTATTTGGAATTCAGAATTGCTTGGAAAATTGAGCAAGTAAATTGCGTAAAGCAAGAAAAGTATTTTAATTTGGCATGGAAAGACGACTAGTCGTCTCTTGGTATATATCCAACCAGCACGCATAAGTTTCAGTGTTTAATAATAAAAATCCACAGTAGTTATGTGGATTAGTTAATTCATTTTTAGAATATATTATCTAATATAGCTGGCAAGCAAAAGGAACTGCCATTGATGAAGATAAAGCAACTTGCAACTTCAAACTAAATTATTCTAATTTTATAGAAATATTTAATCTGATTTAACCCTCAAATTGGCAGTAATTCTAAGCTTCAATGAGTGAAGAAAATTATAAATTAATGATCATATGTTTAAAAAATTTAGTATTTTTTAAATTCAAACCTGTTTATGATAAAATCTAGTGATATATTACAACGAGAGAGAGAAATTAATTATAAATTTATTGTTTAGAAAATGTGTATTTGCCGTTAGTCTATACTTTAGGGTGCACATTAGTTATTTTCTAAGATTGCATTAATGTTAATGCTAATTAGTTATAAAATCTAGTGGTATAATTTATCTAGTGGTATATTTAGCTTGGTTTAGTGTTATCATTTATGGGTAATTGATATTTCGAATATGTATGTAGTTGGCGTAACACTGGGAGCCATTTTTGGAGCAATGATAGGATTGAAAAGCAAGAGTGGGCTAGTTCATGGAGGCACAGTTGGAACTATTATGGGTTTTATTCTCTCTGTCGAAATCTTTAAAGTATCATTTGCTGTCTGGGATTCTGATGATCCTGCAATTCAGTCATTGTTTGCTTTGGTAATTAAATTTATAGTATGAATATGATTCTGCTATTCGATTTCTTTATATGAATTGAATTAATTTGAAATTTGAAATTTCCTTGCTAATTGCATTGTCTTTTCCTTTAAAGTTTGGAATTGCTTCAAACCACTTGAAAGAAACACTTTTACAAGGCAGGTTCAGTCCAGCCATCCAATTTCTACAAAAAAGTCAGGTACTTTTTTTCAGATTATTATTAGGGCCATGCATCAATCGAATTTGGTTGAATTTTAGGCCATATTTCAATATATTTGACTTAAATTACACATTAAAAATATCAAATCAAACTCAATCAAACTATATATATTTTTTATTAATTCGTGTCTTTTCATATTAGGTTATTAGATAAAATATTTTTTTTTTTAAAAAATGATGTTATATATATCAGCCTGGTTCGAATTCAAATAGAAAAGTGAGTTTCAACCCGCCATTACTAACATCCAAATTTATTTCAAGAATCAAAACTTACTAAGATCAATGTTTCATTTTGAAATAATTAAATCCGCCCCAAACAGTTTGATTTGATCAAATTGGGTCGAGTTCAAAAAATCCGCACAACCCTAACAGTATTGATATTGAATGCTAAATTGCTAATATATATTTTGATAATAATACAAAGAAACTAAAGATTTCCTTCAATTTGAATTAATGTGGTTGTTCAGGCAGATGCTGTCCATATAATGCAAAATGAGGTCCAGAAAACCAAGGAAACTTCAAAGATTAGACTCACATATGGAAACATAGTGGATACTCTATGGAATGGACCTTCCTGTTCAATTTGTCTTCAGGTTTTCTGCTGACTTAAATACCTCAACTTTCCATATATAAGTTTTCTTGAGTTCTTCCAAACCCTATTTTTTAATTACTTTTGTTTAGTTAATATATCTCATTTTCTTGTTCTTCGTCAAATGATTGCCCAGGACTTCGATTTGGGAGAAACGGTTTGTCGTTTGCCCCATTGCCAACACACATTTCATCTACCGTGTATTAAAAAGTGGTTTGTTAGACACAGTTCTTGCCCAATGTGCAGAAGCAAAGTATCCAGAACATGGATCGCTACCGTATGTAAAATGAGAAAAGAAATGCGCAATGTAAGTTAATATAAAATGCAATTCACACCTTAATTTAGCTATACATGTTCGTTCCCCTGTACAAAACAATATTCATTATAGAATTCAATGAAAAGGCAATGTTAGTGTTTTGATATTGCAGCTTCTCCATCGTAAAATAAATAATTTTTGCTTCATCGCTATTAAAATATATAACTTCGAGAAGGGAATACAAAAGGATTTTGCATAGAACTTATTATTATTTCCAGTTGGCCAAATTGCAGTAAAGGAATTGCCAAATAGTAAGTGAAAGATACAGTTCATACAAATCCTTCTGGGTCCTTGAACCAAAGAATTTTTGCAACTAAATAAATTAGACAAACAGCTCAATGCACACTAGTTGAGAAGCCATACCACTTTTTGACAGTGAAATGGCGAAGCGCAGCTTGGGTCGAACCACTCACTTTATCAACAACTCTTGCCTGCTCTTAACCCAAAATGGATGAAATAGTGAAATGTGAACCGGGCTGCCCTTTAGTGAAATGTGAAACTACTCACTTTATCAGCTTAGTTTGTAGAATCACGAGTGTAGTATAGGTCTAATGTCTTTGCTGGAATTCGGTGGAGCAGTTCACGAGGGAAGATTCGAAGCAGTGTCCAAGCCAGATCAAGCGACTGGAAGATGTTGCGGGTATCATAGGCCCCTTGTGTCACAAATTTTCTCTCAAATTTATCCAGAAATTCAAGATAAAGCTGGTGGCCAAAAGAAAAATGTTAGTATTTGGTTGCACTGAAATTGGAAAACAAGCAGATTTCAATAAAAAAAATTTATGCTCATGGCAGGCTGCGCTGCCATGCTCATGCAAAAAATCAGTCTAATACATAACCAAGCCACTTGGTTCCCCCATACATCAAAATTTTCACCAATACAGAATCTCACACACAAAAATATATATTTATATATAGAGAGAGAGAGAGAGACTGCACCAAATCCTCAGAAGAAAGTGCTTCCTCTCCAACCACAGCTTTCATTGCCTGGACATCTTTCCCAATAGCATAATTTGCATACAACTAAGTTCAAAATTAAGAGAGATAAGTAAGAGACTTGAAGAAAATATGAAGTGATTCCTCAAACTAAGAATGTAAAGACAAAAAACCTGGTTGGACACATCCGCATGGTCTCGACGGGTCATCCCCTCACCAATGGCACTCTGAGATGTATTAAGAACAATAAAACTAAACAATGAGTTTCCCAACTTGTGTATCAACACTAAGGAGACGCTTTTAGCATGAAGAAGTGACATGTCTCACCTTCATTAGTCGCGAGAGCGACGGGAGCACATTAATAGGTGGGTATATCTGCTCATGAGAAGCATCAATAATTACACAGCTGGTTTCATTAAGCAACTTAACCATTTTTATTTAAAAACATAAAAAGGCTTCTGAAGACAGAGCACCAAATTAGAGAAATGGACGCAAATCGACTGAGAATAAGTTTACAACATTACCTGCCGATTATGAAGTTGCCTATCAATGTATATCTGACCCTCAGTGATATAACCAGTAAGATCTGGAGTAGGGTGAGTGATATCTGTTCAAAGACCAAAATCAACAATGAATAATACAAAAAAGGAGAATGGCGGTCTAGGCAAAGTGTGCTTTTGATGAATGCAAAATACCATCATTCGGCATAGTTAAAATTGGAATTTGGGTGATAGATCCCTTTCGCCCTTCAATACGCCCTGCACGCTCATAGATTGTTGCCAGATCAGTATACATGTACCCAGGATATCCACGCCTTCCAGGCACCTCCTCTCGAGCAGCGGATACCTGGAGTCAGAATTGACAGGGGAAGGTCACACAAGCAGTTGCAGAAAGTGTAAAAGAAACTGCTAGAAAAACAGAGAAAACTGCTAGAAAAACTGAGATATTGTTACATAACATGTCCAGATGCTTGACAAGATCAAATTTATTACCTCACGAAGAGCGTCAGCATAAGAACTCATATCAGTCAGTATAACTAGAACATGCTTTCCACATTCATAAGCCAAATATTCTGCAGTTGTGAGAGCAATTCGAGGGGTGATAATTCGCTCAATGGTGGGATCATTGGCCTGCATAATAGAAACATATTGATTGCAATTCAATATTTGAAGCAACAGTCACACAACAAAATAAAATGGTAAAAAACAACCATATCAGAGGAAGGATGACATATATAAATTATTTTAAGTTACCAAGTTTAAGAAAAGGGTCACTCTCTCCATTGATCCATTTTCCTCAAAATCACGCTTGAAAAATTGGGCTGTCTCCATGTTTACACCCATGGCTGCAAACACAATGGCGAAATTGTCCTCTTCCTCATCCTGCAGACAAACACATGGTACAGGGTAGAACAAATACTTAATTACCAAATTCACTAAAATACAGAGAAAAGGCAACTAATGTCCTTATCCAAAATATAGAAAGGTAAAACCATCAGCGGTAATACCATGGTAATATATTCATTCTATTCAAGCTAGAACAGTTTCTTTTTTCTTTTTACCTAATTTTCTGAGGACAAATCAGAACTAAGTCATATCCTAAAAGTTACACACCCTTAGAATGCTATTTTGACCTGGTGAGTTAATTAGAATTGAAATGAAGAATAAAATGTTGAACCTAAACGATTGATATTCCATAAATTGGAGAAAGCATATTTGATTTCCAGTTGCCACTTCTGGCAATTCACCTCAGATTTTAAAATGTCTCAAGTTTGAATCCTGCACAGAATGGGAGGGTTTTATAGCAAAGGGAGAGTTTCCCTCTATTGTGTATAGCTCATAATGTAACGAAGAAAATAGAAGAGAATAAAGAGATAATTGTGTCAAGGTTGAGTGAAAAGGAATCCAAAAATACATAAAACTTTATTCTAACTTAACCGGCCGAACAATCAACCTCCTCAATGATATCTTTGAATTCATGAATCATCATTTATCAACTCTACGATACAGTATACCTCCATGAGATTTCCAGTTTTTTCAAGCCTCTTTACAAGACCAGCCTGGCGACAAATCTGAGCAGCTATTTCATTGTGAGGAAGACCAGCAGCGGAAAAAAGTGGAATCTTCTGACCACGAGCAATAGAATTCATGACATCAATGGTAGAAATCCCTGTCTGTATCATCTCTTCAGGATAGGTTCTCTCACTGGGATTGATTGAGCTTCCTGAGAAAGACAGCCAAAGGGTTGTAATCAGAACAAAAAATAATAATGATAATAATAAATTTCAAGCATGCAAAAATATGCTATCCACAGTAACACTCACCAGATATGTCTAGGTAAGCCTCAGGCAAGATTGGAGGACCATTATCGATGGGTTTTCCAGAACCATTAAATATGCGACCAAGCATATCTAATGAAACAGGAGTTTTCAAAACCTGCAGAATAAACATTATAAGGGCAAATTAGCATGAAAATAATAAATTAAAAATTTTAAACCCAAGCAATTATCTCTTTCCCGACCAGAGATAAATGAAGTTCAATATACAAAAATTCTAAACCCAGCCAATAGCTGATATTATATCTGAAGGGGAAATCAGATTACAAAATACCACAGAAATTAAGATAAATCCTAAGTAAGCTAATTTTTAAGAAAAAATGGAGCGGGCTTCTCCATATGCATATCTAATGAAACAGGAGTTTTCAAAACCTGCAGAATAAACATTATAAGGGTAAATTAGTATGAAAATAATAAATTAAAAATTTTAAACCCAAGCAATTATTTCTTTCCCAACCAGAGATAAATGAAGTTCAATATACAAAAATTTTAAACCCAGCCAATAGCTGATATTATATCTGAAGGGGAAATCAGATTACAAAATACCACAGAAATTAAGATAAATCCTAAGTAAGCTAATTTTTAAGAAAAAATGGAGTGGGCTTCTCCATATGCAAAACATTGCTCCTTCCAGAAGTCCTGCACAGTTTTTTTATTAATTGTGTTAATTGACTGAAATTTTGAAAGACAATAAAAAATCCCTTTATCCACTAAAAAAAAATTCCCAGTTGAAAACTTGGAATAGTTCCCATTCTAAGCCACAAAATCAATAGATTTTACAGCAAAAAATCCAAGTTGCAAATTGCATTTAGCTTCATTGGGCATAGAGTCCAAATCTGCCAAACAAAAGAATAAACAAAATTTCTTTTGATCCAACAAAAGGAGTCCAGTATGCACTTTCACAATTCTTGCATTTGGTGACACTCGCAATATTTAACATTTCAACAGCTGGAGGCGAAATAACCAAACCAAACAAATTCCAAATGAAAAAGAAAGAAAGATTCGTACCTCTCCTGTGAATTGCACAGTTGTGTATTTGTTGTCAATTCCAGAGGTTCCTTCGAAAACCTGCAAAAAGAGAAAAGCAGAACCAAATTGTTGGCTTGAGTTGTCTAAAGTGCAAGGGACAGCTTGTTTTCCAGAACCAGACTTCAATTGAACCGTAAAATCACAAGGAAAATGCTACTCTAATAGTTAAGGAAGATAAACCACATCATCTTGCCTAAAAGTCCATGTATTGTACATTGCATAAAAAAAATGGTGGACATAAAAGTTTGTGTTTGGTTCTATCTAAAGCAAAAAATGAGTACCTTTGACTATACATGAAGCATATAAGTATATGGACAAGTATGCAAAAGATGAAATTAGTTCCACGTGCAATGCAAAATAAGTTTAAACAAGTGCAAGATCAAAATCAGGGGGAGTAATGAAAAAAAAGGAAGAAGAGAACCCCTAAACAGGGAAAAAAGAGAGAATATAACTGTGAGATGCAATCAGCAGGAAAAAGCCACAACTAAATTGGTGGCCCTCGTTGATAAATTCCATCTTTTCAGGTTTCTTTACTTTTCCTCATTTCTGTCTGCACCTTGCTCAGGCCACTCCCGAATAACTAAATTTTTCAAGAGAAGCCCATGATTTAGGTGCAAATATTATTCAATGAGTTGCAATTTGAAACAAAACATGAGAATAAGCAAAGATGAAAGTTGATATATTCATGGAAATCACATTCCATTGAAACTGGATTTCTATATAAAAGAAAGTGCTTGAGAAATGCTTCTGGAAAGCTTTCCCTACACAAACAGGACAGGAATACTAGAAAGAAAAAACAGGCATGAAAAATGAAGCAACAAACTGCACTGGAACCAAGCAGATGACAAATAAACTTCAGCCTAGCATGCTTACATACAAATACACATAAGCGTACAACAGCAGAAGCAAATAATAAACCTGAACAACAGCTTTCTCCCCATCAACTTCTAAGACCTGGCCACGCCGAGTTGTTCCATCACCCAATCGAATGTTAACAATTTCCTGGTATTTTGGACCCTGAAAAATTCGAACAATTCAAGTACCATATCCCTATTATACAAATTATTAAGCTTTAAAAGAAATGATCACAGTAAAATAAATCAAATAAAGAATATCAACCTTGACTTTGTCAAGAATAACAAGCGGTCCAGCAACACCGGAGACAGTTCTATACTCTGCAAATGCCAGAACACAAGACGAAAACACAATATTTAAGCTTTTTAACACAAGAATAATGAAGATCAAATCCAATTTGAAAGTGAAAAAACAAAATTCGAAATTTCCACAAACAGTTCAATTGAAGAACATGAAACAACACACCCATGCCAATCTCTGGAGCTCCCTCCTCCATATCAAAATTGTTATCTGCCATTCCCATCTTTCAAGTCCAAACTAAATTAATACAATAAAGAGAAACAAATAAGAAATCAAAC
Organism: Garcia nutans; assembly: GCA_947685225.1. NCBI lineage: Eukaryota > Viridiplantae > Streptophyta > Magnoliopsida > Malpighiales > Euphorbiaceae > Garcia > Garcia nutans. The sequence goes on from CANTUV010000039.1 coordinate 59,431,262, forward strand.
ACTCATCAATCAAAAGAATCCAAAAGCAAACTGTTAGTGGGTTATTGGATCCAAATAAAGGAATTATGTTGAAGAGTATAATTGAAATTTTGAACAGCAAATTTAGACACAAAATTATATAAATTTATGAAACTGAAAATCAAGAAGAGATCTGATAACGCTAGAAGAGACGCACGAGTATCACACAGAGGTTCAGCTTCAGTTGAATCATGAAATGGGAAAATTTTTAAGGAAAAAAAAAAAGAACAAGTCGGTCCGGTTCGGTTTGGATCCGGGTTTTTTTCACCGTTAACGATATACGGCCGGTCTCGGATAAATATCTATTGCTTTTCGACCTTTCTGTTACTGTTTCTGTGGAAGTCTTTTTTTTTTTTGAGGGAAAGTACACTGAACTGTAATATACTTTTTCACGTTTTTAATATTTAGCGTTTTGTAGTTATTAATTAATAATGTATATCTTGATGAGTGAAATTAAAATAAATAATATTGAAATTTGTATTGAAGTATAGATAAAAAATTTAAATGAATTAATTGATTTTAATTAATAAAAAAAGAATTTTTAATTTAAATAAAGAATAAGAAATAATAAACTTTAAAAAAAATCCAAATTTTTAAAGAAAATAAAAAAATATAATATGTTTTATTTAATTGATTGATGAAAATCAAAATCGCGGAGCACTTGAAACCGAACACCACAAGCAGCAGGAGCGCTAATTGGTGTATAAATGGACCGTCACTCAGAAGCAAAAGGGTACATGATGAATTATCGATTGAAATTGAGCTATGGTGGATTAATGTTGGCTTGCGATGCAAATGTGATAAGCAGTTGCTTTAATCTCGATCGCGTCTCGCGCTCGGATAGACAGTAGCAAGCAATGGTCTCTATGACGATTTGTGCAGTCGGTAACGGTGATACAGATCGTTAATTTCAATGGCCGGCGATGATGTAGAGATTGTAGGCGCAAGAATGAAAGAAATTTTTAAATCAATTATTTTGGATTTATTCCTGAAAAATAAAACTTCTTTTTTATTTCTTAAACAATTTAATTAATTAAAATTTTTTATTTGTAATTTAAAATAATGTCACAAACCAAATAAATTGCTTATGCAAACGCAATAAGTAGTGTTATTTTATTTTAAACGTTCATATTACAAATTTGGTATAATTTTATTTTACAATTATAAATCTCAAAGGACGACATTTTCTTCTCCTCCTAATTCAAGCACGAAAATGTATGCAAATTTCACCATTTAACATCACAATTATATAACAAGAATCTTGGGTTTTATTTATTATGCACGTGAAAATTGGTAAGTAGACGAAGAACAACACAAAGGAAAGTGCAAAGAAGCTTCTTGATAATAGCTAGTAGCCATTTGGCAAGCAAAGAATGAGCAACAACATCACATACAACAATTGGAGGATAATTATTAGTCTACATTATTTTTGTTGCATACGTACCCCACACTCTTTTATGGCCCCCTTTCATGAGGGAAAAGCCACACAATTGATTAGTATACGTCCAACTGTGGCACACATCTATATCTATAATTTAAAGTTGAAGAAAAATAGTGTTCATCCTATAGTCAAATTACAAATATATTCATTATTTTATTTTATTTTTATTTTTAAATTACTGTTTAGTAAAATGATAAATATACCCATTGTTTTTATTTTTTTAAAATTAAATTTTATTTGTATTGATTTTTTTAAAAAGTAAGATCAAAATTTTTTTAAAAGTGAGACTAAATTTATTAATATAAATTACTGGCTAATACATCAATTAGAAAACGAAAAGTAAAATTTCACGTAGCTACATCAGTATATGAATTAGAATTTTTTGCTAAAATATGAGCAACCATATTAGTATCCTTATGAGTCCAAATAATTCGAGCATACAAAGAGTTCAAGAGCTTCACAATTTTGGTGAAAACCTCTAACTAGAGTGCAATAATAATTTAAGAAATAAAAATAATATTAAAATAATAAAAAAATAATTAATTATAATTAATAAATTATAATAAATATAAAAATATTTTTAAAGGAGGAGAAAAAGTAAATTAATATTTAATAATAAAATATTATCAATTAAATGTAAATAATTAAAGAATTATAATAATTTTTATAAAATATTATCAATTGAGTTTAAATAAGTAAATTGTGTAATTATTTTGTAATTTTTTAAATATTATTTTTTATTTTTTGTATATTTTATTTGCTTTTTAATTTTACTTTTAACTGATATAATATATTTTAAATATTTTTTTTTGTATAATTAAATGATTAAAATTATTTTATAAAAAAAATTAAAATATATATATAACTCTAAGTAATGAGAGATTGTTACAGTAAATATAATTAGTGGATTTCATAGATGCAGAATTGCAGATAAGACCTCTTTGTACCATGCCAACCTTGCTTATATGCTAGGTTTGGGCCATCACTCAATAGGCTGTTGGTTGTTGGTTAGATGAAGCCTTCATCTACCTTGAAATGCAATTTGAACTTTTGCTTGTAGTTCTAGAAATATTTTCTGGATTTATTTATAAAAAAATGCAAAATTACGTCTTACATCAATTTTTTTAAAATTACATTTTTTTCTCATAATTTATTAATTATTTTATAAAAATAAATAATAAACTCAATAAATTTATAAAAATTACATATATAATAAACTTGTAACAAATTTATAACAAATTTAAATATACTCTATATAGTATATGAATTTGATAAATTTATAAATTTAAAAACTCAATACAAAGCCTCCATTCCAAGCTAATTGAGACCACCTATATGAATTCCCTATCAAATTTTATATGTTTTTATTGTTTTATAATTTTGTAAAAAATACTTTTAAAAAAGTCTAAAACATACAATATCTTTAAAAATACTTATTTTTTATCAAAAGTATATACAGTATATTTTTTAATTAAATTGAAAAAATATTTTAAAAATTATATAATATTAAAAAAAAAGTATAATACAATATAAATTCCTCGTTCGTATTCCCGAAATTCACCTGTTACCCAACCTAAGAAACACTAATAGAAGGCCTTGGAATGAGAATCAATTCCCTTTCCTCGTTGAAACTCCTTCGGTCTTTCCCCAATTCCCACTGCTTGCTTTCAAAAATAGAAGCCAGCAAGCCACCCAGCCCAATAACATAGATCAAAAATTAAATCATTTAGGTTCAATTAGATCCTAACAACTTTAAAAGGAACCAATAAACGAAAATTACGGAGGCAGCCAAACTAAAGAAAAATCAGAAAACTTGTATACTGGCAATTATTATGTTTGTTTACAGTGCCTATTCGTTGTGATGTATTACCCCCTGCAATCCCTCTTTCTATCCCCAACTAAATTTGCAAGTACAAGAACATATCATCTTTCAGGACCAAAAAAGTCCAGCAACTTCCAATCTTAATCCCTGGTTAGAAAAATTAAAAAAAGGGTATATAAAATGAGGAATAAAAAAAATTGTCAAGTTGTAAAACTCTTTTGTATGCTATATCTCTCAGGGACCAGGAATGCACCACTTGTATAGACCTCTAAAACATTACCATTCAAACCACCACAAATAATCTGCATGATACATGTCCTCCTGTCCTGCTGTGAGAAAAAGATAGAGAAACAGGTTAGCTTATAATTATGGCCGGCATCATCTTGCTGAAATTAAAGATGCACAACAGGCTTCCATTGGGAAGTAGGGGTGGGATCATTATATCCTTGTGAGGGACGCGTGGATGTGGGCGGATATCCGTATATGAAGGGAAACCATATTTGAAGAGAAATACAATCAAGACACTTCACATGAATCGCACAGTTAAGTACAGGTTTGGCTAGTATACAGTCATCATTTCAACTTCATCCAACCAAACACCCTCTATGGCGAGGATAGAACAATTCTACACTGTCCAACACATCAAATTTCAACAACAGCCCAAGTGTGCATTCTTCAGCTACGTTGCCAGTACTAAATTTTAACATGCTAAGGTGAGTGCATAGCTGTTTACACTGAACAAAATTAGGACATAGAAGATTGAATAACTAAAAATAACAAATAGATCTAGGAAAATACAAACAAACAATGATTTCAAACACCGCCAACTACCACTTGGTGATGAGAAGTACCTTTAGTAATACCAGCTCAGACCTTGTATTCCTCAAGATGCATCCACTTTGTTACTGACCACTTGTTCCCTCTAATCACAGGGCAACTACCTGACACAAGCATGAGATAAATATTATACAGTTGATGACTAAAACCTGCTAATGAATGAGAGGTAACAGTTGGCTCTATGCATTAATCTTTTACTAAGATATAACTTTTGATCCTGCCACAAGAGCATAAACTAAAATCAAAAGTTTTTACTGTATATAATTTGAGTCTTGCTTAAAGCAGTCAACTGTTTTTTAACTGAACGACTACTGACCATGCAAACTTGAAGGATCTAGTGTAGCATCAGGCCTTGTGCTCCAAAACAACAATGCATTACCAATTTTTGGTTTCACTGAGAGACCCCGTTTGCCACATTCTGACAACTCATTCCACCATGGCACACAGCTGATGTTTGCCTTGGCAGCAAGAAACACTGTCTCGCCCCCCTCTTCAACATCTGATCTGCATCAGAACAGAAATAACAGGAGAAATATAAGTAACGTCTATGATAGGAAAAATACAAATTCAAATTACATGCTATCTGAGGAAGGCATTCTTACAGATACATTAGAACAGTTGCTATTCTTTGGCCTCCATGTTTTGTATTAAACTCATCAAGAAAATAATCATAGTGAGCCTCATACTTCTGTCCAACTTCATATTGAAGAACTTGGAGTCCCTCTCCTTGCTCTGCATGTCATAAAGAAAGTTCAAACATACAGGAGCTCAAGAATCAAAGTAACTAGTTATAGCCCAGAGCAGAGTATCAAAGGGCAGTACTGTGTGCACATGTGATGCATTACACATGCATACCCATGCCCTATTTGCCAGCAATTTGAAAGAACGATATGAATGCTTGCATCTCCCAAATGGAACTTACAATTCGGGAAAAAGGAAATCACAACCTAATATATTCAAAATGCTTTGCATATCAACCACCTTCACAATAAAACCAAATGCTCAACATAGTCATGTCTTGCGGGCCATATAATACATAGTGAGAGGTTAAGATAGTGTGCCGTTGAGATGATTCAGGACAGATTGCTTACTGGCTACCCAAGTAAAGCTTTTAGTGACAAATTTTAGAAGTGAGGAATCTATTATCTCTGAAATGAGGTCCACACTTCTTGAAGAAAAACATTTCAAAATGCAGCAGAGACAAAATGAACTATTGGGTCAGCATTGAATGTTATACGCCCAATCAGAGCATATAAGGGCATGCTTGTCTAACATTCTAAGTTTATTGTTCCAAGCCAAATTTAGACATTTTGTTATGATATTTTTGAATGTCATACCTACAGGGATGAAAGTGAAATCTGCTATCCTCTTTTCAATGTTCGTAATAATTTTATCTTGTTCTCTCCTCAGAAACATTCCGGAACTTGTTTGCACTCTGCAATTGAGTGTATACAAATTAATTTAACATATAAAATTAGGATGACAGGACAAAACCCCAAATTAATTAACCCATTCTACAAAAAGAGTGGAGATGGGAACATAAGAATGGATACCTGCTATCTTTACTTCGACCAGTCTTGCTATCTACCACAGTTGACTTTACCAAATGAGGTTTGGCCAAATCAATCAGATACTCAGATTCTTCTTTTGACTGTTCACATTAACATCAAAGATCAAGGTATGAAAATCAATATTTATGCCTTCACCAAGTAAGCATGTGAGAGCATTCATTGGAATCATAACAGAACTTTATTATTAAGACTAGTCACAAAACCAACTAAAGTGAAGATGGTCCACTCATTGCTACCGCAAAACAAATACTATTAGACTGCTTGCAGAAACATGGGGATGATAAGCCAATTATAGGCAAAATTCTTAGCAAGGACGTTATTAAACGTGCAACTTATCATACCATGTAAGCCTGAATTGCACGATATTTCAACATAGCTATCAAGCAGATGTTCCTACTAATTCAACCAGAAAATTTGGCCATGGAGGATCTGAAATAAATTGCATCATCTCTCATGCAAATAAGTTTAAAAATCCATCAACATCATATTGCAAGAGATGTGAGAAACTATGACTAAGAAATTTCTCGTAAGCTAAACCAGACAAAAAATAATATTCTGTAAGCAACATCGTCACAAAGACTCAAATATGCCATTGAATTACTGACAAACAATTAGAACAAGACCCCAGTTCGCGAATCAAATTAAGAAACAGCTTCCAGGTAAAATTTTATTTTCAAAAAAAAATATATCAAAAATTTTGAGACTAACCAAAAAATTGTGATAGAGAAATGCTGGGGGCTCCCAAGAAAGAATTTCAGTCCACTGTTCTCCTCTCTTTCCCAAACCGTTATCGTTTCTGGGTCAAAACCCCGCCAAAAGTTTTAAACACAACTGAACTAAAATATATATATATAGAAAAAAAATCAAATAATCATCAAATCGCCATTGATTTGTAAAATAAATAAACAAACCTTTCAACAGCCATTCACCGATAAGAAGTAGTGAGATCATTAGGAGGGGAATCGTCGTTGTTTATAGGAAGAGAGAAGATCCCAATACCCAAAAGCATGAGAACCGTCAGCATAAATAGCATCGTCAACACAAGCGTCATTGTCGACCATTTCTTAGCATGTATCCTGGAATTTCTCAGTTTCGCCATTTCTTATGAGCTGCTAAACCCAAGTGAATCAACCGAAACAATACCAAAGAGAAAAGCAAAAGGCAAAATTACAAATCTCTACGTAAAATTAAATTCACGCTTTCATTAAATTTGTACAGAAATGTGTAAGATTTGGATAAAAGTATCGTTAAGCATTATAGCATCTGTTTAAAGAACCGGCCAGCCGGAAGTTATTGGTGAAATTTTCCAGTCGTCCTATAAATATACATTTATGGCAGGCTATTTAAGACAAGGATCTTGTCCTGACTAATTTTCTTTCTGTCTTGACTAAATTGTCCCTAGCTTTATACGTTTTTTTCCTTTTCAAAGAGCAGTTTGGTTGGTTGCTGTCTAATTTCCATCTCGACTGCATTCAATGTCTTTCGTATAGTCGGTGAGTTAATCGGGGGTGTTTTTGCCATTTCAGAGTTCGCGTTTTGTTTATGTAACTAGTAATCCTGCCGCTGTGGGCAGCACAAGGTTTCGGTGTTTCGCAGTTTGCATTGTGTGTTCGAAAAGTCTGCCATTTGGGCGAATAAATAAATTTCTATGGGATGAAATACGAGACGAAAAGTCAATGCTTATTTCTATTCTCTAGTGATCGATTCTTTCTTCTTATTATGAAAAAGAAGAACATTCAATACATAAAATAATAATAATGTACTACTTTATAGTAAGAATTAAGTGATTTTCAAATAATTTAAAATTTAAATTTATGATTTTTCCAATATGTATACTAAAAGTATATATTAAACAATAATAAATATTTTAATTATTAAAATATATTTTATTTTATAAAAAAAATAATTGATAAAAAAATTACACATAAAATTAGTATGTTCGTCTCGAATTAATAAAGATATTTTTTTATTTATCTTAAATTATAATTTATTTATTATTTTAAAAAATTAAATAATGTGTTAAATATCTACTTTATTCATATTTATTGGTACTTATTAAATATAATTTATGATAAAGTAAAAATATAATAGAAAAATTATGTATAAATTTTAATAAAAATAACTAAAATTTTTTAATTTTTATAAAACAAAAAATGTCTGTATCAATTTAAAATTGAGGAAATATTATACATATTAGTCATGTGTATCAATTTTTTTTTAATGAATTTAAAGATGCATCTCTACTTTTAATATATGCATTTAAATTGAAAGTCAATGCGTAATTAACAGTATATACTCTATTTGTGTCATTTTAATTGATGTTTTAGACGATTTTACACATTTTAAAAAATTAACTAAAATTATTAATTTATTTTTAATTTTTAATTAATTATTTTTCTATTTAATATGTTATTTTTAATTATTGTAAAGATAATTATTAATATAAATATAAAATATAAAATATAAAATAATATTAAAATTTTACATGAATATAATTAAATGTTAAAATTTTGAAATAAAATTAAAACTCTAAAATAATATATATTTTGAAATGAAACAAGTAGAATAATATTCTCTCCGTCTCAAAATAATAAATACATTTTTTCACTTTACACGTATTAAAAAAATTAGTTATTTAGTTAATATATAATTTTTTATAAACTATTCATTTTACCCTAGATAACTATTAATTATAAAATAATTAATTATAACTATTAATTATTAATTATAAAATAATTATTACTTGAGACAAAGATAATTATAATTTAAAAAATATAAATAATAAAATATAACGTTATTAATTACAAAGTATTTAAATATGAGTATAATAGTTACTCATTTCGTCTTGCTGAAATTCTCGCTTGCAGCTTATGCATATATATAAACAAAATAATTAAAATTTTTAAGTATTATATAAAATTATTTTAAATTGACAAAAATATCATATATTAATTCATTAATAGTATACTCTTATTTCATTAATTAGATTATTAATAATAAGAATATAGTTAAAATAACTAATTATTTCTTTTTATATAAAGTAATAATTTAAGAGAGATATTTTTTTTTTTGCAGCGGTGATGATTTTAACATGATACAATGAGTAATTTATAATATAACTATAATCTAAATAAAGTAAAGATTATATTTTAGGACATATAAAGTGACAACTTAATAGTATATTCTTATTTTATTAATTAAGTTATTAATGGTAAGAATATAGTTGAAAAAATAATTTTTTTTATTATATAAAGTGATAAATTGAGAGGAATAATTTTTTTTTGTAATAGTGATAATTTTTAGTGAAACATAATAATTTATAATATAACTATAATCTAAATAAAATAATAATTATACTTTAGGATATATAAAAAAATGTCTCGGTCATTACATGACTGAGAAAATAAAATAATATTGATTGTTTTTAATTTAAAAATTAATGTCTAATGTGCTAACTAACTATAGTGAACCAACCGCTTTAATTGGCATTGTTGTTTTTTTTCCAGTAAATTTAATTAATGATAAAAAAACTGTAATGACAACAACTAATATTAATTAATTAAAAACTAATTAATGTCTAATTTGTCCATTTCCCTGTTATATATTGGCATAACATGCAACTGTGGAAGTTAATGGGTGTGAAAAATACTAATTACAATTATATTAAAAACTAATTATTTAATATTTTTTTTAATTTATTAAAAAATATTTATTATAAATTCATTTACTAAGAAAGATATCCTAATAAATATTTTCTAACGAATAGGAATAATATTATTGAATAATCACTAAAGTGATTGTAATTAATATTTCTCAATAAATATATATGATTTTTTAATATGTATCCTAAAAATATATATTAAATAATAATAAATATTTTAATTTTATTAGAGTATATTTTATTTTTTTAAATGATTGATAAAAAAAAATTACACGTATTATAAAATTATTATGTTCGTCTCAAATTAATTCATTTTTTTTATTTATCTCAAATTATAATTTATTCGTCTCAAATTGACAATAATAATTTTTATTTGTTTTAAATTATAATCTATTTATTATTTTAATAAATTAACTAATATGTTAAAATATCTACTTTATTTATATTTATTGATACTTATTAAATATAATTTATAGCCAAGTAAATATATAATAATAAAAATACGCATAAATTATAATAAAAATAACTACAATTTTTTAATTTTTATGAGATAAAAGTGTAACTATTAATTTAAAATTGAGAAAATATTATATACATTAGTCATGCATATCAATATTTTTTTTGAATGAATTTAAAGATGCATCTTTGCTTTTTATATATGCATTTAAATTGAAAGTCAAAGCGTAATCAATAGTAAATACTCTATTTGTTTCGTTTTAATTGATGTTTTAGATGATTTTATACATTTTAAGAAATTAACTAAAATTACTAATTTATCTTTAATTCTTAATTAATTATTTCTCTATTTAACATATCATTTTGAATTATTATAAATTATAATTATTAATACTAATATTAAATACAAAGGGATAAATAATAAATAATATTAAAATTTTACATCCATATGATTAAATATTAAAATTTTGGAACAAAATTAGAACTCTAAAATAATATATATTTTGAAATAGAAAGAGTATGATAATAATCTCTCCCTCTCAAAATGATAGGGACATTTCTCACTTTACACATATTAAAAAAAATTTAATTATTTAATTAATAGATATTTTTTTATAAATTACTCATTTACCCTTCATTTATACTAGATACCTATTAATTATTATAAAAATAAAAAATAAAAATAATTATAAATTGGGTCAAAGCTAATTATAATTTAGAATATATAAATAATTAAATATAATATGTTATTAATTACAAAGTATTTAAATATGAGTATAATCGTTACTTCCTATGCTGAAATCGTCGTCTTCAGCTTATGTATACATATTAAGAAAATTATTAAATTTTTTAGATACTATGTTAAATTATTTTAAATTAACTCATGTATTAATTCATTAATAGTATATTCTCATTTCATTAATTAAATTATTAATGGTAAGATTATCGTTAAAAAAGCTAATTAATTTTTTTTATTATATAAAATGATAATTTGAACGGGATAATTTTTTTTTTGTAAAAGTAATAATTTCAATGGGACAATGAGTAATTTATAATGTAACTATAATCTAAATAAAGTAATGAAACTATATTTTAGAACATATAAAAAAGTATATCTGTCGTTACATAATGGAGGGAGTAAATTAATATTGGTTGTTTTTAATTTAATAATTAATGTCCCCATGTGCTAAGTGCTAATTATAGTGACCTAACGGCTTTAATTGGCATTGTTGTTTTTTTTTCAGTAAATTTAAATAATTATACAAAAAATGTAATGACAACAACTAATACTAATTAATTAAAAAATTGTAGTCAAGAAATTAAACTTCTGATGGAGGCGGGTGAATCTTCTCCGGATACGACCGAGGAAGCCGATCTGAAAAATAAGAGTAATAAGAAGGTTAAGCTACGAGATGGCCAAAGTGACTTGGCTGTGGAAGAGAGACTTCTTCATGAGGAAAGTCAGTCAGTTGGCAGAAGGAAGGTGTCTTTTAGGGACATGGTGATGCGTGATGTTCCTGGAGTTAATAGCCTGGCGGACGGTGCTGAGGATGAGGCCTTTTCAGATGGTGATTCGGACGTTGAGGAGAGTGAGGATGACCCTGAATGTCCCACTATCGTTATACCCAAAGAGGTTAAGCAGCAATTGCGAGCTCCATGGAAATTAACCTTGATTATCAAGGTTTTGGGTCGAACGGTGGGATACACTTATTTGCTGCGCAGACTCAAGACTATGTGGAATTTGAAATCAAATTTTGATATGATTGACTTAGCCAATGGCTATTATATGGTCCGTTTTACAAATAAGTGTGAGTACGATAATGTTTTATATGGCGGTCCTTGGGTGGTGGCTGATCATTACTTGACTGTTAGGAAATGGCGGCCTAATTTTGATTCGGAAACAGCTATAATTGACAAAGCTATTGTTTGGGTTAGAATTCCTACCCTGCCCATTGAATATTATTCGAAATTATTTTTGCACCGTCTGGCTATGAAGATTGGAACACCTGTGAGGGTGGATGAGGCTACGATGGAAGCTACAAGAGGACGGTATGCACGTTTTGCTGTAGAGGTTGATCTTTCGAAGCCACTGCTGGCAAAGTTTCGCTTCAGGCGTCAAGTTCGACGTATTGAGTATGAGGGCTTGCAACTAATCTGTTTTGATTGCGGTCGCTTTGGTCACCGGAAGGATAATTGTCCTCATATATCCCCGGCAGTGGAGGCCCCTGTGGATGCTGGTCGTGATCAGGTGAGGGTGTTTGCTCTGGTGGATGAACTACCGGTTCGGGCTGAGGTGATGGAGGCTTTTGGACCTTGGATGGTGGCGCAAAAATCTGTTAAGCGGAATTCTCGTAAATCAAATCCCGGTAATATTGCGGATAAGGTGCTTTTGGCTAAGATTGGTAACAAATCAATCTCATCAACTAGTAAGCAGGTTACCAATAATATGGATTCTAACAGATTTTCGCTTTTGGTTGATGAGCCTGGTGACGAGGTGGTTTTTGATGGGAATAAGGAGAATATTAACCCAAGTGGGGCTTCTAATGTGGTCCATCTTGAAAAGGCCCAATCCCATAAGGCTAGGTCCAAGGGTAAACAGGTCTTTGAGCAGAGCTCCATTCAAGCCAAATTCGGGTCTGCTTCAAAGTCTACTCTTCAGCCAGTTTCTGAGAATATTGTGCGATCTTCCTTGAGTTCATTAAGGCGTTCCAATGCGTCAAGTAATAATGAGGAATTAGTGCGCAGGTCTGTTTCGAAGCAAAATAATGGGTCTCTTTCTAAGTCTGGATCGTCAATCATTGCAGCGGCGAGAGGTATTCACACCGTGGTCATGGGTAATGCTTCAGCTGGAACTACTCTGGAGACAGAAAGGTCGGATTCTCTGGCCGTGTTTGACCCAGGTGACGGTAATGTGCTTAATCCAGTTGGGGATTCTCCTGTTGGTTTTCCGAACCAGAGTGATGCGGTTTGTGATGTACCAGATGATGATTCTCCAATGGAACATGATTCTTTTGGACTGGAGGCGGACTGTTAAGTTCTAAATGGTACGTTTGCTCCTTTTTCTTATGTCGATTGTTGTGTGGAACATTCATGGAGTCTCTAGTAAACGGAGTCAGAGGGCCTTAAAAGTTTATTGTAGGCAATTTAAACCTCTTATTTTGGTTGTGATTGAGCCTAAAACTTCAGGGAAAAATGCGGATTTTATTGCTATGGGGCTTGGATTTCAGAACTGGGTTCGAGTGGAGTCTGTTGGATTTAGTGGTGGTATCTGGATTTTTTGGAACCATGGGATTGTTCAAGTGTTGTGTACCAATTCTCAGTTTATTCATTGTAAGGTTGTGCATTCGGGTATGCCTACTTGGGAATTTACTGCGATCTATGGCAGTCCGAATGAGCAATGTAGATGGAGGTTGCTTAGTATGTTATCTTCTCTTGCTACTACGATTTCTAGTCCTTGGCTTTTGGCAGGAGATTTTAATATGGTGATGGAGGTGGATGAAACAACGAGTGCTTGTTCTGGGACTGGTTTAAGATGTAGCAAGTTTCGTGATTGGTCCAATTCCCTTGGCCTTATTGATATTGGCTTCTCCGGATCCAAATTCACTTGGGTGCGTGGACCATCTCCTTCTCTTTTTCAGGGTGCTCGTTTGGATAGAGCTTTGGCAAGTCTTGCTTGGTGTTCCTCTTTCCCTCATGCTTCTGTCACGCATCTTGAGAGATTTTATTCTGATCATTCTCCTCTTTTGATCAGATTAGAATCGGATGTTGGTGTTAATAGGAGTGATTGTTTCCGTTTTCAAATGGCTTGGTACAAACATCCGGATTTCTTGAAATTAGTTCAGCAGAACTGGCATGCTGAGTTTTCAATTGAGCAGAATTTATTGTTAATGCAGCAACACTTGAATAGATGGAAGCATGATGTTTTTGGAAACATTTATCAGAGGAAACGTAGGCTCTTGTCGAGGATTCGGGGTATTCAAGAACATTCTGCTTTTGGTTCTTCTGTTGGGTTACGGAAACTGGAGTGTAAATTGCGGCAGCAATTGGATTTGTTGTTGGATCAAGAAGAGCTTATGTGGTTTCAAAAATCAAGATCAGATTGGATAGTTGATGGAGAGCGTAATACGGCTTATTATCATGGTGTGGCAGTTAGGCAGTCTTTTAAAAATCAAATTAGAACCTTGAAGAATGACGATGGCTTGTGGGTATCTGATCCTTCTGAAATTTTGAAGTTAGCGGTTGCCTTTTATCAAAGACTTTACTCAGCTGAGAATAGCCCTTATGTGCCGTGCTATACCTTGTCTCAGTTTCCCTTTCTTCGGCCTGCTGATAAGGTTTTTTTGGATAAGGCTTTCTCTCCTGAAGAGGTCCGCAAAGCAGTTTTTGAAATGAATCCCAGTAAGACACCTGGACCGGATGGTTTTCAAGCTGGGTTCTATCAAAATACTTGGGATGTTGTAGGAAATCGTGTTGTGCAATCTGTTTTAGATTTTTTAAATAATGGGATGTTGGAGGATAATATTTGCCGCACTTGGGTTACTTTGTTGCCGAAGGTGGATGTGCCTGAACAAATTTCTCAATTCCGGCCCATAAGTCTGTGTAATGTCAGTTTCAAGATTATTACTAAAGTGCTAACAAACAGATTACGAGTAGTTTTTCCCAAGCTCATTGCTCCGGTCCAAACTAGCTTCATTCCTGGGAGACTTTTACATGATAATGTTGTTCTTCTACAGGAAGTTATTCACTCCATGCATACCAGGTCGGGGAAGTCTAGTGCGATGGTTATTAAAATTGACTTAGAGAAAGCCTTTGATCGCTTGTCCTGGAGTTTTATTGACGAAACTTTATTGTTAGCTGGTTTTTCTGGGCACTGGAGGGATCTGGTTGCTAAATGCTTAAAAGCTTGTTCGATGCAGATCAAATGGAATGGCTACTTGTCGGATTCTTTCTCACCAACTCGAGGGGTTCGTCAGGGTGATCCAATTTCGCCATATTTGTTTGTGTTGGGTATGGAAAGATTGGGTCATATTATTAATGATGCAGTGTTTACTGGAGCTTGGAGGCCTTTTAAAGCTTCGGGTAATGGTCCTGGGTTGTCTCATATGTTTTTTGCTGATGATCTTTTGCTTTTTGCTGAGGCTTCTGTTGATCAAGTCGGGGTGATAAAGGATTGTCTTCAGCAATTTTGTCAGAGTTCAGGCGAGAAGGTCAATTTTCAGAAGTCATCTATTTTCTTCTCCAATAATACTGACTTGGCGTTGAGAGATCAGATTGTGGAGGCTTTGGGTATGGTGGCTGTGGATAATTTAGGGACTTATCTTGGTGTTCCAATGATTACTGGGCGTGTTTCTAAAGATTTGTATGATCCTCTCTTGGCTAAAGTTGATAAACACCTTGCCGGATGGAAGATTCCTATTTTATCCTTTGCTGGCCGTGTGACTTTAGCTAAGTCAGTCCTGACTGCTTTACCGTCACATATTATGCAGGCAACTCTGCTACCTAAGTCTGTTTGCGATGCATTTGACAAAAGGGTAAGAGATTTTATCTGGGGTGATGTGGTTGGACATAGAAAGGTACACTTGGTTAGTTGGGATAAAATGACCAAGCCAATTAGTATGGGTGGTTTAGGCATTCGTTCGTGTGTTGATATGAATAGGGCTTTTATGGCTAAACTTGGGTGGCGGTTACTTACTAAGCCTGATGTTTTATGGTGTTCAGTCCTTAAAGATAAATATGTTACAGGTTCTTTAGATATTGGTAATTGGGTAAGGAAGGCCAAGATGTCTAATGTATGGAAAGGTATTATTACTTCTGCTCCTCTTTTATCTCAAGGGATCTTCCATTCTGTTTGTAATGGTCTTCGTACTAAATTCTGGACGGATGTTTGGCTGTTAGAAGTTCCTTTGATTGAGGTAGTGATCGGTGTTGTGCCATTGGATTTACTTCAGCAACCGGTTGCTTTTTTTTGGGGTGCACAAGGTTGGAAATGGGAGCTTTTTTCTCGTCTTTTGCCTCAAGATATACAGCTGAGGTTTTTGGCTGTTAATGTAGTTGGTGATGAAGCTGCACAGGATCGGTTAGCTTGGCTTGGTACACCTAATGGTTCCTTCTCTGTTGCCTCGGCCTACAATCTACTTGTGTCGAATAATGATGGTGGGAGTCAAGGGGTCTGGAAAATTATTTGGAAGGCTCAGGTTTCACAGCGGATACGGTGCTTTCTCTGGCTTTTTCAGTTGCAGAAAATTATGACCAACGTCGAACGGAGGAAGCGTGGTTTTACTGATAATGCTACCTGTCCAGTTTGTGGTAATCATGATGAAACCGTGGAGCACCTTTTCCGTGGATGTGCAGATGTGCAAGACTTGTGGTCTTCATTAATGGACCATGATTCTTGGTTGCTATTTAGTGCTTTAACTGTCGAGCAATGGTTGTTGCGTGCCCATGAGTTTAATTTTGCTGCTTTTCCTGATATTGATCCATTGGTTGGTTTTAGTATCTCCTTGTGGCATATTTGGAAAAGAAGGAATGCTATTATTTTTCAGGATGCTGATTTTCTAGTTGTTGGTTTAAAGCAGCAGATATTATATTGGTTTAAGACTAATTCAGAAGCTTGGAGGCAGAGGTTCCAAACGGGGGGCAGTAGGAGGATTGTTACTCTTGTGTCTTGGGCTCCACCACCATCCGATTGGGTTAAAATTAATGTAGACGGAGCTTCGAAAGGAAATCCTGGTTTGAGTGGTGGTGGGGTGGTGATTCGTGATAGCAATGGGCGCTGGTTGGGTGGCTTGCTGTTGCGGTTAGGCCACTGCACCTCCATGGTTGCTGAGCTTCAAGCTCTTGTTGGGGGGCTGATTATGGCATGGGATAATGGGTACAGGAGAGTTGTGATTGAGATGGACAGTTTAGAGAGCTTGAGGTTGGTCACCATAGATGGGGACATTTGTCCACGTTTTGCTAATCTTGTTTACATGTGCAAGACTCTTTTAAAGCGAGCATGGGAAGTGCAATTGCAACATGTCTTTCGTGAGGGCAACAAAGTGGCAGATAGGTTGGCTAATATGGCGGTTGTTATGGCTGCAGAAAAGCTCAGTTTGGACTCGCCGCCGGCGTTGGTTCAAGGTCTTTTGGAGGCTGATTATTTACAGGTGGCTTGGCCACGCCTAGTGCGTTTATAATCCCGGGTAGTACCCTCCCTAGTATCCAAAAAAAAAAATACTAATTAATTAAAAATTCATTAATGTCTAATTTGTCCATTTCCGTGTTATATATTGGCATAACATGCAACGGTGGAAGTTAATGAGTGTATATTAAAAGTGCATAATTATTATCCCCGCTTGATATATACAAGTTTATAAACTCATCAAATTAATTTAAAATTTAATTTGATATATTTATTTAAATAATTTGAGTTTATAAACTCAATTTGCTAGCTTAAAAGAATAAACTAGAACATTAATTTATTATTGTGATGCTTACAAACACTTAGCATCTCTTAAATTTTGTGAATTTTTTACATTATTTTATTTTTATTTTCATAAAATTTTTCGTTTTAACCTTCAAACTTAATAATTTTATTTGCAAATTACCTTAATTTAATAAGTATACACGTATCATATGTACATATATGGCCAATAATATATTGAGGTTTTTATCTATCATTATATTAAAAAAAATCTTTAAATAAATGAATACAAATTTTGATAACTTCAAATAATTGAATGAAACGAAGCTCATAATTTTTTTAATCAATAATAAATTATAATAGTTAGAAAAACATAAAATAAAATCCACGCAAATTAAATGGCAAGATAAGTGTCTTAGATTGCTAATCATGATATTTGCACATCTATTATTGCTGACCATAAGTGTGATAAACTTACACATACACAACTTTAAAAAAATTAATTCGGGGCTTATTTCAAGCTAAATAATAAATTTAATCCACTATAATCTTTATATTTTATTTTTATTAATATATAAATATATTATTTATCTTTTATAAAAATATTAATTTTAATATATCTTTTATAAAAATATAGAAAAGACGAATAAAAAAATAAATACCGATATTATTTCTGACCATAAGTGTGATAAACTTGCACATACTACAACTTTAAAAAAATTAATTTGGAGCTTATTTCAAGCTAAATAATAAATTTAACCAACTATAATCTTTACATTTTATTTTTATTAATATATAATCATACTATTTATCTTCTATAAAAATATTAATTTTCATATATCTTTTATTAAAATATAGAAAAGATGAATAAAAGAACGAAAACTGAAATAAGTTCATTGAGTTCGTTAATTTATTTAAATAAAATTCGAGTTCAAACTCGAGATATATAATATATAAACTAGCTCGATACAAGCTCAAATTCGACTCGGCTCTGACTCGATTCAAGTTTAAATTCAAACTCGACTATTTTATAACGAGTGAATTTTAAATTTTTTAAAAATCGGCTAAACTTAGTTCGATTACAGTCCTACTTTTAAGTATTAGAAGCCATAGCTTTAAAAGTAGCCTCCACCATAGCTTGGATAGAGTGAAAAATCTCATCCGTGTAAGAGTTGCTTCCTTCAAAAATAATTTTCTTCCTTTGGTTCCATAATTTCCAGCAAACCACACCTCCAATCCTGGAAAAGAGAGCACCAACGCCAGCCATTATTAAGATTGCGTAATATCCACGTCTCCAAGTTGTCTCTCTAAATCGTTTTGAGGGATTAATTTCTTCCATAAGTTCTTAGCCTGCCAACAATCTCTCAAGACATGCAAAATGTCCTCAACTCCAGAACCACAGACGTGGCATGTAGTAATATAAAGCTTTTAGCTGGAGCAGCCACTGATATGTTTTTAAGGTTTGATATAGACTATAAGAAAGCGTTATTCCTCTTCTTTTATTGTCTAGTGTTGCCCCTTTTATTCATGGAAAAAGAAAGCAGAAGAAAATCCATGTTTAATGTTTCTTTACCTTGTTTATACTTCATTCTCAAAACTTGAAAATCCTGCGATTTGAAGTTACAAAAAATTCTTACCTGCATTTCATTCTAATACATTAATCAAAAGAAACAAAGTTCAAAATAATTATATTCAAGAATAAGATTGCAAAACAGTTAACTAAGTATCAAAAACACAAATCGATCTTTTAAAGAAGTGAGGAAATTAGTCCATTGCAACTTGCTTCCTAAGTTCCATCAAAATCACTACACCAGAACTCTCTCATTATCATATAAACATTGTTCCATGTTTCTATTATGAACATCAACTCAACAAGTATATACATATATAAACTATAAACTGTTTAGTTTGAACAGAATCAAGACATTATTACCACTAAATACGCTACTAACCCATCAAGAACAAAAGAAGTAAGAGACTATATATACAATCACAACACAGATCAGTTCCAGTATAAGAAAATGAATTTACACTGTCAAATCCAACATTTCACCTCTTTAGATTGGGAAAGCATCATTTCTATCATAATCACCATCATGAATCCACCATTCCATCTTGCATCTTCATAATTGAAGGTGTACATTACATAGCACTTCATCTCATGAAACAGGTTCAAAATTATCAACCAGCTTATGAAAATTATTGCATTCACAGCATTATAGAACAAAAACATATAATTCAAGTGAAAAACTAAAAAGGGTATATTTGGTACAGACTACATAGTAAAAAGGGTTAAAAAGTATAAACTTTTATCCATGTCTATTTGCACATTTGCAAGAAGGATAAAAATTCAAAGAGAAATTCAGCCCAAAAAATAAGAGTTCAGTTTCTGTAATTTGTTTCAGCGTAAATTTTAATTCGGTGATTCAGTTTTGTCCCCGGCGATTTGCATCTAATTACAGATCCCAACGTTGATTTGATGCAAATAACAGAAAAGATGAATGAATATCCATACCAATATATATCACCGGCGATCTCCGTCACCGTTGCGTTCCTTCTCAATCTGCTGTTTCTGCTTCTCGACGAGTTTCTCAAGAGCCGATTGCACTGCTTCTCGGCCACCTATAATCAATCGGGTCACCATTTCCGGATCTTTCTCAAACCGTGCCTCCTCAAACTCCTTCCTAGCGTTCTCTCTCAATATATCTCTCCACAATACGCCTCGCGAATCAGGCCACATGAAGAATCGAGTTGCACGCTGGATGTCTCGATACAGATGCAGTGCCTCTCGCCGATTGCTGGTGAGTCGCCGTCGATTCAGCAACTCTTCCTCGTCTTCATCCATTGATTTCTCCTTCTTCGCTATATTTCGGTCTAATAATTCCTCGATGGTGTCTGGGCCATTGTGTAGGAGACGCTGATTCGAAACGACGATGTTTCGTGAGATAAGACTTCGCCATTTCTGCAACCTCAAGCTCATCGTGCTATTTTCTCGCTTTTTCTCTCCCAGTTAAAAAAATATATATAAAAAAAAGCAAAGAAATTCAAAACGACACCGGTTAACTTATCCCTAAACGGTGTCGTTTCAAACTTTAAAAAAAAAATTTAAAAGAAAAAACCCTTTGTTCCAAGTCTTATTATCTCGGCTTCTCTCTGCTGCAATTGGAAGCAGAACCACCATAGCCGACCACCGTCGATGGCAATACTCAAATCAAAGCTGCGCATACCCTATCCTGCCTTTCCTTTCGCTCAATTTACTCTTAAACCCTTCTCTGCTTCTTCTCCTTTCACTGAAACAGGTGATATAAACCAAAACGACGACGGAAAAGAGAAGGCATTATCAACTTCAACTGCTACTTCATCTTCTGAGGAAACCATTGTAGCTGATAAATTTTACTCTCTAATCAAAGACCATCACCGCAATAATCCAAACCCTATTTCTCGAAATCTTGACTTTACCAGTTCTCTTTCCCTTGATTTTACCCAAATCACTACCATCCATTCAATCTCCATATCCTTTTCCTTCCTGAGCCACGTAATCAAGAAATGCGGTGCTGTCCGTCATGGCTTCCCCATAGTGCAAGCTATAGCCTTTTTCAACTGGGTCAATAGTTTAGACGGCTTCGTACAATCCTCTGAGTCTTATAATGAAATGGTGGACCTGGCTGGCAAGGCAAGGCAATTCGATTTAGCATGGCATATAATCGATTTAATGAAGAGTAGAGATGTTGAAATTAGTATCGATACCTTTTCAATTCTTACTCGCCGTTATGTCCGTGCTGGATTGGCTGCGGAAGCGGTCCATGCGTTTAACAGTATGGAGGACTATAATTGCAAGCCTGATAAAATTGCGTTTTCAATTTTGATTAGTTATTTGTGTAGGAAACGACGAGCTAGTGAAGCTGAGTCTTTTTTCAATAGTTTAAAGCATAAGTTTGAGCCTGATGTTATTTTGTACACCAACTTGGTTCGTGGGTGGTGCCGGGCCGGAGACATATCGGAGGCTGAGAGGGTATTTAGAGAAATGAAAATGGCGGGCATTAAGCCAAATGTGTACACATACAGCATAGTCATTGATGTTTTGTGTAGATGTGGTCAAATCACTCGAGCACATGATGTTTTTGCAGAGATGCTTGATTTTGGATGTGAACCAAATTCTGTAACTTTTAATAATCTTATGAGAATACATGTTAAAGCTGGTCGGACGGAGAAGGTTTTACAGGTCTATAATCAAATGAATAAGCTTGGTTGTTCTCCTGATAGCATTACTTATAATTTTCTAATAGAGACACATTGCAAGGATAAGAATCTTGATAGTTAATCAAGAATTTTGTACTTAAGTTCTTAAATTGATGGTGTATCCCAGATGCTTCTACTTTCAATACTTTATTTGGGTGCATTGCAAGGTTACAAGATGTGAATGCAGCTCATAGAATGTATGAGAAGATGAAGGAACTGAAGTGTAAGCCTAATACTGTAACATACAATATCCTGATGCGAATGTTTGCAGAGTCAAAATCCATTGACATGGTTCTCAAGATGAAGAAGGAAATGGATGAGAATGATGTTGAGCTTAATGTGAATACCTACAAGGTTCTAATTTCACTATATTGTCAAATAGGGCATTGGAAAAATGCTGATAAATTATTTAGAGAGATGATCCAAGAGAAGTCCTTGAAACCAAGCCTTCCAGTTTATGAGATGGTTCTGCAGCAGCTGAGCAAGGCAGGGCAGTTGAAGAAGCACCAAGAATTAGTAGATAAAATGGTAGAGAGGGGATTTGTTACTCGCCCTCCACAAAAGAAGCCATCACTTCCGAGCCCATGAGAAAAATTTGGTGATCTTCGTCACTTTTTTGTGCTTTAACTTCTTTTGAGGTATACATGTTTGTTGAATGATAAATGCTATTATCTTTGATATCGTAGTGATAAATTATGATTTAGTAGACATCTTGTGAACATATTTTTATAATTATCTTACATGATTTTAACTTTCAAGCATCAAAATTTTCATAATCGTTCGTTGATATTGTATAACATCTTGACTAGATTTGTTCCTAAGGTGGTTATTTCAAAACAAGAAACATTAGCAGTCAGTTCAATTTTCAAATAACATCATCCCTTCATATACAAAAGCTTATTTATCTATTGCATGGCAGTCAAAGAACAAAACACAGTTGACAAAATGCCTCCAATAGCACTGGCATTTCACCTTCTTTACCATGTTCACCGGTGTTACTCTGTACCATTATAAAGAAATTTCTTGCTTATTGTCAATTTCTCCAGGCAATTCCCCCATTGCTTTCTTTGTCACAAGCCATGCTACTCACCTAGTGAACTCCCCTTGAACAGATGATGAAACTCCTACGCATCAATGATGCTGTTTTGGGGGTTTTTTATGACACAAGCGGCCCACGGAATGTTGTTGAACCAAGTGTATTTGAGGATCACAATCACCATTGAAAACGTTGCAACACTTGGGAGTGTGGGCAGACTTGCTTAAACTTCTTATGGCGATCACTGTTATGTAACTGAAACCCATTTACTTTGGCGAAAGATCGGCCATCATGAATGCATGCAAATTCTTCATTTTCATGGAACTTCTTCTCGTGTGCCTTGATATGCTTTTTGTCACGGAATACATTGTTACATACTTTACACTTTCTCTTCAACTTTTTATGAACTTGCTTATTACGTGCAATAAACTCTTCACGATCATGAAGGCATTTGAATGGGACTTGGACTTGCTCTTCTGGTTCTTCCATCTCTCCTTCTGATCAAAATAATTGATCAAGTACCATTGTAACTTCCATCTCTTCTTGTGATGAAATGTCATGATCCATATCCATTTTAGCAAATGAATTATACTTATTTTTCTGTTGATCGCTTTCAAAAGATCTTAAAAAAATGGAGTATTGGAACTATGGTTAAGCTTCTGTTATGTAATACATGAACACTCACCTTATTAAGTTTTGAATATAAAGGGATGAACCATAAGGCTCTGCTGTTATCGAAGCATCCATGCTTAATCAAAACTCAAGTAAAGCCTATCCAGTTCATTAATTATGATGATAAGCGTGAATTACTTATATAACGTTTGTTCATTAATATTGAGGATTGAACTTATAAATTATAATTGATTGAACTCAAAAAAATTAGAGCATTTATTGTTGTTTAATACTCAATCTTTGATGTTCAATAATATCGTAGTAAATATTTACTATTTTTTTCTTTATATTTATTGTTGTTATTGGTAATTATCTTTTCAACAACTTAAAATTGCATGTTGAAAGAAATAATTAATTAAAATTTAATGGTAAATTAATGATTTTAATTAATTTCTTAAAATGTATAAAATCTTCTAAAACGTCAAAT
Source organism: Garcia nutans (assembly GCA_947685225.1). NCBI lineage: Eukaryota > Viridiplantae > Streptophyta > Magnoliopsida > Malpighiales > Euphorbiaceae > Garcia > Garcia nutans. Next base: position 59,454,844 of record CANTUV010000039.1, read on the forward strand.
AAAATGAAACAAAGGGGTAAATTCATTTCAACAATGAAGATTGTTAATTGGAGATCATAAACAAGAAATTAAGATTTTGTTTTCTCAATTAGTTGTCCATTACATTGAGGAAGTTGATCCTTGAAATAAATTATAATGAACTACTACCATATTATATTAAGTCTGCTATGAATTACCCTGCATATCAAGCATCTCATCCAAACCTCTTAATCTCTCTAATCCTTCACTAATAAGAAATCTGATCCTCTGCTTGTCCTTGCAATTTCTGTTATTCTCCATCTCTTGTCTAATAGTCTGTTTCAATTCATCTGTAGAATTCATTGAAGTTCAGATAAAGTAACAAGATTTGCATAATAATAAACCTATAAAATTTTAGAAAATAATCACAAAAGAAAAAAAATTTTCCTGCAATTTATACATATAATTCATACAAGGCAACACTAGACAAATTGTTATGATCCTATTATGTAGCTCATAATTGTCTAAACAACAACAACAAAGCCTTAATCCCAAGTCAATTAGGGTCGGCTATATGAATTCTTCTTTTTCACTCAATACGATTTAAGATTATCTCTTCTGATAGATATAACATCATAAAATTATTTTAGACCATTTTTTACCAAATCAGTTTAGGTCTACCTCTGCCTCTCTTAGCTATTTTTACTCTAACTTGTTCAGTTTTTTTAACCGAAAAATCGCTAGATCTTCGTTTCACATTGCCAAACCATCTCAATATATGTTCTTTTATCTTATCCTCAATAAGTGCTACACCCATTTTTTCTCTAATGCACTCATTGCGGATTATATCCATTCTAGTATGATCATTCTCATTTCCGCAACATACATTTTACTCATGTGTTATCATTTTACTGTCTAACACTCACTACCATACATTATCGCAGGCCGTATTACAGTGCGGTAAAATTTTTCTTTCAATTTAATTGGCATCTTTCAATCACATAGAACTCCTGTAGCACCCCTCCACTTCATCCAACCAGCTTTAAACCTATGATTTACATCTTCTTCACAATCCCTATCTTCTTAAAGAATAGAGCCAAGGTATCTAAAATAAATACTATGAGGTATTGCTATTCCGTCTAAAATAATTTTATCTTTTTTTCTATTCTCACTATTAAATCTATAATGCATATACCCAGTCTTAGTCCTAAGATTCTAAAGTGCTTCTCCATAACTCCAACTTTTAACTTAACCCTACTTGAGTCTCATCTGTTAATACAATATCATCTGCAAACATCATACACCAAGGGATATCATCCTGTATATGTCTTGAGACTAAGATTTAATTGAGTTAAGTTGAATTTAGATTCATACGAGGCAACACCAGACAAATTGTTACAATTGCTCCAAATAAAAAATCTTTTTTTTTTCAGTACTGGAACTCAGTGTAAGCTGCCAAACCAAACCAGTCTAGCCCAGAAAATTAATGGAAAATTAGGTTCATAATCATAGCTCAAGTGACAAACTTTGCAAAGAAAATAATTAAACAAAAATGGAGATTTCCATCATCAAGATTCATAGGCATATATAGTAACAAATTTAAACTTAAGCAAACAAAATGAAAAAGAGTTGCAAGTGTGTTTATAAATATGATTAGATTTCATAGTTTTGAATAAAGGGAAATTAAACAAACAAAGCAAGAACAAGATCAGCAAATGTCTAGATAATAATGATTTCTATAACAGATTCACCTCTAGCATGAACAGGGGCTCTTTGTGCAATCCTTAGCGCTTGTCTATATAGCTTCAAAACTCGAGCACGGAGAATAAAGTCCTGCAAATCAAACGAGAGAGCCATGGCTGCTGGTTGGTTCTTCTTCCCCAGTTAATATGCTTCCATATCACAATGCCCAAATAAAAAAAATAAAAAAAAATTCACAATCCCAAGTCAATGAAGCAAAATGCAGATCATAAAAGAACATATTTATAGAAAATTCGAAAATCACTTCCAAATTTTAGGCGAAAGCACCAAAATCTCTGTTTCGCTCTCTTAATCGAAATAGCAAAACCCTAACTATTAAGATTAATATACAATCGTTCAATTGTTGATACCCCGAAACCAGTGAAATCAATTACGTTAATAGAAGCCAAGGTTTTCAGTTTTGTTAAAGATATTAAAATTCACATACCTTTGTTTATGCAGAGAGACAAATCGGAAGCTTTATGTTAGGATTTAAGCAGAACATTCAACTACTGAAATGTAAATGGCTATCACAACCAAACGACATTTGACGACTTGTCGTTCATTTTGCATGAACCTACATTTGTCCCGCATAATCTTCTAAGACGAATTATTTGACAATTTTAGAGAGTTAATATAATTAATTTAACGAAATCTCTCCCATAATAAAAGTTTTTTTTTAAATTGTTTTAAGCATACTATTGAAAAATAAATAAATAAGGTAAGATATTTTTATTCTATTAAATGTAATCTAATTATTAATTTAATAATTAGCATATAAGAATTGAAAATAAATAGTTCCATAAAATGAATATGTTGGAGCACTAAGTCAACCTACTTGCTTATCTTATAATTAAAGTAATGTTGATTTAACTTAAATTTGTCAGTCCCACCAAAAATATAAATATATTTTACAAGTTGATGTAATTAAAATTATGATAACAAGCCAACCTTTTGTTTTTTTATAGGCTAATTAGGTGATATTTAAGCTTGGTATAAGATTGGTTTAATTTACCAACGAATTGTTATTATTTTTTTATCACGGAAAAAAATATCCATTGAAATTGAATCACATTTATACTATTAATGATAGAAAAATTATTATATTCTTGTGTAGAAAAATAGCTGAAATGAGAGAAAAATTATCGTTAATTTTTTTTAAATTGACTATAAGAATTATTTTTTTATGAATTTCATAAATTAGATTCATTTAGCTTAATTGATAATTCAACTCAACACTTCTCTTCATTTTCTATATTTCTTGAAAATTAAAAATATATATAGTTGCATGTTTAAATAAAATAAAATAATAATTGGACAAATGAATGCTAGTTTTGAATAAAATACAAAATATTTAAAAATAAAATAAAAAATATAAATTAAGTGGATGCATGCATGATCTCATAAACATGTATTGCAATGGATTTGTATTATAAAGTCCAAGTCGGCAATTATAAGAACACAAAGTCGTGATTAATGAATTTTCCTACTTCTCAATGCTTTGACTTTTAATTTAATCTAATCAAGTTGTTTCCTAATTGAGAAAGGAAGAGATATCGCAGTTTCTCATATTAATTATCTCATAAAATCATAGATAAAATGACAAAAAATTAAGTTTAATTTCTAGATATAAAACACATTTAAAATTCAATATAAGAGTTTTACCGTCGTTATAATATTATTTGACTGAACTATAATTAACAAAAAAAAATTCAAAATATTTACTTCTTTAACAAGTCTACCCATAATAAATTCATACTAATTTGCAATTTTTATATCATAAAATATTAGATGATTAGAAAAAATAAATAAATATGTATATGTATATTCATTATCATCTAAATTTCTCAACAAATTAATCCTATAAATTATTTAAACCAATACGTGTTTTGTCTTTAATTAATTGTATAAGAATTAATGGGTGTATAATTTTGATTCTTCAAATCAAGACTCTTTATTTTACAGTTTTATTCCTCTATTTTCACTAATAGCGGTTTTGAAATATCAAAACAAGAATAACAAGACAACATATTGGACAAATGTATTGACTCAATTGTAAATTAGATAACGATCTTATGATGTTTCATTTTAGTTTTATATTAATTTATTTATTTTTGTTTAATTTATTTATTAATTTATCTCGTGTATTAGGATCTTTCCAAACCTGCATGGATGAAAAAAATTGTCTAATCCTATATTCATTGAAAATTGAATAAGTTTACATAAATAGTCAATTAATTATAAAACTAAATTTTAGAATAATTATGGAATATTTAAAACATTAAGAAATTAATGTGTGTAAATCATATGAAATTTTTTTTATTTGATTAAGAGTCAAATTAGAAATTGTAAAAATATATATTTATTTTAGAATTATAATTCCACTAAAGAATTCACTCATATATTTTTTTTTATATGTAACATATAAAAATTATGTCAATTGAAAGAATAAATTCATTTTATCAATTAAATAAATTTGAAATTAATTCCAACATAATCATTTTATTTTCAAAATCATAGCCTATCATCACAATGCAACAGTAAAAAAGGAAAATAAAATTATGAGTTTGCCAAATGATAAGCTTTATTACAGTAAAATAATCCAACTCCAATTAAAATTAATTGTTTTAAAGGGAAAAAAAATGTTTTATTTGCTCCATTAATATTACGCTGTTTGTTTTTTAATTATCATGAAACGAAAAATATTAAACGAATATTTTTTTATTCTCCTATGCTTAATTAAAAATACATTTTTATTTTAAAATCCACACACGCCATGTATAAAAAATGACAAACACTGCGTAGTATATTTGACTTCATTCAAATCATTAATTAATCGTAATATTCAATTTATATTTATACAGTCTATGCCTAATTAATCCAATTAAATGCGGTGGACCATTTCAATTTAATACATTTTTCAATTTGCCTATCCATATTCATTTGTATATATTACTTTAAAAAATTAATTATATATATAATCTCAAAGATTAATAATTTTTTATAGAAAATATATTTTTCTAATAATTTTTTTAAGGTTAATATTTATATTAAGAATATAAATATGGAAATGTCTCACGTCTTTTAAATATAAACTTATAATCTTACTAAATAAAAATAAACTCTTCACAGTTTAAAAGAATTTAACAATTTAAAATTCAATTTATATGTATTTTGTTTAAAATCTTGCATACATCTTTTTACTTAATTTAAAAAACAGTTACTGAATTTTCATTTGTATTCTCACAGTCATAATACAAACTAAAAAAAAAAAGGGTACTCTCGTAATATAATTCTGCCAAATCAGCATTTTTATAATTAAATCCATTTTGCTTTTATGAAAAAATTTAAAATTTTCTCTACCACTAATATATACTAAAGGATTGTAATAATTAAATTTGAAAATTATGCTTGCCCATTTAAAATAACACTATATTCTATATATATATAATTTATGATTTATATATAATAAATATGAATAGTTCAATTGATTAAATATTATTAAATAAATAAGTGAGAGTGTGAATTTAAAATATACTAAATATTTCATTGGATGTTAAACAAATAACGCATAAATATAAATATACTCATAAAAAATAATTAATAATAATAATAATAATAAACTATGTAACACTATTATAATGACAATTAACAATTTAAAAAAAAGATATTGTTAATAATCCCTTCTGTATCAGTATCAACCACGTGTAATTAAGCTAGATGATTAGATAGATTATTATTATTATTTTTATAGATTAGATAGAAGATCAAGTCATAAATAGACAATTGGAAGGAAAGGCCAATTGATTGGTTCCCCCCTTCATATTTTATTTATATTATTAACTTTTTATTTTATAGTATTGGTATTTAGACGAAGCATAGGTCGATTTCAGTAGGGCTAAAGGGTATTTTTATTTATTTTTTTTATCGAAACCGATTAAACAATGAAAATGTCAAATCAATTAAATCTTTTTATATTTTCAATTAATCTCATTTTTGAATTTAATAGGTGATATTAGTCTCGAATAAATTGAGTTGTAATATTGATCTTTTATATTTGATTTTATTTTTAATATTATCAAATTAAGTTTAATCATGTTAAGAATAAAATGAATAAAAAAATAATATCATTTAATATACATATATATAATTATAAAAAAATAATCATATTTAATTTTAAATAAAAATATATATTTATAACTAACTGATCATATATATTTAATTTTTTATTATTAAAATCTAGCTGGTTATAATTTATTTTTTAAATAATGGATTCAGACTTAATTCACATATATTAATAGTATTTGATCGAGTCTGAAAATTTTACTATTTCAATTAGTAGAGAGAAGAGTAATTGCTTTGATTTATTTTATAAGAATATACAAAATCGTTTGTCATTGTTAATATAAAAAAAGAGAAGTTAATATAAATTTATCATATAAAAAAATTATGCATTCATCGGTATATTGTAAAGAGTAACGAAAATTCCAAGAAAAAGACCGAAGCCTGCGTAACATACAAAACGCAGCAAAGCTCTGCATCTCTTTAATTATCATTAGACGTAAAATCTAATCAGCTTTGCTAAGTCACACGCTTTATATTTGACCAAACCTTCTCTCTTGAATTGTCAAGAAACACACCTTTATACAAACACATATATATATTTATATTGTTACCTTCATCATAAAAAAGAAAAGCCATTTCAACATACTTTTTTGCAGATAGTGAGCAGTTTCAGAAATGGAGAAACAAGCTAATAAATCAAAGCAGAACAAGATCTTCAAGTTTTTACCAAAAGCAACTTCTGTTGTTTATTTTCAAAATCCACCATTCAGTCCAAGTAGAGACAGAAGATCAGATCATAACAATCATCTTCACAGGCTTAAACACCACCATGGCTGTAATAGTAAAGGATTTTCAGGTCCAATTGTTTCGATTATTCCCGATGAAGTTCGCCGGAAACCCAAGAACGGAAGTTTCGAAACTCAAGAACCCACATCGCCGAAAGTTTCTTGTATGGGACAAATTAAGCATAGTAAGAAGATCAAGATGGTAACCAGCTGCAAAGAAACAAAGGCCCCTGTAGAGAATAAAAAACCCTCGTCGTCGAAGATGATTAAGAGACTGTTTAGCAATGTAAAAGTATCTACAGGTGGTGGAAGAAGATCTGATGCTTCTGTTTACGATAAACAACCGCTTTCAGCTGATAGAGCCGCGCCTTCTTTGTGTCAAATGAAGCGGTTTGCTAGTGGTCGTGATACTTTTGCCAATTTTGATTGGACGACTGCTCAGGTAACGCCGGCGGGAGAAGATCGCTGCCGCAATTATAATTATTCTGATGATGAAGATGATGACAGAACTTATAGTGATCAAGAAGAAGAAGACGAAATGATTATTCCTTTCTCTGCTCCTATAATAGTTTGTCCTGGAAATGAGTTGCAGCCAAGAAAAGAAATTAATTTGTGGAAAAGAAGAACTACGAATCAACCTAAGCCTCTTCAATTGAATTAAACAGTCAGAACAACTTGATTTTATTCATTTTTTTTATATAAATATAATGTTGGGTTCTTTTAATTGTTTTTGGAATCATAGATAGTAGAAGAACAGAGTGAAATTAGCATGTAAAAAAATACATAGATTAATATGTCAAGAGCGTTTGATTTCAAGAAAATTATTTTGTTGTTGTTCTCTTTCTCTCTATTGTTTGTCATCGCCGCTATGTTTACACCGCCAAGAAAATTCGCAGTCCCTGATAAATTGACCATAGGAGATAAATTCAGCCCTGTAATTATATTTCTTTTGTACACTTTAATAAGATAAGAACAAGCAGCCGCAATAGTAGACAGCTGACAATTGAAAATGCAACCATATCAGAAGTAAAATTCTGAGTAATTTCCAAGTTGTTGCAAGGAACTGTGCCTTGCTAATCAAAGAACAGGGCACTCTGTTTTCTATATGCGACTCCTGAACTTAATTGATTGGCAACATTTTAACTAATTCCTAATCTTACATTAACATTTTCCCTTAAAAAAATCAATTATCAAAAACCAAGACGATTCAAGTATATTTTTCCAGCATAACTCTGCCTTCAAAATGTACAGAGCGTTGCAGAAACAGAAACAGAGCATTCAAGTATTTTTCCAGAAATATAGCATTGCAGGAACATTACTAAATACTGATGCTTTACCAATTGCACAACAAAATATATATCATTTTCTTTTTCTTTGTATACAATTCCCATACAATATAAAATTAGTCATTAATTTCAATTATTTTGATAATGAAGAATTTTGTGATTATAATCTTAGTAAGTTACACGAACTCCTTGGTATCTAAGAATTTCACCTATAAGCTCGCCTTTACCAGAACCCACATATCTTCCACAAATCTCACCATCTCTAATGAACAAGAAAGTGGGTACCTCTACAACATCCATGTCCTTCAAGAACTGCATACAGCTATCATTCTCATCACCGTTCATTCTTGCAAACACCACAGTATCAGACATCTGTCTAGACAACTTTATCACCGTTGGATAGACTTTCACACATGGGCCACAGTGTTTCAATCCAATATCAAGAACAATCAGTTTATGATCAGCCTTATGATCATCAATCAATTTCTCAACATCTTCTCTGCAATGCATCTGCAAAACAGCAGAATGGTTATCTCCGTAGTATAAAACATCTCCCATCAGCTGATCCGGGCCAATCCCTTCCTCTTCATGAATTTTCTCCATGCCTTTGTAGAAGCTAAAATGTGGGACTTGAGTAATTTTCTCTCTTACGCAGAGCTCTCTGGTTTTTTCTGATTCATCTCCCATTACAAGAAGGAAATCTACATCGTTGCAGGTTCTGCTAAGATCCACCATAAAAGGGTAAATTTTGCTGCTTTGAAAGCTAGTACTAGCAGCAAATTCAGCAACTACAAGTTTGTTCTTCGCCAACCTAAGAGCTTCATCGAACTCTTCAATACTATGAATTTTCTGTACTCTTTCATCATTAACAGCTTTCTTGGTGTCAGGAGCAGCTGTGGCTTTAACAATGAACTGGGTTCTGTTCGATTCTAACTTTGTTGGCAGAGGTTTATATTTAGTGGCAAAGGGTATAAGAAACGAACCATGGAAAGAACCGGGAGCAATTCTTGGAATAGTATAAAGAGAAGAAGATGGCTTTGGCAAGAAATTTGTGATTGTAGCCATGGGAAGAAATTAAGAAAGCTTGTGAAGTTTCAAAATAGTTAGAATTGAAGAACAGGGAAAGCAGAGTTATCTATTGAGTGATTGATGAACAAAAATCTAAGTGCACAAAAATGGTATCCACTCATTGGCTTTGTGGCTGATGTTATCCGGAAAAACTGAGCTCAAGCCTAGATTTTTATTATTACAGAGCTTTTGAACTTTGAGGATATTCTTTCAAATTCAGAAATATCAGGTAAAGTCCATTTCTAAGCCCAAATTAATAACCTTCAATATTGTGACCAAGTTCGGCCTCCAAAACAAAAATTGGGCTGGACTTTTGTGTTTGTGTGTGATGGGCAACACCATTTAGGATAATCTAAAGCTTATAATTGTGATTTGGTTTCGGGTATTTTCAAAACTACCAATAAAAACAAACCTCGTTTCAAAAGTAGTTCACAAAGAAAAGTATTTATATTTTTATAAAAATTTAAATTAAATTTATAAAAATATCTTACTTTTTATTAAAATAAAATTTTTTAAATAACTTATTTCTCATTTTAAGTAATATTTTACTATAAAAAATTATTTTTTTTGAACTTAACTATTAAATATATAAATTTTAATAAAATAATAAAAATTAATATTTTAAAATATATTTTCAACTAATAAAATATATTAATTTTTAGTAAAATAAAAATTTTAATTATAAATAATAAATAACACTAAAAAAAAGTAAAATATATAGAAATATATTGATAAAAATTATTAAATTTATTTTTAAACAAATTTAACATATTGTAATCATAAAAAAATATTAATTTTAGTATGTAAATATTATATAGATGTTGCATGTATATTATAGATGTTATATTTATATTATATATTTGTTGTGTATGTTGAGTATATATAAAAATTTTAAAAATAAAGTTAAAAAATATTATATAAATTATATAAATATTATGTAGATGATATGTATATATTTAATATATGTGTGGTATATGTAATTATTTATTTTATATGTATTTTATATATGTTATTCACATATTATATATGTATTATATTTTTTAATCTTACATTAATATTATTAGGATAAAAAATTATGAATAAAAAATATAAGTAAAATACAATGTTAAAAAGGGACAAAAAGACAAAAGGAAAAAAAAAGAAGTTAAAAATGACCTTTTTTTAGGTAAAAATGAAAAAAAAAAAAAAAAAAAAAGGCTTTCCGGTAGTTTTGAAACAAAAACAAACCCAAAAAGTGGTTGTACCATGTAAATTCCTCAACTAGTTTCATAAGGAAGCCCACTTAACTTAACTTGGATCACAAATAGACTTATTATCCACAAAAATAATAAAAAAAATTAACCGCTCCACCAAATTTTTTTAAAATTTTTATTTTATCAAAATTTTTTAATTATTTTACACAAATCTATAATAATTTCATAATAAATTTATAAAAAATATTTCATATATAATAAACTTATAATAAATTATAATAAATTTATAAATCGATAAAAAATTTTGATGAATTAAAAAATATATTGATAAATTTTTTAATTTTTTAATTTTTTGGTAATTTTGTAAAAAGGCTCAAAAATAAAGAGGAAATTAAACCTACCATTAGATTTTTCAAAAAATTTAATTTTTTTTATCATTTGTAAAAATATATAATAAACATGTAATAATATAAAAAACTACTAACAAAAATATCATGTTTAAATTTAATATATAATAAATTCATAATAATCCAAAAAATAAAATTTACATATATTATACAGAATTAGTAAATTTATAAGTTGATCAAAACAATACTAATAAATTTAATATTTTTTTTTTGAACTGATAGATTTAAAATATTATAAGATTTTTACAGTAAATTTATAAAAAGCTCAAAAACAAATTGGAAAACAAGATTTAAACTATTGGGTACATCATATACGCGAAAATGATGGATTATAATTAATCCTAACTCTATAACTTTTTTTTTTAGTTCAAACCTATAGTTTTAAATTTTTTTATTTATCCTCCAAAATTTAATTTCTTTTTATATATTTGTCTTAAGCTTTTTTTATTTGTATAAACAAACATTTATATGACATATAATAATTATAAAAAAATAAATAAATGTTTTGAATTTTGAAATAACATATGAAGAAAAGGGGAAATTTCCTTCGTTCCATATATATATATATGTGTGTGTGTGTGCGTGTGTGTGCGGAAATGAGTTGGAAACTTCATAATTTGGCTTTGGCAGGCGCTAAGTGGAAATTCAAATCATTCATCTTAGCCAAAAATCCAAAAATGGACCATACAAATCTCTCACTTTTTTAGTAATACATAATTATAATAATAATAACATAATGAGAAATCCGATAAAAAAAAACCTAATAAGAAAAACCAAAAAACTTTAATTTTGTTTTTCTTATAATGAGCTCTTATCCTATGCCAACTCACGTTGATGATTATTTTGCTCTCTACTTAGCAATTGGAGTCTAGCCATTCAAATAAAACGTTATCATTATTTTTAATATTACTAGAAATTCATTGAACCTAACTTATACATCCAACATTGAGCTTCAATTTGATAAAAAAGCATATTACTTGCCATTTTTAGAAAAAAAAAATTATATATATATATAAATTTATTGAGAAAATTACAAAATTTTCAAAAAAAATTTTATTAGAAGCTTTTTAGTTTTTAATCATTCTACAAAAATATGTATAAACCCGTAATAATCTAATAATAAACTTATAAAATTATTGTGTATAATAAATTATATATATACTATATGAAATTAATATTTATAAATTAATAAAAATTATTGTACATTTAGTTATTTGAACTGATAGCTTTATAATATTATAATTTTTTTTAATAATTTTATCAAAAACCTCAATACATATGACATTAGTAACAGTCAAGTGGACTCTCGACCATATGATAGCTTACAGATTATTCTTTCTTAAGGTTTTTATTATAAATATTAAACAATACAAATAATTAAATATAGACAAATATACAAAATAATTAAATATAGATAAATATACAATGTATTTAAAAAAAAAAGATAAATACTTATGCATAATAATTTTTTAAAATTTATTCTATAAATGATGGTAAAGGATCCTGTTATATCTCTTGATCTCATGTCAAACTACTTATCTAGGAGCCACTCCCATAATTTTTATTGAATATGTTTTATTTTAATTAAATTTTTTATAATTTTAAAATACATGTAAATTGAAAAATAATTATAATAAAAATAAAATATATTTCAATAAAAATTAAAATACTTATTGTTATTTAATATATATCTGTATTATTTAATATTAGATAAATGTATATATAAAATCAAAATAAAAAAAATTTATGCGACCTCGGAGAAAATTCAGAACTTGGGAGCTGGGACCCTTTGTCCTCATCCTTCAATTAAATACAGAGATTCACCTCCAGAGTTCATCAATGGCTGCCCATTAAAAACCTTATCGCTCATTCCATTAATAATTTTGATGCCACCTTACATTTAATGGCAACCCTCCCTCCTATGTATCTTAAATATATACCCTACCAATATTCAACAATAAGAAAATGAAAGCAAAATATATATATATATGACCCATAAACAAAGAATTTTAAGATTATATCTTATCTAGAATTTTTTTAAAAAAATACATGTTTCGACAGCACACTGATTATGATCTTTTTCTGAGCTTGCTCAATTTGACAATCTAATTAATTAATTTATATATAAAAACTCTTCCATCTTATCTAGAAAAAAAAAATTCACAAATGTACACATCTCACAGTAAAATTATAATAATTTTTATCGTGTTATGATAATTAATATATTTTATATTCATATTGTGACATGATAATCAATATATTTTATATTGACACGTGATAAAGTCCATTATATGCTTAAACCATGCCCATTGAACCAAGTCAAATCCCAAAAATCTAAAAAATACTACACTAGCCTAGAAGATGCAGGCCACAACACAAGCCAATATTGATATATAAACTGTTACACTGGCATATAAGTAACTATATGACCACGGTTTGATCAACAAAATTAGTTAAGAGAGTGAAATTTTTTGTTAATTGAGGTATTTGATGCCATTAGTCAATTCAAATAGTTGAGGGACTAATTTTCATGAATATCAAATTTTAAAAATTCAATCTCATCAAAATAAAATTTATAAACTCTATGTCAAAAATTGCCAAGTTTATAAACTCCAAAATACCTTTTTCCTATCATTTAGGAGCTCATCAACACAATACATACTATAACATAAGTATAGGAACGAAGAAGTAAGAAATGCTGGTTAATTAATAAAAAAATCCACGGTGGTTGGTGGTTCTAATATGTGTCCTTGCCAATTTGCCACTAAAAAATATATATATTTTATTGCTATGCTACGTATTATTCAACTGATCGTCTCCAATTTACGAATAATTATATGCTACAACCGTTGTAGCAATAAATGCCTACAACGGACCAATGAGATTCTTACACGTAGATTAAATGATTCATTTCATTGATCCGTTGTAGGCATTTAATCTACGTGTAAGAATCCCATTGGTCCGTTGTAGGCATTTATTGCTACAACGGTTGTAGCATATAATTATTCCCAATTTACTGTTCAACCAATGTGTATTTATCACTACACCAACGAATGTGCATTTATTACTATTTAAAATCGCTATACCAAAACTATATTTTTATTTAAATTATCTTTTCAAAATTAAATCAGACAGTAAAACTCATCTTATATTGAATTTTAACCCAGCTCTATATTCAAAAGCCGAACTCGAAAGCTCAAACGAAGGTATACCAGTCTCTAAGTGACTGACCATGCGCCAACCGAAACTTAGAAATAAGAGAAAAAAACACATAAAATAGGTAACAGGCATAAAAAGACAAATTAATGGTAGAAAAGGTAAAAAATTTGGCAGAATCCACAAAGAGCACAGAGCAAAGCAAAATAACAACACAGCAAAAGTCAAATTACAGCGATAACCACCTTACATGCCTTTTCTTTCCCAAAAGTGCCTTTGTAGTCCATGTGCGCCTCCCAACTCATCACCCACGCATCACATGATTCGAACGATCTTGACCGTTAAACTTTGATTTCTTTTTTTCTATTTTTTATATCAAAATATACGTGGTGGAAAATCCCAGAATTAGATTCTTCACATAAATTATTATTATACAAAAATAAATAAATAATACTTTCCCTTGCGGTGACAGTAGTGGTTTTTCGTTCTTCAGCTCTGCACTCACCAGTTCTTCCATAGAAAATATATAAAAATAAAAGCAAAATTAATTAATTAATTCTTCACTATGACAACAAGGAAAAAAAATCCCAATATCCAACAAAGACAATTTAAATAAATTCAAAAGCAAAAATACAAAAGATCATAACAAAAATCAAAGATTTAGGAGAAGGAAATTTTTTAAAATTAAACCCTAAAAATAAGGAAACTAGAACAGAGTTACTGCAACATTATTTAAATTTAACCAGTTGTTACCTACACCTTTCTTCTTTTTTTCAATTTCTTTCTTTTCGGTGTTAGGAATTTGAAGATTTCTCCGGTTTTCTGCAGAGAATCATATGCATCGGAGAGAAAATCCCAGTCTCGCCGCCTTTCGTTAGATAATCGGCGGTTTTGAAAAGCATTTCATGAACATCGACGGTCCCTTTTGGCGCTATTCCCAAAGCAGCCAATACAGTAACGAGAACGTGATTCCTCCAGTAAGCGATTCGACCCATTTTAAGCCGAGTCCACCATGGTTGGGCCGGCGGTTTTGCTAAATCCTTCTCTTTCACAACTTCAAAACCAACTTTCCTCGCCGTCTTTGCAATATCGGCGTAGCTTCTGAGTCCCGGTAAGGCATCCCCTCTTTCAATGCCTTGAATGATCTCCACGTGGTCAGGATCATTACCTCTGTATTTATCAGTTGTGACCCATTCATATGACACGTAGAGAGATCCAGGCTTCAAAACTCTGAAGATCTCTGCGTAGACCTCTTCAAGCTTCGGCGCGTGACAAGTAGCTTCGATCGAGTACGCACCGTCGAAGCTGCTGTCTGGAAATGGCATCTCAAGAAAATTTCCACACACAACTTCACAAAGCGAATCTAAACCAGCTTTCTTATTGTGTAACCTTGCACGGTTCACCTGGTACTCGTTGATGGTGATGCCGACGACATTAGCGCGTGAGTGAGCAGCGATTGCACGCATAGGACCACCAACACCACATCCTACATCCAGGATTCGATCTCCTGGCTTGACGTCGATGAGATCAACGGCCATCTCTTCGTGTAAGCGCGTGGCGTCGCGGTGAGACTTACCAGGAACAGAGGGAGAGAAGTGGAAGGACTGACCCCATCCCCACTCGTATATATCGGTGACTAAGTTGTAAAATGTGTCGACGAAATCGGGGACTTTCTCGGTTGTTTCGATCTCTTTAGGACGGCGGAAGAAGGACCAGTATTGTTTGTAGTTGTCTTGGACTTTCTCGGCGGAGATCGAGCCACCGGAGAGATCTACGGCGCGTTTGCCTTTTTGCTCTGCTGGGCCTAGAATACAGACGAACCAGTAGAGCCCACCGGCCAGAAGAGCTCCGGTACAAAAGAGAGCGAGAGAGTCCATTGTAAAGGGAAATAAATTAAAAAAGTAAGGGAGAGGACAGAGGCGCCTCCCTCTTTTATCTTGTATGAGCTTCGCCAGAGAAGTTCATGGGACGTTTTATGTCGTGAACTTGCAAACTGTACGCGCCTTGGCGCGTGGAAGACAATATCACTGCTGCATGAACACGTGTAGATTTCAAGACTTGAAAAAAAAAATTAGGAATCAAGAGGTGAATATAATTGGCATTTCAAATTGGATCCAATTTACTGTTTATGCCATCCAATATCATAATGTGAATAAAAGAAATTTTTTCAGTCAATATTATGTATGAGCTATATAACAGGGAAAATTACGCTCCACCATTTAAAAAATATATATTTTTTATTTTATAAAAATATATAATAAAAATATATTTTTTTATTATAGATTTTTTAATTATTTTATAAAAATATATAATAAAATTATAAAATTATTATATTTATTATATTTATAATAAATTAATAATAAATTTTATATTTATACAATAAGATAAATTAATAAATTGTTAAAAAAATTTAATAATTTATAATTTTTATAATTTTATAAAAAAAACCTATAATAAATGTGTTTTTATGAATAAATATCCTAAAAAAGTAAAGATTATACTAATTTTTGCTTTTAATGTTTAAAAAAATCTAAAAATAATAGGGTAGACTATATTATAATATTAATAAATAAAAAACAGTTATTTTATTTAGTTCTGCTATTAATTTTAAGGTAATCAAATTAAAAATCATAAATTGATATTTTTGAATATAAAATTGAAAAAAATTAAAAATCAAATTATTTATTATCAAAACAAACAAAAATCCATCAAGTTGGATTTTTCAATTAAAACTAGATGATGGACATCCCTAATTATTATAAAAAACAAATTTATGGTTTTTCAACAAAAAATTATGATAATTTTTTTGTTATTTTTTAATCTAGATTTTAATTACTAAATTGATTTTCTCAAATGGTGGATTCATAGATATTTTTATTTATTATGTAATAATAGAGGGCGATCTTTTTTTTTTAATTTTTTCCAGTTCTTTTGTAATTTTGTCAGATTGATTAGAATTGGTGGACCACACCAATTGGGACCCTGTGAGATGGTGCTGATAAATTACATTCTAGATGCTGTGTTGTGGGTCCTATCTGTCCGTAACTAACACGCTTAACTTAGCTTAACTTTGCTGCAAATTGCGATGCAGATTGCAACGTCGTTCACTCATCGCTCTCCACTACAACTACAAGGCGTCCACACTTTCATTCGCTTAGCTATCGTGTGGTTTGGTCTCAACTTTTGACCTTTGATATTTCTACAACTAGTTTTTCAAAATCACGCCACAGTTAAGTTAGGGATGAGCAAATCAGCAATTCATATGGCTGATCACTATTTTGATGGATTCGATTCATTTTATTTATTTAAATTAATTTAATTATTCTTCAGCTTAAAATATAATAAATATATTATTAATTTAGTTTTAATTTATATATTTTATAAATTAACTGGTTGTGATTTTTTTTATTAATTATTTTTTAATAATTAATTTCAAATGATGTATTCTTTAATTTGATCAATAGTAATTTATTTATTAAATTTTTAAAACTGGACCACTAATTTAATAATGACCATCCCTAATCATAATTATATATATATAATTTAATGATAAATATTTATTTTTTAAATAATAAATTTATTATTAATTATTTTTTATATCAATTTTAAAAAATTTATATCATCATTAATATCTAAATATAATTTGATAATAAATATATATTTTATGGGTAATAAATTTAAAATTATTTCTCTCTTTTTATATTATAAATATTAAAAAAATTATGTACACTTGCTTGCATTTGATTAGACATGAGATATTTGAATTAAGCGATTATTTTATAATTATTAATTTTATAATAAATTATATATATCGATATAATAATAAAAAAAGAATGAACTTCAAACACTTTAATTTAAGTTTAAATTTAATATTTCACACTTTTTATATTTGCAATATTAAAAAAATTATTAAATTTAATAGAAAATCTCTAATATTTAAATCAATAATTTAAAATGACTGAAGTATACATTATTAAAGAGCAGTAACCTCTTATCTATAAAAGTTTATTTTTATTTATAATTAAAAAATAAAAATAATTTTTATACAGATCAGTTAATTTTTAAAAATTATTAATATAATATGTAAATTTTTTAAATGTATCAATGTAATATTATTATATTAAAATATATTTTATTATAGTTTAATTATAGAATTTAATAATATATACAGTATCACAATTTATATTTTAATCTAATTAAATAATTTGATCAGATGGCTCGAATATATTTTTATATCAAATAATAATAATAATAATAATAATAATAATACAGATCCAATTCATTTATACGGCTGCGAAATTGATCGGATCAATGAACGATAATCCTACGCCGCTTTATTCGCGATCCGTCGACATGGAAGTACGGATAGATAAGCACAGAAGAAAGGATAGTGTTGTCTCAATCTGATATTTGGAGATGTCTTTTAAAAAATAAAAAATGCATCTCGCTAAAAAAAAAATATAAGAGACCACGTGTTGGCTTTTGAGTTGATTAGATAAATATATATATAAATTATTACAAATTATATATATATATATATATATGTGTGTGCGTGTTTTTGAAAATCTTTCAATAACTTTTTTTTTAAAATATCTGGTATCTTAAAATATGGAGATTATACACTAATAAAAATTCATGCTGGGTAGGTCCATTAAAGTTAAAGGTATTTTTTTCTTAAGTTTTAAAGTTAACCTATATCAAATGCTTAAATTCAAAATCTTTAATTAAGAAAAAAAAATTATTTATTATTTTATCTCACCCCCTTAATAGTTTTTAATAATTTTTGTAATAATTATGGTACTAATAACCAGATAGACTCTAAAATCTTCTAGCTCGTGTTTGAATTCTATTTTTTTTATACTAAGAAAGTTATTAATAGGCCGGATAATATTGTGGGCTACACAGTAGAGGATAGCTCTCCTCTAAACACCATAAAGATATTAGCATGCACTATAATAATGCTGAATGTGTGATCGATAATAATCGAACCCGAGACCTCCGCATTCTATCAATTTTTTTAAAAAGTATGATGATCAATTAAACCACACCTTAATTGGCTTGAGTTATATTTTTATTGGCTTTTCTATCTTCGAAATAAAATAATAGACTAGACTCCAATGAAAAGATATTAATTTCTAAGTCATTTATTGATTTATTTGTATTTGAGCTAAGAAAATTAAAAAAAAATAATTTTTTATATGTGCAGATTAATTTTTATTTATAGTTGAGAGGTAAATAATAAAATATAAATATGTAAACAAATTTTTAAAATATATTGTATGATTAATGTGTCAGATATTTATTTCTCGGATACTCGAGAGTCCGGTAAGTCTGAAAAGTTTAGTTTATTCCTCTACGATAACTTAGTATTGGTGTTAAAAGAATATCAGACTTGGTCTATAAATCCAATAAATAATAGATAATACCAGGCACAATAAGTTATAGGTGATAGTTTTGAAAAAGACTAAATTCATGACTTTTTAATAATAATTGTGGTAAATAAATATTTTATTTTTCATTATTTACTTTTAAAAATCTTATTATTTTGATATTAAATTTTTATATATCAAATAAAATATTAACTCAAATTAATCTTACAAAATTGGAAAAATACTCGTATTATTAAGTATCACCAAATAAAAATCAAAGAAAAATAAACTTTAATGCTTTTTATATGATTGAAAGAGCTATTAACAAATAATATTAATGAAATTTTTATGGAGTAAGATTGAAATTATTTATGACATTTGAAAATTTTCATATTCAAACTCGAATTAAAGTAAATTTTTTTATTAAAAATTTATAATCCATTAACATGTCAATTAGCAAATTAGCATGCATATTAATATTAACAAAAATAATGTTTTATATTGCTTCATCATTTCATGCTATATTAGCAATAATTTTTCAATGCATTTTTTTACATTTATTATTTTCATAATTATGCAATATTAATTCATAAATAATATACCATATAAAGTTAAATGTATTTTTTTCACACGCACATGTAATAATCCCGCATAATAATAATTTAATGCAAAAATAAAATGAAAATTTTAAATATAAATCAAAATTTTAATTACTGTCCTTGAATAAAAGTACAGATGATTTTTCAATTACATCCATTAGACTCGGACTATTAAGACGACGCATAGTGTTCTTTGTTTGGATAACGATAAAAGATTGACAGCGTGACTTTGTTTTGTGATAGGTGCTGCAAATTATTTAAGAAAACAAAATTAAATATTATTCAAAAGTATGATTAAACAATTTACAAAATGTTATTTTATTGGCGAATTCGTTAACCTAAAGTAAAAATAATAATAATAATTTTAATATACGAAATTAATTATAATAATCAAATTTATATATGTAATATAATGAGATTTTAATTTTAGTATTCCCACATTAAATAAAATTATATTTTAAATTTTAAATATAAACATATATGTATATGAGATATTTGAGTTTTGGAGTAATGTTACACAGTTTAATTTTCATGTAAATACTTATTTGAACTTTATTATAATAATGTGCAAAATAGTTCGAATTCGATCGATCCGATCATAATATGATCAATTCAGCTGATTATACCGATTTAAATTGATTAGGTTTATTAATTTTAATTTATATATTTATTAATAAAACTGACCGAGCTCAATAAAAATTAACTAAAATTAATCGAACCAATCAATAATATTTAATTTTGAAAAATAATTTTTTTTATCAATTAATAATGATCATATTGATAAACCCCTAAAACTTGATCAATGAAAATTCTTATTTTATTCACATTCAGCATGAATAAATAAATATGAATATAAATGTAAATCTATATGCAGGGTAAATAGAATTATCCATTGTATTGCTATGTATGATGGCTATTTAAAAAAGCCAGTTTGCTTTATATAAAATATATATTAGTCATAATAAATTAATACATAGCTCAAAAAATAGATATTTATATTATTTAGAATATTTAAAATTTTTAATTAAATTATGAATATATCAAAAATTCAACCACTCAGATGTTAGATCTATCCTAATTAAAATATATGGAATATTTGTTAAATTAAATCATTTCTGAATTATTTGAATTAGTTTTTACAAAATCTTATCAATTTAAAATTTTAAAAATTAATTAAATTAATCATGATCAAATCCCTTAATAAAATTTAAATTTGAGCATGACAGTATAAGATTTGAAAATACACACATAATGTAATAATTAATTTAAACGTATTAAAAAAATTGCAAGAGATCGAGGAGACGAATTAATTTATTGAATCAATTCCCACATAAGTGAACGACAAAGAACCATCCTGAGAAAGGGTCTTAAATTTATTTATTTTTCTCACGTGATATGATGACAATGTCTGACGTTTTTAATTAGGACATCATGGGTTGTCCCAAATCACAAAAGACAAACTCCACCGGACTTTCCAATGTCAATCACTTATTAAATCACTTGCAGGATTGAAATTTTATTTTATTTTAAAGAAATATACAAATAAATTATATATAAATCACTTTTAAAGATAGATGTACTCATTTTATCACTAGAAAAAAATATATATATAATACTTTTTAAAATTTTATTATGTCATTAAAAATTAACCTCTTTAAAAAAATATAAAATTCACCATCATATTTATTATTAAATTAATTTTTCCATAAATATATTCTGGAGTGTTTTTTAAAACTGGAGCTTTTCAGCTTGTTGTGAATAAGTGATTTTTAAATTATAATAAGATTAAAAAAAAGTAGTTAAGCGTTTCTGTAAACTAGTTAATAATCAGCTGATAATCAGTTTATAATCAGTTAAGTGTTTCTGTAAAATCAGCTTATAATCAGTTTTTAATTGCAGAAACTGTTAAAATGACCAAACTGTCCCTGAGTTTATTTATTATATAAAAATAATTTTTTAAATATCAATTCAAAATTTATTTTACAATAATAATAATAATAATAATAATAATAAAATTTATTTAAGAAGAAACGTAAAAATTTTTTGATGGGAACTAAAGTGTATAGAGTGGGCAAATTTAGAATATTGAAGATTAGGTAGGGATAGTATGGTCTTTTACTTGGTCAAAACTGCTTAAAAAATAAGTGTTTAAAAAAAAAGTAACAAAACCTAACTTTTAAAAAACTGATTAAAATCAGATTATAATCTACTATTTAAGTTTTCAGAAACACTTAAATAAACAACTTATAATATAAAAACTGCTTATAATTAATTTTGACCAGTTTTTAAGTTTTGAGAAATACCCTCTCTAAATAAATGATCCAGTCAAAATCCAATAAATTCTTGATATTTCATTTTTTTTTTTAGTTTATTGTGGGATTCATTTTGTGATTCTTTTTTATATAATTCTTTTAGCGTTAGGGGGAATTATAAGTCTTGGTAAATTGTTGTAGAATATTTGTATGCTTTCACTGCTCTTTGATTTCCAATATCTCTCTCTCTCTCTTTTTAAAGTTTGTTATGTATGTAATTATTGTTTCTGCTTACAGGTAATATAAGCTGTAGTGTTTATGTACTTTTGTTAATCTTCTGTCTTGTCAGTTTACAGACAAGCTAAAATAACAAAATACTTTTGCAATAATCAAACAGTTTTTTTGTCCTTTAAAAAAAATAAAATAATGATTTTTATTACCGAAATTATTCTAAATTATTTCTATTAAACCTAAATTACTTCAATCTTATGCATGTTAATTATTAAACTGCAATGGAGCATTTAAAGCTATAGTTTAAAATAAGATTGAGAAGGGATTTATTAATACATAAATTGATGATAAATTTAATGATGAAATTAATTAATCATACATATAAAAAAATGAGCTTCATTATGTTCCATTAATTGCTTTACTCTTGCGGCCCCAGACTTAGACCGTTAGTAATGATTAGTTACTTCAATAGTATACTTTCAATTAATTCACAATGTTTTTTGATTTTTTTACTCCTTTTCTATTGTTTTTTGCTAATTAGTCAATTAATGTAACTTATTGTCACGTCTAATTCTTTCAATTTTAAAAATATAAATATTTTATATTCTATCACGACAATAACCTATTAATTTAACGTCACTCATAAATTTAATTACTAAATATTATTTAATTGCACAATCTTATATATATTAATATTTTTAAATATAACCTATTATTATTTACTATAATAATATAAATAATAATTTTAAAAAATAATTTTATTAGCGCGATTTTAACTATACGCTAAAGGTAAAAAATAGAAATATTATATTATTTTATTCTCTAATATCTAAAATATTATATATATATATATATATATAATGATGAGTCTAACTACACAATGAATAAATAAATATATAATAAGAAAAAATAAATAAAATTTAATAATTTATATAATATAAATATAATAATTTAGCTCAACTTGATAAATATAATTATATTCTCTATTATCTTTTATATACACTCAAATATAAATCTTTATTGTTCTAACTTCAATCCAAAAGCATATGATGATTTACCTTGTAAGTCCAAGAAAAAATAACTTCAATACACATGTGCAGAGTAAATTATCCCGACCAAGGGTAATTTTATAATATCATTAAATTTAAACACCCGTCATTAAAGTGCGATCAGACAGATTTATAAAAGAGTGTATATAAATTAATTTACAAATATAATAAAATCAATCATTTACACATATAATAATTTAAACTACTATTATTTATTCTGACTTAATAAAAAAATAATTAATATTCATAGATAAATCACTGTAAATAAATTTATTTAATAAATATTTTTTTCAAAATCATATATAAATATAATACTTTTAAGAAAAATATAATATTATATATTTACCTACTCACCTGGATCAAATACTGTATTTATTTATTCAACAGGGTTCTTTTAATATTTTATATCTGTAATTGGACTCGTTCATATAATAATATAAGAATATTATTTAATTTAAATTATATCTTAGTCGCTATAGATATATGTTATGAATATAATGTGAAATTTTGGGTTCTTAAACTTTAATAATGTTTTGAAAATTTTGTGACTTTTAAAATTTTCTAAAGTAACATTATAATACGTATTATTTAATTTTTAAAATCTAATTATGTATCAAATTTTTTAATAAATATTGTCAACAGCAAAATTTTAACTGTAAAAATTTACTAAATATTTATAATAATTTAATACACAATTATATTCTATTATTTTAGTTTATTCATTTTAATTGTTTATTACTATTAATAATGTTTATTTATTAATTAATTTATTCATTTACTTATCATATATTATCAATTTTAATCTATAATATATTTATATATTCTTGGTTTTTAATAAATAATTTTGTGCTAATAATATAATAAGAAAATAGTAATAATATTATTTACTTAATAATACTTTATTTTTATTTTCTGACAATTACTTATAATAGAGTTACTACAAATAATAACATTATTTAAATAATTATTTAATTATCATCTTAAATTAATAACTTATATAAAATTTATTATTCAATTATATTAATGATAAAATTATAACTATTTAAATATACATTTAGTAGCCTAGTTATAATAATAACAAATTTTAAGTAAATATTTTATAGTTGTAATTGTATTCCTAAACATTATTATAACAGTAAATATTTAATTATAATAATTGTTATAAACTTTTAGTTATACAATTATTTAAATTTATATACTTATACTTAATATTAATAATAACAGTAATAATACTAATAATATTAATTATTATACAAATTTTAAAAGTTATTTATATTTATAAATTTTTAATTATAATATTTTATCATTATAATACTAATAATATTATTAATAAATTGTTACTTCATATAATTTATATTTTAAAAATTACCATGAGTCATGCTTAAAAAATAATAACCTAATTATTATATCTATAATAATACAAATTTTAATTAAGTGATTAATTTCATAAAATACTATAAATTTTTAAATCATATTTTATTTAATATTTAATTTAATTATTTAATAATTGATTAATTTCTTTATAATAATATAGTTAACTTATTTCAATTTTATAAATAAAATTCTTATATAATTAATATTTTAATAATAAAATTTAATATAACTTATTTTACTAAACTATTTATTTATTATCTTTTAATTAATTTTACTTATCTTACAAATATACTTATTTATATCTTTATACTTTAATTACTATAAATTTATTTTATATTTTACTAATAAATTTATAATTCAATAATTAAACTTAATTTAACTATTAATATATTTAATCTAAACATATATATATACTATTATAATTAACTAATCATTAAACAACTACGTATATATACAAAGTTTTTAAATATAATTGATAATATATTTAAATTTATTAATTAATAATAATCTATTAATTTATAATTTTATCAATTCATTATTTTATTAATTTGTTCTATAACTTAATAACTATAATTAACTATAAATAATTAATCAATTGACATTAAAATTTTTAATTTACTAATTTCACTAATTTTTTTACTAATTCTTTTTTAGTTTTTCACTATATAAATTTTACTTATAA
This sequence comes from Garcia nutans, assembly GCA_947685225.1. Taxonomy (NCBI): domain Eukaryota; kingdom Viridiplantae; phylum Streptophyta; class Magnoliopsida; order Malpighiales; family Euphorbiaceae; genus Garcia; species Garcia nutans. The sequence goes on from CANTUV010000039.1 coordinate 59,480,058, forward strand.
TAATTTAAAAATCTAATTTTCTTTATTTATTTTCAATTTATCATAAAATCTACATATAAATTAAAATCCTTATTTATTTATTAAAACATAACTTAATTAATTAAAAATTATTTTTTTTATTTTTGTCTAATTTATCTCAATACACGTATATGGAGTATTTTTTAAATACTTATCTATAATTCTCATATGATATACCAAATCGAAACTTAGAATGAGAGGACTCTGAAAATATTCGATTTGCAGAAAAAATCGTCTGAAAATGGTCGAAAAGACTCTCTAAAGATAACGCTGGTATGAGCTCCGGTGAGACAGTCGGACGGCACGTGCGGCGGCTCCTGATGGCAGCTCCAGCGATTTTGATAAAGTTGAAAAGTTCGGCTTGTTGGATTTACCGATGGCCGGCGTATGACATTAAAATTTCATCGGAAATAGACGAACGAAGCTAAAAGAAAATTATTGCTCCAAGTTTTCTCCTCTTTTTTTTTACTATTTCAATTTTAATTTGCTCTGCCCGAATATTTTCTTCTCTCTCGCTCTCTCCCGTTTTTCCTTTCTTTCTTATTTCCTTTCTTTTTAAAATTTCATTCCTAATTAAATTAAATACATATTAATTAATAAACTAAACCCTAATAGTTTGTCCATCAAAATTAACTGAACCAGTTTCAATGGATTAAAATAAAATTTTTTTATTATTTAATTTATAATTTGATTATTATTATTATTATATTATATTTTTATTATTATATTTTAATTTATTATTATATATATTATATTGATATTACCACTGTAAATATATTATTATTATTATTTTATCTAATTATTTCACTTATTATTATTATTATTATTTATTTACTTTAATAAATAAATTTTAACTATTACTATATTATTATTTTTATTTATTTTAACAAATAAATTTTAACTTTTACTATATTATTATTATCAAAATAATAAGATATTGTACTTATATTCATGATTTCGTATTCTAATAATTTTATGCGGTTAGTATTTGTTTATTTCTTCTGATATTATCTAATTTTAAAATTCTTAATTCTTTAAATTATTCAAATGAATATTTAATTATAATCAAATAACAAATGCTCTTTAAAATGTATTAAAACTAAAATATAGTAAGACATAATTTAATAATAAATGCAAATATATATTTTTTTAAATGATAAATTTAAAATCTATTCTCCTTTTTTTTATAAATACTAATATATATTTATTTCTAGAAAAATTTTATTCCAAGCTTAGCATTTATTTATTTTTTCTTAATTTTTTTAGTGATTGAATTATTATCACAGCCCTAAAATATTTTCGCATTAACTATTTTTTATATGTCATTATTTTTTTTAATTATTAATTATTTATAGTACAAATAAATCTTGATTTTTTTTCAAAAACATAATTATATTTTAAATGCTATATTCTCTAGGCGTGTAGCTACAAGGCTACTAGGTGGTGTGTTGGTTTCTAGAGAAAAGCACAATCAAGGAAGCTTCCATTAAAATGCTTCACTGTCTCGCCACAAAATGATACTTTTCGCATTTGGATCGGCAGATTATTTTTTGTTTTATTTACCCCCCTTATTTCTACATAATTCTAATTTTGAGCATTAAATTTATATAATCCAACGGAGTTTTATTAAGCGTAAATTTAACTCGTTATAAAATAATTAATTTTAAATTTAAACTGAGGTTGGGCTTTTATTAAGCTTTTGTCGAATTATATTTAAATAAATTTAATTAATTTAATAAAATTATTTTAATTTTAATTTTTCATTAATCTTTTTTATTTTTTTATGAAAAATATATTAAAATTAATATTTTTATAAAATATGAACAATATAATTATATATTAATAAAAATAAATTATTATATTATTATAATTTTATATTTAATTATAAATTACTAAAACATTTTATATTTTATATTATTTAATATATTTATCACATATATCATATATTAATAAATTATACAAACTAAATTAGTCAAAAAATTAATATATTTGTATATATAATTTAATATATAAAAAATTAAATTATATATTTTTAATTCAACATAATAAACGAGCTAACTTACGAATTTAATTATGAGCTTTTTAAATGAGTCAGCTCGCAAATTAACGAGTCGAGTATTTTTTAGCTTGCGTTTGGCTCATTTAATAAACTAACAATTCGAGTTCAAACCTGAATAAATTTTTACAGAATCAATATCCAAATTAAACTAGAATAATTTTGCTCATTTACAATCCTAATTAAATTATATCTATTTTACGTTAAATTACAATCTATTGAGAGAAAGAATCTTCTTTTTATTGGCCTCATTCTAAATGTAATTATATCCTTTATAATTAGATATTATCAATTCTTCTTGGAATTTTTATTCATATCATTAATTTTTTTAAAAATTTAATTTATCACAATAAAATTTCAATATTCAATATTCATTATGAGATAAAATTAGTGAAATGCTGTGATTTTTATTATAAAATAAAAATTTTTATTGTGATATTAGAAAAAAATATTTTCAAAATTGACTTTTTTTAGAGGTTTTTAGTTGTTAGGCTTTAACATTTGTTTGTTTCATTAACTTTTTTTTTTGAAGGTATTTGTTTCATTAACTTTAAGTTTACTTACAGTGAGTATTGCATGTTTTCTCAAATAATTTTTTAAATATAATATTAGAAAAAGAGAATCCTTATGAGTTCACTGACTCAAGAAAGATTTACTTGTCGTTAGATTAGATTTCGTTAAGTTGAATATCAAATAATTTATTTTTATATATTATTTTATTTATAAATTATAATTAAATCACATGTTTATAAAAAAAATAACTTATTTTTACTCAATGATTAATAATTCAAACTTAGAATTTCTTTTTTCGCATTTCCAAATAAATTTTAATGATTGATTTAAATTTTTGTTAATCGATAATGAAACATAAATCTGAACTTGAACCTTCTTGGTTATTTCCTAATTTAAGGTAATGGACGCTGTCACCTTCTGTTCTGTTCTTCCGCATAAAGACAACTAATATCCCCATTGTTGTTCTTTTTTTTTTTTTACAATTTTTTTTGCCAAAAGTTATTGTGGCATTAATAACGAAAATATTGTTACAAGACAACAATGGGGATATTAGTTAAATGATTAATTTTTAATATTGTTACAAGACAACAATGGGGAAAATATTGTGGCATTAATTTTTTTTTATACAGAAATATTTTAATTATTATATTTCTGTATCAATTTTTTTATTTCATGAAAATAAACTTAAATGATTTTTTTTAATTTTCATATATTGTTACAAGACAATCGATGTTTACATTTGATATAAATAAAAATTTCTCAAGAAATAAATATGTGAATGAGAGAGTTTAATTAAATAAAATTGCCAAATAAGTAAAAGAGCTTATAGCTATAGGAATGCACTCAATTTAGCTATTTCTACTCGAACTTAAACCAAATTTATCAAAAACCCACTAAAATAAAAACAATAAATAAAAAAAGGTAAAAACAATGAAAACTACAAAACCATCAAAACACATACAAAATAAGAAGTCAATTATAGGTTTCTGAACAAGGGAAAATTTGACTTTCAACAGTAACTCTTTACTTTAAGTTAATATTATAAGGATTTTGGCAAAAATAAACCTATTGCAAGCCATTAATTCTCAAAACTTAACTCAAACTTGCACGCTTGGTTACGTAATTACACCTTTCACGCGTCACTCTTAAATTAAAATGGGAGGCACTGTTTTTTCTTTCATGAACTTGCAAGCAACGCATCCTTCACTTTTAGCCAATGTCTCTATCACTCTTTTGTAGTTTTTTACATTAAACTTATTAAGTGTAGCTTAATAAACTCGTATTTCTAACACCAACGCCATCAATCAACCCATTTCTATTTGTATTTCCAATAAAAACATCACTTGTCAGTTTAAGAATATGCATTATTTGGTTTTAACTGAAAGATGAATCAAGCTAATGGAATTTATTTTTTTTTACTGAAAAATGAGGAGCATTACGATATTAGTTATTTCGATTTATAGTCCGGTTGAATTACCTCTATATTAATAATTGAATCAAGCAATAATATATTATTTATTATTATGTTTTTTATTAATAAAATTTACTATTTAATATTTTTAATCATATATTTATTTTTTCAATTTTCTTCTTATATTAATAATATATAATAATTAGTTCAGCTGGACTAAATTTATTAATTTTAATTTGGTTCAGTTATTATTATAGAAGTATTAGGTTAGTTTAAATTTCAGTTTGGTTCGATTAATCATACATCAATCTATTTATACCCTTGATTTACCTTTATAACGAGAAGTGTGAAAATAAATGAATATAAAAGGTCTAATACAAATGGAGTAACCGTTTTAATACCCCTAATTTATACTTGCATTTTCAATACTGATACTGACACGAACCGTCAATCTATTTTGAAACTATTGATTTACCCCTGGAACTAGAAAGGTGAAAATATAAGCATATATAAAAGGGAAACTTCAGACACTATGATTGGTCAGTTCTATTCGAAACCGAGTAAGCTATGTTACAGGAGATAGATAATCAAGAGCGAAATTGCCACATAGTACTTTATACATGTATATATTTAAATATACTTCGTTTATAGATTAAACAAGTGTCCTTTGCGGCTTTAAGAATTTCTGTCTAGCTATAGAGGCGCTTTTCATCAATTATTTTGAGAGAGTCACAAAACACTTTCTTTATAACTTCTCTTATACATATATTCTCTCTTTAATCTTTAGTTTTATATTGTCTGACAAGAAATGGAAAAATTGTCTGGTTTAAACCATTTGTTTATGACAATTTTTCTGCACAATTTCTCATCATTTATGGTCGTCCCTGCCATCACCGACGTTACAATGTCTGCAGTTTGTCCTGGAAGAGATCAATGTTCATTAGCCATTTACTTGACTGGGTTCCAACAAGCGGTATGTTAACCTTCAGCTCTCTCATTTTCTTTCTTCTTTTACCCTTTTTACCAGAAAATTATGCTCATCAAGTTCATTTACAGAGTCTTTTCTTTCATTTTCTTCTTTGTTTTCTTCAATGTCTAGTCCCCTGTTTTCTAGCTATAAACATGTTTAAAGTAAATGCGACAAGTTTTTCTTTGATTATGAATTTTAGTTTCAAGAATTAAGCTTCGGAATTTCCATTTTTGTATCTTTACCAACCTTCCAAATACTACTAACTTAAAAACTCAGTTGATTGATTTAATTCTGTATAACTCTGTTTCTCAAACAAGTTTACTTGCTATACTCTGTTTTTCAAGCAAATTTACTTGCTATGCTCTTTCAAACTAATTTACTTGCCTTTTTTAGTGGTTTAATCTTGAATTTATTGCCTCCATTAGTGGACAGAATTCAGAAACTCAAGATTCCCACTTGACAGTAGTTAATGGGAGATCTACAAAGTCCAATTTGCAGTGTCCAATCCTAGGAAATTTCCCTTCAATTTCAACCATGTTTTTTTCTATTGCTAAATATGGAGAAACTGCCAACTGCCATATGAAGTAGTTGGTGGTAAACTGTAAAAGGCCCCACTTACTTCGCTCATCAGCTCAGTAATTACTGTATTGGATACAATTGAAAAAACCCAGCCCGGCCCAGCCCAACCCAACCCAATCCAAATTTTATCCGACTTGTAAATTTTGTGGGTCTGCCTCGGTAAATATTCCTTTCTTGACACAAGAGGAAATTATACTGTATGACACTGTTTTTAACTCTTTGTTTCAATATTACTTATTTTAGTATATCTTTTATATCTTAAATATATCTCTAATATATGCCTCTGAAAATAAAGCATATCATTAGTATACTAAATATACACTAAAAATGTACCTTCAAGAAAGAGTATTTTCAAATTAAAAGTTGAAAAATTAGTATTTTTCAAAGAGAAAAAATGGATATTTTGAAAATAATTTTATTTTTTATGGTAATTTTTAAAAAATCCCTACAACAAAAAGCAAAGCATTCCTACCGATAAGTGCATATTCAGCTAGGTAATAAACTCATATCAATTCCTTTTTTTATATTAATACTAAACATAAATGGTAAAAATACAAGGAGATTTAGAAAATGAAACTTGCCCTTTAAAATTAAACATTGAGAGGCAATAGCCACTATCTCCAGTTACAATACTTGGCATCAAAAAATGTCAAAATGTTAAAGTTTAATTGACAAAATACTTAGCATGAAATTTATGTTGTACACAATTACAAGGCATATATGTATGATCATGTACACTTTAAGGACAATTCCTTGTTGGTTAGCTTCTTTTTTCCTTTTTTTTAAAAAAAACTTTAGATGTGCTCTTTTTGTTGGAACTAAAGCTTTGGAAATCGAATTAAAGAGAGGTACGCACCAATGTGAAGAAAGAAGAAATTATGGAAAGTTAAGCCATCTCTTGTTTACAATCTTTAATAATCGCAAATTCTTTCTCATGGAAAGAAACTTCTGCTGGGTTATAGAAATGATATTATGATAGTTATGAATCATGAGCCAGCCTTGTGCTTAGTAAATGTTAAATTTTTTAAAAATTTGGCTCGCCTGTGCCTATTTTTCTTCACTAATTGAAACTTAAAACTCGGCTCAAGGTTGAATCTATATTTATAAGCAAACCGCACACCATTCAGGACCACTTTTTTTCCTGGTACAAAATTTTTATGCAATGGAAGCTTTACATTTGGAAATTAAAACCCAAACCCACCTTGTCTTTACCGGTGTTCCTGTGTCGACCATTATGCATACCTTTTTAGTCAGAGCTTATGAAAAAAAAAATTATTTGCAGCAAAAAAAAAAAAAAAAACCATCCCAAGTTGGCCACTTTTTCTTGTCTTGTTGGCCCTCTTTGTTTGCAGCTTTTTCTTTTAGTGAAAGAATTTATGTATGCTTTTAGTGTATTTGTATTAATTTCATTTATGGGTTTGTATGAAAAAAAAGAAAATTATATAATTGGCACTCTTTAATTTAAAATTAAAATTGAATTGACTTCTGATATAACTGCGATGATCAAATAGAGATGTGGTGTAATTTTATGCAGATCATAGGGTTGGGGACGTTGATAATGATGCCTTTGGTAGGGAATTTATCAGACAAATATGGAAGGAAAGCTTTACTTGCTTTGCCCATGGGTCTTGGCATATTACCATTAGGTAAGCTATGCCATTAATTATATTATGGGTCTCAAAAAACTATTTACTGATAATATATTTTATAAATATGTATAACTGAGATTTAATTTTATTGAAAAATATTATATTATTATATTTTAATGATTTAACAAAATATTTAAATAGTAAATTATAAAAAATATAAATTTATTTAATTACAATATAATTTATTATAGAAGTTTAAATAATATCTAAACTAATTTTATAATATTCTTTTCTTATTTTATCATATCTTAAAATATGATTATAATTATTTTTTAATATAAAATTTTATAATCCTCTTTTTTACTGAAATATTTTTTCATATTCTTCTAATGTAAAATAGTTTATTAGTTGATTGGTAAAATTAATTAATTTAATATTTTATTTTATATAAATTATTTACAAATAAACATGATATTATTAATAAAATAAAATAATATAATCCACTTTTTCGGAAGAATGGTGCAACCAAACAACCCGTTAGACTTTTAAGCTCAATAAACAAATTAATTCTTAGCTTGAACCTTAATTAAGAGTATATATATTTATATATCCTTTTTTTTTACCAATTTTAGGCTCAGAAAGTCAATAGACTTGCTAGTTAGTCGGTCGTTAGTTTTTATTTTATTATATATATAGAAATTAAGTAGCTAGCAGCCCCGGCTCTTGGGGGAGCACCATGAGCAGTTGCTCAGGGCTCCTCAAGGCAAGTCATCAAAATTAAGAGCCCACTCATCAAAGAGGGTTATAGGCTATGTAAATATTGAAACAGTTTTCGTATGTAAATATAATATCTATTATAATTATGAATGATTAGATTCAGGGCCGTCTTAAATATTTAAGGGGCCCTGTTCTTAGAGAAAAACATAATAAATTAGACCCTATTCCTAACTTGAACCAAATTATTTTCAAAATTCTTGATCAATACTATTTTATATTTATTCTTATTTATTTATTGATCAATATTTATTTATTCTTATTTTTATATTTATATTTATTTTAAAAATTCTTGAACCAAATTACACTAAAATTCTTAAAATTGGGGCCCTGTGCAAGCTGGGGGCCCTGTGCAGTAGCCCACTTTGCACAGGGCCTTCACCGGCCCTTATTAGATTTAGATAGTAATGTATTTATGATTAATATCTATTTGCGTTAATAAAATTTGCATTTTATAAAAGTTTACCACACCAACAAAATCAAAATAAATAAATAGGAATAAATATTGTAATACATTTATTTATTTATTTAGTAATACATTTATATTTTTATTTATTCCTATAATCTTGTACCCAATAACTCAAACCAACAAAATCAACAAAAAAAAAACAAATTATATAAAAAAAATAAGTGATTGAGCAAATACTCATAAAGCTAAATATATATATATATATATATCGCTCCGACACTGTTTTTTAGGGGCCCATATTTTAATTTCTGCTCGGAGCCCCTAAAATGTCCAAGACGGCCCTGGTAGCTAGCTAGTTATTTTTGCTTTATATAAATGTCTATATTTGCTACACAAACTGTTTTTTTTTTTTTACATTTATTATTATCATTGTGCTTAGGCCACTTGAAGTGTATAACTTACCAACTTTTGATATTGAAAAAAAACTCAATTTGAATCCTTATTTTTTATTCAAAATAGCATGGGATATTCATATTTTTTTTAGAGTTAATTTTTTTGGCTGAAATCGATTCAGACAGGCTCAAAATTAATGAATTCATTAAATTGAATTAACAATTATTCACATACAAGGCGAAACTGGAATTTGATAGGGCTGTGGACCCCCTCAGCCATATATATAATTATATATATATTTTTAAATGAATCATATATATATGAATTATATATTTATATAAATTTAAATAATTTTTTTCAATTTATAAAATTTTTGTAAAAAATTATATTTACATAAATAATTGACTGTTTGATATGTTATGTGGAGAGTTTTTTTTTTTAAATAAAAATTGAGATTGTTATGTAATATTTTTAAAATATGTAAAGTCGTAAGATATAATTATTATCTCTTATGTGTAATTAATTTAATAACATAAATTAATTATTAAATTATTGTAATATTAAATATTTAATCTTATAGTAAACTCGTCTTTAATTTTTTTTAGTAAAAATTTAGCCTTCTCTCGATAAATTCTCAGTTTTGCTACTGTTCACATAGTAACATAAAATTCAATGTATAAAAAATATTAAGATTTTAATACCGATTTTGGTAGAAAATAAGGTTTAAATTGAGGTTTTATTTTATTTTTTTGCATAAAAGATCATTATTATACGCTTAATTTTAACATAATTAATATTTTAGTCGTAAACTCATTTTTATTATATATAAAATAGATTAGATTGCTTTTTACTTTATATGTATGTATATTTGCCACACAAACTATTTTTTTTTACATTTATTATTGTATTGTTGGGTAGGGCTTGGAAGTATATAACTTACCAACTATTGATAGAAATAAAGCAAATCCTTAGTTTCTTCACTCGTTGAAAATTGAAGTGAGTGACAAAAACATTTTCATCATCATTTTGAAATATGCAAGGCATTATTTCTAGTAAAAATTGGAGCTTTGGTCAATAATTAATTTATATCAATTACTAAAGATAGTCGCATATTTAAATTCGAGTATCTCTTTTTTATTTTATTTTAAATTATTAAATATATATATATATATATATATTTTTAGGATTATTAAAAATATAATTTATTATTTCTCTTATTTATTTACATTTTTATTTATTAGAATATGGGTATAATAAAATATGATTGATTGATGCAGCCATATTGGCATACAACAGAACAAGATACTTCTTCTACGCATATTATGTGCTCAAGACATTAACTGCCATGGTTTGTGATGGAAGTGTCCATTGCCTAGCTCTCGCCTACGTGGTACACCTGCCTTCTTCCTCTTCTTCTTCTTCTTCTTCTTCTTGTTTATTTAAAAAAAAAAAAATTGGGCTTGATGATTTTAGTATGAAAATTATTTCCACAGTATTATATTTGACTTTTATATTTTTTGATTTTTTAGAAAATTATTAGAAAAAATAGAAAATTATAAAAATTATCAGATTTTTAAAATATTTTAAAATTCATCAGAATTTTTTTAATTAATTTACAAATTTATTAGATTTATATAATATATACAAAGTTTATTGTATATAATTTAATTTTTTTTAATTTTATAAAAGTGAAAATATTTTTACAAATATCTACTTTTACATTTTATTTAAAAATATTTATTTTTCAACTTTTAACTTTAAAAATACCCACTTTAAGATACATCTAATATATTAAAGATGCATACAATATATTTTCTGTTAAATTTTAAAAGAAATATTTTAAATTATTTTAAAAATATAAAATATTTATAAAAAATTAAAATGAGATTTATTTTCTGAAATTACTTTGTATAACACTGTTTTCAATCTTTTTTAAAAATTACTTTTTTTTATATTTTTAATATCTTAAATATATTTTAAAAATATAACTCTAGAAAAGAATATGTTTGAAATTGAAAATTGAGGTCTTTATAAAAATATTAGAAAAAATAAAAAAATTTAAAATTTACCGTATTTTTTTAAAATATTTTTAGATTTGTCAGAATTTATGAGATTTATATAGTTTATTATGAATTTATTATATGTTTATTATGGGTTTATAAATTTATATAATTTATGAGTTTATTATAAAATGACTAAAATATCCTAATAAAAATAAAAATATTTATAAAAGATAGTGGAGAATGTAATTTTCCCTTGAAAATTTGATATTTTTAAAAGAGAAAAAGAAAAGTGATTATCATTAATGCTTTGTTTGGTTATTAATTGGCAGAAAAATTAAATTTATTTTAATAAAGAAAATGAGTAAAAAAGAAAAAAAATTAAATTAAATTTATTTTAATGTGTAATTGAATAATGAAAGAAATAAAAATTTTCATCTATAGTTTAAATAAATAAATTTATAAAATATATTCTTACACCTCTATCCTTATTCATTAAAATAAGATAAAAATAAAATAATAACATCATATAATATAATATTTTTCTCCTTTTAATTCTCACCCTCTCCCATAATTTAGGTAAAAATTATTTTAATTATTTAAAAAATTATATTTTTTAAATAAAATTATATTTATCCTCTCAATTAAATATCTAAATAATAAAATTCTTTTCATACCAATTTTATGAAAACAAATAATATATTAAGGTATCTTAAAAAAAGGTCTTAAACTTAAAGCCTAATTTAACGTGTATCAATTTGGGCTATAAAAAAGGCCAATTAAAAAACCCATAATATATAGTATACAAAAGAAATTGATCACCACCATTGTATTTTAAATTTTTATTTTTTTAGCAGAGATATTTTAATTATTTTATTATAAATTTATAATAGATTTATTATAAAATATAAATTATTTATACACTAATATTTTAATAAATATTTTATATATTTTAATATTTTAATAAATATAATAAATTTAAAATTATTTTTAATGCTGGTTGTATTTTTGTCCCCCGGTATACCACCAATATACAGGTTTTAAACAACCCAATAAAAAATTTGTTTAAATCGCCGTCGTTTTTCCCTCCAAATTCCAATTCCGGAATCGTATTCATTTTGTTATTTGTTTGAGAAATTATTTTTCAGGCGGACAATGTACCGGAGGGGCGGAGAGCGTCGGCGTTCGGAATTCTTTCAGGGATCGGATCATCGGCGTTCGTTTGTGGAACGCTCTCTACTCGATTCCTCTCCACAGCCTCCACTTTCCAGGTCTCTTTTCAGGCTCTCTTTCTCTCCGTTAATTTTGCAGTTTTATCTTAACAAATCGAAGTTGAAGATCGTTTGATTTATTCATTAGGTTTCGACTTCAGTGGCAATCATATCCATAGTTTACATGAAGGTTTTCCTTCAGGATTCAATCGTTGATAAAGAACTTTCTACACCAATACTCTCTTGTGGAAAGAGTAAGGTTGATGCGATTGAAAATTCAAGTAAAAATGTTCCTATTTTCAAATCGATGCCTTCCATGGACGATACTCTCTGCTTGCTCAAGAGCAGGCTAGTGGATCTTTCTTAATCTCATATTATGAAATGATTTTTATAAATTAATATGTCATTAGCACCTGATTTCACCATAGCATTAGTTCATCTTTAATTTTTGTCTCGAATAGTTATATGTAAATATGTTTACCGCAGTGTTACGTTCTCGCAAGCCGCTGTTGTTGCATTTTTCATCAACCTTTCAGAAGTTGGCCTTCATGCTTCATTATTGGTACCTCCCTGCACTTATAGGATTAGGCCATAGTTCAGCATTAATTTCATATTTTAAGAATTCAAATAAATTTGTTGTTCTTAGAAAAACACATAAAAGATAAGTGGTGACTCAGTTTTGAAATCTTTAAATAGAATCAAATATTGCATATCTATGTAGAGCAAGGCTTTGAAATTCTGTTTTTCCTCACCTGCAGTACTACTTAAAGGCAAGATTTCACTTTGATAAGAATCAGTTTGCGGACTTAATGGTAATTTCTGGGATTGCTGGGACCATTTCACAGGTGTAATTTCCACAACTTTCAATTCAGTGATATTCATGCATTCAGTTACTGTTGATCTGAAAGTTGAAGTGGCCTTGCAGTTGCTTCTCATGCCCATGCTTGTTCCTGCTTTAGGAGAGGGAAAATTGCTTTCAATAGGGCTCTTTTTTACATGTGCACATGTAAGTACCTTGTTTTATATTATTTATCATTTGTTCATATTGTGATCACCATCTCAGATTCACATCCTGAGTAGTCTCACTATGAGCTTCTTAAATGCGGATAAATGTAATTACAGAAAGTATGTTGGTTGAATGATTATGGCTTTGTGTGCAGATTTTCCTTTACAGCATTGCATGGGCTGTCTGGGTATGTGTTTGCAACTTACCTAGCAACAGCAAGCTTCTTCCTTTTGCTCTTGTTTAATTAGCTTATGTTATGTCTTAGTTGCTGACATTTCAAAAGCTTATAGGTCCCTTATGTTGCTGCTATGCTTTCCATTTTGTTTGTATTTTCACAACCATGTGTGAGTTTCTTCCCTCACTTCTCATAAAAAAAATCTTATTAGTTGTTCAAGCAATAATTTTTGAATTACTTTTTAAAAACGATTTGCAGATGCGGACCATTGTGTCAAAGCAAGTTGGGGCATGTGAGCAGGTAGAATTCAAATTCTTGATAAGTGTCTTTATTATTTTGGTTGATAGTCGTGTTTTAAGCTTCAACAGCATGTTTGGATTAAAATTTTAAAAGTTTTGTTATCACAATACAAGATTTGTTTATAAAACAAACTAAATTATATTTTCTAATCAAACTGACGGACAAGGAGGAAAGAGAAATTAATAGATTTTACTTGCAAAAAGCAAAAAAATCCTAACTCAAATGCTTGAAGGCCCCCCCTTATAAGCATATAGATTTGTTTTGTTCGCAAGAATTTCCAATGTCTCCTGCATTTTTCTGCAGTCGTCATATGCTTCTAATGTATACATTTATTCCTTTTTCCAGGGGAAGGCTCAAGGATGCATTTCAGGCATTGGTTCCTTTGCAAATGTTGTATCTCCCTTAGTGTTCTCTCCTTTAACAGGTGAATGGAAATTTAGTATGATCTGTATATCAGGCCCAAAAGTTGATACTGACAAAGCTGATTTTTTTTTCCAGCTCTGTTTCTATCTGAAAGAGCACCATTTCATTTCCCTGGTTTCAGTATCATGTGCGTTGGATTTACATCGGTAAGTACTTGTACCTTAATCTGAGGATACATGTTGCAGCCTATGTTTCGTAACTTGCAATCTATTTTCCTAATAAGCTTCCTAATATTACATTCATGTCTGAAGTAGTAGTCTATCTTGGACCATCCTGCCAAAAGAATCTGTCCATAAATTTGACAGATGCCCAAACAGGTATGCTGTTAATGAATCAGCAAATGTAGGCACCACCAAACTCTTGGTCCTATGTGCTCAGTTTTTGAACAACCTGTCTTACTTCACCTGCATCTTAGTGTGAGTGGACATGATATAAAGTTAAGAAGAAGTCTCATCTTCTTCTAGCCAAAAGCATTACCCTGGCTAGATTAGCTCTAGCTTAACAAGTTAACAGATTAAAATCCTGAGAACAATCTCTCCATCCAAAAGCAGTAAATGACCCGCCCCTGTCTACATTGTTAATTTATATATTTCTGGCTATCTGCAAGAATACATGAATTTGTCATCAAATTCAAGGCTATCATCTTTGCTTATTACTGTCATATTTTGTACCTTTGGTTCAATATTTAATGATCTTTTACACGCTTTTATTGTTTCATATTTTGTACCTTTGGTTCAATATTTAACGATCTTTTATACGCTTTTATTGTTTTGTTATGTAGATGATAGCCTTGATTCAGAGTATGATGATGAGGATGGCCCCTCCAATTTCAAATGAGAGGGCCAATAATTGCAATTATGTGGATGCCTAATCATGATAAGTGTGGCTCAAATTAGAAGAGTTGCTTACATTGTTAGGGATAGCAGTATAAATTCTGGACTCGGAATTGAAACCTAGCACTAGCCATAAGGTTTTGAATCATTTTGATGCTATAGGCAAGGAGTTTATATCATTGAAGTAGCATTCAGCAGAAGGGACGACTCCAATGGAGTTTGTTCCTCCATGTTCTATCAATTACATGTTTTTTTGGTAGTTCATGTTTATTAGTCAAGTGTGACAAGTAGAAAAGCTCTCTGTTTGTGCTTTAGGCAATCATCTTGTAAGAAACAATTTTTTTTAATATATCCTGCCCTTTTCTAAATCATCCATACTTGTTAAAGGTGATGACTTGATGGTGAATAAAAAGGGAAATTCCGTCTAGTAAGACTGAAGAGTCGCACCCTTAAACTTGTGAATGTATATATTTTTTTTCTCTTATTGTTTGGGTCAATCCTTCCCTGTTAAGATACTTTTTTTCCTCAAAAATTAAAGCAAAATTTTGGCAATGTGCATTTTTATAAATTTTGAAATTTCTACAAATTTAGTTTGGTTCAATTGAAAATGACATATAAATACAATATTATTAAAAATCATAATAAAATGAAAACTTTTATTGAAACAAGATCAATTCCAAGTTCTAATACCGAATCCAAACTGTACATTAACAGCCATCTAAATTAAGAAAGGTACTCACCTCAATTTGTCTATTTCCTGAAGTCAAAGTCTGCCTCCACCGCTGCCATCACGTGTCCATACATCCCCACTAATTTTATAATAACTCCATTCAGTTTTATGGATAGTATAACAGTGACTCCATTTAAAATAAAGCCATTTAACTTTTTTTGTCAAAAAAATTTATGAATCATTAAATTAATTAAAAAAAATTTAATTATTAATATAAAAAGTATTTATTATGAGATTAGATGCACATTATTATTAATCTATAATATAAAAGTTATAAAATATATCCTAATTCTAATATAGACCTATTTTTCTTCTTAATTGCAGATGGTCAATTCTCTTTCAGCCTTTTACTCTCACCAGTAATTATTATTGTTAACTTAGCTCGATCATCATTCTTTACATTACTATCGTCACACTAGTCGTCAATTCTACCTACTCAACATTCTCTTCGTGGCAAATCTAATAGGAGATACCTTTTTAGACTGTCATTTCATATAGCCAACTATAATAATAATTATTCCTTTTTTTTTTTCATTTTTTTCTTCTTCTTTTTCTTTTCTTAGAAAATTTTATTTCACTTTTTCCAAAATTTTTTAATTTTTATTTCTATATATTTTTTTGAGAATTCTTCAAAAATAACGTAATGAATTTTATTACGGTGAATCCGCCAACTGACACATCATAATCCAGGATGCCTCCTCGTGCTTTTATCAAAATCTGAGATTTACTGAGAGATGGAAACTGAGGCAGATAAGTCAGCTGAGGGCAAATAATGAGACCATCTATCTGGCAGATGAGAAATTTGGGATATTGAGGATCTTGAATCCTTACCAGCAAATGGACTGTAGAATCTCACTTCTCTTCAAGAATTAACGATTGGGGAATGCGAAAGATTAAAGTCATTGCCTCAAGAGATGCGTTACCTCACCTCTTTACAAACATTAAAATTTCATTATTGTCCAGAGTTGGAGCACAGATGTTCAAATAAAAAGGGTGAGGATTGGCCTATCATCTCTCACATCCCAAATATTCTAGTTGAATTCCGAGATTTTAGCGGAGATGTTGAACTACACAAAGTTCAATTGCAGGGCCGCTATTTGGCAGATGAGAAATAATATTTATAGGTTTGTGATTCTTCTCTTGGATTTCAAAATTTTGAACCTTTTTTTGGTCTCCATTTTTATCACAAAATTTTCACTTTCTAATTTTACGAGCTGCTAAGAGTAAATTTCAAGTTTTGTATTTTTTGGTTGCCGAGCAATTCAACTGTTCAGAGTACGAAATTTTCTCTTTTTTCTTTTTATCATTTATAATTTATTTGTTTTATGATACATTTTCTTGCTCGTAGTGTATTATTAACCTTTTTTTTTGCTGCAACAGTGCCTAAAAATTGTGTTATTCTTTCAATCACATTGATTAGCTTGCATATGAAGACTCCAGAGATCTGTCTAGAAACAAGCAACGTCTTACCTGCCATTGAGAAAGTTGTAGTGGTTTTCTATGGAGCTTTGCTATTAAATGATAAGGAAGGCTTGTGGTGGCCAAAATGTTACTTCCCAACACTTCAAATGATCAGATGATGAAATCGAAAATTGCAGATGATGGGAAAGTTTTTGCTCCTCTGGGACAAGTGAACTACATTATTTACAAAGAAGTTATGATCTTTGTATCCTCGCTTCAAATTCAATGGAGCTCAGAAGGTGATTTTTTAATCCAGCTATTTAAACGTTTTGCAATCTGTTACTTAACTGCCCTGCATGTGTTATGAGCAGCAAGTTCCTCTGTTTCTTCTTTTCTTTACTGTTGATGTTATTGAATCTTCAAATTTTTGAAAAAATTTTATGTATTTGTATTGCTGATTCCATGTTATTAGCTAGCTTTGAAGTGAAATGCAGTGGAGAATCAATTTTGAATTTTTGATCATTGAGTGTTTTCTCAATCAAACAAAATCTGTTATCTTTTATCTTGTGCCTGTGGATTTGATTTAAGGTGAAATGCAATTAGGCAAGTAACTGGGGATGGTTTTCATCTTGGTTCACTAGGTGCATTTTTACACTAATAATAACCAAGTATTTAACTTGTCTATTTTTGTTTGTCGATATATAGCTTCTATGTGTTTTGGCTGAGCTTGATGTCTCAACAAATGCAAAAGCATTGTCAACAATGAAATTAATGCAAGGGATTCTCAGGGCTTAAACGTTTGTACTTATCTCTTCCCATCCTTAATATTTATTATCTCTTTTCTTTATATTTCAAGGGATTTCAATTCCATTTGCAACAGTGACAGGAGCACATAAGGTGTAGCTAGGAGGTGATTATTTCTATTCAACCTTTCTACTTCCAGCAAAAATTTTTCTGGTATACCATATCTGCGGGTACTTTTTTTTTTTAAATTTCCTTCAAGATTTTTTTACATTAATCAAATCTTTACACAGCTATAATTTTGATTTTTAGCCGATATAGAATACAAAATCTCACTCAAAGAGCCCTACAAGCTGTGTCTAGAAGCCTAATTCATCTAAAATCTCTTGAGATTGTAAGGAGTGTATGAAGTTTAGCTTTCAAATGTTGAAAGTGACTTGCATTGGCCTTAAGGCCCTAGTCCTCAATGGAGATGGATGCAACAATACAGATCAAGAAGACTCCAAGATGTTTGAGAAAGGAGTGGTTCTATATGGAGCTTTATTATTAAATGATGAGAAGACTTGTAGTGGCCAACAGTTCTTGAGATTATGCAATCTCTCGATCCTTGTATAACATGTTTTGCAACCTATAACTTAATTGCTCTGCATAATCCAGCAGTAAGAACCATGAAAAGTCCCTCTGTTTTCTTCTTTTCTTTAGTGGTGATATCATTAAATCTTGAATTGTTCTAGAAGTGTATATATTCTGGATTTGGAGTGAATCTAACCCCAATAGTTACTATTTTGCCTGCAGGCTGGGAGGTAATATTTAGTTTATATATTGAAGCATAAAAGGGCTATTGCTGTAATTTAACGTTGTTGTATCCGGTTACTCTGCTATAAGAATATTCTGCTGCAATACATGGCACATAAAATACAAGGTTATTGAAGGGAGTGTACACAGCTACTTTGACTGGAGTTACAGGCCATTCTCAAATTGAGATGGAACTAGGCAAGTAACTGGGAATGAATTTTGACAATTATAATAACCCAATCATTTAAGGTTTACATTTCTGTTTCTCAATATCTTCCCATGTTTGATGTGATTGTTTGTGATTTTTGTTTCTTGATAAAACTTATGAGACTTCCAGTTTTCCTACGAATTGAGTCATCCAATCCAACGTATGTAAAGGTACTTTCAACAATGTTGTCGGTGTACTAAAGCAAGGGGTTATCGAGGCTGAAAGGTTTGGGATTCTCCCTCTCTCTCTTGTCCCCTTCTATTCACTCTCTTTTTGTTTTTATTTCAAGGGATTTCACTATCTTGCAAAGATTGTTGGGCATTTTAACATTTCATATATAATTTTGTGTCAAATCCATGAACTTCCATGATTAGCTATTACTAATATGTATGCAGGAAGCTTCCAAGCTGGATTTCTTCTCTCTAATTTGGTCGTGCTTCCTGTCGGTAGCGTTAAAAACCGCCAAATTTTCCCAGCTTTCAATCAGTTTCTGTCTCTTAAAGAGATGGCGATCAATAAATTGTCTGATGTAGAGTACATAAAAATTGAAATGACCTGGGGATCAACATCATTTTTCCCATCTCTACAGTAATTCCTGCTCTTAAATTACCCAATCTGGGGGGGGTGACGTGGAAAGCAGCGGCCTGAGTTGCTTCAATTTCATCAGTGCCTTATTCAACGGCAGGCCAAGTCTTGCCCTATGCGGAGTTTAATGCCACTGGTTTATGAGGATGCAGAAGTGATACTGGAAAACACTGGTGTGAAGAATTTGAGGCGATACGCAAGTTCACCTTTTATTTCAGCTGAACCATGATTTTTATTATTCTGAAAATGTAATGCAGTGCCTCTCTTTATCCTGATGTAGATTTTTATTGCAAAACAGACAATAAATCATCCATCTTTCCAATTTGTATGGAAGCATAAATTTTGAAGTTGGGAAATACTGTCTTTGGGCTTAGATGACAAGAATTTTGTTAAATGAGAAAATTTCTTTATTATAAAAATTCTTGTGTATTTTTTTCACACAAAAAATTAATTTTTTCTGCTTTTTTCATTTTATTTTCGTTTGAAGTATATTCTTAATAATTATGTTAACTTATAATATATTGAATTATAGAATATATAAAAATGTATTGAAGAAAGTTTCAGTAGCAAAAATTTATCAATAATAATATAAAAAAGGTCAATAAATAAACTGTAGATAAAATTTTAAAATATTTATAAAAAGTAAAAATTTTTTGCGTTCTGTAATTTTGAAATAAGGTGATTTAATAGATAATTTTAAAGTTTAAAATTTAAATAATTATAGTATGACTTATCTAAATTTTTAGTCATGACATCATAATATATAATATAAAATAATTTTGTTTATTCAAGTGAAGAGACATCATAATATGCAATATAAAATAATTTTATTTATTCAAAAATATTGTGATTTATTATCATTAACATTAGCACGTTCATATTATGCTTGTAAATCTTGAAGTTACAAAATCATCACTATCTATATCATCATCTCCTTCTAAAGTATTTTTATTTTTGTCTAAATTAAGATCATCAAATTTAACCATACATTTTTTTAGGGCATCATCTTGAAACATTACAAAATCTATAAACAATAACAAAAAAATAAAATAAAATATGAAATGCACTAGTAAATGATCAAGAAGTTCACATAGATTAAAATTTATTTTTCTATTTTGCAATTTTAAGATAATGTAATTTGATAATTGATTCCAAAATTTAAAATCTAAATAATTATAATATGACTTATCGAAATTTTTAATCAAAATATCATAATATTTACACAAAATTACAAAAATATGATTCAAACTTATAAAATAGTGAACAATTTTCTGATATTTTTAGTTAAAATTCTAATATTTTGACACAAGACTTTTGAAATTTAATAATGAAATATCATAAATTGACATACTATAATTTTTGTCAAACTAACGAAATTATTATTCAAACTTATAGAAAGTTTACTGAAACTTACACAATTTGCATTAATTTTTTAAAATTTTTAGCTAAAATTCTGATAATTTAAGTGAGAATTTTAAAATTTGAAAAACGAAATATCATAAATTGACCTACAATAATTTTTAGTCAAACTACCAAAATTGTCATTTAAAATTGCAGAAAATCTACTGAAATTTTCATAATTTTTATCAATTTTATGAAACTGTTATTTAAAAGTCTAATAATTTGAGTGAAAATATTGAAATATTATTAATAAAATATAATGAATTGACTTATTAGAATTTTGGTCAAACTATCAGAATTATCATTCAAAATTATAAAAAGTCTATTAAAACTTACATAATTTATATTAATTTTCTGAAACATTTAGTTAAAATTCTGATAATTTGAGTGATATTTCTGAAATTTAAGAAATAAAATTTTAAAATTTGACTTACTAGAATTTTGAATAAACTACCAAAATTGTCATTCAAAATTATAGAAAATCTATTAAAATTTATATAATTTACTTTTATATTCTGAAACTTTTAGTTCAAATTCAGATAATTTGAGTGAGATTTTTGAAATTTAAAAAATAAAATTTTAAAATTTTACTTATTAGAATTTTTAGTCAAACTACCGGAATTGTCATTCAAAATTACAGAAAGTCTATTAAAACTAACATAATTTACAAAGAAATTCTGAAATTTTTTAGTTCGAATACTCATTTTTTTAAGTGAGATTTTTGAAATTTCATAAAAAAAATACTAAAAATTGACTTACTAAAATTTTAGTCAAACTACCGGAATTATTATTCAAAATTATAAAAAATCTACTTAAACTTACATAATTTACATCAATTTTTTTAAAATTTTTAGATCAAATTCTAATAGTTTGAGTGACATTTTTAGAATTTGATAAACAAAATACCAGAAATTGACCTATTAGAATTTTGGTCAAATTACCAAAATTCTCATTCAAAATTACAGAAAGTCTACTGAAACTTATATAATTTACATTAATTTTTAAAAATTTTTAATTCAAATTCTGATAGTTTGAGTAAAATTTCTAAAATTTAATAAATAAAATACCACAAATCGACCTACTAAAATTTTTATTAAACTACCAAAATTATTATTCGAAATTACAAAAAATATACTGAAACTTACATAATTTATATCAAATTTTTAAAACTTTTAGTTACAATTATAATAGTTTGAGTTAGATTTCTGAAATTTGATAAATAAAATACTAGAATTTTACCTACTAAATTTTTTTTATTAAACTACCAAAATTGTCATTCAAAATTATAAAAAGTCTATTGAAACTTACATCATTTACATCAATATTCTAAAAGTTTTACTTTAAATTCTAAAAATTGAGTTAAATTTCTAAAATTTGAGAAATAAAATATCAGAATTTGATATAATATAATTTTTTATCAAACTACCAAAATTGTTATTCAAAATTACATAAAGTTTACTAAAAATTATGTAATTTATATTATTTTTTAAAACTTCTAGTTAAAATTCTAATAATTTGAATAAAATTTCTGAAATTTGATAAGTAAAATACTAGAAATTGGCTTACTAAAATTTTTGGTCAAACTACTATAATTATCATTCAAAATTACAGAAAATCTACTGAAACTTACACAATGTCACCAACATGATCTATCAAAAATATTATTCAAACTTACAAAATATTTACTCAAACTTTCAGAATTTACATCAAATTTTTAAAATTTTGTGAAAATATCTTTTTCTTTTAAAATAAAATTTACATTATCATTTCATAAGTTTAATTATAAAATTAAATACATAAATATACATAACTCAAATATAGTTACAATGCTATATTTCATTTATTACAACTCATATTTGTTTTAATAGTTCATCCAGAGAAGATCAGAAGTAAACATAAATAAATCTTACATTTCATTTAAAATTACAAGTTATACCATTTTTTAACTAAAAATTATTATATATTAGAGATAAAATTATCAAATTGTTTTTTCATTTAATTTAACCCAATAACCAAAATTTAATGTAAATATCATAATCAATTTATGACACTAGTTGACTTGCCATAATAAATATTTTCATAAAAAAATAAATTTTATTTTATATTTTTTATAAATTTGAATTCATATTCAAATAACAATTATATAAATTAAAGAATATAATATGATTTTAAAAGCATAATATATATAGATTAAATATGTAATACGAAATTTTTATTTCTAAGTGTTAATTTTGAATGAATCAATTCTCAAAATAATAGTAAGAGTTTTAATGCAATATTATACACAAACTTATATATTTATTCAATAATAATTTTTATCATAATTTTTTAAAAGACTTTCATACTATTTTTACTAATTATTATTATTAATTTATTTAATATATATATTTTGTTATATATATAATTTATTTTTTCATTATATTCAATATTAAATTTTCAAAAAAATTATATAAAATATTAAAAAAAGAAAAAAAGAAGATATAAAGATAATTACATAAATTAATCCTATATTATTTAAAAAATTATAAATAATATTACTTGCTAAATACGATGTATTACCGTATTTTTAGAGATAATATTATCAATTTATCCATATAATAATATTATATAGCCAATATTATAATAACATTTACTCAATCAATGGCTCAAAATTTTTTAACTAATCCAATTATCAATATTCTATTCCATAAAAATAGTATTAGGTGACTTGACTTGAAGTTAAGTCACCCTAGCACTACTAAAATTTTACACGCATTATTCCTGCTGCTATGCTCATTACCTGCCCAATCCTTTTTTTTAATCAAATATTCCAATTATTTAAATAGACCAAACCTAATTGCCATTACAACTAATAACAATTATTTAAACTCCTACACATTAGATTATCACTTTATTTATAGAATTTGTGACAATTTCAAATAAATTACAATGATCGTCCCATAAAAATTATATTTATATATTTTATAATTTCTCAAATTTAATTTATAACTGTAAAATAATACTATATCTGTCTTATTTTCATAGTCCATTATATCATTTTTATATATCCTAAATTATAGTCCACTTATCATAAATAAAGTCTTTATTTTACTATTATATCCTTATTTAATACATATTTTTTCACAATAATTATAAATAATATTAAAATAATTTAAAAAATATATTATATTTAATGAGGGCATATTAGAAAAAAATTAATTTTTAATTAACTTAATTATACTTTATTAATTATATATAAATAATTACTGAACTATAAAAATAAGACGGAGAGAATAAAAATTAATATTACGTTTTATGCAACACCAAATTATATGCACATAATAATTTACATATATCAACATTTCATATTAATCTAATGTTTTTAATATATTTTTAAAGGATAATAAATATAATTTATCCAAATTTTGTTCTAAAATTTATTTTCTCCATTTAAAAAAAAACTCACCAAAATTATAATTTTATATATTTAAGAAAAATAAAATAGTTTTTTTAATTATATTTTAATTATTAATGAGTTAATTAATAAAGTAAAAATATAATAATTTTAACATTAAAAATAACAGAGAATATTTTAATTTATTTAAAATAATTTATATAATATTTAAAAAATTAATTTGTTAATAAAAATGCATGAGTTAAAATGGTGATAATTTTAGTTGGATGGGGGAATAATATGTTAACCCTAATAAATTGCGCCTTTTAGTATTAGAAAATTAATCACACGAAAAAAAAAGAAGAAAACTTCATTAACACCCAACCACGTGTCTTATGCATCGCTGTTAATAAAAAAAAAAATAACACCTAGCAGTTGCGTTATACGTTCCCATTATCGCAGAACTTCATTGCCTGCAGTTTTCGCAGTTGGCTTCGCCGGAGAAACCAAACAAACATTAAAGCTTCTATATCTGAACTGCGCTTCATTAATCACTCATTCCTTTTCAATACGCAGTCGTTCTCTGGTTGCTCCGTTGATAGCCAACGTACTCATTTTATCATTTTGTCGTCTTTTGTTTAATGGCGGAAGAGACTTTCGATAGCAGCGCTTATATTTACGGTGACCTTGACTTGAAGATCATTGAAGCTCGCCGGTTACCTAACATGGATTTGGTGACGGAACGTATTCGCCGGTGTTTGTTAGCCTTCGACCGGTGCCGGAAACCTTGCATTGAAGATATCAAAAGCGAGCATCAACATAAGATTATCACCAGTGATCCTTACGTTACTGTTTGTCTCGCGGGTGCCACGGTGGCTCGTACACGTGTCATTTCCAATACTCAAAATCCGTTTTGGAACGAACATTTTAATATTCCGGTTGCTCATCCGGCCACTCACGTGGAGTTTCACGTCAAAGATAATGATGTTTTTGGTGCTGATTTGATTGGAATTGCAACTGTTCCTGTTGAGAAGATAATTTCCGGCGAAAAGGTAAGTGAATGGTTTCCAATAATCGGTCCTTATGGGAAACCACCGAAGCCGGACTCGGCAGTTCGGATAGAAATGAAATTCTTGCAATGCCAGCAAAATCCGTTGTATCAATATGGCATCGCCAAGAATCCTAATAATTTCGGCATTCAAAATTGTTATTTCCCGGTCCGGTGCGGCAGCTCCGTTACGCTTTATCAGGACGCGCATGTGCCGGACTCGCTGTTGCCGGAGATTAAATTGGAGAATGGCGACGTATTTAGCCACGATAAGTGTTGGGAGGATATTTGTCACGCAATACTAGAGGCGCACCACATTGTGTATATAGTGGGTTGGTCGATTTATCATAAGGTGAAATTAGTGAGAGAGCCCACAAGGCCATTGCCTAGCGGTGGAAATTTGAATTTGGGGGATTTGCTGAAGTACAAATCGCAGGAAGGTGTTAGAGTTCTGATGTTGGTTTGGGATGATAAGACTTCTCATAGCAAGTTCTTCATTAATACTGTAATGCAATTTTCTCTTTTGAATTCTGTTTTCTTTTGTGATTTTTTTTAATTATGGGTTACAATTTGGGCAACTTTTTTGCCGTACAGTTCCTTAATTTTTGATTGAGATTAGAGATTTTGAATAAAATGTTCTAATTTTTAATGGATTTTGGAATGCAGACTGGAGTGATGCAAACGCATGATGAAGAAACGCGTAAGTTTTTCAAGCATTCTTCTGTCAACTGCGTGTTATCGCCGCGATATGCCAGCAGTAAGCTTAGCATTTTCAAGCAACAGGCATGCTTATACAGTGTTCTATTTCCTGTTGTATCATATTTTTATTATTTTTAGCTTAAAATTGTACTTTGATTAAGACAGCTGCATGCTTAAGTAGCTTTTGCTATTTTCTGGGGCTTAGATAGTAGCATGGATTGTGTATTTGTTGCTTTCATCTTTGCTACTTGCTCTTTTGTCATGTTAGTGATAAGCTTGTTAGAAAGGTGAAGGAACTGAAAGATGAATTTAGTAATAAAAAATACAAAAGGTTTCCTTTTGTGTGTAAAATTTAGGTGAATAATCAAATTCACGCACGTCTTTTTTTTACTTTCTCTAATTAATTCATTGCAGATTAATGAAAGAAATATAAAATTGACAAAACATATCTTGATATAATGCTGAAAGCTTGAAGTTCATTCCTAGGCCATTCAATCCTTGGCTTAAATGACAGTTTCTTTGGAAATAAATATATTCCTTGCCGTATCTAAAACATTAATTTGAAAATGACATGAATCAAAATCTATTATCCGAGCTAATAAATGATACATAATGGTTTCATGGCATTGTCTGCATGATGATTTATTTCTCTAGTGTCTTCAGTGTCTATAAATTCAATGGAATTAGTTTTGATAAGTTTTTTAGTTCCAAATATGAGCATTTTTTCTAGTTTTAGCATCAATAAATTATCTGGAAAAGCTGGAGCTCTCTTTTCTAATCAGAAAGAAATTTTGCTCACAGTTTTCGCTGTTGCATCTCTTCAGGTTGTTGGTACCCTCTTTACACATCATCAGAAATGTGTGATTGTGGATTCACAAGCATCTGGTAATAATCGGAAGATATCTGCCTTTATAGGAGGTCTAGATCTTTGTGATGGCCGCTATGATACACCAGAACATCGGCTGTTTCGGGATCTTGTCACTGTATTTCAGGATGATTATCATAATGCAACATTTTCTGTGAGTATTAATTATTCTATCTTCAGTATTTCTTCTTAACCTAAGATTCGCAGATAAAAATATAAATATTGGATTTTGAAATCACCTTGCTCTGTATTGGTTATCATGGAAAATAAATACAGTCAGTTTTTCTGCCACAAAATATAAATGTACCTTCACTCACTTCTTAATAAATATAGCCATGATCTTTTTGTTCCTTGAGACTGATGTAGAGAATAACCTTTAGTAGTAGGGACAATGCTGCATGATTGGCAATGATTCAGTATGAGTTCCTGTTTTATGCAGTGATAAATTTCTTTCTACATTCATGGTGTTGTTCTTATATCTCTGGCTCTTGCAGAAAAAATCTCTCTTCTTCTCATTTCAATTTTAAATGATAGGCAGGAACTAAAGCTCCACGGCAACCGTGGCATGATTGGCATTGCAAAATTGAAGGTCCTGCTGCCTATGATATTCTTACTAACTTTGAGCAGAGGTGGAAAAAAGCCTCAAAATGGTCAGAGTTTGGACGACGTTTTAAAAGGGTAACACATTGGCATGATGACTCATTAATAAAATTGGAACGAATTTCCTGGATACTTAGTCCTGGCCCATCAGTTCCAACTGATGATCCTAAATTATGGGTTTGCGACTCGGATGACCCTGAAAACTGGCATGTTCAGGTTAATTAGTATGCTTTTTTCGTAAGAAAAGTTTTTTACATTTTTTCAATGATGTTACATAATCTTACTTGTTTCATAAATTGACAGGTTTTCCGGTCAATAGATTCTGGATCTTTGAAAGGGTTTCCTAAAGATGTTTTTCATGCTGAGGCTCAGGTTAAATAATGCTAGGACTAATGTATTAATACACTAATGGCTGTCCATTGGTTTTACTATGATCCTTGCTGGGTTTCTCTTGATAAATTTTGTTGCATTTTCTATTATTGCAGAATCTTGTTTGTGCTAAAAATCTGGTGATTGATAAAAGCATTCAAACAGCATATATTCAGGCAATCAGATCTGCCCAACACTTCATATATATTGAGAATCAATATTTCATTGGTTCATCATATGCCTGGCCCGCTTACAAAGATGCAGGTTTTAGCATAATCTGTTCTTCTGTTTAGATACTTATTTTTCCTTCTCTGAAAATTTTTTTCATTGATTCTTATTTGTCCTTCTAAGTTATTTTGTTTGGTATGATTAGGGGCTGATAATCTAATTCCTATGGAGTTGGCATTGAAGATTGCTAGTAAAATCAGAGCCAAGGAGAGATTTGCTGTTTATATTGTTATACCAATGTGGCCTGAGGGTGTTCCCACTTCTGTCTCTGTGCAAGAAATTCTCTTTTGGCAGGTAAATGGCATACAGTTTAGTTCTGTAAGTATAAATCGAGGGTGATAAAAAGTGATGACCAAGAAGCTACATGGATTTTGAGCTGCATTTATTTAGGGACATTAAAATATTGACTAAATGCACTTCATTGTTTCAGTACTGATAGAAAGTAAATACATAATACATTATTTGTGATAACTTCAGCATCAGCCAATCAAAACCTTGAGTCTTTTCGGTATCCTGGTTTCATTTCCATATTGCGGAAATCACGATATTTGACCCATTTTTTCTTGGTTTTACAGAGACAGACAATGCAAATGATGTACGAACTCATAGCAAAGGAACTGAAATCCATGAATATTGAAAATTCACACCCGCAAGACTACTTAAATTTTTATTGTCTTGGCAATCGGGAAGAACTTCCAAAAGAATTATTGGATTTAAGTGATAAATCTACTGGCTCTGGAGAAGCGGTAATCATGCTGTATGGGATTTATTTTCTGCATAATATACTCCCTCCTTATCATTTACATAGAAAAAGTAAAATGGACACGAAAATTAAGGAAATTTCACTTTTTCCATCTCTATTTACTTAAATACCCTTAAAAAAAATATCCCTCAAAACCTACTTTTAAGGCAAGGGTATAAATGGTATTTTGTCTCATTCCACTCCCCAAAATTTATCTAAAATGACATATTTTTTATATAAAAGATACACCAAAAAAGGAAATTTTCCCTATATAAATGATACGGAGGGAGTATTAATTTTGTAGATTTATTAGTCTAGAGTATTAGGTCCATGGATTTGTCTTAGTTGGTTCAGTTTGGTTTTAAGAAATCCAAGGCTTGTTTTTCTTACATGTTTCCACTTTAGATTTATGATCACTCCTCCCAAGGACCGCACAATACTTCATACAAAACGAGCTTGGAACTACTAATGTTTTGCCAAATAAGCTCCCAGCTCAGAAACTAGATTGGATTCTCTGCTTTGTTCTAATTTTAGTACAGATTTGTTCATTAGATTCAATAGATAGACATTTTTGAAACAATATAAACTCCTAAGAGAGGATGTAAACTTGTCTAGAAAAGGCGAAGGAAATGAATATAAACACATAGGGAAAAAGCAAAAGAGTAAGATTATGGCTAAGCAAACAAGAAAAATTCTTGCCTACCGCACAAGCATATTTGCCTACACCATTGTCCCTACGTTCTGGTATCTGTGCCTTTTGGAATGTGCACATAAATAATTCATCTGATGGTTAATTCTGGCAGTGTAATTCAGATTCACATTATGATCATTATTCTGGCTTAAGTTTTACAGAGTCCGTATTTTATCCACTTGTCATAATTTAGGTTTACTGAAGGATATCAAGAACTTTTAGGGAGGGAATATAATAGAGATTGGTTGCTGGATGTTTTCTCTCTCAGTGTTTTTGTCCCAAAAAACGAAAATTGCATGTTTTGCACTCTTTTCAAATGCAAATGTAGAGGTGATAATTTTAATATATAAAAATTTTCAGGTTTCAGATTCTCAAAAATATCAGCGTTTTATGATTTATGTACATGCCAAAGGAATGATTGTGGATGATGAATATGTAATATTGGGGTCTGCCAATATTAATCAACGATCTATGGCTGGTTCAAGAGATACTGAGATAGCAATGGGTGCATACCAGCCCACGTACACTTGGGGCAACAAGAACAGACATCCTCGAGGCCAGGTTTGTGCCCCTAAAATCTGATATAATGCTTGCTTTAGCTTCACTGCTTCAGTCTGGGGCAAGCAAGAAGTTGCAGATGGCAAATGGGGTTACTTCCCGTTGTTGCACGTGCAAGTGTTTTTTTTTTCGAATATTGGCTTCTTAGAATTTAACCAAAGCAAGCCAATTAAACTGTATGGTGCATCTTCAGGTATATGGATACAGAATGTCACTCTGGGCAGAACACTTGGGATTGGTTGATAAATTGTTCGAAGTGCCTCAAACTTTGGATTGTGTGAAGACTGTGAACAGGATCGCTGAAGATAACTGGAGGCGGTTCACAGATGAGGAATTTTCATTATTGCAGGGGTACCTTCTTAAATATCCTTTGGAGGTAGATGGCGATGGAAAAGTAAGCCCCTTGCCTGGACAAGAGAATTTCCCAGATGTTGGTGGGAAGGTGATGGGAGGGCGAACAACCCTTCCTGATGCATTAACTACATAGCAAGTCCAGGCTTCTGTTTCCATTTTCACTTGGCATTTCTTACTACAACGAGCCTTTTTGGAAGTCTTGAATGAAATGAACTTTAATTGATAAGTCTCGAATGAAATGAACTTTACTCGGAGCTGCTACCGACATTGCCAATCTGTTGTACATAATATAATGCCATTGTACTATTTCTCAAATTGAGTTTCAGGAACTGTAGGAATACAAGGTTCATAATTGATGAGTTCAACATTTAAATTTTGTCTGTGAATATGAGCTTCAGAAACAGGAAGTTTTGTTTAAGTTCTTATATTATATATATACACACACACACACACACACACACACACACACACATATGTGGCTAGGAAATTTTGTTCTTTTTTCCTCTTCCTTTCTCCATTTCACGTTTTGTTGTTAAAATGAAAATGTTAACATTAATATATGAACATACTATAATGGATAAAATTCAAAAAGATTATACAAGAGAAAAAGGTGAATATAATTACTATTGAGGATAAAATAAAGTAAGACATATTGAGATATTTTGACTATATGAAATGAATGCTTTTAAGATAGGATATAGATATAACTAGAAGAATTAAGCAGTTAAAAATTCCTAGTGACTGTATCTTTCCAAAAATATAGTAAATAGTTAAGGTTGGAAAAAGAGGGAATTTATATAGCTAACCACATTTTACTGAGTTGAGTTTAGTTATACACGTGGCGTCGTATCTGTGGCAAGAGTTTTCCTAGTCTATGTTATTCAGTGACAACAAAAATGGAAAATAGAAAAACAATTCTAAAAAAAAAAATTATACTACTGAATAGATAAAACGAAGACTTCAACAAAACTACAATCTTAAATTATGAAAGTGAAAATCACAAAGGCATTATACAAATTGGGATAACTCCAGACATCTTTTATCTCATCAGCTTCACCATTGAGATTTAATTTAATCAGCTCTTCTACCACACCAAAAAAACAAACAAGAAGAGGAGAAAAACAGCCATTTTTATGTAGTAGAAAATTTAATTAACAGTCACTTTTCCGACCATGCCAGCACCCTGGTGAGGTGAACAATAGAAACCATAACTTCCTTTCTCAGTCAAAGTAACTTTGTAAATCTCTCCAGGTCCATTGAGAAGATCTTCTTCACTCATGGAGATTTTGGAAGCATCAACTCCGCCTGGAATTTCATCTTCATCGAAGACAACATTGTGTGGGAAACCAGCATTGTTCTTGAACACAATAGTTTCTCCAGAAGCTACAGAGAAATTACTGGGAACAAAAACCAATTCACCATCATCACTTCCAAGCAAAACCTCAATAGCCATGGCATTGCTAGCAAGAATTGCACTTGCAGCTGTGGCTACAACAGCAACACCCAAATCTTTCATTGAAGCCTTGACACCAAATATTGGCCCTGCAGAGGCTGTGACCTTAACATTGGCGGCATTAACTTTGGCTGTGCTGCCATTGGTTGCCTTAAGACCAGTGAAAGATGGGATGGCAACAGCAGCAGAGGTGACAGTGGCCATTGTTGAAATTGAAGGTTTTAAGATTTTATTTCTGGTATGTGTTGTTGTGGGAAGAAATCAAATGGAGAAGAAATGAGAGAGGATGGATTTTAATAGTGTGATGGAGAGATGGGTAAGGCGGACTTTGTGTGGTTAAAATTTTTGGCTTGGTATGCAATATGTGATTAGATAATGAATGGGGTTATCTGCTGAGGATTGATCTTATTGGCCAGCTTGGATGTTGTTTCATGACGTGGCTTCGAACCTTTCTTTTTTTTTTTTGAAGAGGTGAGGCGGAGAATGTGAATGGTGTAAAAAATATGATTAATTAATGAAAAAATTATTAATTGCATCCGAATTCTAAATATACAGTTACATCATTAAAAGTCTCAAATTCAAAATATGAATATATAACTGTACTTTTATAGTCTTACTCAATTTAATTTTAAAAGAATGATTTATAAAAAAATAAAAAAATAAATTAGCATAAATAAAAGAGTTCTACGTGGAAATTGGTGTTGTTTAGGGCAGGTTTTTAGACTCTAGACTTGTAAATTGTAATCTCAGGAATAAATATCACCATTACAAGCATCTGGCTGATATTATTGCCTACAGATTATCAGGGTAACTAGGAACCTTGTTCTTGTTGCTTATAAATCCAATTTTCAATTCATAATAAGTGCCCATCAAAGTTAAAATAAAAATAAAGAAATATATAAATACGATATTATTTATTTATTTACTAGGATCTTTAAATGGAAGCAATTGGAATTAGTAAAGATACAATTAATTTTTTTTCTTTTCTAATAAGCAGGAATTAAAAGTGGAGATGTGTGTTTTTCTCCTCCACAAATGCAAAAAGCTATGTCCCAATCATCATTTTCCATCAAACTCCCCTTAAAACCTTGCAAATATGTGGTACAACTGACGTTTCTCTGCTAGATATTTTAGCCAGGGCAAATACGGATGAGGGCGCCAGTGGCAAAAGCCAATGGCATGTTAACAAGTTTCGCAAACAGACAGCACAAACATCACATCAGATTTAGCCACACGATCCCATCTAATTAACCTTTGAAGACTATTTTGCACATCCCTAGTTATCATGGCTCCATACAAATTACAGAGAACCGAAGTACCATTCATTAAAGAGAGCACATTAGCACATCAACTTTACTACTTTATATAAACAAACGCTCATTTTATCCACAGAGCTTCAAGGCTTTTATCCAAATTTTCAATTTCACATTCAATAAACACTCAAAAGCCAATAAGTTTATAAAGAAGCCTATCAGTATATAAAAATTTTAAAAGCCCACATTTTTTTCCCACCACTAACCCCAGCTCCAAAACCGCCCTCCAATAGAAGTCTGTTCATAGAAAAAAATACGAGATCAATAATTCACTCAGTTGGGCATTAATATTGAAGAATATAGGACAGTGTCTCTAATATCGTTATTTTCCAACCTCATTGTACTTGCGTAAATAGCAACATTAATCTGAAACAGTTGGCTAATAATGGTAACAATAACTATTATGCCAGCTTTATTTGACTTCCCTTCAAATGCCCATTGAGCAAGCGAGGCTACAAAATTCTTATCTGTATTTCATTCTAATACAACAACATCAACAATTAAACCTTAGCCCCAAATAAGTTAAGGTCGACTGTATAGATCCTCAACAAAATAAGCTCAAAAGACACCAAAAAAAAGAGCCTTAGGCCCCTTCCAAGACACGGATTTTACGTCTCCATTCAAGTCTGTATTTCATTCTAATATGTTAATCAAAAGAGACAAGGTTCAAAAGATTAAGATTGCAAAACAGCTAACTATCAATCATGAATAAATTTCTCTACACTAAGGTAACAGATTCTATCCTGTATGTTCATATGATTAAGTTGTTCAAACTTCTGTCACTCTAAATGCATTAATATCCGCTAGAAGGATATATTTTTCCACCAAATGTCAATTTCAGAGACACCTATGCACTTTTCAAACATGTATCAAGATAATCATTTGAACTAGACTTCTGTTTCCTTTCATTCATCCAATTTTTACCCAATAACAAAGGCTACCTTTTATTTTCAGAGTTAGCAACAAGTAAATTCTAAAGTCAACTCCAAGAGAAATCAAAAATACCAAAAACACAAACTGGTCTTTTAGAAAAATTGGGGAAATTAATTCATTACTTCCTAAATTCCATCAGCATCATCACAACAGAATTCTTATTATCATATAACCACTGTTGCATGTTTCCATTAGGACATCAACCATAAAAAGTAAAAAAAAATATTCAGTTTGAAGTGAATCGAGACATTATTAAATACACTAACCCATCAACTAAAAGAAGTAAGAGACTATATACAATCACGATACAAGTAAGTTCCACTATAAGAAATGAATTTATATTTGTAAAATCCAACATTTCACCTCTTTAGATTGGGAAAGCATCATTTCTATCATCATCATCATCGTCATCATCCATATCAAACAACTTGAATCCACCATCCCATCTTGCATCTTTATAATTGAAGCTCGGATTCACATAGCACTTCATCTCGTGAAACAAGTTCAAATTATCGACCAGCTTATGAAAATATTGCATCCACAGCACTACAAAACAAAGACATTAAATCCAAGTTAAAAACTAAAAACTAAGTGTGTATTTGGTACAGAATAAATAGGGTAAAAAGTTCAAATAATGTTTATTAAACAATTGCAGGGAGGAGAAATTTTTAAGGGTTAAAATTCACTCCAAAATGAAGGTTACTAATTACCATTATAACATGAATCCTACAACTTTTGGCTTTGAAAAAAACAACTCATTTTTATTGCATTTTTTTTCTCTGTTTTTTTTTTTGAAAAATCAATAAAAATAATAGATTTCATTTTTTCTTCATATAAATATTCCATTCTTTTTAACTTCAAAACAAACACAATTAACAATTAATTATTACTCTAACATAATTTTTCACCTCCTTAATAATTGTCCCTTAAATTTTACTCATTTAATTTGTAACCTTTTTTTTACCTCCACAACAAACATAGCCTAAGCAGAAAAACAACGAATTCAAAACCTCAATTAGAGAGAGACAGAGTCACCTGAACGAAAACAGTGCCATCGGTATAGGCGTGAGGATTAATAGCACGAGTAGTCCTTTGACCGCAAACATTGCAGGTGAAGGCAACGCGCATTCTCCTGCGGGGCGATTTGGTGAAGAGAGACCACGGTAAGGTCGACACCTTCTCCGTGTTGGATGATTCATCGGCTCCGGCGGGTACCGAAGGCCCTTCCATGCCGGAACCTGTGGTCCAGCCTCTAACAGAAGCAGCACTCAAAACCAATCCCATCGCCGCATCCTAATCGTGATTATTGCCCAACATCCCCAAAAATAATAAAACATTACCAGTTGGACGCAGAAATTATTAGAAAAATGGAAATTGAAACGAAATTAGAAATTCACCTTGGACAAAGTAGGATTGTTAAAGAATGGAACGATGCTTGAATCGTTCGTGTCGGATCGGAGATCAGATTCGTTTTCATTCTCTGAAATCATAAGAGTAATCAGGTAAAAAAACAAAATGAACAGTAGATAATAACAAATTAGATGCAATAGAAAGATAAAAAATTACTTTTTGAAGAAGTATGGAATCGGAGAAGTCTGATAGGAGAATCATTTCTCTTGGGGAAAAGAACGATAGAGAAGAAGATGAAGATGAGACGATTGCAGCAGAGGAGCTTAATGTTTCCATGGCGATTTTGAAAGAACAAACAGAGACGCGACTGTGGAAGAAGGAGATATTTATTTTCTTGGGAGGATTTTTCAACCAATAAAATTGACCCATTGCCCAAAAGGCTTAGATTTTCGGCCCATATAATCTATGGGCTGGGCCTTACATACACTCCACAATTTTTAGTTTTTTATTTAATTTTACTATTTCAATGCTTTTTTAATCTTTAATTAGTAATATATATAGGCTAAATAAATTGAAATTTTATAAAATTTGAATTTTTTCAAAATTCAAATTAAATTTATAAATAAATAATATAATTTTTTTAGAAAAAAATATATATATATTAAAAAAAGAAAAAAAAAACACTGAAATGATAAAAAAAAAAATCTAAGCTAACCCAGTCAGCAGAATACATTCAACTTATATTTCAGATAATATATCAAGCTCAATAACTGATTGTTGTTGATGATAATTTTATGGAGTTAATAATTAATTAATTTTGGATAATCTTCATTTGGAAGATTTTCATCCCACAATACTATTTTATAATTTTTCAAGATGATTCTTTATAGAAAGAGAAAATTGGGGCATAATTTAGTTGGATTTAATAATATAAAAATATTAATTTATGCTAAAATTTGATTATTAGTAGAGAATTAAATATATTTTATAATTGTCATTTTCTAGACTTCTACAAAGGAGCAAAGGGGAAAAATATAATTCTAGCCAGCTAGCTTTGAATCGAGTAAGGTATGTTCGAATTGATCCCGTGTTAAACCCATTAAAACTGGATCCAACCAACAGCTACTGTATAAGCTCCCATGTTAGGAACACCAACCAATTGTTGACCTATAATTTCGGTAACTGGCAACTTTTCAAAACCGTGTCAAATGCATCACACGTGGGACAAAAAATGGTTGACTGTACGTTTTCAATCCTTTACAAGTGGGATTTATCCGATTTGAGCTACATGCAAGAGGCATGCATGCGATCGTTGCATGATCATATAAGATAGACTTAATACGTACATAACCTTATGTATTTATGCATTTTTATCATTTTGTTCTCTGAATTTTTTGAGTAAGCACATTACCTCCTGAATTCATTTTTTTCTCCATTCTATTGCCCCTTTATATAACAAAATAAAATGTGATATAGTGCATATTTATTAGACGCGCTAACAAACAGACACTTAGATGCCATGCCATCAAAGATAAAATATTCATAAAAATACTTTCCCAAATCGTTGGCACACCGTTTGAATTGTTTGAAAATCTCATTTTTGTGCAATCAATTTTTCTCGATCGATTTGGTTAGAAATTTAAATCGTTATCTCAAAATAATCTATTTGTTCTCGATTAGATTACAAATATTGCATTCAAAACCAAAGTTAGTTTTCTTCTTCAAAATCAAACTGACAATCTAACAATTGGTTGTTGAAGAAGGAAGTCGTAACAGCCTTAATAGCAGATGATTTATATGATTTTCTTTTTGAGTTTAGAATTCATCTAAGATGGTTGATAGTGTTGTTACTGTTAAGTGGAACTATATCAGGGAATTTAGTGTAGATAGATGGGCTAGAAAGAAATATGTTGGAGGTAAGGTTAAATTTGCTGATTATGACCCTGACCTAATGTCGATCCTTGAATTGATGGATGATATTAAGCAGTTGAATTTTGCTTCAGCCGAGATGGTTTATTATAAGCCCTCTCATAGTTATATATTTCACCCTATAACTACTAACACAGAGTTGTATAACTTTGCCATGGGTGTCAAAAATGGTGAAATTATGGACTTATACGTGTATAATGGTATTAGTAGAGCTGAGATTGTGGATACAAGTGGGTTGTATATGAAAGATAGGAATCTCAATATTGATGAGAAAATATTTGATAGTGAAAAAGTGATTCCACCATGTGTTGTAGAGGGGCATGAGGATGTAAATCCGGGCTCATTTGAGGCTGATAATATAGTTAATCTAGACAAAATAAATGAATAAAAAAACGGTAGGTGTGAGGCTGTAAATGTGGATGCATTTGTCCATGAACATGTGTGTAATGATCCCACTGAACAAGCCGAGTTTGTTGAGGATGAGCCTATAAAGGATGAAATTGTTAATGACGTTTGACCTGTAGATTCTTGGCTAGAAGGGTGTATTGATAATGCTGAGTTAGATAAGTCCGATAGAGAGGATGAAGGTGTGGCAGAATATGACGAGGATGAGTTAAATGTAGAATGTTCAAGTGAGGATGAGAGTGATATAGATCCTAAATTTGAGATACCTAATGAGAGTTTTGAAAACATGGAAGATAATGAAGAGCTAAGATTTGCAAGGGCACAGGCTAGGTGTTACAGAATAAGGAAGAGAAATTATAGGTAACAACAAGCTGAAGAACAAAATGATACAATTGATTTAGAGGAAGCTGGGAGTGATGTGTGCTTTCATGATGGTGGATCTAGGGCAGATAGATTTAAAAGAAAAGTTGGTGAGGATGAAGATTTTGTTGCCAGCTTTGATGAAGGGAGTTTAGAAAGCTACGATGAAAATGATGATGAAGAAGAAGATTCACAAAGAAGAGTTGCTAGTAAGAGTGTTAATTATGACCCAAATTGTAAAATTCATTGTTGGAAGTTAGCATAGTGTTTGAAAATGCTAAACAATTCAGAGAAGCTATATGCAACTATACAGTTGCAAAAGGGGTTCAGTTTAAAATAAGACTAAATAAATGGTGCAGAGTTAGGGCTAAATGTAAAGAACCAAGCTGCAATTGGGTGGTATTTGAGAGTACAGAAGGTAACAATGGTAATTTCAAGACATACAACCCTGTACATAAGTATTACAGGAAGAACAAAAATAAGTTGTGTATACCAAGTTTTTATCAAGGATTTTAAAAGATAAGATAATTTCTCAATCAGAAATTAAGTTGTGGGAGTTACAAGATATATGTAAGAGGGAGTTTAAAGTGAATATAGGCAAGAAAATTTATAGAAGAACAAAGTTGAGAGTAATGAGTCAACACATGAGATATTACAAAGAAAAGTATAGTAAAATGCAATGGTAGGTGAATGAGATTCTGGAATCAAATCTAGGAAGTAGTTGTATTTTGAAGATTGATAAAGAGAGTGAAACAGAAAGAGTTTTATTTGATAAGTTCTATATTTGCTTCCATACAATGAAGCAAGGTTTCTTCAAGGATGTAGCAGAGTAATTGGGTTAGATATATGCTTTTTCAAAGGGATTTGCAAAAGTCGGCTTCTGAGTACAGTAGCAAAAGATGGGAATGGCCAAATGTATCTAATTTCTTGGGGTGTTGTGGAGGTTGAGTGCAAAGAAATATGGAGTTGGTTCTTAAGAATTTTGAGAGAAGATTTGGAGCTTGGAGAGGGTGAGGGTACTATCATCATAACTGATATGCAAAAGGTCAGTTATAATTGTTGTTTTTTACTTTAACTAATTATTTAATTATTTTTCTTTTAACTTCCATAAAGGTCTTTAGTAAGCTAGGAAAGGAGATTGTTGAGGATTTGCTATGTTATAATAAAGAAACATGAGTTAGGGTATTTTTTAGGACTAATACTAAGAATGACTCATGTGATAATAATATGTGTGAGACATTCAATACTTTGATACTAAGTTGTAGACATAAATCTATAATCTCCATGCTAGAAGAGATTAGGGCTAAGGTGGTGACAAGAACAAGAACAATAAGAGATTTTTATAGTACATGAATTACTGACATTGCCCCTATGGCAATGGATAGGCTAGAAGTTGCCAAAGAGAGGTCAATAAACTGTAGTATATTGTGGAATGGAGATGCTGGATTTGAGGTAAGTGAAGGAGAGTATGGACATACAGTTGACTTAAGAAAAGAGGTATGCAGTTGTAGAGCTTGGCAGCTTAGAGGGATTCCATGTGCACATACTGTATGTGTGATGCACTTTAGGCAATTGAACCTTGAGAACTACATATGCCACTAGTATAGAAAGAAAACTTATTTGAAGACATATACTCAATACATTCAACCTGTGCCTGGAATGAAATTGTGGACAATGCGACCAAAGATTAAGAGTTTACCTAGTAGATCCAAAAAAATAGAAGGAAGCCAAGAGATGAGCCTAAGAAGATAACTTAAACTACTTGCTACTCTTTTCTTCTGACCGAAGTTTGAACCACAGCAGTGTTAAACACATTTTTTAAATGTATTATTTTTATTTTTTTAAAAAAATACAAGATATTAAATTTTGACTTTACCCTTGTTATTCCTCTATTCAACTATCGTTTTATATTTATTTTTATCAATGGTATCAGAGCTCTATGAAGGTGTTTCTGAGTGTTTGCAAGGTGAGAGATCAAACACTTATCAAGGTGATAGATGGCTTAATCAAA
Organism: Garcia nutans; assembly: GCA_947685225.1. Taxonomy (NCBI): domain Eukaryota; kingdom Viridiplantae; phylum Streptophyta; class Magnoliopsida; order Malpighiales; family Euphorbiaceae; genus Garcia; species Garcia nutans. The sequence goes on from CANTUV010000039.1 coordinate 59,519,860, forward strand.
CTTTCTAGGAACTAGTTCTCCATTATTCAATAGAGAGAACTACCATATTTGGGCAATTCAAATGAAAACTTATTTAAAAGTTAATGTAAATTTGTGGGAAGCAGTTGAAGATGGAGGAGATCCTACTCCACTTGAACCAGATCCAACATTGCTCAAATTAAAATTATGAAGAGCAGAAAGCTAAGATTTTCTATTTTGTTTGTCATGTCCTTTTTTTTTTCTTTGGTTGGGCTTCTATTTAATCCGTTCTACATCATTTTCTATTGTAGTTTTATGCATGGGAAGGATCAATTTTGAGATGGAAGTGATAATTCTACAAACCCAATAAAAATTAATAAAATAAAATAATGCATTTATAATGACTAAATTAGTATATTTAAATAAGTTATGGGTTTTTTAATAGCTGCCTATATTGACATATTTTAAGTAACAATACATACTTTAATTTTTATTGTAACATATTTCATTTTCATTGAAATTTATTATAATTACTCTTTTCAAACATATTAATAATAAAACTACATATATCATACAATTATTGCAACAAATTTCAATAAAAATAAAACTTTTTCCAACATTTTTATAAATACTTTAAATTTTTTTATACATTGATGGCATATAATACTTAGGAGTTATGGATACTATTTTATATTCCATCCATTCCACTTTTAAATATCATTTAAGAACAGAAAACACTTCAAAATAATAATTAGTGGTTGTAAATTTTTATAAAAATAAAATTTAGTAATTTACCTAATTATATCATTTTTCAAGCATTTTTTCCTTGTTCTCTTCTTATTTATTAATTATCAATGCATAAAATCAAATCTGAAACTTTTTAATTAATACTATTTTAAATTTATAAATAAAACTTAAAAGTGAAATAAAAAAAATTTAGTCGATATTTGGAGCGGAATAGAGCAAGTAGTGAGAGAAAACTATATTTCAAATTATATAGAAAAATTCATAACAACATTAAGATATCTATTGAGCAACAAATGCAAAAACGGATGCAGGGCTAAACCCATTGAAATTAGTCCCGCAACATATTGTATAAGCCCCCATATCAGGAAAAATCAGCCAAGCATCAACTTCCAATTCTGGTAATTTACAGCCTTTCATAATCACAGCAACTGCATCACAAGTAGGTCCAAAAATGTTGGAGCTGTACATTGGTGTCCCTTTGCATGTAGGATTTGCAGGATTGGAAATGAATGCAAAAGGAGTACGGGTGAGAGTTACATCGAAGTAGACACAATTGAAAGATCCATAAAGCCCTTCACTAATCCATATTCTCTTGATTCACCTCTAACTCGCTGCCCTATAATGTTAGTAGCCAATGTAAATACAGTCTCAGCAAAAAACCTGCCTGGCTCTGCCATGATTTTCAAGGTTTGTTGATCAGGAAAATGGCATTGGATGGCAGATTTTATTGCTGTAGCTGCTTCATCAAAGTATGAGCTAGCAGTAAAGCCACCACCAATGTTTAAAACCTTCATTTTAGGCATGCCAAGCTTAGTTGCAGTTTCAAATACATTTTTAACTGCAGCAATGGCTGTTTCATAAGCAAGAACATCTGTAGATCCACTTCCAATGTGGAAACAAACACCCACAGCATTAAGTTGCATAGTTTGAGCATATTTGAGAAGGGGTTCAACTTCTTCAAGAAACGCACCATATTTTGAACTTAATGGAAACCTTGCTCCAGTATCATCTGGAGCTTTAATTCTAATTAGTAAATCACATTTTGGATGCCGTTTCTTCATCTTGTCAAGTTCACCTTTCGAATCAAAATTTGTTAAGTTGACACCAATAGTAGCAGCATATTTAATATGCGACACAGATTTACAAGGATTTGCTCAGATAATTGTCTGGAGAAACTCCAAGAGATAAAACAGATTGAATCTCAACTTTACTTGCACAATCAAAATTGTAGCCAATTGCAGCTAATGCACTAAGAAGAGTTGCATCAGGATTGCACTTGACTGCATAGAATGGTTTAACTATAGGGAGAGCTTGACTCCACCTATCTATTAAGGCAGCCAAAGCTATTAAATCTAATGTATAAAAAGATTCTTTCGTTTCTTGTTTCTCTGCAATTATAGACTGCATAAAATCAGTCAAATGAAAATCATTGTTTGATAAGGTTGTGATTATCTTAACAGGAATTTTCAAGGAATTCAAAATATGCTCCAAGGTTTTACAGCTTCTTTGTGCCATGCTTTGAATCAACTATATATATAACTTTTATGGTGTTATTGAGAGATTCTCAATGTTTTGTAAGCATAAATACCTCTATATCCTTCATTTCTATATGTAGTTGAGGTGCATCATTAAATTATTGAATATTAAAAAACATACGAAAATGAATTTAAAATACGACATGGAACATGGCAAGTGGTTAGAAAGAATACAAGCAAACTGATTCAAACAATATACAAAATAAAAACATATCTATCTACCAGTTTTCTTGAGAAAAACGTGAAAGAAAATAATGGATCGAGCGCCATTGGCTATTAGTGCACCTGCAATCCATTATTTTAATTTATTTTGGATGAAAGATTTGATATGGGATATTATTTTAAATTTTAGAAGAATTTATTTTGTGGTCCAAAAAATATTTACCAAATCTTTTAAACCAACCATAGCTTAATATTATATATATTTATAAATATACACACACACTTTAATCAACTATATATATATATAGTTATTTTGTCCAAAAAAAATTATATATAATTAGGATAAGATATATATTTTTGTAAAAAATAATTCTTTTTTTATAAATTATATATACGGGAGAGAAAATAACTAGGAGACTTGACTCGAAACTTAAGTAGAAGTAACACACGCTTCTGACCATCAAATTATACCTTAATAGTTAAAATAATTCTTCAGGAGTCATTTGAAAAATAACTCATATCTTATAATAAAATTTTAAAAAACAAATGAGGTAAGTAAAGAATATCAAATAATTCATGGATTTTTTTTCTTCTTGAGCTAAAAAAAATCAATAAATAAAGCTAGCAATAAGTTTTTTAAAATATCCCGTATCCAATCTTTAAAACAAATAGGGTATAGTGTTATTTATACTCATAAGTCATAATAAAAATTAGTAATTTTCTGTTCAATTAAAAAAATTCGAAGTTTGTATTACACCAAGAATAAAAATACATATACTTTTTTTAATATATACAATGAACATTAAAGATATATATATTTTATTACTCAGAATATCAAATATAGATATATATATACACATACACATCATATATGTCGGTATGAACTTCTTCAAACTTGATAGATGGAAACAAAAAGAAATTACTTATAGAAGTTTGATTGGAGGTGAGAATGAAAATAAAAATCAGTTATTTCTATTAATGTTGTTTGGTTCTATAAAATAGAGGGGATAATGGAAACCACATTACCCTGTAAAAGAGAATAAGTGATTTTTTGTTACTCCCCTATTAATCAAACTTGATTTCTGATTGTAATAAAAAATTAAAAATATATTTATTTATTTTTAGAATAAAATTAATAAAATAAAATTATTTTTTCCTTTTTCCTTAATAAAATTAAATTTAAATTTAAAATGATATATAATCAATTTAATATTTTTTTTATCATTTTTCTATTTATAATATCTCTGAATTTTTAAGTGAATAAATTTATTTTTAACAAAATAAAAATTATTTTTTTGAATTTTTAAAATAAACTATAATAAACCTATTTTTTATTTATTTTTATTATAATATCTTTGAATTTCTTATATAATAAAATAAATAATTAATTATTTTAATTCTAATTTTAATTTTAAAGTAAATTAAATTAAATTAAAAAATAATCATTCTAATTATAATTTTGTATCATTTCAATTTCAATTTTGTTTTCGATTCCGAATTCTGAATCAAACGCGCTTTAAAGAAATTTAGATCAAGTTTTTCCGAGGCCATACTATTGGGTCAAGTGTTTCACCAGCCCAGATGTACCCTCCATTTTGGGGCAACTTCGGCCCTAGTTCATGGACTGATTGTAACCCAAACTGGAGGTGGCAAAATGAACAACGACCTATCGTGATACAGACTCTGTTCAAAGCAGAAGATATTTGTAAAGCATGACTGCTTAGTTGGATATGAAAGTAACTCTAAGCTTCGAATTTCCCCAATTTCAAACTGAAAAACTCCATAATCATGTCCTTCCCATACAAAATCTTTACAAACTCTGATATAATCATCTGTAAAATAAATACAATTTCCTTTGCATTTGGTGTAATTTCGAGCTGAAATCAATAGTGAAGTATTGCCACCCAAAAACAAGATTTTATCTTCCAAATTTTCCTTCTTTGCCCAGCCATAGCCATCCCCATCTAGCTTGTAAACCTCAAATCTTTCTGTTTTGTACTCATAGCCAGAAACCCATTTTCTATATCGACTCACCGGTAATAGTTCTTCGTCATAATTGACCAAGTACCATTGTTTATATTCCAATTTCGAAGAAATCGTTGGCGTATCTACCACTTGGATCATAGTATTTTCTGTGTTACAGTAATGGGATATTGAAACTCGACCCATTTAATCAATTGCATATAATTGTCTTTCGTGAAAAATGGCATCCCTGTAACTACGAGGCGGCGATGCTTCATCAATGACAGTCCAAGCAGTGCCTCCTGATTTGCAAAGGGCTAAGTTTTCATTGAAGCTGTATACGACCACGACTATGAAGTCGGAGGTTAAAGATGGGTCAGCAGATAATATTGCTTTCACGACAAAAGTGTCGCGAACATGAAGCTTTTATCTGATCATGAAATTTGGGTCTAAAATTCTGGAATTTTAAACGACAATGTCAGTGGGGAAATTGGGAAAGTTGATAATTAAGGAAGGTCGATTCTGGCAATGGGTTTAAGAGAAAAATTGTTGGGCTGCCTTCAACCATAATTAGCCAAACACAGGATGATCCACAGCAGCGCTGCCAAAAACTTCAGGAAATTCAATAAAATAAGTTTTGTTGTTTGGAATGTAGTAGAAGCCGCAGTGATCTGGGTTTTGTTGGTGGTAAGAATGGGAGTTGACAGAGAAGATTGTGAGGTGTTTTTGAAAGTGCTGCTTGCCATGATTTGCAAACAGCTCGAGTTCTAAGATAATCAACATAGTTGGTATGTTTTCCGGCAATTTCTTGAAGCAATTCCGTCAGCAATTTAGCCCAGATTGACATTTTTAATTATGCATATGTATGTTGTTTTTTTTTTTTTGCAGAAAGCATATGTATGTTGTTTATCTGGTTTTATTTCTTCTTCTTCTTCGATTTGCTTGGAGAATGGCCTGCCTCAGCTTGCTGGGCTTTTAAGGACTTCAAACAGTTCAACGTGTTTTTTTTTTTTTTTTGAAAAATAATGATTTTAAAAAATATATATTATTTAAAAAAATAGGCCTAACAATCAGAAAAAATACTTAAAATATCGTTAGAAATTTAATTCAATTCTATAATTTTTATTAATTACACTATGAAGTTAATTTTTTGACATGAATCCCATCCAATATAAACTAAGAAGTTATCTAATATTAAGTAACATGCTGGATAAAATTAGAGTAAAAAAATTAATACATGCCATGTAAGTTTGTGTGTCCGACGTGTCCTCCCATATTAGCATGCTGTGTAGGCTCGACAACTCACTAACTTGATAGAGTTAACATTAAAAAGTTAATTTAATTTCTGTGTTTAATTAATCAAACTTATAAGTTCACATTAAACTGATAAATCGTGATATTTTAAAAATGTTTTTAATAGTTAGGCTTTTGAAATATAATGGAAAAAACAGTTTGAAACTTTTTCACTTGCCGTTTTGAAATTTCAATTTCATTGCAGGAATAATTTTGAAAGTTGTAATTTTCTCAACTGCCAGACAAAATCAAACAAGCAGAAAAAGAAAAATGAAAAGAAGAAAGGAAGATGACAAGTAGTTTGTGTTTATCTGTGAAGTGTGAACTGAAGAGGTTGGTTATAGCATTTTTCTTCTCAAATGTTTGTGTGAAACGACTTGCACCGAAAACCTCCCAAGTTTTTTTCCAAATATGATTTTTTTTTCAAGATTTGACTTTGATAAATTGTATTTAAAAAGAAATAATTCTGAAAATATTTTAATTTATTGTTGAAGAAAAATTCATTGGTTCATCGTAATGATTTGAAAGATTTCAGTTATTTATTTATTTTCATTCTATTTTATATCGCTATTATGACATTATCCAAGGGTTAGGTTGCCTTGCCATGACGCCAAGTCACTTAAGAAAGCGTGTTTCTTACGGCAGGAGCTTAAAAGCATTTCGAGCTATATTTTCACTACTTCTTTAACGAATATCCTTCGGGCATTGCATATCGGTTAAGCAATAAGTAAAAGAGTAAAAAAAAAATACTTGATATGATAATAATGATAATGAAATAAAACTCTATTAAAATTTCATTCATTTTTGTATTAATTTAATTATGAATAATAACATGTTGGTTTTGCAAGTAATCTCATATATTTGTGTGTGTAAAGATATGGAACGATAAAGATATGAATAATATGGAATGTTAAAATAGTTGTCCAAAATGAACGAATGATGGAGTTCGATCGTTGAAGAATATTAACATATCTCTGGCGTAGAGTGCTTTTAAGAACGAATCAGATATTAAATTAAATTAATGATTAATTTATAATTAAATTAATTAAATTAAATTAATAATTAATTCATAGTTCAACCAATTCAATCACATTGATAAATGATTTACAATTTAACTAATTCAGTCACATATTTTTTGACAAAAAAACAAATTCAATAATATTAATAACTGATGCACAACTATTTCAAGCATATTAACTCGAATTTAATGATATAATAATATTATGAATGTAATTTTATTTATAAACATTCATAAAAAATCCAAAATTAATAAAAATTTTGAAGTAAAGGTTAAAAAATTCACCATCTATTTAAAATCATTACATATTAAATATAATTAATGACGGTTGTATCTCAGGAAGTCCTAGCTCTTTAAGCTCAGGCTCATGCTGAGGTGCTGCTTCTGATGGTTATTCCAACTATAAGATAAAAAAAAAGAGAGAAATTGAATTTTTAGGAAGAGACTCCGATATCTAAGTCAGAGCTCAATCGGTCTAAATGAAAAGAGAATAGAAGTGAGTATGAGAGAGAGGAAAAGAGAAAAATATATGTGGAAGCTTACCCCTACAATGGGTGGAGGAAGATAATCACCGAGTGGTGTCATCACTGATTATGGGTATGTCAGAATAGTACAGTGGTTGTATCAAGAGACTGTCCACTTGAACACTAAGAGCTCGATTAAACTAAAATGTTTGAAATCGATGTTCAACCTTCATCAAAGAGCTTAGTCACAGCAATCACCAAACACCAAGCTCGAGCCAAGAGCTTAGAAAGTAGGATAGCATCACTAGTCTCTCATTAGTCAATTGACATTTTTATCAAACGAGGCTCTAGGTCACTCAAGTGGCTTGGCTGAGCCCGATTGTAGTTGTCAACCTTGAATGCAAGAAAACTAGATGACAAGAGGTAAACCTCAAGTATAAAGCTCTGGATTTTGGGGACAGTGTCACTAGTCCCTCTCTGGTCATCTGATATTTATGTCAAATCATAATTTGTGGCACGCTGAGGAGCTCAATAAAGCTTAGTTGGGATTATTGAGAAGCCAAGCAAGGTAAATTAGGTGACCCATGATGCTCGGGTTTTAAGCCAGCCACTCTAAGGGGTTGTATCAATAATAAAAAAAAATGGATTTAAAATTCAAATTTCATTGTAAATTTCAATAATTAAAATATTTAAATTAAGTTAGATGTTACTTGTATTTTTTTTATGACAAAGTGGACTTTGAGGACTCCTGCTTTCGTTTGGGTGTTCAGATTCTATTTATGCCAGTCGTACCATCTGCAAAGTCAAGAAAGGGAAGACCGAACTCCAGTGGAGAGATTTCGATGTCTAAATTAGTAATCTTCCGAATGGACAATCTTAAAAATAAAAAAATGAAAAAGTTTTCAAATACTTTAAATGTACAGGGTCTACCCATATATATAGTGGATGAATGTAGGACAATACATGCCAGGATCAGCGAATTTTTCGGGTTTCACTGTCATTCTTTCTGTCACATCATAATAATTATCGTCCGGACACAAGAAAATTTGGCTAGACGAGTCATTCAGAACGAGATGTCGTAAGCCCGATAAGCTTGAAATTCGGCCATACAGTTCGGTTTAGTAAGAGTAGTATCATTTTTTTCCATGATTTTTATTAAAAATGATATTACATTTACAAAAATGTGTCTATCCAATTTAATCTCAAAATTTTGGTTCCACCGATTTTATCTATCTCAATGAGTTTTCTACACATCTAACTCTAAATATTCCGAATCGAATTAGTCTTCGATTCCTAATTAACTTGGTTCGACCGGTTAGTAGTCTTGTATTAAAAACAATGCATATATGTGGGGGATTAGAATTTAAAAAATTGTAAGAAGAGAGTTGTACGTACAAGTGGCAGTAAATACTAAATAGAAAGAGCAATGCACGCGAAATAGGAGAATTTAATGAGGGAATCTTTGTCTGAGTAGCTCAAGTGATAGCTAGCAGTTATTCTTTGTAAATAAATGTCTACATTGATCTTCTCCAATCTCCACTTCTTTTCTCACCTAATTCACTCCTTTCTTATTAAAGCTTTGTCTCACCAACCATCTCTCACATTTACTCCTCTCAACGAACTAGTTTTTATTAATTTATTTAAATTTTCATGACCAAAAATAAACATCATCTTCAAAAAAAAAAAACTTGTCTTTATTTTGCTACCGACTAGAGAAATATAGAAAACTGAGGCATGTACAAGTAAATTAATGACCAAAAATGAAGAGGTTATTAATTAGGTAAAGCCATGACAAACTTGGCCTATTTATATATAAGCTTATAATATATGGGTCCACTCATGTCAATTTTCAAGTGATGCGGTTATATTATAAATTTGAATTTTGAATATTTCAAAAAAAAATTGAATTTTGAAACAAATTTATCAAGTTAGTTTCATATTTTATATTCAATTTAATATTTATTTTGTCCCAAATTAATGAATATTATTTTTTATTATTTATTTTAAATTATATTTTACTTATTTTAATGAGATAGTTAATATTTAAAATATTTATTATATTCATATTTAATATTATTTATTAGAAGTATTTAATAAATATATATATCTATACTTAAAAAATATATATTAAAAATATATATATGTAAATTTACATTTTCAACAAAAGCTTTTAATTCTTGTAAAACAAAATTGTCTATCAATTCGGATAAAGGAAATAATTTTTTTAATTCATGTAAGAAAATTTAAATCACAATTTAATTTTTCAGGGTTAATTATATAAATAATCTTTAAACTTTCATAATTTTCTCATAAAAATTCTTAAACTTCAATTTGTTAATTAAAAATCTCTCAACTTTTAATATTATACCAATTAAATTTTTGAACTTTAATTTGTCAATTTAAAATTTTTTAATTTTTAATATTATACTAATTAAATTCATAAATCTAATTTTTAATTACTAGAAAATGAAATGAGAGAATGGAATAGAGAATGAAATAGAAAAATAAAATAGTATATAGGAAGAGTTTTGATTTAGATTTCAATTTTAAAAATCAATATAGAGTTTTTAAATTCTAGGTTAAAGTTTAAATTCCTAAGAATAAATTATAAATATTGAAAAATTGATGAAATAGGGAGAAAAATAATTTGATGAATTTGAGTTATAATTGATAAATAGTAAATATAAGAATTATTTAATATTATCCAATACATGTAATTTGAATTATTTATTATTTTTTTTATTCACATATCGTCAGTATGCTTATCAAGTCATTCTTCGGTGGCAAACAATAGAATTTTAAAATTTAATTGATATAATATTAAAATTATATACATATCTAATTTGGACCATGTACTATAACGTGCATATCAGATTGGCCATTAAAATTTTTTTTGAATCAAAATGAAATTTTTTTTTCAAATTTAGATCAAATTAAAATTTTTTTAAAGAAACAATTAACTGACACTATAAAAATTTGGATTTTTTCCGGTGATTTTTTTAGTCTATAGAGGCGGTTTTAACCCCCCTACAATTATTAGAGGCGGTTTGGAAAGCCGCTGAACAAGCGGCGCCAATGCCACAATCTCTACGTCGTAGAGGCGGTTATTAGGTCCGACGGGGTAGCTTCAAAATTAGCAGCGGTTTATGTAGCAGCGCCACAAAACCGCCTCTAGAGCACTTACTGAACTAATCACAATTTTGTCGCCAAAAATAAATAGTAGCGTATGTAGCGGCGGTTAAAACCACCTCTACGTTTGTTTATGATTGCATCCTTAGTTTTTGATAAATTATAATTTTCTTGCTTTAAGTCACCCTTATAATCCCTCCATTTTTTGTTCAATGACTTCAAAATCCAGTTATCGGTTGCCTTGTTTGAAGGATATGAAAACCTTTGTTGAAAATCCAAGTAATCATGAAACAAATCATTATACAATAGACTTTCAACAATAACATATATTAAAGTTAAATTTAGAAAAATAATACCTTGATAATGTCCAACATTTTTTTTGAATGAATTAAACACCTTATCATTCCACTTTCCTATGGATATAGGTGCTAGCTTTCCGTTCTTTGCAATAACTCCTAGAAAAGATGTAAGAGCAGCAGCTTCTTTTGTCCAAGGAGTACCAAATTCGTCAACTTCAACGTATATCTTCTCATTTGTATCCATATTCCAAATGTTTTTCATCACAGTTCTTCCTCGCTTTTTAAACCGATTACCACTTCCATCTTAATTACAATTGAGAATAAAGATATTTAGATAAAAAGAGCAAACAATTGTGATTAATAAGCTGCTGTAATTACATATATATAGTAATTAATTACATCTACATTAAAAATATATAGAAGAAAAATTGATTGGATTAGTTTGTATCTAGAAAGAGTAACTAATGATAGAAGGTACACATATAAATTACCAAAAGCCTTCCAAGCTTCTCCATCAGCAGGATGCCTTAACAATCCATCCTTATTACGTCCATCTTCATGCCATAGCATGTCCTTCACTGTTTTAGCTGAAGCGTATATCCTTTGCAGTCTTGGAATTAATGGGAAGTACCGCAATACTTTAACTGGCTTTTTATTCCTTTCATTACTCTCCTTATTTGTTTTCCACCGAGAAGATCCATAAACTTTACAAGATTCCTCATCCTTATTCTCACCCCAAAATAACATACAATCGTGTTCACAAGAGTGGATCTTCTCATAATTAAGACCTAATGCTTGAATTATTTTTTTTGATTCGTAAAAAGATTTAGGTAAAGATGTTCCATTAGGAAATGCATCTATTAATAACTCAAGAAGCATGCCAAATGATTTTCCTGTCCATCCATTCAAGCATTTTAAGTGATATAAATGAATAAGAAAGGATAATTTGGAAAAAGACTTACACCCTGGGTATAACTTTGTATCCACTTCTTTTAAAAATTTATGCATATCACTAGTTTCCCTATCAAATGTTTCCTCTAATTGCTCTACTCCAATTAGATTATTTTGGATTTCTTCCTCAACGCCATCTTGTAAGCAAGTTTCTACAACATTCACATCTATTGGCATGTCATTACTAGATGGAACATTGTCACGTAATGCATCGCGCAACAACTCTACCATATTGTCACGCAACCTAGGAGGACTTAAGTTATCAGGACTTGGCACATGCTCAGCTTCATTTCTTTGGGAAATATTTAAAGGAGAAGATGTAGCACCCATATTAGAAGATAACTCCTCCCCATGTAATACCCAAGTTATGTATCCTCTCATAAAACCATCACAAATTAAGTGCTCTCTAACAACGTCATGAGTTTGTAGTGTACAATTAACACACCGAATGTATGGACACACTATTTTTCCACTACTAGAAGCATTATGAATAGCAAATTGAATGAAATCTCGAACCCCATCTTTATAAGCATTGCTAAATCTAGGATTATTTATCTAACTCTTATCCATTTTTGCAATGTTGTAAAAAATGATAATACGAGCTACAAAAATTAACCAACACAAAAAAAAGAGAGTGTAAGTATTAAACTTTAAACCACATAATTTAAAAGTCATAGAAACTTGTGCAAAAAACTCATGTTATATAATGAAGTAGGCTAAAAGATGACACTGAACCCATATGAACTAGGGATTAGTTTAAAACCCATATGAACTAGGGATTAGTTTAAAACCAAGATTAAAACCAATATGAACTAAACCCATATGAACTAGGGATTAGTTTAAAACCAAGATTAAGAATACCTATAAGCTTGATAATCAATACGTTTAGAAATATATATATATATATATATTAACTAATTAGGAGCATGATTTCTCATTGTTATTTTATAATTTTCATAACCAAAATTATTTGATTTGTTCATAAAAACCTTAATTTTTCCTCCACATTTTCAATATACAATGAATGAATTTCTTGTTACGTTTAAGAAAACAACATACATGCACAATAGAGAGGGTGGAGATATTTCCAACAAAAGGATAACTCCTTTTTGAACAACTTTTATAAATGTTTGTATTATCTTTCTCTTAATATTTTTGCAATAAGACACATAAATTAGGGGAAAAGCAAAAGCATTCATTTGAAATTCATTGAATTATATTTTATGTTTCAAGGGAAAATTAATATATATATATATAAATAATTAAATAAAAATCAAAGATTTTTGTGGTAAGGTTCCATTGGATGATTTCAATGTATTTCACTTTCGTGAAGCTGTCATCTATAGTCGACTACTGAATTGAAGCAAATAGAAAGCTAATAACTAATTACTATATTATCTAATTTTATGGGTGTTTGCTATATATATAGAAAATATCAACGTCTTCAGTTTTGTTAATGGTAAAAAACAAAAACTAAACAAAACAGGAAGCAAAGAAAAACCAAAATCTTAACATCTTAAAATTTCTAATTATTTGGCAAAATGTTTGCCCACTTTGAGTATTGCTTTCAATTTTATTACAGCTCATATCATATGTCGATTCCTCCAGTAGAAGATTTCAATGAATCAAATACAAGAGCATGAATATTTGTCTTTGCTTTACGAATTGAATTGAGATGCTTGGAATATTAATTGAAATTCGTAACATTAATTGAAAGTTCTGATACAAAAGCATGAAATTGAAGATGTTGGATTTATCTCTTACCTAAAACACAAATAAACACACAAACAAACAAACACAGCAAAACAGAGTATGAAACAACATAGCAGAGATTTTCTCTCTCTTCTTTTTCTTCATCTTCTACAAATTTTTCTTACACTTTCTCAGTCTCTTGTTGGCTTTAGGAACAAAGAAAACAGAACATATGAGAAAATCAAAGCTACTGAAATTTTTCCCAAACCATCTTCCAATTACAACAGAAGCTTCTCTATTATAGAAACAGAAAGTCATTTTTCTCGTAATTGAGGAGAAAATATCTAAAACACAACTCTACAAAATCTCAGCAACTCAAATTTAAAAGTACACATTTCATTAACTTTGAAACAAAAAATTCAGCAGCTCCAACAGAAAAACTTGCTTATTGCTTAGAAGAAAAACTATAATATTTACAATGAAATTTCCATTCCAAAAAAGAAGACGTTAACACATATGGGAAGTGGAAGCAGAGAACCAACATATCTGATCAACTGATCAATACAACTTTTTTATTTAGGTTATATGGATCCCAACGGAATTCAAATTATAATTCCAACAACATATTCACTGCATAAGATTATCTGACCAGAGGAAAATCCAGTATAGACCCAAAAATTATCTGGCCTATTATCAGAATTAAAAAAATCACAAGCAATCCAAAACCAGAAGTCGAAAATAAAACTGTCAGACAGAATCAACTCAAATCAAAATAAATATAGAAGAGGAAATCACCTGAATTGCTTCAAAAGAAGAACCGTCTCGCTCGCTTTACAATATAATTCGAAATCGAAATTAAAATAGAAATGGAAGAGTCAGAACTCCTATAAGCCCAGAGTCAGAACGAATTTTGATGATTTCAACGGATTTTGAAGGAATGGCTTGATGGAGTTTTAACGATATTCATGGAACGGCTTGAAGGATTTCGATATTCTGCGTTAGGGTTTCGTTATTTTGAAGGATGAAATGCGAATGAGAGATGTGTTATGGTAATTAGCGGAAAATTGAACCGCAAACCGCGAGTAATTATTGAACCGCTATTAGCAGCGGTTTATTTGAATGCCGCTACCAAGCGCCACTAACATATATCTTTTATATACTAGAAGCGACTTATAAAACCGCCTCTACATTTTCACCGGGAAAACCCACTTTTTTTGTAGTGTGACTTTAATTTATCAATTAAAAATTCTTAAAATTTTAATATTATATAAATTAAATCAATTTATATAGAAAATTTGTGAAAGGTTAAGTACTATTTATTTACGTAATTAAGTCAAATTTTCATTTTAAATTGACTTTTGATAAATACGGACGACATAATAATAGTAATATTTAATTATCTGTCATAAAAAAGATCTTTGTTTATTAGACATATGAAAATAGAGAAACAGAAAATTTTGATTTTTTTTGGCAAAATTAACGGCGATTTATTATAGTGTGGAAAAATACTGCCATATATACGCTACATTAACGTTAATGGCAAATTAACTTTATATATATATACATATATACATATATATATTCATGAATTAATCATGGCGGCATGGCCAACGTAATTAAGAGCGATCTTTAATAATTAAAAAAAACTAGGGCTGTAATCGAGCCGAGCCGAGCCGAGCTTTGTAAAGCTCAAGCTCTGTTCATTAGAAAATAGTCGAGTTCGAACTCGAACTCGAATCGAGCCCGAGCCGAGCCCGAGCTTGTATCGAGCCAGCTCATATATTATGTATCTCGAGCTTAAACTCGAGCTTGATTTAAATAAGTTTAACGAGCTCAATAAACTTATTTTAATTTTTATTTTTCATTCATTTTTTTAAATTTTCATAAAAGATATACTAAAATTTATAATTTTATGAAAGATGAATAATATAATTATATATTAACAAAAATAAAATATTATATTATTATAATTTTATATTTTACTATAAATTACTAAGCTATTTTATATTGTCTATTATTTAATTTATTTATCACATATACCATATATTAATAAATTATGTTAGTTAAAAAATTAATATATTCACATAGATAGTTTAATATATATAAATTAAATTATATATATTTTTAATCAAATACACTAAATGAGCTAGCTCACGAGCTTTTTAAATGAGCTAGCTTGCGAGCTAACGAGCCGAGTATTTCATAGCTTGAGCTTGGCTCATTTAACAAATGAGCAGTTCGAGCTCGAGCCTGAACGAGCTTTTACCGAGCCGAAATCCAAGCCGAGCTTGAGTAGCTTGGCTCATTTACGGCCCTAAAAAAAACTATATCATCTTTGCTAATCAATATTCTATATCAATATTAAATAATTTAAAATTAACTAATAAATAGAGAAAAATGAAAATGAGTCAATTTTAATAGAAATATGAGGTTTATAAATTTAATTTTAGCAGTTTTATGTATAATCTTAGAAAAAAAAAAGGACTCACCTTAATATTAATGCACCGTGAGGATTGAGAGAAGGAGAGTAAGAAAGGATGAAGAAGCAAGTTAATGAGCCAAAAATTCCATGCGAATTAGGGGCACAAAATAATCATTGAAATAAAAACAGAAATAATTAAATTAATTAATTAACATGGTTAGACTGGAAAAATAAAGATAACGGATGAAAATTAACCAACCAACCAAATAAAGAACCGTACGTTACATAAAACTCAGAGACGAATTAAAACGGTGACGTGCAAAAAAAAAAAGCGGGTGACGTGCATGGCGTTTCAGTTAGCGAGAAATATGGGAACAGAAACGGAATACAGTGAAATGCTCCATTGAAAAGACAATAAAAACCCTGTAAAGCTACTTAATTTTCCAAATTTTCTTCACAACCAAACATAAAAGAAAAATGGAAGGACATTTATATGTGTATATATATATAATCTCACCTTCTGGACGGGTCTGATTAAGTACAGTAGCGACAGAAGTCAATGAAAGAACACTAAGATATTGGCACGGCTCAATCAAAGATCACCATGATTATATACATATATATATAAAGCAGTAGTGTTCAATTGTCTGAGTGAACCGAGCCAACATCATAATGACACTTTCAAGCAGAATCGAAGCAGCGACCGAGTTGGAGAAGAAGAAGAAGAAGGTCTGATGGTGGGTGTTTTTGAAGCGATGAGAGGAAATTGGGGAATGTTTGGATTCAAATTTAAGAAAGTAAATTAAGAGAGAGAGTTTAAATTTGCAGGTGAGCATTAAAAGCCGACGAGTACCAAGACCAGCAAAACAAGGACCAAAGCATTGAATGGGAACTCACGAGAGCTATATATATACATATATATATATATATACATATATATATATATATAAGTCACTATAATATTCTCTACCTTAATTTCTCTCTGTGTGCATGGGGGGCCCTCTCCCCTTTCTGTGTGTGTACGATTCTTTTTAACGCAGACGAACAAACCAGCGATTCTTTTTAACGTAGACGAACAAACCAGAGCAAAACAGGGTACTGCAATGTTTTTAATGAGGGGAATCCCATAAGGGACGCCATTAATACTCTCTTCTTCTTCTTCTTCTCTTACACCCTCAACTACTGGCTCTACTGCATCATAATTACTACTCTTGCGGAATCTCATCACCTCAACGACTTTTTTTGTCCTTTTCTTATATGCCACTTTGTTTTGTTTATATACTTTTTTTTCTTTTTTTTTTAACAAAGGCTGAACAAACCTAGTAATTTAAAAAGTGACTCATCAACTTCGAAAACTGATAAGTCTGTCAAATATTTTATTCATTTAAAGAAACCTTAAGTAAGAAGTTTCAGAAGAGTCCGAGAATATAATGTCCTTTAAAATACGGGACAGAGAATCAAAGAAAAGAAAATTACAATGTAAAGAACATAGCCGGCTATACCGTGCCAAGAAGTTAGCAGCTTGGTTCCCTTCGCAATGCACATGTGAGAATATTACACTATTTGCTACGGCCAAGCATCTGATTGCGCCTATAATTTCAGAACTAACAGTGGAGCTTTGCAAATTATTGATCAGCTAAGGAATCACTTTCCAAAAGAAAAAAGTGAAAGTTCATATCTGATGCCCACTTGAGACCAAAAAAAATAGAGTGCAGCTCTACTTCAGCAGCGTCTTTTGCCGCCACCTGAAAATAGCAGGCAGCAATCACGTTTCGTCCCGAGTCGCGCACATAAATTTATTTTTAGTTTATTATATACTTTTTAAAATTATCAAAATACCCTAGTAAAAAATATAAAAATTTTATAAAATCTAATAAATAGCCTAATTTTTCCTTGCAATTTTAGCTACGCTTGTAACTCTGAGCTTTGCTATATTAAGAGTATACCTCTAGGAATAGAGTATATCTTTAATATTATATATAAATACACTTTTTTTTTCTGAGAAATCCCTTAATTTTTGGGCATTGTTAGTATTCACATCTTGGTCTTAACCAAAGAATCAACTCAATATCATCTCAAAATCAACAAAAGAGGGAGATTATTAAATTAATAGAGTTAATCTAAATATTGTTTCATCAATTCAGTTACAAATTCTACAATCTCTCAAAAAGAAATCAAATTTATACTACTTAAACCATGAACCAAACCACAAAATTAATAGGAAAAATGATATACTCCATTATATTTTTAAATTTTTTTTATTTTTTTATAAGAGGTATTTTAATCATTTTATTATAAATTCATAATAAACATATAATAAATTTATTATAAACTATATAAAATTATAAACTTATAATAAACTCATTATAAACTCATAAACTAATGAAAATTTAGTATTTTAATAAATAATATATAAATTCTAGTATTTTGATAAATAATTTATAAATATGATAAATTTAAATTTTTTTTTAAATTTTTTATATTTTTGTAAAAAGTCCAAACTAATATGATGAGTAATTCTCGGATCATACTGTAAATTAGTTAAAAATTAGATCAAATCCAACCCGAGATCGCCTTTACATAAACCTTATATTTTTAAGAGTATATGATATACTAAATTAATATCTGAATGCACTGAATAATTTCTCTACATTCATATATCTCATGGCAATTTTATGGCCTTGCTTGTTTCATGAGCGTAGGCCTCCGCTTGAGGATTTGCATGACACTATAAAATGTGATGATAATAGTCATATCGAACTCAAAATATTTCCAATTTAATTTCGGGCCCAACGGGTCTCCTATTATTCGGATCTCCTAATATTTCCTTCCAATTTTCCTCCAATAAAAAACTTAGGTGAAAAAAAAATATGTTTATATAAGTATTTAAAAAATAATTTTTATTATAAAAATACTATAAAAAATTAAAAATTTTTATACTTTTATAAAAAAATTAATATAAAATTTCAAAAATATCTCATTTCTCAATAAAATAATTTTTTTTTCAAAAATACATTTTCCCTTGCTACAATCAATATTTTATTTTAATATTTTATTTTTTTACAAATTTTAATATTAAAATAAAAATATTCTAATAAAATAATAATAAATAATATTTTAAATTATTTTTACCATATAAAAATTATAAATTTTTTTTATAAAAAGATAAAATTTTAATTTTAATTATAAAAAATAAATAATACTAAAAAAATAAAATAAAATAAAACATATAAAAATATATTGATAAAAATTATTAAATTTATTTTTAAATAAATTTTACATATTATACATGTGAAAAAATTAAAAAATATATACAATTTCGTTATATAAATATTATATAGATTTATTATAGATGTATTGTGAATGTATTATACATGTGTTGTAGATGTTGTAGATGTGTTATAGATGCTATGTGTATATTATATTTTTATTAAAATTATGTACATTTTATGTAAAAATTGTTAAATATTATGTGAATATTATATAAATATTGTGTAGATATTTTGAATATAAAAAATAAAATAAAATAAATATTAAAAATATTATATACGTGTATTGTAAAATTATTGTAAATATATTTTTAATGTGATATAAATATGTTATAGATGTATATTGTATTATTAAGTATCTATTTTATATATATTGTATATATATTATGTATATATTTATTTTTTATATGTATATTGAAAATATAATAATAAAAAATTAAATAAAAATATAATTAAAATAAAATCATAAAAAAAGAAAATTAAAAATTACAAAAATTATAAAAAAAAAGAAAGAAAATTTAATGCCTCAAAGCCAATTTTGGGAAAAAAAAAGGGGGGGAGGGCGGAATTTATATTTATGTAATAAAAACACCAATATTGGGTTGTATTTGCGCAAAATGACATCGTAAAATGCATGCTGAATGTAAATTTCTCAAATAAAATAGTTGATAAATGTCTTCGATATAAAACTTGGGGTTTTTTTAAAAATACCTTAAAAATAAAAATATTTTTAAAAATATCTCTTTTTATTTTTAAATTTAAAAATATTTTTTTAACTTTTAATTTTAAAATTTTTTTAGAGGTATATTTTTAGTAAATATTTAATATATTAAAAATATATTTAATTTTTAAAAATACATATTTAATATATTAAAAATATAAAATATTTAAAAAAAAATATTATAGAGTGTAATTTTTTTCATAAAACTTTCAATTTTGGGCTTTAACCCTTTTACGTGGAATCCTGAAATGAAAGGCCCGCCGTTATTATCATAGACCATTTTCCTCCTCTTCATAACCGAACAAAACACACACACACACACCCACACACAAGCAAGAGCAATTATTGGCTACACCTATAACCACGCACCCAACAACAGGAAATGAGGTAATGGTCCACGTGATAGCAATCTTTTAAATATATTTTTATTTTTTAGAGATGAATAAATCAATTGAATCAATTTTATCTCACTGTTATTTGACCAATCCAATAAATGATGTTGATTTAAGACAACTTGATTGATTGGAACTTATGAGAAATATATGAAATTCTTTTCGTTCCGATTTACATATTTTGATAAATGAAGCCCATTGAATATGATAAAATTATTTAAATTCTTTTAATAATGATTAATTTTATAATTTTTTTTATTTTAAATATATTTATTACAGATGATAAATTTTTTAATTCAAGTGATGATAGTTATTTTGACGTATTCTTAATAGCAGACTAAATTAAACAATGCATATTTCTAATTTTTTTTTTTTTAAAGGTGGGCGGCACCACCGAGTTTTTTATTAAAATAAAAAGAAGTGGAAAAACCCATTAACGTTCCGTACAAAACCCTTATAAGATGGGGAAGGAACTATCTAAATCTCAAATAAGGAGTTCCTAAACAATCGGATAGAACAATGCCTTTCAACATCTTAGGCAAAGAAGCAAAAGTAAAGAAAGAAGAAGAGTGAGAATGAAATCTGCAACTAGTGGCAAGATAATTAGCAGCACTGTTAGCCTCCCGAAATATATGAGTGATCGAGGAAGTAGTATCTAGAAGGAGCCTCTTGACAGAATCTGCCGCGTGACCAACACTGGAAGATGAATCAATCTGCTGAACTGCCCACGCAGAGTCAGTTTCAACAATTAACGGGTAAAACCGCTGCTGAAGACACCATTGGAGGCTGACCCGAATAGCTTGAAGCTCCGCCATCTCCGATGAGCGAGCATCCAACCCAAAACTACAAGCCGCCACAAAATGACCTCGGGAATCTCTAACAATCGCACCTCCAGCTGAAGCCGAAGTGGTAAATGAGGCATCGACATTGAGCTTAAAGTGATGACACGGAGGGAACCAACGAACAAGCATGGGTTTGAGACCACGCCCACAGCCGAAGTTTGAAGGAAGAAAATCACAGAATTCTGGCAAAGGTTTAGCCTTCTTATCTGCAGCATGACAACAACCCCAATTGTAGATGGTTTTCCGTATAGCCTGAATGATATTAGGAGCATAGAAACCTCCCTCTCCCCAAGCGAGATTGCAGTAGGCCAGCCAAACATTATAAATAATAATTAAAGGAATAAGATTCATAAGCTTTCCAACACCAGTATGAGGAGATTTGTCCAGCCACCAAAGCATTAATTCTTGCTTCAAACCTGGTTGAGGATTCAAGCAAGACAATAAAGCTGACCTGAAAAACATCCAAATTTTGTTAACTTCCCGACAAGAATAAAAAATATGAGAAGCAGAAGCTGAGTCGGAGCGGCAGAAGGGACAACAAGAGGCAAGGGAAAAACCCATCTGCTGCAATCTAGAGGGCAGAGGCAAAGCTTTGTGTAAAATACGCCATGCTAGAACCGAAAACTTAATTGGGATAGTCGAATCCCAAATCATGGAAAAGGAAAGTAGCTTCGACTTTTTTTGTCTCATCTCATCATAGGCAACAGAAAGGACAAATTTTTCCCCTTGAGAATGATTCCAGACCGGCGGCCCCTCACAATCAATCAAATCCGTAGCCGTAGCAGCAATCTTACAAACCCTTTTCCAAATGTTAGAATCAATAATCTGAAATTGGAAGAGGCCTTTGCGATGATATTTTTGGTGCATAAGTCTCGACCATAAGGAATTATTTTCTTGAAACTTCCACCAAAGCTTCAACGAGTAGGCTTTCTGAAGAGATCCAAGAGATCGAATACCTACTCCGCCTTCAGAGACAGGAAAGCAGAATTTATTATAAGCTACCCAGTGATACCGCTTATCCATACCGTGATCCCAAAAGAAATCACTAAATTTCCTCTCTAGAATATTAATGACTTGCTTCGGCAGATTCATTGCACCCATAATATGTATGGGGATGGAATTCAGAACATGTTTAATCAACAGAAGTCTTCCTCCAGAAGTCAGAAGCTTCTTAGTCCACCCAAGCATCTTGGAATCAATTTTGTGAATTAAAGATTGACAATACTCCAACCGATTAATACCCTGATAAATTGGGGCTCCAAGATATGTAAAAGGCAATGAGAGGCGCTTAATTGAGAGCAAATGGCTGATTTTATCCACAAAGCTCGCAGGAGCTTTCTTAGAGCAGAAGAAAGCACATTTGTCAAAATTTATGGATTGACCCGAACCCTGTTGATACATAGAAAGAAAAGCCTTGAAACTTTTAACACTTTTCACATCACCATTAATGAAAATCAAGAGATCATCTGCAAAGGCAAGATGAGACACCACGTCACATCCCCTTTTTGTTTTAAAAGGACGAATTTTACCCTGAATAATCATTCTATTCAGCCCTCTTGAAAAACCTTCAGAAACAATGATGAATAACAAAGGAGATAGAGGGTCTCCCTGCTTGACCCCTCTAGTAGGCTTAAAATAACCATAGCTCAAGCCATTAACAATGACTGAAAACCGAGTAGCCTTTAAATGGGAGCTAATTAACGCCACAAACCTATCCGAAAACCCGAACTTACACAACACTGCCTCAAGGTATCGCCAAGATACCCTATCAAAAGCCTTTGCCATGTCTAATTTAATTGCCAAATTATAGCCTCTCGTTTTCTTGTCAATATCATGAATTAATTCATTGGCTATAAGAATTTGATCATGAACTGACCTGCCATTCAAAAAACCCGCCTGTTCACCAGAAATAATCATGTCCAGGATGGGATTTAGCCTGTTGGCAACTATACGAGTGCATACCTTACTGATAAACGTAGCAAGGCAAATAGGTCTAAACTGACCAAAAGAAGATGGATTCGCCACCTTAGGTAAAAGAATGATATGAGCCGCACCAAAAGAGTTGGGAATAGGCACACCCAAGAAAAATTCTTTTACAGCACTGCAGACATCCCAAGCAACAATATCCCAGCAAACCTGAAAAAACTTCCCATCGAACCCATCCGGACCAGGAGCACTGGAAGCATCTAACTGCCATACAGCGGCTTTAATTTCTGTATCATCAGGAATCTTGACTAATTCAGCATTATGATGACTATCTACTAAATGAGGTATAGGCTCCAATAAAACATCGTAATTAACCTCCTCCTCAGAACAAAAAAGGGACTGGTAAAAACGCTCAGCTTCTTGACCAATTTCTTGCTGAGAAGAAAGTATAACATCATCAGAATTTTTGATAGCAGAAATACGGTTAATTTTCCTTCTAGCCTTAACATAATGATGGAAGAATTTGGTGTTAGATTCCCCTTCCCCTAGCCATTTTATGTGAGCCTTCTGTCTCCAGAAAGTTTTCTCAATCTTATATTTATGCACCAAATTGGCTTGCTTAACCTGCCAAGAAGAATAATTCTCTTCCGTAGAATCAGACAAATATAAACTTTCAGCCTCCATAGCCTCTTTCTCAGCCTCCTTAATCCCATCAAAAATGTTCCCAAATGTGGATTTATTCCATGAACAAATGGCACGTTTCAAAGAACTCAATTTACGGAAAAGGCCATGCATGCCACCACCAAAAAACATGGAATCCCAATGTTGTTCAATCATAGGAAGAAAAGTATCGTTTTCAATCCACATGTGCTGAAATTTGAAAGTATTGACAAAAGAAATAGCTTCCTGCTTACAAGTAAGAAGAAGGGGAGAGTGATCGGATGTAGACTTACCCAAGTGTTGAACCAAAACATCAGAAAATAAATCCAGAAAATCCACATTGGCGATAAGTCTGTCAAGCCGCTCCCAAACTCTACCCGAAGACCTAACTCCAGTCCAAGTAAATTCACAACCCTGAAAAGGGATGTCAATCAAACCGCAGTCATTAACGCAATCCACAAAGTCCTGCATGCTAAGAAGACATGGTTGCGAATTCCCTTTGTACTCAGAGGGATATTTTATGACATTGAAATCTCCCCCTACTAACCAGGGGCCAGATAAATTCTCAAACACATGCAGCATATTACCCCACAAAGTCTGTCTGTTACTTCTGGAATGCTTACCATAAACAGCCGAGTAAACGAAAACCAAATTCAAAGAATGAACAGAAACATTGCAAGTCAGAAGCTGAGAAGCATCACGAAAATCGGATAAAGATAAAACATGATCTTTCCACATTAACCATATTTTGTTGTCCTCCGAACAAAAAACATTCGAAAACCCCAACTTATTCATAAAAAAGAAACTTTTATTACTAGTTACCATGGGCTCTATGATTGTAAGAAAAGATATATGATAATCAGTGCACAATTTAAATAACCGAGAGGAAGAAGAATCTAACCCCCGAAGATTCCATTGTAACAAATTCATTGAGATGGAGAAGAGAGAAAATCTGGTGGAATGAACCCCTGTTTTCGGGCTCTTTTTTTGCGCACATTTTTCCTCTTGACAACAGTAAATTGAGGATCCCCAACATCCACATTGCCAGTTTGAGAAACAGTCTTTAGCTTGCTATTAATTATAGAGATGGAATTTCGAAGTGCATCTGAAGATAATTGCTCTGGCGCATGAGGAAGATTAGAATCAGAATTGTGCTGCATAGCATCCTCATCAGAATTGTGCCCCTTATCCGGATCAGAATTAAAGCCAGAAGCCAAAGGAACTTTAGAATCCCGATTTATAGTAAGAACATAGGAGTCATCAGCCTGGACAGTTTCATCAGTTCCAGCATTCACTTGAGGCTGCTGCAAAGTAATAGAAGAGGGACCCGAAATCTCAACCATTATTTCTTTCAAATGACCACCAACATTAGGCTGTTCTGTCGTATTAATGTCATCATTTAATAAGTCATCATTAACATCCCTATCAGGAAGCTGTGAAAGGACATTCACTTTAGGAGCCCAAACTTTCGTCTCCTCTTTTTTACCCGCATCAGCTTTGGGCAAAGGAACATGTTCCGTAGGAGCAGTAGCAGATAAAGGACATGTGGAATTTTTATGTCCAAGTTTCGAGCACCCAGAGCAATAGAACGGTAAATCTTCGTAAGTAACATTCTGGAAAAAGCCCCTGCCATCATCATCGATCCAAACCTTTGAAGGAAGCTCTTTGGAAACATCTAACTCAATACAGACCCGAGCAACCGACGGTCGAGTAAGCAAAGCTGTTGCAGCATCAACTTTTAATGGGGTGCCAACCAAATTAGCTACAGAAAATAATGCAGACTTATCAAACAGATGCACTGGTAAACCTTCAAAAGCAATCCAAACAGGCACAATCGGACTATCCACATCGGCACGAAAATATTTCGACCACTTTGAAACTCTCATCGAGAATCCATCAAAGTACCATGTTTGTTTGAGCCAACAGCGATGGAAATCCACTTCCAAATCAAAACGAAGTAATACATGAGAATTGTCTAACAAACCCAAAGAGAAGTTCCCATTAAATCCAACTTGGTCAAGCATCTTCTTTAAGGATTTAATAGATGGTCTGCCCGAATTAAAAGTACCAATCAAAGTGTATTTAAAAGGAAGGGCAAGTTGATCGGATTCACTTTTGGAGAATGAAACAGCCGGCACTCCCTTGAATGTGCATGGCGGCTTAAAAGCCATATTTGGAGCCTTGGCAATAGCTGATGCGAACGAACGATTAACCGCAGGAGCCACATTCCCTTTCAAAATATCAGCAAAGGAACGAACTGTCACAGAGGCAGGCTCCATAGGAGCCGCCGCCGGCGGAATTTCAGCCGTGATAAACGCGACTGTGCGGCCTCCAATGAAGATAATAACAAGTTTATCACAGGTCACCTTTGAAAGGGCTTCTGCTGATTTCTTGAAAACTGCTCACTTCTTGAGGTTTTCTTCTCTCATAGGCAATTTATCGAACACTTAGTATGCATTGATCAATTCTCCAAGGAAGCACACAAACTCACAGCATTGGACAAAGAGATAATATATTCAGCAATTACTCACCAAAAATAACGCAAATAATGATTTTGCTGCTGCAGATCAAGCTCTAACATATGAAAAGCATAATAACAGCATCTGTAAAACCAAGGAGAGAGTAGAGAAACTGACTCCAGAATGGTGATGCCGGTGATGTTGATTCCAGAGCGACGATGGCGATGAAGTTGATTCCAAAACAAATCTGGCGATCCCAACAGAAAGTGAAACACCAAATTGCAAAGAACAAAATCAGCAAAATCACGCTCTGGGGGTAAATCCTTGAATTCCTTGTTTCTTTGATCACGCTGAGCATCTGAAAATTGAACTTGATATTGCAATTGCCAGTTGTTCTCCAGTGATAGCAGCAGAAGCAAAACCAGCAGCAGCAGCAGCCTACGCTTCTACTGAGCTATAATTACAAACATATATATATATATATATTATCGTTTTCAAATAATATTAGTTTGCTGTCTTCACGTCAAGCCCATATGTATGTATGTATATTTTAAATAGCTAATGGATAATGCAGGTAGAGTGTTAGTGCTCTTGCATTTGAAAGGCAGGCGATCAAAATGCATATTTCTAATTTTTTAATATTTAATATATTTAAACAAATAAATTTCAAATTTAATATTTAAATAAATATATATTTATTACTAAATTGTGATGATGCATATCAAAGTTTAATATAGATTTTTTTATTTTGAAATGCTAATACAGATTTAGTATATGACTCTATTTACAGACTCAATTAATAATAATTACAAATTGAGTGATAATATTGATTTTATTTAATTTTATTTTTAAATAAAAAATTATTAATTGAACTTATAAACAAAATTACAGATTCAGTACGTGATAATATTTTTAGGCGGCAAACCGCGTTGAGATGAGAAATAAGAAACTTGGGTGGGTGGAGGCGAATTCACATCGTAGCATCATAAGGTCTAATCTAATAATTCTTGTAGGACCGCCCCAAAGTCTGATGATGGATGGGACCAAAGAATCCGTATAAAAAGAATGTGGGCCAGTGGGACCGACATGTAACAAGGACGAGTCACAATCTGGTTTCCTCATAGGTTAACTTGGTAGGGTGGGAGGTGGGTAAGGCATCTTTTCTTATCCTAATGCTCAAAGTTGTCTTTTTTCTTGTAAGTGAAAGTACAATTGGTGCTCCCCAACAAATCCCAATTCAACGCCATGCTCCGCTTCTCTCTTTGAGATGGCAAGTTTTAAAGAAAAATTATGCTTCTCACAATACTTAACAAAATTTTTATATATTTTAATAGAAATTTTTTATTGCTTAATAAGATTATATAATAGATTCATAACCAATTTTTTAAAATTATCGTATATATAATAAATTTATAATAAAATATATATATTATATAAGTATAATTAATTTATAAATTAATAAATTTTTTTGATAAATTTAAAAATATTTTAAAAATTCAATAAATAAAATAGTAATATAGATTTTTTTTAATGGATCATTATCACTGGATTTTGATAATTGCAATTTTCATATGACAGCGAAGTAAATATTTTTTTGACAAAATATTTGAAATAAAAAAAAAGATACAAACCTTTTATCACACACACACACACACATATATATATATATATTTAAAACATGTGAAATATACTCAATTTAATCATATTACATCGTGTTTATGCTCCATTATTTTAACAAAAAAAAGATAGCATTATTTTCAAAAGATTATATTTATCTAAATATATATATATCAACTAGTAATAAACTTTCTTAATTTTTATTAAATTTTAATAAAAATAAAATATATTTTAATAAAAATAAAATATTAATTATTATTTAATATATCGTTAAATAAATATGTTGTTTAAAATTTCTATTTTGAAAATATATTTTAATAAAAATAAAATATTAATTATTATTTAATATATCGTTAAATAAATATGTTGTTTAAAATTTCTATTTTGGTCCCAATTAGTGAATAATTGACGTTTTTAAATGAGAGTGAAAAAATGAGACAACAGAAGAAGACTATTGGGCAAGAAAGGAGGTGCCCTTATTCTTGCATAAACCACGGGCCATCTATTGGATAACTGACCTTTTTATAATGGCATATAGAGAGTTTTTATTATTTAATTATATACTTTTTGTGTTTAATTATATGAATAATTAATTATTTTAGGCGTAATACATTCTTAACTTTATACATTTGGATATTTTTGTTACTTTGCTGCTTATATAATACGAGTAACCATAGTATGTCCTATACTCCATTTTTAATTATACAACTACTCATTTATTTAATAAATACAAATATGATGTAGCGCGTAATCTTCAAATGCTCTAGCAATATATACACATATATGCCATATAAGAAAAAAAAAGACACATTAGAAACTTTTAAAAAAAATTCCAAATCATTCAGGGAAGATTTTTTTCCACAAATCAAACTACAAACGTAAATCCAAATTTCTCAATCGATCTCATCATAACTTTATCCTAAATCATTTGCCCATACTAAATTAGTTTGTTATTTTAATCTTTTAGTTTCATTTTCGAAATCATTAGCATAAATTACTTTCAAAACCAAGTCCAGTTTTCAATTTCAAAATCAAATTTTCACTTGAACAATCACTCATGTTTTTGGGAATGAATTTGCCAGGTGATTTGAAAATAAATACGACTTATTTGACAATAAATAAAATTGGTAAAGAGAGGATTGAGAATGTGAAAGAAATATCAAAAAATAATAATGAGAATAATACAAGTGATTTGAGGTTGTTGAAGGCAATAATCTTTTGGATGAGAATGAGTTTGAAAATAATAGAGAACGAAAATAAATATCTAAAGCAGTGTTTAGAGAACATGAGATTAGAAACCTCAGCTTCAAAATTACGCTGAACAAATACTAAGAATTTTGCACAAACTTCAAGTGATGGATTGAGAGAATCTGGACAATGAAAGAGCAACAAAAATGATGCATGGAATGAGCAAAAAGAAATGGTTGATTTACATATCTTACTCATCCTCTATGGATGTCATCTCCTTCCTCAATTGTTGGTGTTGATCTATAGAAATAGTGTACTGGTCATTTCTCTTGGTTGGCTTTGCCAATGATCTACAAGGCTGGAGCAACGATAGTTTCCGGCAAAGGAGAAATTATAAAGTTTGTTAAAATTGAAATTTGAAGAGCTTTAAGGGTTTGAGTTTTATGTTTGCAAAGGAGACAAAGATTTTAGTTTGATTTCAATAATTTATGACTTGTAAAAATTTGGGAGCGATCAAAGATAAGAAATAAATAGTTCTAACGAACCTACAATTTAAAATTTTATATATTTTTAAAAGTTTTTGTATTTGAATTGACTGAGCAGTATGATCAATTTTCAATTTGGCTACTGCTACTGATCTCCCCCTCTTCTTCTTCTTCTTTATTTGTAGATTAAGAGAAATTTGCAATTATAAGAAGGAATTGGATAATAGATAATCAAGATGGAAGAATTATTGTTTGTGATTTAGACTTGGATCTTTTTATCCTGTCATCTCTGGGAGTAGCAGTGTTGGTATTGATAATGAATGACAATGTGTTATGATTTTTGTTTTTATTTATTTTTTCCAGTTGTTTATTTAAATTAATTTTATTATTTTTAAATTTTTTTTATTAATTTTTAACTTGTAGTTGAAAAATAGAAAATTAAATTAAATTTGGGCTAGGTAAAGATTAAAAATAATTAAATTACTTTTATTTATAATTTAATATAATATTCTAAAATAAATTTAAATTTAGTTAATGTTTAATAAATAATCTAAAATAATTTTAGAATTTAAAATAATAATAAATAACCAATGGACATTTTAAAAGTAAGAATTTAATATTTAGTGTTAAATAATATAAAAATAATTTTAAAATTTTAAAAAATAATTGGATAAGTAGAATGTAAATTTTAAAAGTAATAATTTAAAAAATTAAGAGGTATTTTTAATATTTTATAAAGTATATCCGTTATTTTAGTATATTCATGCGTTGTTTTTGTGTGAAATATAAATATTTTACATTAAAGGAGCAGTTGGATAAAAAAAAAATTGAGTTCAACAGTAAAATAATTATTTGAAAAAGTCAAGTATATAAAAAGTTAAGGAGATAAAGGACATGAAGTGACAAAAACGGATAAATAAGGAGGGGTATGAATGTATCAAGCGATTATATTAATCAGAAATGCACATGAATCAAAGCGGCCAGATAAGCAAAGCAAGAAATTAAGCATTGATAGAATCCACGTAGATACGCGCTTCTTCCGGTTGCGCATTACGCCATTATTTAACGTTCTTTATATTAAAAATTAAAATTAAATCACGTTTTTATATTTTTATTATTATATGGAAACAGGAGCAGAATACAAGAGAAAGGAGGGACAGAGAGGGAAGAACAAAATGGGCGCCTTTCTAAAACTAAAAATTTCATCTTTTCTAATTTATTATTTTCCATGCAACGATACTCAAAACTCGAATTTTCTGTGTGTGCTCACGTGAACTGTGTGTGCTTCTAGAGAGTGATCTCTGCTATTCTTCTTCTTCCTCAAGCATTTGCTTAGAAACCTGAACTTTATCTTTTTTTTCTCTTGTTTTTTGTTATATGTGGATTTTTTGGATGGGAGATTCAGAGAGTTGCAGTAGTCGAGCAGTGGATTTTGTATCAAGTAGTCAGAGTCGAAAGCAGAGGCAAAAGGTTGATGTATACAACGTAGTCCTTTGTATACTCAAGGACTCGAATGAAGAAGAGGCAAGGGTTCCTGGCTTTGAAGATGATCTCTGGGCTCATTTTTGTAGACTTCCTAATAGGTAATCCAATCCCAACCCTAAGCCTTGAAGTGATTCGATTCTGTTTGGTTTTGATCATTAGGAGAGAGCGAAGGAAAACAGAGTAATAATATTAAGTAATTCTGGTTTTCAAGAAGAGATAATGTAATGAATTTGAATTTGAAGTTTTAAAACAACATAGGAAATTGTACGATACTTGATTAAAAGAGAAGATTGCGTATTTCGTTCCTTGATTTAGAAATTTTTTAGTGTTTGATTAACATGTAAAGCAAACAAGGCAGTATTGCATATTTCTTTTCCTTGATTCTTTGATTTTTCTCGAGATAATAAGACTAGAATTGGTATTTGATATAATAAAACATGCTAACAAGGACGTTAAGCTTTGTCTTCACTCAATATGTCTTATGTCTATTTGAATTTTTTTTTTCTCTTGGTCCAATGAGCAGAGTGGATCGGGGTTTCGTTTTTTATTTAATCGTCATTTTATTATTTTAGTTAATCTTGAAACCTGACTGGCGAGGAAGGAGTTCATGTTAGTTTTAAAATTTTTAGGCTCTTTCATGGTGATGTGTGTGTACACTAATATAATTGCTTATTTTTCAGGTATGCACTGGATGTGAATGCAGAGAGGGCGCAAGATGTTCTCATGCATAAAAGATTACTTGAACTGGCACATGATCCTGTTACTAGGCCTGCAATTGAAGTCCGCCTTGTGCAGGTGTGAATGCGAAATTTTCAGAAATTGATTCCTTAGGGTGTTAGGTATCTTGACTTTTGATACTTTCCTTTTGGTTTATGCCATATTCTTCTGGATTCCACTTCAGTTTATTTATTATTTATTAATTAGTTTATACTCAATTATTGGCAGGGTAATTGTGCCTTGCACTGTGAATTCTGTTATAAAATATTGTGAGCAACTTGCCTTGTATTATTAACAATAATATTAGATTTATTTTGACTTTTTTAAAAAATTTGAAGATGAAGTCCTTGAGGTTGAGCCGTTGTTGGAACTTGGAAGTCCAGCCTTTGAGATTTTTTCCCATCATAAGTTGGTAGAGGAGGGGGATTGGAATGAGTATAATATATTTATTTACTATATCTTTAATTTTTACCAAACCGTACGGAAGAGAGAGGGGGGGGGGGGGGGGGGGGGGTGAAACAACTTACCAAGAAAATAGATTCTTTGCACAATATATTTTAAGGAAAAAAATTAAACCCATGCTAGAATCTTATCTCATGATTGCAAGAACTTGAAATTGAGTGCCAAGTTTATTCATGATTGCCAAGGCAAAGCTATGTCAACTTAATAAAGCTGTCTGTTGCTTGACACAGTAGTCTGTAGTTTCTGTATCTCTTTAAAACTTCTTTTCATGTTGTAAGAATTTTGGCAAGTGTGACAACCATTAAAATTACTGACTTATTGACCTCAAACTCGGTGGTATTCACAGGAATAAATATATCCAGTTTATTACCCTTTTTAATTTATATGTCTGGCTAATAAGGATGATAAATTAGGATTTGCTATTTCTTGTCAGCATCTCTTTTCCTTTTACCTAGTTCCCTTAAATGTTGGTACTGCATTATATTTCTACAGCATCTTTTCGCATTTTGATTTGAACTTGGAAAATTCTTTACTCAGTAAAATGCATCTTGGCATTTATTTTTTATGCAGGTTCGTTCTATCTGTGATGGATACTCTGGAGACTCGATTCATTCACATTCTCCAGGAAATATAGAATTTCAATATCCTGATGATGTGAACAAGCAAAGGCATGGATATAAAAATATTCTTTGGGATTTCTGTTTCTCAGTGAAGATGTTTAGTTGTTGAATAATTTACAAATATCATTTGTCTCTTCCTCTCATTCATAGCATTCTTCCACCACCAGCCTTTGGTTCATTGCCTGAGCTTGAACATGTATGTGAAGCCCAAGATAAGGATACCGACATGATTGCCTTTCCACTTTACTCTCGGTAATAGTTCTTAAAGGTTCTTCTCGGATTGTGAACTTGTTTGCTATTTAATCCTTATGCTTCCATGCGCATTGACTTTCTATAAGAATTCGAAGTCTTTGAGTTTTAGATGCATGCAAAAAGTTTTATATCCCCTCAAAGGTAAGGAAAAGAGGTGGGAATATAAATGATTAGTTGATGTCTTTCTAAAATCTGAGTAAAAACATGAAATATTTTCCGAGTTTGATTTTTTTCCCTGCTAGAAAACGAAGGGGATTTGCAACTTCATCATAATGATTTTTCATATTGATAAATAAGGATTAACTGGTAGAACATGAAATTTGCCAGTATGCTGCATAGAGCAATCAGCATGTTTTGTCTCTTAATTTGCTATGGGATTGACATGCTTGTTTGACGTAAATGTGAAGTTATGAACAAAAATGACTTTATTTTGACGTTGTTGCACAAATATGTGATATTTTGTCAACTATAATTTATTGATCACCATGTTCTGATTTTTTTTTAATTAGGATAAAAATAGGGTTAGCTGTTTAGCAGTAAAATTGCTACAAAATCTGGAAGTTGCTAATATTCTTAATAAAATAATACTTTTATGTTTCTGTGCTTTTGAAGGCTGATGCATGAAATTACAATTTCAACTAACGACAAACCAAAACTTCTAAGCCAGGTAGATGACCGCTGCCTTTTATAGTTATATTTTATCTGGTTTCTTAATCATTTTATACATTTTTGTCTAATTCTTCTAATTAACTTGGTGGAATCTTAGCTTTTTTTTCTACTAATTTTGTATTTTCAGTTGACTTCCTTGCTGTCTGAGATTGGTCTAAACATTACAGAAGCACATGCTTTTTCCACAGTAGATGGTTACTCCTTGGATGTGTTTGTTGTTGATAACTGGGCACACGAGGTATTGTTCCCTCCTTGTTTGTTTTATTTCCACTACTAGTCTTTGGAGTTATTCACATGGTTCACTAAATTCATAATATATTGTTATGGTGTTTAGCAGTAAAAGTTCTATAAATGCATTTCAGAAAATCAGTGAAGAACAGATATTATTTGCTTTAAAGATTTGACATATTTAATATCTTAATTTCAAAGATAATTCAAAATTGCTAAAGTAAAATTCTAAATTAGCATCTTTCTCTTTCAAATAGTTATTTACTTCTTGACTTACATTCGTATCTATGATGACAGGAGACTGAGCAGCTTAGGAATGTGCTTCTAAAGGAAATAATAAAATTCGAGGTAGTCATTCTACATGATATTTGTCAATTGCAGCTTATAATAGTGATTGGATTTTAAGAGAGCTTGTGATAGAGAATAATGCTCTTTCTTCTAAATATGTTTATTTTCAAATGTTTTATAGGAGGTCATTCTTTGGTGGTACTTATTTCCACCATAATGATTGCCAGAGTAAAATAACTACTCTAGAAACAAATAAAGATGTACTTATCATTGGGGAACTGAATATAAGCTATTGCAACCTTGTACCTGTTGCGATCCTTTATCATTAAACGACCAAGTTATTTCCCAAATTCCTCTTTCATTTTAGGCCTTCTCATCGAATGACTCTGATTTTATTAAGATAAAAACTGGAAAGACTGTATATGGAACTCTGGCATTTCATGTTCACTGTTCTTTTACTATTGCAATGTTAATCTATGGTAATTCAGCAATTGTAACTATTATCAACCTTCTAGTGGCACATCTGGTTATACTTGATAAGTTGAAGGGTAATGCAGAAGAATACTCGGTTGAAAACCAATGTCATCTATCCTGTTCTGGAGCAAGAGCAAGAAGGGGCGATCAATCTTATGCCTAATCATGTCATTGTACCTGCTGACCAAACAGATGTCTGGGAAATTGATGCGAGCCTCTTGAAATATGAAAACAAAATTGCATCAGGATCCTATGGAGATCTGTGAGTCCTCATAATCTCTTATATTTTTTCACAGATTTTGTACCAATGTTCATTGACTAGGATGATTTAACTGAAACAGGTATAAAGGTACATTCTGTAGTCAAGATGTGGCTATTAAAGTTCTTAGGGCTGAACATCTAAATGATAAATTAAGGAGGGAATTTGCTCAAGAAATCTTCATCATGAGGTTTGTCAAATATAAAATTTTAATCTAGTCTCTGGTCTCATCATTGTAACCTCCATTTTCTGCTTCTTCTTTGTCTACGTTTATATACCTGGACAGTGCTTGTAAAGATGCTCTCTCTCTTTCTGAATTTGTTAAGGTTTTGGTTTATATCAATGTCCATGTGCTCTGAATTGCTTTCATATTATTTGTTCGCATACTGTTGGTTTTCCATGTCGAAGTGTATTTGCATTGTGACCGGGAATTTAATAATGTTACTGTTGAATTATTATGTACCTGCACCTTCTTTAGGTGTATGCACAAATGGTCCAGACTAATACTAACGACAATTTGGATGCATTTGTTTGTTAGATGAGTCACATTTTCTCATCAGTATTTGTCGCAGATTTTTAAATAATTGAGGATATTCTTAAATATTGTGATTTCAACGTTTAAAAATGATATCATGTGTATTCATAATCTTGATTGACATGAATTTATTTTTCTGAGACATTTCCAAATTTAAAATGATCTTTCACTTCCTGGAACTTAAGGGCAGTAGACTAGCATATAACTGAATCCTCATGTTATCTGTGGGAGTACTTCGAGCCTTATCACACAAATACATCAAGTTAAACAATGTTTGCATAGTATCAAGTTAAACAATTGCTCATATGTTTACATTGTATCAAGTTAAATAATTGTTCATGTAACCATATTATTTGGATGTATAACTGTTGGAGTGTGATGATATTTTTGTAAAAAAGAATGGTTGTCCTTGTTTTAAGGAAAAAAAGTATGGGTTGAGTAGGTTAGTTGTTGACTAAAAAGCCATGATTTTAGCAATAAAATAGAGAGTGAGCAGCAAAATATAATCAGAAAAGAGAGAAAAATCATTGTAGAGATGAAAAAGAAAAAGAAAAAGAAAAAATTTCTATTTTGAATGCTCTGTTCTAGAGCTACAAGTCTGCAATTTTCTTTGTTGTATATTTATGTTTAATATTAGTTTATGTTTATGTCTTCATGATTCTTCTTCTTCATCAACTTGTTCAATTCATGCTTTTACTGCTAAAATTCTCTCTTTTCTCTCTTTAAATCCATTTTCTAACCTTAGTCCTTCTATCTTGGTAGTATGATTGCAATTATTTTATGCAATCGCAACTAAAGGCCAAAAGTTTTACATTGTTCCTTTTGCATTTTGTGATGCCAATTGCTTTTAATGTAATAGGTTTATTCCCTTGGGGATTTTTAGAAAATATATGCTGCTATTTGCATCCTATTGTTACTTAAGGAATTTCATTTACTGCTCCTTTATAATTATTTTGGTTTTGCAGGAGAGTTCGGCACAAGAATGTTGTTCAATTTATTGGTGCATGCACCAGACCTCCAAGCCTGTGTATTGTGACAGGTGAAACTACTTTTTTTATGATGATTGTGCACTAATGTTGGCTCATTCTATAAATTTTGTCCTGAAGGCATGAATACTCTGTTCAAATCCAAGCACTGTTTTTCTGTTTGTTTGTGTTTCTCTTCTCAGAATTTATGTGTGGTGGAAGCATGTTTGACTTTCTGCATAAACAGAAGCAACGTTTTAATGTCCAGTCCTTACTCAGAGTTGCAATTGATATTTCCAAGGGAATGAACTACTTGCACCAAAATAATATAGTACATAGAGACCTGAAAGCTGCCAATCTTTTGATGGATGAAAATGGAGTAAGAGATTCTATTTTACAGCATTTACTCTGATGTCTGGTTTTGCTTTCTTGTTCTTATTCTCTCTCTCTCCTGAGTCCGGGAACCATACATATAAAGTGATTCGTGTCATCAATCTGACCGTAGAAAGTAATAATACATTCCACATTTATTTGTAAAGGGTAACTAATAAATTAAGCAGTATTTTAGCTATCTTTGCATTGCTATAAATATATGATTATAGTATAGCTTTTTAATTTAGCTATAATTGACTTTCTGCCCTGGATTTTAATCCATCTTAAACTTCCAAAAGTTTGGCTGGCAGGTTGTTAAGGTTTCTGATTTTGGCATTGCCAGAGTTCAAGACCAGTCTGGCGTGATGACAGCAGAAACTGGAACTTATCGCTGGATGGCTCCGGAGGTTGGTGTCCAGCAAGTGCTGATTTATGGATGTCAACCATTATATTTTTTTGAGGGGAGGCCATAATGTTTCCCTGATTGCAAGTTTATTGCTAAGTATCAAATTGCCATACAAATTTACCTATAAAACGCAAACAAGACCTCCTGGATCCTGTCGTACAGTCTCTTTTGCAGTAACTGTGATGCGGATTGGATTGCCAATGGCCCTCAGGAAATGATTTCTGTGATTAAAATTGACAACTCTCAAAAGGAAAATTAAAAGGGAACATGCAAGAAACCATGGTCCTGAGCTTCTGCCAAATGATTTAAGGACCACTGAACCACACTATAAACTTTAATGAATGACTGACCCCATAGGAATTGGTGAAATTTCAATTGGGCATGGTGCAAACAGGAAGAATGTTACAGTTAGATAGTTAAAGCTATTGGTATTCACAATTTTTTTATCCTGTAAAGCTAGTATAAATAAAGTTAGCATGTTTTGGCTGTGGGTAGCGAACATTTGATTTTGTGATTTAATAGGGGATGGGGGCATTCATTGGGATGCAAGGGTATTGCTTGGTAGTTGATTAAAGAATGACTTGGTCATGGAAGTTTCTTAAGGAGCACGGATCTTCTCAATGGATTATTTTGTGTATAGGACGCCTCCAAATCATGACCACTAAGTATAATTTTCAAAACTTACAGTAGAAAGCTTCATAACTTGCTATTATGAATAAATGGCTAGATGAATCCCGTGATGACGAACTAATGTTTTGTGCTTTAGGTTCTTTCATCCTGGCTCTCTAACACCTTTTTATTTGGTGTTTGATGCATAAAAAGGTTATTGAGCATAGGCCTTATGATCATAAAGTTGATGTTTTCAGCTTCAGCATTGTGTTGTGGGAGCTGCTTACGGGAAAGGTGATACCACAATGCTGTATTTTAATGGAAACAATGGTTTTTCTATGGACGCAGATGTTTTCTCTAAATTATTTTTTTAATCTATTTTTAACTTCTAACTTACTATTGGTCAGATGTCATTATCATCATCTATATTTTTGTGATTGATATAGCAGCTTCCATATGAGCACTTAACGCCATTACAAGCAGCGGTCAGTGTGGTCCAGCAGGTATTCCTTCACAACATTTTTTACCCTTTGCCTTGAATGGGATTTTGCTTTTATTTTTCTTTCCTTTCAGTTGAGAGAAGTTCAGGGTGGCTTTGGCATTACTTTTGAATTGTGAAACTTCACCTAGACCAAGACAGCTTACTGGTATATACATGGCATGTGAATGACTTGTTAATTGAACTAAACCTTTTGGACCTATTTTACCATGTTAGGACCCAGTATGCATTCTTGATCTTTTGCTGCCAATCATGCTGTACCTCAATTCTAAGACCCTTGTAGTTTTTGGTCAAAATTGCGACTTTATCATTGATAAAAGATAAGGTTAGGATGCTTCTTTCCTATCTATACATTTTTTTAGACTACTCGGTAATCATAGTATCTGTGTTGTTAGGCGGACAACTTGTAATCAAAGCAACAAATGAACTTACTGATAAAATGGTCTTATTGACATGAATTTCATTCAGGGTACGAGACCTTCAATCCCAAAGCATACTCATCCCAAACTCGTTGAAATTCTGGAGAGATGCTGGCAGCAAGATCCATCTTTAAGACCTGAGTTCTCTGAAATTTTAGAGCTGCTACAGCAATTAGCCAGAACGGTAGGAAAAAAATTCTTCAAATTTTTCTGTATGTTTATACTGACAGATTGTGCGTTTAGAAAAGTTCTTGGTGATCTCGTAACTGGTAGCAGAGGAAAGGGACAGGCAGGAACATAAATCATCTAAAAGAGCTGTAAAAGCAATCAGTTGGGGCAGACAGTGATAGAATATTGTATATATCATTACGGAGCTTTCCATGAATTACTTTACATTTACATTTTGATTTGGTCCATTTTTAGAATTATGTTAGCCGAGCAAATACAAATGTAACTATATAAGAATATGATATAGATTAGAACTATGTGCATATGCTGGCTAGCTAATGTTGGAATTGAATTGTTCATTTTATAGTGTGTTCAAATAGATAACTTAACTAGTGTGTTCATTTTATTCAGGTGTAATCTGTCTATAATTGATGTAGAACAGTGAGCTTTGATTTTCATGAAGCAGTTTGATCAAAAACTACCGTAGTGACAATTTGGTAATTACTACCAAAAGCTGATGTTGCAAAATGGGCGTTCTAAGAGCCTAGCCCAATGGAAAATGGGCTAGCGAGTCAAAGTCACGGCTTTGCGGTGAGGTCCGTCATTTTTCTGCCAAATTTCATTGTTTAGGCCTTTGAAAACACGTTTTACTGGTATGGCAGCTTAAGACATTTTTTATTTTCTTATTTAGAACTCTTGGATCGAGATGTCTTTTGGACATTTTGTCTGTCCCGTTAAATAATGTAATGTTTCAAGAAGTGTAATTTATGTAATTTTTTATTTTGTCTGACGTTTGGACATTTTGTAATTTTTTTATTTTGGCAATCTGTTACATTTTGAAAACTTTTCTTATTTAGAATTAGGGTTTTCTGCAACCCTAAAACTTTATAATGTAATGTTTGAAGGAGTGTAAGCTAGTTTTTTGAGATTTTAATAACATTTCAGAAGAGAATTTTTTTCTCATTTCATGTTTATTTTTTTGGCATTCACAGACTAAATAGGAATAACACTCTTTACCCTTGCTTATTTTACTTTCGCTATGCCAGTTGGTATCAGAGTCGTGTTTGTTCTTAGACAACAATGGCACCGTGAAGACAATCACAACAATGCTTAGAGGAGGTGTATGAGCGTGAACACATGGCTCACCTTGAGCAAAGAATGGGACAGATGATAGATGAACGAATAGAACAGATGATGGACCGGTTAACAGAACGAATGACTCATCTCATGGGGGTCAGAATAGGGCAAACCCTAACCAGCGGGGGAACCTTAGTGCAAATGGATTCGATGGGGGTTCTGATATTGAAGGAGGAGCTTATTATGAAGAAGAGCCGCGCGGACAATATAGAGCTCCTATTGAAGATAGACGATAGGAGTTTAAAATGAGAGCAGAAATACCAGAATTCCATGGCGGCCTTAAACTAGAAGAATTTTTGGACTGGTTGGCTATAACAAAAGAGATCATGGAATTTAAAGAAGTGCATGATGATAAACATGTCTCCTTAGTTACAACAAGGTTGCGAGATAGGGCAACGGCCTGGTGGCAGCAGTCTAAATTAACTAGGAATAGACAAGGCAAAGCTAAGATAGTTAGCTGGGAAAAAAAGAGGAAGCATTTGCAATTTGAGTTTTTGCCTCAACTTTCAGAGGATAATGTACTAGAGGTTGCAGAATCTGAGGCAGGGAGCTAGGTCAGCAGACAATTATGCCACTGAATTCTACCAGTTGATAGTCAGAAATGACATACATGAGACAAAGGATCAGTTTGCGGCAAGATATATTGGCGGTCTTAGGGAGCAGATTCAGGATACTGTCAATTTGTTTGATCCTATCTCAATCTTTGCTGCCCATCAGAAAGCCTTACATGTGGAGAAACATTCCAGGCGAATAGGTACTTATGCGTCCTCTGCCAATATGGGAGGCAATGGCAGTGACGTTGGTAGCAGTAGTGCAACCAACCGAGTGGGAGTGGTGATTAACAAAGGCACTACCAA
This sequence comes from Garcia nutans, assembly GCA_947685225.1. Classification (NCBI taxonomy): domain Eukaryota; kingdom Viridiplantae; phylum Streptophyta; class Magnoliopsida; order Malpighiales; family Euphorbiaceae; genus Garcia; species Garcia nutans. The sequence goes on from CANTUV010000039.1 coordinate 59,560,472, forward strand.
CCAAAATTAGCACAATATAACAACTTGTAGTAGTTTGAAATGCTTTGGTTGTTGTGAGATTGGGCATAGGCAGTCTGATTGTAAAAAAAATAGTAGGAAAGAAAGCACTCTTTATGGAAACAGATGACTATGAAAATGGAGGTGTAGACCTTGTAGGAGAGCCAGTGTTTAGTGACGAATAGGTGGTTGATGAAGAGGTGGTAGCAGGAGATACAGGCGTTGCTTTGGTTTTCAGGCGATCTTGTCTGGCTCTTAAGGCTGTTGAAGAAGATTGGCTACGGAGTAATATTTTTCAGTCAACATGCACCATTCTCGGTAAGATTTGTCGCTTTATCATTGATGCTAGTAGTTGTGAGAATATTATTATAACAAAGACAGTGCAAAAATTGAAAATGAAGAATGAGAAGCATCCTAGGCCCTACAAACTGGCTTGGTTAAAGAAGGGCGGTGAGGCAACTATTTTACAACGTGCTTTGGTAACCTTTTTCATTGGTTCTAAATATAAAGATAGTGTTTTGTGTGATGTGGTTGCAATGGATGCATGTCACTTATTGTTAGGGAGACCTTGGCAGTATGATAGGAAGGTCATTCATAATGGCCGTACTAATACATATTCTTCTGTATTTAATAATATAAAAATTATATTACTGCCTAGTAAAGAGCCATAAAAGGTAAAACTAACTGGGGATAATACCAAATTATTGTCGTTGGCTAGATTTATTAATGAGTTGCAGGGAACAGAAATGGTCTTTGCTCTTGTTGGGAATGAGGTTACCACAGAGTTGAAAGTTCCTAATGAGGCAGCCCCTTTACTGGCAAAATTTGAAGATGTCTTTCCAAATGAGCTGCCTGATGGATTACCCCCGTTACGTGACATTCAACACCATATTGACTTGGAGCCTGGTACAACTTTGCCAAACAGACCTCACTACTGGATGAGCCCTAGTGAACATGAGGAGTTACGGAGGTAAATAGAAGAATTAGTAGCTAAGGGGCATGTGCGAGAAAGTTTAAGCCCTTGTGCAATGCCAGCCCTATTGGTTCCTAAGAAGGATGGTTCCTGGCGTATGTATGTAGACAATAGAGCTATCAACACGATCACTGTGAGGTACAGGCTTTCCATCCCTCACTTGGATGATTTATTAGATCAGATCAGTGGTGCAACAACCTCTTTTAAGCTAGACCTTAAAAGTGAGTACCACCAGATTTGAATACAGCCAGACGATGAGTGGAAAACAACCTTCAAAACTTAGAAAGGGTTGTACGAGTGGTTGGTAATACCATTTGGCTTGTCAAATGCACCAAGTACCTTTATGCGGATGATGAACCAGGTACTGAGGCCATTTATTGGCAAATTTATTGTGGTGTACTTTGATGATATTTTGATTTACAGTGCTAACCTTATAGAACATGATGTGTGCCGTATGCTATATGCAATTACCGCAAGTGCTCGGGTCGCTCAAGTAATATAATAGTGAGTGAATGTCGTTCCTCTAGGGACAAGGCCAAGTACTAGTGCAAATCTTAATTGTTGTTTAGTGAATTAATAGTTGTGTGATGTGTTGTAACTAAAATCAACTAATTAATGAATGAAAGGAAATTTAATGCTGTGCACAAAAAGATTTATAATGATAAAACTATCCAGATATTGAATCCCCCTAGCCTTAATGATATTTATAAACAATCCATTCAGCTAAATCATTTAATCAAATTGAATTGGCATTCCTCTAACTTAGATTAAAGCCTCTCTCGAGCGGATTAATCCCTAATCACTAAGTAGAGTGCTGGAATCTCTTTTCAAAACACAATTAAATAGATCATGCATTAATGACAATGAACTACAAACCAAAGGATCTTGTAGGTCTATCTCTAGTACCCCAATCAATCCTCAATCCTTATGAGCATTCAATCCACATCAAGCTTTCTCAAGTCAATAATATGAAAACAATAACCAATCAACAAGCATGCTATTATCAATTGGAAATAACAACAAGTATCATAAGAATAAAACAACTCAATTAATTGATTCAACTGAATACAATTGTTCAATTCATACAAATTGGCTAGGGTTCATCAATATCTAGATAGAGAAAGATTTAGTTCATATTAACAGCTAGAAAGACAGAGTAAGATAAATGAGTAAGAGAAACCAAACAATTCATGGCAGTGAATCTGTATTTCTTCACTTGAGCTCTTGATTCTTGGTTTAGGGCTTGAGTATGGTGTTGATCTTCCTTCAATCTCAGCTCAAGACCCTTCTCTTTGCTCCAGCAGATGGCTCTCCCTTCTCTTCTTTCTTCTCTGTTTCCAGAAATGCTCCAGCAAAAACTGCTGTTCTTCTCCCTCTCTTCTCTTTTTAATCCCTTCCAAATCTCCAGCCCATACCTCCAGCTCACTCATCCCCTTCATTGTCTATCACTTTCCCTTGGTTCATCACCCTTTTCCCTGATTTAGGCAAGCTTTTCTTTTCTTGTTCTTTCTTTTTGACAAAGGCCAGCTGTTGTCCCCCACTTATTCCCCAATCAGTGCAAAGAATCTCACTTTTCGACAGGTGACACGACCACTGACACACCCATGTCACTGGGCGTGTCATAGGCACTTGTGATCTTGAACCAAAGGCACGTCCACTGACACGCCCGTGTTACTGGGCGTGTCATAGCTACTGTAAGTCTGAATAAAAGGCACGTTCCTTGGCACGCCCGTGGTACTGGACGTGTGATAGCTACTGTGAGTCTGGATGAATTACACGCTCATTGACACGCCCGTGGTCCTGGGCGTGTCGCAGCTACTGTGACTTTGGGTAAATGGCACGATCATGAGCACGCCCGTGGTCCTGGGCGTGTTGAAGCTACTGTGACTCTGGACAAATGGCACGTTTGGTGACACGCCTATGAACTGAGCGTGTCATATCCACTGAATGCAGTAACAGGGGCACGTCTAACGACACGCCCGTGTGCGTGGGCGTGTCCATTGACAGATTTTGCTCTTTTCTTCTACTTTCATCCGTAATTGCTCCGAAATAACCAAATGCCTCAAATTATCAAGAATTCCTGAAATTATCCTTAAATTGCACTTTGAACAAACAAATTAAACTCAATTTGATAATAATCATATTAAGAAATGGGAATAAAATATCATTAATTGTGTACTTATCAAATTCCCCTACACTTGAGTTTTTGCTTGTCCTCAAGCAAACTAAATTACTTTAATAAGCAGAAATGACGGACTCACTCTATATTCAAAAAGAAGAATAAAGTTTTGACAATGCTCGAATCGGATAACCTCACTTTCTCAATCAAAATGATTCACAATCATAACAGCTGAATCAAGAAGTTTCAAAATAAAAATTTCACATACCTAAAACCTAAAAATCCAGAGTTAAAAAATTGAGCATAAAATTCCAGCAAATTCAAATGCCATGAACAAAGTGCGAAAAACGTGAGTTTTCTCTTAAGCATTCTAACCCTCAAATTTTTTTTTATTTTTTATTTTTATTTTTTTTATTTTACGATTTAAAGAGCCCGACTTGTTTGAACTGATACTAGCCTTTTGACGCGAAGGTAAACATTTGTGATGCCGACCCCCGGTTACTCAGCCAGAATCACCGTTCAAATGGCTACTAGCACTATTCATGATTCTAACTTATTTGTAGTCAAAATCAGCGGAACAGGGAAAAATTTTCAAAGCTCCTTAGAATTATTTGTTTTAGTTATTTTTATTCAAGGGTTATAGATTTAAGGGTCGTACCAAGTCCGACTCAAGAATCTACGGAATTGTATTATGCTCAAAAATGTAACTAAGGTTTTAAACTCTAGTAATGTTCCAATTTCCATCGATCCACAACTTAACTATAGCCATTACAATCGATCCTCAACAATTGATCGAAATCACTAAGTTAACCTCAACAAGAAATTGTCATTTATGAAATTTCAAATTAGTTTAACATGTAAAGGGAAATCACATCAAATTATACTTATCATTACAATTTAGCTTACTTAGCAGGCATTTATTGAGAAAAATGAATTCCAAAAAAATGAAGTAGAAATTTATTGAATAAAGTATACATCTCCCTTACTTAAGATGCACATTGTCCTCAATGTGTGCGCAAAACATGAAACAATGAGGAGAGATAATGACTGCCCTTTTTCAAGTCTATGAGTGGGTGAAAATGAGTACGGTGCCAAGAGTGCGGTGAAGGAGGTATTGCAGCAAAATAGTATTCTACAATGCACTCAAAACAAGGTTAATATATAGAAATAAATAAAGAAACGAAACAATGCGAAAGAAAATAATAATAATACTATTCCAAAAGCACGTAAAAGAAGAAAAACTAAAAAGCGTATTAAATAAGTAAAGAAATAAAAGACGACATCAAAACAAAATAAAGATGTGGCTAATCACTGCTGGTCTCATCATCATCGGAGACATCAACTGGTGGAGAGGGTTCCGGTGCAGGAGCAGGTGTCGGTGCACGGGCAGGTGGCTGATAGGGTGGAGGTGGTGGCTGCGAAGGGTGGAATCCCTGATACCGCCAGAACTCCAACATGGATTGCTCTAGCCACTGTCGCCTCAAGATCTCGTGATCTAACTGGGCTTGGAAGTCTTCCTGCTGGATTAGGATCATATTTTGGTTTAGAGCTATATTGTTTATCATACCTTCCATCCGACACATCTGGCGCTCAAATTCGGTGGGTTTCCTGTCATCATCCCACTCCTCATTAATTGACTGCCGCCAATCTCGGAATGCAGGAGGCTGGACAAAGGAAGGCCCGGCAGAAGAAGAAGGTGCAGCAGCATCAGATGGTCCAGCAGCAGATGGTCCAGCAGCAGAAGGTCCAGCAGCAGAAGGTGACGGTGGAGGTGGTATATCGGCAGTAGGAGCACAAGGAACCGGCTCTGGTAAATCTGAATCCATAGGAGCAGCCCGCAACCCAGCTACCTGTTCCCTGTTCAACCTCTTCAGTGTGTCCATACCCAATATCTTGGGCATACCGTCCACCGTCATCGGGAGGCAACCATCTAACACTCCCAGCCGTTGAGCAAGTCTCGTGACATACATGCCACCGTGTAAAGCACCTGAAGCTCCCTTCCGAGACTGCTCATGGAAGAAATGGGTGATGGCATGGGCTACATTGCACCGGGTCTTATGTTGCATGCAGTGCAGAAAGAACAGATCCCTCAAGGTCACCACCCCTGTACTGCTCAGTTTGGCTGTAAGTGTGTGAACTAACAAATTATGCACCACCCGGCAGGGGAAAGAACTGAAGTTGGATGCTTTGGAGACTTTGGGCTGATATCTATCTGCAGTAGGCGCAAAGTCATGCCAAACCCGAGGTGGAACAACATCATACTCAGCAAAATCCACCTCGGAACTGAGATAATCGGTGGTCTGGACCTCCTCTTCAGTATACAACCCGAGATGTACCCCAAGGTCGTTGATGCTCATGTGGAACCTCTGTCCTCCCAGTCGAAATTTAATTGTCGGCTCAGTGATGGAGATTTTGGTCTTCTGGTACTGGAAGGTGCAGTAAAACTCAAGTGTAAGCTCTCGGTATGAAGGCTCGTGGATAGAGAAGAGCTGACCCCACCCTGGTTGATCAATCATCTCTTTCACTTCTGCAGCAATATTAACCATCTCCATAGCCTCCCAGTCTAAATACCGAGGTGCCGACCATTCTTTGTTGCCAAACAACTCGAACCGTCGCCGTTCCTCGCCGTTTGAGAATTTGAGGCACTTATGTCCCGCCATGAATTTAGAAGTTGGGCGGGTAGCAGGCTGGCTGGAACTGCCCTCCCCTCGGGCCCGTTTGGCTGGAAGCTGGGACGATGATTGCTTGCGAGGGCCCATTTTCGATAAATCTGCAAGATGAAATTAAATGGCTCGTCAATATCGAAAGCATATCAAAATGCAGGCTAAACAACGCAATCCACCTAGAACCAAATACCTCAATTAATTGCAAGCAATAAACCAACCCGAACGATAAACACACATTAAAGCCAATCACCAAATCCACATATTATCCATAAACCACAAGTAAATAGGATTAATCAAACAATTTCAAAACCAACATTTCATTCAATTTCAAATAACACAACAAAATGACACAAATGATTATTCAATCAACATATTATTCATAAATCAGAAGTAATGAGAATCAACGCAATAATAACACAACGGAATAACGCAAATGATTGACAAAACAATTCTAAAATTAAAACAACATATTATTTGATTAATCAACAATTAAAAACAAATCTAAAAACAAATTAATTTCGAATTAAACGGTAGTTCAAAATGACAATTAAAATCAAACGCCACAAAAAAAAATTTAAACACACCGGAATAAAGCAAACAAATCACGACATTTCGAATTTCATGGTAAACATAAGCAAATACAAAGATTATATATGAAAAACGCAAGAAAAACAAAGAAAAACAATCAAAAATCGGAAAAAATTAGATTTCGTACCTGAAATCGCAAATCCGATGGAAAAACGAGAGAGCACACGCAAATAATGCAAGCCCGGGGGGTAGAATTCGTTCGAAAATCTAATGGGTGTGTGATTTAGCCGGTGAAAACGCAAAAAATTTGAGAGAAAATGAGAGAAGATTTGAGTTTTTTCGGAAAAATGGGCGTGGGGCTATATATAGAAAACGTCAACACGCCCAGAGACACGCCCGTGTTACTGGGCGTGTCCAAAGATTTAAAAGCCAGTTTACGGGACACGCTCTTGGACACGGGCGTGTCCATTGGCGTGTCTCAGCTACTGGATGAAATTTTAATTTACACGCCCATAAACACGGGCGTGCTCATGGGCGTGTCATACATACTGTGACACATATGCAATCAACACGCCCACTAATCTGGGCGTGTTCCTGGGGCGTGTCCATTTCAAATTTCAAATTTCAAATTTTCAAATTTTTATTTTTTTTATTTTTTTTTATTTTTTTTATTTTTTTTAGAGACACGTCCATGGACACGGTAGTGTCCATGGGCGTGTGATAGCTTCTGTTTGAAAATAAAACGACACGCTCATAGACACGGGCGTGTCCATGGGCGTGTAGTAGCTACTGTCTGAAAAGATAATTTACACGCCCACTGACACGGGCGTGTTTATGAGCGTGTAATAGCTACTGCCTGAAAAACATAATGAAACGCCCACAGACACGGGCGTCTTCATGGGCGTGTGCTCAATTTATTCACCAAAAATCGAATTCTCTCTGCAACTTCAAATTAGGTAAAACAACAACTACCCCTTCAAGAAAAGAAAGTTAAAACAAAATGACAAGCAAATCAAAAACGTAAAAACTGTGGGTTGCCTCCCACCCAGCACTTCTTTAACGTCATATTAGTTGGACGGTTGGACAAATGTCCCTAATCTTGGAGGTGCAAAACCTCCTTGAAGGCCTGTATTTCCCCTCCAAAATAAGGTTTGAGCCTGTGCCCATTGACTTTGAAAACTCCTTTTTCCGGGTGGCTTATTTCAACCACTCCGTAAGGGAAAACTTCCTTGACAGTAAAAGGGCCGGACCAACGAGATTTCAACTTACCTGGGAAGAGTCGGAGCCTTGAATTATATAGCAATACCTGATCTCCTGCTTGAAACTCTTTCTGCTTCTTGATGTGAGCATCATGCCATCTCTTGGTACGTTCCTTGTACATCTTTGCATTGTCATAAGCTTGCAATCTCCACTCGTCTAGTTCATTTACCTGTAATTTTCGCCTTTCACCTGCACAAGCTAGATCAAGGTTAATCTGTTTTATTGCCCAATATGCATGATGTTCTATCTCAACAGGTAAATGGCAAGCTTTTTCATATACCAATCTAAATGGTGTAGTGCCTAAGGGAGTTTTAAAAGCAGTTCTGAAAGCCCATAGGGCATTGTCCAATTGCTTGGACCAATCCTTTCGGGATCGTGCAACAGATTTTTCCAGAATTCGTTTGATTTTCCTATTTGTGTTCTCGACTTGGCCACTGGTTTGGGGGTGATAAGGAGTAGCAAACCTGTGTGTAACTCCTAATCTATTTAAAACCTTTTCAAGCTGAGTGTTACAAAAATGAGTACCCCTATCACTGATAATTGCTTTTGGCGTGCCAAACCGAGAAAATAATTTCTTCAAAAATTGCACTACAACCCTAGCATCATTGGTTGCCAAGGCTTGGGCTTCAGGCTATTTAGACACATAATCAATAGCTACCAAAATATATTTGTTGCCAAAAGAGTTGGGAAATGGTCCCATAAAGTCAATTCCCCATACATCAAAAATTTCACAAACTAGAATCCCATTTTGGGGCATCTCATCACGAGATGAAATGTTTCCAGCTCTTTGGCATTGATCACAGCGAACTACAAATGCGTAGCTATCTTTAAACAAAGTGGGCCAATAGAATCCTGATTCTAACACCTTTTGAGCAGTTCTATTTGCCCCCATATGACCACCAGCTGGTCCAGCATGGCATTCACTAAGTATGTTCATTGATTCGGGCCATGCCACACATCTTCGGATCATGTGATCCTTACACAACTTAAACAAAAAGGGATCCTCCCAAAAATAATACTTTAGATCAGAAAAGAATTTCTTCTTTGCTTGATAAGTTAGGTTCTTAGGGAGTTCCCTAACAGCTAAGTAATTTGCAAAGTCTGCAAACCATGGTGTTTCAAAATTTAAACCACTTACCTCACTTACCATAGCGTATAGCTGTTCATCGGGGAAGTGATCATCAATGTCCCCTTCTTCAAGTCTCTCTAGGGTTGGATTCTCCAGGCGAGAGAGATGATCTGCTGCAAGATTTTCGGCTCCCTTCTTATCTTGAATTGTTAAGTCGAATTCCTGCAACAACAAAACCCATCGGATTAGTCTAGGTTTAGCATCAACTTTCGCGAATAAGTACCTTAAAGCTGAATGGTCTGTATACACAATCACCCTTGACAAGATTAGATATGATCTAAACTTGTCAAAGGCAAAAACCACAGCTAGCAGCTCTTTCTCTGTAGTTGTGTAATTGGCTTGAGCTGCATTCAAGGTTTTGCTCGCATAGTAGATTGGCTGGAAGTATTTCTCTTTGCGTTGGCCCAAGACTGCTCCTACTGCAAAGTCACTTGCATCACACATCAGTTCAAAGGGTAGATTCCAATTAGGAGCTACCATGATTGGAGCATGAGTCAATTTCTCCTTCAGGGTCGTGAATGCTCTCAGACATTCCTCATCAAAAACAAAATCGACATCCTTCTCAAGGAGTCTTGTCAATGGACGGGCTATCTTAGAGAAATCTCGAATGAACCTTCGATAAAAACCTGCATGCCCTAGGAAACTTCTGATGGCTTTCACAGATGTGGGTGGTGGTAGCTTCTCAATAATGTCTATCTTTGCCCGATCCACTTCAATGCCCTTGCTAGAAATCTTGTGTCCCAACACGATTCCTTCTTGAACCATGAAATGACACTTTTCCCAATTCAGCACCAAATTTGTTTCCTCACATCTCATCAAAACCCTCTCAAGGTTTTCCAAACACTTTTCAAATGAGCTGCCATAGACTGAGAAATCATCCATAAACACCTCCATAATGTCTTCTATGAGTTCATCAAAGATTGCTATCATGCATCTTTGGAAAGTGGCAGGGGCGTTACACAACCCAAATGGCATTCTTCGATATGCAAATGTCCCATATGGGCAGGTGAATGTAGTCTTCTCTTGGTCTTCCGGTGCGATGGGAATTTGGAAATAGCCTGAAAGGCCATCCAAAAAGCAGTAGTATTCATGGCCGGATAACCTCTCCAACATCTGATCAATGAAGGGTAAAGGAAAGTGATCCTTTCTAGTTGCATCATTTAATTTTCTGTAGTCAATGCAAACCCTCCAACCAGTAACTGTTCTTGTTGGAATCAGCTTATCATTTTCATTAGGGATCACTGTCATCCCTCCTTTCTTCGGTACTACTTGAACTGGGCTCACCCAAGAACTATCCGAGATCGGATATATAATCCCTGCATCAAGTAGTTTTATCACTTCAGCCTTAACAACATCCTTCATCTTTGGGTTCAGTCTCCTTTGTGGTTGCACTACTGGCTTGAATTCATCCTCCATCAGTATCTTGTGAGTGCAATAGGATGGACTAATCCCCTTGATATCTGCTATCTTCCAAGCTATCACTTGCTTGTGTTTCTGCAACAACTGGATGAGTTTTTATTTTTGCTTAGAAGATAGGTGGGAACTCAGAATGATGGGCAATCTCTTTTTCTCTGCCAAAAACCCATACTCAAGGTGATCCGGAAGAGGTTTCAGTTCCAAGTTGGGTGGATCAATCACCGATGGTTTTGGCTTTTCTTCCTTTGGCATTTCAATGGTCTCATATGCCCTGCATTTGAATGATTTGCTTGCTTCAAGAAAAGCAAGCTGCTCCATTGCTTCTTGACCCTCGATATTTTCCTGAAATAAACACAACTCAAGGGGATCCTTGGAAACAATGTTAGTTAAACAATTTACGGTCTCATGCTCAACAACATCATTGCATGATTCCGCCTCATCAAGTGAAAGTGAATGTTTCATGGCATCATGTATCCTAAAAATTACTTTCTCCTCACCCACTCTCAAAGTCAATGTGCCGTCATGAACATCAATAAGGGCACGAGCTGTATTAAAAAATGGCCTACCAAGAATAAGCGAAACATCCACATCCTCATCAATATCAATGACAACAAAATCATTGGGGAAAATGAAATCCCCGACTTTTACCAACACATCTTCTATTATGCCACGAGGGTGGACTACCGATTTATCGGCAAGTTGGATGGTCATGAGTGTTGGTTTAGGTTGACCAATGCCTAGCTCTTTAAACATTTTATAGGGCATAACACTTATGCTAGCCCCCAAATCAGCTAAAGCACTTTTAACCTCAAGATTACCTATAAAACATGGAATGGTAAAACTACCTGGATCTTTTAATTTCTTAGGTAATCTTCTTTGCAGAATTGCTGAACTTTTTTCAGATAAATGCACTAAAGATACTTCCTCAAGTTTCCTTTTGTTAGAAAGGATATCTTTCAAAAATTTAGCATACTTAGGCATTTGTGACAAAGCTTCAGCAAATGGAATGTTAATATGCAATTGTTTAAAGAGTTCAAGGAACTTACCGAACTGAGCATCAATCTTGTCCTTGTTCAACCTTGCCGGATAGGGTACTCTAGGTCGGTATTCCTTTAAATTGGGGCTGCTTGCTTGTGGCTGCTTCACTCTTTCACTTTCAAGTGTAGCTCTCTCTCCCAAAGTGGTAGGAGGATCTTCTTCTTTTTCTTTTTCTTGCTCTTCAGCCCTCTTCTTGTCCACATCTCCATTGATTTCTTTTCCACCCCTTAGTGTAATTGCCTTAAGTTGCTCCTTAGGGTTTGCCTCAGTGTTGCTAGGTAAACTTCCTTGTGGTCTTTCACTGAGCAATTTGGCAATTTGCCCCACCTGATTCTCCAAATTGTGAATGGAGGCTTGTTGATTTCTAAGGGAGGTTTCAGTTGATTGAAACCTTGTTTCAGAAGCTGCTACAAATTTCTCCATCATGTCCTCCAAACTACTCTTTCTTGGAGGAGCAGCTTGTTGATGTTGGGGTTGCTGGAATCCAGGGGGAGGTCTTGGATTATTTTGATTTTTCCATGAGAAATTTGGATGATTTCTCCACCCCGGATTGTATGTGTTGCTGTATGGATTATTTTGTTGTTGCCTTGGCATATTTCCAACATAATCTACCTGCTCTTGCTTGGCAAACATGTTGCCACTTTGGCAATCTTGACTTTGGTGTCCACCTCCACACCATTCACAAGACATCACCTGCATAACTTTTCCAGATGAAGAAGAAGCCAAAGAATCAAACTTCTTATTTAATGCTTCTAATTGAGCTGTCAATGCCACCACCGGATCTAATTGGTGTGATCCCATGGCCTTCAGCTTCCCTTGCTCTCTTGGTGCTTGCCATTGATAATTGGTGATGGCCATATCTTCAATTAAGTCCATTGCCTGTTAAGGTGTCTTATTGTTGATGGTATCACCAGCTGCTACATTAATGGATTGTTTACTTACATAATTCAATCCATTGTAAAATGTTTGAATTTGGAGCCATAGTGGAAGCCCATGATGAGGACACCTTCTCAGCAAATCTTTGAATCTCTCCCAGGCATCATAAAGAGTCTCACCATCTTGTTGCAAAAAGGATGAGATGCCATTCCTCAACTTGGCAGTTTTTGATGGTGGGAAATATTTTTCTAAGAACTTCTCTGCCAATTGAGCCCAAGTGGTAAAAGTTCCTGGAGGGAAGGATTTCAACCACTTCTTTGGTCTGTCTCTAAGAGAAAATGGGAACAATCTCAGCCTAATTGCATCTTCTGAGACATTGTTTATCTTAAATGTATCACAAATCTCCAGAAAATTCTCAAGATGTGCATTAGGATCTTCATCAGGGAACCCATCGAATTGACAAGTTTGCTGCACCATTTGAATCACATTTGCCTTAATCTCGAAGTTGTTTGCAGCAACAGTCGGCCTCCGGATACTCGATTCAGCCCCATTCAAATTAGGCTTAGCAAATTCCTGCATCGTTCTTGGTCCAGCTCCTTCCATCACTTCGAATACTTCTTTTTGTTCAATTTCCAGATTGATTCTTGGCACGCCCGTGGTACTGGACATGTGATAGCTACTGTGAGTCTGGATGAATTACACGCTCATTGACACGCCCGTGGTCCTGGGCGTGTCGCAGCTACTGTGACTTTGGGTAAATGGCACGATCATGAGCACGCCCGTGGTCCTGGGCGTGTTGAAGCTACTGTGACTCTGGACAAATGGTACGTTTGGTGACACGCCTATGAACTGGGCGTGTCATATCCACTGAATGCAGTAACAGGGGCACGTCTAACGACACACCCGTGTGCGTGGGCGTGTCCATTGACAGATTTTGCTCTTTTCTTCTACTTTCATCCGTAATTGCTCCGAAATAACCAAATGCCTCAAATTATCAAGAATTCCTGAAATTATCCTTAAATTGCTCTTTGAACAAACAAATTAAACTCAATTTGATAATAATCATATTAAGAAATGGGAATAAAATATCATTAATTGTGTACTTATCAGAACACTTGCAACATTTGCGAAAAGTTCCATTTGTACTTCGCAAGGAAAAAATTTATGCAATAGTAAAGAAGTGTATCTTTTTAGTGCCTAAGGTATTGTTCTTGGGTTACTTGATTTTTGAAGAGGGGCAGCAGGTTGACGAGTCCAAATTTGATATGATTAGGCAGTGGCCTCGACCTAGTATAATTACTGAAGTTTGGTGTTTTCATAGACTTGCCTCTTTTTACAGACGCTTCATCCCACATTTTAGTAGTATCATGGCCCCTATGACAGATTGTGCGAAGGGTGACAAGTTTGTATGAATAGAGGCAGCAGAGGAAGCCTCTTCCAGCTTATTAAGACACGCTTGACCACTACTCCTGTTTTAGTGCTTCCTGATTTTTCACAAGCATTTGAATTACACTGTGATGCTTCTAAAATGGGCATTGGAGCTGTTTTGAGTCAAAATGGAAGGCCTGTAGCATACTTCAATAAGAAGCTCTCAAGTTTCAAGAGTAAATACAACACATATGATGTAGAATTTTATGCAGTAGTTCAAGCAGTAAAGCACTAGAGGCACTATTTGTACAACAAAGAGTTTATATTATACACAGACCACAAGGTTTTGAATCACTTGCATGGCCAGGATAAGGTGTCTTCACGACATGCTTCATGGGTAACTTAACTCGGACGATTTACTTTTTAGTAAAACACAAGTCAGGAGTTATAAATAGAGTTGCTGATGCTTTGAGCCGCAGGAGTAATTTCTTGGTTGCAATGCGAGTTGAGGTACCTGGCTTGGACTATTTTTGTGACTTGTTTGTTATTGATCCATTCTTTTCTGCTATTTTGAAAAAGGTTCAAGCAGGTGAAAGAACAGATTTCTTGCTGCATGATGGTTCTTATTCAAAGAAAACAAATTATGTATTCCATATTGCAGTACTCAAGATCATTTAGGAGTTACATGGCGAAGGGCATGTTGTTCATGACAGAACCTTGCAACTAGCTCAACTTCCTATTTCTAGCCTACTATGCGAAGAGAAGTGGACAAATATGTGCAACGATGTCGGATTTGCCAAGTTTCTAAGGGTACAGCCACTAATGTTGGCTTATATGTACCCCCGCCAGTACCTCCTCAGCCTTGGGTGGACATCAACATGGATTTTGTATTAGGCTTGCCATGCACACAGCGTAGTAATGACTCCATCATTATTGTTGATGATCGTTTTTCTAAGATGGTTCAATTTATTTCATGCAAGAAAATGACAAATGCTGTCAATGTAGTCTAGTTGTATTTTTGTGAAGTGTATCGCCTTCATGGTCTACCTACATCCATTGTATCTGATAGAGATACCAGCTTCATAAGTCACTTCTGGCGCAGTTTATGAAAAATGGTTAGTACACAACTGAATTTTAATTGTGCTTATCACCCACAAACTGATGGTCAAACTGAAGTGGTAAATAGATCATTGGCCAATCTACTTCGTAATTTGGTTGGTGATAATGTGAAGAGTTGGGACCAGAAGTTATGTCAGGTTGAGTTTGCTCATAATCATGCTGTCAATTGAAGTTCAAGTTTCAGCCCTTTTCAGGTTGTGTATTCGGTTGTGCCCAGGGGACCTTTAAATCTTTTTCCTCTGCCTGACAAGACCAGAGTTCATGGCAAAGCATCAGATTTTGTGGCTAATCTACGGGACGTTCATAAGGCAGTGCACGCCAACTTACTGCAAGCCAATACCAAGTATAAGCAAGTTGCAGACCGTAAGCACCGCCATGTGAAATTTGAGGTGAGTGATTTTATATGGGCTGTCCTCACTAAAGAACGCTTCTTAGTTGGAGAATATAATAAGCTTTCTGCCAAGAAGACTGATTCTGTGAAAATCATTGAAAAGATTAATCATAATGCCTACTGCCTCAAATTGTCCAACCATATCCGTACTGCTGATGTATTTAATGTGAAACATTTGATTTCTTTTCGAGGAAACTCTTCTGATGATGATGATACTGCTGATAATTTGAGGGCAATTTTTTTCTATCCTGAGGGAATGATGTAGAATAAAGAGTTTTGATTTTCACGGAGCAATTTGACCAAAAATTACTATAGTGGTAGTTTGGTAATTACTGTCAAAAGCTGATGTTGCAAACTGGGTATTCTAAGGGCCTAGCCCAATGAAAAATGAGCCAGCGAGTCAAAATCACAGTTTTGCGGTGAGGTCCGTCATTTTTTAACCAAATTTAATCGTTTAGGCCTCCGAAAACGCGTTTTACTGATATGACAGCTTAGGACATATTTTTTTTTCCTTATTTAGAACCCTTGGATCGAGGCACCGTTTGGACATTTTATCTATCTCGTTAAATAATATATTTTTATACTTGTAATTCTTTTATTTTGACAATCTGTTACATTTTGAAAACTTTTTTTAATTTAAAATTAGGGTATTCTATAACCCTAAAACTTTATAATGTAATGTTTGAAGAAGTGTAAGTTAGTTTTTTTAGATTTTAATAATATTTCAGAAGAGAATTTTCTATAGTTTTATATTTATTTTCTGGGTATTTACAAATTAAATAAAAATAACACTTTTTTTCTTTGCTTATTTTACTTCCGCTGCTTCGGTAATTCACTAATTTGAAATCTTTTTTTTGGCCCAGTAAATTGAAATCTTATACTGGTTTGGGTCACTTGAATTATGCAAGTGACATGGAGCAGATGATCTTCGACTTAAAATGGTTCTTTTGTTCTCATCAAGAAATTATGGTTCCCAATTGTCTTTTTGTTACAGAAGTAGATAAAGCTATAAGCTTTTATTCATTATATCACTTTTTTAATTCTTTTTTTTCAAAAATAGTCCACAGATTTTATATAAATCTAATATTTAGAGTATTTTTAAAATTGAAAAGTGTATATTTTTGAAAAAATAAAAATAAAAAGGAGTATTTTTGAAAATGTATTTATGTTTTTTGCTATTTTATTAAGAAATTCCAATGTAATTACCTGAAAATTCCAATATTCTGTTGCACATGATTAAATTGGTAATTTATATACCATGGGCACTAAGCAGCAAAGGAAATTCGCGATTCCTATTGCTCAAAAAAAAAATCTCGAATTCCGAGTGTCAACACATGATTAAATATGCTTGAAACAAAATTTCATTTCAAGAATGTTTTAAGAGAATATATAAAATCATGCGTTGCATTTAAGCAGAATCCAAGTCACCCCAGTAGTTAAATACTCTTTCTTCTTCCCTTATCAAAAGCACGTTCGAAATCCAACTATTCGAGATATTGGATCAATTAACTTGCAGCTTAACCTTCGGCCAATTAGTCAGAATTTATTCAAAATAACCAAATGGCACTCCAAGAAGATTTAGAGCATGTTCCCCCAATAAAATAGATCATACCTTTATTCTCCAATATATCACACTACTAAGTGTCTGATGTCCTCCAGCATCTATTCAGATTTTATGTTATTGCTTTACATTCTATATATGGGTGGATGGTTATTCGTCAATGAAGCATTGAACATTACATCAAAGTTCATGTAATGGAGTCTCTGAGAAAGTCCCTGAAAGCTTATCATTCTCAAACAAAGCAACAACAAAATCAACCAGAAGAAGAAAAGCTAGCTCTTCTGTATGACCATAACGATCATCAAATGGCAGAGTCTTCTGATTCTAATGCCAAGAAAGAAGAAATAGTTGTCAATATTGACACTGATAATGCTTCTGTAAAAGAAACTGATCAGACTGCTTCTAAATATAGCAAGGAAAGTTCAAGCACAAAATTTGCAGATTCATCCAAGAAGAAACTCAAAGTCTCGTTTGAAGACGTGTTAAATCAAGCTGTTTGGCAAAGAACTCAGAACTTGCCAAACCAAGAAAACAATATTTTGTCTTCAAACTCTTCATTCAGGCGAAACTCATGGAAGTCAATCATGAACAAAACAAAATCTAGATTGATAGACCCACCTGAGGAGGACCAATATCAAAGAACTGACACAGTAGACTATGGTGGAGATTTTGATGAAGATAAGTATCATCATCATGGAGAAGACGATGACATTGAAGACATCCCAGAAGAGTATAAGAAAATGACTTTCAGTGCATTGACAATGCTTCAAAGGGTGGTTCTTGTTTTAGCCACAGTAGCTTTAATGTGTAGCCTTACAGTTCCTGTAATAAGAAGGCAAAAATTGTGGGATCTTCAACTATGGAAATGGGAAATAATGGTTTTGTCATTAATTTGTGGGCATTTAGTGTCTGGTTGGGGAGTAAAGATTGTTGTGATCTTCTTTGAAGGCAATTTTCTTCTGCGAAAACGGGTATTGTATTTTGTTTATGGGTTAAGGAAAGCTGTTCAGAATTGCCTCTGGTTAGGTTTAGTTTTGCTTGTTTGGCACTGGATTTTCAACAAAAGGATTGAGGAGACTAAGAGCAGGATCTTGCAGTATGTGACTAAGATTCTGATTTGTTTATTGGTAGGAACATTTATTTGGCTCTTGAAAACACTTGTTGTCAAGGTTTTGGCTTCATCCTTCCATGTCAACACATTCTTTGATAGAATCCAGGAGGCTCTATTCAATCAATATGTAATAGAAATGTTATGCGGTCCGCCGTTATTTGACAGGCAAGGCATAGAAGAAGAGGAGGAGCAAGAAGCTGCAGGTCCTGGTGACAAAAAAGAACCTTTTCTTGCCAAAAGTGGGAGTCCAAAACTCAACGTGTGCCCTGCAGTTGGGAAGAGGCACAGATTTTTGAGGAGAATGCCTAAGAAGAATGATGAAGAGATCCCAATTGATTACCTGCAAAAGCTAAATCAGAAGAATATATCAGCTTGGAACATTAGAAGGATGATTAATATTGTTCGCCAGGGTACCTTATCTACTTTGGATGAACAAATACTCAACTCGAACATTGAAGACGAGTCTTTATTTCATATCAGAAGTGAATGCCAGGCAAAAGAGGCAGCTAAAAAGATATTCTTAAAGGTGGCAAAGACAGATTCTCAGTAAGTTTAAGTTTCTCACATTTCCCAGTTGTCAGTTAATCTTGTTAGTTCATTCAAACAAATTTTTAATGTAAATTTCTATATCCCCATCAGATTCATTTTCCTTGATGACATGATGCGCTTTATGGCTAAAGAAGAAGTTTTGAAAGCAATGCATCACTTTGGGGCAGCATGTGAAAATGAAGGAATAAGCAAGTCATCTCTTAACAGTTGGCTGGTAATTTTCTTTGTACTGGTTTCTTGTCAATCCATTTCTGACACTAACCCATTCAGAGTTAATCCTGGCCCACTGATTTTACGTATTTTGCAGTTCGTGTTCACTTAAGAACTGTAATTTTACATGTTTTATGAGTTGTATTTGCTTAACAAGCTGTAATGTCCTGCTCTAGGTTAATGCATTTAGAGAGCGAAGAGCACTTGCATTATCTCTGAATGATACAAAGACTGCAGTAGATGAACTTCACAATATGTTGAACATACTGGTAGCCATTATTGTTACAATAATCTGGCTATTGATACTTGGAGTTAATATCACTCACTTCTTAGTCTTCATAAGCTCTCAACTTCTTCTAGTAGCTTTCATCTTTGGGAATAGCTGCAAGACAACATTTGAAGCTATCATTTTCTTATTTGTAATGCATCCATTTGACGTGGGTGATCGCTGTGAAGTTGATGGAGTTCAGGTAAATGATGATATTAAAAGCAAATTTTTTCCTTCTTTTGTTAATTAGTTTTTAATTGTGAATAAAACCCATTAATTTAAAGGAAAATATGTGAATATGACTCGAAGTTTAAGCTCAGAAGACGCATATTCACCTCATGTTTTTTCATTTCAAGTGGAGTAAATATGTATAAAAATTAATTGAAGTGAGGCACAGATGCGTCTGATTTTTTTTTTTGTGTATGTGTTTTTAGTTATCAAGTTTTTATATGGACTTTGTTAGTTTTTGTACATATTTACTTCACTTTACAAATTTATTATATATTTTTTAAGATGGAGAAAAAATATGAAGTGCATACGCACCTTTGAATATAAACATCAAGGCCATATTTTTATCCTTTTTTTCCTTTTAGTTTAATTATTTTTGTTTTGTATATATTGATGATTTTTAAAGTCCTAATTCATATTTTATTTTGTATTCAGATGGTTGTTGAAGAAATGAATATATTAACTACAGTATTTCTTAGGTATGATAAGCAGAAAATTATATACCCCAATAGTGTTTTAGCTACTAAACCTATTGGTAATTTTTATCGGAGTCCTGACATGGATGAAGTAATTGATTTCTGTATTCACATTTCCACTCCAATGGAGAAGATTACTATCATGAAAGACAGAATTGAAAAGTATGCTTTACTTAACCCATATTTTCTTTCTATTATTAATTATGATTTTTTTCAATAATAGAATGTGAAAATATTTTCAAAAATGTCCAAAAGTTCAAAATTTCCATCTTTTCTAATTTTTTAAAAGATATTGGATTTTTTACAAGACTGCAATTTTTTTCTGATTTTTAAAATATTTTTAAATTTACCGAAAATTGTAATTAGCTTAAAAATGTATTAGATTTTTATAATTTATTATCAGTTTATTATATACTTTTATAAAATAATTAAAATACATCCGATAAAAAAATATAAAAATTTTATAAAGTCTGAAAAAGAAGGTAATTTGAAAAATACATATTTCCAAATTACAATAATTGATATATCAAATAAATCTAATTATATAATTACATAATATACTGAATATATAGCTAGAGATATTAAAAAAATGAACAAATTGTGATTTTTTTTTAAAAAAATTAGGATATTTTGAGAAAAAATTTTAAAAAGTGACATTATGTAATTTTTTTAAAAAATCTAAAATCTAATACAAAACGAATATTATAATCAAAATATGCAGGATAGTTGAAGCCAATAGTGAGCACTGGCATCAAAATGCAATGGTGATTGTGAAGGACGTAGAGAACATGAACAAAATCAATATGTCATTATCAGTTACTCATAATCTGAACTATCAAAGGGTTGCAGAGAGATTGGCAAGGAGAACACTTCTTATTGAAGAAATGTTAAAGATTTTTAAAGAGCTTCAAATTGAATATCGCTTGCTGCCTTTAGATGTTCATGTACAAAATTTGCCACCTTTGGTTTCAAATAGGCTTCCTTCAACTTGGACTACTTATGACAACTAAGTATTGAATTTTGGTGCACCCTAAAATACAGTCTAATGATAAATATATCTTTTACGAGTAATAGACCTGATTTGAATTCTTCCTCATTATTTTATTTTTCGTTCTTTAATAAGAGGGAACAATGTGAAGCAAATACCAAATCTTAGTGTCCTTTTTTTTAATATTTAAATGTTTGTGATGGAATGTAGTTCCATCTAAAATTTATTTGGTATAAACGAATTATGAAATTTTATATTTTTCTATTTATTAAAAATGAGGAACAAATATGAAATTATTAAGTTGGACTCTTGCTTCTGGAGCTCAATGTTGGATGAATGAGTTTTATGGTTTCAGACAGCCAAAATTACATGAAATACTATTTTTAAATATATATATATACTATTTTAATTTACAGAAATATTTTTATTTTTTTATATTTTTTTGGTTTATATTTAAAATTTATGCAATATATACTCAACGTCTATTAAAAATATATTGTACTTTTATACTTTTTTTATTTGTACAATTTATTTGTAAATTTTTTATTACGCAATGTGTTTATAATTTTTTTACCTTTTTCAGTTATTTTTGCAAATTTTCCTGGTTATAATTGTATTTTGACCTAAGATGGGCTTAATAGAGCCTAAGATTTCCATAATTACGGGGATATGCAGCTCTTTGATAAGAGGCCCAAATAAAGCCCAAAATACCTATTCTGACGGTGGATTTACAGCCCATTGTTGGAATTTCCAGAATCCTTTCACTAACTACCCTAATAAGCAAAGATTAAAGAGAAAAGCAGCAGTTGCATAGGCTACCTTTTGTGTGGTTGAGAACAAAACGGAAAAACTCGCAAACTCGCCATTATCGAACTTTGAAGTCTAAACCCACCAAAAAGATCCCAAATGGCAACTCCGGTAAAGGTCTACGGACCAACATTGTCCACTGCCGTCTCCAGGGTCTTAGCTTGTCTCGTTGAGAAAGATGTGGATTTTCAGCTCATCCCTATCAACATGTCCAAAGGCGGGCACAAGAAGCCTGAGTTCCTCAAGCTTCAGGTTCTCTTTTTAGTTTTTACCCAATTAATTTCTTGCCATTTATTTGCCTCTTGAGCTAACAAATTCTTAATTTTGTCCCTGTAAAGCCCTTTGGCCAAGTACCGGCTTTTCAAGATGAAAGCATCACTCTTTTTGGTAATAATTACTTTCTTTTCTTCTTAATGATCAAATTCAAACCCTTCTTTGATTAGTATTATCCCTTAAATTACATGTTATTGATTGTTTGTTTTTAATGGGTTTCCAGAATCAAGAACTATATGTCGCTACATTTGTGAGAAGCACCGTGATAAAGGAAACAAAGGATTGTACGGGACAAACCCATTAGCAAAAGCTTCAATAGATCAATGGCTAGAGGCTGAAGGACAGAGCTTTAATGCTCCAAGTGGAGCTCTCCTTTTTCAACTTGTATTAGCTCCTATGATGAAAATCCCACAAGATGAAGGCATTATAAAGCAGAACGAGGAGAAGCTTGGAAAAGTGCTGGACATTTACGAGAAAAGGCTTGAAGAGAGTAGGTTCTTGGCTGGAGATGAATTTTCTTTGGCTGATCTTTCGCATTTGCCAAACACCCAGTACTTGGTGGGTGCAACTGATAGGGGAAAGCTCTTCACTTCAAGAAAAAACGTGGAAAGATGGTGGAATGAGATTTCGAGCAGGGAATCGTGGAAGAAGGTTGTTGAGATGCAGAAAAGCCGCTGAAATTGGCTTTTAACTGATTGAGACTTCGCTTCTTCAACAGATAATTAGAATTTTTGAATTCAGCTTTCTTGTCTGTCTATTTTACTGTATGTTTATAAACCATATTACTATATGGTGTTTGGCCTAGCTAGCTCAAAAAATTCAACCTGCTTGCATCTATTAATTAATTATGTGTGTATTGTGGTCACTTATAAATAATTGATAATTATATTTATTATATTAAAATAATTAAAATTAATATTTAATAAATTATAATAAGAATATATAATAAAAATTTTTAAAAATCGAGATATTATATTAATTTATTTAATTAAATTAACTTAAAATTAAAATGGTTGTTCATTCACTTGCTAGAGCATCTATATTTTATGCTAGCTCAATTTACTGGAATGTTCCACCCAATTTTCTTGTTTCTGTTTTAAACTCTAATTACTATTAATAATACATTTTCTTCAAAAAAAAAAATTACACGCAAAAAGATTATAATTTTCAGAATAATAGAGTTTATATAACTATTATATCCTCATGATTTCCTATATATATGCTCTCTATTTATATATGCCTTGATTAGATAGTGAGTATTTTTAAAATTAAAAAATAAATGCAAATATTTTAAACAATAAAAATATTTTTAAAAACATATATTTTTACCTTTTCAAAATCACAAAATTAGAATTCTGAGATTTTGGACCCTTACTTGGGCCTAATGATTGGGCGCCCGTATTTGATGCAATCTTCTGCATATCCATTTGACATTCTTTTCGGGGCCCATATACGAGAATCTTCTTGGGCGAAGTCTTAGTTGGAAGTTTTATTCCTTTTGTTTTGTTAAAAGTTATACCGCCTAAAAATAGATAATTTCTTACAGCTTTGTTTAATACTTTAATTCGTCCAAAGACTAAACAAGAAAATTATCATTTAAGAAAAACGATCAGTCGTTTTCCGCCGTTGGTCATTGCCGGTTGACGACCTCCGGGCTAAAATCCGACTAATTAGCGTTGATTAACAATACTTGGAAAATCTATGGCTTTAAAATCCCAGATCTGATTCATATATACATATTTTTGTTAGGTAAGAGAGACCTTCAAATTTCTCAGGCTTCGTTCAATCATGGCCTTGGCCTCCCAACAACTTCCATGGCTTCCCTAAGCTTCAGTCTCTCTTTGTACTCTTTCAACTCTCTCTTGTATCTTTCTTTGTCTTTCAGCCCAATGTTCTGGTAAACCTACAGAAAAAGAAAAAGAAACAGCATTAACAGTGATTGACGAACCCAAGTGATCAAAATACAAAGAACTGGCAGCTTTTTACAAGTTTCTTATATTCTTATACCATCCTCTCTTCTGCACTGAGACTGCTCCATGACTGGCCAATAATCTTCGTGAACTCTCTTTCTCTATTTGGGTATAAGGATTTGAGCTTGTAGTGTTTTTCAGCAAAGAAAAAGTTGTAACCACTTCTATTCGGTTTTGGGTAACTGGGATCTCCGGCTCTTCTGCTTCTTCTTCGAACAGAGTGTCGAGGTTTCCGGCTGCCTGAATATGGAACAAGGGCATTACAGTAATGGGTAATAGAAGCAGATGATGATGAGTCTGTATTATGGTCTGGATGGTAAAGTACTCCACTAAGAACCTCCGAACCTAATCGCACAGACACTAGATAACCACAATCAAATTTCCCATCAATGGTTCCAAGAGCTGTGAAAGATGATGAAAATCCTGCATAGAAATTTATATAATATCATTTAGTAAACAATGTCAAAAGCAATATATGAACATGCTAATGAATCTGCTTATCAGAATTTTTTTTCTAATCATTTAGTATCCTGCGGATTTCTAACTATCCAGTATCCTAAATTTTAAAGATGCGCTCGGTTGCTGGAATTCCAGATCTCTCATTGAAGGAGAAGCGTGTCTTTCCATCCTATTTCACACTTAAAAATTATTCGATAAATGTAAATGGGACCACAAGAAAAGGAGATTTTGGAAATCACCAAAGTATCCACTACTTTCAAAATCAAATTTATAAGTTTCGCAATCATATATGTTGCCTATAACTGTAATTCCAAACATCTCACAACAGACTATATTTAACTAACTCAAATGTATAGAACACTGTGGGGGGTGAAATTAGACCAAAAATATTTGAGGTGGGAATAATTATATGCTACAACCATTGTAGCAATAAATGTCTGCAACGGACCAATAGAATTCTTACACATAAATTAAATGTCTACAACGGACCAATAGAATGAATCATTTATTCTTATTTCCCCCTAAAAAGCAATAAAGTGTTGAGATTGTTAGCAACAAAGCTCTCACCTCTAGTAGGCAGATCACGACAATCTCTTATCGGTTCAGGGGAATATTCCACAATAGCCAATTCGGGTCTGGTTACAGGAAATGCAGCTGCAGAGCAATGAAATTGATAGGCACCAAAAAGATTAAAAATGGGTTAAAAAGAAACAAACCCAATTGATTATAGAGAGCAGAGAGCACATTGACACTCAAACACCTTTTGGTGAACACATTGGACCTTGAACTTGAAAGAAATAAACTTGTTCATAATGGTAAAGAAGGCCAAAGTAGTGTTTTCTCAATACAAAAGAAGCACTAGTTGTTGTTGGAGAGAAGTTAAACACAGAACCCACTTCCCTCCATTTCTTTTCTGCGACAACCTGCAAATTATTTTCAGTCAAAAGATCAGAACTTGCAACCTTATAGAGCATAATAAAGGATTAAAAACAGAGCAAAACCTTCTCATAGCCACCCCTTTTAGTTGCCTCTACATATAAAACATGCAAATCTAGCTCTTGCCTTCCAATCACAGGTATCCTTAAAAACAGAAACATCAAAGAAAAGAACAAAACGCATTAGAAATTGCATTTTATTCAAAAAAATTAACCATTTGTTCGTTTCTTAAAAAGGAGAAAAACAGAGAAGAGACCATTAACAGGGGAAAACAGAGGAAAAAAGAAGACTTACATTAACTTAGACCCCATTATAGAGTGAAAGCGCCTGAGAGTATCCCAGAAACTAATAGGGTCTTTAACAACTTCTTCATGAGAAGCAAGAGGCACAGGGTAATGTTTCTTTTCCTCTCCCTCTTGAGTGTCTTTCTTCGCCGGCAGCGACATTTTGTATCAGTCGCCGGAAAATCAAGAACAGAAGAAGACAGAAAAACAAAAAATAAATAAATAATTGTTGAAAAGATAGGAAAATAAATTAAGAGAGAATTAAAGAAGAGCAACGACAAGTGTGAAGTAACGGTTAAGAAAAAAAATGCTTTTTCTTTCTAGGATTTTGAATGGGTAAACAAAAACAGAGTGTCTGAGGCAAAGTCTTTAAAGGGGCTATTAATTTTTACACAGGCTAAGAAGGGCTATATATGTTTATTTTTACACTCTACAATGGTTTTGCTTACTTTTAAAACTCTCTCTCTCTCTCTCTCTCTCTCTCTCTCGTGTCATTCGAAGCCTGACAAATTTGCAGGGCAGCTGCTTCATGAGCTTTGATTTGGCCTTCGCTTTCTTTTCTTTTCGTTCCCCTTTTTTTTTCCCTCTCTTTCTTTTCTATCAAACGTTGACATGCATTTGCTTGCTCTTTCTTCTGGTTCTGATACACTTTCCTGACCATATCTTAGAGTACATCTGTAAGGAGATATAGGTAGGCTTTTGGAATTGGTATCTAGTGCAGTCCAGTCATGGGGCTTGTTACTGTTTTCATAAACTATTGTAAAAATCATACGCTTGGATTGGATCTTCATACAAAATTAATGCATTTATAAATAATTATTATTTTTTAAAAACTTCATAGTTATTTTTTCAAATTTTGAATTAATGCTAGTCATATAATCAATAGATTTTATGTGGGTATGTAATATTATCCATTATCCATGCTGAAGCTTGTTTCGGCCTTCCAAATTTTAAGCTCGACTCTTTTATCAAAGATATATAGCAGAAGTTTAAAAAATTAGGCCATATTTTTTTTAAAAAGCCCATTATTTTATATATTTTTAATATGCTAAATACATGTTAAATATATCTCTAAAAATTTATTTTTAAAATTTAAAATTGAAAAGCAGATTTTTAAAAAATATATTTTTTTATTTTTTTAGACATTTTTAAATATATCCCTTTTTATTTTCACTTTTCAAATTCCATCGTAATAATATTAATATTTGTCAAAAACAATCAATATAATAACAACTTTCTTATGTTTTAGCAAAGAAATTATAGAGAAAATTAAGCTTTCATCAAAATTTTTATATATTTTATTAGAGATTTTTTATTTATTTTATGAAAATATATAATAAATTCATAATAAAATTTCAGAAATTATCATATATTT
Organism: Garcia nutans; assembly: GCA_947685225.1. NCBI lineage: Eukaryota > Viridiplantae > Streptophyta > Magnoliopsida > Malpighiales > Euphorbiaceae > Garcia > Garcia nutans. Next base: position 59,586,847 of record CANTUV010000039.1, read on the forward strand.
TATAAAATCATAATAAATTCAAAATAAATTATATAAATATGATAAATTTGTAAATTAATTCTGATAAATTTAAAAGTATTTTAAAATTTTAATGAATTTTTTAATTTTTTAATATTTTTTGACAGTTTTGTAAAAAATATCAAGGAAAGAGTTTTGGCCCATGCAAAAAAGAGGATGGATTTAGGTTCAGTAATGCTGTGAAGTTGGAACCAGAGCCCATCCAATTGGCCCATTTCTGCACTTGAAAACATTCACTTGTGCTGCTCAGCTCAGCTTTGTTCAGGATCAGTTGCCTACTTCAATTCACATCATCTGATTTTATTCAATTAATTTTTTCATGATCAGTTATTTTCATGGGTATTTGAATTATACCAATGGAAGATGATAATGAGAATTTCTCAAAAAACTTTACACCCTTTGCTTTCATGCAAGTTTATCAGCTCAAGAAGACTTTTCTGCAATACATTTCCTTCTCAATCCTCCACACAGTTCTATACATGTTCAAATACAGACTCCATGGTATCAGCTCTAATAGTTTCTATAAGCTCTTACACTTCGACCTCTTATTGCCGAGGGCTTCATTGCAGACCAATCAAATTCTTAAGTTACAATCATGGCTTTCTTGGTGATCAATTGGAATCTGCATACGTTCGATTGGATTGTGCAGAAGACGCAAAGAATTTGTTTGATGAATTGCCTGACAGGGACTTGGTCTCATGGAATTCTCTTATTTCTGCGTTTCACGTAAAGGGGATTTGGGTAACTGCTTGAATGCTTTTTCCAGGATGAAACTTGAAACGGATATGAAGCCTAATGGAATTACAGTTATACCGGTAATTTCAGCTTGTACTGGTTCGGGAGCTCTTGATGTGGGCAAGTTTGTTCATGGGTTTGCAATGAAATTTAATATGCTTTTGGAGGTTAAACTTGCTAATTCTCTTATTAACTTGTATGGAAAGGCAAGATATTTGGATGCAGCTTGTCGATTATTCGAGGAAATGCCAGTGCAGAATTCAGTGTCATGGATTTAAATAATTGCAGCTCATGTTAAAATGGGATTGGCTGTGGAAGGATTGAAATATTTTATTATGATGAGACGGAATGGGATTGCCTCTGATCGGGCCACTGTAGTAACTTTACTCCAAGCCTGTGAAAATCTTGGCTTAAGAAAAATGGTCGAGGCTATTCATGGTTACATCTTCAGCTGTGGTCTTGATATGTACTTAGCTATAACAACTGCATTGTTGAAGTTGTATGCCGACTTGGGTATATTAAGTGCTTCTCACCAGGTCTTCAGAGAGATGATTAATCCGGATGCTGTGGCATGGACTGCCATGCTTGCAGGCTATGCTGTGCATGGTTGTGGGAAAGAAGCCGTACAACTTTTTGAACTCATGATCAGGATTGGTATGGTCCCTGATCATGTTACATTTACTCATTTGTTAAGTGCTTGTAGCCATTCAGGACCAGTGAAGGAGGGAAAATATTACTTCCAGATAATGTCAGAAGTTTATGGAGTTGAGCCAAGGGTGGATCACTATTCATGCATGGTTGACCTATTGGGTCGCTCCGGACTTCTGGATGATGCTCATAAGCTTATCAAAAGCATGCCGATAGAGCCAAATTCTGGTGTGTGGGGAGCTCTTATCGGTGCTTGTAGGGCCTATAGTAGCATTGAACTTGGGAAGGAAGTTGCGGAGCAATTATTTGCTTTAGACCCATCAGATTCTAGAAATTATATTATGCTATCAAATATGTACTCTGCAGCAGGTCAATGGAGGGATGTCTCAAAGGTAAGGACATTAATGAAAGAGAGAAATCCTATCAGAAATCCTGGATGCAGCTATATTGAACATGGAAACAGAATTCATCGCTTTTTAATGGGTGATCAATCTCACCCTGAGACAGGGCAAATATATTAGAAGTTGGAGGAACTTATAGGGAGGATTCGAAAAGCTGGATATACATCAAAAACAGAATTTGTTCTGCATGATGTTAGCGAGGACGTGAAAGAGGATCTGATCAATAAGCACAGTGAGAAGTTAGCCATTGCATTCGGACTTCTGGTGACTAATGCTAACATGCCATTGATTATAACAAAGAACCTTAGAATATGTGGTGATTGTCACAGTACTGCAAAGTACATATCACTAATTGAGAACCGCACAATAATAATTCGAGATACGAAGCGGTTTCACCATTTTGACAATGGATTATGATCTTGTGGGGATTACTGGTAATTCTCTACTTCAGCTCTGACATTTAAGTTATACACAAACACATAACACCTTTATGATATTGAGACACAAACTTTGTATTAACTGCTGCATATTAACCCATTCTAAGGCATTCTTTATGTCTAAACATTTAGCTCGAATTACAGCCATTTGTAACTTGATATAGGTATATAGGCAATCTAATTGCATGAGTGTACTTTGTTCAGCTTATATGCTAATGTTAGGGCCAGAACAATTTGTTAGTCTGTAGGAATAGGAGAAAAATATGTAGATAGAGCTGTTATTGTAATATGAATAGCACTCAATTTTTTATTTGAAATACAAATCTGATTCCTTTAGATTATGAGCAAAGATCAGCTAGAAATTATACAGATTGTTCTGAAGAGCCTTCAAGCATAAGCATTCTTCAAATGTGGAAGTACATGATTTTTTATTGCTGTAATCAGATAATATTCCTCTTCATTCTCCACTTGACCTCTACACAGTCTGATTGCACATTCAACGTTCAAACGGTTCTCCACCCTCAGTTGCTTTGGCTCAACCCAAAGTTTGAAACTGCACAATCTATAGCAAATAGATGAGGGGATGCAAACCTACCCGTTTCCCCCATGATTGGCATACCTGCAGCCATTCTGACTCTGCTTTGATAACCTGGTCTGTAAGTCTGTCCAAGAACCTCATCTACCATCTTGCTTAGCCTGTGAAACTTGAAATTAAGCTCAAGTGAGCAAAGCAATCATCTTCCATCACATCATATCCATGCATCATTGATTCCTCTATTGTAATAGGTACCACGTGTGCTTCTATTTCGAACAGCCCTTCCACCTTGACTCTCACCTTATTCGTATCTGCTTGTTGTTGAATCATTACCCCATTTTCTCGTGACCACCATGTTCGGCCCTTACCAGTTGGTACTACAACACGTTCTTCATTCACTCGTATCAGAATGTTATCTACTGATTCTTCCCATTTTGCTACTTTCTGTGCACCAATATAGAGTTGATAAGATCCAAACAAGACTCCAATAGATTGAACCCAGGTGAAATCTCTTCCTTTGTTGCTTTTCTTGCCAATGAAATGAGCATTTATATGAACTAGAGGGTCAGATACCAAGCAGAAGCCCTTGTCCCTCTTGCCATTGAAGTAAAACATAATGCCATCACCACCAATGAATCGCGGGTCTTGGCATACAGCTCCTGGCTTATCACAAGCTGATTTGCAGCCAGATAACTGTCTATTAGTAGATTGTGCCAATTTGGCTGTCGTTTCAGATAAACAAAAGAAGAAAAAACTTACCACAATAAGGCTTACAAAGCTTGCAATCTATCTTACATAGTGTAGGACAACCAGCAGGACAAGTATGAAGCATCCCATAAAAGTCCCAAAATAATGGGTCATGGCATGCAGCTTTCCCCGCAGTTACATTGCAGGGCATGAAGCTGAAGCTAATAAAGCATAAGAAGATACCAAGGAGAATCCATCCACACTGCAGCTTCTTCATTGTTTCTGCTTAGTTTCTTTCCCTGTGTTGAAGTCAAGTATATAGCTAAAGGCTTTAATTTAATTTGAGTTGTATCTACTTTGAAATGAGACAAGAAAATTAGGTGTTTAGTTACGTAAAAGATTAGGAGAAATTAGAATAAATTAAGAGAGGTCAACACCTCGTTCTTGAGTGTAGTCTTGATACTACTAGATCCTATGCAAGAGCCATTAAAATCTCAAATTTGATGAGTACTGGTTACCAAGTGTGATCCAGTACGGGAAGAAAAGTTAAGATGCTCGAGAACCAAAGTATGGAAAGCTAATAATGCATAAGCAAGTTTTATATTTTTTTTTCATTTATTTATTTTTTAAAATTGAGAAATATTACACTATTCATCGGTTTTTTAAATTCTTATATATTTTATGAGAGATTTCTTCGTCAATTTACGTAATTGTATAATAAATTATATATATATATATATTGTGGTAAATTTATAAATTGATAAAAAAATTAATAAATTTAAAAATACTGATAATTTTTTTAATTTTTTCCAACAATTTTGTTAAAAAGAAACCAATAAGTTTGTATTTACTCTCTTGTTGCCCTCTCTTGCACTAACAAGGTCTTGTAAATCAGGCCGGGCGTAGGCCTAACTAAAGAGCTGTGCACCGTGATTTGAATCCCACTTATTTAACTTTTGGGCGAAGCCAGACTGGGCATACCTTTATTTATTAAAATAATTTCTAATATATATAAAATGTGCAATTATACTAACGCACTGTAATATTTTATCTTTATACTGTTAAAATTTCTAAACTTTATTTTATAAATATAAAATTCTCAAAATTTTAATTTTTTTCTAAAAAAATTCTTAAGATAATTTTTTAACGACTAGAATATGATCAAGGGCGGAATAAGGAGGGGGGGGGGGGGGGGGGGGGGGGCCATGGGGTCTATGGCCCCCTCCTTGATTCCTATATACATATATATATATATATATGTATATGTATATATATATAAATTTATAATATGTATTAAAATATTTTGAGAAATATTAATAATATACAAATTATATTATTAATCAATACAAATTATATTATTAATATTTTAAATACAAATTATATAAATTATATTTTAAATACAAATTATTTTAAATACATTATATTATTAATAAAACTATATACAAATTATATTATTAATATTTTAAATATTTTTTAAAAAATATCTCAAAATATATATAAATATTATTTAAAAAAATAATATATATTATGTAATTTTTGAAAATAAAATTTAGATATTAAAATAAAAATAATAAAAATTTTAATAGTTTATTATTTAATATAAAAATAAAATTGAATACAAATATTAATACCAATTATTTGTATTAATTTTTTAATATAAAAATAAAATTGAATATAAATGCGTATGTTTTTTTTTTGCTTGAAAATTTTGCCCCCCTTCATCGGTGTTCTGGTTTCGCCCCTGAATATGATGTGAAAATTATATGTTGTCATATAATAATATATATATATATAATATTAATTACAGTCACTTTTTAAAATAACTGTAATTAATATTTCTCTATATATAACTTTATCTCAATTTTCATCTATATTTTTTAGTAAATCTAAAATTATATTTTTAATAAATTTAAAATTATTTATTTTACACTTAATTCTTTATATATGAATGTGAAATGAGATAAAATTGAATTTTTTTATATAATTTTTTTCGCATAATGATATATTACTATTATGTCATATTTCGGTTGATATAAGATAGTCTTAGAAATTTTATTTGAAAACAATTAAAAATTTAAAAATTTTATATTTATAAAATAAAATTTAAAAAATTTAATAGAATAAGAAAAAAAATAAGAATCATTAATTTAATTAACCCGTATATGTATAAAATAAAATTTAAAAATTTTAATAGAATAAGGAGGGTCTATGGCCCCTCCTTGATTCCTATATACATATACATATATATACATGTATATGTATATATATATATATATATAAATTTATAATATGTATTAAAATATTTTGAGAAATATTAATAATATACAAATTATATGGCCCCCTCCTTGATTCCTATATACATATATATATATATACATGTATATATATATATATATAAATTTATAATATGTATTAAAATATTTTGAGAAATATTAATAATATACAAATTATATTATTAATCAATACAAATTATATTATTAATATTTTAAATACAAATTATATAAATTATATTTTAAATACAAATTATTTTAAATACATTATATTATTAATAAAATTATATACAAATTATATTATTAATATTTTAAATATTTTTTAAAAAATATCTCAAAATATATATAAATATTATTTAAAAAAATAATACATATTATGTAATTTTTGAAAATAAAATTTAGATATTAAAATAAAAATAATAAAAATTTTAATAGTTTATTATTTAATATAAAAATAAAATTGAATACAAATATTAATACTAATTATTTTTATTAATTTTTTAATATGAAAATAAAATTGAATATAAATGCGTATGTATTTTTTTTTTGCTTGAAAATTTTGCCCCCCTTCGCCGGTGTTCTGGTTTCGCCCCTGAATATGATGTGAAAATTATATGTTGTCACATATAATATATATATATATATAATATTAATTACAGTCACTTTTTAAAATAACTGTAATTAATATTTCTCTATATATAACTTTATCTCAATTTTCATCTATATTTTTTAATAAATCTAAAATTATATTTTTAATAAATTTAAAATTATTTATTTTACACTTAATTCTTTATATATGAATGTGAAATGAGATAAAATTAAATTTTTTTATATAATTTTTTCGCATAATGATATATTACTATTATGTCATATTTCGGTTGATATAAGATAATCTTAGAAATTTTATTTGAAAATAATTAAAAATTTAAAAATTTTATATTTATAAAATAAAATTTAAAAAATTTAATAGAATAAGAAAAAAAATAAGAATCATTAATTTAATTAACCCGTATATGTATAAAATAAAATTTAAAAATTTTAATAGAATAAGGAGGGTCTATGGCCCCTCCTTGATTCCTATATACATATACATGTATATATATATATATAAATTTATAATATGTATTAAAATATTTTGAGAAATATTAATAATTTATAAATTATATTATTAATATTTTAAATACAAATTATATAAATTATATTTTAAATACAAATTTTAAATACATTATATTATTAATAAAACTATATACAAATTATATTATTAATATTTTAAATATTTTTTTAAAAATATCTCAAAATATATATAAATATTATTTAAAAAAATAATATATATTATGTAATTTTTGAAAATAAAATTTAGATATTAAAATAAAAATAATAAAAATTTTAATAGTTTATTATTTAATATAAAAATAAAATTGAATACAAATATTAATACCAATTATTTGTATTAATTTTTTAATATGAAAATAAAATAGAATATAAATGCGTATGTTTTTTTTTTTGCTTGAAAATTTTGCCCCCCTTCACCGGTGTTCTAGTTTCGCCCCTGAATATGATGTGAAAATTATATGTTGTCATATAATAATATATATATATATAATGTTAATTACAGTCACTTTTTAAAATAACTGTAATTAATATTTCTCTATATATAACTTTATCTCAATTTTCATCTATATATTTTAGTAAGTCTAAAATTATATTTTTAATAAATTTAAAATTATTTATTTTACACTTAATTCTTTATATATGAATGTGAAATGAGATAAAATTGAATTTTTTTATATAATTTTTTTCGCATAATGATATATTACTATTATGTCATATTTCGGTTGATATAAGATAGTCTTAGAAATTTTATTTGAAAATAATTAAAAATTTAAAAATTTTATATTTATAAAATAAAATTTAAAAATTTTAATAGAATAAGAAAAAAATAAGAATCATTAATTTAATTAACCCGTATATGTATAAAATAAAATTTAAAAATTTTAATAGAATAAGGAGGGTCTATGGCCCCTCCTTGATTCCTATATACATATACATATATATACATGTATATGTATATATATATATAAATTTATAATATGTATTAAAATATTTTGAGAAATATTAATAATATACAAATTATATTATTAATATTTTAAATACAAATTATATAAATTATATTTTAAATACAAATTTTAAATACAAATTATTTTAAATACATTATATTATTAATAAAACTATATACAAATTATATTATTAATATTTTAAATATTTTTTAAAAAATATCTCAAAATATATATAAATATTATTTAAAAAAATAATATATATTATGTAATTTTTGAAAATAAAATTTAGATATTAAAATAAAAATAATAAAAATTTTAATAGTTTATTATTTAATATAAAAATAAAATTGAATATAAATATTAATACCAATTATTTGTATTAATTTTTTAATATAAAAATAAAATTGAATATAAATGCGTATGTTTTTTTTTTTGCTTGAAAATTTTGCCCTCCTTCACCGGTGTTCTGGTTTCGCCCCTGAATATAATGTGAAAATTATATGTTGTCATATAATAATATATATATATATAATGTTAATTACAGTTACTTTTTAAAATAACTGTAATTAATATTTCTCTATATATAACTTTATCTCAATTTTCATCTATATTTTTTAATAAGTCTAAAATTATATTTTTAATAAATTTAAAATTATTTATTTTACACTTAATTCTTTATATATGAATGTGAAATGAGATAAAATTGAATTTTTTTTATATAATTTTTTTCGCATAATGATATATTACTATTATGTCATATTTCGGTTGATATAAGATAGTCTTAGAAATTTTATTTGAAAACAATTAAAAATTTAAAAATTTTATATTTATAAAATAAAATTTAAAAATTTTAATAGAATAAGAAAAAAAATAAGAATCATTAATTTAATTAACCCGTAACGGCGTAACCTGTATATATATATATATATATATAAGGAGTCGATTAGTACCGATTGTAGCAAACTAACAAAGAGAAGTGATCCTGCATGCGTGGAGACGGGAGAATAATTATCAGAATCGAACCGATCCATTGGTTGGTTAGTTGAACAGTGATTTTAAGAAGGCATTACGAGTTGATTCAATTAAAATCCTGAATTAGCAATACAATTAAATTACGTATTAAATCACCATGGTTGAACCATGATATTATAAAATTTAACCAATTTTATTTTTAAATATATTTAATATTTATGTCATTCATAATTTAATGATAAATATATTTATAAATTTAAAATAAATTTATTTTTCAATACCAATACTCAAAATATTAAAATAATTATTTAATTATATTTTTACATATATCAAATAATTAAAATATAAAATTTTTGGTTCAAAAAAAATAATGAAATACCAGCAGTTGAACCGAATTGTTATTTTTTAAACCTTACAATTTGACACTCCACCCAATTCTGGCAACACTTGAAGGGAGTTCGGAGATGAATAATAATTGCAGAAAACGAATGAAGACAGAAAATCCAATTACCAAGAAGGAAGAAGAAAGAAGATTTATAAATTTTATAATTATAAAATATAATGTTGGACAAAGCACAATATACAGTTCGAGACAGAGCTTAAAAAGACGAGCAATCAATCAGAGTAACTTTGGTCTTTTTCTTTTTGTGTCCACTTTCACTCATTTCTTCGACCTTTCCGCTCATGGTTTTTTCGAAACTACCATTTTTGCACATTGCTACTGTATATCTTTTGAGTTTTGACTCGGTAAAATCTTTCATTTTACAAAACCCAATTTATATAATAAATTGTTCAAAACTATTGTTAGATAACTTGTTAAATTTTCTTTTTAATATTTTATTTGAATTTGATTTTTTTTAATATAAAATTTGAGAATACTTATTTTAAAAGTTAATTATTAAAATTAAATTTTTTTATATTAGTTTAGTTATTTAATAATTTTAATTAAATATTCTAATTAAAATAATAAATTAATTACAAAATTACATCTGTTGATCAGAAATAAGTTATAGAATTCATTTTTATAAAATTTTAAAGATATATTTTTATAAAAATATTAATATATAAAATTATTTATTTAATTTATTATTTTAATTATAATATTTAGTTGAAGTAATAATTATATTTATATATTGAACTGAAATTGTTATTTTTATAAAAATAAAATTATCTATTTTAAATTATTATTTTATATAATGAAAAAATTAATTATTTTTAATTATATTTTTATTATTAATAAATTAATCAATAAAATGAGTATAATATTAATAAATAATGAAATTTATTTAAAATAATTTTATATAATATTTAAAAATTATTAATTTTTTATTAAATATGTATGAATTAACGATGGACGATTTCAGCATGACATACGAAGGATTATATATTAATAATTTATTGTATATCTGTATTATTAGCATTATCGTTTGACGTTTAATAGTGCAGAATGAGGTTGGCCAATGATCATGGGGGGCATTTAATATATTTTGTTTTGGGGTATATTATTATTACAGCCGGCGGTGCAGGCCTATCACGCCTGCTGTTACTGTTGAATAATTTATTTTTGAAGTCCACACTCATAATTATTTCATTTTATTTCATAAATTGAAAATTAATAATACTAACCGAAAAATAAGAAAAAAAAAACTAAGTTGGCCATATTCAGAAGGTCGGAATTCGGCCAAATTAGATAAAATGATAAAAATATCATTTGATAATTTTAACTGCAAAATAAGTTTTTTATTTTCCTCCAAATACTCATATTAAATGATGTTCATTAGAAATATACACTTTTTAATTCTAATATTATTAAAATACTATTAGTTAATGAATTTATCTATCTAAAATATTTTATTTATTAAATTATTTATTATAATTAGTAAAAAATAAAGATAAAAATAAATAAAAAAGGGCAAAAATATAAAAAAATAAATATAATAAAAAGAAAAAAAAACAACAAATGAAAAAAATTGTTAAAAAGAAAGCATAAAAAACTTTTAAAAAAATTAAAAAAAATAAATTTGATTACTTAAACTTAATTATATTGTTTCATTTTAATATTAAATTGTATATGTAGATCAAAAGATAAAGCATTCATATGTGTGATAAAAGGTATTTTAATTTTATCTGATTGTATTTTTTTTTTGTTTAAAAAAACTATATCATAACATACTTTTTATTAATTTATTTATAAAAAAATTAATATCTAACATTGTAAAAATAAAATTTATTAGCACTTATATATTATTTATATATAACAACTATAATAATAGTAGCCGGTAATATATATTGTGTAATTAATTAGTATCATAAAAAAACTATATTAAGTAATACTCATAATAGAATTCAATTTAATAATAGAATGTATGGATATAAAACTATATCAATATTTAAATAATATATTAAAGTTATACATAACTTAATTATAATACTTTAAAAGTTAAATATTTATTTATTATATGTTGATTTTAAAAAAAAATATGAGTATATTTAGACTGTATGTTCATTATATTTATTTATTTTAATTGAACTACATATTTTTTATATATAATAATTATTTTATTATATTTATTTAATATATAAATTATATATTATTGATTATGTTACCTATATAAATTAATATTATATGTATAAATTTATATAATTAGCTATATTGTAAAATTAAATTAATGTAATTGAGTATAGTATAATTATAAATTCATATAATTAACTATATAATAAATTTAATTTGAAGTAATTAACTATATTATATATATTCATGTAATTTATTATATAACAGGATTAATTTAATATAATTAACTATAGTATAAGTATAAATTAATATAATTGGAGGCTACATAATAAATTTAATTTAATATAATTGACTATATAAGTATAAATTTATTTAATTGACTATATAATAAGATTAATTTAATATAATTTACTATACTACTTTGTATATATTTATATAATTGGCTACATAATAAGATTAATTAAATATAATTAAATATATTATATGTATGAATTCATGTAATTAACTACATAATAAGTTTAATTTAGAAAAATTAACTATATTATAAATATAAATTCATATAATAATTAATTACATAATAAGATCAATTGAATGTAATTGATTATGTTATATATATAAATTCATATAACTGTCTATATAATAAGATTAGTTGAATATAATTGACTATGATATAAGTATAAATTTATAAAACTGGCTATACAATAAGATTAATTTAATTTAATTAGATTAATTTAATATAATTGACTATGTTATAAATGTAAATTTAGATAATTAATTACATAATAAGTTTAATTAATTTAATATAATTAATTATATTATATGTATAAATTCATATAGTTGACTATATAATAAGTCTAATTTATAGTAATTGACAATGCTATAACTATAAATTCATGTAATTAACTACATAAAAATTATTTTAATATATTTGATTATATTATATATAAAAATTTATATTATTTGCTATATAATAAGATTAGTATAACATAATTGACTATGTTATAAGTATAAATTCATATAATTGGTTACATAATAAGATAAATTTAATTTAATTTAAAAAATAAATATTAATGATATCTGTTAATATTTTAAAATAATAACTTAAATAATAATATCAAAGTTGTTACTATTAGATCAAAATAAAAAAATACTGTTATTATTATTTTTATTATTATAAAATTACAACTATTATATAACAATTAATATATATTTAGTGTTACATTAATAGATTAACTAATATAATTTGATTGATCTTTTATTTTATTTAGGAACACGAGAAATATAAAAATATTTTGATTTTCAAATTTTTTAATTAAAAATATTTATTATAATTTTTAAAAAATATCTAGTCCTCTATTTAATAATTATCAAATTTATTACACAATTGTACAGTTTAAAACTAATTGGCTATTATTTTTTTCATATTGATTATGCATGTTTATATTATATTATTCACATTAATGCACTTAAACACAATTAGTTGTTTATTTTTTTTCCAATGCTAACTATTTAAAAATATCTAAAAATAAAAAATAAAATCATTTTCCAATGCTCTGGCCCGCCGCTACGATATTATTATGACTTTAATGGCGTAATTGACGGTATTGTCCCGCCAGTTCAGCTGCATCAATGTGTGAATCCATTGAAGTTTGAGGCATACAATTACGTCGATTGTAAAATCCCTGAAATCAATTACGTCAATGGATTACATTAATTGTCCTTTTTTCTGTCACATTAAAATTTTTAAATTTTATTTTATAAAAATAAAATTTTTAAAATTTAAATTTCTTTTAATAAAATCACTAAAATTATTTTATGGCAAATGAAACCTGATATAAAAATAAAATATTATCATATCATAAATAAAATATATAAAAAAATTAATTTCACCTCATTTCATATCTTTATATGAGAAATTAAAAGTATAATTAATAATTTTAGATAAACTGAAAATATAATTTTAAATATATTAAAAATAACATAAATAAAAAATTAGATAAAAATAAATTTTTATTTTATCATATGACGACACGTGGTTATTATATTAAATTATAGCTATGAGAAAATAGTCTAAAAAATTTTATTAAGATAAAATTAAAATTTTAAAAATTTTATTTTTATAAGATAAAATTTAAAAATTTTAATGCGATAAGAATAAGATATTATGGACCTTATGCAATTAAACTCATAATTCTCATTAATAGATTTAAAAATATAATATATATATATTTAAAATATTTAAGATATGTATAATAAATTTATTTTATTTTTTAAAATTTTTTCGATCCAATCAGTAAATAATTATAATTTATTGTAGAGTTTCTTTTATTATTATTGCCTCTGTCACATAACACTTTTGAAAGGAAAAATTATCCCAAAAAAATAGATAATTTAATGCATTTTTAAAAAATAATTATTTTTAATTATAATTTATTATTAATGAGTTAATTAATAAAGTAATTATATAATAATATTAATATTAATAAATTAATCAAAAGTGTTTAATTCATTCATAATAATTTTTTTATAAAATAAGAAAATAAAGTAATTAATTTAATAATTATGTTTGGATTAAAGATGAATTTAAGTGAAACCGAAGTAATTGGATTTTAATATTAATATGTTTAATATTATCATAATTAATATTTTAATTTATATATAAAAATTAAATAATAATATTTTAATAATAATATTTTTAATATTTTATCATAATTAATATGTTAATTTATATATAGAAAAATGGGTTAATAATAAGAGTACATTTCCAAATTAAGATGGATTCCTTTCTCTTTGTACCTATATTTAAAAAATAGCATTTTAATTTTTCTTATTAAAATTAATAATTTTAATAGCAAAATTTAAGCATAGAATTTTGAGAGAGAAATATATTTTATAATATGATAATTTACTTAAATGTAAAAATAAAATGTTGAGAGATGAAAGTACTTTATATTAGTGATTTTAGTTTAAAATATTTTTAAATTCTTAAAAAAATTATATTTTAATATATATATATATATATATATATATATATATAGGCATGGAAGTGTTTAACGGAGCTGTATATTAAAAGAATAAAGTTAGCTGCGCAATTATAATGTTTAAATTTAAATTTTTATAGATAAATTAATTACTTTAATTAACTTTTCTATATAACTTGTTTACTAATGGTAACAGAAAAATATAAATTTGAAATTCGTCAAATGTGTCAATGGTTAATAGGGATTAGGGGTAGACATTTTCGGTTCGGTTGGTCGAACCGAATCAAACTGCAAAAATCGAATAAAAATCGAGTAAATATATTAGTAATCGAAACCGAACCGACCAGTAGTAGAAATCGAGTAAAAATCGAACCGAAAAAATTCGGTCGATTTTGGTTTAGACCGAAAAATTTGGTTTAGACCAAAAAAATTTGGTCAGCTTCGGTTTAAACAAAAAAAAATGGTTTAGAAAAAAAAATTCGGTCAGTTTCATTATAAACCAGCGGTTTTGGTTTAGACCAAAAAAATTCAGTCGGTTTTTGATCGGTTTAATTTTCTGAGCAATGAAATCGTTGGCCGACCGAAAATTTTAGGTTTGATGTAATTTAGAACCAAAAACCGAACCGACCAGTAGGTTAACCAATTTTTCGGTCGGTTCGATTTTCACTGTTTTTTTGTCCGCTCCTAATAGGGATTAGATTTTCTGTTTCATAAATAATAATGTGAAGTTTGAATTTTATGGAAAAAATATATAATATAAGGCTTATCTCTTAAAATGGTCTAATTAATTGCCTCTCATATTCAATTTATAGATCAATTAAGGAGTTGCAAGTTGACATGAATTCACATGCCATTAACAGACGATTTGTAGGTCTCATAAAAATTATATTAAGCTCAACACTGTTTCCGGAGTTATTGGAGATAGTCTTGATGGTTTGGGTGTGATATTTCGAAATCACCTCGGTGAAGTTATGGCTTGTGCACGCAAACCTGAAACTGGGTCTTAGGATTCTTCCATTTGTGAAGCCAAAGCAATGGTATATGGGCTTCAGCTAGCCTTAGAATTGGGATTTCAGTCACTTATAGTTGAATCTGACAGCAAAAGAGTTATTGCCTCTTTTATTTCATAATGGGTTGGGAATTATTGTTGGAGGTTGCTTGAGTTTTTCTAAAAATTTGCGTTACTGTTAATAGTAGCGGAACCAGAAACCGAGCAAAGGAGGGCTTAAATTTATCAATTTATCAATTAATTTGGTAAGAAATTAACTGCTTCACATTCCAAGTTTCCAAAACATATACATGCTTATGGAATACTTAAAAAGCAAACAGGGGAGATAGTTGAGGAAGGCATCAATTGAGTATTTGTGGACAATTGATAAATAATATATGTTAAAGGGGGTAGGGGAGGGGGTCCGCCGCTGACTGTCAATGGAGCTATGTTGAACGCCAGTGTAATTATGCCGGCCATTCTCTTACCAACTCCTGTAGTTTTACAGATGGAGAACGGGTATGGATTGAGGAATATCCTCCATGTATTGCTTCTATTGTGATGTATGACTTTGTCCAATATTTACTTAACTTTAAGTCATTAAATTATTTTATTAATGTAAGATTAAAAATGTAATTAATTCAGTCGTTTATGTACTAAATTTTTAAATTTAATCAAAACTAAAAATTTTATATTTTATATTTTTAACAAATGAAATTAATTAAGTTATTAAATCAAATTAATTTAACCAAATTACATCAATTATGTTCAACATATATTTTTTTAAAAGAATTGGCAAGAAGAGAGAGATTTGTTGATTTTGATTATGATGAAAATACACATTTACTGCTAAACAACATATATATTATAGTTATTAATCATAATGAATTTTTTTTTGGCTTTACAAAATACATTAAATAATTTGGTGAGAATTAAAATTAAATATTCAAAATCTAGCTATCTCAGCCTTGTGAAAGTTAAAATTGTACAATATAAATTATTATAATAGGATTAAATTATTATTTATTTTAAATAAAATAAATTTTATCTCATTTTACCTTATAATAAATATATAGCTATTTGAAATTGTATATTATTATAAAATTTATTATTAAATTTAGATTATATGGTGATCACAAAATTATAAGATAAATATTAAATTTATTATTATTTATTATAATAAATAATTAATTAGTTATTAGATGTATTTATTTAGAGAATTCAAATATGATTATAATATTATAGATAAATATTAAATTTATTAAAATAAATAAATAATTAATTGTTAAATATATTTATTTAGAAAATTTAAATATGTTTATAATATTATATATATTTAATATTGATAATAAATAGTTATTATTTAATAAAATAATATGTTATTAAAAATTTATCACTTATTTTTTATTTTTTTAGATATTTATTTTTAGATAAATACATATTTATTATAATAAATAAATAATTAATTAAAAAATTAATTAAAAAATAATAATAAATTAATTTTAAAATATTATTAAAATTTATAATATAATATTGTATTAATGATAATTATTTTAATATTATATGTGAATATGGGTGTAGATAATGAAATTACATTTTAGAAGGAATAAAAAAAAACTATTAAAAAAAAAGGATCATATCAATTTAGGAACAATGGAATAAATATAATGTTAAATCGTGTCTGTTTTTTTTTTAAGCGAAATAAATGCATATAGACTGAAAACAACGACATGGACGTGATGGAAATTGTCTCAAGCAATTATTATTATTATTATTATAAATTTCACGACTTTAATTTAACATCATTTAATTTTATCATAAATGCCACTAAAACCCTAGAGAGTATATCTCTGACGACTGGCTCCGGACATAAACGTGAGCATCATATCTTGTAAATTTTACAAACATATTAAATACGAAAATACAAAAATCAATAATGTGCAAATAGCCATATACAATTGCTTCCCAAACGCGTGATTTCTTCCTTATTAATGGTAGGTTTATCGCATAGATAAGGTTGAAGACCTTTAAAGTTTTTTACCATACAAAAATTTAAAAATTCCTATTTGTTTAAAAATTAAATGAAATCTTCTTCAAAATTAAAAATACAATTGTTTCTTAATCAATCCTCTTTAATCAAGTCTATAAAACTAATACAGATTTAAGATTCCGGATTAAAATACATATAGAATCATGCATTAATTGGGTTAGATCAAATTTAGAATATATTCAATCCTATCAAATTCATTGAATATTAAAAATATCAAACTAAATTTTATCAAATTATTTATATTTTTAATCAATTTAAGCATTTTTAAATTATGAAAAATATAACTAAATTTAAAAGGATAAAATATTTTTTAAAAAATATTATATATATAATATTGTATGTTAAATTTAAATTTAAATGAAAAAATAATTTTATCTCACTCAAGAGTAATAAATATTCAAATTTATTTTAAGAACTTAAACTGATTTAATTCCAAATCTAATAAATTTCTCTCAATCTAATTATCTAGGGAGCTTCAACCGTTCAACGAGTTGAAATATTTAAAAAGAAAATAACGCCTTTTCTTGACTGATAATAATCAAATTTATTTTAAGAATTCATACTAATTTTGATCAATTATTCATTTCAAATCTAATAAATTCGCATTCAATTCAACTGACTTCAATCAGATTCAGAAAATCTGCACAGCCCTAAACCAGATGCAACCAAAGGCCGCTCATACTACATACGTGTCAATAAAACTTGACTGAGTTGAATCAGACTCGGTTCAGCTCAATCCAAAAACGGATGATTCTTTAGAATATTCCTTTCTTGTTTTTTATTTTTCTGGGTTGAATTAAATCCTATCTTGTGATACAATATCATCAGCGGACTATATTGTCAAAAGTACGGATAAGTCTCTAATCCTGAAAAATTTACCCCTATAAAAGCCCACCACCTCCCACCAGGTGTTTCTCGCCTTTCAATTCAACTTTCAAACTCATTTGTTTACAGATTCCCTCTAAAAACATCTCAAAAAATAACTGAAAAAATCATGAGCTCTTCTTCTTCTTCTGTTACCGTTATCTCTGAATCTGACCAGCAAAATCTCATAGAGAAACTCGAGATCTTTAAGATCCAAGGCCGAGATAAGCGCGGCCGTAAAGTTCTCCGATGCATCGGCAAGTTGTTCCCTGGTATTAATTACCTAATATAGTATCACAGAGTATTTACATGTCTTGCATTTTTCTCTGTTTGATATGTGAATTTTACAGATTTTTTAAAAAGGTTCGTTGTTGATTCAGTTTCATGGCGGTTTATTTTTTAGTAATTTAGATTATATTCTGTTTTTGGATTGAAATTTAAAGTTTAATTTATGGTTTGATTGAATCAGCTCGGCTGTTGAGCTGTGATGTGTTGAACAATTACTTGAAGGAGAAAATCTTCCCTAAATTGGAAGGAGGACCTTTCGCGGTAGTATATTTACATACAGATGTTCAAAGGAGCGATAATTTTCCTGGAATCTCAGCCCTTCGATCAATCTACGAGGCAATTCCAATCAATGTCAAGAATAATCTAGAGGCTGTTTATTTTGTTCATCCTGGCTTGCAATCCAGGCTTTTCCTTGCAACTTTTGGTCGTCTTCTGTTTAGTGGAGGGTAAGCTTCTCTTCATATTGATTGATAAATACTCCCAAAAAGCCTTTTCTCCACCTTCCTCCACATATATTTTAATTCAATTATGTGTTCACATCTCAATTGAGAAATCGAATTGATTTTGAGTCTATTCTTCGTATGTATTTACCGCTAAACTGTAAATTAATTGTGAGTTTAATTTGACAATTATTATCTAAACCTTGGGCTGAATCTGGGTTTGTTGATTGCCAAACAGGTTATACCAGAAACTCAAGTATGTGAACAGGCTAGAGTTTCTATGGGACCATGTTAGGAGGACTGAGATTGAAATACCAGAGTTTGCTTTTGATCATGATGAAGAGCTTGAATGCCGTCCGATGATGGATTATGGATTAGAAAGTGATCATCCAAGAGTTTACAATGGGCCTTCTATAGATAATCCAGTTTCTTTGTACTCAATGAGATGTATCGCATAGGATTAATACTCTTTTCCATTTTCAAACTTTCTTGTGCATATGACGGAAATGGAAATATATAA
This sequence comes from Garcia nutans, assembly GCA_947685225.1. Lineage (NCBI taxonomy): Eukaryota > Viridiplantae > Streptophyta > Magnoliopsida > Malpighiales > Euphorbiaceae > Garcia > Garcia nutans. The sequence continues at coordinate 59,606,250 of CANTUV010000039.1, forward strand.
CCTTTTTCATTTTCAGGGTTGGAGTTCGTAGAATTTTGTTTATTTTGTAGTTATTGTACAAAGAAGCAGCAAAAAGAAAAACAATGCTATTACTACTACTATATTTGGACGAAAAGCTTCAATAGGATAAAGCCTTGAGTTCAAATCTTCGGGATAATTGTCTTGTTGCGTTGAGGTATTAATGTTGTGCCATTGCCATTCTTTCGTATGCAAAGGCATGTTTTCAATCGTGAAAAAATTCAATCTCAAACATTCTCTTATCAATTAAATTACCTCCTATAAAATATTTGTCGGCTGGTAAATTCAGTCGATTCTTGCAATAAAGATAGATCTGAATCTCATGTTCTCCAATTGGTATCATTCTTTTTTTTACTTTACTTTTCTTTCTATCATTTGTCAATGCTGCAGTAGCAGTAAGTGTTAGCACTTGCCGCTTTATTCGAATCTCCTTTATTCAGCTGACCATAGTTACGAGGGCCGAAGACTTTAGCAGGGTCATATTATTACCAGGGCCAACACGTGAACCACATAATTACTAGCGACAGAGGAGTTTACATATCTGAAATTAAAAAAGATATCTGAAATTAAATTAGCATGGATTGGGAGAAACCCAGATCGGCGGAGGCCATCGGGACCGATAATGGAAATTCCGTGGATAACAAGGCAAAGGTTCAATGCTACCATCACATAGCTTGAAAAATGCCAAAATCATATTCTCCAAAATGGCCATCATAATTAGTATCAGAGTAATCATCGGTGTAGTAAATGCAATTTCCTATACAACCAGAGAAATCAGTTGCCGACAGTGATAATGAGGCATTTTCACCGATGAAAATGATCTGATTTTCCAAGCTTCTCAGCCTTACCCACATCGGTCTGTTCCAATCCAGCTTAAAAACTTCAAATTTTATGGTTTTATATACTAAATCTGGCTGCCTGTCTGGATGATCAAGTTCAAATTCAAGATTCAAATACCTGGTGATTAATAGCAATTCATCTTCAGAACTAACCAAATATAGGATATCACCACCAAATTGGCTTGGCGTTTCGATGAATGAAACCTTGGGAAGATAATCACTAACATCACAAACTGCAATTTGGCCGGCCTTATTGACTGCGTAAAACAATCCATTAAAACATATAACATCTTCACAAAAGGAGCGTGCATTTTGTATGATTGTCCAAGATCGGCATCCATTTTTACAATAAGCTAAATCGCCAGTTTCATTAAGAATAGCCATGGCCACGAAATTACTCTCCTTCAATGGACTGCAGGATAAAACCACTTTCTTGATGAACCAATCCCGCATTTGCCTAAGGCTACGGGTGAACCGATGCCCTAACGAGTCTTGATATGCGTATTCTCGACCGATGTGTAATTGAAGCTAACAACGTTAGGGAAACTGGAGAGAGGAGGCAAAGAGAACTTGGCTCGAGTGAGAGGGTTTATTAGAAGAATTAGGAGAGTATCCTCGAGGATTATGAGCCAGCCGAAAGAGGAGCCGCAGTGGCGCTTGCGATGGGAGGCCTCGGGGAGATTGAGGAAGTGAAATTTATTGGCTGACAGATTGAAGAAGGCGCGGTGAGATTGGTTGGATTTAGAATGAGGGAACATCAGCCATGGAAGCTGAGGAGGGAGGTGGTCAGGGTTTTTAGGGATGGAAGATTGCCACGTGCGACAGACTGCTTGTAAATTGAGGTAATCGGCGTAGATGGTGAGGCGTTTAGAGATTGTTTCTACGAGTTCCGGTGGTAGCTGAGTCCAGTCCACCGCCATCTCTTCTCGCCGTCGAAAATTTTCATCCAGGGTTCATTAGAGAAGACCAATCTAACGAGTAAAGCTGTCAATGGAACTGCTCTTAAGTCTGATTTGTTATCATTTCATGAGTTATAATATAATAGTATAATTTTTTATATAGATTGATAAAATATTATATAACAATCTTATAATTTAAAAATTATAATTTTCAGACTATCGATTTAATGATTTTTCATTATTTAAAAATATTATTTTTTAAAAATATTTTTAATAAAATTTATAAATATCATATATACACTTATAAAATGTATTTTTTTTATTTCTAAAATCTATTAAAATCTTGTAAAAAACCATGAAATTGAATAATAAAATTTGATTTAATCATATTATATTATACCATTTTAATAAAACATATTACAATCTCATATCATATTGTATCATATGTTATTACAATTATTACTATTATATCATATAACCATACTGTAAGAAGATTTTGAATTAATCATATTATAATTTTTATTGAGTAAAACACCAATCTTTCATAAATACATTAATAACAGTTGTCATCCTTCACTTATATTTTGTAACGTTGTCGTATCTAACAAATCTTTCACATTATCAATCTTTCAAATTGTCTGAAATAAAAGCATCAATTGGAAACAATCTTGCTAAAAGATCACAAAAAATCCCAAGTAAAAGCATCAACTAAATCCTAAATAAAAAATTAATCAATTGTTTGTAATGAAATCCAAAACAAGTGAAAAATTTTATAGGTGAATAATCAGCTCCAAGATAGTATAACAGTGCTCTAAATTCACTCAGCTATATTATCCACCACAGTACTTTTCTCACCGTTGGTATCTTCACAGTTGCTAACCTGAAGATCAGGATAGTTTCGGTGGTTCAAAGAATGCAACCACAGAGCTGCTGCTCCTTCCTTATGTTCCGTTGATGCTACATGAGAGTATATATATTTCATTTTGAAGTCCTCTGCAGCTTCTTCATAAACTTTCATAGAGAGTTCTTCATGGCTATCTTTCCATTTCTGGTTATATGATGTGAAGAGGCACTCATCCAAGTATAAGCCAACTTCAGGGGCTGTAGGCACATTAATGTTCACATCCCTGCAAATTTTTCAATCTAATATTAGAGAAAAACAATTGATCAAAGAGCAACATGTTTGATATAAAACAAGAGCTTTACTTTTGCAGGGCAGTTGATATCAACGACTCGGGGGCACAGTTCCTCATGATTGCCACAGCAAGACCGATCATTTTGCGTATCTGATGAAGCATAAAACTCTGCCCTACAACTTCACACTTGACAAATTCGATGCCTTCAACAGTAACAACGGTCTTTGCATCAAAGGAAACAATGAAGCGCTGAGCAGCAGGGTCTTCAGCCTTAGTTCTAGTGGTAAAATTATGGAAGTTGTGACTCCCCACGTAGTAACTCAATATTCTATTGAACCTTTCCTTCTCCTTTTCTCCATAGCAGAATCCACTTCCTTCCATCACTTGCTCCTCTCCATTTACTTTTTCTTTTTCAACCTTAAACTCAACATCTATCTTCAAATCGCTCTTGAAGCTTTCTGATTTCGTGTTCCCATCATTGGCATTGTCCATAGGCACCATAAGCTCCTCTCTACTATCAGGATTGGTGTTAGCGTCTGATTGAGGTTTCACATAATGTGTTTTGGCGTTCTCATCTTCAGAAACCTTAGCTTCCTCTACGAATTCAGTATTTCTATTATCACTATCGGTATTGTCTGCAGGCACATTAATATCCTCTTTAATATCAGATTTCAAAATGGAATCTCCATCGGTCGACGAAATGTCTGTGTGAGAAAAAACAGATTTTGATTTAAAAATGCGCTTCCCCAGTGCGCCAATTACCTTACGCCCTCTCTCTGAACACTCCAAACACTTAACAAGCTCGTTACCAGACCCTAAACTAGCCAACACACTCTCCCTATCACGATGCGAACATCGATCAAGAGCAAAAACCGGAATCAGATATACATACCTTCTCCGATCGCAGAACTTCTTGGCATTAAACGACGCCGTCACTCGCTTGAAACCGAAGATCCTAATTTGAGAAGGAAGATTCGAATTTAAGCGGTCAACAAGCCCTGGCGGGTCGATGTAGAAGCGGCCCGAGACAACCTGTCCCACGGCGCTCACGCCCTTATCAGTACGAGCAGAGCGTGCCCAGTCATACCGCTTGGAGTTGCCACGGTCCTGTTCGGGAACAGCACCAGAGTGAAAGAGGGCTTCTTCGAGGTCACCTTCGATCGTTTTGGCGCCAGGGTTTTTCTGCATTCCCTGGTAGCCAACGCCGCAGTAGGCGAAGAATATCGCGATTTTGCGGCGTTTGTATCTTTGCTTTTTGGTCGTCGTGGTGTCATTCTCAAGTGAGGTTGTGGCGGGTTCTTCATCGTCAGAGGTGGTAGTAGACATTCTAGGCTTTTTAAGTTCTGGTTCCTCTTGTGGTGGTGGCGGTGGCGATTTGACAGTTTTTGAGACTGAAATTTGCATTTTTCAGTGATAAAAAAGGATCAATTTTTGAAATTTCTCCGTTAACTTTTATCTGATATCCCCCACAAAAACCCTAGGAAAAATATTGAATCTTTACATTCTTTTCAAAGTAAAATTACTATGCGGTCAGCACCAGACAAAAACACTATGTTCCCAAGTTGATAATCATTCAGCGACCATTGGATCAAGAAGTCATACTCTTCGAACCGTTGGAATTCTGACAACCAGTAGTTTGCTGACACGTATGCCATGGAAGTCTTTTACAGCATGTACAATGGGGAGGAAATTGAATGGCACTAAAATGCACCTACATATTTAATGAAATTCAAAAAAAATATATTATTTTTATTAAAAAATATTATTTTTATTATTTTTATTAAAAAAATATTAAAATTATTTATTTATATTTAAAATTTTATTTTATTTTATTTTTAAATAAGTGACAGTCCCTTATTGAATCTCCACCAAAGTAAAATATGAGACTTGTTCTAAAATAGGATAAATCTCACGGTCTTAGTCCCATAAAAAATTAGGACCAAAAGCACTCCGGCGGCGAAAGTACTCTTAAAAAAAAGCTAGTAAGTAGAACAGTAAAGAAAGCAAGCAAGTAGAAAAAGTAAAGAGTGTAATTTTAACATTTGATTCATTTTCTTCCACAATCCTGGACGCCATTAAAAAAATTTATTGTTTGAAAATTTAATTTAGTTGAATATTAATAAAATTTAATTTAACTAATACTCCTTCTTTACTAAAATTATAGCGATAATTTTATCATATATATTAAAAAAATTTAATTATTTATTTAATAGATAAAATTTTTCTTATAAACTATCTATTTTACTCTTTATCTATACTAAATAATTATTAATTATTATAAAAATAAAAAATAAAAAAGTTATTGATTAGGTAAAAAATAATTATAATATAGAAAATATAAATAATTAAATTCAATATTGTTAATTATAAAATATTTTTTTAATAAACATAAATTTTATTATTTATATCGAATGTAGAGTGAACCTATACAGTCAAAAATCAGAATACTTTTAAAAAAATTAGACAAAGAATAAAATGTATTAAAAATTCGAGATACATGGTTTAATCTACTGTAAAGAGCAAAATAGTGGATCGCTTGATTCCCTTCTCTGAAAGTGTGCTGGATAAAAGATGAACTGCTATTAAGAAATGATTTAAGATGAGCAATGACAGTGTTTGAAGCTTGAGTGGAACTGGAAAGAAGAGCAACCAGAGTCTGAGAATCATTTTCAACTTGGATGTTTAGAAAATGATTATGAAGACACCAGTCCAGACTAAAACGAAGGGTATTAAGTTCGACCGAGGCTGCGTTGATAACACTAATGGAAAAAGAGAAACCAATTATGAATGAACCGGCTGCATCGCAAAGAACAGCTCCCCCGGTAGAATGAGAGGGAGTAAAAGAGGCATCTATGTTGAGTTTCAAGAAACTTAGTAAAGGTTTGTTCCAATAAATAAGGGATGATTTTAAGCTTTTCAAATCAAAGTCATCCGGAAGAAAATCAGAGAACGCAGGAATCGATCTGGCAAAACTGTCATTAGCATATGCTATACCCTAGTTTAAATACATGTATAATAGTTAATTTATAATATAACTACAATTTAAATAAAATAACGAGATTATATTTTAGAATAGATAAAAAAAATATCTCTATTATTTTTGGGATGAAGAGAGTAATAAAAAATATATGTTTGAAAATAGATATTAGGCACTGAAAAGAAAAAAAAATCAAAATTCTATTTTTTGAGTGAATTATGTCCGTTGTTTCTTAGAAATTTAATAATTTATTAATATCTATTGTCGATAATGGGTTAATAAATTTATGAGGAATGGCGAGTGTAATTCACCCTTTGCTTCTGCTTATCTAGGAATGCATCTGAGGGTAAAAATTCTGTTATTCATTAATAAAGGTAACTCAACAGAGTAAGGTTGCCACAAAAATAGGCCATTGTATTGGTCTGCAGCCAAAAAATGAAGTGAATTAATACTGAGCCTAATTTATAAAGTTACAGAAGCAGAATTGGAAGTAGGTTGATAACTTTCATCCTTCATTAGTTTAACTAGTTTTCGAATTTCTGCTCGTATTTCTCCAATTTGGGGATGCATCTGATCACCAACAACAAATACATGAACATGACTCTTTAGTTCAATCCAGCTACACCCAGGTTCCTTATTCACCCCTCGAACTCTCATAATGCTCCTTACCCGTTCTACGTCTTCTGGCCTACTCAACGCAGTGTAGATGCTTGACAATAACACATAAGTAGATGATTCTTGTGAGCCTAACTCCATTAGTTTCTCACCTGCATAGGCTCCCAGTTCATAGTTTCGATGGTTTGGACATGCACTTAATAAAATGCGCCATAAACACAAGCCATGGTGTATGGTCGTTGACTCAATGAACTCTTTTGCTTCATAGAGCTTCCCGGAACGACTCAGGACATCCACCATGCAGGCATAATGGTCTAGTTTTGGGACTGCATCAAATTCATCAAACATCATTTTGAAATACACCCAGCTCTTCTCCATTAATCCCATGTGACTGCAAGCAGAGAGAACGTTCACAAATGTGACATCATCGGGCTTTGTGCCCCCTTCTCGCATCTCCTCAAAGAGTTCCAGAGCTTCTTTACCATATCCATTTTGAGAAAGTCCAGATATCATTGCATTCCATGAGACTGCATCTCTCTCAGGCATCCTTGTAAAGACAAGGTTTCCCTCGTCTAGACTTCCACATTTTGCATACATGGTTGCAAGAGCACTTCCGATTGGAACTTCCAGACTGAATCCATACTTAATTGTACGTGCATGAATTTGCCTTCCTTGATCCAAAGCGGCAAGGCTTGCACAAGCTTTTAAGACACTGGCCATTGTTAGCTCATTGGGCAAAATCCCTTTCATCTGCATCATACCATACAAGCTCAGAGCATCTTCATTCTCCCCATTTTGTACATATCCTGCAATCATGGATGTCCAGAGAATAATATCAGGTTCTTGAATATAACTAAACCCTTTCCGAGCAGATGCTGTACAACCACATTTTGCATACATGTCAACTAAAGCAGTCAATATGTACATTTGGAACTCAAATCCCAACTTCACTACATAGCTATGCACCTGCTTTCCTTCTTCAATAGCACCAACATCAGAGCAAGCATTAAGAACACCAACGAGAGTAAATTCACTAGGATTGATCCCAGAAAAATGCATCTGAGAGAAGAGCTTCAAAGCCTTACAAGAATCCCCATTTTGAGCATAACCAGTAATCATAGCAGACCATGTGATGGAATTCTTATCACTTGACATCTGAAACATTTGAAGAGAATCATCTAAGCACCCACATTTAGCATACATGGTAACAATTGCGTTTAAAATAGAAACAAATACTAACAGCCCATTTTTAACTGCAAGGCAATGTATCTGCATGCCACCATCAATGAAGTCGGGAATGGCAAAAGCACTAAGAACACTAGTAAACACAAACTCATTCAAATCCTCATCTTCTTTACGCATCAGTTCAAAAATTTCTAAAGCCTTCCCAGCCAGTCGTTGAATCGCATATCCAGAAATCATAGTAGCCCATGTAACCGAATTCCTCTCAGGCATTCTATCAAACACTTTGCGAGCCTCCAAAAGCAGACCAGCTTTACAGTACATATTGAGGAGACCAACAAAAACATCATAAAAACTCGCCATCTTGATGGCAAGAGCGTGGCCTGCTGGCCACCCAAAGTGCTGGACAAGTTCGGAGCAGCAGTGAAAACGCCGGAAAAAGTGTGCGCATTTGGAAGGGTATTTTCTGTTTTCATGCGCTGAAACAGTTCCATTACAAAGTAGGAGCCTATGAGGGCCAAGCCGAGTTCATTATAAAGGGATAAAATTTTTTTTAAATTACTTTTTATTTTAATGTTTGGCTTTTTATATATAATAATTATTTTATAAATTTATTAATATATTAATAAGCATTTTTATTTGTAAAAAAAATTAATAAAAAAAGTATAAAAAATAAATTTTAACATATAATATTGATGTAAAAATATTAAAGTACATTAGAATTATAAATAATAAAATGTAAATTTAAAATAAAGAGAAGAAATTAAAAAAATAAAATAAATAAAGATTTTAATTTTAATTTTTTTTACTTTTTTAATTGTATTTTTAATTTATTTTTAATCTCCTAATTAAATGGATGAATTTAAAATTATTTTATTAAAGATTTTAGAATTTTTTTTAAATTTAGAGATAATTTAAAATTTTAAGAAGAATAAATAAAAGATTTTAAAAATTTAATGGATATAAACGTTAATATTTTAAAAAAATAAATAATCAAGGGAGAATTCCAACAACCTAACTTCGCCACTGGAGCCTACAGCGCTCTGTTGGGAATAGCCATTGATAAGGGAATTCCATGAAACTACGTCTTTGTCGCGAATTTGTTCAAATACAAGCCTAGCTTTAGGTAAATTGCCGCACTTGGCGTAGAAATTGACGAGACTATTTGTGAGGTATACACATGAAGAAGCAGTGGTTCTTATAATCTAAGCGTGCAGAGCCTTTCCTTTCTGGAGGCTTTTTTGCTGGGTTAATTGAACAAGCGAATTGAAGAAGGAGCCAATTTTACCAGGCAGAGGCATCAACTCTGTCTAGTTACAGTTTTGTGGCGGCAAAGAAGAGCTTTTCAAAAAGCGGCTATTTGAGCCTCTGCTTCTCAAAAAGAGCGCGCCTTTATTCTAGCCCACAATCACAAACGACAAGCACCGTTGAAGAAGCATCTCCACCTGCCGAAACACAGTTGACGGTCCCGCGCAATCGCGTACTTGCTAAGCTTCTCCGTGAAGTAAAACAACACGCCATTATTCACAATAGTCTCTTCCAACTCAAAACCGCCTTTTCTAACCCTTATTTTCAAATCCTCACCATGAAATGTTGTGAATCGCAATTCGAACGATCTGCGGCTATTTTAACCCATTGAAACGTGAAGAGCCTCTCTTATTCTCCTTTTTCATAAAGGCTGATTCGCTTTTTCCTAAATTCCCCATTTTCCATCTCTTTCACATGTAAAATCTATAATATTCTATATTGAAAGGTGCTATTGCGCAATACCATCCTTTTCTTGCACAAATTCAATGTTCTCTGTAAGCGTTTTTCAAAAAAATTTACGGCGGCAACTGCATGATTCCCATTGAGTGGACTTAGCCGAAATTCTCGAACTTTTTTAGTTTTCTGTTCTATTTAAAGGCCAAAGGGCGAGAGAACAAACCCACGCTGCGATCGCTAACTTAACTCTGTAAAATTTTCCCCCTTCCTTCTCCTTATTATCGCAACTTTCCCTGTCTTTTGAATGCGTGTACACTGATGTTAATCGTTCTTGAACTTGCCTGTTGCTTGCAAAGCTGGATTTTTTAAAATGATAAAATATTAATGACCACAAGCATGCTCTTCTCTGTTCTTTCATTTTTTCTTTTGTTGCTTAATTTATATCAAGTGCAATTGAAAATCATTACATTGATAGTCAAATTGGGGTGCAGGGTTTTCTTTGGTGATCCAACTTACACGATCCTGCGTCAAATTGAGGACAGCCACAGATTGACTTGAGATGGGTTACTTGGTACGCTTCTTACTCCAACTTCTCCATTTTTTTCCATATCCTTTGTATTATAATTTTTGTTGTTCAGATAGTCATTTCTTTATGGGTTGTTATTTCATTATTTTAGGCTAGTTCCATACATGTTATTCCAAAATCTAGCGAGTCTATCAGTTATAGTTGGCTACATTTCTGTTAGTAATTTTACCCCTTCTTATCTTTGTGTTTTTTTTCCTTGTACTTTCTAAAAATGCTGCAGGGATATGATGAAAATTACCATCAGACTGATATTGGTATGCTGCTTCTATTCTTCTTAACGTTTGTTGCTTTTTCAATCTGGTTCCGATGCCTAATTGTCAGTGCTGGTCTTCTAAAGTATGCTTATTTATTTGTCTTCAGGTGCAGCTATCCGTAATGGAAGAGAAATACTTTTGCAGGTAAAGTGGAATGAAATGGGTTCCATCTCCATTGGTATTATTGAGGCATTTGGATATTTTCATTTATTTCAAGGAATCCTCAAAAATAAAACATCAGCATATGATTGTTTACCTGAAACTGGATTTTACAATCTGAATCTTATAGCAGTTGGCATCAATATTTTGAAATTTTAAATTATTCAAAATGAAAAGCTGAGAGCTAGTAGAAGGTTATTGTTAGACAACTTTGCCAGATCTCAAAATTTGAATGCCAAAACCTGTGAAGGTGTGTATTTGTAGATCCTTCTGAAACTTTGCTCAACAGGCCTATAACTGGGAATCTCACAAGTATGACTGGTGGAGAAATTTAGAAAAGAAAGTGCCTGACATTGCTAAATCAGGGTTTACGACAGCATGGTTGCCGCCACCTACTCAGTCTTTCTCACCTGAAGGTTAGAAGGGTAATCTCTTTTAGGTTTAGATTGATTTCCTATTTTATCTAGACACCTAAATAAGAATAATTTTGTCTTTTATCTGCCAATTTTGTAATTACAGGTTACCTTCCACAGAACCTTTACTCTCTCAACTCTTCATATGGTTCTGAGCACCTGTTGAAAGCTTTACTTCAAAAAATGAAGCAGCATAAAGTCAGAGCAATGGCTGATATTGTTATTAATCACCGTGTTGGGACTACCAAAGGGCATGGAGGAATGTACAATCGTTTTGATGGGATTCCATTGCCATGGGATGAATGTGCTGTTACATCTTGTACTGGTGGCCAGGTACCTAAACTAATAATAGCTAAACTTTTCTAAGTGCAGACAAAGTAATGTTTACACTCAGCCAAGAACTAATCATTTGTTTCTTTAGATATGCTAAACTTTGTTCACTTTGTTCTGTTGTGTGATTAAAGAACAAAGTTTGTGTTTGTGGGAGGGGTTCTGTAAAGTATCTGCGGCTGTGGGGAGGGATCAGGGAATTATTGTGCATGTGTCACACTGGCAGATAAATTAACATGACTTGAACATTGATTTTAGTAAGAAAAAATAGTATGGATGCTAGTTCTAAAAATAAGGGTTCTTAACTGTTAGTGTCATATTCCAGGGTAATCGAAGCACAGGGGATAACTTCAATGGGGTTCCCAATATTGATCATACCCAACATTTCGTACGGAAAGATATTACAGCATGGCTGCAGTGGTTACGTAAAACAGTTGGCTTTCTTGATTTACGTTTTGATTTTGCCAGAGGGTAAGCAATTCTGCACCTGCAAATTACTGTCTTATACTTCTTTAGTATTTTTTTTTTGTACATTATTTATGTCCCTGCAATGCTCCATCTTCAGTTACTCAGCAAAATATGTGAAGGAATACATTGAAGAAGCAAAGCCAATATTTTCTGTTGGGGAGTATTGGGATTCTTGCAACTATAATGGCTGTTATTTAGAATACAACCAAGGTATCAGTTTCCTTTTGTACTTATTTGGTGTCAATAGTACACCATTTCTGGGGCAACAAATGAGCTAAATTCCAATTGGTACATGATAGCACACTTCCCTGATATCTTTGATTGAGTGCTTCCAGAAATCATGGGCTGTTGTAAATTCTTTTCTGAATTAGGTCAAAATACTCTGATGGATAAGGTTGGATGCTCTGGCACTGTATGTGATAGAGGAGCTTATGACTTAAAACAGAAGAATCTTTCTTGAAAAATGTATGCAGTTTTGAATCAATTACTATTAAAAGGGAAAAGTTCCCAGGCATATTTAGCTTTCAAAAATTTCTTGTGCTAATTCAAAGTATGCTTCTTGGAATGCTTCTACTTCTATGGAAGATTTGATTATGACAGGGAACCACCCTTAATCTTTTGGTGTAATATGTTTGGTGTTTTTCTAGAAATGGTTATGATGTATTATCCCCTCTTGTTTTATTTTCTTTTTCCTTTTTATTATGTTTTCTCCTTCCAGCCGATTTGCTTTTTATATTTAGAAATCCTTAGAAAGATTTAATAGTATTGGTTTATATGGAGCGTGTCCATTAAATACTAATGCTGTTTATACTTTCTTGTTAATGCCTCCTCCAGATAGCCACCGACAACGGATTGTCAATTGGATTGATGGCACAGGACAGCTCTCAACTGCATTTGACTTCACAACGAAGGGAATCCTTCAGGTACTTTGAAGGGTATTTGCTGCTTAGAAGGAAGTGGTGATCCATTCTTGTGAGGGACCTTGAAATCTCCCAAGCATTATGACTTGATTTTTCCTGCTGAACAATTTCTTTGACTTGGTGCAAATGATAGTATGATTCACCATATTAGCATTTAGGAATTATTAGTTTTAACGCATTTTGCTGAGTTAATCAGACTCTTTCTTTAGATAAATGAATTTTTTACTGGTTCACAAAGTTACATCATACTTTTGTAATATAAACTTTCTGGTAGTTGTTCATCATTAATCATGCAGGAAGCTGTTAAGGGACAACTCTGGCGTTTGCGTGATTCTCAAGGAAAGCCACCAGGTGTAATAGGATGGTGGCCTTCAAGGGCTGTCACATTCATTGATAACCATGACACAGGCTCAACACAGGTACCAAAGATGTTTATCATTGTTTTAACTAATGGGCCTCTATGGTTGTGGGAGAACTTAGGTGGCTACCATTTTTTTTTCGGAAAAAAGAGAACTTTGCTTCTGATGGACACTTCTATGGTCTTCCTTTCCTGCTATTTTATTTAGTATAGGCTATTAGCCTAAGTGAGAATTTGATCATGGCTTGATAATTCTATTCCCATTTTTAGTTTTATAAGAAAAATATGTTTATTCATAGAATTCTCACTGCATTAGAATACACTGAGTCGGCAATCTAAGAGAAACTGTAAGCATAAATAATCAGAAATATCCGTTTGAATTGATGTCTGAGGTGCCAATGGCCTAGAATTGATCTGTCGGGTGGCAGTTGAATGCTGGATGCATGAAATTGCAGCAGATGAAATAGGTATTAATGTCTTCTTGTTCCATCGGATGGTATTTCAGTGTTCTTTTTTAGTGTTTTTATAAGATAGCAAAATATGATCCCAATTTAGGCCTTTGTTTTTTATTCAAGATTCACTATAAGGATTCTTAGCTGCAACTGGGCTGCAACATGGAATAATTTGGTTAGATCCCTATTTTGCGAAAAGAGTTTCATGTTGCTAATTCCTAGCTACAATGAAGATTTGGTTGAATCATTTATCATATTCACTCTCATTCACAAGTATTGTCCAAGAATTTAGCTGAGTTTGCTAATCTTTAAATTTTATAAACTTACGGCACGTCATAAGCTTTGTCCTGTTTAATCAGTAGTGGTTTGCTGAGGTTGGTTAGAATTTTTCAATACTGTTACTTACTGGTGAGATGTACCTAGACATTATCCATCCTCGACTGAACTGAATTTTCCTTCAACGAATATTTTTATGTGTATGTCATTGATTTTAGATATCCAGTTCTTTTTCCTTGCATTGGAACTAACTGCCTCTATGATAATTGCATTCTTGCAGGCTCACTGGCCTTTCCCTTCAAATCATATCATGGAGGTATGTCAATTTATTGTCTTTTTGAAGCTTGTTTGAACCTGCTTCATTTCATTTGATCTGGGTTCGATTTGTCCTTATTTTTGGCTTAGGCTGCCTAGTGCTTACTACTAAAGGGCGTGTATTTCTAATGGGAACCACAAAATTTTTCTAGGATATACAAACTAATTTAGGCATTTTATTTTACATGGTATCGGTTGCAGCTTTGACTAGTTCTAGTTCACATTTGATCATCAGAACTAAGTTCAGAAAGCCTTCATAATCCTTATATTGTTCTTCAAATATTAGCTTTGACATCTTATTCCACGCAGGGTTATGCATACATACTTACACATCCAGGAATTCCAGCAGTTTTCTATGACCATTTCTATGACTGGGGTAACTCAATTCATGATCAAATTGAGAAACTGGTATGCTAAATTTCTGTTTCTATCTATTAAAACTTCATTGCTCGGGGAAAAGCTTCTCCTCAGAAAGCTTCTACTGCATCTGCAGATTGACATTCGAAAGCACCAAGACCTCCACAGTAGATCATCCATCAGGATTCTTGAAGCACAGCCAAACCTCTATTCTGCAATTATTGGGGAGAAAGTGTGCATGAAGATTGGGGATGGTTCCTGGTGTCCAACTGGCAGGGAATGGACACTGGCCACCTGCGGCCACAGATATGCTGTATGGCAAAAGTGATGACCTCCATAATTGGTCTGCATATTTTGGAACTTATTTCTGAGTAGTATTGGCTATAGCTACTAGAATGGTATTGCTTTTGTATGAATAAGGTTCTTTAACTCCAATTTTGTATTGGAAAACATTGTATGGATTATTGTCCTTGAAATTTGAAACTAATCTAAGAATAAAACTCCAAGAAAGTTGCTGCTGATTCTTTGTTTAATATAGCAAAGAAATGTTGTCTTTTTAATTTTTCCATTTTGAAGTCCTGGACTTTCTTGGAAGAATCTTGAGCAAGTAAAGACACGTGGTTTTTGCTGTCAAAAGTAATAGGAATATTTGGTACTTCATCTGCTCATGGCCTGTTTTCTTTTTGTCTATTATTGAACGTTAGCACAAATAATCTGGCACTGAATGGCCCTTGAAAACACTACTACTTGAGATAAAATGCTCTGCGGCTGACTGAAGTATTTTGAACTATAATTTAAAATCATCCGTGATACACTGATATTGTTTCTTGTAAGACAAACAATGGTGAGTTTCAATTTCAATCCAAAACCAATTTTCTTAAAAAAAAAAAAAAGGAAGAAAACATAAAGCTTATAAAGCTAGTATTATCAAATATAGAATGTAATATATACATGTTTTAGTGATAAGTATATATTCTTTTGAGTAATAAATTTAGAATCCTTTGAGTAATGGATTCAAAATTGATTTTGCTTTCATATATTAGTAGTAAGTGTATATTATTTTGAGTAATAAATTTAACATTCATTTCTCTTTTACAGTTTAGCAATAAATTTATATTTTTATAAGTAATAAATTAAATGTCAATTTTTGTTCTTTTTGTACGAAATATATATAGGTAGTTTTTGCTTTAAATTGGCAAATAATTAATAGGTATCATTAGCAAATTGCAATAGTTGTATGAGAACATTTATGCACAAATCCTGTTGTTGAACTTGAGAGAGAGAGAGAGAGGTGACATGACAGAAGAGCTGGAAAGATGCTTTCAACCATTAGCATCATAAAGCATCGTCATCGGCCTCATCATTTGTGTTTTGAAACTCAACCAAACACATCTTCCCCATCCGTCCCTTCTCTATACACAACAAGACATTGATTTTCTATCTTTTTTTAATTTTCAATTTGGATTATAGTGCTTATTGCTTAATATATAAATTCTGTACACAATTCTCTCTCTCATGTGACATGCACATTGTGTCAAAATAATTAAGAATCTCATTTTCAGTCTAATAATAAATATATATTTTTTAAAATAAAAAAATTAAAATTAATTTCCTCTCCTCTACGAAAATATCAATGACCTCTCTTCTTATACTTTATACCAATGTTTTTCATCTTATTAAGTGTAAATTGCTCATCTTTTAGTATTAGTATTGGAAGAGGGAATTCATTTTAAATTTATTATTTAGAAAATATTATTAGAAAATAAATGTTATCATTCTATTTTCCTTAAACCAGATTAGTAGAAAAGCGAAAATAAATACGGAATAGTAACACACAATTTGATAACTGAGTTCGGCCAATTATGCCTACATCTCCGGAGCTGCTGCAGACTTCTATTAAGGAAAAAAATACACTGTATTTACAAATACTCACACCTCACACCCAATTATCCCCAAAAAATTTTAACGAAAATTTTTTTAAAGAAATTACTTGACTTAATTTTTGCTAGACCCGCTCTGATCTTCCTCTCTATTAATTTTCTTTCTATTCTCTCTGATTTTTTGATTTTTATAACAATGGCCAAATGGCCATTTATATAGAAAAATTATAACATGTGAACATAATGTTTGGTGAGCCAAAAACATGGACTAATTACACGTGATTAATGAGCCAAAAACATGGACTAATAACGACATGGTTGTTGGTGCCGTTATTCTTGACAATCTCCCACTTGAAGACTGATTTCAATCTGTCTTCACACCTTTATCCATGCAACAGCTCTTCTACGATCTACTTTTACTGCAGGCCAACTAAAGCCGAACATAGCTTCAGTTTGTCAGTCGACACCATCTTTGTTAACATGTCTGCTGAATTTTGAGTTTCACTGATCTTCTCAAGTTTCAAAATCCCATCTTTCAGAAGTGACCGGATAAAGTGACATCGCAACTGTATGTGCTTCTTTTTGGCATGAAAAGACGAATTCTTCACTAGATGTATGGCACTTTGATTGTCGCAATGCAAAATATTATTTTCTTGTTTCTTGCCTAGTTCTTTCAAGAAACTTTGGAGCCAGATCATCTCCTTGCTAGCTTCCGTGACAGCGACATATTCTGCTTCAGTTGTGGAGAGAGCAACTATATTCTATAGTTGAGAGACTCAGCTCACTGTGGTACCTCTTAGAGTATAGACATACCCTGTAATGCTCTTTCTGACGTCAACATTTTTTGCTAAGTCAACATCCACATAGCCTGCTAGTGTCGTATCTCCACCTTGAAAATAAATTGCCTTATCTGTGGTACTCCGAAGATATCTGAGGATCCACTTGACTGCTTCCCAGTGTACCTTGCCTGAATTATTCATGTACCTGCTAACAACTCCCACTGCTTAAGCAATATATGGCCTAGTACAAACCATGGCATACATCAATCTCCTAATTGCTGAAGCATACAACACCTTTGCCATGTGTGCACATTCCTCCTCCGTCTTCGGTGACTGTTCTTTTGAGAGTCTAAAATGAACACCTAAAGGTGTGCTCACTGGTTTACCATCTTGCATGTTGAATCTGGCTAGTACTTTGATGATGTACTCAGCCTGTGATAACATCAAAGTCTCCGACTTCGTGTCTCTCTTGATCCTCATTTCGAGAATCTGCTTTGCAGCACCTAGATATTTCATTGCAAACTGCTATGACAATTTCTGCTTTAAATTTTTTATCTCTTGCATGTCTAAACCTGCAACGAGCATGTCATAAACGTATAACAATAAAATAATAAAACTATTGTCAGACTTCTTAATGCAGCAACAATGATCTGCTTAGTATCTTGTGAAACCACTGCTGCCCATAAAGCTATCAAACTTCCCATACCACTGTCTAGGAGCTTATTTCAAACCATACAAACTCTTCTTCAATCTGCACACCAGGTTTTTCTTGCCTATCTTAATGAAGCCTTCTGGCTGCTTCATGTAGATCTCTTCCTCCAAATCTCCATGAAGGAATGTTGTCTTTACATCTAACTGTTCAAGATGTAAATTCTCTACAGCTACTATTTTTAACACTAGTCTGATTGTTGTAAGCTTCACGACTGGAGAGAAAATTTCAGTATAGTCAACACCTTCCTTTTGCTGAAAACCTTTTACAACCAATCTTGCTTTGTAGCGTCTACTACCATCATGCTCTTCTTTGATCCTATAAATTCACTTGTTGTGGAGTGCTTTCTTACCTTGTGGTAGTTCAGCTAATTCTCATGTCTGATTTGACATGAGTAAGTCCATCTCATCTTGTATGGCAGACTCCCACTTGACTGAATCCTCCACTTGCATTGCATCATCTTAGCACTCTGGTTCACCATTGTCTGTCAGCAACAAGTAATGCAAAGAAGTCTAGTAACGTTGGGTTGATCTAAGAATTCTGAAGGAGCGTCTCAATTCTGGCGTGCTTGGCTCCTCTGCTTCAGGACTATTCTGAACATCATTTCTAAAAATCTCCTCAAACTCAGCAAATTCCTTATTCAGCATCTATCTTAGAGCTGCTTGATTCTGTTGTTAGCCTATCCTTGTACATCACATTCTTGTTGAATATGACATCTCCGCTTCTTACGATCTTTAGATTTTTATAATCCCAAAATCGGTAACTAAACTCATCGCCACCATATCCAACAAAGACACATTTGTTAGACTTGACATCAAGTTTACTTCTTTCAGCAGAATCTATATGTATGTAAGAGATACAACCAAATACTCTTAAGTGTGAAAGGTTTACCTCTTTTTTGCTCCATGCTTCCTCTGGTATTTCACCATCCAGAGGTACTGAAGGCCCACAGTTGATTAGGTAGGCTGCAGTGTTGACAGATTCAGCCCATAAATTCTTAGGCAAGTCGACGTGTATCCTCATGCTTCTGGCACATTCATTCAGAGTTCTGTTCATGTGCTCAGCTATGTCATTTTGCTGCGGTGTCATAGGAACTGTTTTTTCCATCTTGATTCCGCTGCTTGGGCAAAATTCTCTGAACCATCTATCTCTGTACTCCCCTCCATTGTCAGACCTCAATCGCTTGACTTTCAAGTCAGTTTCATTTTTCACCATTGCCTTCTATTTTCTAAATGTATCAAAGACTTATGATTTCTTCTTCAGAATATACACCCATACCTTTCTCATTGAATCATCAATGAAGGTGATGTAATACAATGAGCCTGCAAGAGATGGAACTCAAGATGATTCCCATAAATCGGTATGTACCAACTCGAGCTTTTCTTCCTAGGATGTCTTGCCAGTTTTCATGAAACTGACCTTCTTTTGTTTCCCAATGATGCAGTCTTCACATAGACCGACATCTACACTTTTAAGTTCTGGCAACTTTTCCTTTAATAGAAATGCCTTCATCCCTTTCTCGCTCATATGGCCAAGCCTCTGGTGCCATAGATTTGAATCAGCATCCATTACTGCAATGATATTCTCTATGTTTGAGGTTATATAGAGAGTATCGGTATTCTTACCACGAGCAATGACGACTGTGTCACGACCCAAACTGGGGAGCCGGGACCAACATAAGGCTATACCTAAATACAACCTTACAAGCCTAATTTAAATTTATTATTGTAGTGCAAAATTACTAAGTTCAATAAATTCATTCCATAATCAAGTCATCAATAGAAAATGATATTATCCAAAATCAAGTTCAATAACTACAACTCAAACTAGATGCAAAGAAACAGTCTACTCTTTATTACAAGAAAAAGAGTTAAAACACGGTCCGCCCATAAAATATTCAGAAATCTCTACGGAGTAAAGAAAATATGCAGACGAACCAAAATTCACAAAGAGAATGACCGAGCTCACTAAGGAATATAACTTCAACCTGCAAGTCAACTTATAAGGGTGTGAGCGTTATATAGACGCTCGGTAAGTTCATGAGATGCAGAGAAACACTAATACAATCAAAGTAATATATATCAAGTAACAACCACAATAATCACATACATGATGGTGTATCGGGGTCTACCAAATATAACATTCTCTTCCTTCAACCATATCCAAGAACAAGTAGGCACGTGGCCCCAAGAGCAAGTAGGCATAAGCCCCAAGAACAAGATCGATATCGATATATAAGATAATCTCCATAATCACAATCCATATCCTTCGTCCCCATTAGACACACCATCGCACATCACAAGAATATTCAATATCACAACAAAGCATTTAGCAAATAGCATACAAGTTTCTCTGTCTCCTATTCATAAGTGAGGCTAGGGCAAGAAATGATAATATATCGAAATTAGAAAGAATAATATATACGAATGGCTTATATATATATATTATTTTAGTTAGCAAATAGCACATCACAAATAATTCACATACACCCATGAACTTATCGCTCCTTTGGTAATTTTTCATTCACAATCTGTGAAGGTCGTACAATAACCTTCTTCATCAAGTTGTCCCACAGAGATCAAATTTCTTTTGAGACCAGGAATATGTCTCACTCCTTGCAGCTTCCAGGCAGTCCCATTTTGCAATTTTAATTTGACATCTCTTTTTCCCATGATCTTCAAGGTTTCATCATCGGCTAGATGAACCTTTCCGAAATCACCACTGACATAGTTCTCCATGATTTCTCGGCATGGAGTAGAATAAAAAGATGCCCCTGAATCAAGGATCCATAATTCAATCGGACTGTTAATGCTTAGAATCGCCTGCATCCTCGATCATGTTTATAGATTTTTGTGCGCCGATATCTTTCTTCGGAGCTCGGCAATCCTTCTTAAAGTGACCCTTCTTGCCACAATTATAACACTTGTAATCTTTCTTCCCCGATCTAGATTTGCCCATTATAGATCTTGATATACCAAAGTCTAAATTTCTGTATGAAGTTCTCCCTCTAGACTTTGTGTGTAGAGCTGAAGAGGTTGATGCTTCTCCTGATTTTTTTCGCCAAATTTCTTCACTCAATACCAGAACTCGTACATCGTCAAATTTAAATTTGGTATTTTTTGATGAACTGCTGATCGATGTAACGATAGCACTCCAATTATCTGGTAGAGGTGATAAGAGAATTAAAATCCGAATTTCATCATCGAATTCAATTTTCACTGAACTCAATTGGGCTGTGACTGTGTTGAGTTCATTTAGATGTTGGGCCACCGATGCCCTTTCTGCCATTCATAAATTAAATAACTGCCTCATTAAGTAAACTTTATTTGGGGCCGATGACTTTTTATACATGCTGGAGAGAGCCGCTATAAGACCCGCTGTAATATTTTCTTTGGCTATGTTGAAAGCAACATTACGGGATAATGCTAATCTAATAACTCCAAGGGCTTGTCTGTCGAGAATATTCCAATCTTCTTCTTTCATGCCTTCTAGTTTCGTTTGTGAATGAGGTTGATATAACTTTTTCTGATACAGATAATCTTCAATCAGCATCTTTCAAAAGCCAAAGTCTGCACCATCGAACTTTTTAATTCTCACTTTTTCTTCGTTTGCGGCCATCACACCCGCTCGAATCTGAATTTTCTAAAAAAATTTTGACAGTGAATAGTACCTCGTACAGATAAATAGTACTCTAGCCGGATTCCGAACAAGGCTCTGATACCAGTTGTTGAAAAATAAATATTATCACTCTATTTATCTTAAACCATATTAGTAGAAAAGTGAAAATAAATGAGGAATAGTAACACATAATTTGATAACGGAGTTCGGTCAATTATGTCTACGTGTCCGGAGCTGCTGTAGACTTCTATTAAGGAGAAAAATACGTCGTATTTATAAACACTCACACCCAATTATCCTCAATAAATTTTAACAAAAAAAATTTTAAAGAAATTTTTTAATAGACGTGATCAAGAGCACAAAATTTTAATTGACTTAATTTTTGTTAGACCCGCTCTGATCTTCCTCTCTATTAATTTTTTTTTTCTATTCTCTCTGATTTTTTGATTTTTATAACAATGGCCAAAGGGTCATTTATATAAAAAAAATTATAACATGTGAACATAATAGTTGGTGAGCAAAAAATATGGACTAATTATACGCAATTGGTGAGCTAATATGGATTAATAATGGCATGGTTGTTGGTACCGTTATTCTTGATAAATATATATTTATATATCATTAAATTGTATTTTATCTCATTGATTAATTTTGTTGGTTATGCTTGAAATTCTAAAATGAACAAGTTTTAAGTTGAAATTTTTTTCTTTATGAAAAATAATAAATAATCAAATTTTGAATCTTAATTAATGAGAAAAATTACCAATGAAAAAATCGGACTTTTGAAAATTTTAATACTACTTTTCAAGTTTAAACCCAGCCTATACTATGTCTACCCGCATCATATATGTAAATACTATCTTGAAAACCAAAGTCTTAGACATTAATCACATCTTCGTTTTACTATTATTCCATTCTTTATTCACTGAAAGAACATATTAAGACACTGTTGCTTCATAAAAAAATAAAAAAAAATTAAGAAGGATAGTTCACGATAATTAAATAATAGTATTAAAAATATGAGTGATGATCAGTACATGAGGAAATCATAATGATAATTGCATCAAAGGCAGGCAGCAGGCAGCCCACATGCACCAAAAAAGTGTCCCATACTTTATTAGAGAGCTCATAATCATAGATGCATGGCATTTCATTTATAAATGCTTTTTAGCTGCTCTTTGATCTAATAAAATTACTACTTAAATATACTAATATATAAATAATATAATTAATGAACCAAATTATATAAATTAAATAATATACAACACATATATATAGAGAGAGGCTTATATAAAGTTATAAGTTGACATTGTCAACTTTCCCATTTTAAGCTAGGGAAAATTCCAATAATTTGCACCAATTATATATGTTTCACATTATTATTATTATTATTATTATTATTATTATTATTATTATTATTATTATTATTATTATTATGTTGAATTTCTATTTTATTCATATATGACACTACTTATTAGTGACTCATAATTTAATGTCAAGTGTATCTCTATCAGACAATAAAACGATAATCTATTTCTCTTTGTATAATGTATTATTCAAAAATTAAAAAATTACTTCTTAAAAATTTTTTATGAATATATCTCATGTTAAAATGAAAGTATTGTAAAAATACATATAAATCATATTTTTTAAAAAATAAATAATTTTTCTTAGTTTATATAAAATAAAAAATGTGTTTAATTAGTAGGTATAGAGAAAATATACAATAATTACTGGCTAGGAACGCTAATTCATTTTCAGACGAATGCCAATAATGCTTATATAAATTATTCTACATATTACAAGACAACGTCAATAATGCTTACAAATTATTACTCTATTTAAATTATTACATATAAGAATTCAAAATGTTAGAAAATTTAAATTTAAACCTGCCCAATAATCAACATCATCTTTTTCTGTAATAGTAACTCTTAAGTAAGAGTATATATATATATATATATATATATATATATGCTGTCAAGTAATTATTATTTCTTTTGTTGATATACTTATCTAATTACATATGATATGAATTTTTTTTAAGTTCAGTTCAAAAAAAATTTTTGTTTTAAGAGATATATTATCTTGTAATTAATCATGGAATTAAAATTAAAGCCTTTATAATTTGTACATTAACACCACTTTTTCATAAAAGGTGAATAAGAAGGTCTTTTATAAATATTACTGGTTGATTAATTATTTTTTATTATCTATAAAAATATATATTTTTGAATAATAGATTTATATATAATTAATTTTTCACTCATTATACTAATACTCAACTCAACTAAAATTAATTTTAAATTAATTAAGATTGACAATATAAATTTTTTTATTTCGCTTTAAATAATTATATATTATATTATTATAAATATATGAAATTATATGATCATTTTTAACTATTTTTTTCTCGACATCAATACTGAAAAATTTTATTTTTCATGAAAACAAGCAAGACTTTTAGCCTAGAAAGTATTTTCTCCTATTATTAAATCATAAGTGTATTCTCAAATATAATTTAATAATAAATATATATTTTTTAAAATAATTTATTTAAAATATAATTTTCTTTTTTGATATTAACTCTGAAAAAAAATATTATTCTTCATGAAAACAAGCAAGACGTTTTACTCTATAGAAGTTATTTTCTCCCCTACTGGTCACGAGTCAACCCAAGCATGCAATTATAATTACTATAGTTCAAAAGCTAACTATACCATTTATAATATAATATTTTATGTAGTTTTTCAATTAATATAAGAATTAAAACAAAATGCTGTATAGAACTCGAAATATACTAAAGTTAAAGAATGAAAGTAATTAAATAATTCTATATTGTATGAGCAGCACCAAGAGGAATGAATGGTATTGAGTTTCTTTTACAAAAGGCAGAAAAAAAAAATCCAATACATTTCAATTGGTTTAACTTTTTCAAGCATTTTCTTCCTTACTTCTACCCCATTACTCGCAATCATTAAAAAGAGTGGATTTTCATGCATCGAACTTTTCAATGTTATATAAATTTAAATTCTACAACTAGTCAACCAAATAACATAAACAACGTTTTAAAATAAAAATTAAATTTTTTAACAAGTAATTTGTTAAGTTTCAACTGTGATAGTTTTATTACTGTATATGTTATATCAAACATGCATTCTTATATATTTTTTCTTAAAAAAATCGATTTTAAATTATTTTATGGTGCAGTTTCTTTCGTAATTTTTAAGATTAACTTAGTCTAAAGCATAACTTAAATTTGGAAAAGTCTAGATAAAAATTTCAACCCCTCAAAGAGTATGTAAATTTAGAAAATTTATTAGTTAATATACTGTAATAAAATTATCGTAGTTTTATTATATAATATGTCCGATTACTATCATGGGAATGTATTATTGAGTGTTATTTTTTTTTAAAAAAAATGTTAAGATTAATTTTTAATTGAACCAAAGTAATTGGAAATTATTATTAAGGTTTTAATTAATTTTAGTTTTATGTTTAGCTTCTATTTTGATTAATCCTTGTATGCACCCACTAATTATTTGTAGAACAAAAAGATGGAAAAATATGTTTATAATAATAGTAAAATGTATTTATAATAATAGTCCCCACAAATGCATTCACTGATACTCTAAGCTTTCTGAAAAGGAAACAAAAGTCATATACAGATAGAGAAGATAAAAGCTGCACCTGAAATTGCACAAAGTGCAGCCAACAAAGAGCATCAACTTTTATCTAACTCTCTAGATTTTATGCTCTTGATAATTTGATCTAATAAAAAGCTAAAAAAAAAAACAATAACTTCGTTTTCCATCTCAAATTTTACCAATATTTCAATATATATAATTCTCAACTCAATCTTATCATATTTAAATATAATCGGTAAGCTAAGATATAACTTAATAGTAAATATATTTTTTAAATAATATATTTTGAATAATTTTTTTCTTCTCAAAACATATTAAATATCAAATAAAATGTATATTTTTAAATTGCATAAAATATATTCTAATTTCTTTTTCACAGTGATACAATGTAGCAATTGAAAGCCGAATATAAATAATCCTAATATAAACATGAATTTAGAAATGCGAATCAATGCGCTCAATATTTATTCGATTTTCCGGTTAGAAATATCATATCATAAGAAATGAGAGACTGATGTTTCTATTCATGTCCTTGAAGTTCTTCATAAAGATTTAATTGAATAATATAATATTTAAAAAAAAATCAATTTTCCTTAAAATTTGATAGGTGAATTTCAAATTTGTGAGAGAAATTTTCCTGGTGTAAGTTCCATTTTTATTCAAATATTCATTTAAGCCATTGCCTGCAACTCATTTAAATCGATTAATTGTGTTTGGATAAATGGGATAAGAAGAAGCATCAAAATTGCTCCATCAAATTATAAAAAATATATTTAATTAAATAATAAACTCAATAATAATTTTTAAAATTGATCGATTTTCACTATGATACTAATTAAAAAAATCATGTCAAAAATTAAAAAAAAATGTCAATTATCATTATTTAATGGGGTGAGAATTAAGAAATTAAAGAAGGATTTTTCATCTGAAAGAAATTGAAGAAGGATGGTAATTATAATTAGTAATTACATAATAATAATAATAATAATAATAATAATAATAATAATAATAATAAAATATGAAAGTAATTAATAAGGCAGTTGAAGGATGTAGGCAATAATATTAATAATAAATGGAAAAAACAACTGGCAAAGAGTAAGAGGGTGTTTCTCAAAACTTAAAAGCTGGTCAAAACTGCTTATAAGCTGTTTTTAGATTATAAGTTGTTTATTTAAGTGTTTCTGAAAACTTAAATAGTAGATTATAATCTGATTTTAATCAGTTTTTTAAAAGTTGGGTTTTGTTACTTTTTTTAAGCACTTATTTTTTAAGCAGTTTTGATCAAGTAAAAGACCATACTATCCCTACCTAATCTTCAATATTCCAAATTTGCCTACCTTATACACTTTAGTTCCCATCAAAGAAATTTTATTATTATTATTATTATTAAATTTTTATTATTATTATTACAAAATAAATTTTGAATTGACATTTAAAAAATTATTTTTATACAATAAATAAACTCATGGACAGTTTGGTCATTTTGACAGTTTCTACAATTAAAAACTGATTATAAGCTGATTTTACAGAAACACTTAACTGATCATAAACTGATTATCAGCTGATTATTAGCTAGTTTACAGAAACGCTTAACTGCTTATTTTTAATCTGATTATAATCTAAAAATCACTTATTCACAATAAGCTGAAAAGTTCCAGTTTTGAGAAACACCCTCTAACTATTCTTAAATTTGTTCTGTCCCAATGATTTAATCATAGATCTGACAAACACAATTGTACCTCTTTTTTTTTTTTTAACAATTCAAATTGGGAGCAAAAGTACCTCTAACACACACTAATTGGGAGCAAAGTCAATTCTTCACTCTGTTACCCCAACCCCTCTCTTCACTTTCCTCATCCTTCATTCATACTTGCAATAAAATAATAATTCATATTAAAAAAAAATTCAAAATTTTCATGTTATTAAAAAATTAAAGGGGACTACTTTAAAAATACTCTAAAAATAAAATTATTTTCAAAAATTTATTTTTTAAAATATTATTTTTCAAATTTAATTTTAAAAATATCAAGATATAAGTGTGATGTATGTATGTATAATTGGTATACTGAAAAAATATAAAAAGAGTAAAATAATTTTGAAAGAAAAAGTTAAAAAAGTGATCTATAGTGTAGTTCTTTAACAAATTTTGTTCATTAAAAATATTAGTTTTTACATTCTAAATTGATATATATATATTTTTCTTTCATAAAATTAAAAAAATTTAATTTTTATTAAAAAAATAAATTTAAATATTTTTTTCATTACAGTTTTATTTTTATACGATATATATTTTAAATGATGGCGTATTAATTTTTCAAAAATAATGACTTATTATCTACGTGAATTATTAAGTTTTAAGCAGAACTATTTACGATTCTTTTAATTTTTTTAAAAATTTTGTTAATATTTATTTTTAATATAATATTTTATATACTATTTATTTATATAATAGTAAGTAAATTGAGTATTATTAATACCCGCTGTATAATATATTTATTAAATTTTTAATAATAAATATTAATATAATAAAATTTTTTATATTAGTTAATTTATTAAAATTAGTAACTGAATTATAATTTAAAAAAATTAAATATATATATATATATATATTTAGAATAAAAAAATATAATGGATTAAATTAATGAATATTTGCCTACCATAAAAAAATATTAAAATAAATTAAAATAACAAATTTATGTGGGTGATTAGGTAGGGGTGGGTGGTAGATTCGAAAGACTTTAATGGTGAGATTATAAAAGATGCTTTGGGTGTCATAAATAAGCATGCTTATGTAATTATATTTGTGAGAGTTTGTTGTTTTATTTTATTATTATTTTTATATTTAAGCCTTTCATCAGATGAAAAAGCAAACACAGACAGTCATCACGAAGACGTATCAATCGACAAAAGGAGAGATTTTATCTTTTTTCTCTCTTTTTTATATCTTTTGTATGTGGCATTTCCTTTTGGGAAGAGTGTTACACGTGATAATCTAAAATTTTATTTTATTTTTAGTTAATTAACGATCACGAGTCAAATGAATTTTCTAATAAATAAAATTTCTTTTTTTATTGAATTAATTCATACTCATTTTCTAATAATTTGTGTTAATTATATATAATGCTAATGGAAGATATGATTTTAATTTATTTTAATTTTAATTATTTTAAATTGGAATTCTTTTATATTTGATCATTGATTTGTAAAATTATTAGATTATATTATATTATTAAAAATCTATAATTATCCAATATTACAATTATGTGTTAATTGAAGGCTCATGACCAAGGCTTGAAGTTTCTTTGTATTCAATTATTTTAAAATTTCATTCTCCAATTCATTTTATCAATCATAAAACTATATTGATTTAAATTAATTGCTTGTGATTATGAAAATAGGCAAAGTTAACTAATATTAAGGGAGAATTTCAATAAAAATATTCTTAAAATATAGTGAATTATGATTAATATTGGTGTTAATAATTTTTTTGACTTAATGAAAATATATACTTGACCTATGTTTTACCTTTTAATCACATTTTAAAACTTTGTCAGATATAGGTCAATGGAGGATGTTTGAATTTTAGGGGAAGACCTTGTAGCGGAAGAAGAAGAATATATGCAAGATATATACACCTAGGATTCCACACTCATTACCTTAGTGGTGTCATTGCAGGGCCAACTATGGAGGATGAGTGGGGTCCTCTCCATATAAGTTGGTCCATTTGCTCTTTGTTGGATTATCGCTTACTCACACGCATATATATATAGATATGTATGTATGTATATATGTGCGTGTGTGTTTACATGGCTTTGTTGAACTAACCTTTAATAATAAAAGTGTTGATAATCTTACATATATTAAATACAAAGAAACGATATATTTAATATAAAACATAAGCTCTTTAATCTTAACTGTTAATTTTAAATATTGATTCTTTAAAATTTATTAACAAAATTTAATATAAATAATTTAGATAATTTGGATACCAATTATTGAAAAGTAAGATTATATTTTTAGATAATGGAAAAGTGGCTACTGTTGTAGTTTAAGTCAATAAACAAAAACAACAATAAATATTTTATTTTATTGAAATAATTATAATAATTTTATTATCTGTGCAGTTTTTTTTTATTATTTTTTTATAATTTCTAACATCTAATTTGAGATCATATGTATATTTTTTTCATCAGAAATTTGAGATCACATATGAAAGTGCTTATTTTGGACCGTAACAGTAAATTCATAGGAATAAGTGTAACCGTCACATCTACCGGACGGCCAAATTCAACAAAACCTCCTCCTTCTTCAAGAATATATTGATTGAAACATAAGAAAACATGCATGAGTTACATGACTTTCTTTATTATTTTTAATTAATTGCTTACGTGCAACACTAACAATTAATATTATATTAAAATTTTAATCTTACTGTATATATTTGAATTTCTTTTTTTATTGTATTTTAATGATTATGTATGTGTGCATGACTCATCTCAATTGTCCTAAAAATCAATTCAATTCTATTAAACATATACATGATGAAAATTATTATACTACATAATTACAATAAAATTACATAATAAAAATATTTTTAATATTTTTAATTATATTTTTATAATGCAAAGAGTTTTTATAATAATAATGCAAAGATTTAAATGTTTAAAATTTTAAAAATAAGAGTTTTGAGTTTCCAAAAAGCAAATAAAATACACATTAAGATTTAAATTAATAATAAATATATATTTCTCTGAAATTTAAATACAATTTCGTTTTATTGTCCTTGCAATATATTAAATTGTAGTAAATTAAATGAAAATGAAAATAAATAGTCAAATTTATAATTAATAACTATTTTCTATGGCGATATAATGAGAACATTGATGTTTTAGATTAGGGTTGGCTAACAAGTTAACAAAAGTCTATTAACAATTGATGATGAATTGGCTTCTTCACCCAAATTCATTGTTTACATATATATATCAAGTCAACAAGGCCCAAAGCTATTTCCACGCTGGCATAATGAGCTATGTTGATGTTACTTAGCAGGTGACAAACTCCATTAATATTTTTTTATGAGTGCCAACAATAAATGGTGTGGCAAAAGTAGATTTACCTTCATCATCTAAAAAACGCTCGTTCAATTTTTATTACTACTATATATTTAACCATAGTAAAAAAATAATTTTCCATAAAAAAAATAAAAAAGTTAATTAATAGAAAACAAAAAATTAATAAAATTGTTATTACATTCGTTGCATTTATCATTTTTATAAAAACAATTATTCCACTTATATTATAATTTTATAAAATTAATAAAAATTAATTAATATTTTTTAATGATATTATTATTATTAAATTAATTAATAAAGTAAAAATATAATATTTTAAATATTAATAAGTTAATAGGAATCAATATTTTAATTTATTTAAAATAATTTTATAAAATATTAAAAAAATTAATTATTTTTTAATAAATATACATAAGTTAATTACGTAAATTTAAAAGTAACGGAAATAGTAGCATTTTGTAAAGAAATGAGTGTAATTGTTTTGACCAACCGGTAAAAACCTCCTTTCCTCAAAGCCAAACATTAAATTTTAGTTTTTTTTTTCCTTTATTAATATGAAAGAGAAAAATTACTTATAAATTTATTACTTATATAATACTTTCTCCAGCTTAAAATTATAGTTTTATTTTTTTAGGCCTTTTTAAAATAGTAGTTCATTTTTTATTTTTAGTTTTAAAGATTATATGTGTTTCTAATTATACTCCACAATTAATTAATATGTGTTTTTAATGCTGAGAAGCAATTTCTATAAAATTATTAATTTTAATTTTATTATTAAGAAATATGAATTTTATTATTAATTAAAAAAGCATTTACGAAATATGAATGAAATAAATAAGGTTTGAATTTTTTTTTTCCTCATTATTGATAAATGTATTGATATTAAATTAGTTGTTATTTCTATAATAATATTTCCATCATAATTTTATTTCATTAAATAAAATTTGTGAATTAATTAGGAGTATATATGGAAGAATATGAAAAATATATAATAATTTAACTAATTTTTTATTAAATTGTATAAAATAGAAATTAGACTATAATTTTGAAATGGAGGGAGTATACACTTACTGCTGATTTGTGTTTGGATGTATTTTTAATATAATTATTCTTTTATAATTAAAACTAAGCATTTATTATAGACATGCTTATTATTTTATTTAGCATGAACATATTAATAATTTTAGACCTATATATATATTAACGAATCATATGTGTATATCAAATAGAGTTAAGTATTTTTTTTTATTTTTTAATGATTCTATCAGCAGGAATTCAGATTAATTTATGATTTTTTATTTTGAAATTTAAATCACATTAAAAATGCTAATAGCTTTATTTAATTTTTTTAATATTACTCTTTCTTACAGGCATTTGATTGTTATGAACTTATGACCAAACGGTAAAATAAAATCCATCCCTATAACTTGTTTGGGTCGCAGTAGCTGTGTGTAGCGGTAGCAACTAGCAAAGCATCAACTAATGGTAATAAATAAATTTTTAGTAGGAATTAAGAAAAGAAAAAAAAAAAAAAGGGATCGAAGTGGTAGCTTAAAAACAGGAGGTGAAGAGCAGAAAGAGAGACTGTTATAAAACAAAAGAGAAAGGCTGCATTAAGTTTAATAATCTGAAACTGATGAATTTTTGCACTTGTTTTGTCATTATTTGGTTACAGTAAATTAATTAATTAAACAAAGACCAAATTTTTTTTTTCTTCAGTTTAGTTCAGGTAAGATGGGAGCGTGTGAAAAAATTTTTGGCATCAGAAACGAGGGGAGAGGTGGTGAAAAAAGGAAGAGCATTATAGGAGATGGTGAGAAGAGAAATTATAGGAGAAGGTGAGAACAGAAGTAGAGAACTAAGCCAGAAAAGACTGAAGAGCAGCTAAAGCCAAAAGGGGTTTGGTTTCATCAATAACGAGGGAAAGAGAGAGAGTTGATAAGGGAAAGAATAACTATGATGATCCTTTCAACCCTTTCTCTTCTTCTTCTTCTTCTATAACTCATAAATATCTATATTATAAATATATACATATATATAGTATAAGCCTTATGAACCATCCAATTTGATTATTTATATAATTTATTATTATTGGTCTCTGACACCTCTTCTATTTCTGCTTTGCTTGACCCATTTTCAATTAATTACACCCATGAGCCCATCTCTCTCTCTCTCTCTCTCTTATTTACTGTTCTACCATCCTCAGTCTTCATCACATATCTTAAATATACCATCTGCCTCTCTCTATTATTCTAAGTTGTTTTCTTTGTTTGTGTTCTCTCTCTGGTGGTGAATTCTTCCTAAGCTGTACAATCAATGGGGATCGATTTGTTTTGAGCTTTTTCATGTGGGTTTATCAAAGGGTTTCTCACAGAGTTTATTGGCATTCTGTCCGCCTCCTTCTTTCTATTCAATTCAAAACACTTTCTTGTATAGCTATATATATGTGTGTGTGTATATATATATATATGGAGGTGGGCATACTGCCAACTGAGCTCTGTTGGTCTCTCTTTGTAAAACTCTCGAGATCTTTATCTTTCATCTCTATCTCTCTCTCTCTTTCCCTTCTATGAGAAAGACCGATAATCTTCGAAGGTAATATATATAAACAACTTGATTCACAGTTTCTTTCTTTTCATAATTATATGTTATCTTTTCTTGATTTTTATGATCAGATGATCATATTTCCATACCCTACTAGCTTCTATAACATTAGGGTACATACATATGCATATAATAGGTAGTATTTCTTTAATTTTATAATATATAATCTAGTGGGTTTTTGAAATTTCTGCATAATATGATTAATACAGAAGTGGGTTTTTGAAATTTCTGCAGAATATGATTAATACAGAAGTTACAAGAAACCATTAAATTAGTTACAAGTTTTTAGATACTTATGGAAGATTTTATTTATAGAAATTAATCATTTGGTTTGGTTTGTTCTGGATTCTGATATTAGGTGATTAATTTTCACTTTTAGACTTTATTTCCTGTTTTCCCCATTAATTTGTTGATGTAATTATGGTTTTTTATTTTTCTTTTTCTTCGTTTATAACGCTTCTGATCTAGGGTTTTCAGTGCTTTTTCTTCTTCTTTTCTCTTAATCTAAGCCAGGAAACTAGGGCTCAAAGCTTGGAAGCATTCAGTAAACGTTGCTCTACTAAAACGGTTTTGATTTTTTTTTTCAAGCTGCTACTTTGCAATTATCTTCTCAGTATATTTTATCTTAAAATATATGTAAAAATGGTAGTGATTTATTTAATTTGTAAGATCATCACAATCGAAGGTGGAGATTTCATTGTTCATGGCTTCATGCATGTTTGCCACCGTTGTTCATTTGTACTTAATTTTTATTTTATTTTACAATTTATTTAATTAATTATTGTAGGGTGGGGCCCTTCATTTTTAGGGAAGACCTATACTTATACGTTTTCTACAGTTGCTATGATTGAAGACTGACCCTGCTTTTAAATTGTTAATATTACAATAATTATAGCTAATCGAATATTAATATATGATAATATTATACTAATTAAATATTAACATGTGATAATATTTTATATTCTATCGTTTTGTTGTATTATAATATTATTATATGGTTATAACATTTAATCATAGCCGTCCACGTCATTCATTAGTCAAATCTCCAGGCGTCATTTATTGCGCGTGTTATTTCACATATCAATAAGGTTCGGCTGGTTGTATTATAATATTATTATATGGTTATAACATTCAATCATAGCCGTCCACGTCATTTATTAGTCAAAGTTGTTGACTGAAAACTTGAATCTTATTGGTATGTGAAATAACACGCTCAACGCCTGGAGATTTGAGTTGCCATGGTGGTGGCTCTCCTTCTCTAAAATCACTTTCGTTGAAAGAAGGTTATGGAGATTCAGGAGGGATAATTATTGTATTATGGGAGATGAAATATAAGTTTTTTTTTTAAATATTATTATAGTATGGGAGTCGAAAGACTTAAATTGAAAGTTATATTTTTAGTTTGATTTTTTATTTTTTTTAATGTTTTGCACTTTTTAAAATTGAAATTTTGAATTTTAATTTTATTAAAATTAAAACTTAAAGTTTTGGACAACTTAAAAATTATAGTTTTTTTTATGTAGAGATTTTTGGCGTCATTTAAATTAAATTATAATTTAAAATTGCAGTTTTGCTCATAATTAAAAAAAATTAAATATAAAGTAATTTTTTTAATTGCAGTTTTGCTCATAATTAAAAAAAATTAAATTAAATTGCAATTTAAAGTTACTATTTAATTTATAATTAAAAAAAATGAATGAAATTATAATTTAAAGTTATGGCTTAGTTTATTATTATAATACAATAATAAATTATATTAAAGCGTAATTTAAAGTTACAGATGCACTATAAAAAAATTATCATATTAAGAAATTTAAGATTTTATATGTTTTGCAGAAAATAATTTATCTTTGAAAATATTTTTAAGTAAAATATTTTTTAAAAAAACTAATTTTTGTTTGGTTATAATATTCAAAAAATTAATTTTATATTAACTGTTCACTAATATTTGAAGTATTTTAAGTGGCGGCAAATGAACAATGTTTTTTTGGAAAATATTTTTTGTGAACAGTTGGATCCTAATTATCCATTTTTAATATTGTAACCAAATAATTTTTTTTTAAAAAAATTATTTTTTCAAAAAATATTTTTTTGTAAATATTTTCAAATACAAGTTATTTTTTATAAAATATATAAAGGTTTAAATTTCTTGACATGACAATTTTTAAAATACATCAAACTGCAATTTGCGATTGGTGTAAAAAATTATAATTTTATTAAAATTGAAATTTAAAATTTTAGTTTTATAAGTACAAAATATTAAAAAAAATAAAGTGTTAAATTGAAAGTGTAATTTTTAATTTAATTTTTATATTTTAATAATATTTAAAAAAATTATATTTTAGTAATTTTTGAAGACTTGTTTGGTAATATATTAATTATCCCTTAAGGAGAAGTTGCTTTTTAAGGCTTTCTCTCTGGTCATAAAAATTGTAAGCAAAGATGAAAATGATGATTCTTCTATTCCTTTCGGTCAAAATGGGTTTTTGAATTTTTTTAGTGTACGACACATTAGAAATGGTAAAAAATTAAAGTTGGATTATTTATTTATTTATTTATATAAACTGGAGGGGACCATTGATATGAGTTATTAAAGAATTTTTTGTAGGAGAGGACTTCATAAAACTTAATGCTAGGGAGGGTCGCTTTCATCTCCTTTTTTTTTTTTTCTTTATAAAATATGCAAGTTTTTTTTACTTTTTCTTGTTAGTTTCTTATAGTTTCTGCGTTTCAACTCGGTCTAAAATAGTAATATTTAATTTTGAGTTATTTTCTTTAGGCTTGTCTGGTTGAAATTATGTTTGTATTATATATATATTTTTTAAATTTGAATATTGATACGAACAAGAGAGATTTGAATGAAAGTTTAATAGCTATTTCTTGGTCTACAGTAAAAGGGATATTTTAATTAGGTGTTGTAATGAAAGTTCTAAATGTATAAAATTGATATGAATACTGGAAGGAAATACAAGGGTCTTAAAACAAAATGAAACAAATCAAGAAATCTATCTATAATTTCATCGATAATTCACGCATTTGAAGTAAAGGACGAGCTATAATTCGCAGTAATAATGGCGGTACCTTCTTCACCTGCGACTCTTGATACTGACTTCAGTGAAACCCTTAAAAACCCTAATCAATCAGCGATAATTCATAAATTCAGTACAAAGTCCGAAATCTCATCATGAAAAGCTTTTGATCCTTACCATCATCAAGCTAAAACCCCAATCGAAATTCGAAAGCTTCAAACCCTTGAATTCCTTTTTAATCTAACCTAACAGAGAAACTTGAATGACCTGGCTTCAACCATTGACGGCCATTTCTTGATTTTTAACGTTTCGAAATCTCAGTATATAAGGTGAAGTTATACTCAACAATTATTGACTGATTTCAGATTAAAAAAAGTATTTAATTTCGTAATATTAATGCAATAGATTGTTATCTTTCCTATATGCTATAGAATTGTTATCTTTCCTATATGCTATAGAAAGCCACGGCTGTTATTAGTGATGAGTGTTAGAAATTTTTTTTTTTGGGTAAAGAAAAAAATAATTTTTTTAGTGATTAAATATATTCTAAAATCTTTTATACATTCATCTTTATTTTTATTAGAATACTTTTTTTTATTAAGAAAAAAATTTATCATAGTCTATTCAGTACGATTTCAAAATAATAATTTCCATATTTTTTTAGTTCAATTAGAT
This sequence comes from Garcia nutans, assembly GCA_947685225.1. Classification (NCBI taxonomy): domain Eukaryota; kingdom Viridiplantae; phylum Streptophyta; class Magnoliopsida; order Malpighiales; family Euphorbiaceae; genus Garcia; species Garcia nutans. Next base: position 59,642,521 of record CANTUV010000039.1, read on the forward strand.
TTATTAATTTAACCCAGATTAGAAATTTAATCTCGCAATATCATAGTTTTGAAATCAACTCTTGGAACACCAAGGTATAGGCACATTGGTAAATATTTATTTATTTATTTTTGAGACAAAATATTTTTTTATTTTTATGAAAAAAAAATTATAATTTAAATTTATGAATTCAGTACATAGGAAATATAAAAAAATCTATATACATGTCAAAATTAATAAATGAAACTTGATGTTTTAACTTTATCTGATTATGTAACAGAATAAAATGATGTGGTTAAGCAATGAGATTGAATCTAGAAAAAACCTGTCCATGTTGCGGATATTATTAAAAATTGTAGGTCTGAGGCCAAGAACTAAGCAATTTGATTCATCCATTAATATATTTTTTTTTGTGAAAATGAAAATTTATATAAATGAACGGAGTAGATGATGAGGCAATTCAAGGTCAGCAAGAGCAACCAAAAGAAGGGAATTGGTGACAATACTGTGCAGAAATCAGATTAAAAGCTTAGAAGCAGTAATTCTCCTGTTCTCCAGCTGCAATTCTAACCTTGAAGTTTAAGGAGACCAGAAAAGCACTGAATTCATTTGCGAAATTATGGACTTCCCATATATAAGAGATCTATTGCAACAGAAATGCATTTGCCAGTGAATTATAAGTACAACAAACTAGACTACAATGAAAAAAGTATATTTAGATTACCTGGGTATGTTCACTGCTGGCAAAGGAACTAATACAGCACTATTTGTCTACCTATCTAAATTATGAGACTAGCTTTCTTCTGCCCTGACTTGAACAAGCTATCGAAACTTGATTCGAAAGCCTTACTAGATTCTTGAGCTACAGAGGTCATTGAAAGGAGAATACCTTTTTCTTTCAGATTAGAAGGTTAGTTTCTGCAGTGTCTGAATTGGTGAGTCCTTTAGCTTGCTCTTCTTTTCAAAATGATTTATCCTTCTGCTAAGGGTTTTGTTTTTTCTATACGAAGTTTCAGATGTTGATATTGCATATGAAGAGGCTGATGACCTTTGTTGAAAAGAAAAAGGGCTAGGTGACATGTTCTTTTGTTTAGGAAGTGTTCTCTCCAGCCTTCCATGGTCAATCAGAGAAATTGATTCTATTGCTGCACGTTGCTTGGTTGCATCATCGACATATAGGAGATCATCAATCCTTGCCATTATATTGAAGGCTAAGCTTTCCATCACCCTTGAATAGCTCTCAATGATAGCATGTCCTACATCCTGCAATGAAGGAATGTTTTATTTTCCTGGGTTCCATTTAGCTATACTATTTCCATTCATGTGCACATTTGGGTGATTATGGCGCTCAACAAGCAGTAGCCAGAAAACTAGAATGTTTGGATGATAATATGTAGTCTATACCTTGTTATATTGAATCTTTTTCATGTCCAAAGTAGTCTGTGGAAGGGCAGGGAACCGCAGCCTTAGGCTATTTAAGAGGCTCTCAGCCCGTCTTGCTAGAATCTTACATCTTGGCTCTTCACCAACAAAGCTTTTGACCCTGCCTGCCCATGATGACCTCTTCCCAGCCCTTGAATGAACTCTCTGCTTTTTAAGGTATTTTTTCCTCCAAATGTGTGCAGCAGCTTCTATCCTATTTGCTATTTCCAAAGTTGAGTACTCCGATGACAGATCTAAGTAATCCAAAAGACAATCTGGAGAGAAGTGATAGGCAGTTATATGACGATATATGTTCTCACCCAAACAAGCCTTTCCACCCTGAAAAAAGTTAATATCCCAATCAAATTAAGCAAAAAAAAAAAAAGAAAGATGAAAAACATAACTCATTTACAAGTACTTGTCTAGCACAATAACATTCACAACACAGTCTTCACAATTAGAATTTGATATACCAGGACGGTGTTTCCTTACCTTGGGCAAGCTCTCTAAGTAAGTATTTGGAATTTCCATCTCAGATAACACGCTGTTATTAATTGCCATGGCAGCCTTAAGAATCTGATTTGTGCATTCCCTGCACTGCTGCAGTCTCTTTCTTGCATCTTCAGACAAACCATTCTGAGGAACCTTTGGAAAGGGAAGCCACCACTTCTCTGGCTGATTAATTGACAGTCTTGAAAAAGACGAAGACAAATGAAATGCTTTAGTTTCATCATTACCAGAAACTATTACCCCGCGATCAATATAATAGAACTCTGAACTGCAGAACACATCAAGAATGCTAAGCAACATGGCATCGAGCTTCCTGAGTGCTGGAAGGTTCACATGTAGATCTGAGCGAGGCCGAGGCACCATAACTTCAAAGGTTGCACCATCCGGGAATTCCTGCATTGATGGAACAAGCTCTACTATGGAATCACTCACGCATAAAAGCCATTCCATCTCCCGGTGCCACATCAACTTTTTTTGCTGTGCTAGTGGCTCTAACTTCCATAGCTCCCCAAACACAGAAGCTGCCAATATACATAGAAAAATGAGATCATTCTGTGGAGGATTTGAACAACAAAAATTATAAACATTTCTTAAGCAGCCAAATGAATCCAGCCAAAAAATGAAGTGAAAGTTATAAAATTCTCAGATGCAGATATAATTAAACCAAAACTAAAATAAAAGGAAGGTACAATAACTGACCAGAGAGCTTTGTGATGGCATTAGAGATGGCCAGAGCAGTACTAACTCCATTCCCTCCGCCTGACATGTCTTCTCCAAGCAGAAGCTTAGCAAACCGCTCTTTCATCATTTCAACCTCTGCAACCTCCCAAAAAAGCAATCAATAAAACCCGCAAAATTACAATAATCCTCAATCTTCAACGATTTGTTCTCAATTTATGCTTCAATTCAGTTGATAGAACATTATGCAACCTTGAGCCTTTAGCTCTTTCTGATGGTAAAAAAGAAATGACTAGTTATTATGCAAGAGTTAAGTTCAGTTATCCGCTTGATCAGCAAATTCCAAAAACCACACTGATTTAGCAAAAATATTGCCCCTAATGTTTCTAAGCACAAAGTAACAAGAAACTGACTGATTCTTAGCACTTGTATCCGTTCCTAAGCCTATAATTAGTAACTACAGCCTACTGGTAAAAGAATTCCATCAATTGTTCAAAGTCCATCAACAAACCAAAAAAAAAAAAACAAATCTTCTAATCGAAACAAATTCTCAATTTAGTCTAAGAAAAGGAGAAGAGAAAAAGTAAAAAAAACTGACCGGATAAATCAATTTCCGATTTCTCTGCCTTATTCGTAGGGATCGTAACGTGTCTACCACCAACTACTGGCAGCATTATAGGAAGCGGCGGTGGAGAAATGGAACCAGCAGCAGAGAATTGAGGTCCAGCGAGCGGCGAAGAAGAAAAAGAAGTAGAAACACCTAGATGATCGTAAAGCCGGCAAGAGAAGCTACTAGAACTCTCCGATTCACTCACATCCGCACTCAAACTATAGCTATCGAATTCTAACCGCTCACTCAGTTGATCAAACTCGTCCTCTGAAGAAACACTCCCCATTGATAAACAAAAACAAGAAACAGTAGTAATGCTCTAGAGAGAGCTAAAGATCACAGCCGTACATTCCTCTCTGGCGACCGGATTTCGGAAAACAGAGCAAGAGTAGAGTAGCGATTGAGAGAGTGAAAAGGGAAAGCAGGCTTTGTTGTGTTACCATAAAAGCTTTTTCTGGTCGGCGCTCAAGTCTCCGGCTCTCTCTCATTCATGCGGCCGTTGGATTTGTTAACAGCAGTCCCCACTTCCCACCAAAAAGTACACAATGCTGTTACTTTGTAAATTCCGGATAATCTATATTCTCACGCGGAAATACAAGCGTGGATTACACGGCCAGTTACTTGTGAATATTTTTGTCTTGGGGCTCTTTCGCACGCGCGCATGGAGACTCTATGTTTTGATTTCAATTTAATTTGGCGGTCTGGCAATAGTGTGAATCTAGTTTAGGTTTGGTTTTCTGATATAAATTTGTACCTACTCAACTGGCTGATACTAATTTCTCTTTTCTTCTGTGAGTATAGTGGAATGGTAATTGTAGCTTTTATTAATTACTTTTTGATAGATTTTTTAATTTTATTTTTTATAAAAACATAAATAATGCAAATTTTATGAAAAATCATCAAATTTTTCTTTGAGTGAATTGCAAACATCAAATTATATAAAATGAATGGATTAGTATTACCCTAAAATGCAAGTGCGACAATAGTCAATATTTCGATTAAATAATAATATATTTTTAACATTTTATAATTAAAAAATTACAAGGTTTACTTGAAAAATCATAAGGAATATTTTTAGAAAATAAGATTAAAATAAGAATGGAAAGAAATTGAAAGACGAGAGAGGGAAGTGAGGAGTGGTGGACTAGGCATGGAGCCCATTGCTGCTAAAAATGAATTGAGAGAATGACTTGTTGCAATACAACGGTTGTATTGTATAATTATTCAATAGAGAGAGAGGGGGTAAGTTGTGGTTAAACAAGAAATATTTAATATTTATAAATTTTTGAGCCAAGTCGGATCGGCCATAAAATTTATTAGTAAAAAATTCGAGGTCCGAGAAATAAATCAAGAAATCTAGCCTAATTCAGCCAGATTGAATAGGTTGAACGGAATCATCCGGTTTAGCGGGTCTCCTGAATAGGCTTTAGTGTCATATAATATGGAGAAAATTACACCAAACACTACATTTCAATTTTCATTTTCAATATCACCTCTCTTAATTCTTTTTTATTCATTTTTGACCTTTTATTTTTTTTATTTTACTTTTTCAATAATACGGTATTTTTTTTTATTCTTTTCTTTCTTCTCTTTCAATTTTTACTCTCTTTTACTTCTTTGTTGTCAAATCTGCACTTTCATTATCTTCCTCTCTCTTTTTTTTCAATTTTGTTTATACTTTTTTTCCTTTCTCTTCAATCTATGTTTTTAATCAATTTTTCAATATGTTTTTTCTTCATATCTGTGTGATATTTGTAGGCTGCCTCCAGCTTTCCGCTTAAGAAGAGCCCATGTATCAGCACAATATATCAACTACGATCAAGACTTATTCCATCTTCATTCATCTCGTTTGGTTATTAAATCGTAAAGGGAATCTGATCGCAAACCTATATCTTGCCCCATCAAATGCTTTTGAACTGATCCGGTATGTGGGGTTGACGGCATCACGTACTGGTGTGGTTGCAAGGATGCCCGATGTGCTAGGACCAAAGTGGCGAAAAAAGTTTATGTGAAGTTGGAAACAATGGGGCTACCTCTCAAGCCTTGCTTCTTCTCCACATTGTTTGGCTAATTAATCATGCTTGGTTCTTAGACTTGATTGGCGTCATCTGAATTTCTTTATATGATACCTTTTTATAAAGTTTTGAATTCTGAGTCAGAGGTGGAATCGACCTGCTGCTTTCATTATTTCCTTGATTATTTATACATTTGTTAATGGGTTCTTGTTAATTCTTGTTACCCATAATTTCTTCTTTTAATTCTTTGCTAATTTTTTATGCTAATTATTTTAGTATCCACATGCAGAGCATTTTTGTTTTTTTTTTTTGTTTTTTTGTTTAATGGAATGTGCAGAGGGTTGTAATAATTTGCCCATATTTATGAATATTATTAGGGAAAATAGTTCATAACATTAGAAAGTTTCAATAACGAAGAGAGTTTCAATAACGTAACCTTTTCTTCTCTTTCTTCACGGTTAGTAACCTTCTATGGAGACCTCTATGTTGTAATTTCGTGAATCGAGATAAAGAACAGTAATACTGAATTAAATAATAAAGATTTATCAAAATAACATACTTGTTTATTTAAATTTGAAATTCATGGACATAGAGCAATGTACATAGTGATTTTTTGGGTTTCAATCTTTTTATTTTTGTCACGACCCAAACCGATGTCACATGACCGACATTAGAGAACGAAAAAAATACATAACTTTTAAAATCTGTAGTAAGTCTGACCACTCGTTTACCAGTAGTTTAGATGGTGACAGTCATCGCTATCTCGAATCGAGCTCACTAGCCTAATAATATTATACTTTAATATAATATTACATCATCATCATCAGATATTTATTAATAAATATATTTAGTAAAATTGTAGAACTAAATAAATAAGAAAATAGACAAGAAAAAAATACTAGACAGAGTTTTAGGAAATAATTATATAATAAAACATATATAATTTAATACTCCTGCTGAGAAATAAGAAAGTGAAATGACCTAAATAAGCAGTACTTCTATGCTCAACCAGCAACCTAGAAAAAAATGGTGAATATGAACGAACGTTCGACTCAATGAGCTATATAGTATTTAATATAATACAATTATCTCATATATAACGTGCTCATACAAATGTCAATCAACCAACAAATCACATAAGCAAACAAGAATATGAGTAAGTCAATGTGGTACAAGAATATGAGTAAGTCAATGTGGTCATATTAAACCTCAAACTAGAGAGTCTATCCTCCTATTTGGTTTTTTTAGTACATATATTTCTTTTAAAATCTAATATATAGGGTCCACCATCATAGTCGTAGCCAAACAGCGCTATTCGATTTACAAGTAGCGCTAAACATGAAAATGTCCTCGCCGTTACGTCAGTCCAAATCTCATCGTTCAATATCCTCATATCATAAATCGTATTTTCGATCATATATAGTCTCACATCATCCTAACTCTATTCGGTATCATATGTTATAGCAAACACAACCAACTCTTACTCAACAAGCATTATGCTTATAATGATAATAATTGTATATATATTGTACAAACAGTTGATGCATTATGCAAATGCAATTATAAACATAAATTAGGGGAGTCATATATTATATTATTCTATATAACTCACTATGAATAAAATTCGATAATCCTTCTTATAGAGTCTGACCGAAGATGGAATAATACCTGAAAATTATTTTCAAACAATATACTAAAATTATAAGAACTGGGGCATATAGAATACTCTAAAGATTATGTAGAAATTTTGCCAAAATTTCAGCAGAACCTCCCATATAACTAAGATATTTCCCCCTGGAATAAATAAGCAAATAACATTTATAATAGCTCATAACAATTAATATCAATTTCATTGCCTCATTTGTGTCACCATCACAATTTTTAACATCTTCTCGCATACTTAGTATATTCCAAAATTGTTAAGTATTTAAAACATTATACTATCCAATTAAATTTCTTTTTTAAACATAATACATTAACTATTTTATTTAAATCATTTTGTAATTAAATAATACTTCCACTTATTTAATAATTAACTCAATTTAACTTATAATTATTAATATTCATATTAATAATATTATTATTTAATAATAATTATATTCATTATTTGATTCTCCTAATTAATAATTAGCTGCAACTAATTAATTAATCCTATAAATTTTATATAATTTCATTTGGTCCAGCTAAAGCATCAAATAACTAAATGATTATATTTTGATCCATAATCTAATAACTAGTTATTAAATTTACAAATTCATAATCAATGTTAATTGATTTATTTTATAAATTACTTAGTTATTATAATTTATATACTCATATTTTAGACATAATTAATTAATTTTATTAATTAATTATTACCAAATATAATTTTATCATAATTATTTATCATAATTTAAATCATAATTTATATTATAAATATATATATATATATATATATTAATTCTATAGATTATTACTTAAACAATTTATTAGTTTCAAATTTAACAAATTGTAAATATACAAATTTTAATCTATTAAACTATTATTCATCCATTAATTATACCCATTAATTATTATACATTAATTATATGTATTAATTATATTTTTTATTTTGTTAGTAATTATTAATTATTTATATTTATATTTATTAATTAATTATATATTTTTTTCTTGTCGAAAACATCGTCGGAATATTCACCGACACCGGACTATTGTCGAATTCTGACCAAACTAAAATATGTTCTAAAATTTATAAATAATATATCCAAACGAAGCTTGGGATGAGAGGAACTCAACCATACTTGTTTTGCCGGGAAAGAAGACCAAAATAGGGCCGAAAAAGTCATTGAAAGCTCTAGGCTGGCGGTAACTTCCTGAAGCACAGGCGGCTTGACCACGCGGCAGTCGGCGACAATCCACCTCTCTTTGGACTCGCCATTGACCACTACTTTTGCTTGTCCGGCGTGGGTAGCAAGAAAATTGACGAACGACGGTAAATCGGTCAAAACGTTCGACTGCCTCTCTCTCCCCTGCACTCTGTATCTCCTCTCTCTCTCTCTTTCTCTCGCTCCTATTAATTATTTTATTATCTCTTCATTTATTTCAAATACATGTTTATATATATTATTTATTTATTATTATTCTTTTTTATATAATTTAATTAATAATAATACTACTATTATTATTATTATCCTTATATTATTTATTTTTATTTAATAATTTAAAATTTTAGATCATTACAATTTTTTATTTTGTAAATCTTTTAACTTTTTTGTTTAATTATTTTTTATATTTCAAATGTATTGATTGAGAATTTTTTTTTATTTTTCTAATATAACGTACTCTACATATTCGATAAAATGCTTTAAATAAATAATTTTTTTAATTTTTAACTTTATATAATTTAACATATTATATCAACTTATAACTGACTATATTAACTAAGGAATAATAATACATGTGTGTATATGTGGGCATATTGTGAAAGAATAATAGTATGTGGGTATATGTTACATATACTTTAACTAAATAATTATAATATATATAAGTATTTGTCAGTATATGTTACACGTACTTTAACTAAATAATAATAATATATGTGAGTTTTTTTTTTATTTTTTTTTATGAAAGGCTGAACAAACTTAGCAATTTAAAGAGCGGCTCAGTGATAACCAGCTCCGGAAATTACTAAGCCAGTCAGATATTTTAATATATGTGAGTATATATTAATATATATTGCATATGCTTTGACTAAAAAATGACATTTTTATTAATATAGGCACTGTATTTTTTATAATATGTAAGTATATATTACATATCATTTAACTAAAATATAATATTTTTATAAATATTTGGCTCCATATTTTGAATGTTAAAATCATCACCTTATTTAAAAAAAAAATTAAAAACATTTTTGTAGTATTTTTTACTGCATTTTTTATAATAAATCTTTTTGTAAGTTATTTTCGTAATTATCCCAAATATTAGGCTTAGACTAATATAAATCCAACCTATGAGGTTCTGTGGTAAATTTTTAAAAAATAAGAGTATAAAACTATTACATATTCAATTATATGTTGGTATATGTTACATATAATAATATATATTTATTAAAAATTTAAAAGAATAAGAGTATAAAAGTGATATATAGTTATTTATATGTTGATATATATTATACATAATAACATATATAAATTAAATTTATAAAACTAAGTTAATTAAAGAATAATATATGTGGATATATGTACATACATTTTACATATACTTTAACAGAAAAATGATATATGTGAGTATATATTATATATACTTTGACTAAATAATGATATACGTAAATATAAGTGTATGTTACATTTACTTTAACTGAAAAATAATATTTATAGGCATATGTGGGTGTATGTTATATATATTTAAAGAATGGTATATATGGATATATATATATATGTGTGTGTGTGTGTGTTACATGTACTTTAACTGAAAAATAGTGTATGTAGGTGTATATTACATATACTTAAACTGAATAATGATATATGTGGATATAAGTGGGTATATGTTATATATACTTTAACTAAATAATAGTTATTATAGGTATATGTGGGTATATGTTATATAAATTTTAACTAAAAAATAATATGTGGATATATATAGGCATACATTACATATACTTTAACTGATAAATAGTATTTATAGATATATATGAGTATATATTACTTATATTTTAACTAAAAAAATGGTATAAATGGATATATATAGGCATATATTACATATATTTTAATTGATGAATGATTTTTATAGATATATGTGAATATATATTGATATATGCGAATATATATTGATATGTATAGATATATGAAGATATATGTGAATATGTATTACATATATTTTAGTTACAAAATAATATTTTTATAAATATAGGCTCTATGCTTCTAACAATATATGTTAGTACATAGTGGTATACGTGGATATATATTATATATATTTTAATTAAAAAATAATATATATAGGTGTATGTTGGTATATGAAGATATATATTAATATATATATAACTATTCTTACATATTTATTTATATGTGGATGTATCTTATATATAGCTAAATATATCTAAAAAAATAACAATATATGTTGGTATATTTTACATATAACTAAATATACGTGGATATATATTGAATATATATATATATCGTATATATGTCGATATATATCAGTATATATTACATATAACTAGATATATATTATTTATATGTAGATATATATCGATATATGTTATATATACTTTAATTAAAAAATAATAGTATATGTATGAATATATGTTACATGTAGCTAGATATATATATTATGTATATGTAGGAATATATAGGTATATGTTGTGTATAAAATGATATTTTTATAATTTTATATAAAAAATATTTCAAATTATTTTTAAAAGTATAAAGTAAATAAAATATATTAATATAAATAAAAAATCATAAAAAATCACCTAAAAAAAAGAATGAAAAAAATATATAAGAATAACAATACATTTAGTATATATTATATATATTTTAACTAAAAATAATAATATATGTGAGTATATGTCAATATATATGGATATACATAGGTATATAACTATTTTATATTTTATTTAAAATTTAAAATTTTATTTTCAAAATAAGACCGTATGTGGATATTTATTTTATATAAGTAAATACTTAATATAAATATTTTTAATTTAATATTTTAAAATTTTATTTAAAAAATAAAAATATTGTCTAAAAATATTTTTATAGTATTTTTTACTGTAATTTTTTTTATAATAAACCTTTTCAAAGTTGTTTTCGTAATTATCCTAAAAGATTAGGCTTAGAATAATGTAAATCCAACCTGTGAAGCTCTATGGTAAATTTAAAAAAATGAGAGTATAAAATTAGTATATATTTAATTATATATTAATATATGTTACATATAATAAAATATATGTATTAAAATTTAAAAGAATATGAGTATAAAGTGATATATAGTTAGTTATACATTGATATATTTTATATATAATAACATATATAAATTAAATTTTAAAAAATTAAGTTAACTAAAGAATGATATATGTGAATACATGTACATATATTTTATATATACTTTAACAAAAAAAATAATATATGTAAGTATTTATTATATATACTTTAACTAAATAATGATATATGTGGATATAGATATATGTTACATTTATTTTAATTGAAAAATGACATTTGTATGTATATGTGGATGTATGTTATATATACTTTAATTAAAAAATGGTATATATTGATATATATATATATGTATATATTACATATACTTTAACTAAAGAATATTATATGTAAGTATATAAAACATATACTTTAACCGAATAATGATATATGTGGATATAAGTGGGTATATATTACATATACTTTAATTAAAGAATGATTTTTATAAGTACATGTGAGTATATGTTATATATATGTTAACTAAAAATAATATATATGGATATATGTAGGTATGCATTACATATATTTCAACTGAAGACTGTTATTTGTAAGTATATATGAGTATATATTATATATATTTTAACTAAAAAAATTATATATATGGATATATGTAGGCATATATTACATATATTTTAACTGGCGAATGATTTTTATAGGTATATGTGAGTATATATTGATATATGTGGATATATATCACATATACTTTAGCTGCAAAATGATATTTTTATAAATATAGGTTATTTGTTTCTGATAGTATATGTTAGTATATAGTGATATTTGTAGATATATGTTATATATATTTTAACTAAATAATAATAATGTACATGGATATATGTTGATATATAAAAATATATATATTAGTGTATATATAATTATTCTTACATATTTATTTATACGTGGATGTATCTTACATATAACTAAATATACCTAAAAAATAATAATATATATTGATATATTTTATATATAACTAAATATACGTGGGTAGGTGTGTCAAAATGGGTAATGACATAACAATAAGATATATTAAATACGTGAAATTAGCGGATCAGTGTTGACCTTAAACGGATTAGTGTTGACCTTAAATGGATTAATATCATAAATGGGTTGACCTGTTTATGACACGACTTTAAAAGAATCGTATAACGGATTAACAAGTGAACCCGCTATAACTCATTTAACTAAAATGACGTAATTTTATACAACTCAAAACTATATCATTTTATTAATATTTGATTTAAAAAAATAAAAATAAGTATTATATATTTATTATATTATTATATGATGTATTATTACTTATTTAAAAATAATTTTTTTAATTTTTTAATTACTCTTATTAAAAATTATTAATTTCATCTAATTACAAAGATTTATTGATTATTTTATTAATTAATTTAAATTTAATTCTTTTAGAATTTTAGAAATTATTTTCTTAAATCAAATGTTAAAAATTAAAAATTTTAATATTTTATATTAAATAATTTTTTTAATTTAGAATAGAATTTATAATAGAAAATAAAATAAAAATTTCAAAAAAATATTGCAAAATTTGTATCGAAAATTTTATATTATCTCCTTAATTTTTTTAAATAAGTTTTAAAAATAAAATATAATACACACTTATTATTTATTATATATTAATTGTGTTATATACTTTATTTTTATATATTTTAAAGAAAATTTTAATATATGTATATTTTAAAATTATTTTAATTATAATTTTATTATATTAATAAATTTTAATTAATTATTTAAGAATATAAAATTATTATAAATTAAAAATATTATATGAATTAAACAGGTTACGTCGTGTTATGTGATCTGTATATAATTTATTTAATTAATTGTGTTATACATATCATATCCGTATAATTCGTTTAATTTTTGTGTCGTGTTCGTGTTAACACAATTAATAAATAGGTCATGTTCGTATCAACTTTAATCGTTTCATTAGAATGTGTCAACCGGACATAAATATAACCCGCCAACCCATTTTAACACCCTTAATATAGATATATATTGCAAATATATATATATATTATATATATGTCAATATATACCAATATATATATTATATATCGATATATATTATATATATAATTTTATATTAAAAATATTTTTAAAAGTATAAAGGAAATAAAATATATTAATATAAATAAAAATAAAAAAATCATAAAAAATCACAAAAAAATAAATACAAAAAAAGAATAAAAATATATATAAGAATATATACTTCAATTAAAAAATAATAATATATATAAGTATATGTTAATATATATGGATATATATAGGTATATAATAATTTATATTTTTATTTAAAATTTTATTTTTAAAATAAGATTGTATGAGAATTTTATTATATATAAGTAATTATTTAATATAAATATTTTTAATTTAATATTTTAAAATTTTATTTAAAAAAATAAAAAAATAAAATGTTTAGTGTTTTATAGTATACCTATTTTAAAAGTAACAAGCACAATTTTTATTTAATATTTTTATAAAAAAATACTCTCTCCGTATTATTTACATAGAAAAATTTTTCTTTTTTGGTGTATCTTTTATATAGAAAATATGTCATTTTAGATAAATTTTAGAGAGTGAAATGAGACAAAATACCATTTATACCCTTGCCTTAAAAGTAGGTTTTGAGAGATATTTTTAGGGGTATTTAAGTAAATAGAGATGAAAAAAGTTAAATTTTTTTAATTTTTGTGTCTATTTTATTTTTTTTATGTAAATGATACGGAGAGAGTATATAAATATGATATTTTTAAAAATAAAAAATAGTAATATTTTTAAAAATAATTCTTGTTTTTAGTGTAGTTTTATAAGTGCTCCTATTATATAATATAATTTTCCCGACATCAGAATGTAGATAGCATGAGGTCCGAAAAAGTGCGTAAAAGGACACGATATGACTTGCGAATAACAAGTCCATAGATTTCCAAAGAGTATGGCGACATAGTAGAAGAGTAATGGCATCATTTTGGACCCAAAAGCGCACAAAATCCACTAAGACAAAAACCATCTCCATAACTTAGGATGGCAAACGGCCACATTTAACGGCGTCATAATGTTCTCATACGCTCGTCACTTCCACTTCTTTCCCTCTCCTCCTTATATTTCCACTCCTCGCTTTACGCGCAGCCTTCAAAAACTCGCTGTATTAAGTACTCTTCGTCCTCCTCATTTCATGTTTCATTTGACCAAGCAAACCTCCGAAAAAGCAGTTCTCTTCTCTCGGTCAACAATGGGGTCGCTCTCTGCTTTCAACGGTGGAGCCTTACATTATCCAGTTGCTCGCCGGGATGAGTCTGTCGTCGACGATTACCACGGCGTTAACGTCTCTGATCCTTATCGATGGTAATGAATTAGATTTGAATTGTTTTTTTTTATTTAAATTTATTAGCAAAGCAATTTGTTTGATTTGTTTGTTGTTGATTGATTTTTTTTTCTTTGTAGGCTTGAAGATCCAGACGCCGAGGAAGTAAAAGAGTTCGTGGAGGAGCAGAGGAAATTGACGGAAAGTGTGTTGAAGTCATGCGACGTGAGGGACAAGCTTGGTGAGAGAATTACAAAGCTATTTGATCATCCACGGTACGACGCGCCGTTTAAACGCGGTGATAAATATTTTTACTTCCATAACACTGGTCTTCAAGCTCAAGACGTCCTCTATGTTCAGGTAGTTAGTGAGTTATTAGTAGAATTTAACATAATTTTAGAGAAGATGATTGGAGATTATGTCTGTTTATCGTTTTTGAATGTTTTTATTTGATTACAAATTCAGGATAGTTTGAATGGAGAGCCTGATGTTTTACTTGATCCTAATGCGCTTAGCGAGGATGGATCTGTCTCGCTGAACACGCTTTCGGTCAGTGAAGACGCCAAATATTTGGCATATGGGCTTAGCTCGAGTGGAAGTGATTGGGTCACAATCAAAGTTTTGCGAATTGAGGATAAGAGAGTTGAGGCTGACACGTTATCTTGGGTGAGAGTTTGCTGCATTTTATTTTTGTTTGGAAAGGCGAGAAGTTTTGAGTGTTTGAATGGACATGACTTGTGAGATTATTGATATATATGTATTTGATTTTACAGGTTAAGTTTTCAGGTATTAGTTGGACCCATGACAGCAAAGGGTTTTTCTATAGCCGTTATCCACCTCCTAAGTATGTAATAATCTTGTCATGTACATTTGATATGAGATTACAACTTTGACTTGTGACAGTTTTGAGCTAAATTTTAGGAATTACATGTAATAAATTGGGATAAAATTAGGAAAACCTGAATTCAGTTATTAAGGAGGGTAACAGAAATGGATTAGAAACAACTAGGATATTAGATGGATATAGATTGAAAATTCGAATTTTTCTGCAGAGGGGGAGAAAATGTGGATGCTGGGACAGAGACTAATTCTAATCTTTACCATGAACTGTACTATCATTTCTTGGGTACGGATCAATCTGAAGATATACTGTGCTGGAGAGATCCTGAAAACCCCAAATACATGTTTGGAGCTAGTTTAACTGAAGATGGAAAGGCAAGGCTCGTTTCATGTTTATATTTTATGCCTTTGTTGAGCATTGATTGCTGAAGTGGTTTATACTTTATTTGTCTTGAGTTAGTTTGAATTCTCACCTCATCCTTCTCCTAAATCATTTTAGGGAAGTCATTACATAAGAATTGTAGAATTATCAATTGATAAGGAAGTCATTATACTGAAATAAGAAGTCTTGCTTCAGTTTATGGAAGTACATACTCATGGGCTTCTAATTAAAACATATTTCCTTTTGGATTTATTTTCTTTAGTACAAAGGCAATGCTCTAAAGGTTTTTTTGAAGATCTAGCTGGAGATTGTAGGAAGTTTAACTGCATTTAATCGCCAAGGAAACAGTTAATTGATGTGGAAGCCCTTATGAGTTGGAGCTTTGTTCTAAAGCAAAATCTTTTGGGTATTGTTATTATTCGAGTTATTTGGTCAAACAACTCCTTGTGTGTTTTTATGTGTTGAAGTGGTTAATGTAGGCCTACTCATTGCTCATACATGTAATCTTGGAGTTAAATTACTTAATTTTGGTGCATATAGCAAAGTCAAGAATGTATTTTTCTGTTAAACTGATATCAGCCTGACTCAACTTTGTATGTTATTCTGCAGTATCTTCTCCTTTATATTGAGGAGAACTGTGATCCAGTCAACAAAGTATATTACTGTGATATGTCTGCATTTCCTGAAGGCCTTGGAGGATTCAGAGGAGGAAATGGTCTCCTGCCATTTATTAAGCTTATTGATAACTTTGATGCACAGTATCAAGTCACTGCAAATGATGAGAGCTTGTTTACTTTTTTGACCAATAAGGATGCTCCTAAATATAAACTTGTCCGGGTAGATCTGAAGGAGCCAAGTACTTGGATAGATGTTATCCCTGAAGCTGAAAAAGATGTCCTAGAATCAGCATGTGCTGTTAATTATGATCAAATGATTGTGAGTTACTTGAGTGATGTGAAGTATGTTCTGCAGGTAAGGGAGCTGAAAACAGGATATCTGCTGCATCAATTACCAATTGACATTGGCACAGTTAGTGGGATATCTGCACGGCGCAAGGATAGTACTGTATTTTTTGCATTTACTAGTTTTCTGACCCCTGGTATCATTTACCAATGCAATTTAGACAGTCAAGTTCCTGATATGAAGATATTTCGTGAAATTACTGTACCGGGATTTGATCGCAAAGAGTTCCAAGTGAATCAGGTGATTGAAACTTTTGTTTATATTTTAGTGGCATCAACTTTATTAGGCACATTGCTCTTCCCAATCCCTTGTAGATCACCACCTTGCTAAAGACAAATTTATTATAAATATATTCTTTGTTTTTATCTAGGTATGCGCCCAGATGTATTTCCTAATGTTTTTGATTCTTTATTTACAGGTTTTTGTTCCTAGCAAGGATGGTACTAAGATTCCTATATTTATTGTGGCCAAGAAGAACATAAAATTGGATGGATCACACTCATGCTTGTTATATGCATATGGTGGATTTAACATTAGTCTGACACCATCATTTAGTGTCAGTCGTATTATACTCATTAGGCATTTAGGTTTTGTTTACTGTGTTGCAAATATACGTGGTGGTGGAGAATATGGTGAGGAATGGCATAAAGCAGGTTCACTTGTGAATAAGCAGAATTGCTTTGATGATTTCATTTCTACTGCTGAATACCTAATATCGAGTGGTTATACACAGTCAGGTAAGTTGTGCATTGAAGGTGGAAGCAATGGTGGGCTTCTTATTGGTGCTTCCATTAATCAGGTAGAAAGTCGATTCATTTTCGTGATGCATGTCATTTACATCTTCTATTGTAATTTAATTTTGTTCACCACATTACCTTTTTTTCTTTTTTTTTCAGAGACCAGATCTTTTCGGCTGTGCTTTGGCCCATGTTGGTGTTATGGACATGCTGCGCTTTCACAAGTTTACAATAGGTTAGTTGTCATGCTTCGGCTGTACTAATAATTTCTTTGTTTTGAGAACTAATAATTTTTTTTGGCATTTTGATTTGTTTTGTAGGTCATGCATGGACTTCTGATTATGGCTGTTCAGACAAAGAGGAAGAGTTCCATTGGCTAATTAAGTGAGTAAAACTCAGTATGAGAACTTGATGTATCCTGCACTTGAAAATTCTCAATTTAAAATTCTTTGGCATTTTCTTTTTGCAGGTATTCACCACTGCATAATGTGCGGAGGCCATGGGAACAGCATCCCAATCAACCTTGTCAGTACCCAGCCACTATGTTGCTGACAGCTGATCATGATGATCGAGTTGTGCCATTACACTCACTCAAGTTATTAGCGGTTAGTCCTCAAAGATTTACTATCATACACTATTTTGTATTTGCTTATAACAAAAAGAATTTTGGATAGTGACTATTTAATAATCTTCCTCCCATTGGTTAAAAAATATTTATTATAATATCTTTCTTATAATAAATATTTTCTAACCAACAAAAAAGAGATTGTTAAACAGTTACTTAAAATAGTGAGATTTCCTATGTGCCCTTGTTTTATTAGTTCCTGTTTTCTGCATCAACTTGTTGCACTCGGTTTCAGACCATGCAATATGTTTTGTGCACAAGCATGGAGAATAGCCGACAGACCAACCCCATAATAGGCCGCATCGAGTCTAAGGCTGGACATGGGGCTGGGCGCCCAACACAAAAAATGGTAATTGACTAAACTTTTAGTTCCATTTCAAGTTTTTATCACTGAACCAATTGTGACGCATGAGCATGTTCTGCAGATTGATGAAGCTGCTGATCGGTATGGCTTCATGGCAAAGATGTTGGGTGTTGCTTGGAATGATTAATAGCCAACTTATATGTAAACATAACGAGGCTAGAAAGCATTTGATGTTTGCCTCCCCCATGTTGCCTCCCTTTTTACTTTTTAAGGAAATAGAGGAAATTATTCACTGAATGTTTCAAGTTCAGATATACGAACTCTGTATGCGTTGGGGAACTATAGTATCAAACGTAATGGGAACAAACCAACAATAAACAAACCGTTCTTAGATTTAAATAAATTGGATTGGGTGTTTTGATGTGACAAATGGATAAATGGATGGTTAAGTCTACACCAACAAGCAACTAACTCATTCAGCGAGAAAACAATCCATTTTCACTTCTGTAACATCAAGTTGCAGGATCTCCGCGACTCACCAATTTAGTATTCAACTGATTTATCCAAACTGTAGAAGTTCTAGGGTCATTAAATCAATGATATGTAGCAACCAGAACAAACCCAACACTAGGAAAGAGGCTGCAGAAACAATGTAGAGAATTACCTTGTCTTTGCGGAAGAGAACACACTCAGAAGATTCATGATATTCCAATCGATTAAAAGAACTCTCAGAGAAAGCATTTCCTTTAGCCTTGGATAAATTGACACATTCATTGCCATTACCCACTAGCTTATCACTAACAGAGTCCACATCAACATTTGCGCCTGCATAAAGTGATGAAGCAACATGAGCATCCAAAACTCAGACGATATCAAGTGAATTAGAAACAACAGCGCTTTCAAATGTATGGAGAATATCAACCACCCAAATCATAGATGGAGTGCACTCGTATGGCCAAGAAAGTCATCCAGAATAAAATCTTTATAGGAAAAAAATTGAGATCCCAAATGAAAGGCAACAAACCTAAAACAAGTTTGTATGAGATGTGATAATTATGCAAGAACGAAACAACAACTAAAAGTGCAAGATCAAAATAAAGAACTGAAAAATAATTATGAACTTTCAGAAATAAACAGCATATCAACAAATTTAGATACCTGTTTTTTTTCTCTTGCAACCTTCATCTCCCTCCACTGAATTTGGAGTAGTACCTGATGACTCAGTCTGGGTGTATGTCAAACGAACTCGGCAAGTGCTTGGACCAGATTTTACCTCCTGCAAAACTTCAATTCAATGAAGAATTAATTGGAGAATGATTTCAGCGCATTTTCTACTGTCACAGCATTTGAATTTTCAATCTACAGTTAAAACATCCTTCTCTTTTCAAAAGACCTGTTTATTTCTATTTCTAGTTGGTCAAAATTAAAATTTTGTATACGTATTCCTCATTGCAAAAAGAACCATAATTAAGAATTTAGAATATAAAGGTGAGAAACCCAACTTCTTTTGTTTCCACAGCAGGCACCTCCATTTCTAAGTATATAATGAATTATGATATCCTATCAGCAACCTGTGGTTGTCACTTAAGCATGGAAAAGATTAATCTATATGATACTACTGTTAATCCTCATAATTAAATGTTGTTTCTATATGGATAAGGACTCATGATTTGTGTATCACTGTAAAATTCATAGTAAAAGAGAGGGAACTATACAATTCAGAAATAAATTTGATTAAATGGAGAGGCTCCAGAGCATAGAGAAGACCTCACCATTAAAGAAGTAAGGTAACCGCATGACATTACAGTTACTTACCAACAGTTTTTCAAGGGGATCCGCTATTGAGAACTTTAAGGCATCCTTGGTAGAAATGCATTTAGAAAGTCTTTCTTGGAACCATTGCTCTGACCTGTACTTCTTTTCCATATGCAAACTATAAAATGCAGAAATAGAAATGACTATCATCAGTATTTAGCAGTTATAATTTCAGAATTATTCACATAAGTGGTGGTTTACAAAGTAACTTCGTTATTATCACCCTAGATTTTCACAGAATATGTAGGAAAAAAACTTTATAGAATAACCCTTACTGAATCATTTGTTCATTTTCCAGGATAATTGGTGGCATGGAGACTTCAAGAGAAAAACTATCAATCTGATGATGCTCTTGCTTTATCAGTTCCGCAATTGATGCAGCTAAGTTAATTGCACACCTCTTTTTCACCAGCATTCCTTTTTCATCGAAGTAAATGAACTGCAAGATGCCTAAACAAATGCTGCATATTTCTGGCTCAACCTCTGGTTCCTTAGATAAAGAAGAATCCTTCATATCTTCGTCCGCTATCAAACTAGAGTCAACAACATGCTTGTCTCCAAGAATACTACACATCACTGATGGCGATTGACAAGAGAGAGAATAAATATGTCCATGAATCCCAAATAGCCGAAAGATGCATCTTGTGCATACCTAAAACAGAAGTACTGAATACGCTAGGACTTCAAGTTCAACAATGTAGAGCTACAGAATTAACCATCCTTAATTCCAAGTCTACCACAGGAATAAATGTTATAGTAGCAGTTCAGTCTGTCCTATTCCAACATATCAAGTCACTTATTAAGAGGAATTATGAAGACGAATGAAGTTATTAACGGACGCTTTGGGAACACTAGTTCTCAAATTCAGTGCCTAGAAGAAGGAGCTGATTACTCGCAACATCTTAAAATAACAATCATGCTTCAAACTACTTAAAATAAGCAAGGTAACTAATTCAATTGTGTTTTCTCAGCAACCAACCAAGCCAGAAATTGACTCCACATTGAGATTAAGAGGTTGGTTTACGAGTAAGCTCCTTTATTAAAAACGACATTAGTTTTTCAGTAAGAGAGGGAGCTGAAACAGAATATAAATAAAAGCTAATAGAACCCTAATTAAGCATCATATTAAAGTAAGAAGATGATTAGAGAATTGCACGAACGGACCCCTAAAGACATCAAGTCCTTCACGGCGTGAGAAGGCAAAGAACGAATAGCTTCATTGAAAAGTTGCATATCCTCGTCGCCGATGGCCATGGAGGTGTCTGCTGCTGGTGAGCTAACGTCCGCCGCTACCGAAGCGCTAGTAGCATTACCAGTTTCAGTCTCGCTAGACATTTTAAAACAGTTGCCGGCACTGTCGCTTCCCTTTCTCGCAGGGTCCTGAACTGCTAATATAACTGCTGGGAGAAATATTAGGTGTACATTGGCACACAGTTAGCTTTTTACATACGCATACCCGGAGCGATCTGGACCATCAAATCCAATCAGGCATATGTCAAACTTTATCACGAAATATCAGTTTGATTTGTCCTTTACACGATCTTGTCCGTCCAATTGAATTACTAATAATCACGAAATATTCTTGGTTATATATATGATAGCATATCGTTTTATTACGACTTTATTGTAACATCATCAAATCGTTTTATGAAATCTGAGGTGCTCAAGCCTCAGCACGTACATAGCAATTCTAAAATTTAAAATTATTAACACTTCAATCATTTTTAGTTTCTAAATAATTTTAATGAAAAATGTCAAACTTAATATTGTATAGTATTAGTTCAAAAAAGTATTATAATAATAACTAAACAATTAAAATATATTTATTTAAAGATTTTAAAGATAAAGTATTACATATAAAATATATATTAATGATTAAAATTAAAAGTTTATTAATAAAAACTAAAATATTGACTATTATCAAACTTTAAAAGCTAAAAATAGTAATTTTTAAAATAATAGGAACTGTTTAACTATCTCAAATATCAAATATTGAATAATTTACCCATTTTCTTTTGATCCCCTCAGCACAAAACAATAATAATAGAATTAGCTTCCTTTTCTTCTAAAATAGCTAAAACCAAAAAAAGCAAGTTAACCAAAAATGAATAAAAGGATCACTGAAACACTGTAATAGCCTGCAATTCAAGTTTGGCATAAACACCGTTAGCTAGAAGCTTTTCCAAATTGCTTTTATTACATTCTTTCTAGCAACAGTATAGTTACAATACTTTTTTTTTATTAATTACATACGGAAAAAAAGACACTTAAAACTTAAACCCAATACCTAAGCGATAATAACGATACCCTTGGCCACCAAGCCAAGACATGGTGGTTAACATAACATAATTTATGGAATTATTTTACAAAGATGGTTTTAAATGACGAAGGTCCACAAAACCTGACAGCACTGCTCGGTTTCTTTCTTTTACCTTTGTTTGATATATAACCCTGCAGATTGCAGCATGATCTTGTGAAAGAGTACACATTTGAAAGGAACACAAACAACAAAGAAAAATCGGAACTGAACAAGAATAATCTGTGTTAAAAGGAAATGCAATTCTACCTCAAGCCTTCAAGCCACATTTCAGTAATCAAAGTTTCACCAGGGTAGACATGTAAAAGGAATCGGCCAGAGATATTTTTGACGAGACTTGCATCTCCTCTGCAAATACGTTTGATGATGGCCCTAACTGCAAATCCGAGTGTGCATAGCCCATGCAATATTGGACGCGAGAATCTTGAACATGAGATAAAAGCAAACTGGAGTAAGTTTTTTGGTTTCTTGGAGCATTAGATTAGATCAAAATTCAATATGCACAAATGGAAAAAACAGTGCAAAGTAGCCACTTATTAGGATAGTTAAATGAAAGCATTCACTAAGTCCATATCTGGATAGAGCTAATGCACACTAAATATTATAAGAATGTGAACAGAACTACAGATGGTGAATACTGATTCCAATCTGGTCTCAATAAAAATTGATCTGCATATTCTCTAGCTTCTTTTTCATGCTTTTAGAACACAAACATCAATTCTGAATCTTGACATTGTCAACCAAAGTTGTAAAATCATATAGATTGGCAATTTGATATGTGTACCTACCCTGCAACTTTAGCAATCACTGGATCTGAATGCAGAGGATTATAGTCACCAGATAGCCTATACAGCAATGCCTACAAAAAAGTGAAAAGACATGCTCAAGAATAATCATCTCATATGTACTTTTCAAAATGAAAAAGCAGAGTGAACTCTTGCAAAAACACAGAGATTGATGCCTCAGAAATTGTTATAATGCCAAAATTATGAATATAACTTTACTTTATCACTGATGATGATTAAATTTTTAAACTCGAAGAGATGCAAGTTATTGGTTTAATGCACTCTAAATTGAGTTCAAATAAGCAGAAATAAAGTGGTAGTCAGTTCATGGAATGCCAACTTCATAGTGAATAGCCAATAGCATCATCAAGTATCACACAATTTAAAACAGCAAAAACATAGGAAATGTCTTGAAACAATTGCACAAAGTAGTCGGTAAAAAAAGTAGCAGCATTAACTCAATAGTCTTTCCCTCTCCACAATGTTCATGTTCGAAAAATTCACTATTTTCCCTGTGAAAGCAGCATATTAACATACAAAATAATGATAGCATACTAACCATACAAAATAATGATGTATGATAACAGTAACTTAAACCCAGTAAGTTTCAATTCTGGTAGTAATGGGATTTGTACTGCTTGCCTGAGATGGTTGAATAGGATCTTCAAATACTGCAGAAGCTTGACTTTTTGGAATTTTCACAGCTGGAACCTGGTTGGTTGGATAATTAGAGTAAGAATAAGGATGAGTTGAACTTGAGAAGCCACCAGCACCTCGGAGATAAATAGTTGATCTGCAGAGCGAAAAAAGAATAGTATCTCATACGAGATAAATACCATGATAGTGACAGATTGGATATTTTAAGAATGAACTCACCTGTTCGTACATAATAATATACCAGACTCTTTTTCATAACTCTTTGTTTCTATCTCAACAATAGCAGCTTTACCTGCATTATAAGGAAGAACAGTTATCATACTTGACTGTCACAATCTCCGAACTACTTTAATTGTTCCACACATATATGAAACAGATTACAGTAAGTTCAATGAGATTTTTTTGACTTTCAGTTTGGTCTATAATCCCCCACCCCATAAACACTGTACCTACCCAAAAAGAGAAATTCATCCGTGGCATAAACGACTTATTCACACTTATTCTACTTGTAAGTATCGGACAAGAAGTTGAATGACTGAATTATACCTACATCAGCTTCCTATCAAACTAGTTACGTGCAGCAAGAATGCTTACAATTGGGAGTGATCCAGCTAACAAATACAAACCTTTGTCGTGCAATCCAACAAGACTGAATTTATTATGTATCTGCATCACGAATGAAATAAATTACAAAGACTAAAATGACTTGAAAGGAAAAAAAAATGCAAAACAAAAAGTAATAACTAGCACATTATGAATTATCAATTTGGAAAGGTAATAAAATAGTTATAATGGTTTATACATGAATGGGCATTTCAACACAAAATACTTACAGATGCACTTGAAGGAAATGGCTTGTACACCTGAATGTATTGCTGCCCATGCAGCAGAAGACGTGGATCATGTCTGATACATTGAAACCAGAACATGCACTTAGCCACCAAGATAAAAACTCCTTTTGGAGAGAACGTATAAGACTAAATATTGATTTTGATAACATTAACAAAACCAAATGAGAGAAGGGAACTTTTTACTCAAATAATGGAGATGAAACCTTAATACTTTCAAAGGGAAGACTACTTACTCCAATCCAATAAAATTTATATAATTTATCGCCGACTCAATTGAAAATAGCGCAGCAAATGTTGGCAAGACCTACAAAACCCGAAATAGGATGATAAAAATTAAATTCTTATACATGAGGAAAAGATCTACAAGCTTAAGCAACCTGCACCATTTTACGATAAGATAAAACAAGAAGAAGTTGAAACTTCAATGATAAGGGCAAAATTGGTGAACTCAATGAGTTATTAAGCAGCGCAATTAACCCAGAACATGCATAATTAAGATCCAATTAACACTTTTATGCAAAACAAACTGAATCAATAACCAACATTTACCTCAATAGATTGCTGGCCATTTTCGTGATAAATATATTTAAGCTCGTCAGTGTCAATAGCATCGCGACCGCAAGCTCCAATTCCCAAGGCATAAATTGCAGCATCTCTGTTCATAAAAAAGGATTAAAAAAATAAAAAGTATATATAGGTCATACATAGAATTATCAATCTGAAAAAATAACTCAAAAAATTAAAGCAACTGAAGCAAGTAAAAGGTCAGTGCTCTTACCTTTCAGTATAAGAGAAAGTTGTCTGCCCCAGCCCCGTTGAAGTAGTAGAACAAAATAAGAATAAAAGTTAAAAAATGCAAAAAAACTAATATAATTAAGTGTTTTGTTAATAGAAATAACAACAGAGAGAGAGAGAGAGAAAAAATACCTCAGGGAATTGGCTAGCGAGAGCGAGTACGCGATCGGGATCGAATTGTGAATGTTCCGCCATTAGAGTAGTACTGAGAATTGAAGTTATATTTTTTTGGGAGTTCAGCAGAAACTAAGGATTAAAGCTCCTAATTCTTATAGGAAATTTAGACGTGGAGATCCATATTTAATTTTCTGATTGCCGGAAAAAGAAATAGTTAATGATTGTTGGATAACTGGGCACGGAACCACAATCAAGGTGAATTAATCCGATGACGGTCGTTAGCAAAGCACTTGTCAGTTGACTCACACGCTAGTAGTTTAGGAAATTACAGAATAGTCCGTGCTTTAGACTCGTGAGATTTGAAAGGTGAAAAGTCAAAGAGAGAGCAGCCAATTATTTTGAACCAGGAAATTAGCGACAGAGACAAATTAACTTGAAACGAAACGTTTTAATTTTACAATTGGTAAGAAACGGCTAGCTATTTTAGGTTTGAGGCTTGGGACCTCAAATCTATATTAACGTATAGAGGAAGTAAGTGTTGGTAAGAGTCCCAAATCTTTAAATATAGGACTGTTTTTTTTTTTTTTGACACTAAATTTGATTTTTAATATAAATTCAACATGATATTTCAAATTTAAAAAATGTAAAATTATATTTTTCAAGTGATCCAAACAATGATCATCATATGCTTGTTTGAGTGTTTACTGATAATTAATATGCAAAAAAAAAGGGTTAAAATCCTGTAACATACAATATAAATGAATAATTACACCTCTTAATAAAAACATATAATTTAATTAATATATATTTTAAAAATAAACTTAAACCTAAATCAACCCCAAAAGTTAATTTATGAAATAAAGAATGCCCAATCCATTATTAAAAAAATAATTTTTTTAATGTAACAGCTAATTTTTGAATTTGACCATCTCCAATCTATATTAAAAATTCAACAATTTGTTCGAGTAGAAGAAAATTAGAATTCAACATTAACACCCTCAACATTTAATTGCTATCAACTCCAAAATGTATGAATTTCTGCAACTCAGCAAATCGCTTCATTTCCTGAACACAACTTAAAAATTTTGGGTGGAAGAATCCTCGCTGACGCTAACTCAAGAGTTAATAATAACAATGCATATTGAAGCACAACAAATGAGAAAAAAAAAAGTATTACAACAGTAAGTCCTTGTCCAACCAAAAGTTTTTCCACCTAATCTCACATTCTATCTTCTCTCTTTCGTGGGGCACAGGTAATGATCTCGTCCACTCTGAGAATCATCTCGGCAGCCTCGGTTGCTGAGAGTAGTATGGCCTGCTTAACTTTGAAAGATTCAGAAATTCCAAGTTCAGCCATATCTCCCACCTGTAAGATTAAGATGAAAGATGATATGAGAGAAAATGTCCAGAAAGCTGAACATCCTGTGAATAGATAGTCCCACAAAAAGTAACTAGAGGATTCCGCACCTCATGTATCACAATATAATGATGTAAAGCATTCCAAAGATAAGCAGGACTCAAAACTTAAATATTCCTAAATTTTCTGCAATATACTTACAGATCCAGTGATTACATCTATCCCAGCCCTGGATCCCTCTTTCTGGTGGTCTGCTCGGAGCTGCGCTATCAATTCAGCAGTGTCTAAACCAGCATTATCAGCAATGGTAGTTGGGATTGCAACAAGTGCCCTTGAAAAAGCTTCAATAGCATGAGACTTCTTCCCAGGAGTTGCTCGGGCCAGCTCATCCACATCCTTTGCCATCACCATCTCAGGCCATCCACCTCCAAGTAAAACCCTGCTGTCATTCACTGTCTGAGACAGCACACACAAGGCATCATGCAGAGATCTTTCCGCCTCATCAAGCACATGATGGCTGCCATACATAAAGATACATAAATGAATGAATTGAAATCTGAGTGTTAACTCTTCCAAAGTTATAAGTGGAGCTATCTGAATGTTAGTGCTTGCTTCCACATGCATGCGTCTCCCAACAATCCAATTACATTTGCACGGTAACATGGATAAGTATCATACTGTAAGTCTAAGAGGGGGGAAATGTATCCTCTTATAGTTGGAAATATTAGTTAAAATGATGTTCTACGTTCTTAAAAAATGAAGAGGCTGACATTCTGACAAACTTTCTGGACTTGAAACCACAGTTACAAAGAGGACAGCAATCATATATCATTCATACAAAGAAAATAGCATCTCTAATTGGATGAGGCTTCTTTCTTTATCAGCAGAGAGCCATCTAATGCACAGCTTCTTAAAGAAACTGTTTTCCTTGTTGCCACCAAGGCCAAGCTTATCCAATATCAACAGCTAAGCTAAAGGAAAGTATTGAAAGGATATAGACAACATACCTTGCCCCTCTCAGAACTATTGTGCATGCTTGACCCATTTCGACACCAGAAAAGTGGATCAACTTGTCCTCACCTATCATAATTTCCTCAATAAGTTTGCAGTGTCCCAGTTTAACTGACTCAGGATTATCAAAGGTTGAAGCAATTTCACCACCAGTTACTAAGGCCAGACGTTCAATACCATCAAAATCAGCATGTTCAATCGCAAGTATTCCAGCATTTGCAAAAAGTTCCTCTGGGAAATTGTAAATTAATTGCCTGTTCACAAAGCAGTTAATCCCATGAGCTATTATCTTATCCACCTTTTCTCTCATTTTTTGCTTCTCAGCTGCTTCAATATCAGCAACCCTAGACATTGAATCAACACGAACACGTGCCCCATAAATCTTCACTTTGTCTGTGTCCATTGCAGTATTTGCCACCAAAATTTTTGCATTCTCTATGCGCTTTGGTTGTCCAACACCAATTTTCTTGTCAAGAATAAATCTGAAATACAACAAAAGAAATACAATTTGAAATTACTAAAAAACCTATCAGATGTCAATGGATTGGTTGAAGTGCAAATAAGATTCATAAAGCCTAGGTATACTTGATAAAGATGTTTAAATTCATTTTCTTTATTATAATACAGTTATTTACAAGAAACAGATTAATCTGTAAGGTATTGTAGAAGGTACAAAACAACATACGCAACTTTCAATATGTGAAGTTACAGATGAGCAAACAAGCAGGCTATGTTCGTACTCAAGTAAATATTCATGTGCCACACCAAGATAGCTTCAAAATGAAATAAGCCATTGTAAGTCCATATACTCACCCTTCATCCAAGAAAGAATCCTTCAGTGATCCTCCAGGCTTCTTGATAATTTGGATGGACTCTAGATTTGTGCTACCCTGCCATTTCAATTACAAAAACATAAGAAATCAATAAAAGGAGAAGGGGAGGGGAGAGAAGGCAAAAACAGTTGCGATTATTGAAGAAATTGTCAATGCAATTTGAATAAAAAAAATCTTATATACATATGTGGAGGGGAACACAATTTAAGTATCAGCTAGTATTTTTGAAAAACAGGCCACAGCCACACCATGCACACTGGCGGAAAAGGGGATTATTCGACCTGCTGCATCACATATAACAATTGCTTCTGACAGATTATGGAAGCTATTAATGTGACACATTAACAACAATAATGAGTGAACTAGTGCATATAAAAGCATTCACCTTTAGCCTCAAAACAGCATCTACAGCAAGTTTTGCAAAATGTTCCTTATCCTGTGACAGAATTTTGGAACTCAAAGTAGTCATTGCAATCTTCATCAAGTCTGATTTGAATTTCTCTGCATTATTCAATAATGGCAATTACTGAAAAACAATAAATGCCACTAAATGAAAGAAGCTAAAAGCATTATCAAGCTGGTTAAAAACATGCAACTATGTAGATTCCTAGACATATCAACTAAAAAATGAGTATTAAATAAGCAATATAAAACCAAAACCAATAGCTTCCATGTTAGACATGTCGAAAAAGTCAACATTGAGGAACAAAGAATACCATCGTTTTCTTTGTTATCCACTACTTTTTGCAACAAAGCATTGTAAGCACATTCTGCTGCCATTCTATAGCCTGAAAAATCAAACATGCACCATCATAGCATCTCATTTATGAACACAAAGTTTTACATTTATTATGACTTGTCAGAGATTTGTTCTTGGGAGTGGGGTGGGATGGGGTGCAGAGGGGAGGAGGAAAAGGAAAAGGATGAATTGGAAGCAATAAAGCCTGAAACTTAGAACAAACCTGCAATTATTGTCATTGGATGGATCTTTGCTGCCACCAGCTTTTCTGCTTCCCTCAATAGCTCCCCAGCCAAAACAACAACAGAAGTTGTGCCATCACCAACTTCATCATCTTGAACTTTTGAAATATCTGACCAATGAATTAAAGGATTTCCATCAAGCCAATGTTGTCATCAAAATGCACATGGGATCCGCACCTAGCTATATGATGACATCCGATTTTTGCCTGCATGGCTAGCTGCACTGTTTTAGTTTCATTATGTAGACACTTTTTCTCTGACTGGTGAATTCAAAATTTTTTTTCCTCCTCTTCTAGAGGAATGCACTGGCACTAGAATATGTCCCAGCAAATACAATATTTATATAAAGTCCATAAATGCTTGCAAGAGAGATTTTTGTAAACAAAATTCCCACCTTATTCTACATTCAAGAAGTTTCAAATAAATCGCCTTTACTAACACAGATTTTCAATACACCCATATACAGCTTAAAAAAATCACGAGAAGTAAACTAAATGAACTTTAACACAGGCAAGACAAAGTAGCAGCATAAGGATACCAACTAAAACTTTCGCAG
Source organism: Garcia nutans (assembly GCA_947685225.1). Classification (NCBI taxonomy): domain Eukaryota; kingdom Viridiplantae; phylum Streptophyta; class Magnoliopsida; order Malpighiales; family Euphorbiaceae; genus Garcia; species Garcia nutans. The sequence continues at coordinate 59,672,940 of CANTUV010000039.1, forward strand.
CTGGGTTATCAATGTGAAGGGACTTCAAGATGGTGGCCCCATCATTTGTAACGGTAACTTGACGTCCTCTGCCAGTTGATTGCAGAATTTTATCCTGAGCCATGTGACACAACAATAAGCAGGCAGCATAGTATACAAAAAGACAAAGGTAATTAGCAAGGCTCTCTGAATTGACAATATATTAAAGAATGCAGAGCACTTACCATTCCTTTCGGACCCAAAGTTGTTTTGACCAAGTCTGCAATTGCCATTGCACCAACAAATGATGCCTAAAAAGCATACAGCAAATTAAGATCCGAAAGTGAAATTTCATGCTAACACACATCATATGTGAAAAGAGAGAGCGTGCCAAAGGCTATATTCAAGAAGAATTAACATGCTTAAAGCATAACCACAACAGCCAGAATCTAATTTAAACTTCATTTACTAAGACATCAAAGACTACAAAGTTTATGCAACAGAGATATTCTTTGATAAGACACTTGCAGGATGCATCATGGTTAAAAAACAAAGCAACAAAAAAAAACACTCACCATCCTGGCACGCTCTCCTTTTTCTTCAGTAGCTTCATCTTTTAATATCCTATCAACCTACGGAAAAAATAAACAATGTAAATAAATCACCATTTAAAAGAAAATAAATGTTCCAAAAGAGAATCCCATAAAAATGGAGGAAAAGGAGTAGAGTGGGTTGAAAAAGCAATCAGTGAATAACATACCGCCATTAGTTAGTGTAAACGAAGACAACTTGACTATAGATGCTCAAAATTAGAATCTGAAAACCAGCAATACAAAAATATTAACCGAATGAAACACACCTAACCAGAATTAATACAGTGAAAAGAATCTTAATCTTCCAAAATGACCATCTATATTTCTGTACCCTCAAAAAGATAAACTAATTAGTAGGTTTGGGCATGAAAGAACACAAATACTAAAATATAATTAACCAAAAGTGCTCAGCAAATAGCGCTCTTTCAGGTATTTTTCATTTCCTACTCTTTCAATATTTTCTCGAGAACCAAGCAGAATATAAGCGAGGAAAATAACAAGCTACTGAAACAAAAAATGTATTACAGATTCAAGAGCGGTAATTTCACATTTCCTACTCTTTTCAACATTTTCTCGAGAACCAAGCAGAATACAAGTGAGGAAAATGACAAGCTACTGAAACAAAAAATGTATTACAGATTCACAGCATAAACAGAAAGCGAAAACTAAACCCTGGAAAGGCAAAACACAGTAAGCGATTACCTGAACGGAGATGATCGACGGAGAATTTTTGAGACTTTGGATCCCGCCGAAAATGAGTTAGGGCGTCTGGTTATGATATTGCTTCTATATGAGCATATGAGCAGTTGAGTGAGTAGAAGATGTTACTCCGATTTCTATCAAATGGTATGGTTTGGTGATTTAAATGATCAAGTATAAGATAAGATCCAGAACCGTCTCTGGGGCATGTGAGTGGCCCGAAGTGCGCCGTAGCATCAGATAACTCTGTATTTTCAGGAGCTCTGAGGAACTGTCGCGAGCCTGGAGTACCTTTTAAAGCCCAAAACCAAGAACAGCAAACAGCCCAAGGCCAACTGGCAATTCTTTTTAATTTTTCTTTCAAATTATTTTTTAAAAATATTTTTAAAACATATGTATATATATAACGCTAGATATATATTAGATAGATATATATTAGAATCATATTTCTGAAAATGAATATTTCTGAAAAAAAAAAAAATTTTAAAAATACTTTCACTTTATGTAAAAACAGTACAAACAAGGGAAATAAGATGCTAAAAAGTCAGTTAGTCAAGTAAAAATATAATTATTAGAGAGTTTATATAAGAAACTTAGAATAAAGGAAGAAAAAAAAGTTATCTATAAATTGGCTAAGATAAAGAAAAAGAAATACCGTGATTTAAACCAAGTTAAGTGCATTAAAGATAAAGAGAATAATGTTCTAGTTAAAAAAGAAGATATTAAGAAACGATTAAGAAATTATTTTGAGAAATTTCTTAATGGTAACCACAGTGATAACATTAAGGGTTTAAATATTAGGCCGGAGAAAAATGTGAAATACACTAGACGAATTATATTTTTGAAAGTTAAGGAAGCTTTGAAGATGATGAAAGTTGGTAAAACCTGTGGACCAGATGAGATACCTATTGAGGTTTGAAAATATTTGGGAGATACAGGAGTTGCATGATTGTCATTTTTGTTCAATAAGATCTTAAGTACAAAAAAAATACCTAATAAATGGAGACAAATTAATTTGATACCTATTTTTAAAAATAAAGAAGATATTCAGAATTGCTCAAATTATAGAAGTATAAAGCTTGTGAGCCACGCTATAAAATTATGGGAGAGAGTTACGAAACACTGTTTACTGTTAGATACTTTTATCTCCTGAAATCAGTTTGACTTTATGCCGTGTAGATCAACTATGAAAGCTATTTTTCTTATAAGATATTTGATTGAAAAATATAGAGAGATAAAAAAAGATTTATATATGATTTTTATTGACTTGGAAAAAACGTATGATAGAGTTCCTAGAGAAGTTTTATGGTGAATCCTAGAGCGTAGAAGAATATATATACGATATATCCAAGTCTTGAAGGATATGTATGAGGAAGCCATCACCAATGTGCGCATTGTGGAGGGGATGCTAAAAATTTTTCAGTTTGTATTGGATTACACTAAGGTTCAGCTTTAAACTTTTATCTTTTTGCCTTGCCATGGATGAGCTAACAATATATATACATGATGACATCCCTTGGTGTATGATATTTGTAAATGATTTTGTATTAATAGATCAAGCGAGGATAAGTAAAAAATTGGAGTTATGAAAAAGTGATTTGGAATCTAAGGATTTTAAGTTAAGTATGACTAAGATTGAGTATATGCATTGTAGATTTAATAGCAAGAATAGAGAAAGAGACAAAATTATTTTAGACAGAATAATAGTACCTCATAGTATTTACTTTAAATACTTTGGCTCTATTTTTCAAGAAGATGAGGTTGTGAAGAAGATGAAAATCATAGGATTAAAGCTGGTTAGATGAAGTGGAGAGGTGCTACAAGACTTTTATTTGATCGAAAGATGCCAATTAAATTAAAAGGAAAGTTTTACCGCACTGCAATACGGCCTGCGATGATGTATGGTAGTGAGTGTTGGGCAGTAAAAGGATAACACATGAGTAAAATGCATGTTGCGGAAATGAGAATGATAAAATGGATGTGTGGTCATACTAGGATTGATAGAATCCGCAATGAGTATATTAGAGAAAAAGTGGAGATAGCACCTATTGAGGATAAGATAAGAAAGTATAGATTGGGATGGTTTGACCATGTGAAACGAAAACCTAGCGATGCGCTGGTTAGAAAAATCGAATAAGTTAGAGTAGATATAGCTAAGAAAGACAGAGGTATACCTAAACTGATTTGGTCAAAAGTGGTCCAAATGATCTTATGATGTTACATCTATCAGAAGAGATAACCCTAAATTGTATTGAGTGAAAAAGAAAAATCTATATAACCGACTTCAATTGACTTGGAATTAAGGCTTAGTTGAATTGAGTTGAGTTGAGTTGGGAGTATTTTTATATAAAGTTCAACTTGTTATTACTTAAATTCCAAGGATTTCAAAATTAATTGGATAGATATTAACGTTGTCTTACATATTTATAATCAAAACTTAAGCTTTGAAGACCTTCACACATAATATAATTAAATTATCTTGTGGGAGAATTTGGGTGGAGATTTTAACTTCTCATATAAATAAGAGACCTCCGTAAAATTATCATAGCTTTATTATGTAAGGTATTTTATTCCCTATGGCTATGTGTTCTTTCTTCTAAAAAAAATTAGTACATGATTGAATTTTCAAATTGCATCACTTATCAATTATTGGAGATCTTGCATCCTCTACCCGTTATAACAAAACATGTATAATTTTCTACCTTTGTATTGTTACTAAAATAATTCTAAAGAAAATCATTAAAAATCGAATAAGGAAGAGAACTGAATATATTATTAGAAATGAGCAACTGGATAAAATGCATATATTAATACAAACTGCAATTACCATAACCATAACCAGTTTGAGAATTAGCTGGACTAACACCTTATATAATAACAATAAATAATGTGTAGAAACTTGATCAATGTACATATAGAAGGGAATGCAATACAATAATCATCAGTAGAAAAGAATGACCTCGAGCTGAAGTCATTATAAATAGTTCTACAATCATACATATATTATATGCTCCTCACTTCCAATTTTTTAGCCTAAAATAGAACAACCAACAAGAAGACAATAAGAAAAACTCTGCTCTTCAATCTTAATTTTGCCAGAGCTGACAGGCTTCCCTGTCTTCGGTTGCGGAGCTAGCTAGACAGGCTTCCCTGCCTTCAAATGCTGCTTTAATTTTGCTAGCTTTAGAGTGGTCTTGTGTGTCTACCGCTTGCCCTTCCACAAAGAAGTGCATTCTTTGGAATAGGGAATTCATCTCTAAGTGAAGTTGATGTTGTGTAAACCCTTAAATATAATTGCTGGCCAAGGTATTGACGTGCCCAAAATTCTGACCTCAAGTTCCACATCCCTACGTTGTCAAGCGGTACATAAATGGCAGTCCATGAACTGGGATATACCTGTACTCACCAAACCCATGTATAAGTATCACAAGAGGGAACATTCCATTGTTGTCATTTTATATGTATATAATTACAATTATCTGCTTTCGCAATATGCCTATAATGTAGCACCAGACAGCACCAGGCAGACCTTTAGCTAGTGTATATAATATTACGAAAATCGAGTGATCAATCAAAAGAACAAACTTGGAATAAAAGTACAGGGAAGATTTTGGTCTTACCTGAGTGGTGCATCGTGCAACTGCATCACGAAGATTGTATTGGTTCCTGCTAGCTGTTGTCCATTGTCCTCCATCCATTCTGCATTTCAAAATCATTGGTTATTAACCAATATGAATAGTCCACTAAAAAACTCAGGTAAATCGATTACCATGTGCTCACCCAACAACAAAGAAACTATAACCATTAAGATGCCAGCTCTGGACGATGTCTTCATTGTTCTGAAATACAATTTCAACAAATTCTCTATAATTAACAGTCAAAACTGAAGTGTCCAGGTAAATTCCTCCACCATAAGGCCTGTCTGATATGCTGTTCTCTTTGAAAACTCCCTGAATTTTGAAGTAGTCTGCAATCTTTAGTGGGGTGTCTGCTGGTACGAAGGACACACTGTTAACTGCATATCTCTGCTTGCCATTTACTTGCCCAGCAGAATTAGCAAATATGATAGTTCTGCTTGTGTTGATCATACCATAGTGGTATGAGCCTTGTGGATTTGGTCTTGGTCCACTTGCAGTCAGATTGGTCCTGAAATTACAACATTAAATTTAGATAATTGTAAACGTGAAAATAATTTTGGTATAGAGCAAATTAACTAGAAAATGACAAAACATCAAATGGTATAACTTGTCAAGGACCCATTAGGCCATTGCTAAGAGAAACATGTGGAATTTCAATATCAGCTTATCTAATAATGAGGATAGATAAGAACAGTGGCGAAGCCACTTGGTGGGTAAGGGGGGCAACTGCCCCCCTTCATTTAAAAAAAATAAAATATATATATATATATAGATTTTAAAATTTTTAAAATTTTTTTTATCCTCTTAAAATTTAAATTATCTTTCTATCTAACAAGAGAAAAATATATAAATTTTAAAATTTTTAATAAAATTAATTAAATATTTAACCAAATTAATTTAATTTCACCCAATCAATTAAAAAATTAAAAATAAATTAAAAGCATAATAAAAAAATTGAGAGAAAATATAAAATTAAGATCGTTATTTTTTATTTTTTTATATTTAATTCTTTTTTTAAAAAAATTTATTTTATTATTTATACTTTTAATATTCTTTGATGATGTTTGAATCAATTATATTTATTAAAAAATTACTTTTTATATTTTTTTAATTATTTTTTTATTAACCAATAAAGTTATCTTATTAATAAATTAATAAATTTATTAAATAATTATTATATAGAAAGAATTTAAAAAAATTTGCCCCCCTAGTAATATAATTCTAGCTTCGCTCCTGGATAAGAACATACCTGATGGAGCGGGCCTGGTTAAGAGACCAATCAATCTGAATGGTGGGTCCACCAGGGGGTGGGCCAGAGACTCTGCCGGCAGAGTTGCTGTAATGAAGAACGCCAGTGGTGGTGAGGACCTGAGAGGTGAACCTAGAGGAAACCACAATATAATAGTCCTGCCCAGGCTGGTCAGCTGTTACTAGGACAGAATAAGATTGACCAACATGAACGTCCAGTGAAGAATAGGTAGTCTGCAGTGTATGTGTTCCCTCCACTTCTACTAATTTCATTTTATGGTTCTGAATGCGAAAGTTTAGTGAATTTTGTAACCCAACATTTGATATTCTGAGTCTGTAAGTTTTTCCTGCGACAATGCAATAACACCAATTAAATCCTAGTTGAAAAATTAGGTGAAGAAGAACTATTATGGTAAGATTTCAATATGAAATATAAAGGCTAATTTAGTATTAAATGTCAAATGAGTTTTTGAAAAAAATTGCTGTCAGATGTACCTTGTTCAACAGTAAGCCAATATCCATTGAGGCCACGTCCGTTGATAAGAATTCCATCAGGGAATGGCAGCTTCTTTCCACGATCCAAATGGGCCTTCAGGTCCTGCAAGTCACAAATTAATATATTATTATTATAATTTTTTATGAAATTGTCAGAAAAATAAAAAAAATATAAATTTATCAGATTTTTAAATTATTTTAAATTTATTATAGTTTTTTATTAATTTATAAATTCACTGAATTTATACAAAAGTTTATTATAAATTTATGAAACGTATTATATTTTTAATGAAACATATTATAACTTTTGTAAATTTATTATAACTTTATTATATATTTTTATAAAATAATCAAATTGTTTCTAATAAAAAAAATATAAAAGGGCAGCCTGGTGCACGAATGCTCCCGCAATAAGTGGAGTTCGGGGAAGGATAGAACCCATTGGGTCTTTGTACGCGGCATTCCATTTTCACTACTCGAACCCGTGACCTCAATTCACACGACGACAACACTTACCGTTGCGCTAAGGCTCCCCTTTTAATAAAAAAAATATAAAAATTTTAATTTTTTTTATGTAATATCCTTCTATTATTATCATCATTATGATTGATGATAAGATTTGGTTGTAAATAATTATGTGAATCAGATAAGTATCATAGGAGATATTGTATATTTACATTTCATATTTATCTTCCTATTTAGGTAGTTGCACTGCTATAGGAAACCTACCATAAGTTGACGTATATATATGTATTATATTCAGGGTTATTGTTCAAGAGATTGAGAGAAATATATTTTTCTAATTTCCATTTCTTTTCATGGTATCAGAGCGGCTGTGAGATTCTGGGAAATATTTGAGCACAGCAGAGAAGAACGCCATTGACAGAACTAATATTTGAGCACAGCAGAGAAGAACGCCATTGACAGAACTAATGGCAGACGACAAAGTGTTGACAAAAGCGAGCGGATCCACTGGGCAAACAGCAGAGGCGATTCCTATGTCATCACCGTTGTATGTGCACCCTTCTGATAGTCCAGGAGTGATCATTAGTTCCTGTGTACTTCTCGGAAGCGAGAACTATGACACGTGGGAAAAGGCAGTCCGGAATGCATTGAACGCAAAAAACAAACTTGGTTTTATTGACGGGACGATTCAGAAATAAGATCGAGCAGGATCTATTGAGCAGCAGGCGTGTGGTCAATGCAACTCCATGTTGATATCATGGATGTTCAACGTGATAGATAAGAAGCTACACCCAAGTATTTCTTATGCGGCAACAGCCAAGGGACTTTGGGATGATTTGCGTGAGCGGTTTTTTGTGGGTAATGCACCATTGGTACATCAACTAAAAAGCGAGGTAGTGTCACTCAAACAAGGAGATATGAGCGTGGCAGATTATTACACTATTCTGAAGTCAAAATGGGATGAATTAGATGGCCATTCGAAGGTTCCGATATGCACTTGTGGAGCGGCGGTGGAATTTCAAAGAGAAAAAGAAGAAGAGAAGGTTCACCAATTCTTAATGGGTCTTAATGATGCATTCCAAACTGTTAGATCCCAAATTTTGGGCACTGAACCCATGCCTTCACTTGGTAAGGTATATGCAAGGACCATTCAAGAGGAAAAGCACATGAGCATTTCGAGGAAGTCTGAAAATCGGCCACAAGCAGCAGCTTATGCAATGACAACAAAGAGCCACAGCAGAGGAAATAGAGATGAAAACAAGGTATGTTCTCACTGTGAGAAAGTCGGGCATGACATCTCTGATTCTTTTCAGATTGATGGATATCCATCGAACTGGGGAGGCCGTGGCGGTGGAAGAGGACGTGGAAATGGTAGAGGAAGGAACTCAGGAAGAGGAGGAAAATCAAACACTGCAACTGCGGCTGCGGTTCAGGTTGGGAACAGTGGTGGCAATGATTTACAGCAGGCACTTGGAATGACGAATAAGCAAGTGCAATGTTTATTTTCACCGCTGGAAATGAAAGGAAATGGAGGAGCAGATAAGGAAAAATTGCAAGGTAAAAAGTTTTTTTTTGTGCGGGAGTGATGTGGCTAGTAGATAGTGGCGCAACTAATCATGTCCAGGAGCGAAGCTAGAATTATATTACAAGGGGGCAAATTTTTTTAAATTCTTTCTATATAATAATTATTTAATAAATTTATTAATTTATTAATAAGATAATTTTATTGGTTAATAAAAAAATAATTAAAAAAAATATAAAAAGTAATTTTTTAATAAATATAATTGATTCAAATATCATCAAAGAATATTAAAAGTATAAATAATAAAATAATTTTTTTAAAAAAAAAGAATTAAATATAAAAAAATAAAAAATAACGATCTTAATTTTATATTTTCTCTCAATTTTTTTATTATGCTTTTAATTTATTTTTAATTTTTTAATTGATTGGGTGAAATTAAATTAATTTGGTTAAATATTTAATTAATTTTATTAAAAATTTTAAAATTTATATATTTTTCTCTTGTTAGATAGAAAGATAATTTAAATTTTAAGAGGATAAAAAAAATTTTAAAAATTTTAAAATCTATATATATATATATATTTTATTTTTTTTAAATGAAGGGGGGCAGTTGCCCCCCTTACCCACCAAGTGGCTTCGCCACTGATCAGGTCACAAGGAGATTGGATTTGATGTCTGAAATTTATGAAGGAGAAGAAGTGCTGGTTACATTGCCAAATGGAGAACAATTGGTGGCAAACAAATATGGAATAGCAAAAGTGGGGAAAATGATCTTGTGTGACGTGTTATTTGTTCCAAAGCTTAAATGCAATTTAATTTCAGTTGCTCAGTTGATACGTAATTTAAATTGTATTGTAATCTTTGGTCGTAATTTGTGTTTGATACAGGACCTATCTACGAATAACCTGATTGGAGCGGGTAAGCACACGGATGGAGTTTACTACATGAAGACGGTAAAGACGAACCTGACATTGGGAGTAGAAGTAAATAAAGGAGAATTATGACATAAGAGAATAGGGCATCCTTCTAGTCAGATTTCTCAATCAATGTCATCTTTAGTCGTTGTTAATTTAAATGAGTAATAAAGTTTGTGATGCTTGCTATCGTGCTAAACAGACACGTTTAAAGTTTATTAAAAATAATAAAATTGCGAGTGATTGCTTTGATTTAATCCATTGTGATATGTGGGGGATTGCTTTGATTTAATCCATTGTGATATTTGGAGTCATTATCGAGATGATAGTTTATATGATGTGAATTATTTTCTTACCATTGTGGATGATTGTAGTCATAGAGTGTGGGTGTATTTGATGAAAAGTAAAGGAGAAACAGGAAAGATTTTAAAGGATTTTTGTGTCATGGTGCATAAGCAATTTGGTAGGAATGTTAAAAAAAATAGGAGTGACAATGGTAAGGAATTTTGTTCAAATATGATGAATGATTTCTATAAAGAGAATGGGATCTTACATGAAACTAGTGTGGTGGATACACTTCAACAAAATAAAAGAGTCGAAAGAAAATATAGGCATATACTAAGGTGACACGGGCTCTAAGATTTCAAGCAGGGGTTTCGATAAAATTTTAGGGAGATTGTGTATTAACGGCGGTGTATCTTATCAATCGAACCCCTAATAGCGTGTTAGAGTCTTAGGGTTGTAAATAATTATGTGAATCAGCTAAGTATCATAGGAGATATTATATATTTATATTTCATATTTATCTTCCTATTTAGGTAGTTGCACTACTATAGGAAACCTACCATAAGTTGACGTATATATATGTCTTATATTTAGGGTTATTGTTCAAGAGATTGAGAGAAATATATTTTTCTAATTGCCGTTTCTTTTCAATTGAGAACAAGAAAATGATTTTTTTTTGTTTTTTCTTTTAATTAATCTCATATCCTGCCCAATCAAAAAAAAAATCTCATCTCCTGCAATTTTTTTCTTGATGTTATTAGAACCAAACCTAATAATCTCACATGTAATTAATTAAAAGAAATATTTATATATATATATATACTCAGTCAATAAAAGTATTATTTTTTTAATAATTTTTTATTCGCCATATACCAGTCTAATAAGAATTTTGCTCGATCAAATGAAGAATATAAGCTACTGTTCTAAAAAAAAGAAATATAAGCAAACATGTGCCAGGCCAGTGTGAAAGCAACAGGGGAAGCACATGCAAGACTCGAAATCTATTGTGAATCGAGCCTGAGGTGCACATTTTGCAAAACAGCTAAATTAATTTTTGTCGACAACTGCGATCGGATTCACATTGGATTTGATTGGTACAAGCAGAATGGGCCAACAGTTAATGGGCATGGTCTTTAAACTAGCCCCGTCACTCACATGGTAGACCATAATAAAGGTCTTAAAATAAATATTACTACAATATTGACGTAAATTAATCGTTGATACAAATAAATACTAAACTCTACCTCTAAAATTTATCAAAATATCAGTTGAAAATTTAAATTTACATGAAAGAAAATTAATTATTTATACTTCAATTAACTTAAATTAAAAATTAATTGAATTCACTTAACTTGGACTTTTCAAAAAACACTCTTTTGTATAGATTTACATTTTTTTCACATGTCACGTAAATAATTATTTTATATAAAATATTATACAAAATCATAACAATAATATAATCATTATCTTAAAAATGATTTTATTTGAATAAGTATATTTTTAAAATAATTAACTAAATTTTTATATTTTTAGGAAAAATATAATATTACGTTATAAACTTTATAAAAATATTTAAAATTAAAATTTTAATTATTTACTTTACATTCTCTCCACCGCTTATTTCTTAAGACACTCGTTGCAGTTAATAATTTCTCCTTAGCAGGTACTTGGATATTTGACACTTCAAAGACAGCCCAATTGTCAGATCGTGAGAAGTAATGGCTGCAGTTGGAAACATACAGACAAAGTGCAAACCTCCCAGTGTTACCGACACAAACAGTTTTTTGCTTATAATTATTCCATATAGGACAATTCAGAAATTTCGGATTAATTTGAATTCGCTTTGAATGGATATATGAAAAAAGTAAAATGCTCCTCTCAATTTTTAAAGATCTTTCATGTTAGAACTCGAACTCGACCTCCGATTAAGCAGCATTTCAAATTTGAAGTCATTTTAATGAATGAAGCTACAAACAAATTAAAAAGAAGAGGATTTATGATTACCGTGTGATTAGATTTGTACCAATCTCCAATAAGAATGGTGTAATCACCGTCAGGATCAGGGAAGGGGACAGGAATTCTAGGGCGACTGAGGATTCTGATTCCTCCAAAACCACCAGCAGCCTTGTGGAATGCAAGAGATGGGAAGTAATAGAAACTTCCTATTTGGTCTTTCACTTGGAGCATGTACGTGAAGTTCTTTCCTGGTGGAATTGGGCATGTGGTTCCATAAACACCATCCTCAAATGAATTTCTCCTCTGCTGAATTCCATTCCTGTATATTCATATCACAGACAAAAAGTACCAAAAAAAAAAAAGAAAAAGTCATTTTCTATGCCTTATGATCTGGATATTTGCTAAATGCTGATGAATGGGTTGGTAGCTAATTATCTATTGCTTTCTTTAATTACTTGAAAATGTTATAAGAACCAATCTAGTTATGAAATGTTTATAAGAATTTTTTTTACATCCTAAAATCTTCTTTAAGTTTTAGGATTTAAACAAAAATGAATTTTAAACGCATGTTAAACAGCAATAAATACCTCCTATTCTCAAATGGAAGACAGCTAAACTGAAATTGGCAAGAGTGTGAAAAGCTGAAATCTTTATATTTTGAATTAGCTGTTATCACTAAAATAATGAGAAGTCGCTTTAATTTGTAAACATAAAGCATAGCACACAACTCCCAATCCATTGATAAGGACATTCATGTGGCAACAAGTAAATCCAACTGAGTCCACATGTACAGTAGTCCACATCACGCCACACCACATTGAGAAAAACTTCTTTTGACTTAAAAAGATTGGTAGAAAAAAACCCATAATCCACATGTTTAAATTAAAAAAATTAGCATTAATAGCGGAAAAATACCCAAAAAATATCATTAAAAAATATTTTACATCTATTTCTTCTTATCTAGAGATGTACACTTATCGGCTAAACTTAATTTGGATGTTTCCATATATATTTAGAGGGTGTTTCTCAAAATTTAAAAGTTGGTCAAAACTGCTTATAAGCTGTTTTTATATTATAAGTTGTTTATTTAAGTGTTTCTGAAAACTTAAATAGTAGATTATAATCTGATTTTAATCAGTTTTTTAAAAGTTGGGTTTTGCTACTTTTTTTTTAAGCACTTATTTTTTAAGCAGTTTTGACCAAGTAAAAGACCATACTATCCCTACCTAATCTTCAATATTCCAAATTTGCCTACCTTATACACTTTAGTTCCCATCAAAGAAATTTTATTATTATTATTATTAAATTTTATTATTATTATTATTATTATTATTATTGCAAAATAAATTTTGAATTGACGTTTAAAAAATTATTTTTATACAATAAATAAACTCATGGACAGTTTGGTCATTTTGACAGTTTCTACAATTAAAAACTGATTATAAGCTGATTTTACAGAAACACTTAACTGATTATAAACTGATTATCAGCTGATTATTAGCTAGTTTACAGAAACGCTTAACTGCTTTTTTTTAATCTGATTATAATCTAAAAATCACTTATTCACAATAAGCTGAAAAGCTCCAATTTTGAGAAACACCCTCTTAATAAGATCAAAACTCATAAGCATTCACTGATTCACATTATCTTACAAAACATTTTAATTTTTTAAAAGAGAAAAAGAAGGTTTATAATATATTATTAATTTTTTTAACATTAATAAATTATTAATATTAAAACCATAGCAATCGGACATTCTTGATAGTAAATCTTAGAGAACCTACTTTAACTAAGTTTAAATGAAATCAACAGAGTAAAATGACTTGTATACCCCAATATATACATAGCAAAGGCAAAAATGAGCAAGAAATGAGGAAAGATCTGTCTTTTCACAAAGGAAGGCGCGCAAAAAAAAAAAAGAAAAGAGATCAGTATTTTTTTTCGTGTTCATAAAGAAAGAGATCAGTGTTACTTACCAAGAGAGTAGAAATGGCTCGTCTAAACTGTTAAACACATTGATAATAAGATTATCATTTGTAACAGAGTGAATATCAGGTCCTGGAAATTGCCCATTTATAAGTATTCCCTGTAAAATTAAAAAAAAAAAGATAAATCCAAAAACTCAGATCAGAAATAAAAAAATTTCTTAAAAAAATAATCAGATCAAAATTATAGTAAAATAAAAATAGGATTAATTTGGAATTACAAACCCGTTGTCGAACGCCAAGTGGATATATATCTCCATAAGTAACATTCCAGTTGAAGAACCTGTACGGATCTTCAGCTCCAACAATGTTAAAAAGAAGAGCCAATAATAACAAGGTGCAAAAAGCACCGTAAGTTCCCGCTAAACTTAGCGGCATTTCTTTTTCTTTTTTTAACTGTTAAGAGCAAAAGGATTGAAATCAAATCGAATCAGCCAATGTGACAGAGAAAGAGGCAGAGAGAAAAAGGACTTTAAACGAGAGAAAGTTTGTGCGTAAATAAGATTTGTTATTCTTGGGTTAAGAGAAAGAAATGAATGGCGATGATGATGAAGGATGGCGCAACATTTAAGTGCGGTCCAGAGTATGTATTACTGTGTAAAATATATATATTAAAAATATTAAATTAATTAAATTAATTTCTATCAGTGTTTATACATTAATTTTATTAGAGAATTAATTATTGTAATCTTAAGATTACAATAATTAATTCTCTAATAAAATTAATGTATAAATATTTTTTTATTCAGATTAATTTAATTAATTTATATTGTTATATATATATAATCTATAAATTAAAGATTGAAACTGAGGAAATTTTGTTCTGTAAAAAAAATTAGGAAAATGAAGTGTCGGTGGTGAGGTCATATATTTATATATATATATATATATATGGAAAGCTAAGCTGAGAATTTGAACCGCGTTTTGCGCGCGAGTGATTGTCTCCCACATGGGCTATGAGCAGCGAGTGGTTGTTTTGTTTTGACGCAATGAACAAAGAGCTGCATGTGATAAGTTTTTAACGCGCAGGGCCCCTCTGCATATGTTTTGTTGCTTTATAGTTATACCAACTCGGCTACGGTGAAATTATAGTTTTCAATTTATATATATTTATTAAAAAAATTATTAAAATTATTAAATAATATATTAAATTATTTTAAATAAATTAAAATATTTTTATTAACTTATTAATTTTAAATTTACCGCACTCTTATTTTTATTAATTAATAATAACATAATTAAAAAACTTTTAATATTTTTTCCTAATTATTTGAAATAATTTTTTTCCGTAAATTTGATGATTTCACATAGATGGAAGGAGTATCGGACTTAAAATGATTTTTTTTCTTAATTATTTAAAATAATTTTTTCTGTAAAATATAAAAAAATTATTATTATTTAATGAATATATAATTTAAATAAGATATTTTATTAAAATTATAGTTATATTATATAATTTTTAATTAAAATTATGTGGTGCATGTAATTGTATATTGTGTCGGAAAGACTTGAAAATTGAAGAACTCGTTAATGTCAAAAAGGCAAGACTCGTTTACTAGAATTGAGTAGGATTATTTGTTGTGCAAATTACCAAATTAAAGGTTTTTTTTTTGGCAATACATACATAGAAAGTTTTAGTCAATTCAAATTATTCTAATCATATTTTCTGTTTTACAAATTAACTGCTATAATTAGCTATGGATTATGCAGCTGGACCTAAAAGATAGCATGAGTAAACCCAATTAATTAATTGTAAGATTAAGCGAAAAACAATACTGATTTGTACTAATAATACTTATAATGTGAAGTGAAATCTCATGAACATGAATGGGTTTATGACAATCTGACATCTGAAATTCACTGCGCTTATTTTACAAATTTGCACACGGTTTATTTGGTTGTGTGACAATATTGGCTTATATGTTGACCTTTCAATGAATTTTTATAAATAGTAAATTTTAATGCTGTTTTTGGTACCTTTTAAATAATAATAAATATTTTAATTTTAATTTTTCATTTTTTAAAAAATATATTATAATTATTTTTTTAAAAAATTATGCACATTATAATAAAATTATTATATAAATTTGAATAAAATAAAATATATTTTAATAAAAAATAGAGTATTTATTGCTATTTAAAAAGTGTTAATATGACACCCATTAATATATTCTTATTTTAATTTTTGATTTAATATTTTTTCATTTATAAAGTTTTTTTATGTTTATTTAATAAACTTCCTTATAATTGTAAAAAATGAAGATATATTTTTAGCAGCAATTTATTTTTGGTTAAATAATTATGAAGTCTCTAAAATTTTACATATCATACTAATCAGTGTCTGAGTTTTTAACATCTATTTTTTGAGTCACTGTGTTTTCAAAAAATAAATTACTTGATCATTCTATCAATATTTACATTCCAAAATCATTAGTCAATAAATTGAATATAAAAAAATAACTTTTTATCATTCATTTATATATGTCTATGTCTATTTTTATAACTTATTAGTTCAATTTATTTTTTATTTTACTTTATATATAAATTATTTGTAAAATAATAAAAAATATTATTCGTAGTATTTAAAATTATTTTTTAATAATATTTATAAAATTAAAATAAATGATGTGTATAGATCGTCTTTAAAATAATAAAATATATTATTTATATTATTTAAAATTAATTTTTTAAAAATAACTAATTTTTAATAATATTTATCAAATTAAAATAAATAATATGTAAAAAATATAAATAAAATTAAAAATGAATATGATTTAATAAATAATAAAGACATATATATATATATATATAAATAACAAAAAAAAAGTCTTTTTATAATGATAAAATCATTGGTTAATTATTTTGAGATAAATAAAATAATAAAATAATTTAATTTTAAAAAAAATAGATTAAATAGTTTAATTTTTAAAAATATAAAAATAAAAAAATAAATACTAAAAATATATAAAGTGACTAATATAATATTTAAAACTTCAATTACTACATAATTATTTAACCTTTTTTTGTTTGAAAAAAAAAATTAAACTAGCAAACAAGCACTAGTAGGCCAGACTCACAGAATTAGTACGAAAGTGTTGTAATTTTCAATTTAAAAACATGCAAAAGTTCGATCTCTTAATCTAATAATTCAAAACATTGAAAAAAGGTCAGGCCACTTTTAGCGTAGGGCTCATTGCATTTCACTTTTGAGACAAGATTTGTGACGAAGCAAATGCGAACCACTGCTCACTTAGCCATGATGGCCTCTGGTAATTTCGGCTAAAGATGAACTGGAAAGCAACCAATATACTAATATGTCATTTCCTGCTTTTGTTTTCTGACTTTACCATTATCCTTTAACTATACGCCAAACGACATTTGACGCTAAGTCTTTTACTCTTTTTCATGATCTTAGATTAATCAATACACATTGGACCAGATGGATCAATAATCAAAATACTTATGGAGTTGACTCCAGTTTTTCTTTTCATATTTTCAAAATAATACACATAAAAATAAAAAAAAGGAAAAAGAAAATTAAAGTGAATCTATACCCAATCGCTTATAATGCTATGCACATAATACATGAGATCAAATTCGAATAGCGCAAACACACTTTTTTCTTAAATTTATTCTGAATCCATTCTCGTCAATCTATTCAAAATCGATTCCTTTCTCCATCTTCTATCAAATGTCAAAAAAAAAAAAAATTCAAATAACGCAAAACAAAACCAAATTTCAAGTATTAATTTTAAATTTATAATAAATGTTACAAATACTAAATATTTAACTTGAGATCTAATAATCCTAAAATTTCAGTTTAGCTTTTAGCTTTACCACAAAATTGTCAATAAGTTACTTTTACACCAAATGTAATTCAACAATAAATACAAGCTAGTATCCAGATAGTGTGAACGGAGAAGTTTTGCCTGCTGGGAATTTCAAAATTACCACAACAATGTTCAATAAATATAAAGCTAAAATGGGGGTGAAGGTAAGCTTCCAAGCAAATGCCTCCATAAAGAATAATAGCATCCTAGTAGCACATGCTATCATTACAATCCACGTTACATGATTAATTTGGTGCTAATTTAAAATCACCCAACCAAGTAGAGTCACATCAAATATAAGCAAACCAACTCGAATGATAACCAAGTTATAAAATATTACTTTCTTTACGCGCACTGGGATATTTTATTTAGATCGCAACCTATAAAAGCCAACAAATCTAATGATGCAAATGTCTTGGTTTCATTAGGAAACTTAACTGGCTGATGGGACATTACACATAATTAGAGGGAAAGAGCAAGTTACACTATATCTATAGACATAAAACATAAAACAGGAGGGATGACTATTATCCATATGCTTACCCAGCCACAATATTCATGAAAATGCTTTGCAATATACTAATGGCTTTCATAGTAGCACACGTCACACGTCCTATACAAGCCATTGCACAACGCAATTTCACCCACCAAGTACTGCATCGAGCAATCAACCCACGCCATTACGTCACCAGTCAGTCATATGTACATTAAACATAATGGACCCATGTCAATGGCATGAATAATCACTCAATGTATGTCATTCAAAATAATGTGAAATGTTGACTGCGTCGAGCAATCAATATTTGGTTGGTGAACAAGAAAATGTATGCATGGATGCCCACACCAAAATCTTAAAATAAGAAATCCAATATGTGCCAAGTAAATCAAATTCACACATCCAAATTCCAATCAATAATTTATAGCAATACAACAACACAACTCATTAACCACATCTCCCTCTCACCTGCAGTCTCCTTATTTGCAGGGAAGCAATGCCCAGAGAAATTGATATTCACTATCAAGTACAATTATCGTTTTTTTATTCAAGTAATTAAACCCACCAACACAACGAATTTAGTACATTAAAGAAGGCTAACTTGATCAGAAACTGGTTTCCTTACTGCTTTATTTTGAATAGATATTGACAATCAATGATCCCATCTTAATTAAAACAGCTAGTTTTTTCTTTCGTTCTCAACATTCTGAAGTTTTTTTTTTCTCTTTTCAATTTCTCTTTATTAACATGGTGCAAGGAGATGAGGCCAGGCTGGTTGAAGTTGAAACTGGGGGGTGGCATTAAGTTCTCATCCACTATTTCAAAATGTTAAATCCAGTGGTCCAAAGAAGTGATGGTACATGTATAGTCGGTTTCTTAGGCTTTCCATGAAACAATCAACCTTGTCAAACCATTACTAACATCAAATAGTACATATATTGAAATTTTTTAAAAAATGTCATCTATCCTGAAGAATTAATACCTTCAAAGTAATCACAGAAAACAAATGTGAAGTCCCTTAATCACGTTCAAACCTTAAAAAAATAAAGCAACAGATTCCAAGTTAGTAAAGAGAAAGTTTTCCACAAACATATTCTTGGATGAAAACATCTATTCATATCACATAAAAAATCATGTGCAGAAACGGATAGCTGCAGACTACTTGGACAACATGGCATGTTGCAAGAAACAACATGAGGATACTGCAAATTGGCATTGAACTGGCTAAACGCTAATTAAGGTTAACCAGACAGCAGATGCACAATTTTTTGCTAAAGGATTCAAAATGAGGTCTATTAGCAATAATACCTGGGCTCAAGTATAAGTGCTAGATGTAGGCAAGTGTACTGCAGGCATAACATTGACTGATTTTCCAGATGTTTAGAATTCCACTAACTTAGAAAGCCAAAGTGTAGAACCTATATCCAAACATCCCTATCCACCATCAATACTTCAAGTATATTGAAGGGTTAAAGCTAGCCCAATAAAATCCCAACTACTGTCACCTTATGACCTGCTAAATATCTTAAGTCAAAACACCAATCCTTACTCCACTTACATTCTCCTTGAAACAAAATCCCGAAACTTCACAAGGCCTCCTTTTCAATGACAATCATTAACATGTACCAAAAAATTAGAAGAAGAAAGAGAGAGCTATTGATACTAATATTAGCAATCACGTCCTGTTAGGCATCCTAACCCATCAATCAAATATTAAAATTGCAAGCTATCATCCATGCTACAATATAGTGCTGAAAAATTAAGTCATTACACATCTTTTCCATAATTCAAAAGACACTAACCTTGATGTTGCAATTGGAAAACTTAGTAACTCGCTAGAGTAAAAAATGATGCATTATAGTGACTCTCACTAATTCTGCTGGCATTATGTACCCAATTTAATATTGTACTTAATCCTAGTAGCCCAATCTGCCAAACAATGCAAACAAAAAGCCATAGCCAAAATCGAAGATCCCAAATTACAAATAGTTAGAAATCAAAAACACCCTAAACCACTAGTGATAACAACTGACCACTGAAAGTGATAGAGGTTTATGCATAAATTGAAGTATTCAAAATGATTTAATTTTCGTTTTAATCCATCTCTGCAGCTGATTGGCAAGTTGGTTGCTCTTGAATTACTGTTTCTTTTCTTAAAGGATTATATCACATACAAACAAGCGAAGAAGGAAAATTCTAAGCCATATTAACAATATAGGGCTTACTGAAACAATAAACTGATTTAATATCTGTTCACTATCGAACATCCTTTCATAATAACAAGCAGAAAAGCAGCTTTTTGGGCAATCATAAAACAATCTAGAAGAGCAAATTATTCAAAATAACCTAATCTACCTCATACTCATAATCAACCGCAGCAAAAATCAGAAACAAGAGCACTCACATGGACAATTTATTACACCACCTACTTCAATTATCTTCATCAAAGAGAGGCTTCGTGGAGTAGACCACGCTTGATGCGGTTCAATCGATCATTTAGGGTTTGCTGTTCTTTCTTAAGAGCTGAGGTGTCTTCCTCGAGGTCATGGATACGGTACTTTTGGCCCAAGGATCTGATACTCAGAAGTAGTATCCCTGTCATTGCGAATAACTGAATAAAACTATCTTTTCGCTTCCTTGCGTTTGCTATAAACCCTAAAGTCTTTTTAGGGTTTTGAGCCGCCGTGGCTGAGCCAGGTGGCGCTAAAGATGCCATGTCGCCCAGAACTACGACTGCGAAAATGGAGAGGTACCAACGTAGAAGGGAATGTCAACTGTTGTTTGGCCTTCGACTTAGTATGGTGCACTGTTCGTTAACGCTAATGAATAATTCCCAATTTACCAAACTAACCCCATCTCGAGGTCTATTTACAAATTAGCCACTATACTAGATATTATTGCAATTAAACCCCGCTATCACAAATGAAAATTCTCATCTCCATACAGATTGGACATGTGGCAACCAATGATTGGTTGAAAAAAAAAGTAAAACAGAAATATTAAAGCAGAGAAACCATAAAATAATTTTACACTTAAGGCAAGCATATAGAGAATGGAAAGACAAATTGTACAAAATTTTGTGAAATAAATTAAAATTCAAAATATAAGATAAAACAAATGCCATACAAAAGCAAGTACTATAGTATTACAAACTGTAATACTGACATCCATAAAGAAACATTCTTGCTTATTTCTTCTTGTTCAACCTCTGAGAGCTATCCGCAGATTGTCACTTTGCCACCCAGCCACCCATGTCCTCACCTATCTCATTCTCAATGCACCTTCAAAAATAACCAGTGACCACTGAGGATGAGCTAATGCTACATAACCAAGCAAGTATTCTGTGCTTTCTATTAGTCCCAGGAAAACAACTGCAAAATTCTTGATGTTAGGTGAAGCAGATTGCTAGCATACATATATGATTTTGCACAAGAACTCACATGGTGTTATTCTGTATCAGAAATCCAGAGTTCCACATTGTTTGCTCTCTATATTCTTTGCTCCATGACTGTGTTTCACATCCTTCCTCCCATCATTATCAAGGGCTCGACTTCGACCAATGCCCAGCTTAGGCAAACCACGGTTCAGTCCCTTGAGCAGAACACAGGCTTTACACCATTTATGTAGATTAAGCAATGTCAACAAGTACAAAATTTGTAATCATGAAAAATGTAACAGACTTTGCAAGTGACTTCTTTGATCATCTAGGAAATACGAATGGAATAACTGTTGTTCCAACAAAATGCATCATTTCTAAACCAGTAAAGTAGTAGACAAACTAGAATAACTCAAACAAATGCATTATTCCACCACACATACAGGAATTCGATGTAATATAAATTTCATTTTGCAGGAATTCGATAAAATATAAATTTCATGTTTATCTCACATAAAAGCAAAAGCAACAGTCACCTGACTTGAAATGTACCCACAGCGTTCACATGTCCCCTGCTCCGGCATTTTTGTAGTAGTGGAGATTCTGAGAGACTCCCCGGATTTTATGATGTCAAGTATAGCCCTAGGTCTGCATTGGTAAATCGTCAATAAAATGTTACCCAATGGGAAATTTTCCACAGTTTTAGAATCAATTTTTATGTTCATATACGTATTCTGATGTAAATGAGGGAAATAGGATCACAGAAAGGCATGTTCATATTCAACAACCACAAAAACTACAATTAACACCAGAAATATCAATTGAGAGGTAACAACCTGATTCTCTCCAAAACTTTAATGAACTCGCGAGCAAAGCCATGATATGCATTCGGAGAATATATACCTGCAACAACACACACTAAAAATAGAAAGGCAGCAAACAGAAGACGGGATAAAAGAGCAACACGACAAAACAAAAGCACCAACAACATGCCACCATAGACAGAGTCCAAATAGATCAATATTGCAAATCCCCAAGCCCAATTCCCATAAACAAAATATAGAAAAGTTACAAAAACTTAAGAAGAGGGTATTTTATAACATGAGATTGACACTAGCATTAAGGTGGAGAAAGGAAATGAAAAATTGAACAATTACATTCAGTGGAGAAGTAGTCGAGCCTTTTGAAATAAGCATACGTGCAAATCTTGTTAAGGTTCTTCAGTTATTCCCCTTTATGATCAAATAATAAAAGAACAGAGTACACAATAAATCATTTTCAATGTTTCAAATGTAATAAGGATATATGACAATCTCCTTCTCATAGGTGTACTTGAAAGGATTGCACCTTGGAATAGGCCCATCTTCACCAGTTGTTATTGAAGTACATCTACTCAATCTAAAAAGTAAAAGGCATCTAATAACTACCCAAGGAAACAGTAGCACAAGGAAAAAAACACCGAAAGAGAACCCTGAATGAACACTGCATTACCTAGCAATATCGCCAAGCAGTATATTCAAGAGAACTGTTTCAGCAATATCATCTGCGTTGTGACCAGTAGCAAGCTTGTCTAGTTTCAAAAGCGCAGCACCTCGATCAAGGGCCTTAATCAAGTTGAAGAATTCATGAATTTCATGCATATCTGTTATTTCTCGGAATTAAGTTGTAAATATGTTGGGATAGGGGGTAGTGTTTTGTGATGAGAAATGGTGGAAATGATGAAACAACAGAGATAAAGGGTACTATGAATGAAAGAGAAACCAGGATATTAATACCTGACGACGAAAAACGCCACAAAACGTGCAATTATTCTTTAAACCAATCATCTTTACAATTTCATCCATCGTCCATCCATACAAATCCTTATAGGAAACAATCTTCAATGGCAAGCCATACTAAAAAGAACATATAGAATCAAGAATCATTAAAAAACGAACACTATTTTTCCCCAAAACAAAGAAGTAAAAAAAATTAACTTACAAATAGTTTTCCCCGTCAAGCAAAAAATTATGTAGCAAAGGCTAATGGTTACCTGAATTTCATTTCTTTAGACAGTTTCAAGCGAGTCATCCCAGTAGCCAGTGATACCTTCATCAACTGACAATAAGAAGAGATACAAGCAATAATTATGCCGCCGATTTAACTCTGATAACACGTAAGCGAGAACTGTGGAGTCTGCGAACACAACAAAATTACACAAAATCATGAAGATTGTTAAAATAGCAAAGAAGAGAAGAAAATTAATTACCTTTTCCACCGGAGGCACCAATATCAACACGCTCGCCAGGCTTGAATAGTTGATTGTCCACAATCACTTGGTGTATCTCTTCCTCAAATACCTCATAAAAACACTCTCTGCATTTCCATTCAACGCAACAACAATAACAAGAACAGTTGAGTGCAATTATGCTTGTTAGACCCGAACTAAGTTGAAAAAAAAATTAACAGAGAGATGCACAGTCACCAGATCTAGAGTTTTGTGTCTTTTAAGAGCTGCTCGTCTTTGGTTACATAGACAACAAAGGCGAGCCTGACTCTTCTTAGCCTTGCTGTCGGTTTCCTCCATCAACGTTGAACGAGCTTTTAGGGTTTTTCGAAATTATTTGACAGCGTCATAATTTAAATTTAAAGTTAATATTTTCTTCTACCTGTTAACTTAATTTGAGTCGGATTCCATCAACTTATACTGTTATAACTTTAATATTTCTCAAACTCCAATTTATAATTTTAAAATTTTAAAATTTATAATATTATAATATTATAATCATTTCACCTATTTATCATCTATCTTTATTAATAAAAAATTAATTTAACACCACATAATATTATATTAACTTCATCTCACTAATAAAAAAATATATAATTTCACTCTTATTTAATATTAATTAAAATAAAAAAAATTAAAAATACTAGAATTTAAATTTTATATCATTTAAATTTTTAAATTAATTTTTATTATTAAATTACACTAATAATATTATTATTAAATTTTATTTAACTAAAGTTGTTAATATAATTTATAATTTATAACATTAACTAATAAAATAATTTATAATATTAATTAATAAAATAATTTATAATATACTATTAATATATTAAAAATGATAATAATTATTATTATATTTACTAATAATTTTTATACAAATATATATGCAGTATATTAATAATATATATTTAATAAAATAATTTATAAATTATAAGTTATTAAATTATACTAATAATATATATAATTTATAATTTATAAATTATTAAATTATACTAATAATATATATTATAAATTATTTTATTAATTAATGTAGTAAATTATTTTATTAATTAATATTATAAATTATTTTATTAATTAATGTTATAAATTATAAATTTTATTGACATTTATAGTTAAATAAAAATATATAAAAAATTTAATAGTGTTATTATTAGTGTCACTTAATAGTAAAAAATAACTTAAAAATATAAAAGATATAAGATTTAAATTTTAGTATCTTTAATATTTTTTATTTTAATTAACATTAGATAGGATGTTGATATAACGTCATGTGATGTTATGTCATATTTTTATTAGTGAAGTAAAAGCTAATGTGGTGCCATATTAATTTTATATTAGTGATAATAGATGAAAAATAGATAGAAAGATCATAGTATTATAATTTCATAAGTTTAAAAATTTTAAAATTACAAATTAAAATTGAAGAATATTAACGTTATAATAACATCAGTTCAGGAACTATGGATGAAATTACACTAAAAAAAAATTATATTTATTAATAAAATTCTAAATAATTAAGGATGAATCTTTTCAAAATTAGACTGCAAAGAAAAAATTTTAACTTTTTATTATCGTCATGTGAATAAAAACATGTAATTTATAAAAATTTGTACTGTAATTAATAAATTGATTTGTATATTTGATTTTTCAATATAATTGAAATGAGTACGATTATAAACGAATTTCGGGTTGCTTTTTGATGAATTTTCAATTATTAATGAATCAAATTTTGCTGATTTAATTCTCGATTCTTTTAATTTATATAAAAATAACATATATTTAAAAAATCATTTTTTTCTACCATAATTTAAAGAATCAGTAAATAAAAATATTTACATATACTCATTTATTCTATGCTCCATTTCGGGCTAGAGGACCATTTCCCTACTACAGAGAGCTGCAAATCTAAACAAAATCGGCAAGGCAAATTCATTAACATTTCCCCACCCAAGCTAGATAACAGCCGCCAGGAGTTCACTGCTACCTGCGTTCATTTTTGACATTTAATACATTTCAAAAGGAGATAACCAATAAGGATAACATATATTCATCGCTAGACCACACAGCAGTCTGCCTGCCTGCATCATTACTTGTAACAAAAGGGCACATTTGCCTTAATCCCTCCTAGAAAGCAAAACTCAAATGCTATTGAGTATATATTCATAATTTTTAGCACAAAATATTAATTAATACATAATCAAGCCAAAAGGCATATCAGCAATCGACTACAACATGGAACAGATAGAGCCCCATATCCTATTTGTACAAGAATTGTACAAGCTGAAAAGAATTTAGACATGACCCTGGCTTAAGTAATAGTTTCTGTCAATAACTGATCAGAAACCCTCTCTCGTGAAAAAATAAAAATCAACACTTATCCTGCCCACGGTCTCTCTGAAGCCGCTGATGGATATCTCGCTGTAGCATTTCTATGTAATCCTGCAGAAGCAAACCAAAATCTTGAGCTTGTGCACAATATGAGAAATACTCGTATACGGGCAAACTAAAAAGTGGGCTGGTACTTCAACATTATTAATCAACACGCTTTATTTAAAGCTTGTGCCAAATTGAGGTGGAGCAGGAGGGTCACAAAAATTTTCGACCAAACAAAACTTACACTGACTAGATCTTCATTGTTGCTCAACTCATACACAATGTCCTGGGATCTGCTTTCACTGCCACTCAACCTCCCTGCATTTTCAGCTACAGCATGGAAAATACTTCTAGGTGCATTGAAGTGTTCGATCCTCTGAGCAACTTCCTGGAGGTCAATCTAAATGCAAAGGATAGAGAATCAGTTGCAACAGAAGAAAAAAGAGGCTAGTTGAAATTGAACTTGAAGCAGTTAAAAACTAATCATTTCCTGAACATGTGACTCTAGATCATAATGAAGCTTCTACTGATATCTCATACTGAAACATTTCTTTAGCGAATGTACAAACCTGAACACTTTGATCATCAGGTTTTTCAATTCCACTCGATCTCCTTTCATTGACTTGCTGCTGTGATTCAGTTTCTGTAGATGAAAATGGTTGAGTGGTAGACCCACCACCAAGAACCTGGGAAACTACTGGCATCATCTGTTGGACCATCCTTGAAAGATCAATGCCACCGCCTTGGCCAGTCCCTAAGCCTGAGAACATGTCCCCAATGCCTTGGCTGTCAACCTGCTGTGCAATTTGGCTGACTGTACTCATTATTTGGGGATTCTGAGTGAGTTGCTGCAACATATTCCTCAAAACATTGGGAGAACCAACTCCAGTTTGTTCTGAGACACCTGCCAACAAACCATTCAAGGCAGGGCTATGTATCACCTGAGACATAACACTAGCAGTATCAAGCTGAGCAGTGGAACTTTGTGGAGCTGGTCTGTTCTCTTGGTTCATATCCACAGATAGGGGTATTTGACCCGAGTGCATCTCATTTGTACTTGCGCTATAGGCACCAGAGCTACGAGATGCGAGAGAGAGTAAAAGCTGCTGACCACTGGTTCCAGCATTCAGGTTCTCACTGACAGGGATATTGCTTGCTCCATTATCACCAGTCTGGACCAATGGTTCTGGCTGCCTGCTCCGTCTCTAGTCATATCAATAATACAGACTCAGTTTTCTTTGGCACTATTTTTTTTCTCCAAGAAATGGGATCGTGAGCAATTAGATTATGCAGTAAACAAAATAAATTCAAACCTTTCAAACAGAGGACTCTGTAATAGAATAATCATGAATCTTGCAGCATTTACAGTTTTAGATAACTAAGAACACATATTGGAACTGATTGTCGCTTCAGAAAACACACCAAGCACTAATTTCATAGTCAAGATAGGACAAGTAAATATGTTAAAGAGTATCTTAAATCATCTATTTTCAACTGGTTACAATAACTCACAACAGGTAAGAAAAATACAGATAGGCTTTTGTAAGGTGTAATCCCATTTCAATACCAAGTCAAAATCTTATTTCTTAATCTATTCATTGGTTTCATATATCATGCACTCCCTACACTCTCCCTTTCTCATCAGTTTTCAATATAAAAAAAGTTGATATAACAAAATAAATACAACAATAAATCCTGTATAAGACCAAAAGAACTACCCTCCCACATAAAAATGACCAGTTTGATTAGCTTCAGAAAGTAGAGGAATAATAAACATGGCCAACTAAGGTCCACATAAACTAAAACCACTAATGTTTCAAGAGTTGGGTCATAGCAGAGAACCAGTGACATATTTAATAAATTGAATTAAAATTAATTAATAAATCAATAATCCAAGGACAAATACTACCTTGCGTTCCAAACCACCCAATCCCAATCCAAGTGGAACAGCTTGAGAACCTTCTGGAAGATCATTCTTCTCACTGGGACTTGAGGAATTCTTGGAAGTCTCTTCTGACATTAGGGAGGTTTCACCACTTGAGCTCAAAAGACTCTTCTTAGCCTCACCAATACATCCTTGGACAATATCATCTTGATTCTGATCATTTCCAATGATTTAGAATTCACCAGGATAATCAATAAGCCCAGACTACATCCAAACTCTGCATAAAACATACCTTTTGGTAATCAACTTCAGATATTAGCCCAGGCAAGCTCACAGTAGATTCCCCTGCCCCATTGGCCACCATGCCATTGGGCTGTTCATTTCTTGCCTGCTGACCTGCACCAGAACTATAAGAGCCTGCACACAGAGAAAATATTTTAGTGACCCTTCAGTAATTTATCTTTTTCCTATTTTTCTCATGAAAGATACAGCCACCTGATATAGGCTGGCTCTCTCCTTGTGTGCTACCACCAAGACTTCTTAGTCGTGAAGTGGCTTCAGTGGACAGTGAAGTAGAGTCGGAGGGAGGTTGTGAAATAGAAACACCTAGAACAGGTTGTGTGACATTTGAAACATTGACACCAGAGCGTGAAGGCATTGTTGCTGCAATCACATTTCGTACTGGTAGCACCCGCACTGGACCTGAACCAGTACCATTAACTTGCTCTCCTTGCACACCTTCTCCATTAGTTGCCCGGGCACCTAAGTTTGATACAACCGGTGCCAGTGAGGTACCTGATGATAAAGAGTGTCAAATATATCTAGAAGGGAAAGTGTGAATAGGAAATCAAATTGTGGTTTGCTTACCAGCATGTATATGGATATTTATGTTCCTCGGAGCACTACTAATACCAGCAGGACCAAAAGTCATGGGATTTGATTGTAGAGAAGAACCACCAATAAGAGAATTGGTTTGAAGAGGAAAAGGCTGAAAAAAAAAAAACAAATTTACATATAAGCTAAGCGGCAGCAAAAGCCAACACAGCAAAAAAGGCATTCAAAGAGACTATATGCACACAAAATAGCAGTCGGTAATCTGTAAAGTTAATTCTTCTGAGCATGTCGATTGATTTCCATCAGAAAACATAAGTATATTTTTGAACAGTTTTCATCAGCAGCAGACAAACAGTTCAGCAACTTCCATGCACAAGTTATGATACTTAAGTATTTCTTCTGCCATGTTTAATCCATTCAAGCAAAGTTGAAAATGCTACATTTTCCCCTATCCATAACACCATTTCTTGCAAAGAATTTGGCTACCAATGCCATGTTTCCATTGAATATTCTTAAGCCAACACTTATATGCTAAATCAATATAGTTGAGTTACCCTAGGGCAACTGCTATAATGAAGGATATTTTTGTAATGGTAAGTTTCTCCTGTACCTACTTGTAAATAGGCACTTGTTTCCTTTATAATGATTAGCAAGACAAGTATTCAAAGTTAACGAAATTGGCAAATTTCATGATCCTTTACAAACCTGAACCATTATAGGGTTAGGCCCTGATGGATATATATAAACTGCAGGTCCAGCATTTACAGAAGATTCAGCCTACAAATTGCAACAAAATTATTATAATGATATATAATCATAAAGTTAAAAAATGCACTGAATAAGCATTAGATCATACAAGAGATTGTCCCATTCGCAGTGTCAAGATTGTTCGACCAAGCTCCAATAGAAGAGCACCTAGGTGCTGCATTGCAAGGCCAACCTGCACTGATTCTGCCTGAATTTGGCCCCTGACTGAAGGATCACTAGAAGCCCCCTCTTGTTCCAGGCGTCCTGCAATATGCTACACAGTTGCAGCACATTACAATTAACACAATCAGAAAATAGCGTTTTCAATCGTTCGCCTGCATTCAGTCTTTCTTACATTTTCATATCATTATTCATCAAGTATGATACTCATCAGAATAGCATAATATAGCCATTGCTAAAGCAGAAACATATAGACCATAGTCCCAAATTCAGAACATAATGGTAGTCGCCTATAGCACCACAAAGACTGAAAAATGTTTACCATAAGGGCAATTTCAAAATCAGTATCACTTTCTCATTCAAGTATATATTAGCTCATACATTTGACAAACCATTTTATGCTGATGAAAGTTCCTACACTAAAGTAGGGATCCAATTATCATAAGCCATCAGACACTATAAGCAACCTAACCAAAGTAACCCAAACGGAAAGTTCAAAAGATGGCAAATTCAACAACATTGTATAGTAAATTCACTTTAAAATCCTTAGCATAATGCATATTAAGCCATTCTGCTTATCACTCTATCAACTTTTGTTTTTGGTTAATAGCTCCCAGCTAGCTGCATGAGGTGCGTGAATAGCCTCCAATCACTGGCAACTTTACCCCTATTTTTACTGGGAGGTCAAGAACAAAGAAACAATAAAACGCCAGAAGCTGAACAAAAATTTACCAGAATGCCATCATAGAAATATTGGATGAAAGGAGAATTATCACACGATTACAGTTCAGGCAAAGATAATGCTAGAGGTAATGAAGGCAAAAGAGGGAAGAGCAAGAGGCCACTTGACAGGGGTTGTCCAAGAAAAGGGATAAGGTTTCCATAGAGCTTACAGATAAAGCAGCGACTGCCTGACCATTAAAAAGCCGCTCTGCAAGTCGCAGGACTATGCTCAATGCTTGCAGACCCTGTGCATTAGAAGGTAATTCCAGCCTTTGAAAATCTCCCATGCTGTTTGAAGATGTGTTTGATTGATACCCTAAATGAAGCAAAATGGGATACTTTTAGCAATTTTCACATGCAAAAAATACAAGGTGATGATATATCTATCATTACCATTCTGTGCCAGTGCCTGCTCCATACGTATCATAAATTCTGAAAGTGTATTCAAAGAATCAGGAATTGGCTGAAAGAAAAATGACAAAAATGTGTTAAAAAGGGAAGAGAGATGAAAATAAGGCATAAAAGATCACACACATAAGTGAATGGTCAATTACTGAATGAAGGGAAGGAAGAGGTATGGCTGCAGTCAGAGGAATTTGCATGACTTGAGGTGGTGATTGAAAAGGTTGGCCAGGAAAAGCCTGCCCAGACTGTGTTTGATTTGCTGCTTGACTCTGACCACCAGTATTACTTCGTGACCCATCTGCTGTTTCATTTACCTGAGCTGTCTGACTCTGACCATTAACATTTAGCTGCACAGAACACGAATAAACCTCTTATGTTATAAAAGGATCTTTTTTTTTCTCTTTAAGCAGCCAAAGTTTCTAATCTATACACTTTCCATAATGTGTTGCATGAACAAGAACCAAAATTAAAAGACAAATTAAACTATAACATGGTATAATTAGCGACCATGACCACAAAGATAAATAATGCCAATGCAGATTATTAGAACATATTAAGAACTGCCACCATCATTAAAAAGGGTGTCGCGATATCACACAAGAATTGCCAAGCAAGACTGCAATTAGAGTGCTGGCTCAGTTATTTACAAAAACCATAAAGAATTGGAGAGACAGAAATAGTTACAACAGACTTCAACAACACCTATGTGGTGGACCTCTTCAAATGACTAGTACCTACCATGGTAGAGGACTGCATGCCACCAATGCCATTAGTTGTAGCCTGACCACCAATGCCAAAAGAGTTCAGCACTGCACCAATTACCTACATAACAGAACATAAATTAGCAGACAGTAATGCTGGCACGGTTGCACTTTTCAATGTGCTCAACCCCCACTTCGAGAATCAAATAAAGAATGAGAAGCGCACCCGACTGAGGTCTGGAACAATGCCTTCACCTTGATCCCCAACATTAAAGGTCCCAAGAACTACACTGTGAGATATTTGACCAACACGACTTGGAGGGTTGCCAGCAGTAACATCATTTCCTGCCAATTCAAACAAAAACCACCATTTCATAAATTTGCAAGAGAGAGCAACTGATTAGAAGAAGGGAGAACGAAGGTGTGCAGCTCAAATCCAAATTACAGAATACTCAAAATTATGTTAGAAATTAATACCTCGATTGCCATTATTTGAATTTGTCGTGTTAGAACTTGTATCACCTGAAGGTTGTGGCTGTGTTGGCTGTCTTTCAACCAAGTGCAAGGTATGCCCATTCTCCACTTCTAAAACTAGTCAAGGAACTTGATGAAAATAAATGGTAGCATATACATAAGTTGCACCTAAGATGAACATATTATATTGTAGTAGGAACAAGAATCAACTGTCCCAAAGCTGAAACAGACAAAATAGTAACATGCAGTCTCATAAATCTTACAAGCATGTTAGTTACAATAACATAGATGATTGGATACGATATTCTGAAAGGCGATGTTCATCTTTCAAGACCCTTCCCCGGAAAATCAGTCTTTGTTGTCCAACTGGTACACCAATTTCATTTGCTATCTTCTCCTTGAATGCTGAAACTAACATCTGAAAATATTCACAACTTAACCATGTTAGATATTTTCTTAGAATTTCATAAACAAGATATCTATTCAAATAAGTGCATCCTCAAAAGTGCTCCAATTTATATACTCAAGACATGGCACGTTGGATGAATCAAAGCTATCATTTAACCAGTAATCAAAACTCACTTACCAATAACTCAAGGAGATTTTTCCACAAGTTGAACATCAAATGAACCAAAGCTATATTTTAAAAATCACAACAATATAGACGACGACAGCATTGGCATAACTTTCGATAACTAAAAAGAAAAAAAAGAGAGAGAGATAGAACCCGATGCTTACATTTTTATCCACCTGAAAACTAAAAATCTGTGAATCTAGAGTCTTGATATTGAGCTCTACAGTTGCATCTGAAACTTCTCCAGGTTTATTGCTTGTACTGGAACCTTCATTGGAGTACTGATTTGCCATGGTACCTCAATAGGAACTAAAGTCTAAAACACACCAAAATAAATCTCTAAGCGAAGACCATTCGATACTCATTGAGATCTCCATAGTCAAATCACGCAAGCTTCTATTCATTTAATAAACAACCATGAGAATTAAAGTTTCCAATTAATGCCAATCTCCTCCCGCAGCTATGATTGCTTAATGAAATACAACAGAAACATCCATCTCTGTTCTGGGTTAATACTTGAGTAGTTACAATTTTGTTGTAATAAATAGCAAGAAAACAAAAGTGGCTCCTAACATTTTCATATATAGCATCATTTTCAGCAAATATAACATCATTTGAACATGGTCCAACTTCCCAATCACATCTCTATAAAACCCTAAGTTAGCTATATTCTTCAATGTGGGTAACAAGGGTTACAAACATTTCACAGCTAATATGACAAACAAATCCCGCCCTCTTTCAAAATGCCGCTTGCCCATGCCCCCATAGACCCGTCAATAGAAAACAATACGTGCAGTGCTAAAATAATATCAATCCCAACAACCACTATAGAGACAGAGATCTATTATGATTTCAAATCCAAAACAACCAAGTTAACATTAATTTGGGTAGCATATTTTAAATCGAAGACAACAAGAGACCTCGTTTTGATTAGATTAACCTAGGGTTTTACAATACAGAACATTAAAAACAATAATTATCATACAATAATTCAAAAAAAAATACAAGCAAATAAATTTGAATCAACCTTTTTCAGTTTTTTGCCTTTTTGTGTATGGAAAACCTGAAATTAGAGAGGAAGATGAAGCTAGATTGCCTTTTAAATTTGATCAGTGAAGGAATGGACTGTATATTAGATTGTAAAGATGACTTCGTGTGGAAGCTAGCTGCGAACTTTTCTGGGTTCGCCGAGGTTCCAGCCGAAAGGGGCGCCAGCTTTACTCGGGTTAGCCTTGGTTAGATTCCAGAATAATCTAGACGAGGAAACGGTGCCTTGACGTTAGTCAAAGCAAACGACAGCGTTTGTGTTGTTCGATTCAATCGGAGTTTTTGTTTTTATCTAGGTTTGTAAAAATTATATAATTTTTTTTACAAATAAATATAATTATTAATTAAACACATAGATTTTTATTTTACATGAAATGTATTTACCATAAATAATTAGTTTTTTATATTTTTTATACAAATAATAGATATTTTGATTCTAAACGGGTTGATTGAATTTATAGGTTACAAATCAAATATTATATTTATTTATCTTAATAAAATATAATATATTGTTATAATTAATTTATTTTAATATTTCAAAATTTTAAAATATATTATAATTAATAAAAATGGATGTATTTTTTATATATGTAACTAAATAAGTTGAATATAAAGTGAATACAAAATAAATTAGTTTTAATATAAATTTATAGCGATTTTAATTATTCATAATTATTTTTTAACTTAAATTTGCTTAATAAAATTATACAAATTTTGGTTTAATAAAGTCATACAAATTAATTTTCAAAAAAAAAAAGTCATACAAATTTTGATTTTCTCTTACCAATATTATTTATTAACCAACATTTGTATAATTTTATCATATAAAACTCAATTGAAAAAATTAATTGTGAATAATTAAAATTATCATAAATTTGTATTGTAATAAATTTATTTTATATTTATATTATATTCACTCGATTTGACTTTGTATTTAAAGTATTTATTAATTTATAATATATTTTGAAGATTTTATTATATCAATAACTTTAAAGCTATATTCATTTTATTAATTATAATATAATTCGAAAACATAAGATATGAAAGATAAATTAATGATAGCAATTTATTATATTTTGTTAAAATAAATGAAAATGATAAATGTATTTTGCTTATCAGTCCATTAAACGCCTCTAATAAGTAATTTTCATGAAACTTATCAATTGTTATTTTATTTAGCCAATAAATCAACTATAAACAGAGGCGGAGATAAAGGGGGTCCCATGGAGCCCTGTTCCCCCCTCAATTAAAAATAAAAAATTTTTAGGTATATTTGAGAATAAATATTACATTGGTTGAGATGGAACAGCTTGGCCTTACTATGTAAGAGCACGCAACTTCGATCCACGCTTCCAACATTTTTCATCCTTTTTTTTCCAATCTTTAAAACTGGGCCTTTTAATCAAGCCCATTACAAACAAACAAGATTTGTCAATGACTCTGCCCATTACAAACAAACAAGAATAACTTAATTGTGACTCTTTCTCTTCTTTCTCACGTTTCTTCTTCGTTAATTCCTTTTTTTTTTCAGATAACAGTTTCTTCATTTTTCAATTTCATTCTTTCACCGATTGGCACCAGCAAGGCAGCGGCAACAAGTTAAGAATAGGTACACCACTTACTTTTAATCTCATATTTATTTTGTTGCAATTTTTTTATCTTGCTAAAATGAATTGAAATTTGAAAAATAATGAATTAAGAAATTGGCTTGAATACTTGAGGACATTATAAATTTGAAATGTTTAATTTGATTTTGTAGTATGAAGTTTTTTTTTTTTTGAGAAAAGTAGTATGAAGTTAAATTGAAATTATTATATTTTTGTAGTTTATAATCTGGAATTTTTTTATTTCTTTTATAATTTGATATTTTTAATGTTTAGTATTTAAGTTGA
Source organism: Garcia nutans (assembly GCA_947685225.1). NCBI lineage: Eukaryota > Viridiplantae > Streptophyta > Magnoliopsida > Malpighiales > Euphorbiaceae > Garcia > Garcia nutans. Next base: position 59,708,501 of record CANTUV010000039.1, read on the forward strand.
ATTGGACCCCCCTTATCTAAAATCCTGGCTACGCCACTGACTATAAAGCTACCAATGTTGTTTTTTGCCCAACGATTAATTGTTTGTCATTTCTTTCCCAAAAAAGATATACTTTAATTTTTTATGTTTCTTGTCAAGTGAATGTATAAATTTTAAATTTTGCATTATAAAAACACACGTATAACTTATATTTTGTGCATTAATATTTATTATATAATTTTAATAAAATTATAAGTATTATTTAATATATTCCATATACAAAAATAATGTTTTATATTATCATATAATATAAAATAGGGAAACATGTAAAATAGGAAACTAAAATAAAATAAAAATTAAGGTTAAATCTGCCTATCTTTTTTTTTTTTTCATTTTTCTTGTTATCAATAATTAAACATAGTTTTTGATTATTTTTATATGTACAATTTTCTTTAAATTTTATATAGAATAATAGGAAAATTACATCTCTCATCAAATTTTATAAAATTATATATTTTATTAGAGTTATTTTTTCTATTTATATAAAAATATAAAATAAGTATATATAATAAACTCATAATAAATTATATAATTCTGATAATTTTATAAATTAATCACGAATTTGGATATATTTAAAAATATTTAAAATTTTTGATATATTCTTGATAATTTTATGAAAAAAATCTAGAATTATTTATCATTATAAAATCAATTGGGACATTTACAAAACTACATTAAAAACAAATTTTATTTCGAAATCACTATAAAAAAATATTTACATTTAAAAAAAAAGTCAAATTTTCAAAAATGCCTCAATCTTCACTAAAATAAGATTATTTTTTTCAAAAATACATACTTTCTCACTACAATCAATATTTTATTTTAATTTTTATCTTTTTTTTTTGTCAAACTTCACCATTAAATAAAAATTTTATAATAAAATAATAAAAATTAATATTTTAAATCATTTTTTAACATATAAAAATTATAACTTTTTATAAAGAAAAAAAATAATTTTAATTATAACAAAAAAATAACACTCACAAAAAAAAAATAAAAACAATAGTAAAATATATAAAAATACATTAATAAAAATTATTAAATTTATTTTTAAATAAATTTTATATGTCATGCGTATGAAAAATAATAAAAATAAAATATTAATTTCGTTATGTAAATATTTGGTAAATATTTTATGCATGTTTTATCGATGTTATGTGTATATTATATATTTATTATTTAAATTATGTGTATTTCATATAAAAGTTATTGGATATTATGAGAATAAAAAATTACAAAATATTAAATAATATTAAAAACATTACGTAGATGCATAGCAAATGTATTATAAATATAGTTGGCATTGTTATATATGTATTTTATATATGTTATGTATATATTGTATATATATTTATTTTTTGTTGTGTATTGAAAATATGATATTAATTTTTTAAAATCAAAAATCATAAATAAAATAAAATAGATAAAAACCAAAGAAAAAAGAAAAAAATAAAACTAAAAAAACAAAAATTAACATAAAAATGGTAGTTTTGAAAAAAAAAAATCCGTGTGTGTTCAATAGAATTGAAATGCACAAGATCTAGGCTACAAATTTGAAATATGCAAATAGAAAGAGGAAATTATATCATTTACTTAAAAATTATGGCTAGTTTTTGGATACACGATACACGGAATTTTTATTTTTAAATTACAACTCTAACGTAATTTTTTCTTTTTTTATTTTTTAACTCCATAAACTCATAGAACTTTTTCCATAAAATTCTGTTCTTAAAATTCTGGTACTTTTTCTGAATTTGAGCTTGCTCCCGGTCATTCAGAAGTCTGGTGATTTTAGTTGCATTCAATAACCTTTCTGTTAGCTGTTGAATGCTTTACTTCTACCTTGTAAATGAATATTTTATCATTATAGCTGAATATTAGTCAAACAAAGAAATTTAACTCTTGAGCCAAGCACTATTGTGTCAAATATGGTGATGTCGTGCATAATTATGCTCTTGCATTTTGGATATCTCCAAGTTATATTTATTCGTATGTCATTACTGTTCTCTGAGCACTAGAATAGGCTAACCTTTCCCTTCACATGTATGTGACACAACAGTTTTAAAAATTTTCTCTACCTTTTTTTTCTTAAATGGAAATAATATAGAAATCTCATGTCAAATTTGCAAAGTAGACTAATATAATGATGCAAATTTTATATGCTTGATTGAAAATTTGCACTAGTTATTAATATGTAGATGTTTTGGTTTTTGGATGAGGATTTCATTTCACAATTGATCTGATTTGATATTTTTTAGGTGTTGGTGCTGCATGGAGAACTGCAAATGTGGAGGCAGGATCAACCGTTGCCATATTTGGGCTGGGATCAATTGGTTTTGCGGTATGATCTTAAAAAAATCTTTCTGTGCATTTTTTTTAACTTTCCTTTATTAATGTATATGACAGGCAGCAGATATATTGGCTACTGGTTGTTCTGTAGGTTGCAGAGGGGGCAAGATTGTGTAGTGCTTCTAGAATTATAGGCGTTGATGTGAATCCAGACAAGTTTGAAATTGGTGAGCATTTACAGGAGATGTTATGTTTCAGTCTTTGATATCTGGCAGATAAAATAGCTTGAATGAGCACTACATGCTTCATTATAATCTGTACCATGCCAACAATATAAAATTGCTTGTATGTGTTGATTAGTGATAACCATAAGACCATAGGAAAGCTTGACTAGTATAAACTTAAAGTTGTATATCTTGGAATAATATTGATTATGCTCTTCCTCTGCAATTTCTTTTCTTTTCCACAGGGAAAAAATTTGGAGTCACAGATTTCATCAATGCTGGAGATTCTGGGAGCAAATCTGTGAGCCAGGTCTTACTGTCAATCTGTTATCTTATATTTATGTTATCTATTCAGCACCCAAGGGCCTTGCCTGGTGATAGATGCAGATGCATTTCATGGTGGATAGAGTTATGATGTTCAGAAAGGGTATTTTATTTGATGCAAATACTTTGGTTCGTCGATTATTGGTGGTCAAAGGCACAAAAATCTTTACAGAGCAATGTTTTAAAGTTTCTCTTCAGTTTTTGGTTAGGTTGTTCATGCTTCCTCCTCTCCCGCCCCCTTCCTGATCAGGTGATAAATGAGATGACTGGTGGAGGGGCAGACTACTGCTTTGAATGTGTCGGCTTGACGTCCTTGGTGCATGAAGCATATTCTTGCTGCCGAAAGGTTACACTCTGCCAAAAACTCATTTGATTTTGTGTTTCCATGTAGTCTGCTGGTTTGTTTTTGAGAACTTATTTTCTACATGTGGCCATCAATGGTGTACAAGGTTAGTATAGATAAGTTCTTAGTTTATATTACTGTTTGCAAATATTATTACTTGTAAAAATTTTCTCTGTGTATTCAGGGTTGGGGAAAGACCATCGTTCTAGGAGTGGACAAACCAGGGGCACAGTTGAACCTTAGATCTTTTGATGTCCTTCATCATGGGAAAATCCTCACTGGATCCTTGTTTGGAGGGCTCAAAGCTAAATCTGATATTCCATTGCTCCTGAAACGTTACGTGGACAAGGTGAACTAAGCAACTACTCTTAGCTCTCCATTCTTTTGGTTTTCTTGCCAGCACTGCTTAACTAGGAAATTTATTTGTTCTTATGGGTGAACATCAACTTTTTTTCTTTTTTATGATTATGTTAATAGACCCTAAAATAACATTTTAGCAGCAATGATTATCAAGTGGTTTCATGTTTACAAATGAATCCAAGTGGCTTTACACCTTATAGGTTTGTGATTATATGTGTTTTTTCTGCAGAAACTGCAATTGGATGAGTTTGTCACCCATGAGATAAATTTTGAAGACATCAACAAAGCCTTTGATTTGCTCATTGAAGGAAAGTGTCTCAGATGTGTGATTTGGATGAACAAATGAATAAGTTTTCTTGTATTTTCACTGTGAAAAAATTCTCATTCGAGTATCTGCCATATTATTTACCATATGTATGCTTGCTTGCTATTCAAATAAATCAAAATACGCTGTATTTTTTCATTTATGAAAACACATAATAAATCCCAGGAATCTTTATATTATTTCAAGTAAAAGAACATGTACTGGATATTGATTGCCTCTAAGACACTGTAAATGCTCTAGATATGCCAGTGAAATATTTGACGGGGGAGTCTATTGTTTTTTTATAGGACCCGAAATGCCTTAGCCGGTAAACTCCAGAGCTAACCTCTTTTGGCACCTCCCATTCAATGGTCGCTGTACTAGACAAGGTCCTATTATCCAATTTCCACTTGAAATACAAACTGAAATCATCATCATAATAAACTGGAATCCACTGCTCTCCTTGTAGCGTCTCTACTACTGCAAATGTGCCTTCTGTTAATAGGTCAAACCTTGGGTTACCACTCCAAAATGTGGCACTCGGTCTATCTCCATTCTTGAATGAGCCATTTTTCGGTTGACTGACATCATCTTTTATATCACCAAACTTTATGCCCTTGGGAGGTGAGTCTATACAAGGGTCAAGTAAGAGTCTGAGTTGTTTAGAAGAAAGATCTGGTGGTAATAAGTTTGTTTTAGGAAGTTGTTTTCCCTTTGCCATTGCTTCTGCTAGTCTGTTGAATTCCTGGATATATGCTGACAGCGTATGAGGACCATAGAGCGTTGAAGCACCCTGCAAGTTTCATTATGTTTTAGTGAGTAAAAAAGTGGATTATGCGAGTTATTATTTCCCTTTAAAGGAACTAAGACTTGGAGGTTTAGTTTTAGGCTTGAACTTTAATCTTACTAAACCTTATTTCTTAGATGAGGTAGTTTGGAAGAATATATATATATATATATATAAATTCATGGTCATAAGAAGGATCTGTGCTGGCCAGCCATTGTTTACAATTTCTTAATATAAATTTGGGAATAACAACCTTAAAAACCAGCTATTAAAATTGAAGAGTTTATTTTTATATTAATTAGATGATATGTTTATATTTATTAAAATTTGGGATTTAATAGATTATAGTGTCTCATTCCATTGTATGATTGCTTCTCATATCAACATGGAAATATTGAATATAGAATAGCATTGTTCTTTGTTTATGAATAATAAGTTGCCTTAGTGCATATACCTCGTATCTCTGTTGCCCAAACTCTTCAATAGTTGCAACATACTGCGAGTAGGTGTTTGTGAGGCCTGCAATTACAATGTGAGTATCATTATCGTAATCTCCTCCTCCATTGCTAACTAATGTCTCCTTAACTGCTTCCCTTAGTCTCCGGCCAGCCGTTGTTGTGAACTCTGAAAATATCAAAACCCAGTTTAACATTTTTGTGATCCCTGATTTTAGCTTACATAGTAATTATTTGTTAACTCATGAAAGAAAACGAACCTCCTGGCACAGAAAGTATGATCAATTTTCCCAGCCTCTGTATTTGAATTGGAAGGACTGCAGGCTGTGTTAATTCATTGAGCAACATATAGGCTAAAAATCTATCTTATGCTGGCACGGCAACCCATAAAACTACATTGTGGAATATTAAAATTTTGATTGCAAAAAAATTAGATTTCTTGACAAATATTACTGCAGGATTCTAATTAACAAAATTCTATCCATTGGCCAAAACAATAAGAATATTTCAGTGGTCATTGTCATCAAGTCTTACCGCCCATGCATAAGGTTCAAACATTTCTCCTGTAGAGAGCAAAACATTTTTGGGTTTCTGGCAGTCCTCTTGATATTGGCTTGGCTTTTTCAACAAGTCTCTCACTTTTCTCCAAAGCTCATTGATCTGCGAGAATGGTAAATTTCCTTTTTCAGGTGAAGAAAACCAAAACTAGAAACAATTACAGATGGTGTACAATCATCCACCATCTGTAGAAGAAGAAGAAGCTGCTGACCTCTATATCACCCTGTTCAAATCCAAACATGCCAGGTCCATCAGTTGTTCCAGCAGCAAACCTTGGACCAAGACCTGCAGGACAGGTCTTGGCTTTACCCTTTCCATCTAAATCCACCTCAAGATCTGTAAAGTTTAGGTACAAATGCCGATAATCAATTTTCCACTCAATTCTTCAGTTGCAGACATGAAAAGATCAACGGCCTTGTTGAATTGTCTCTCTCCTATGATCTTGGTGCTCAATATTTCATCTGGGTACCTATTAAACAAAACCAGAAGCCATTGTAGATAGAGCATAAGACAAATAATAGTTTTCAGAGTGAAAGTTTCAATTACCCAGGTCCACGGCCTAAGCAGAGCCGGACATCACCATGGCATGAAGAGTGGTTGAAGTCGCAGGGCTTTCCACTATCAGTACAGAAGGCTCCGAGCACATTTGGGGTAACATCACCAACATTTGATTGGCAGAATGCTCCTACAAACATAAAGCCATTGTTCTTCCTCACCTTGAATGCTTGGCTGGTTGTTTTACCACACGATTGTCCTCCTGTAGCCTTGATTTGTTGCGCTTTCTCAATCAATTTATTAACATCTACATCAATAAGAAGTGAGCTAATCATGAGTTACACTATTCTTATAGTTTTCTGATTTTCTTCTTACCTGATATAGCGGATAAGTTTTTTACTGCTGTTGAGTTCGAACCAGTCTTCAAAGAACCTAGCAGAAGCACCCTTGTTGTCACCGCTGATTAGCTTATTGTCTCTGCTCATAGAAGGTCCATGAGTAGCATACCAGCTGAATGCTCCTATACTTTTTTTGGTTGCACTGTCTACAAATTTCAGGAGAGTCATTTCTTTATCAACATTAGATCGTTAGCGAGCTCTCTCCTCTGCTGGATTTAGCAGGTATGCACTTGGACTCCTGTTTATTCCTGCATTTTCTACATTTCCTGCAAAATAAAAAAATACTATATTTAGTTAGTGTTATGGCAGCAGTTGAAAGTAGGGACTAGAACTAAAATGTTCACCTTTATTGATGAAAATTAATCCGGGCTTTAGGTTTTGGTGAGCCTGAACTATGCTTTGCACAATTGCATTGACAATAGCATCAAATGATTGATGGACAAAGCCTAGAGAAGTAACATGGTAAAGTAGATACTGCAGGTATCCTCCAGGACCTGCATGAGTATGAATGCCACCGATTGCCAGATTTTCTTCTGTATACAAGTTCCCAAACCTTCAAATCACCCAATTAACAAAATAATTAGATCATTTAATTATTCATTAAATAGTTATTTTTTTGTCATAATGTAGTGCAACCGTCATTTCAACTAGAATTCCTTGATATAATACATTAACACATGATACTTTTCATAATAATTAAAAAAATAATGAATTGAAAAATCATTGCAAGCTAATTGGGTATTTAGATTTAAAATGTAATAATAATTTTTTTTTAATTTTCTCAGAGACTTGTTTTTTGAAATTTCTTTTTTCACCATTTTTATAGGCAAGATCATTTTCTGTGGAGAAAATGAGAAGAAAATGACTCCTATATTTCTAAAAATTTTATTTTTAATTATTAAAGTAATATTATATGTTAATGTTATATGATTTTGTCATTCTAATTAGGACCATTATTGCACCTTAAAATTCAACAAAGGGAAAGTGAACTCATTTTGCTATCTGAGCCAACCTTAGAGATTATCAATCAAATGGTTAGTTAGTTGGCCTTGTTCTACCTTGATCTTAGTTTCTCAAGCACTCTGATAGTGACAAGCTGTGAAGCCATGCCAGCATCAAGATTGACAAAAGAAAATCTTGCACCTTGTGCAGTACTCTCAGTAACTATAAAAGTTCTAGCCCTTAGCCGGAAATGGATACCGGTGGCATTCTGCTCCATATTGGCATATCCCATCATGTTAACCTGAGCAGCGGGACCAGTCATGTCATAACTTCCCACACCAATCAAGTATTCACCATTAGTGGGTCCTATAAAAGTAAAAGGAATAACAACAGCGAATACCAGAAAAAGAAAATGTGGGTCTTGTTGCTTCTTATTACTACTACTACTACTCATTATCATCATTTCTTTGTAATTACAAATTACAGACAACTTGAGAACATGTTTTCTATAAATAGAGCTTGTTTCTTAGTATTCATCAGTGAGTAGATTTTTAGGTAGTCATCATCAAAAGTAGGATGTTGGACTTGTTTTGTCTAGCAGCCGAAGGGGCCTTGAGTTGGCAAAAAAGCATCTCTTCTTGGGTTACTCCGTGAATGGAGGAATAATTATATGCTACAACGGTTGTAGCAATAAATGCCTACAACAAACCAATTGAATTTTTACACGTAGACTAAATATGATTATTCCATAACGCCACGTGTCATATTTAGTATACGTGTAAAAATTCAATTGGCTTGTTGTAGGCATTTATTGCTACAACCGTTGTAGCATATAATTATTCTAAATGGAGAGATTGTCAAGGCGTGACTTTTGTCACTCATGCTCCCTGTTTTGCAGCTTCAACGGCATCTATGCATTTATGATTAAGGTATATTTATTTATTTATTTCACATTTAATATATTATGAGAAGGGTAGAATCAATTTTGAATCAGGGGATATGTATTGACCGTTGAATTATGTCTCAGTGTATTGAGTAAGGTTTATTTAGGTTTGGAATTTTAACACAAGTGTATGTTAATTTATTATATTTTTTACTACTGGAAAAAAAGAGAATCAAATATATATATTGTGTACGTGTTTATTGTTAAATTATTTCTATACGTGTATAATATTGCTATCTCTTGAATTAACTTATAATTATTTATTGTTAAATTATTTCTATACGTGTATAATATTGCCATCTCTTGAATTAACTTATAATTAATCATAGTATCCCCATCAGATAATTTTATTCTATTTATCAAAAATAAAAATTAAAAAAAAAAGCCAAATGTTATGATTTGATTTGGCTATTAGGTTGATTTTTGTAAGAAAACATATCAGAAATTTATCCCAAAAGCACAATTAGTCCACATGTGACAATTTTGACAAGTATTAAAGTCAGTTAAAAAGCATTAACCACTAAACAATTTTGAAAGTATTGCAATGAATCATCAATGTAATTAGTTGTTGAAGTAGTCTAAAAGGAAATTATTTTCCTGTCTTCTCAAGTCTAAAATCTAAATTAATTATTATCATTCAATTTTCCACTCGCCCATCAAGGCTATTTTATTCCAAGGAAATTGAATGTGACCACCATTCTCTTTTGTCACGTAAAGGATTAATAAAGAAACCGAAAGAAGAAGAAAAAATACAAAAGGAAAAGTGATAAAATATATGGCACCATTAACATGCCAGTCTTTCAGATGTTTCTATAAAGTTCAAGCCCATTGGTATGAGAAAACGAAAAATATTTAATCTAGGTTATTTTTTTTTTATCATATAGGTTATTTTCCAGTTGTTTTTTTTATAATCAGTCTCTCTTTTTTCATTAGTGCTATCAGCGAGCTTCGACCGAGCTTAATGCTTTTTATTTTATCCTGAACTGGTGTCTTTATAATCATCTTCTAAATATTCAAATTGAAAGTGATTCTCAGACTCTAGTTGCTCTTCTTTTCAGTTTCACTTAAACTTTAGATCCTGTCATTACTCATCTTAAGCTACTTTTTAATAACAGTTCATCTTTTATCCAGCACGTATTCAGAGAAGGGAATCAAGCAATCTACTATTTTATTCTTTACAATAGATTAAATTAGGTATCTCGAATTTTTAATACCTTTAATTTTTTATCTAATTTTTTGAAAGATATCCTGATTTTTTACTGTATAAAATATAAATAATAATTATCTTTTAAATAAAAAAAAGTTATTTTCGGGTTAAAGAAAAATTAAGCTTATAACACTTTGGGTTTATGGCACAAAATAATCATTTTGATTGAATTATTTTCTAGTTATAAGTCCATTATTTTATAATGTTGAATATGAGTTTAACATTTTTAATTTGGTACTTAGTTTTCTTATTCAGATTAATAAAATTGTTTTAGGCTTAAGAAAGGTATATAGTGAGATGAACTATTGTAATTTTTTTTAATTAAATATGATCATGATTTAAATTACTTAAATTCGAATTTGAAATAAAGTTGCTAGACTAGGCCAACCCATCCGATAGATTACAATGACAATTGTCCTTTAATTTCCTTGGCCAGCAAAGAAATTTTCCATCATTTCTATTGCAATTAATTGGTTCATATGCCCTGATCAAAATTGAAATGATTATTTATTTATTCTTTAATTAATTTATCCGAGAGCATTCTGGTAATGACTAAACCCTTATATTAGTTGCCACGTATCTTCAATATTACCCCACATCAGAGGTCCAACTTAATAATTCATGCGTAATGTCAATAAATTATCCAATTGCGTTGTGTCCTATTGCAACGTTGCAGCGTATTCAATACATCAAACTTTATGCATTATATCGATACAATAAGCGAATCAATCAATCCTGAGTCTATTATTAAAAATTCTAAAATCTGATTTGCCCATTCTCTCTTTTTGATAACAATTACGGAAAATATTTACATTCTGATTTATATGTCTGTATCGCTAAACTGTATATCGAACTATCATTAATATAATAAAAAGAAAGAAAAAAGAAGATTATCAAATGTACAAAAGGAAAAAAGAAATAATTTATTAAAGTTGTTCAAAATAACGACATAATTAAACAAAGGAAATCATAGAAAATTTTTCTTAAGCATATAACAATATAAGCTGTAATTAATTGGACAAACTTAAATACAAGCACATAAAAGCTGAAAAATAAAACAAGGGATTTAATAATCAAACAAACCCAGTTCAAGCACACAATTATATTATCATCTTAGTGAGAACCAGACTCTTTTTCTTTTTCTTTCTCCTTCTCTTCTGTTTTAGAATGATACCCAGGAAGTTTTTCCTTGATTTTCTCAAAAATGCCCTTCTTCTCTTTAGGTTCTTCTTCATGGCTTGCTGCTGCCTCATGATGATGATGCTCAGTTGAAGGTGGTGGAGGAGGAGGAGGAGGAGCTGAAGCTGCAACTTCTTCAGCCTTTTTGTGCTGTCCTGGAAGTTTATCCTTTATTTTTTCAATAAAACCTTTCTTTTCTTCTGGGTTTTGTTGTTGAGTAGTCACTTCTGGCTGAACTGCAGCAGCTTCGTCGTATTTCTCAACAGGGACCGCGGTGTCCTCGTGTTTTACTTCTTTCTGATCTCCTGATATCTTCTCCTTGATCTTCTCTTTTAGTCCTTTCTTTTCCTTCTTTTTCTTCTTCTTTTCCTCCCCTTCTCCCTCCTCTTCATCACTAGACTGCATATTCATTAATTCTCAGAGATGTTATCTTAACTTCAAATTAACAAGAAAAAACGAACGTGTCATCAACTCTAAAAAATACCCATTAATGTTGATTGTTCACAAGTTATTAAACTTACAGAGCTAGAGCTGCCACTATGTGATCGATGAAGCTTTTCCAAAAGGCTAGGCTTCTTCTCCTCTTCTTTAGGCTGTTCAGGTTCAGAAACTTGAACTTTCTGCTCAAACTCAGTAACGATCACCTCCTTTTGTGGCTTCGCTTCCTCTTTCTTCCCCATGAAATCAAACAACCCACGATCCTTAGCCTCAACTGCTGCCCCTTCATCAACAGCTCCGATCTGGTACTCATGGCTCTTGTGCTGGTGATCCTCAGCCATAACTGATCAAAAATCACTGTACGTAACTTTAAAACAAACAAATGAATAAAGCTTAGGAAACAACTCAATAGAGCTTTGCGAAATTGCTTTGCTTTGTGTGACTGATGGTTCTTTCTCATTGACAGTGGCTTTTATAGCTATCACGCCACGCGGATCTGACGCGATTAAGAAAATCATATGGCCGAGTTAACCCAAAATTGAAGACTGATTTGGTTTAAAATATCTAAAAAATCAGATACTATATAAAAAACTCATTAGAATCATATCATGAACTGGGTTAAACAGAACATATTCAATTTTTTTATATTAAATATTTTTTTAATAAATTTAAGTGGACATTTAACCTAATTAGAATATTTAAACTATTGAAATTTATGATAAATTTTGTAATATTAGATTTATTTATTATACTTATTATGTGATATTTTTAAATTAATGATTTTTTTAGTTTTTATTTTAAAAATTTTCTATGATTTTTATATGTTTATGTTATTTTATTATTAAATTTAAATCATTTTTATTGAACCGGTTAGACAATAAATTAATTATTTTCCCTACGGCCGGTCCAATTTTCCGATCCGGTTTTAAAAACATTACATTTAACTAAAGCCTCTCCTCTGCTCATTTCTGTAACTGACGTGTGCTGTGCCTGTGCGTTACACATATCAAAAGCAAATTCAGAAACAGTACCAACTTATGCGTATTGAAATTTTCTGTACTCGCTTTGTTTTATATCCACGTGTCAGAATGTACACCTGTCATTGCGTAATTAGCGAATGTTGTTTTATTTGGCACCAAAGGGAATGGGGAAAATTAACAGTCAAAAGAGAAAAAATGATAAAGAAGAAAAATTGGGAAAGACACGCAGTACATGAGACCAATAAAATAGCTGACACGTGTACTGTGAACGTGAAAGGTTGTCCTCCTATGGGACCCGTAACTGTCGAATTCGAGTGGATTAATGTGGAAGGGCGGTGAAGGACCCCACTTACGTTTTAAACTGCCACGTGGCGGTAGCGTCGGTAAGAAGAAAAGTGTATATAGATTTGCGAGTGGTAGGTTTCCGGTACTTGTCGTGCATGGTTTATGTAAGAACTTGATGGCCATTCCCTTTTTAAAATTATATTTATTTCATTTATAATTATTAAAATGATTATTATATTCTTTTAATTTTATAAAAAATTATTCTACGTATATATTAAAATACTTATTAGCATTATAATTATTATATTCTCAATTTATTAATTAATTATTTAATAATAAAAATATTTTTAAAAAATTTAATTTTTATAAATATTATAATTTTAGTGAATTACTTTTTTTTAAATGATAAATTTAATGAAAACAAAGAAATACTTTAATTCCAAACTTTATTTCATTTCAAATCTTACATATAGGCAAAAAAATATAAATTAAAATAATGATTAATGATTAAAAATAATTTATAATAATTTATCTACTTATTTTTTTCAATTATTTTCTCCTTACTAATTATTAATTATAAACTTTCTTTCCCTATTTATTAATAAATAATAGTAAATTTGAAAATTTTTAAATAATATAATTTCAGATTTAAATAAGTTATATATTTAACACTTAAAATATAATAGGAGAATATTAAATAATAATAAATATTTAATTTTTATTAAAATGTATTTTATTTTCATTATAAAGAAGTGATTGTTAAAAAAAATACAAATTACAAAATAATTTTAATAAAAATAAAGTATATTTTAAAAAAATAAAAATATTTTATTATTATTATTTAATATGTATGTTGTAATTGGAAAAATAATTAATAATTTTAATAAGGAGATTAATGCACTTAGAAGTTGTCGTTTCCTCAAGATACGTTACTCGGATGGGTTAAAAATCACACTTGTTTAGAGATGGTCGGTTTAGTGCTTTGATAAATACTTTTCCCAAGATAATAATATTTTTTTCCCGAATTTCATACTAATCCATTTCCTGTGGTCTATTTCAATTGGCACATGCATGTGCACGTGCGAATGCTAACAAAGTCACTTATTCCAATTGTCTATTTGTATATATGCTCATGCCATACGACATGCCAATTATCATAACAACCATAAAAAAATAACATAATCATCAAACATAATTATCATTAAAAAATAATAATTGATTACCATATGACATGCCAATTATTATAACAAACATAATATTTTTTTCCTTCTTCGTTAAGTTTCCTTCTCTCAATTAATTAGTTTAAATTGCTAGATAATTTCAACTTTGTCATTCAATTCTCATTATTTTTATTTAAACTCTCCTCCAAATATTAAAAAAAAAACAAAAAATTTATGCTATTATAGTCTTTCTGTAATATTATTTTTTTAATATGAATTATTTATTTTTCATTGATATAAATTTACGATGATTTTAATCATGCAGAGCGAGTTTTTTTTTTATTTATTTAGTTTTATATGATAAAATCATAAATATTTTTGTTAAAAAATAATGTTACTAAGAGATAGTCAAAATCTGTATGACTTTGTCATATAAAATTAAATAAAAAAGGCTAAGTATGTATGGTTAAAATCAATACAAATTTGTATTACAATTTGTTTATTTTATATTCAACAATATTTAATTATATATTTAAAATATATATTTTATTAACTATAATATAATTTGAAAATTTGAGATGTTGAAAATAAATTAATTATAACAATATGTTATATTTATTAAGATGAATAAATATTTTTTATACAATAAGTTATATTTATATATCTAATTAACCTGTATGAATATCTCTAATGGATAATGCACCTGTAATATCAAATTAACGATGAAGATGCAACGCAGAGAGGCTACTCTGATTTTTTTTTCTTAATTTGTTTTTATATTGTTAGTGACAATGCTAAATTATGTTCCGATAATGATGGCTAGCTCTTTGCCACCGCTAATATTTTCAGTTATAATATTATTATAACTATAGTTATAAAATATTTATACATCGAACCCATTTTAATCATAAATTATATTTATTTGAATAATAAATTTATGATTGTATGTATTAATATTTTGCAAAAAAATCAATTTCTTGTTTAATTGATCGGTAGACTTTTCTTTTTTATTTATACATTTACTTATTATTTTAATAAGTAAATTAGAATATTAAATACCTATTATGTTTATATTTAAAATTATTTATTAAAAATATTTAATAAAAATAGTTCATATTAAAATAAGAATATAATAAAATTTATATAAATTTATATTTTTAATAAAAATAATTATTGTTTTTAAATTTTTAACATATGAAATAATCATGTCATATTATAATATTGTGTCTAAAAATTTGATTTTAGAAAATTTATTAAAAAGTAAATTTATTAGTATAATAATATTTTCGATCCCAGAATTTTCTAATTTTGATATAAACACTTTTCTTTTGATCATTTCAAAAAATGCATAACAAATTAACAACTGTTTAATAATGGAACTTAATGATTACTTAAATATTTTTGTTTACGACTTGTAATAAAATAAAAAAAATAATTATCAATAAAAGAAATAATTACCATTTAAATTCCTCGTTTTAAAATTTTAAAATTAATAATAGTTAAGCGGAAAAATTATATTATATATATCACTTTTTTTAATTATTTCCAGGTAGATATATTTTGTATAATAAATTACATATATTTTTAGTTTATATTTTAAAAAGAGAGGAGTATATATATATATATATAAAATAAAGGAATAAAAAGAAAATCAGTTATTTTTGAAAATAATTTTATTTTTTTTGAGGTATTTTTAAAGATATCCATATTATAAATTGAGATGGGCCGAATCAGCAGGCCGGATTTGTCTATTAAGAGTTTTGAGCCGAAAATGGTTGTACAGAACTAGCAATAGTTTAGCTAAAAGCTAACCGCTAATTTCTTGCACTCAACACAAGCCCATCTGTAGAGCCAGAGAGCCTAATTCATAGAGACCTGAGCCCAGCCCCAATTGGTTTTACTGCGTCAAACTGCGGGCGTATTTCAAAAGTATTTTAAATTGTTTTTTCAATAATTAATAAAATAAAAAGTGGCAGAAAATAATAGAAAGAGAGAGAGAGAGGGGAGAGGGGCAAAACGAACCCAGCTTGTGCAAATTGAACCTTCAAATTCTTCTTCTGTTCATCTTAAATCGATTGATCGTTGAAATCTGCTCTAAGTTCTGCAAAATCTCCATTTTTTATTTCATTTGAGCTCTCGAGATAAAGTAAAGGAATTGAAAGAAGGAAGACGAAAACAGAAAGTGGGCTTGAGATGATAACGCGATCCAATTTAGCAGAGCAGTTGAGAGAGTATCAGATTCGATCCAAGCATGACTGGGCATCTTTCTCCTTGTTCTCTTCAACTTCTAACTTAACTTCTTCAAGGTAGCGCCTAATTATTCTCCCCTTTCCCTTTTTTTCTCCATTTCCATTTCTTATGCCTACTATCGGTTTTCAGGAATTTTGGTTTTCTATTTGTTGTTGTCGTGATTGATTGCTAGATCTCTGTGTTTGAATAGTATAATTTATAAGTTAATTATAATTTGGATTAAAATCGATCATCTAGGGTTTTCAATTTTGACTTTCCCTTTTTTTTGGGTATCTTTTGAATGGATTTTTGTGGCTAAAAAGCTGTTAATTGAAGCTTAGGGGATTTGTTGATCAATCAAATCAGCTTTTGAGTTATTGATTTGCACATGGTTAGTCCGTCTGGTTGAGAAAATTGTTTGCGTTCTCGTCTTTTGTTCATTGTTTGTGTTTATAGTTTAAGATTTCTTGTACTAATAATTAAATTCTTTATCATACTGTAAACATGTTTATTCGTGGAAAGGGGAATAATACATAATGGAATTTAAAATTTAAGTGAATTGGCAAAAATTCAATCAAAATTTAGAAGATGAACATAAATTCAATCAATCAAGCATTGAATATGATATTTGTTTTGCCTTTAAGTTTAGACACTAAAATGATTTTCAAGAGGGAATAAGAGTTATGAACCTTCAATTGCATGGAAGCATGATGGTTCATCAAGAAGGTGAAGTAGAATCATCTGTTAATGGCTTTAAGTTCCTGTGATCTTAATTTTCCTTATTAGTATCATTTACTCTATCGGTGCTGGTATCACAAGCTACTGATTCCTTTTTCGCTGTGCTAGATAGATACTTAGAACTTCAAATAATTGCAAGCCAGTTATTCTGCATTAAGGGCATGTTTGGAAATCATATGAAGATTGGTTGACCAATTTGGTTTTGAATAGGATTTTTTTTCTTTTGTTTTTATTGACTGACTGGCAGGGTGAGGGGGGTTCATATGTTTTTCAATGGTCTCACTATATTATATATATGGTCACGGAAATTAAGGTTTTCATTTCTCTTATTTGTTACATGTTAATGCAGAAGGACAGAAAGCAAAAAGTGATAAAATGCTTTCCTTGTATTATTTCTTTAGCAACAGGAAGAAGTTAAGTTTGCTAAGATTATGATTTCTGGAGGTAATCGAGAGGAAAGAAGATAAAAAGGAATGAGGTTTCTTGCCCTAGGACGTCAATTAGAAGTGAGTGGTTTGGACATATTAATACAGTTTCATTGGACATAAGCTTTGGGATGGCACTGAAAACTGTAAGTTTGGGTTTAATGATGTAAAGGATCTTGAGTTTCATGGACGACGATCACATGGAGCTCTACAGTTAATGACATTCTACTTGCATAGTTATAAATTTGAAGGAAAGTGGGGCATGGGAAAGGCATTTATGGTGATGGGTGCATTCAAACATGAGAAATAGCAGAGGCCACATTGTTGTCTTGTTTGATTTCTTTGGTTTCCGGTAGTAAGCATGAAAAGAAGAAAAAAAAAGAAGGAATTAGTTGATTTAATGCTAACTTGATTGAACTGGTCCAAGCTTGGATTTAGGTTCTTTGTTTTAGTTGTGACTTGTGTAGGTCAGGGTTCGTACTGCATGTCTTTTGCTGGGAACTTCTTGTATATTGATTTTTTTTTCCAGCTTTTATGTCCTCATGGAGTTATCTCAAGCATTGAATTCTGATGCTTGTTATAATCATGCTTTATATTCTGAGGAACTGACGGATTATGCTACCTTTCATATCATGCCACTTGCTCATTTGAACATGTCTTGTTTATTGCACTTGATAAGTTTGATAATCACCGCTTCCATGCTCAGAGTTCCTTGGATGGTTATTATTTGAGATTCACTCTCTATTGCATTTCGAGTTTATGACATTGATTCTGAATTTATTCATGCCTTTTTTCCCTTGTAATACTTGCAGGGTGGATGTTGTGGTATTTGTAATATGGGAACTCGTTATTCTAGCTTTTCTGGTTTTTTCTGCTGTTTCTTTATATTTTCGGCGCATGCGACTTGCTTTTATCTTAGTGTGTATCACATTGCTGTTGCTTTTATGCATGAAAATTACAAAGCAAGTGAGATTGGCCAGGAAAAAGAAACGAAGGATGCTTCTACCTTTATCTATGTAATACTATGTAGGTAGTGGATTTCTTGAGTGACACAACATTGTTGTGTAAATTGTGAGAACTGCTGACCATAGTGGGGCCTTCCTCTACTATTGCTTATTGAATATGTAATCTCACTTACATCCAAGTTGATTAAAGATTATGATTTGAGGTGATCACTTTGACAACAGCTGATTGAAGCGGAAAGTTATAAACATTCAAGAACAAAAGCTGAGATATCTTCTTGCAGTTGGGGTAATGGTCATTGCGCTGGGTTTAATTGGGTGCAATAGCTAAAGATATAGTTTTTATCTCACCATATGCTTGTAGCATGGATTTTGGCTTCAGTTAGCCTTATCCAGACCTCAATACAATTTGAAGATCAAATGATGAGTTGAATGATTTTCCTATGATATAATGTGCAACAGTTCAGTTTTCTTGATGACATGACATGCATTTTGAGGTACATAAACGAGAAGTTGGTTATTGACTTGTGTTTCTGTCACTGTGCTTTCTGTAGCATCCCTGTTTTTGTGTTAATGGTATGCAAAATATTGAAATTTCTTCAATGAAAACAGCTGATGGTATAAACTTGGAAATCCTTATTAGTCCTGCTATGGTGGAAAATAGGCTTCCATCCTTGGTTTTATTAACTGAATGTATTTTCTATTTTTTGACTGATAGATTTTACCCGTTTAGGATTTGAGACACTGTTGAATCATGCAAGAAACTTTGGAAACTACAGTAGCTAGACTTTGGAAACTACAGTGAAGAATGAGACGAAGTATAGTGCATTTCTCTCTTCTAGTTATCTTGTTTTACAATGAGCATAATTATTATTCAGTTACAACAGCTCAAGATACGGAGCAGGCCAATTCTACTTGGTGACTGCTTACTAGTTCTGGCCATGGCAGGGCTTTGAGTCTCAATTACTGAAGGAAATTACGCCTGACGGATTGGGTCGTTGAAAAATTTAGCATTTATCAAATTCAAATCAAATCAAATCCTTCCATGGCCAGGTCTGGTGCTTATTGGGGCTTGAAGAAGTGAATTTCAATTCCCATAGTCACAATAGTCCATATAGCTCCAGTGACCACCAAAACACTTAGCACCATACCCAAGAGCCCTAGCATCAAGTTGAGGCACCAGACTGCACCAAATATCTGGGGTTTCTTAATCATAATCCACATGAAACATGGATATGCTAAGGTGACTGGCAATGCAATCCCTCCAATCAAACCTGCCAAACTTGGCAAGAATGGTAACGCCACAGCTATAAAGAATGCCAAACATCCAAAGAAAACTCTAATCCCTGAGCGAAGCCACCGTGGGCATGGTTTGTTCATTTTGCTTGTGTATCTAATCTCCAAATTATCAAACACTGGCATTGCATATATCTGAAACGAACTGAGGCAATTAATCACAACTAGTATGCTTGTTAATCCAAGTACTATCTTCGATGTGTCGTGTCCATGGTATTTGTACAAAGCGTTTAACATCCCTCCATTTCCTGGTATCTGCCATTAAAACACGATAGTTCTCGAGTTGGAGAGTGGCAAGTCTACTGACCCAACAAAATAATTACTTTTGTTACCAGATTTTAAAATTTTTATATATTTTATTATAGATTTTTTTTATTATTTTGTAAATGTATATAATAAATTCATAATGAACTAATAGAAGTTATCATGTTTGTACTAAATTTATAATAAACTTTATATGTTTCTATATAAATATGATAAATTTATAAATTAATAAAAATTTTAATAAATTTGAAAATATTAATAATTTTTATAATTTTTTTTGGTAATTTTGTAAATTAATGAAAAATTGTGATAAATTTAAAAATATTATAAATTTTGTAGTTTTTTCTAATAATTTAATAAAAAATCATTAAAAAAAAAAAACTAGAAATTGTGCTTACCAAATTTCCATAAGCCCAATAACCACCAATTGCAAGGGGAAACAAACACATTGCTATAATTAAATATGCAAACTTCACTCCTCTCCACATAGGTAGGCGGGATGGTTGCTTTGAACTTGAAGGCATAGTACCCTTCAAATGATACAAATACACAGTTAAATATAGGGAAAACACCAATAATTTCTAATTAAATTCTTAATTAAGCGCACATTAAAATACAGCTTAATAATAAATGTATATTTTCTTGAATAATTGATCCAAAATCAATTCTCCATTCTCAATAAATAAATATTCAAAGAAAAAAAATCTTAATTAAGCATCATGGGAAGATTATATTCTCACCTGTATTTCCAATACAAGATTATGACCTCTGAAAGCAAAGGCAATTATCCCAAGTGAATTAAGGATGCTAAAAAGTCTAGCAGCATCAGACTTATAAGCCTCTGGAGGATTATAAGAAACATCAACAGGTCTGCCAGGAATAATGGACACAACCCATATTAAGCTACAGTAACTAACAGCAGTTATTCCCCCAATTAGAGAAACTCCAGCTATTGAATTCAAGTTGGGAAGCTGAGCTAGAATGATTGCAGAGCAAGTGAATAACAAGTACCACTCTGTTAATCTCAATGGCTTCATGTTACAAGTGTCTTCACACATAATTTGAAATAGTATTTTCATTGTTGCGCCTCCAATCATTATCAATGTCACACATGTCCCTCCTGATAGATACATTATTGGAAACAGGGCTAACAATTTCCCTCTCTTCTCACCTGATGAAAAAGAAAAGAAAAACTCCAAATATTAGAAACTAACTAAAAATTCATTAACAGACTGATATGCAGTCTAACAATAAATATATATTCTTCTAAGTAAAATACTCAAACCATTTCAATAAAATAAAGAGTTAATTATTTTTTATGCAATAATTACCCATTAATTTAGTGATTTTAGATAAATAAGATGATGATTAATATAATCCACTTTTTATTACTAAGAACTTTTGCCATGTCCATGAAATAAAGAATCTTGTGCAAAGCATTTTAAAAGCTTGATATATATAAACACACACAAACACATTATTATATCGTATAATGCTCACCAAAAGCAGCCATTGATAGTCTAAGGTATCTGCTATGGCGGATCCCAGACTCAGATTCATGTAGCTGAATCAGTAGCCATATTGTGTATAGCTGCCACATAAAGATTAGAGATAGACATGCAAGTCCCCAAGTCCTGCATTCACCCACAACCAAAACACAATCAATTAAGAACTCAAATCCTCTTTTTTTATTATTACTAGATTTGCTTCGAGTAGACCTATTAAAAGATAATTAAATTTTAAAAATGCTTTGCACCCACTATTTTACATTGAGACTTTTAGTTAAGGAAGAAAAGAATTCTACCATCCAAATTGACAATATGGATGCTTATTAAATATGGGATTATGGAGTAATTAACGTAGCTAGCTTACCATCCAAGAACAGTGAAAGCTAGAGGAAGAAGAAGGGCTTGAACTCCGATTCCAGACGAAAGAGTATGAAATGCAGAGTAGTAAGCGTTGCCACTCCTAGACTCAGTTATAGGAAGCCAAGCTTCTTGAGGGTCAAGTTTGGTGAACTGACCAACTTCTTCCAAGTAAGCAATCGCCTTCTTCACCATGGGGCTACTGGTTAGAGGACTCATCAGACGAGTAGTTAATGGGCTCTTTGGCACTATATTGCCCAATAAAGGTGATCTTGCCATTGAAGGGCAGTTGAGTTGCGAAGGAGGAGCTGAGATTATTGCTGGAATTTCAGGGCTTAATTTGTTAACATCCACTACTGATTCTTCCATTGTTATTGCAAGTTATTAAACTTTAACACACACTAGAAGAAACACCTGAATTATCGATGAAATTTACAACAGAAAATAATCCGTTACTAAATACCGATATAGGATATAGAATATTAAGAGAAAAAGAAAGATTAAATTTTTGAAAATTTAGAAACAAAATATATCAACAGCTAGTCAAGATTGATCCATAAAGATTAATATTTCTCAACAAGTAATAAGCTTATCTCAATCAAGCAGAGGGGCAATTTGTGTTTGTTTTGAAGGTTTGGAGCACTGAGAGAATGCTAATATGCTATATATATGGTTTGGAAAGTGGGGGCTTAATGTATACTGATGTGCTTGCTGAGTTGGTATTTGCATGGCCCAATAATAGAAACTTGAAATTTACTATAAATTATTAAGATATTAAAAGTTTGGAGTCATTGATTGACTGAGCCCCACTCTTGACCAGTGGTTCTGTGTGGCTGCGACCATGGGTGCTAAAGCCTAAACGTGGTTTAACCAATCAGCGAGGGACACTTTTTCAGTTCAGCAGCCACAATATTTTATGTAGCAAATCGGGTTGATTAGCTTCATTTCACCAGCATTTCCTTTTTCTAATACTGCATTTTTTCTTTTTTGATAATTTCTAGTACTTCATTAAAGCTAGGGAAAATAGTTAATGCTAATTAAACTTCAACAACCCCAAAACTGTCACAGTAATTGACAGCAAGTAATCAAATTAATAAAAATAACGACTAAGTTATAGTTATTTTTTAAAAAATATACTAATATATTTTATCATATTTGTAATTTAGTTTATAATAATAAAAATTTTCAAATTGACATTTTTGTTGTAGGAAAATCTATCGTCGAACAAAATAAAGGTTGATAATTAGGGATGGATCTAGTCGTGAGAGGGCAAACGACCCCTCCTCTCGTCGATATCCATAATAAATTTATTGCATTTACAGATAAAGGAAGGAGAAGGTTCGCTGACGTTCACGGCGATTTTGTCGTGTTTATAGATAAAGGAAGAAAAAAAAAGACAAATGAGAGGATAGAAGAGGAGAGAGAGAAGAGGAGAGGAGATGAAAGAAGACCGGTCATCAAATTTTACCGTTTAATTAATGTGCTGAGTCCGCCACAATTGATAATTGAGGTACAAAGGATGACGATAGCAAGATTATATATGGAGGCTTAGGTCATCTTTGCAACCTCGTTGGACTGTTTAAAGCAAACAAAGGACAACCCAATTAGCTTTCCTTTTGATATTATTTAGCTTTTTAATTATATTTCAAATTGATTTGGTTTCAATAATAATAATAATAATATATAATATTTTCCATTTTGTCAGCTGGGTGAAGTTTTATAAATTTTTTATATAATAATAAGAGCTTCTCCTTTTTTTCAATAATTAATAGACCAATCAACATGAATATGTGGAGATAATTACATATAAAAATAAAACCATACCAATCAATTTCAAACAAATTAGGGCAGCTTCTACGAATGTGTGCGTGTGTGCGTGTTCTACTTTTTTAAGGAAGAATTTTAAAGGCATGCATGCATGCTTTCTACTTTCCATTCAAAGTTGCATGGTTGTTGTGTAATTGTCTCATTAAACTTGTTTGAAATATGCTTTTTATTATTTCTTTTTTTCCTGTTCATAGTAAATTAAGGAAGTTGGTGAATGTTTTTTTTTTCCATCTAATATCTCGATTTTATTGAATTAATTTTTTTGATATATTGTTAGATTCAAATGTGAAATCTTTTCATAAGCAATAAAAATTAGAGAAATTACATCATATCTATTAATTTTTAATTTTTTTAAATATATCCCATTATTTTCATTCTAAATATATATTAAATACATATCTCTAAAAATGGAATACACTTTTAGTATACTAGATTGATATATCTAAACAAAGAATATTTTTGAAATTGAAAGTTTGAAATTGATATTTTTGAAAAAAAATAAATATTCTTAAAAATAATTTTATATTTTAGAGAATTTTCGAAATCCTTAAAAATTATTCACTCAAATTAAACATTCAATAACATTAGTTTTAATATGTTTAAATAACAATGGTCCTTGATTAATATTGTTGATGACTTTAAGATTTGTTATAATACAATTTAATTAATTATCTTTAAATATATATATATATATATCCTTAATCATTGATGGATAGGCATTAATTTATAGATTTAGTACAACAAATTAAATTATTCGAGATAATTATGTCTTTAATTAAGGGTTAAAATGTAATTGAAAAAAAAAAAGAAAGGAAAAGGAAGAAGAGAAGAAGGTGATGTTGTTATCACATTTATAGTGGCATATGCTATAAAAGAAAGTCTATTAATTTGATTTGTTGTGGTTTACTTTGTTAAAGTAGCTTTGGAGCTTTATTTATTTATTTGTTCTTTCATTTATTTATTTTTCATGTTCATATCTTTCTCTATCAAAATTTTGATTTTTTTCTAAAATTTTGCTTGCTTTATATCCTTTAGTCAAAGGCAACCATCGCTTTATTGAAAAGCAAAAAAAAAAATGTAGAAGGCAAATAAAAGCTATTAAGTTTTTAAAAAATAATTTAATAAATAATTCGTGATTGAAAACTTTCAAAGTAAAGAAAATTTTTTGTATATATATTTTATAAAAATATATAATAATTTTACAAAAATTATCATATATATATATATTTTATAATAAATTATATATATTATTTTGATATGATAAAATTATAAATTAATAAAAATTTATGATCAATTCGATAATTTTTTTTAAAATAAATTTATAATATTATGGGTTTTTCTGATAATTTTATAAAAAATCCTAAATAATTTATATATAAAAAAAGCCGAAAACTTTGTAAAGTGGCCATTAACCCTTTCATTTATTAGCTTTATAAAATAATAGTATATTCTCATCGATTCTTTGATCTTATGGTTAACAAAAGAGAAAAAAAAAAAAAGCCATCACATATTAAATTATTCATCATCATCGTACCTATTGATGGATTAATATGCTTGCCAATAAGAGCACCGACTCAGACAGGTCCTCTTCTCTTGTTTATCCTAAACCAAGAAATATTTTTAAATTAAATTTATTTTATTTTAATGATTTTAAAATTATATATCTTTTTTTTATCAGAAATTTTAAAATTATATATCTTGATACCAATTTTTGTACTTGTTTAAGTGGAGAGGTGCATTTTAGTTTTAGTTTTAGTTTTTTTTTTTTTTTTAAAGGAGAAGCTTTAAATTAAATGTGGGCCAAATCTTGCGATACTTAAGTGTTCTACAGCCCATTAATCTGGGACAAACAGTGACAGGCCTATACTCTTTCGGCCTGTCTCTGTTTGACAAGTGAGTGATCCACGTGGACGGTCATGAGGATGAGAATATAACCTGTGGGTCCAGTTTGGGGAAAATGTCTCCGCAGCTTACCTATTATCCTGGCGGAAAAATTCTAACATTTATGTTCTACATAAATTCTAATTTCAAAATAAAATTTAATTTAATTTAATTTTTCAAAATTTTATAATTTAAATCAAAATTTATAATTAGCCTAGCTTGAAGATATGGACTTAATTTATAACATAATTTTTCTATATTAATTAGCCTGATTATATAATAATTCTTTTAAACTCCGTACTTACCGCAATAAAATAATTTCATGAATAACTTACGTATTATTATTATTATTGTTATTATTATATAAGATTCAAAAATTGACGTTTAGTTTTATTTTAATTTGATAGTAGGATTAGCAATTAATCGCTCAAATATACTATAAAAACAAGGATTAAATGATCAATAATTCATTAAACTGTTGGATATTTAAATGGATAATTGAAATTTTTATTATCCAACCAAATAATTATGATCGCATATCTACTGTGAGATTTATCTTGTTATTATTTACTCATATTCTTTTGTTTTTCAAAAAAATTATTAATATATATGCCTATTAATTTCATAGAATTGAAATTATTAGCTAGGCATATATAAGGATCTCATTGATAAATTAATCTCCTACGTATGAGATTCATTAACCAGAAAACAGTAATCAAAGACCAAAAACAGAACTTTTCTCATATATAATATATAAAGCAAGCCAAGAAGCCAGAAATAGAAGCAATACAGTTTAGAGTTCCTTAGAAATGTTCCTTTCAACAACAGAAAGAAGATTTTTCATGAAAGCTTCATCGCAAGGCAAAACGATTGGACCATCTCTTGGTAGCCCCAAAACTTCCTCTGATATTTCAAATAACTCTCTGAAAATACTGTTTCTCAAATATGCCAATGGAACAACAAAACGTTTCTTATCTCTAGAGTAGACAACAAAATGACCTTTAGCAGTACTTGTCTTCCCAGTACTGTTTCCACTAAGTTTTTTCAAGCAGTTCATGTTGCTATATACCTATAGCTTCTACTGTAAAAACTTTAAATTACTTAGATTTGTTTGTTTGAGAAATGAAGGTACTGTTTCATATATATATATATAATAAACAGACCAAAAACCATGTGCTGAATGTATAGAAAATGATGGTTTTTGAATGTGGACATGAATTCCCATGGGATTAATATAAGTTTTTTGGGTACTTAGAGCATTTTCTCAGAAACTTTTGACTATGACGCATATGAAAAGGGTCCACGATTCTGATTTTTCCCGTGCATGAAAGGAAAGAAGAAGAAGAAGAAGAAACTGAATAAGCACGTGAGCCTTTTTTCTTTTTTTGCATGAATAATTTGTTTGTCTCACTTGGAGAGACTTCCTACGTTTATAGTAATATTTGTAGAATAGAAAGATAGTAATCTTAAAAGAAATGAAAAGATTCAATATTAATTCTCAATCGCTTTATTGGGTTCAAATAATCCACTTATTTACAAGATTTTCCTCATAAATCTAGTTAGAAAACATATTTCTTTAGCCGATATGACACTTCAACCTAAAATTTTAACAGGCACATTAAGTTTATGGATTCTTTTTACTTATATTTTTCATTAAATTCATAGTGGAATTATTGCACGCTTCAAGGCAGGGTGGTCAAACACTCAAAGTTCAGCTATATTGGCTTGTATTAATTAATGAAAGACTGAGAAGATGCATGGAAAATGAGAAGATGAACACACTGCAAAGGACATTGATCATTAAGCTAACATTATCTGGATTTATTTAAATGGAAGATGAATTCTTAATTTTCGTATATGTCCTCGCAAAGTGGGGATATGTGTGAGTGTGTGGGTCAGTGTTAAATTTGTAGACACAACTTACAAGCAATTTGCCATATACCAACAAATTGCAGCTAATACAATTGGACTTGCTATACCTATTTCTAGTTAATTCCAAAAAATTATTACAACATTTTGATATTTGTATTTTCCTATCCAAATTCAATCTTTTAATTCTTTTTAATTGAGGGCAGACATAAGATAAGATATCAGGAAATCATAAAATTTAAATAATTAATAATTAAAATATCTAATTAAATAATATATCAATTCTCATTCTAATTAATTATAAACAATAAAATTAATTAACCGAGTTCAATATCAACAACCTCCTCAAAAAACTCAACACAAGCAATTAAAATATATATATAGGAAATTTTTATAAATATTAATATACAGTATAAAAATAAGAGAAATAAATTATATTTTTGTAATAAATTTTAATAGTTATATTCACAATTATATAATAATCTATTGTAATCTAAATTGCTTAAGAAATTGTTTACACAACATATAGCAATTTTATAAAAATAATTGTTAAGCTGAAATTTTTATATTTGTTTCTTATATTTTATATGTTAAATCAATGAAAGTATATGTGAAATTAATTAGCATATGATTCCAATTATTAATTTAACATATTGAAAGTTGAATAGGCTAATTTCTATTAGGTTGTAATGGATTATTTTATTTTTATTTTTTGTTGAAAGAGGAAAAAGACACCAGCAACTCAGCCTGAGATGTAATGGATTAACTCTAATAAGGAGCAAGAGTTGAAACCATATGCGCAAATTAATAATGGCCAAAGCCAACTTGAGTTGAATATAATTTTGTTTACATCTTTTAGTCTCCATGCGCAAGCATTTTGCCTTAATTTTTGTCCTATTTTCAATTCTTGGATTTCATCATCTCTTGTTCTTATCACTCTGCAAATTTAGATAAAATTTTAAATTTGAATCTTTCTTTTTTTAAATATATTTTAAAATTGAGAATAATATATATATATATATATAGTAATTATTCAAATTTCAGAACTCATAAGGTTGCTAAAACATTCATCTCCGATCCAAAAGGAAAAAAGAAAAGAAAAGCAAAGACAAAGAAAAGAAAGTTACTGTAATATGAGAGCTAAAGTATGTATATATATATATATCCTTTGAATATCCACAAAATCTTTAAATTGATGGGAAAATTCTCTGGTTATAACAAGTAATTATAGATTAATGAGACAAGTGATGAGGTTTAATTCAAATTAATTCTGATGAAACACAATAAACTCTAATTAATTGGATTGCAAATGCTATATGATGACTATAATTTTAAGTTATTAACTAATCATTAAGAAAACTAATTAACTAATAACCCGAATTGAGAACTGAAATATTAATAGTTTCAGAAGCTAGGAAGAAGAATCTGTTGATTACTCATTGTTAGATGATTTTGATTGATCAAAAAGCTTCGATGAGCAACCATGGTGATCATAAAAAAAAGACTCATCATGACGATGTGATGAATTAGCATGAAGTTTCACCAAAGAAATAATACATTCCATTGAAACGGCATCGCATGGCAATATTATTGGACTTGTAGCTGGCAATCCGAATTCCTCCTCTGACATTTTAAAGAGTTCTTTGAAGATATTATGATTAAGATAATGTAAAGGTACCACAAAACGCTTCTTATCAATGCTGTACACAACAAAATGCCCCTTTTGCGCTACTTCAAGTTTATACTTGTGTTCGCCAGAACCTGAACTCGAGTCTGAGCCTGAGCCTGAGCCTTCATTGCTTCTTTGCCTCTTCTTGAGAGAAGCTGCATTTTGCCATTTACTTGCAACTTCAATAACCTTTTTAGGGTTTATCATGATAAATAATTTTGCATCTTTGAGTAGTACAGCTTATTGGGTTTATATATATATATGGCTGTTCATAAAATGTGTTATATATATGGCTGGTCATGAATCATTTTTGTGAAACAAAACCATGTGATATGTTGTTGGTGGAAGGAGGTTTTAGAGGTAACTTGTCTGATATTTTTATGCAATCATAGGCTACTTTTTAATTTCAAGCCACAACTTATAATTTTTGCTATTTTTAAAATAAAAATGTTAAGAAACAAATAATTTTATTGAATGGGTGGGGAAGAAGTTTATCAATTCTGTACTAAAAAATAAACAAGCAACTGAGGTTATTATATAAACAAAACAAAAATAGCTGGCCAAACCCATCTTTTGCCAAAGAGACAAGAAAAAACATAAAAGCACAGATGGACTTAAAGATTAAAAGGACAGTCATTTAAGCCAAGCAATAAAATTAATCCCTATTACTTGCAGTGGTTTGTTTGGCAAGAGAATGCAATTTTTGCTCCTTTATGAAATTATTATGAAAGATACTTTACATATTAGAAAAGGAGAAAATGAAATTTGCTTTTTGGTAATTAAGACAAACAATTCATTATTTCAATGATTAGTAATTTTAGTAATTCACTTAACTAATAATTATTTTAAAGATAATTTATCTATAATATTATGATCCTTTAAAGCAATGGCATCACTTTCTATTCCAATACCTTTAAAAAATAACTAAAACACTAATTATATATGCAAATGATGTAACGTTGAATATCTTTATGACTCACGGTAAATTATAGATAAATTATAATTGGCAAATTTATGAAAATAAGAATTGTCATATTTTTTAAAGAGCAAAAAATAAAAAAAGCTAAAAATTAAAAAAAGTTAAAATTAAAAAAATAAGAATAGTAAAAATAAAAACAAAAATTAAATTGTAGAATACCATGTAATTTCCTTTATTTTTATTAAATATCACTCAACTTTTTTGAGAGAAAATCATAAAAAGAAAAAAAATCCTATAATTTAAATGGTTTATTTATATATGGGCCCAAGCCTAACTGGCAAAACCCAGATCGGGAGGCATGAAAAGATTTTTGCATTTCAGTTTCTGAAAAAGATGGAAAATCCCATCACCAGTATGAGACAAACATGTTAATTAACACGTGCGCTTCCTCAGACATTCAAGTGGCAGCTTAAATAGGAAATTACAAAAAATATATTTTTTTCCTCAAACTTTTATTTTTATTGCGCTTTATTATTTTTTATAATCTTATGATATGTATATAGTACACTAAAAATACATTAAATATGCCATTTTGTATTTATATAATATTTCTTATAAATTTTTTGTTTGCATCCTATATTAATATTTTTTCCTTTTTAAATTATTTTTAAAAATTTTCCCAACTTAAAATGGGCTTATAGAAAACTGACTTACTCTATCAATTAATTAAAGAAAAATTATATCAATTATGTTGAATTTATTCCAACTTCATTAAAAAGCTATATTTGAGTGTCTAAAATTATTTTATTCATAATTTCAAAAATGACTAGACTAAATAAATCCTATTTTAGGGGTTGAGAGCCTAGTCTAAATGATTAGTGCGCTGTGATGTGACCAGTTGGTCACGAGTTCGATTCCCCGTTCCGTCACCTTTGTAGTGAGTGTTGATCATTCTTGTGGTGAGTGTTGATAGGAGAGGACTACCCCCAATGAATTTTAAAAAAAAATAAATCCTATTTCAACTAAAAAAATACCACATCATCCATCATTTCTATTTTGACTAAAATAACTCACTTAATCAGATACTTTCTTCCTTCTTCTTCTTCTCTTTCAATTTCTTCTATAATTTCAATCAAAATAGCAAATTGATGGAGCTTGAGTAAATAAATTTTATGCCCTTGGTGTGTCATCAATATAAAGCAATTTTATCTTTAGTCATCAACATGTCATTGTCATAATTTTCTGACTGTGAATGGATTTCTGCTACTAATTTGTGAGATTGTTCGTTTACTATTTGATTATTCATCTTCTAAATCACGAGCATTGATTTAATACACGCTGTTGATTATTATTTCTTTCTTTTTCCTATTTCTGTTTCCTTCTTCCAGCATCTCCTTTTTCTGGGCAAGCTGATTCTAAAATTTTATACAGAAATTTTAAAACTGCACTTTTAATTTCTTCAAATCTCTCTTCTTCTCTTTCTAAATACCCACTTTTCTAAGTAGCTGAATTGCCCTCAACTTCATCGCCATCGCTGTCTTCATCAGAGCCACCGTCTGATCCTTTCCTTGAACATCTTAATCACCATACCCCTATGGCCAAACACATTGAGAACAACCTTATATTGATAAAATCCAAAAACCCAGATGCAAATATACCCATTTGTGCAATTATTGATGTTATGATGAGTTAAATCAGTGAATCTTTAAGAAAATTGAAATTTCGACAAGTTAATATATTTGGCAAGATAATGTTGCAACACTTTAAAGTGAAATCTTAAACTAATGGAGTTAGAAGGAACATTCTTATGGCTATCTATCACTGCCACAACTCTCTTGCATCAAATCATCTTCAAGGATATGTATATAGTCTTATTTATTTCATGTGAGGTGAAATTTTTGGTCATTTCTATTTGTTCATGAGATAACTTCTGCATAATCAACATCAATCTAAATGTAACCTTATTTGGAGAGTAAATCTAAATGAATTGTAATTTCAATTTATCTGAATGTAACCTTCTATTTCAATTTCATGGATAATTTCAATCAAAATAGCAATGAAACCCTAAATGCTCAATTCACATAAAAAAAATAAAAGTATCTGATCAACGAGGATATTTTAGTAAGTATAATATTAAAAAATGTTTTGACATTTTTTTCAATTAAAAATAGGATTCACTTAGTTTAGATATTTTCAAAATTATAAGTAAAATAATATGAGATACTCAAATATAACTTTTTAATAAAGTTTAAATGCTAAACTGATTAAAAAAATTACAGAGACACTAAAAGAGAAAAAATATTCAAGGTTAAATATTATTAATATAATTTTTTCATTAATTAATTATAGCACTTTTTTATAATAAAATTTTAAAATTTACATTCCCTTTTTTTTTATCCTTTTTCATGGATAAGAGAGGACATATTTTCTACAATATGTTCCTTTCAGAAATTATTTAATAACATATTTTAATATATATATATATATATAATATCGACAAACTTATAAAAAAAATATTCAATTAAAAAATATTTTATTTTTATATCTACACAGTGGATCGTATAATTTAAGGTAGTACATTAGATCATTTCTCGTCGATAATACTCGAAATCTTAGGCAAAAATATTGCTTAAAAAAATTCTTAGGCAAATATAACTGTGGTTTATTCAAATTGGATATGAGAAATTAAAAAAAAAAATGAGTGTCTTGAACAGTATATTTATATTTAATAAATAATCAAATGATGGGACATATAATATAAATAATAATTATATCCCGTTTTGCAAAAGACAAAAAAATGAAAAATGAAAAAAATTAAGAGCTTTGTTTTGCTGAGTTGAGTGAGAACGACACCACGTGCGTAGAAAGTTTGAGGCGGTCGATGACTTTGATGTTTTAACCTAATTAACTTGCTAATAGCATAAAATAAGTTTATAGGTTTTATATAATTTATTATAAATTTATTATGAATTTATAATAAAATAATTAAAATATTTATGATAAAAATATAAAATTTTAAAAATATATAGTGGATGATGTTATTTTTTTTATATATCAAGTTTATTAGTTGGAAATTTTAAATTGATTTTTTGATAAAAATATAAAAAAATTAAAAATAATTTTAAATTTATTATATTTATAAATTATTTACTAAAATATTAAAATTAATAAAATATTTATTAAAATATCATATTTTTATTAATTTACAATGAGTTTATTATGAATTTATCATAAATTTAATTAGAGTTTATAAATTTTACATTATTTATAATAAATTTATTATTAATTTATAATAAAATAATTAAAATATTCTTTATAAAAAATAAAAATTTTAAAAAATATAATATATGATGTCACTTTTCCTTTTAAATTCTGAATAAAAATTATAACTCAACTCATTATCTTGATTTTGAATAAGCTTAGGCTTATTTGGGATTTTTAAAAATAAAAAATATATATTTAAAAAAAATTATTTTAAAATATTCACTTTTTGATATATTTAGTATACTCTACTTTTAGGAATATATATTTAATATATTAAAAATATATTTAAAAAACTATATAATAGTTTAAAAAATAAAAAAAGTGACATATAATGTATTTTTACTTTTCTTAAGATATGAACTTACATTAAATACTATATATATATATATATATTTTGAAAGATACGAACTTATTCCTGCGGGAGGGCAGGGGTTCGATCCTCAAAAATATATTTTTGAGAGTCGAGCTTTTTAAAATATATATATATATATATGAACTTATTCCATTACATAATTATATAATATATTATATCATGAAACAATTATTGCATAGAATAAATACAATAATTAACTATTTATTTCACGAGATGAATATTATTAATTAGTTCATGTATTATATGGTCTCTGCAATTTGGCATGGTTGCATGTCCAAGAGGGGAAAAAAAAACATCTCCATTGCCGCCCAATATGTATGTAAAGTCTCAATCACTTTATATCAAAGGGGGCTACAGAGCTCAGGCAACCATGTTCATAAATCTTGAATTGTTTTTCACCTCAATAAATAAAAACACTATTATAATTCAGACCGATTTAGAGAGGATCATATTTCAATTTTATATTGAATCCAATAAATAAATAAATAATTATTCTGATTACGATTTTATTTCATTTTATTCTATTTTTCTATTCTAATTTCAATTTGGAATTTGAATTAAACATCACCTAAATATGTCTATTTTTGTCTCATTTAAGGCATAGGTGATTTTTCTCACCTTTCCCTATCATAAAACGGTCACCAACATTATCACAGTTCACAGGAAACCCATTCTCTCCATACATTAATACCCAATTGCCTCCTTTTCCATCCACTAACTGCCCTATAAAAACAAATAACAACATAAATTCCAAGGCAATAGAGCTTCTTATCAAAACCCATAATATCAATGTAGCTCATGAAGACATCTTCCAAGTTACTAAGTGATATAGTGCAGAAATGGAGTAAAAAAAAAGAAAGGTCATTTTGCTGTTTACACAAAAGAAGGCAAGAGATTTGTTGTGCCATTGTACTATTTGAATCACCCCATCTTCAGAGTTCTTCTGGAAATGGCTGAGGAAGAGTTTGGAACAACTGTTAACGGACCTCTTCAAGTTCCTTGTGAAGAAGAATTTTTCGAATACATTTTCACTCTGCTCAGAAAGAATCCTTCTGTTGATGTGGAAACTGCTCTAATCTCCATCAATACTTGTGAGATGATTTCAATTTCTTCTTCTTTTTTACCTCCTCTTCTTCCGTCTCATCAGAATAATCTTCCTAGTGGATCCATTGTTGTTTAGATCAAGATTCTTGGTAATTCAACCTTGTTCTTGTATATTGCAAGGTTTAATTAGCTAATTATCATACAGGGGACCTTCCCTTGAATTGGCAAGCGAAAGTCTCTCATATCTATAAAAGTGGAATTTTTCAACTGACTGATTAACTCTTTCTTTGTTACTTGGGATCGTAGTCCGTTTGATTCTTTTGAGTCTTGCTCGAGCTGAATGATAAACAAATTATATATCTAATTTCCTTCTTTGGGAAAAGAAGTTTAGATGTCTATATAATACTTATGTATATGCTACATAGTTCCATCATTCAAACACTATGAATGTAATAGGAGTATATGCAAGCATATGTGAACAATTTATTTTTTGTCACAAATCCCGGATAACCTTATTCCATGTCCTTAAAATAATCTAGTGAGATCGAGTTAGATTAATTTCGGCTTAAATTCTAAGGTATTGTCATCTCTTGAATTTTAAAAAAGGAAAAAAAAAAAACTAGTGCGATAATACTGTGATTCATTTAGATACCGCATAAATATATCATGTAAATGGGTGAAAAGGATTAAGATCCAAAACATTACTTTGTTTCTGAGAAGGATAATAACAGTTCTATAGTTACATATTCAGCATACCTTGGCTGGAACCAACAGAACTTACCCTCAAACATGCAATTCTTCGTTTGGATAAATAAATTTCACTGTAAAAAGGATGATACAAATGCAAACAAACAAAGCTAAGAAGTTTTATTAAAGCTCAAAAATGGAGAGAGATAAGGTTGTGCTTTGTTACAGGGGCACATGTTATTGGAAGAGTCCAAATCACTCAAAGTTTAGAGGTAGCAAGCTGTATCAGATCCTTCCTGAGAATCTTGCCTGATGCATTCTTCGGTATGGCAGCAATAAATGTCACTCTTCGGATTCTCTTGTATGGGGCTACCTGTAAATGTAGCATTAATATATGGTAATAAGAAAATAATAATGAAAAAATTGAATTGTGCTAAACAATTTTATAGATAGCAGCCTGTCTTGGATAAACTGTCTTGCCACACCTGTCTTGCCACGAAATCCATGATAGCAGCCTCGGATAAATTACTTCCTGCCTTTCTTACCACATATGCCATAGGAACCTGCCCGGCCTCCTTGTCAGGAAATCTGATACAATATCAAAATCAGGTTAACTTTTTCTATAAGAAAACAAGAACAAATGAAAAGTTCATTCATTGTTTTTCACATGAAGATGGTTTTGCTAGAATTCCAGTGATCACAGGTCAGATGAGGTTTTATTTGCTGAAAAAGGATATGGAAAATGTACAGAGTGATTTCCAAGCTCTAATATACAAAATGGAAGAACGCTTACGGTATTACAGCAGCATCAGAAATTTCCGCATGAGTAAGCAACAAAGCCTCTAGTTCTGCTGGAGGAACCTAAAGAATGAAGATATAATACCACCAGCGAATGTTCGGTAAATTGCAGTTCCCATCAAAGAATATTAGAATGTAGTAACAGTCATTCTTGCAAACAAGATTGACTTCTATTGCATTATTTACAGGGTTAAGACTTGAAACAAAGTAATTCCACAAAAGAATGTCTACTTGAAAAAACTAAGAAGTCAATGCACTGTTCACCTGATATCCCTTGTATTTAATCAGCTCCTTCAACCGATCAACCACAAAAATAAAGCCATCATCATCAATGTAGCATAGATCTCCAGTTCTTAGCCATCCCTCAGAGTCAAGAGTTGATGATGTAGCTTCAGCATTACAGAAGTAACCTGCAAAACCAAGCCCAACAACATAGGTCATAAAAAATAATCTTATATGAAGACCCACATATAAGCAGTTAGTGGCAGATTGATCCTTGCATGCCATAAATCCATGAGATGCTGAATTTCACTATTTTAATAGTGAACTCAAGCGATTTCATAAGGTTTACTTTGTCAAAACATCCTCATGTATGAAATTTTCTAATCTACAATAGCATTATGGATCCCTATAAGGTCAACCTTCAATTTGCAGGTAAACTTGAACCATAGATGCAAGATACACATGGCTAGATCACTTTAGGCATTAACGAAGTTTTGTTCCCAAACGACACAATTAGTACACATGATTTTTTGTTCATATGAGCCCAAAGGAATGATTTGACATTGAGATAGAAAAAACAAACTAGAGGAATAATGATAACCGTACTTACAACTCCCTCCTCTATCTGGAAACTAATGACTATCAAGAATGCCTTTACACCTTTTCTTGCAATTTCTTGCAACAGAATCATTATCTTGGATTGACCCCCAACGTTAAGGAAAAATAAGTGCATGTTCAGCCTTTATTTCACCCTCTTCATGTACCACCTATGGTGTTGATTAATGACAAAATTATAGTGGGAAGTTGATATACTCCACTGAATTGCTCTGGCTTTTTTGTATATGAATTCAGGTCAACTAATAAACCTAGTAACTGCACTCACTCAAACACTCCAACTTATCACGTTCCTGCAAATTTCACAATCAAATTTTACGCAGCTTGGCGTTTGCTCAAATATGAACATAGACGCCAATTCAATTGTGATAATAAATTGCACTATATGCTGAATCCATCAACTGCTACAGAAGGTGACAACGTATAGCCCCAGCAATCAGGGGTAAATTTCACTACTTTCCTAGTCTATGTTATGCAAGCTGCAATCTGTAAATGTCCCCAGATTGTATCAGATTGTCTTATTAAATCCCATGAACCATCAACTGGAAAATTCAACTTCATGACTTCCAGCAGAGAAACTTTCTGGGTCCTGAGAAAGAATTTATAAGCTTTTTCAATGAAATTGTCTCTCTACAGACTAATAGATTCTTAAAAACCCATGAGAGACAAGACTACACTTGCAATATTTTTTAAACAGATAAATATGTAATATTGTAGACTTTTTTTTTTTGACAATTTTACTAGTTTGTTAGCTATAATTAAGAAATTTTTAATCTTTACAGTGTTTAAGAAATTTCCAATAAAGATATCTATAATAGCTAAGAATTTACAAATTTTCCATTTCATTTTGGCCGTGAAAGTGCCAGTCAATTATATTTATTCGAGCATAACAGAAACGACAAACATAAAAAAACAAAATTTATGCTCACCTTTCATAATGGAGGGACCTCTCAGCCAAAGCTCACCGGTCTGGTTCGCCGGTAAAGCTTTTCCGCTCTCTGGGTCTACAATCTTTGCCTCCATGCTCGGCGATAGCAGCCCGGCGGTACCGTATCTTCGACTCTCTTCTAATGTATCAGTGGACGCACCCACTCCCGTCGATTCAGTTAACCCATAACCTTGAAGAATTCTCACCGTTGGATATTTCTCCACGAACCCCTCTATTACCTCCTTGCTTAGTGGAGCTCCTCCTGATAAAACTGTTTTCAGCGAACTCAAATCGTACTTGTGCCTTATCTGATCCGCACCGTTGATCATTGCTACAAGTATCGGTGGCACCAGTGGAAGATCGGTGGCTCGATACCTCTCGATCGTGGAGAACATCTCATGAATCTCGAATTTGGAAAGCACGGTGATCGTGGATCCTGACGCAAGTAGTCCCGTCGCGAACGCTGCTAATCCGTAGATGTGAAACATTGGAACAGTACAAATAAAATTGTGCTCTCTGTCTTCGTTGAATCGTCCAACGATAGTTTGAACCATCGCGATTAAGCTCCGGTGCGAGGTAACCACGCCTTTACTTGCTCCGGTTGTACCTGACGAGTAGAGCAGAGTAGCTGTATCGTTAATGTTCACTCGCTCCTTGACTCGGCTCCCACTCGGTTCCTTCTTCATCATCTCGCTTAAAGTTGTGATTATTTTAGGATCGTGTTTGGTGGAATAATTGTGGTGGTGGTCGTCT
Organism: Garcia nutans; assembly: GCA_947685225.1. Lineage (NCBI taxonomy): Eukaryota > Viridiplantae > Streptophyta > Magnoliopsida > Malpighiales > Euphorbiaceae > Garcia > Garcia nutans. The sequence goes on from CANTUV010000039.1 coordinate 59,746,839, forward strand.
ATGAGTATGATGGGGAGATTCGAGTTCGACTCAGTGAGTTTAGGTATGAGTTCTGGAATAGTAAAAGCGAATAAGGGTTTGGAATCGGCGATTTGCTTAGCGATTTCACGAGGAGTATTGAGAGGATTGGTAGTGGTGATTATAGCACCAAGAGACAAAACAGAGAGGCAAACGACAGGGAAGAAGATAGAGTTTGGGGAAAGAAGAAGAATCACATGGCCTTTTCGGACACCCATCTGAGAAAGACAGGCAGCAACAGACTCGACGGCGCTCCATAGCTGAAAAAAGGTGATGTGGCGGCCGGTAGTGGCGTCGATGAAGGCTGTTTTGCCATGGTGAGCCTGAGACGAAATAAAGGTGGTGACATCAATGAAATCATTGGATGGCTGTGGTATAGGCTTGCGTTTGCTGTAGAAAATACGAGTAGATCTGCAAAACCCACTTCTTGGATCGATTTCGAAGCTGCTGCTACTGTTATTTGCCATTGATTCTCAGTCTCTGGAACTGGAAGATCAGCTACTGACTTTTGCAGAGACACGTCAATATGGAATATAAACATAGTCAAATAGTCATAGCTAGAAAATGAACAGTCGACAACACACGAGTTTGCCATGTGGTTTTGACCTGGTCAAATATTTGTGATCTGTGTTTTTCTATAATAAGATCTGGAGAAATAAATGTTCCTCACATGCAAATTATTATTTTTTTCATATTCTTTAATATCTTACTATTTTAATATATAATACACCAAATATTAAGGGGGTGTTTGGTTTAGCTGATTGAGGCAGTTGATGGCTATTTTAAGTCAATCAGCTAAAGAATAAGTGTTTGGTTAACTTTTTTATCAGCAGCTGTTAGCTGTTTGAAGGCTCAAACAGCAGTTGTTTAGAAAAAGCTATGAACTTTTTTTAAATAGCTGCTGATAATTTTTTTATTTGAAAATATTAACTCTGAATTATTAGATAATATTAATATCTGTAACCTTTAATTTAAACTTATAAGGTGTGATTATTAAAGTATAACGATATATGTCAAATCAATAATTTATACGTTAATCTTTTATATATATATTAATTAATCGAATATACGAGGATTGCAATATATTTTACCAAAAAAGAAGCTACTAATATTTTTTTCAAAAAAAAAACTACTAATAAATTTTACAAAAGAAAAAGCATCAATCTATTTTTACTGTGACTAGTAGATTATATTTTTTAAATTTATTATAAATATATTTATTATTCAAATTTTTAAAATTTGAGCTTATTTAAAATTACATCTTTATTGGTCATTTTACACAATAACAACAACAGCTTACTATATTTTTACCAAACGCTCATTATTATTCAGCTAACAGCTACCAGCTACCAGCTGTATGAAACCGCTAAACTAAACAGGACCTAAATACATACTAGATTTATACCTTTAAAAATAATATTTTTAAAATTAAAAATTAAACTTGATATTTAAAAAAATAAATACTTTTAAAAATAAATTTATATTTTGATGCATTTTAAAGAAATCCCTAATATATGTATAAAAAAATTTCCTAATATAAAAAATAAATATTTTATATAATTTTCGAAAAAAAATAAAATTACATATATTAAAAGACCAATTGGTCACGCGCAACTTTTCATTATTAAATTGGAATTTGGAACCTCAATGGCAAATGACAATTGCCAATTTGCAAAAAGGATATCTCGTCTAGGGATTAAAAAATATTTCTTAAAAATCGTCGAATTCGGAAATGGCAGCTTTACGATGTTGGTTCAAAAATAATGATTATATATTTATTATTTATAAAATTAAAATATTAATTTAATTTATAAAATTTAATACAACATTCATTCTATAAAAAATTATTTATTATTCTATTTTAAAATAATTATATATTTTTATTTATAAAATATATTTAATATATTTTTTATATTTTAGCGTCTATTAAATTTATATTTTAAATTAAAAATTATTAATAATTTAAATTATTTTTAAAATAAAATAAATATATAAATAAGTATAAAAATATATATATAAATTTTTAATAAATTAATTATATTTTTTTAAATTTATAGAATAAAAAAAATTATATCCTTTTTGAGACTCGGAGAGTAAAATTTTAAAATATTACTATAATTAAAAGCAACTTGAAATAATAAATATATATTTATGATGTATTATAATTATTCATTAATCAATTATTTGTGTTAAATATGTTATTATTACAACAAATTTTAATAAAAAATAACATATATTAATAAAAATTAGAGTATTTTATTGAAATATTTTTATTTTTATTAAAAGTTACATAATAGTTTTATCATGTGTAGTTTTTTATTAATTATTTTAAAAATAATTTTAATAAATTTTAATAATAAAATATATATTAATAAAAATTATAGTATTTATTATCATATAAAGAGTGCAAATATATGGCACAGTTAATAAAATCTTTAATAAAACTATCATTAATTATATTTTAATTTTTAATTAGAAATTAATTTATCTAATTACCAAACTAGATGAGTCATAATTTGGCATTTGATTAATTCAAAATCAATTAAATATAATTTTTTAATTTGATAAAGTGTTAAAATTTTGTATCTTTTTTGATATTTACATAACTATCTAAAAAATATTTTTTATTCTAAAAATATTATAAAAATTAAAAATATTTATATTTTTATAAAAATTTAAGAAAAGTTTAAAAATACTTTTATTTTTGCTAAAATAATAGTTTTTTTTTAAATATCTCTTCTCTCACTACAATCAATATTTTACTTCAAATTTTTTTTCTTTAAACTTCAATATTAAATAAAAATATTTTAATAAAATAAAAAATCATATTTTAAATAATTATTCTAGCATATAAAATTTATTAATTTCTATAAAGAAAATTTTTTTAATTTTAATTATTAAAAATAAATAATACTAAAAAATATAAAAATATAAAAAAAATATTAATAAAAAATATTAAATTTATTTTTAAATAAATTTTATATATTATACACATAAAAAAATATAAAATATTAATTTATTATGTATATATTATATAGATATTTTATGTATATTTCATAGATTTTATAAATTTTTTTATAGATATTATATGTATATATGTACGTATGTAATGTTTTTGTTAAATAAGTTATGTATTTTTTATAAAGTTGTTGAACGTTGTAAAATAAAAAACTAAAAAAAATAAATAAATATTCAAAGTATTATATAAATATATTATAAATATATTTTAGATATTATAGCTACTATTTATATTATTGAGTGTGTATTTTTATATGTTATATATATATGTTTATTTATATATATATTGAAAATATAACATTAATATTTTTTTAAATAAAAATATAAATAAAATAGAAAAAGTAAAAGTAAAAATTATCATAAAAAAGGTAATTTACAAAAAAACAGCATAAAATATCTATATGTAATTTCCTATTTTTTAGAAAAAAAAATATACTTTTTTATATTTTTTAAAATTTTTATTTTTTGATGTGGAGTATTTTAATTATTTTATTATAAACTCTTAATAAATTTATAATAAATATTATAAATTATAAAAAATTTATAAGTTTATAATAAATTAATTATAAATTTATGATATATTCATTATAAACTAATAAAAATTTAATATTTTAATAAATAATTTATAAATTTTGATAAATAATTTATAAATATGATAAATTTAGAATTTTTTTTTAATTTTTTTTTTGTTTTTTTTGTCATACTTTTTTTTTAACCCTATCAATGTTCAATTGGGCCAGGCTTGAAAAATTTGATAACCGCCGGCATATGGCCCAGAATAGAAGCGAGGACGGGGATCAGGTGCGGCGCGTATAGTCAATCAAACAACAGCTGCCTCACATCACTGCCGATCGACCATTTCTGAATTGGGGATTATCGCCGAGAGAGAGAGAGAGAGACGAAAGAGATATGGCAGGTGGTCATGGAGATGGCTACACTTACAAGGGCATCACTGTGCATCAGCCAAAGCGATGGCATACAGTCACCGGAAAAGGCTTGTGCGCCGTCATGTGGTATGTTCTGCCTCATAATTTCTCTCTTTCTTTCAGACCCTAAATTTTGATAATTAATAATAATAATAATAATAATAATAATAATAATAATAGTAATAATAATAATTTACACCTCCAAATTTCAAATTGTGGAAGTATCAAGAGTTATTCGTATGCTGTTGCTGTTGGAAAATGCGAGTTTGATTTAAAGGAGTGACATTGATTGGTAGAGAACTTCGTGTTTAGGTCTCTACTATTCATCTGGGTAAACTTGAGGGTTCGTTGAAGATTGTTTTTAAAAAGGTTTTTCAAGATCCTTAATTTTAGTTCTGTTAGACTGAAGAAAATAATTAGAAAAAGAAAAAAAAGCTTCGAACTTGGATTGCATCCAACGAAGGTACCCAACAGGTTCAGAATAATAAATGAATTTGATAAAATTGAAATTAATTTGATAAAATTGAAATTGGATTGCGTAGGGTCTCTACTGATATTTTCATAATCGTGCATCTGTGTTCTGCTTCCGCTTGCCATACTTTTTTAGTGGTTCCAGCGATGGAATGTGCTTAATTTCTTACATTGTCTGTATACCTAATGAAGTTTGCTATTATCTTTTTATTTCAGGTTTTGGATCCTATACAGAGCTAAGCAAGATGGTCCTGTAGTATTGGTGAGAATTGATTCCATATCTGAGCCTTGTCATAACTGATTTCTTTCTATATTAAAAATTCACGTTTGAGCTCTGTCTTCTAGGGTTGGAGGCATCCATGGGAGGGCCATGATGACCATGGGCATGGACACTAGGTACTTTTTCTTGCTACTATTTTAGATAAATGACATTATGCATTGCTTCGGCCACCTTTTTGTAAATGTGAGTTGCCATGGATGAGTTTGAGTGAACTAGTTTACTTCTTTCAATTACTCATGTGTGTGTGTGTGTGTGATATATTGATCGGGTTGTACATATTGATTATGATACGTATGATAAACATTAAGTTGTGTGAAAAGGAAAAAAAAAAAAGATTAGTGCTGCACTTCTCGGTAAATTAAACAAGGTTTTAAGCCCCCTACGTCTGTGCTTTTGGATATGAGCATTAATGTTTCCTTGATTTTTATTAGAGAGGAAGAGCATTTGTATCCTGTTATCTCATTCTATTGAAGCTTAAGCTATTTAGGGTTTATAAAATGGAACTCGATCATAAACAACATCAGTTCATTTACTTTTTCATTTTCTTTTCTGGTTCTTCTTTCTCTCTGTCTTTCAAAATCTAGCATCATGTAGGAAAGACAGAACCTGGTTTAAAATACTGGTTCATGCCCCTGCTTGGAGTTGGCTGATATCTGAGTTGGTCATTGTGATTAATGACGACTGTGATATCCCTTGATGAATGGAACAAAAGAATGAGGACTGGAACAGGGAGAAAATGGATGAAGATAAAATACAAGTACTTCCAGTAGAAAGTCAGGGTTTGTTTTTGGTCGTTTGCCAACAGTTAAGAGTACACTTGTAATGACTTTGGTTATTGTGATTAATGACTTCTTTTCTATTTATAGCAATGCTCAGCAATGTATATGTGTACAAGATATTCCACCTTCAGCAATTATTTTTCTTATTATGAAAAAATAGTCATCGTGCTTTTATTTTTGTTATTGCAGACACTGCACAGAAGGGCCAGCGATGAGAAAGCATAAATGTTTTTGCTGGTTGGTCGTAGGTACCAAAAAAAGTCATGTGAACAGCTTTCTTTAGTTTCTTGGATTCAATAAAATGGTTGTCAACAAGGGATTGCATTATGTGATGAAGATAACTGTGTTTGGACATGTTAGATTGTGAACATGGATTTGACTTTCGTTATGTACTTGTATTTACACTTGATTTCCAAATTTTTCAGGCTTTTGGCAAAAATGTCAGAAAAAATAAAAAATTTTCAATTTTATCATATTTTTAAAATATTTTTAAATTTTTTAGAATTTATGATTAGTTTATAAATTTATTAGATTTATATAGTTTATTATGAATTTATTTGAGTTTATTATATATATGATAATTTTTATAAATTTATTGTGGATTTATTTTGAATTTATTATATGCTTTTATAAAATTACTAAAATATTTTGATAAAATATGAGAAATTTTATAAAAAGATAGTGGAGGGTGTAATGAATCTCTTTCATGCTAATTCACATATTCCATGAAGGCAGTCTTTACTTGGTGTGGCGGATGAGCCCAGCCTGTTAGGAGTTGGATATTTGTTTTGGAGTTGCAACTGAAGTCTACCGAAAATTATGCTGGATTTTACTGGATAGGGGCTTGGGTTTAGCCTGTTGTGAAAGCAAAGCCTCTAGGCATTTGCTGGAGTCCAAGGCCCTTACATTTTACAAAACTTGCTTTATTGGAGTGTTAGTATCTTGGATAGGGATTTCTTCAAAGATATCTAAAAAAAATAAAAATATTTTTAAAAATATTTACAAAACTTGCTTTATTGGAGTGTTAGAATCTTAGATAGGGATTTCTTCAAAAATATCTAAAAAAATAATGTATAATGTAACTTTCTCTTTAAAATTCCGACGAGGTGGGATTCTATTGTAGGACAAATAATAAAAGCAGCTGGTTTGTTCTGACAAGATGCTTCATTTCCTGGTGGCTACTAAATTCTTTAGAATTAAGACAAGTTAGCATTTGAATTGGAAATCTTCATGCAACATCATATGCATAAAAGGATTGATAATATATATTTTTGTTTAATAAAGTAGCACAAGAGGCAAATATCATCTAAACAAGTATAATTAGATTATGTGATTTCCCAAATAATTATATTATATTATGTGTGTAGTTCAAAAAAGATGATAGGTTGGCATGTCTGCGTTTGGTATTAACATTACGCAAATAGAACAAAATTAATACTTTGTTCAGTAATAAAAGTTTCGATTTAAATAAATGAATGCGATTGACTAATTAAAAGCTTCTTTGAACAACTCAAAACTCTTAATATATCAAGAACTATATAATAAAATCAAACAGTCGGTGTGGGATATTTTATTAAATAATATTAAAAAGAATAAATACAACAAATTGTGTTACAAATTATACAAATTTATGAAAGTAATTAAATTGTTATATCTCCAAATTAATTTCTAGCAAACAGTAATTCGAGGTCAACCATGGCAAAGCAATCAATCCTGAAAATAATAATAAGAAATTTTAAATTTTTTCTAATTAGTAAGTAAATTAAGAAGTGAAACTCTAGTTTGGATCAAATGTCTAAACATGCACTCTAATTCCATTTCATGATCTTCAATGGCAATCTCCACAGCCTCTAATCTCTTATTTGCACTTTGAAGAGCAGTTTGGTCACAAAATTCATACAATCTCCGGCAATTTGAGCTAAAAAGCTTTGATCTGAGAGACCCTTGACTTGATTTCTGATCAAACCAAGGTATAAAAATCAGGGATAATAAAGACTCAACAATGGAGATTGTAGTTACTCTAACTTCTCTTAACACTTCAGCCACAACTATAAGCTTATTCTGATAAATTCTTGATACTTTTGATGATGATGAGGTGATCATCAAAACTGATGATTTGTTCTTCAATGTTCCTTTGAGTGATTTAAGACATTTCATTAATGTCTCTTTTTTCAGCTTCTTTCTGTAGTTGTTATAAGCTGATATCTTGGCATTTATGTTTGGCTAGCTAGAAAATTTTCTTCTAAAAGTTAAGTCTAGAAGATGTTCTTTAACAAGTAAAAGAACATCTTTTGAAATCCCACAAATATCTAACATTGTTAACGATGCTTCTGAAATTTCATGAACCCATTTTTCTTGGTTTTGGTGGGAAACAACCTGTTGAATTTCAGGTGAACGGAGAAGATTGTTAGCAGAGTTGTGCAAATCTCTGAGAGCAGTGAAGTTTGGGAATGCCATTAATTTTATTGCTGATTTTGGGTATTTTGGAAAGAAAATTTGATTTCATGAAGATGAGTGAATTAGTAGATAAAGGCTATGAATGCTAGAAGGTGGGATTTTATAGGAAGAATGAATGAAATAAATTATCACGAATCAGATCTTAGATTTATTTTTTAAAGAAACAATACAAAGAATAGTAACCGAACATATATTTCTACTTGAATCAGATTTTAAAACTTCAGATAAAGTTTCTTGGATCAGATCTTAGATAAAAAAATTAAAAAAAAAATGCATAGTAACCAAACATATTCCTTAATAAATTATTTTAAATCGACCAGATGTTATATCTTCAAAACAATCTTGAATAAAATCTTATATCTTTAGAAAAATGTTGATGGAAGTACCCTTTTTTTTTGCACGGATGTGAGGTTGAAGGGGATCAAAATGTTTAGAGGAAGGTTCCAATTTTAGAGATTGAAGTTGTTAAGATATTGTTTTGTTGACTGATATTGTAAAGAATGCATGCATGGGAGTGGAGGTGCCAGCTGCTTTGTGTTTAATTATTATGGACAAGACAAAGTATAGTTGCTGAAAATATATTTAGAAAATTAGATGGTTTTAAAAAAATAGCAAATTTTTTTTACAAACGAAGGAATTGGATGACTTCAATAGATATACAACTGGAGATGCTTGCTTTTGTTTTCTGTGGATAGAACTTGACAGTTTTCATGGAAACTTCAAGCTTGTTTTTCTGAACTAAACTTAATAAACAAGGCTTGATCTCACCGTCGTTAAATCCTCATTTTTTCAGTGTCATTATATATATATATAGACAACAAGATTTCTTAATTAATTATTAACATTGGATGATCACTGTATTTATGGTTATAAAGATAAAAAAAAATTAACTAGATAATATATAAATAAAAAAAAATAAAGAATCTTAAATGATTTAAAAAGAATAAGAGTGAAAATATAACTATACATGTTGAGGAAAAATTATATAATATAAAAGTAATTCTAATTATTCGTCCTATTTGATATTATTCCCAATCAAAAGGCTCAAAATTAATAAGATTTTTTAGAAATAAAAATAAATAAGCGAGAAAAACAAAAAAAAATATCATAAATATTTTTCAAGGGATCAGTTTAAATTTAAAAAAAATGATTTTTATTAAATCTTTTTTATTTAGAGAAATATAACATAATTTTATTTTCCATTTTTCTTTTAAAAAAATACAAGTATTTTATGAAAGTCAATAGTCCATAAATTTTACGATTAAATTTTATTTGATTAAATCATAAAAATTTTTCTTGTAAAAAAGTAATTTTATGTGCAAATTAATAGAAAATAATTTTTCTTATAAGATATGATTATGGAGAATAAATTATTAAAAACAAATAGCAGCCTTTTTGAATGCTAAAAGCAGGCTAATTAGAGTCCTGAAAAACAGAAAAACAACATTATTACTAAATACGTATTATATACTGTATAAATTAAAAGTCTTAAGTAATTATCTATAGATTTAGACTATATTAATTAATTTGAATTAATAAAGTCATATCATGAGTGTACCCACCTGACGAATTATTTATCCACTTTCTATCCTAATATTGTCTACCTAACCGCTTGTTAATTAATTTCTTTAAAGTCAATCTCCATTTGTCCAGACACAGTCAACCTAGAATAGTATATATGTCTGAATCATTTTAATTTTTATAATTTCATTTAATATATACTATCACAATAAATATTTTAATTTTTATTAAGACACGTATAATTTTTATTATATTTTATTCTAATAATTTTTTTCAAAATAATTAATAAAAAATTGTATATTATAAAGTGATTGTATAAAAAAATTTTAATAAAAATTAAAATATTTATTTGTGCTTAACGTATATTCTCGTTAGATAAAATTTTTGTATATAAATTTCGAACTGGTGTCACTAATTAATACTCAAAACCATGATTTAGGAGAATGGAATATATTATAAATTAAAAGTGATGACTAATTAATCTTAATTTATTCATGCTAATTTGGAACAAGTCTAGTCTTGAATTCAACGCAGGGCTCCTAGCGTTTGAAATTCTAAGGCGTTATTAAAAACAAAATAATTAATTATAATATGTGATTAATTAAAAGGGTGAAAAGGGAAATTATAGAAAATTAAACAAAAATGTTTCAAAACTAAGTATGTCGATTAATTGACTATTGAATGTATCATTATCAAAGAACTTTTACTTTTCTAATTATATAGCCAAAATAAATGTAAAACTAGTCTTGGTATTGTTGCTGTCCTTTGAAATTTTGAGAATTGTGGTAAGGTGATGATAGCAACATTTTGTTGGCTTAGAAAAAGTTTAGATTCAAATTAATCCTTTTTGGCCTCTTTCAAATGATGCAAGAAATTAATTTATTTAAAGTACTAAAAAGTAATTTTATTTTTTCATATTTTAATTTCTATAAAATAAAACTTTAGTAATATACCTCAAATCATTATTACACAGAGAACATAAAATGCATGATATATATATATATTTATAAAATAAGATCAATCTTGTTTATAAAAGAAATTTACATACTCGATCAAACTTAATTTTTGAGAAATTAATTTATCATTGATTCTTTAATTAAGATTACTCTATTATTTTTTTCTTCATATCTATCGTCTTGCAATTTTTTTTCAAATTATCTAATATTAATTTCTGCATGATCTATATGAAGTAACTTATGTCATCAAGTTAATGTTAGTATTTTGGTTTCAAAATTTTTGTGTAAAAAATTAGTAATACAAGTTTTGAAAAAAAAAAAATTAGACTTTTATATAAATACAATATGTTTATTAAAATAAAAATAATAATAAAAAAAGAAACTAAAAGTATGAGGCGCCTACCATTAAACTTCAAACTAATAAAGGTCAAATTTTTTTTTTAAATAATAATTAATCATAGACAAGCTGTACACGGAAGAGTTTCCCTCTTCAACCAGCCAACAGTATGTAAATCGCCCTTTTGATTTTTAATAAGAGAAAGTTTCAATTTAGCTCATAAATTATAGCAGAAACGAAAGTTAACCTTTAAAGTTTTTTTTTATTAAATTAATATTTTTTTTAAACTTAGTTGAATTTATCTCTTTTTTTAATAAAATTGTTAAATAGTTAATAATAGAGATTAATTTAGATTAAAAATAAATATTAGCGGTCAAATTAAATTTTTTTAAAAAATATTAATATAATATTTTTAAAAAATTATTTATTCATTAATATTTTTAATATCAGTAATTTTTAATATTAATAAATATTTTTTATAATTTTATAATATATAATAATCTAATAATATATAATTAAATAAGTAATTAAAAATATTAAATAATATATAAAAATTTATATTATCTAGAATTTTTATAATATTTTTAATATAATATATTTATAATATTATGAAATCGATATTAAAAATATTAAAATTTATAATATTAATAAATATTAATATTTTTAATATTTTTAATATTTTTTTATTTTTTAATATTATAAATTATTTATTAATTAATATTAATAATTTAAAATATTAATAAATATTTTTATAATTATATAATTCATATTTTTTAATAATCTAAAATTTAAAAAAATTAAAAAATTAATAATTATATATATAATTTGAGAATTATAATTTTATTTTTTAAAAAAATAAAAAATATTCAAAAATTATATTTAAAAAAAAAACTTTAATCAACAAGAAAAAAAATAAAGAATAATAGCTTATTATCTACTCTTATAATCAATGGCGGAATCAAAGACCGAATGAAGGAAAGATAAATTTTTCAAGTAAAAAATTTATCGGCTAATTAAAAATAAAAATAAATATTTAATATTAAAATAAAATTTAAATTTTTGTTATAAATTTTTAAACAAAATTATTAAAATTTTATATTATTTATTATATTCTAAAAATTTATTGAATTTTTTTTATATATGTTTTCATTTTAATTCTTATATCTATTAATTTATTTACAGAATTTTATTAAATATTATTTCAATGAGAATATTTTTTAAATAATAAATTTTATCTAATTTATAACTAAATTGCAAAATTTTAGTATTAACCTAAATACCTAATCACAAAATCATAAATATTCACAAATAAATTTTTAAAAAATATATATGTGGTGAAAAAATCACAATATATATAAAATATTATATATATAATTTTTATAAAATACTATAAATTTTATAAAAAAATAATATATATATACTAATTACAAAACTCTAAATATCAACTAATTAAAAAATATGTATATATAGTAAAAAAATTAATATATATAATACTATATATATAATTTTATATATATAATTTTATAAAATATTATATATATATATATATCTAATCACAAAACTCTAAATATCTACAGATTAAAAAAAGTCAATATATATAAAATATTATATATAAAAAATTTTAATAAAATATTATATATAAAAATAACATGTATGGTAAAAAAAGCCAATATATAAATAAAATATTATATATATAATTTTAATAAAATAATATATATATAATATGTATCGTAAAAAAACCAATATGCATATAAAATATTATATATATAAATTTTTATAAAATACTATATAAATAATTTTAATAAAATACTATATAATTACATATATATATATACATATATATATTATACACATGCATATATATACACATATATATGTGCAAGTGTGGGAAGAGAGGAGAGGTCCATTGCCCTTCAAGACCTCTCTCTCTCTGCCACTGCTTGTAATATATTAAAAAGTCATGAATTAAAAAAATAGCATATTTTTATCTTTTACCGTATATTCAATAAAATTGAAGGTATAGAATTAAGATATATAATTATTATAAATTATAAAATTATAAAAATATTTATTAATATTATAAATTATGGATAAAAATATCAATTAATAAATAATTTATAATATTAAAGTTAATTAATTATTAAAAATATAAAATATATTAAAAATTAAAAGTATTAATATTTATTAATATTATAATTTTTTAATATTATAAATTATAATATTTTTAATAATTTTTTTTAATATTTTCAATATTAATTTCATAATATTATATTTAATAATATATTATAAAATGCTAAATAATAAAATAATTTATATATTTTTTAATTATTTTTTAAATTATAGATTGTTAAATTATTATAAAAATATAAAAATATTTATTAATATTGTAAATTATTGATATTAAAAATATTAATTAATAAATAATTTTTAAAAAATATTATATTAATATTTTTTAAAAGTTCAATTTAGCCCATAATATTTAATTTTAGTCCAAATTAGCCTATACCTTTAAATATTTAAAGATTCTATTAAAAAATATGTAAATTAGATCAAACTTGAAAGAAAAAATATAAATTTAGTTCAAAAAAATTTTAAGGGTTAATTTGAATTTTTCACAAGAACTAAATTAAACTTTTATTCTGCAAATAAAGACATAAATTAATTTTCTTTTTTTCAACTCTATCATTGTGCATAGTTATTAATGAATTATGATAATATTTTAAGAATGACATTGAAAAAACTGTAAATATGAAGCGATATTTTAGTTTATTAAAAATATTCTTTTGTAAAATTAAAAATTTTTAATAAGCGATATTTTTAATAGGATAGAGAAAATATACGAAGGAAACCAAATATTATTTTTGTCAACGTTGATGGCCATTTATCACTTTTAAAAAAAAATTGTTCTTAATTTTAAATTCACCAATTTTATAGTTTTGAATAATATACCTTTAATTTACTGATAATTACTTTTTTTTAAGAAATACTGATAATTACTTTTTTATATCACCAAAGATAATGATTGACTAGATAAATATAGAGTTTTGTGCATCACAAAAAGTGGGAAGAGTTCAATAAAATTCCATTTCTGAAGAGAATTGAGAAATAAGGTAAGACTCTTTTCATGGGATGTGGGAAATTTCATGGAAGATTATAATTAGTATATATTAATCTTAATTAATTAATCATTCAATAATATGATTTTATTTTTCTAATTTTTGACTATTTAGAAAAAAGAATTAATGGAATTAAATAGTCTTTTTTAAATTGTTTTTCCCTTATTCCAAATATGTTAGTAACTATGGGGCAAGGGGCTTTGAGTTTTTGACTTGTATGCATGGAATTTAGCTAGCCTAGCTAGTGTCAATGACTGTACGTGGGACATAAGAGAAAAATGCAAAAGGAATTTTTATATTTTTTCTTATCTTTGTTTAATTACATAATTAAAATATAAAAAAGTAAAATTTATAAAGTTTATAACATTTATCTTTGCTAGTAATTGCTACTATAATTTCAATATTCTAGGGGTTATTTTTTGAAGAATTCGTTATTCTAAGTGGATAAAAATATAAATTAGTAACTTTTTAAATTATTTATTTTAATTTTTCGCTTTTATTCTTTTTTTTCTAAATTGGTGAAACAATTTTTTGTAGAATTGGAAGGAAATTATAATAAATTACTTCTATTTTTTTCTTCATTTTTCCTTTTTATTATTGATCCAAACAAAGAAGATTAAAAAAATAAAATTTCTATTTTTTTTCTATTTGTTATTCTCAAAATAAATAAAGGCTTAAAAAACTCCAAACACATTAGTTTGGGCCTTCCATCCCAAAAGGCGATTAAAAAAAATTATTAATTTATATTTCTCCTCAAGTATATTTTTAACCACATAATAATTTATATTATTAATAAAGCTACTTGATTAATTATATTATACGCAATTAAAATTCCAACGAAGCCTCTTTTCAGTTTCACTGACTGAAAATGAAGAGACTAATTCGTTTGCATATTATTGGACATGTTAGGTGGAACTGTCAGTTCAAAAAAAAGCAGAATGATTGAGAACCAACTACTGACCAATTTTGTAGAAATTTTATAATCAATGTTTTTGACAATTTTTGAATAAAAATTCAAAATTATGCTAATGTGACCGAAAAGTTCATTTTTTTCTGCTGTATTAGATTATTATTATTATTATTATTATAACTTTCTTACTGTAATTACTGAAAATTGAAATATTTTAATAAGTATTCTATAAATAACTTTGCAATACTCTAATATAATTTATCGTTTATATCAATAAAAAAGATAAATAAATTGTTCAAGGTTCATGCAAATCACCCTTTAATTTGTATTAAAATTCATTAATTTTTTTATACTTTAAATATATTTAATCTGATGGCTCCTCACAATCTGTATATTAAATTTATGATTAAAAATCATCGGTATATCTATATAACAAATATATATCTATATATATTATTATTAAAAAATTCATCTAGAAAAATTTAACGATACAATTTTTTTTTAAAAATATCATAATATATTATTATTTTAACTAAAATACCTGACTAAAATCATCCTTATACCGTATAATTTATCATACAGAAGAATTTATCATCATGTGTTAAGTTATCGCAAGTTAAAACTCGAGCAACGTCCATCCATCAGGTTGCATTGTAATTCCTTGCACGTGTGATGTGCCCACCACGAAAGAGGATTGTCACGTGCATTGATTAGCAAACATCAAAGAAGTTTTCCACCAACCCCTTGGTGGCGGCCACACTATTTAATTACTACATGGCTCCACTTTACAACCACATTCCACAAATACGGAAAGAGATAATAAGCTTTTTTCTACTCTGAGTCATATCGTAACGATAATTATACATTTTTTCTGAGCAATGAATTAAGTATATATATATCAGTTGGCTCTTTTATTCAATTAGCTGGCTCCACTTGATAATCACATTCTATTAAATATTGTAGAAAAAAGATATATAATAGCTAGTAATAATTGTATATTTTTCCGAATTATTAATTCAAAATAGAGTACATTTTTCTCCACCATTAGTTTTCCTATTCAATCAGGTAGCTCCACTTGACAACTGCATTCTATAAAATATTATGGAAATGCTTAAATTTTTTTTTATTTATAATCTAACAATAATTATATATTTTTATAAATTGTATAAATTTAGTATCTGTGTGTTTTTTTTTTTTGTCTCAGTTGGCCCTTCTATATATATTACTTTAATAACTCTGCTCCAGTTGACAAATACATTATACAGAATATTATAGAAAAAGCTAAAAAGTTTTCTGCAAGCTGATACATAAACTAATATTAATTACATATTTTATGAGTTATAAATTTAAAACTAAGCGCGTATATATATATATATATATTTGAAATATTTACATAATTATATAAAAAAAATTTTATTTAAAAAAATATTTTAAGAATTAAAAATATTTACACTTTCATAAAAAATTTAAACAAAATTTTAAAAATATTTTATTATTTGCTAAAATAAATTTTTTTCAAAATATCTTTTTCTTCACTATAATTAATATTTTACTTTAATTTTTATTTTTTTTTCAAACTTCACTATTAAATAAAAATATTCTAATAAAATAATAAAAATTAATATTTTAAATTATTTTTTACCATATAAAAATTATAATTTTTTTATAAAAGATAAAATTTTACTTTTAATTTTAATTATAAAAAATAAATAACACTCATAAAAAAATAAAATATACAAAAAAAATATTAATAAAAATATTAAATTTATTTCTAAACAAATTTTGCATGTCATACACAACTACATCCAATTTCATTATGAAAATATATAATAAATGTGTTATAAATATTGTATGTATATTATATTTTTATTATCTAAGTTGTGTATATTTTATGTAAAAAGTGTTGAATATTGTGTGGATGTTGTGAGAATAAAAAATTTTAAAAAATAAAATTAAATATTATTTAAAATATTATTTAGATATGTTGTAGATGTATTTTGTATTGTTAAGTGTGTATTTTATATATATTATGTATATATATATATTTTTGTGTATATTAAAAATATGATATTAAAATTTTTTAAAATAAAAATTAAAAATCAGAAGAAAAAAAATGCCATAAACTTAATTTTGAAAAAAAAAAAGTGATTTTCGTATAAGTGAAAAAAAATAACTTGGAGCATTATATTTTTAAAATTTATAAACCTGCGTGGGGGGATATACAGTATAATATTCCCTACATTATCGTCTTTTAGTTGGCCCTTCTATTTAATCACTTCACTCAACAACCACATTCTACAAAATATTATAGAAAGAGATAAAAAGGGTTTTTACACACTGATACGTAATCTAAAAATACTTAAATTTTTTTCTAAATTATAAAATTAAAATCGAATATAATTTGTTAAATTATAAATTTAAAATTGATTTTGTACCAATAGTTTTAGGTTGGGCGTATTAACCATGGCTATGAGAGTCGAGGGGTATGGTTTTTCATGGACTGTGTAAGTGACTGCTGTTGCTCTAATTATCTTGTTACGTACGTACATTGTCTCACTCAAGACACAACAGGGCGTGTCGTTTTGAGGATAATAATAATAATTGATGAATTTGTTAGGTAGCACGCTGTACCATTGTCCTTTTGCTGCTCTAATAAATAATGAACATTTAATAATAATAATTACATTATGTTGTGTTTTCCTGCTTTATTTTATTAATTGCTTGCTCAGCTATAAACTGTTGCACTTTGTATAACTATATAAATTTCAAATTTGTACACTTTTTTCTTTTTCTTGTTTGCCCTAACTCGTTATAAGGATATTAAATTTTAACTTTGGCCTGCGAATCAGAGTGTTCACATACTCATAAAACTATATGATTATATGTAAGATCATAGAGGATGACAGTCGATGCCTGTATTTTTGTCCTTCATATTATTCACAAAGATTTAATTATTTGAAAAATATAATAACAAATTAGCTTAATAACTAGAATAGATGGCATAGTATTTTTATTTTTCAAATCTTATGATAATTTTAAATAAATAATTACTTATCATTTGTAGTTATAAAAATTAAAATTAGTACATATAATAATAAATATAAGCAAACCATCTATAATTATTAAATTATTACAAAATAATAGGATATTTGTAACATCATGATATTATCATAATATTTCACATAAATAAAAATTTATTTTTTAAACCAAATAAATTCAACATCATCAATAATAAATAAAAAAAATACTTACATTAAAAATTAAAAGAGCAATGCCAATTGATTTAAAGTATTAATTTGAAAATAATTAAAATTATACCTCAAACGATTTTAAATCAACTAAAAAATTAATTTGTATTAATAACTATTTGATTTATTATTATATTAATCGTAAGATTAATATTCTAGAAAAGTTATATTAAACAAAGTGTATCTTAATTCATAAATTATATACATATAATTATAAGTAATGTTATTGATATATTAATTACTTAACTTATGAATCATATCTGAATAGTGATATACTAGACTATTTTAGATAAGAACATATAATTAGAAAATCATAACTACCATACATAGAAGATGAAGCTAATTATTATATAAATATGATAAAATTAATCATAATTTTGATAATATCATAAGTTTATTGATCTCTTCAAATAAATATAAATTAATATAATATCCTAATTTTATTCAAACTCTCTATACAAATATCAAATAAATATCTATTATTATAATATGATAAAATTATTATTTATCCTAAATAGGATAAATTTTATCTTATAATAAATAAATATCTTTTTGAAATTATACATTATTAAATAAATCATAAAATTTATTATTAAATTTGAGTCAAATAGTAGTCACATAATTGAGAAGTGAATGTTAAATTTATTATTTATTAGAATATATAATTAATTTGTTTAGATATATTTATTTAGAGAGTTTAAATGTAATTATAATATTTTAGATAAATATTATATTTATTATTTATTAGAATAAATAAATAATTAGTTATTATATGTATTTATTTAGAGAGTTTAAATATAACTATAATATTATATATATTTGATATTAATAATAAATAGTTATTATCTAATAAGATAAAAAGTTATTAAAATTTATCTTTTATCTCTTTAGATATTTATATTTAGATAAATATATACCTATTATAATTAATAATAAATTAATTTTAAAAAAATTAATTAGAATAAGTGGTATAATATTATATCAGCGATAGTCATTTTATAATTATGTATAGTTATCAATTACTGAAATAGCTAAAAGATGATTAAGTTGATTTAGTAGTAGCACTTTCAAACATACAATTTCAAATTCAAAAGTATAAATTATATAATATAGGCTTAATACATCTATTGCCCCTCGATCTTGGCAACTTTTGTCATTTTGCTCCATATACTATTCGATTAACCAGTTTATCCCTTATAATTATATTTTTCATAACAACTGAACCCTTTATCGCAGTGTTTGAGAGAGAGACCATAGACGTGAATTGCACGCGTCTGACATGGGTACCACTTTAACATATACTTAACACATGGGTTCCATATAATTTTAAAACTATCCATGTCAGAATTTAATTAATTATCCCTAAAATCCCTAACTCCATCTTATGAAATTTTCCTTCCTTCATGCCAGTGAAGCTACACAGTAGATAGAGTCAGAAACAAATTGAGATTGAAAACTGAATCTTTGCTAAAATCATTTTGTATAATGTCCGATTCTCACAAAAGTCGATTCCAATTATGGAAATAGTTGTGCGACTGCAAATTCTTTAAGATTGGGATAACTTTGGAAGGCCGCGAAGAAGCTCTGCAGGTCAATGTAATTATATACATATTTTAGGTCAAAAAATCTGGGTTCGAAATGGGTGAATCTATTGTTATTGTGGGATGGAATTTTGGAGAGCATTTTAAGATTGATTCTTCTGGTAGAAAAAATTATGTAGGAGGTGAAATTAAATATAATGATTATGATCCAGATTTGATTTCTATCCCTGAGTTGAATGATGATATTAAGCAGCTTGGTTATATAGGGGGTAAAAATGGTCTATTGCAAAAAAGAGAAAAATAAGGTATTTGAAGTAATCGAAAGTGACAAAATGTTATATGAGTTAGCTGTAGGTGTTAAACAGAATGAGGTGTTGGACTTGTACGTGGAGCACTGTGTTGATAAACCAAAGTTGTACAAAGGTGATCCATTATTTTTAGAAGATGATAATATAATTTCAGAGGATAATGTTATTGAAAAAGAGAGTGTGGTCCCACCATGTGGACAAAGCAGTGTTTGTAGGGCTAATGTGGCAAGTGACAAGGCATATATAAATAGAAAACATAGTGTTAGTGAAGGGATTAAGGGAGTAAATGCGGTAACCTCTGTTAGTGAAGGGATTGAGGGAGTAAATGTGGCAGAATCTATTGGTCAAAATGAAGGAAACAAAGATAGAATAAATGAGGGTCTTGTTGAGGATGAAACTGTCAATGAATCTATAAATGAAGAAGTAAATGAAATAATGACAATGCTGAGTTAGATGCAGATTCATCAAGTGAGGAATAGAGTGAATCAGATGTTGATTTACCTCTCACAGTGAAAACTGATAATGAAGGAACTGAAGAAAACGAAGAAATTAGAGATGTTAGGGAGCAATTAAGGCACTACAGATAAAGTCAGAGGAATATGAGAGCATTAGAAGTTGAAATAGTCACTATTGAGTTAGGGGAAGCTAGGATTTATTAAGGTTATCAAGCCGAGGGGCTTAGATCTGACAAATTCCAAGGCAAAGTGGGCGGGATGAAAAGTTTTTTGGTAGTTCTGATGAAGCTGATGAAGAAGATGATGAGCTGCCAAATAGAGTACCTAGTAAGAGGGTTGAGCATGATCCTAACTGTCAAGTGCTTTTCTGGAAAGTTGGGATGGTTTTTGAGAGTGCGAAGCAGTTTAAAAAGGCTATAATCAAGTATGCAGCTTCAAGAGGTTTACAACTGAAGATTAAGCCAAATGAAACTGGAAGAGTTCTAGTAAGATGCTTATGAGAAGGCTGTAGGTGGGTAGTTTTTGGTAGCACTCAAGGAAATTCAAAATATTTTGTATTAAAGACATATAATCTTATTCGTAAGTAATATAGAAAGAACAAAAACAAGTTTTGCACTTCCAAATTTGTTGCAAGGATATAAAAATACAAAATTAGTTCCCAACTAGGGATTAAGATTTGGCAATTGCAGGAATTGTTGAAGAAGAAATTGAAGGTTAATGTTGGGAAGAAAATTTACAGGAGGGCAAAATTGAGGGTGTTGACTGAACACATTGGAGATTATAAAGAAGAATATGGCAAACTGGAATGGTATAAGGATGAATTACTTGAGTCAAATCCGGAAAGCACATGTAGTAAAGACTAAAGTTGATGAGAATGGAATGGGCAGAATTTTGTTTGATAGGTTTTACATTTGCTTCTATACACTAAAATATGGTTTCATAAATGGTTGTAGAAGACTTATAGGCATGGATGGTTACTTCCTTAAAGGGGTCTGCAAAGGACAGATTCTAACTATAGTATCTAAAGATGGAAATGGGCAAATATCTCCTATTGCTTGGGCAGTTGTAGATGTTGAATGCAAAGAGACTTGGAAATGGTTTTTTAGAATTCTTAAATAAGATTTGGAGCTTGCAACTGGTGATAGTCTAGTAATGATGTCTGACATGCAGAAGGTTAATAATAATTCTTTATTTCATTCCACTGTAATTGTTATTTGATTTTTTATTTATCTAAATCTGACCTAACTTGTAATGCTTTATTGGTAGGGATTGATACAAGCAATAGAAGATGAGCTTCCATATGCTGAGCACAGGATGTGTGCAAGGTATATCTTAGCTAATTAGGCCAAGAAATAGAGAGGTAGGGAAAGGAGAAATTTTTTTTGAGCATGTGCTAAGTCCACATTTGAGATGGATCTTAAAGAGAATTTAAAAGAATTGAGCAAATTGGGTAAGAGTATAGTAGAGGATTTGTTGTATTATAACAAGAAGAGTTGGTATAAGGCTTACTTTGGGATTGAAACAAAGAGTGATTGCTGTAAAAACAACATGTGTGAAGCATTTAATACTTGAATTTTGACAGCTAGGCATAAGAGTATAATTATTATGCTTGAAGAAATTAGGACCAAAGTAATGATAAGAATTAGGACCATGAGGGATTTTGCTCAGATATGGATATGTGACATAGCTCCTATAGCCATGGATAGACTAGAAGTTCATAAAGATAGGGAATTGAATTATAGTATACTGTGGAATGGAGATACAGGTTTTGAGGTGCAGGAAGGAGAATATGGTCACACTGTTGACTTTAGAAAAGAAGTTTGCTCATATAGGTCTTAGTAGCTGAAAGGGATACCATGTCCACATGTCATTTGTGTGATGTATTTCAGAATTTTGAATCCAGACGATTACATTAGCCATTGGTATCGCAAGGAAAGTTATTTGAAGGCTTATTCTCACTACTTACGATGTGTCTCTGAGATAAAACTTTTGAAAGTGAAAGACTATCCTATAATCGAGCCACCTGAAGTTAAAGCTCTTCTTAGTATGCCTAAGAGAAATAGAAGGAAGTCTAGAGATGAGGTAAAAAAAACTTGAAAAATTTTCAGGAAGTGGTTTCATGATGACTTGTTCACTGTGTGGCCAGCAAAATCATAACAAGAGAGGTTGTCCTAATAAGGACAGAGATAATCAGGTATAATTATGATTTTTTGTATTCAATTTTACATTTTATTGCTGTTTAATTGATATTTTTTGTATTGATGTTTTATGCAGAGATCACAATCTAGTATTGTACCCAATTTGTCATAAACATATCCTGCATCAATAGGTTCATAGTCAAGTGCAATTGATGCATTTATCTTATAAGGTAGTGCTGGCTCTCATAAAAGGTCATGTGTATCTAATACTTCTGCGTTTGATGTTGAACCAGTGATAAGAAGAGGACATAAAATTACCAAAGGTGCTGGACCTAGTCAAAACCAAAATAGCCAACAGAAGAAGACAAGATTCTATGGATTTGGAGTTTATATTAACCAAGATACTGGTGTTACTATAGAGAATGTAAGTGCCCTAAATGGTAAATAGTGCCTAAATACTTTAATTTCATAATATTGAATAGATAATGTTTGTTTTTCAGGTTGGCAGACCAAATAGGGGAATACTTCATGGCTCAAATGTTAGAAGCTCTGCTGAGGTCACTGGTGATATAGGTTTCAAGCCCAATGGTCTCAAATTCAAAGGCAAAAAAGCAATTACCTCAAGATACCTACAACAACAGAGAGCTAGCATTGAAATGCAAAAAAGACAAGCTGCTGTTAGTGAAGGGAGCAATGAAAATTCTATTAGGTGTTCACCAAGACTCAAGGGCAAAGGAGTCATGAATTAGAAGATTTTTCATGTTTAATTAAGTGGAAGCTGTAATGAGAAACACTTAGGATTTTATGTTTATTTAATTGCATTTTGTTGTTGAAAACATGATGTGACATGAACAATTGTAATGCTGAATTTGTTTTGTTACTTTAATGCAAGTTGAGGATTTAAAACTTTTAGAATTGATAATGATGTATGCACGTGGTTGAAGTTAGTGATTGATTGCAGAATTGTTAATTTTGATTATGTATAATTGGAAATTATTGGGATTGTAGAAGAGTTATAGATTGTACGTAGTTGTTGTTGTTGCTATTAATTCTTATTACAGGTTGCTGTGTAATTTGTTTGACTGCAAGGTTGTTGTTATTGTAGATTCTTATTATATGTGCTTGTTTTGAGTTAATACAGGTTGTTGGGATGTTATAGTCTATTGTTGTGTTGGTTGTATGTATTTATATGTTGTGGAGGTGTGTGTTTATGAGTGTTAGTTATATTAGTTATAGTCTTTTTGTGACAAATATCTATTTCTTTGCAAATATGTACTTGTTTTATATAGATTGCTAAAGAGTTGATGCTATACAAATTTGTAACAGGTAGAAATCGAGAATAATAACTCAAAACATAATTCCAAAAATTGAATCAAATTAAGTTGTTTGCATTCATAGGAATTACTTGGTTACATTATACGAATCCGAGAAATTTAGGCGTTGAGATAAACAAAATTAAGCACAAAAGTGCAATTGCCAAAAACCAACCCATTAACAGGAACCATAACCACCCCATACAAAATCAACCTTAGAAGTGCACTTTCTACACAAAATTAGCAATCCTACACTAATTTTTCAAACTAAACAACAACTATCACCACCGCAAATTATAATATTTGCCTAATTCAAACAAAGTTTTCAACCTGGGAAGCAACCGTCACCACCCCTATACACACCATCGTCCGCTTCAAATGAATTACAGTCCTCAAATTTGAATCCCTTTGTCTTTCACATTCTTCATCTTCTTCAGTAGCCTCACAATGTCCTTATTCACATACTCTGGCAGCGGTGGCTCATACCAAATAAAGAACTCACATGAACGCATGCCTTGAATTTGTAGAAACTAAGAAACGCAAACAAAGAGCATAGAAGTGGCCTATGACTTTAAATCATACCGAACTCAATGAGAACAGGTATTTACAAAACACAAACAATAGAAATCGATTGATAGTTGGTTCCTACATATTTACTCCATACTTATTGTATCCGAAGAACCTTCTTCTAGGATTCGCGTGGGTCATCGATATTTTCAAAATTGCTGCCTCTCCACAATAGCAATTAGATACTGTAAACTCACTATGGACGGAGTCAATTTGCGAGGGAGGATTAGTGGTAGAGCGTGATTCTATTTTGATTATTGAAAATAAGAGGAAGATTAGGGTTTTAAGTTTTTCACGTCAAATTTAGGGATGAAGTGAGGAATGATGTATGGGACTGATATTTATCTGTTTAATAAGAGTAAATTAGTCATTTTAATTACATGTCAGCATGAAATATTCCTTTCATACATGCTTCATAAAGGGAAATCACGCGTTCTGTCACATCTATGATGAAGGGTTCAACTGTTATGAAAAATATAAGTATAAAGGGCAAACTGATTAATCAAATAGTATAGAAGACAAAATAATTAAAATTATCAAGTTCGAGAGGCAACAGATATATTAAGCCTATAATATATTTGATTTTAATTAGGCATATTATTTATAATGATAAGCTAATTAGATAGTAGTATTTTTATATTTTATTATTAAATAAATTACAATATTTAAATAAAAATATTTTAGAATATATTTTTTATAAAGTATTATCATATATTATTTTTCAATTAATTTGCTTCATACTAGTTGAAATCATATTTATATCATATAAGCTCTCAAAAGTCTTATGTATGTTGTACTGTAGACCAGCTGAGCTGGCCACTGACGTGGACAGAATTAAATTAGCGAATTGGAAAAACAAATAAAAAGGATGAACCAGATAGCTCACGAGGAAGAGGAACGCGCATCCTGTCGGCGAAGTTGGTAATGCGAAACCCTTCGGGTTATAAGTACACGTGGCTTAATGGGATTGATTCCACGTGTGACAAATTATCCTCCTGCTTTTCTTTCTTTCTTTCTTGAGGGATCTTCTATATATAAAATGAACGGATCCACCTATTTCTTCTGGTATTGGCTCTTCCTTATAGCAAAAAACACAAAATTAAGATTAAATTTTTTTTTCTTTTAAAAGAAGAATTTCTAGTTTTTCACTAACTAGAAATTAAAGAGATATGGAGGAGAAAAAAGCAGAAGTGAAGTCAAGGTTTCAAAGAGTCTGTGTTTTTTGTGGAAGCAGTACTGGTAAAAGAGATTGTTACAGGGATGCTGCTCTTGAACTAGCCCAAGAACTGGTATCAATTTTCATTTTTCTTATTAATTTTATTTAGTTAAAGCTTTAGTAGTTTAGTTAAAAAACATTTATTAATATATATCTTTGCAAAGGTCTCAAGAAGGTTAGATCTTGTTTATGGAGGAGGAAGTGTTGGGTTAATGGGTTTAGTATCTCAAGAAGTTCATCGTGGTGGAGGACATGTAATTGGGTAAGTAAATTAATTATAATTATATGTATATCTACTAATTAATAATATGTAATACTACATATATATAAAAACACACCCAGTTGATTAATTTCTTTAATCTTTATGTAGATATATATTAATTATTTTCAGACATACAGTATAAAAAAAATTGCAAAAAAATCTGATTTTTTTTCTTCCATTTTGTTCTTGTGCTTTGTTTTTAGAATCATCCCCAAAACTCTGATGAGCAAAGAGGTAATTTGATATATATGTATATATTAATTATTGAGTAAATATTTATATTACAATAATATAATATGATATTATATATATCCAGAAATAGAATTATAGTGTTGTTTCTTTTTATGGTTTGGGTTATAGGTTTATAAGTTATTGGATGTACGTACGTCACAACTGGTTCTTCCTTTTTTATTATCATTAAGCAGATAACTGGGGAAACAGTCGGAGAAGTCAGACCAGTAGCCGACATGCACCAAAGGAAAGCTGAGATGGCCCGCCATTCTGACTGTTTTATTGCCTTACCAGGTCTCTCTCTCTCTCTCTCTCATACCTCTCTTTGTTATATATTTAGATCTGATCACGTGCCGAACATCAAGTTTCAATAAGGGAAGAAAATTACAGACAGATGAGCTAAATTTTTAAAAAAATTTAATATTTTAAATCTCAATTAATGAAAAATTATAGACAAACAAACCACACCTTTAAAAGTTTTAACATTTTCAAAGTCTAAGTCTGGCACTTAGTCAGGTCTATACTTCATTACTATGTAATCTAATTGATTATTTGATGGTTGTGTTTGTATATTATTATTATTATTACAATAATAATAATAATATAGGTGGGTATGGAACTTTGGAAGAGTTATTGGAAGTCATTACATGGGCCCAGCTTGGCATCCACGACAAGCCTGTAAAGCCAACATCATATGTCTCCAATCTTGAAAATTAATTATATTATTAATATATATATATACATATACAATCAGCAAAGGTCAACTCTTAATTAATTAACTTTGTTAATACTAATTAATTAGTTAATTATAACAGGTGGGTTTACTTAATGTGGATGGCTACTACAATCTTCTGCTAACTTTCATAGACAAAGCAGTTGATGATGGCTTCATTATGCCTTCTCAACGCAGCATTATTGTTTCTGCCCCTAATGCCAAAGAGCTTGTTCAAAAACTCGAGGTGTGTTCTTATTATGTATCATCTTGATTTGCTTTTGATTTCTCGTTTTTTAAAAAGAAAATTATCGGATTGAGACGTTTAATATTTATATATGGGAAAACAGAAATTGATCAATTCTAAATTTATTATTCAAAAAAATATATACTTATTAATAGAGTTTGTCTCAATGTATTATCAGGATTACGTGCCATTGCATGATGGAGTTGTTTCTAAGGCGAAGTGGGAGGCTGAACAAGTGGAGCTCAATGCAAGTTTACAGGCTGAAATTGTTCGTTAGCTAGACATATACAGGGACCATATAATATATATATATATATATATATATATATAAAGGTGTCTTTTTTTTAAAAAAAAAATTCTATTGGTTTAGGACTTTCTTTAAGTAGATAATGTACGCAACTAGTTACGAAATTCTTCTCCTTTTTTATAATTTTGTATATATTGGTGTAGAAATGGAAAAGGAGAAAATCAATTAACGAATTAAATTCTGCTAATTAACTCTATTTTATGTATTAATTAACGAAAGAAAATCACAAAATATTATTTTCTTTCTTTCTTTCTTCTTTCTTCTTCTTCTTCTTCTTCTTCTTATTAGTGTAATAGGTTTAAAAGAATAAGAACAAGGAAGAAAAACAAAATTAGCAGCTTTTTATTCCCTCTTGCATGCCTTCTGCTTTTCCAGCTCTGTGCTATATGCTATTTGTTTGGTACATATACATATATATATATATATATATATTTTGTTTGGTACATATACAGATATATATATTTGTTTGGTATATATATATATGGTGACCCTTCAAGAGGCTTGGACCCATATTGACACTTATCACATATAAATGTACGATCATTGAAGACGAGAATCTATTATTATTACTACTTATTTTTATTATTCTGTTGATTTATATTAATTTCCACATAATTTTCTCTCTTTTTTTTCCTTTTATTTTTTACATATATACAATATATATTATAAAGAGAGCAATAATCCAATATATTATGTTCAATTCCTTAGAAAACCCTATATATATACATATAGGGTTTCTAGCGATAATGAGTAGACTAAGACTATATATAAATAGCTTATAAACCCAAAATAGCTTAACCAATTGCCAAATGCCAATACAGTTTCCTTGTGTTCTCTTTGTTAATTCTGCACCTAATATATAGAAGAAAAATAAGTTTTTTAAATTTTTTACATATTCTATCAAGAATTTTTTGATAAATTTATAAAATTATATGATAAACTCATCAAAAATTCATAATATTTTTGTAAAAACTATTAAATTTATAATAAATTATATATATATATATATTATACAAATTTAATAAATTTATAAATTGATATAAAATTCTGATAAATTTAAGAATACTAATAAATTTTATAGTTTCTTAATTTTTTTTTGGTAATTTTATAACAACCCAAAAACATAAACATTTAACCTAATTCATATAAAAATGAATTCTTCAACTTCAACTAATTTTTAAGTTTGACACTTAAATTTATATTAAAAAATTTAAAACTCTTTCATGTTCATGCCTTATTTTGAATGCATGTGGAGGACAGTAATAGCTATATATTTTTAAAACTATGAACAAATTTCTTCTACTGTTTTTTTTTAAAAAAATAATAATATATGATTAAAATAAAATTTGGAAAATAGATTTTCTTATTTTGTTATTGGATAAGTAATATCAAAGTTAAGCAAATGTTATGGCGCAACGAGGGGGCCCAGTGGTTCAACAAATGACGTAAATTTGTTCTTCTGTAGGTTGGGCCCACTTTCTTTTCCCATCTGCCTGCTTGGTGATGGCCCTTGAATTCTTTGATGTTAAAATAGACTTTCTATACAAGAATAATTAAAAATAATTTTAAATATATTATATTTATAAAATATTTATCAAAATATTAAAATTTATAAAATATTTATTAAAATATTTATTTTTTTAATTTACTGAGAGTTTATAATTAGTTTACAATAAATTTATAATGAGTTTATATAATTTATAATGAATTTATAATAAAATGACTAAAATATTTGTGATAAAAAAAAATTTTAAAAATAGAGTGGAGAGTGTCATTTTTTCTATTAAAAATATCATGACTCCTTATCAGCCCCGTGACTTGAACTACATCATATATAAATAAATATTAAATTTAATAAATAATATATATATATATATATGAAACAATTTAATAACGGATTACATATGATTATAAAGTTCTAATAAAACCAATAACAATTTCCATTACAACCTTGTTAGAAAAAATCTACAATATTATAAATTTACCAATTTCATATGATATATAAAAAATTTAATATTATATGATTATGAATTTATTATACATTAAATCTAAATATGATAATTTATGTAAATTTATTATGAGATTATTATGAGTTTTATTATATATTTTTATAAATAATAAAAAAATCCTAAAAAATAAAAAAATTGAAAAATCTAATTAAGTGTATTTTTTCAAATAAATAAAGAGATAAATTTATTATTAGATTATTGTGAATTTATTATATATTTTTATAAATAAAAAAAATTTTAATAAAATTTAAAATTAAAAAAAAATCTGACTGAACATAATTTTTCAAAGAAATAAAGTGATAAAAGATTATGGCAAGTTGCATTGTGTAAAATTAAATAAATAGGAAGTATGAGAAGGCATTATTATTATAAAGTACATAAAACTTGAACATCAAAATATCTCTTTCAAATCCGGCAAATTGTGAGCGGTCCACAAAAAAAAAAAAAAAAAAAAAGAACGCTCACACATACCTCTATCACTATATATACTATTTTAAAAAAAATATTTATGTGCCAAATACTTAGACATTGGAATGCATAAATAAATATTTAGCAATCTTCTAGTTTAGTCATTAAATGCACATAATAATAATAATAATAATAATAATAATAATAATAATAATAATAATATAGTCTCTATCATATTAAAATGGAAAAAAAAATAAATAAATGGAAGAAAATGCTTAAAAGTCGGTGTTCATTTTTCTGTGTACGTATATGAATATGATGGCTGGTCCCGCTATCACCGTTGTATAGGCTACTTGGAGAAAATGCATTTGGTTCAATATAGAAAGAAATACTCCGTCCGTATTATTTACATAAAAAAAGTAAAATGAACACGAAAATTAAAAAAATTTCACTTTTTTTATCTCTATTTACTTAAATACCCTTAAAAAAATTATCCCTTAAAACCTACTTTTAAGGCAAGAGTATAAATGGTATTTTGTCTCATTCCACTGCACAAAATTTATCTAAAATGACATATTTTTTATATAAAAGATACACCAGAAAAGAAAATTTTCCCTATATAAATAATACGGAGGGAGTACAAGTTTAAAAACTTCAAGAGAAAAACCCATTAAACTTAAATTCCATTAATAAATGGATATTATTCAATAAATTTTGAATATTTAATGTATATCAAGGCAAGACCTAGTAGTTAGGAGTATGTATTATTCAATTTTTATTAAAAAATTAAACTAAATCAATAAAATTTGATTATTTTAGTGATATTTATTTTGATTTTTGATTTTTAATTTGGTTATATTAAAATTGGCAATCAAAATAACTAAATTTTTATTTATTAATATATGAAATATAATTTTTATTAGTTATATATTGTTTATTATGAGAGTTTTTTATTATTAGTATTTATTTTTTTAAATATTAAATATTAAATTTATTTTTATATTAATATATATAAAATAACAATGTTTAACTTATAAATTAATATTGTTTGATTATAATTTGATTATAATCGATAATTAAACCGAAAATATTTGGTTCAGTTTTATTCAATTATAGTTTACTATCTAATTAATTTTATTTTAGTTCAGTTGTTACTTTATAGGTTTTAAAAATTTTGGCTAGTTTAAATTTTGGTGCAATTCAATTCAGTTAATCCAAAGCTCATTCCTACAAAAACTAAGTGCATATTTTATTTTGTAGTAAACCCCAAATCAATTATTCTCTCTATATAAATACTAAAAAAAAAAATTGAATGTTTAGTGTTTGAATTTTGATTAGGTTGTTAAAAGGGGAGTTCGTTAAGAAATGACAAGTGACTAAATAACAAACACCAAAAGCTTAGCTTTTCTTCAAAGGGTTTTGGACCATTAGAAATTTGGTCCCCAGTGGCCTTAACCTTCTGAAACTGAATTTTGGATGGTACAAAGGTAAAAATGAGCACCAGCTATTGGGAAATGGACGGCAGTGGTCCACCGTAGCAGACGGACAGTGGCCCAATTGTATTGTCCGACGGTGACTTATCGATAAAAAAAAAAAAAAGAAGTTGCATTTTGCTTGGTGGGGATTCAACAAATGAGTTTTATAACTCTTTGTTTGGTTATTTATGGACTAACATTAATTCAATTGGTTACCTTTGAAACTATACGCCATGAAATGGACCCACCACATGTTATATGTAGTTTTTTTTTAATTGTGAAAATTATATAAAAAGGTTAAAGAGGGTGCTAATCCTCGAAACTACATAAAATGGGCTTTTCCATGTTCATGCCTAACAAACCTAATATACAAATGAAAAAATAACATTTTTCGCCGTATTTTTTAAAATTTTTATTTTTTATGAGGAATATTTAAATAATTTTATTATAAATTCATAATAAACTGTGTAAAATTTATAAACTCATAATAAATTCATTATAAAATTATAAAAATTTAGTATGTTGATAAATATTTTATAAATTATGATATTTTGGTAAATATTTTATAAATATAATAAATTTAAAATTATTTTTAAATTTTTATTAAAAGCCCTATAAAATTGAGGCTGATAAGTGAGCTAAAATTCATAAAAATATAAATGGGCTCAATTTTGGTCCCAATATCAACACCCGGCTAACACTCTAAAAATCACCATTTGATGAGAAAATAAAAATAAAAATTTTATTGGAGTACAAAGAAATTTAAAAAAGAAAAAAAGAAAAGAAAAATGAGGATCTTTCTTTCTCTAATTGTGATCAAACCATAAAATGGTAAAACATTTTGATTCTGATTAAAATCTATCCCTGAAATTTAAATTCACAAACAAGATAAAGATGCAAAAACAAAAAATAGTTTGTTTTGGTCTCTCACTAAAAATATTGTTGTTTAATTGCAAATTTGAGGCTTGGGCTGGATGAGTTATAGATTCATAAAAGGCTTCTTCATTTTGCGCCAAGCCCATTCAGTTGTCTCTTTAATCACAAGTCTCTCTCTTTGCCAACGCTATCTTAACATTTAAAAAAATATTAAAAAAAAAGTTTATGTTATTTATTTTTGTCAATTGGTAGAATAAAAAGGAGAAGAAAATAGAGAAAATTATTCCACTTACCATTTTTTTAAAAAAAATTATTTTTTTATTAGAGATTTTTTTGATAATTTTATAAAAATGTTTGCTAAATTCATCATAATTTAATAATAAATTTATAAAAATTATTTGTAAATATAATAAATTTATAATAAATTCATACTAAATTATATATATATATATATATATATTAGAAGAGCTGATGATTTTGTAATTATATGTTTTTTTTATAATTTTGTAAAAGACCCAAGAAAATATCAATAGAACTTAAGGAGATGAGTGGAGGTTGCTTAGTACACGTACAAGCAACTCAAACGACACTCAACTTATGGCCTGCATTAAATCAGCTTCTCTCAAGTCTAAATTAATTCAGCTTAAACAAGTAATCAATTTTCAAAGTAAAAGATAATTACTTTAAATTTCATAATACATAGTATCCTTTAAACTAAAGAGAATTTGCATAATCAGAATATTGTTATTTTACTATCTCCAAGCTAGCAATTCACCAATCCAGGAGTGGATATTGGACCCCCAAAAGAGATAATATAGAAGAAGAAGAAGATAGAAAGAAAGAAAGAACCAAGTGAATTGGCAAAGAAGGAAACATTTCCATGGCAACTATCACAAATCCATTGCTTTCTTCAAATTTCTTTGGTTCAAGAATCCAACTTTCTCCTCCAACTCCCAAAACCACCAACTCTTCATTTCCTTTCCCTTTCTTGTCTACAAGAAATACTCGAAAAGTTGAAGCTTTTCTCAATAGAAAACAACCCATTTCAGATTCTTTGAAATCAATTCCTTCACAAGCCACTTTGGCTGCTTTGCTCTTCTCTTCGTTAACGCCACAAGCTTTAGCTGTTGATAACGCCACTCCACCAACTCCTCCGCCTGTAATTGAAGCCCAACCCACCAATCCTAGCCCTTCCAATTCCTCTCCTTTCTCTCAAAATCTACTCCTTACTGCCCCCAAACCTCAATCCCAATCCTCCTCTGGCCTCCCTGAAGGTAGCCAATGGCGATACAGCGAGTTCCTCAATGCTGTCAAGGCGGGCAAAGTCGAGAGAGTTCGTTTCAGCAAAGATGGTTCTGCCCTCCAGCTCACTGCCGTAGACGGCCGCCGGGCTACTGTTATTATTCCTAATGACCCTGATCTTATTGACATTCTAGCTATGAATGGCGTTGATATCACCGTCTCCGAGGGGGATTCCGGAAATGGGCTTTTCAATTTTATTGGAAATCTTTTATTCCCATTTCTGGCTTTCGCTGGATTGTTCTTCCTCTTCCGGCGGGCACAGGGCGGTCCTGGAGGACCTGGCGGATTGGGTGGGCCGATGGATTTTGGAAGATCGAAATCGAAATTCCAAGAAGTGCCGGAGACTGGAGTAACTTTTGCTGATGTAGCAGGAGCTGACCAAGCCAAATTGGAACTTCAAGAGGTTGTAGATTTCTTGAAGAACCCAGATAAGTACACAGCTTTAGGAGCTAAAATTCCCAAAGGGTGTTTATTAGTTGGGCCACCCGGAACAGGAAAAACCTTGCTGGCTAGAGCAGTTGCTGGAGAGGCTGGAGTGCCATTTTTCTCATGTGCAGCTTCAGAGTTTGTGGAGTTGTTTGTGGGAGTTGGGGCATCAAGAGTGAGAGACTTGTTTGAGAAAGCCAAGTCTAAGGCTCCTTGCATTGTATTTATTGATGAGATTGATGCTGTAGGAAGGCAGAGAGGAGCTGGGCTTGGAGGTGGAAATGATGAAAGAGAGCAGACTATTAATCAGTTGTTGACTGAAATGGATGGATTTTCCGGTAATTCGGGTGTCATAGTGTTGGCTGCCACTAATAGACCTGATGTTCTTGATGCAGCTTTGTTAAGACCTGGGAGGTTTGATAGACAGGTTACTGTTGATAGGCCTGATGTTGCTGGTAGAGTCAAGATACTTCAGGTTATTTTCTTGCCATTGTTTTTATTGTTTCCTTTTCAGTTATACAGTGCCAATTTGGATTCATTAATATAACCAAGTTATTAAATGCTAATGTAGAAGCAGAGAAAAGGATTGGAAGCAGAAATGATAACTTTTATTATTACTTAATGTTTATGTATATCCATGTTTATATGTCTGCTTGTTCTTGCACAAACATCATGTTTTTGTGGTCTTAGTTTGGCGGGTAAGACTAAAGAGTAGCTTTCATTTTAGATGCAGTTTGAGCCAGCATTTACTCATTTTATAACCCGTGTAATCAAATATTTACCGTGGTTTTAGTGCTTGGCTTGATAATTTAGACCAGTTAGTTTGCTGCATTTGACATGTTTTTCCTTGCAGAAAGCTGTGTATATATTTTAAGTCGTTTGATCCATGTTTTCAAGAAATCTTGTTTGATTGAACCTCTACATGTTCAACTTGTTATGTAAATAACAGGTTCATTCAAGAGGAAAGGCACTTGCCAAGGATGTGGACTTTGAAAAGATAGCCCGGAGAACCCCAGGATTTACCGGAGCTGATTTACAGAATCTGATGAATGAAGCTGCCATACTTGCAGCCAGGCGCGACCTGAAAGAAATAAGCAAAGATGAGATCTCTGATGCTCTTGAGAGAATCATTGCTGGGCCAGAGAAGAAAAATGCAGTTGTCTCAGATGAAAAGAAGAAATTAGTGGCCTACCATGGTAGACAAATGCCAATATCCTGTTTCTATTTAGTCCATTGTCATTTTCTAGGACTTAATTTTAAAGCTAATTGTGTCTGTTGCAATCCAATTTTCAGAG
Organism: Garcia nutans; assembly: GCA_947685225.1. NCBI lineage: Eukaryota > Viridiplantae > Streptophyta > Magnoliopsida > Malpighiales > Euphorbiaceae > Garcia > Garcia nutans. The sequence continues at coordinate 59,781,964 of CANTUV010000039.1, forward strand.
GCTGGGCATGCTTTAGTTGGTGCACTCATGCCTGAATATGATCCTGTAGCTAAGATATCCATCATTCCACGTGGTCAAGCTGGCGGTCTTACATTTTTTGCTCCAAGTGAGGAGCGGCTCGAGTCTGGACTTTACAGCAGGAGTTACTTAGAGAATCAAATGGCTGTTGCATTAGGTGGAAGGTTGGTTACTGAAACTTACCTTGGAAACACCTCAAGGCCGATGAATATATATCATATTTTATTCGATAATATATTCTTCCGATTGCAATTGTAGGGTTGCCGAGGAGGTAATCTTTGGTCCGGAAAATGTGACAACAGGAGCTTCAAATGACTTCATGCAAGTTTCAAGGGTGGCAAGGCAGATGGTAGAGAGATTTGGTTTCAGCAAAAAGATTGGACAAGTTGCCATTGGAGGACCTGGTGGAAATCCCTTCTTGGGTCAACAGGTAGGATTGTTAACATGACTAACTGCCCTTTCTCCTTAATTTAACTGTTTAGTTCTAAATGATCAGTGATCGTAATTAAGACACAACTCGTATCTGTTTCAATATCAGATGTCGTCCCAAAAAGACTACTCCATGGCTACTGCAGATGTGGTTGATTCAGAGGTCAGGGAACTAGTGGAGGTAGCATATTCAAGGGCCAAGCATATCATCACAACTCATATTGACATTCTCCACAAGCTTGCTCAACTCCTCATAGACAAAGAGACTGTTGACGGAGAAGAGTTCATGAGTCTCTTCATTGATGGAAAAGCTGAGCTATATGTTGCCTGATTTCACTTTTTGGCATCAAAACAAATTTGTATTATATGTTAACATTAAACACATACAAAATCAATTAGTTACTTGATCATTACGACTTTAAAAGAGCTGAGTAAATGCAAGAATTGTAATATAACCCTTTCAATTAGTTTAAATTAAATGTTGTATGTTTTTCTATATCTGCAAGCACATTGATGTGGGAACAATTATTTCATCCAATTTCAGAGGAAAAAAATATTACAAAGGATAATACAGAAACCATTCCTCTCTCCACTATTATATTACATTTGGATGAAAATGACATTTCTACTTCCAATTACACTAACCTCACATTTTTTGCTACAATCACAACAATTTGATCACCTACAAGTACAAAAGAATATTACAAAGTTGCTTCTCAGGACCCTCGTAGGCCTCGTTGCCTTTTTTCTTCTAATGCAGCAGCCTCATTCAACATGTCAGCTGCATCTTTCAGCATGTCCAGCTTGGCAAGGGCAACAGCTTGCATATAAAATGCAGTAGACCATTCAGGGTAAACACATTGTGCTTGCATTGCATCTCGGAGGGCAGCATCTGGTTGATCGCATAGAAGATAGCAAAGACTTCGCCGTGCATAAACAGTAGGAGAAACCATTGTTCCCACATCTATGAACTGCACAAATAACCATGATGCATTTTTTTTCCCCTTGAGAAGTAGGACTATATGAATGTGTATCGAATCAATTAATGCATGTTCTATTTTCATAACAATCAAAATAATTATCGTATTAGCAACAAATTTGGTAATATCAGGATTCCAACTTAAGAACTCTGTTTTTCAGCTAGACTAAGATTCAAATATAAAACCCACATGTATCATCCCCCTACCAAGTTTTATTACTACATCAATGTCTGTATGTTAAATTCACAAGAATCATGAAGCAGAAGAGCAGGGTAATATCAACAACTAGGTAGACCTAATGTACCTTGGACCAATAAAATTTTGGTATGGCAATGTCCTTTTCACATTCCCACAAAAAAGATAAACACACACCTGAGAATAACATTCTATAGCAGTTTTAAAATCTTTGTCACGAAATGCTACGTCTCCCCGCTTTCTTGCCTCCAACATATCTCTCATTTGCTGTGTCCACTCTTGGAAGGATAACTGCACATCCATACCGAAGATGGATATTAGCACAGCATCACAAATAGGTATCAAAGAAAGTATCTTGCAGTTCAATTACCTCATTTGTTCCTTCATCATCCTTGTAGTGTGTTGTAACCAAAATCTGATGGATAGCTGTGAGATCCATCCGTGAACATGCATCGCCCATTGGAGAAAGAGGGTGTTGTGGAGGAGGCGGGGCTTCCTCATGTTTTGAAACTCCAAGCATTACATAAGATGGAACCTACAAAAGAAGATTCATCAGAGAATTGAATCCATCAGGCAGAGACAAACTCCTAAATATCAAAAAGATGCCTTCAGTAATTCAAAACCCAATCACCTTCCCAGCAACCATATCTGGCAGAATAAATAGTACATGACCATAGTAATTACTGTATCAGTGACCAGATATGAATTAGATATGCAGTTCACTATCATGATAACCAATCTAGTGATTGGTGGTTCAAGAACTTAACTATGTATTTGCACATCATTCATTTAACATAAATTGCATTAAAAAATCATTGTGTGAACCAAAGATGGCAGCTTACATCAGGTTTATTTTGCAGTGGTGCAAGTGTCGCAACAAGATCCTTGGTGTTTGGCCGCTCTCTAGGTTCATACTGTAGACATTGCGAAGCAAGATCAAAGACTATCGTTGCCTCTTCCGCCGAAAAGTTCCCCTCCAAATGTGAGTCCATTAAGTGAAGGATGTTTTTACCCCGTATCATATCAAGAGCCTGCATTAAATATAAAAAGCTATGGTACATCAAAGTCCTTAAGTTGATCCTACATAAAAGCTTAAAAATCATACTTCCAACGCAGAACATTGCATCAGCAATTATATCAGTCTGCATATGGTTATGGCCCATGATTTTCAATATTTGTTATCTCAATATTCTAATGGCTGCCAATTATGCATTCTACCATTTCATGAAGCATTAACCCTTGCTTCAGCCAGCCAATCAGTCAGTTATAACCCAATCAAATAGCTATAACACAAAGCAAGTACTAAAATGTGATCAAGGTCAGGTTGGACACAGGAATATTGATAATGTAAAATGTGATCAGTTGTTACTAATCTAGTAAGCCATCATCTAGAAAACTTTATTGATAACTACAGAACACCAATCATATGTTCACCACATTCCCTGTTGGACAAGGAGACCATGCAATAAAAGATGAAGATCAAATAACATATCCTGGCCAATCACTTACACAAATCCTAAATGGAAAATGAATTGAATTGATCTAGTTTGCCATATTTCCCCTATTTATGAAAGTCACAGGCAGGGCAGTTTTTTGTCTTTGGCAATGGGCCCACCATCCTGGGATAATAATTCATGTGTAATCTTAAGCCCATTTTGACAAAAATTTCAATTCTATGAAGTTCCTCAATTTTTTAAAAAAAAAAATAAATACAAAAGGTATCCAACACATACTGGAGGGGGAAAGCAAAAATAAGGGTAATATATAGGTAAAAGCAAGTGAACATAAAAAGGAAATTACCATTGTCAAGCATGGAAATGCTGGTTTAGGCGTGTAGGAAAATAACTATTCTCATATAGAAAAGATAAAAGTCAACCTTTATTTTCAAAGTTGTGATAAAGACCACAAATAAAATCATAAAGTCTAAGAATTGAAGATTGGAGAAGAAAAAAATCAGGCCAAAACACTTGAGCAACATTTGACCAGGCTATAGGAACAAGCGGCCAATGCTTGACATATCTAAAATTTGGAATAAGAGGCACCACCAAATGACATTTCCCCTAAGGCTGATATTTGGACCTTAACAGTCCGTAACCTGTCTGGTCGAACCACTGATGATATTTATAAGTTCACTTAATTTTACATATTACTAACCAGAGATGGAAATTGAAATACTTACATGACTAGGAGGGATGTGCTTTCCACTGAGAAGATCCAAGAGGACAGTCCCATAACTGAAGATGACACTTTCAGGAGTGACTCTTCCTACAACAAACATTTGATTCAGTAATATCACAAATATACAAGTTAAGGAGATGCATATTTTTTCAGAAAAAATAAATATATCTACTAATCAAGAATGATCACAAAAGGAAAATCGAAGTGCTTCTTTCCACAGAAAAATCTTAATGATAACAAGAAACAATAGTATAAAGATATCCAGTGTATTTCAACACATGAGAGAAATGGAAAAGTTACAGAGCAACTGAATAATCTTAAATATATAAAGTATATAATCATGAGTTTGTTTGGTTCGAGCAATTCATGGAAAATGAGAAGAAAAATTAAGCTCTTCCACTTGTGTACTGACATGATGAGGAAAAGAAGAAAGCAGAAAGAAATCTCAAACTGGACATAGATATTACGATTCTATAAGGCTACCCCTCAATGATACTTCTGCACTTTTGTTTTGCACAGAGAATCAAATGACGACTCTACTTCCCAAAACTTTCAGAAAGCTTCAAATAATTAAAACTCAAGACAGGAAAATAGATGACAAAAATAATGTATTTTTAACTGACTACTAACATTCCCAAGTCAGATTAAATAGAAATCTGCACATTATGAATGAGATCTGAAATCATGTATAAGAAATACCATTTCTTAGATACTCCGGGGGTGTATAAGCAAGATTTGTGCTGTAACTTTTTCCATCCCGACTATTTTTCATCAACCCGAAACACGAAAGCCGAGGATCTCCATTCTGCCAAAACCATCCACCAAATTACCACTTTATCTGAATCCATATAAAAGAAAACATTCAGGTTAATAAAAAAAGTTTCAAGTACCTCGTCAAAAAGAACCCTATAAGCATTTAAATCATGGTATAATGGACGACCTTCAGAGCTACAATAATCTAAAGCTTCAGCAATGTACAAAGCAACTCTTAACCGCATTGCCCACTCAATGGTTTGATTCTCCCCTGTTAAGGAAGTGTAGTGAAATAAATTATATTCAGAGACAGCTATAAAAACCTAGCAAACAAATTCGCAGACAACTTATGGAATTATTCTATTGAACACAAAAAATACCAACAGAAAAATTCAAATGGGCATTACAGCAGAGCAGAGAACATTATATTTTTTAGCATTCATTCTCACAAACTGCAGCTTAAATGCATCTAAAAGCCTAAAGCCTCTCATAAATAAAACAAAACTATCTAACAACAACATTGAAGTTCAATTTAGATTGAAATTCCAAATATCTCAATATAATCCTAAAATAAGCCAGGAGAGCTATATAGAAATGAAAAGTTACGCAAGACATACAGTGAAATAGATGTTTCGCAAGGGTATCATTGGGCATAAACTCCGCCACCAACAGCCTTTCATCTCCATCACAGCAATACCCTATCAAATTAGCGAGCCGCTTGTGCCTCAACTTCCCAACACCCCGCGCCTCGTCCTTGAAGAAATTAATTAGCAGAACAACAAAATTAATAAAAAAAAATTTCTCAAAAACCCTAAAAATGGACGTAAAAAATAAAAAACCAAAAAATAGACAAAATAAGCGGTAACCAGAATTTACAGCGAACTGTTTGGGATCGGGCCAAGCAAGTTTTGTAAATTTCTTAACAGCGATCCATGTGCGATTGTCCTGATTCTGTAACCGGCCTCTATAGACGAAATTGGGAGCCTTTTCACCACTTTCAGAAACGATAAACTCAGGGCTAAAGTTATTGGTAGCAGCTTTTAGGTCAGACAAGGAAAACTCGATGAAAGAAGGGGTGCTGCCGCCACCGGAGGCTGCAGTGCTAGGTTCGGTACCATTGGGCGGCTGATAAGGGTGCTGATTCTGATGATGGTGGTGGTGGTTATTAATGTTATTGTTAGCAGCTTTTTCCTCCGGAATCTGTACTGCAAAGAAGGAAGATTGGCAACAACCCATAACTCGGTCCGAGTTAACCGAGTCGGCCTCCCCTCCACCAAACCTCCTCCGTTCCAGATAAAAAACTTAAAAAAAGTGCCGTGTAGACAGACAGAAAGGAAGAGAAACCTTTTTTTTAATTTTTTTTTTTGTATTTTCTATTTCCACACTGGACTTAGCGCCCTGTATGTTTGAGTGGAAAGAAAGAGAAAGAAAAAGAAAATGAAAAGACCTGTTCAGCTGTCCTTTTTTGCGTGGTGAAGGGTACTTTCGTCTTTTCGAATAAAATCTTTCCTATTTTTCTTTTTTATTTTATTCATTATTTTTCTGTTTCAGAATTTTCGTTTTATTTATCCATTATTACTATTATTATTGTTATTAGTTTAATTTTATCCGTTTAGTTTTTATTTATTGATTTATTTTTTGTATTTCTAATTTAATTTGTCTTATCTGTTAAAATTAATTTTTATTAATTTTTTCCATTTTAATCTATTTGACCTTATGAAAGTAATTTTTAATATAATTAAATTTAAAATATATTAATAAATTAATTATATTTTTTATGTGAATCATGAGGGTTATTAGTGTAATTATGATTTTACTTGTCATTTTTGTGGTCCTCGTCGTAGTTGAATTATTTTTGCTAGTATAGTTGTTATTATATGCTATCATAATTACAATATTAATTACTTTATGTATTTATTTATTTATTTTATTTATTTATTTTTTATATTTATATATTTATTATTTATTTTATATAGTTATCTATTTTATATTAATAGATACATCTATAAATATATATTAGTCACTTGTATTTTATATTTATTTATTCTATATTAAATAAATATTTATATATAGTATTATTTTTATTTAAATATCTACATATTGAATATTTTGCTTTTTATATTTATATATTTTATATCAAATAAATACTTATATATACATATAATATTATCTTTATTTAAATATTTATTAAATATAAAATAAATATAAAAAATAAAATAAAATAATTAATATCTATTATTATAAAATAAATAAGTATATAAGACAAAATAATAAATGCATAAATATAGAAGACATAATTATTAAAATGGATATATACAGTTGGCTATAGGTATTTTAGATATATATAATAAACATATATAAAAATATATAGTATTTTATGGATTGTTAAAAAAACTCTATATATGCACATATATGTGTTTTTACAAATAAAATTTAAAGAAATAATATTTTCTTATACACATATAAAGAAATAATTAAGTAATAAATACATATTTTTATTAAATAATAAATTTATGATCGATTATCATATTAATATATAATCCAATAATAAATTTATATTTTTACATAATATACTAAATATATATAAAAAATCACTTTATTCTACTAAAATTATCGTATTTACTCATATACAAATATTAAAATAATTATTATATTTTATTTTAAATTTATTAAATTTTTTATCAATTAATCTATTAATATTAAAATTATTATATTCTCACTTCATTAATTAACCCATTATTAGTAATAATATAATTAAAAAAATTAAATAATTTTTATTTATTTTATAAAATAATAATATTAGTAAAATAATTTTTTATTTTAAAAATAATAATATCAATGAGAGGGAGATAATAATATTTTTTTAATAAATATATAATAAAAATTGAAATAAAACTATTTTTAAAGTGGTTGATATTTTTAATATCTGTAATTATTTTTTTTCATAAAAATGAGAATTTCATATGAGTAATTTTTAAACTTGATTATGAGTCAATCAAATTAAAATTTTTTAAAAAATTAAATTATCTAAAAATTAAATCTGTCAATCTATAATTTTTTTATTAATTAAAACTCATAATTAAAGTAATTTTTTATGAGGTATTTATCCGTAGATTATATTTGAATTTGAAAAATAATAAATATTTTAAAAATTTAACTCGTTTGCCGTAATTTTTTTTCACTGATTGATATCCAAAACCAGCAGTTAAGTGGTACATAAAAATTGATTTTGATGCCTCATCTGTATCGTCAGTTGCCGTGAGCTACCGGAAACCAATCATATCTCTTCAATAACAAAAAGTATATTGATTGGCCACATTCGAATCACATTTACATTTTAATTTAATTTTTATACAAAATATTGATTATCAAAACTTAATTTTTTCAATAATTTTAAAATTTTCATTTGGTAAGAACCAAAGGCAACTATTGATTAACTTTTAAGAGTTTAGAGTCAGAGATTTTGTGTAATTAGGAATTAATTTCATCTCTAGATTTTATTTTTATTTAAATTATTAATATTTTTCAAATTTGAATTTGTTTAATAAAATCTTTTTAACTTTAATTTTTTTAATTAAAATGTTTGAAATTATTTTAAAAAATTTATTAAAAATTACCCCATCCGCATCATCGTCGCAATCCCCCATCATCATCATCTTTATCGCAACACTACCTTCTGCGTCAGACATGAAAAATCAACCACTTGGTCCAATTACAAAGCACAAGTAAAAAAAAATCGACGCCGATCAAGCTCCGAGCATGAGTAAAACAAATATGTACCCACCACTTTCAGTAAACGAGCCTTTCCTCCACTGCTTCCTGCGCCGGCGCCGCCTCCACCACTACCATCACTGGTACTTGTCAAGCCAATCCACTAAAACTCTATTCTTTTACGAGTAAATTTGCCATAATTTATCAATACTGTCGTGGACTCTCGCTGGTTGTAGGATTTTTGTCTGTTCTGCTTTCGGACGAGTTTATTAATAATTAATAAAAGCTGATTGAAATTTTTGGTGTCAGCAGTGACATCATTAATGCTTTTATTAACATTCCCAATTATAATGTATATTCTTTGCGCAAATTATTTAACTTTTTAAAGTTTTCGGCCAATAAAATAGTTTTGGATTTGGTTCAAATTAAAATGTAAAACCAAAAAAAGGAATTTCTTTAAAAATACTCTGAAAAATAAAAATATTTTAAAAAAAACCTATTTTTTAAAATTTTTAATTTTAAAAATACCTCTTCTTAAACGTATATTTTTAATATATAAAAAATAGATATAGAAAATAAAATATTTAAAAAAATAAGTTAAAAAATATATTATACAATGTAATTTGCTTAAAAAATTAGTGTGAAATGGCATGTGATTATCAGAATATATTTGCAGCCCAACATTTGAAATAATGGACAATAAAAATAAGCATTTTTTCAATTCCATGGAAAGTGACTAGAGTTGGTCCAAGGTCACTGAACCTCAGGAGCTCGACTTAGAAAGTCATCAAGCTCTAACCACTCTCCAATATTCCTTTTCGGCTTACCTTATCTGAAGCAATTATTTAACTTTGATATATATCCTAAATGTTCACATGGGTTTTTTTTGTTACTTCTTTGCCATTTCCTTTTTTTCCTTCTTTTTTCTAGATATATATGAGAACCAATAGAATATACATTTACTGTTAAACTCTCTCTTCCTCTGCACTGATGATGACCAATTTTTTTTTTATCTTATAATATCCTGACTTGAGCAGTCATGAAATATCGAGCACTGACACCACAGTTGCTGCTAGCATAAGATTTAGGGAAAAAAATCTATTTGTCAAGACAGTAAAAAGAAAGAAAAAAAAAAGAAAAGATATCCTGACCTGAGAAATTAAATGGCAGCCAATGATAGTAAACCATCAAAATGTAGAAGCTAGAAGGAAACTGGTATATGTGATTCTGCATTCCCAAGTGGCTTTATGCACTGATAAATTTTACTTTAGACAGATTTACATTCAATCGATTGTTAAGATGTACTGAAATTAGCAAAAGATGGAGACTTTCAATATAAAAATTCAGAGTGAACTACACTCGTCTCTAAAAAATAAACTAATGCACACTTTATCCAGTTCCCAGCACCAATCGCGCCCTCCGACCCATAAACTGTTGTGGAAATTGGGCTTTTTCCACCGAATAATTTGTGAATTACTATGATAAAAACTACACCAGGTAAATTCCCAGGAAAGTGGAGGAGTCACAAGCGGTCTCACTTAAAACCCACTTTCCTTAGACGTACGCGTCGTTTGACAGAATTTACCTAGACATGTAATCCCTTTTCACAATAACCACCAAAACAGAGTTTTGCCCAACAAATAGCTATTAAATAAATAAAAGAGAGAACACCAAAATTTAACGAGGTTCGGCCAAAATTTTGCCTACGTCCTCGGATACTACCAAATATATTTCACTAAAGAAATATTACAAAGGGAGAGAGGAGAGAAACTTGCTCCAAATTGATGAGAGGAAACAAGCTTGGGATGAATTTGAAATGAAGGAGAAGGGCTCCTTTTATAGGCAAAAATTGCCCACCTAAATTGACTAATTTAAGAGTTGTTTACAACTCATTCAAACATTTTCAAACCCTTAATTTAGCCACCAAAATTGAGCCATTATTTTTGACATTTTAGGTGGAAATGAGCCACCAATTTTGACAATCTCCACCTTGGCGAAAATTCCACAAATACAAATTTCTATTCTCTCTCGCAGCATTGTAGTGTCTCCAAATGCGCTTCGCAGCGCCAGCTTCAAATTTGGACAATATTAATCAAGTCCAAACAATGTTTGAACTTAACAGCTGTCACCACCTTTGTCAACATATCAGCAGGATTCTCAGCGGTCTGAATCTTCTGGAGCTTTACCTGATCTTCCTCCAGAATTTCTCTAACAAAATGGAATCGAACATCGATATGCTTCGTCCTTGCATGATAAACTTGGTTCTTTGCCAAATGAATAGCACTCTGGCTATCACAATGTACAACAATGTTGTTTTGCTTTATTCCCAATTCATCAAGCAACCCTTGAAGCCAAATGGCCTCCTTAACAGCTTCAGTAACTGCCATATATTCTGCCTCTGTCGTAGAGAGCGCCACTGTTGACTGTAAAGTAGACTTCCAACTAACTGGTGCTTTTGCAAGTGTGAACACATAACCAGTAGTTGATCGACGTTTATCCAAATCACCTGCATAATCGGAATCACAATATCCGACTACACGTTGACCATTCTCCTTATCCTGCTCAAAAACTAATCCAACATCCACGGTGTTCAGAAGATACCGTAGAATCCATTTCACAGCTTGCCAATGCTCCTTGCCAGGATCATGCATGTACCTGCTCACAACTCCAACAGCCTGTGAAATGTCAGGTCTCGTACACACCATAGCATACATCAAGCTACCAACAGCATTTGCATAGGGAACCTTTGACATGTATTCCTGTTCTGCATCATTCTTCGGTGACTGAGCAGCACTGAGTTTGAAATGAGGAGCAAGAGGTGTACTAACAGGTTTAGTCTTGTCATCCATACCGAAACGCTTTAGTACCTTTCTCAGATATTGCTTCTGAGACAAACAAAGTCTCCCCAATTCCCTATATCTAGATATCTCCATACCGAGAATCTTCTTTGCTTCGCCCAGATCTTTCATTTCAAATTCTTGATTCAACTGATTTTTCAGCTTCTCAATTTCTTCTTTATTCTTTGAGGCTATCAACATATCATCGACATAAAGAAGAAGATAAATGAAAGAACCATCTTGTAGCTTGCGCAAATACACACAATGATCATATTTGCTTCTTGTGTACTTCTGCCCTTGCATAAACTTATCAAATCGCTTGTACCACTGCCTCGGAGACTGCTTCAATCCGTAAAGCGACTTTACAAGTTTGCATACCATATTTTCTTTTCCAGCAACTTTGAATCCCTCTGGCTGAGTCATATAGATTTCCTCTTCCAGATTTCCATGTAAAAATGCAGTTTTTACATCCAATTGAACTAGTTCCAAATCCAACTGTGCCACCAAAGCCAATAAAATCCGAATAGAGGAATGTTTTACAACTGGAGAAAACACTTCATTGTAATCAATTCCCTCCGTCTGAGCATAGCCTTTAGCTACCAATCTTGCTTTGAAGTGAACACTATCTCTGTCAGGAAATCCATCTTTCTTTGCAAATACCCATTTGCACCCAATCGCCTTCTTTCCCTTCGGCAGAATTGCTAGCTTCCATGTTTGATTCTTGTGAAGGGACTGCATTTCATTATCCATAGCTTTCCTCCACTTTACTTCTTCTGAACTTTGGACAGCTTCTTTAAAAGTGGACGGAATGCTATCATCTGCAATTGAGAATGCATAGGCCACCATATCATCATAACGAGCAGGTTTTCTTATAGCTCTTCGTGGCCTATCAACTGCAATTGATTCATGTTGCTGTGGAGGTTCTTGGATTTGAACCTCATCTTCATCTGACTCTCCTTCTACCTCAGGAGTGTCTGCAGTTTTAACATCTGCTGCTGGGATTTTTCTGTCAAACTCCACCTGTTTTGGAGTATTCTTCACCTGTTGTGGAGTACCATCTGACTGCTCTATTGTCACCTTTTTCAATAAGGTAGATTCATCAAAAGTGACATCTCTGCTAAAGATTATTTTCTTCGTTTCTGGACACCATAGCCGATATCCTTTAACACCTGAGCTTATCCCCATGAAAATGGCTTCCTTAGCTCTTGGATCTAGCTTTGATTCCTTAACGTGATAATATGCAGTGGAACCAAATACACGTAAGGAATCATAATCTTTAGCAGGTTTTCCCGACCATGCTTTCATAGGCGTTTTACCACCAATAGCAGTTGATGGAAGTCGATTAATGAGATGACATGCATATGTCAAAGCCTCAGCCCAAAATCGCTTGTCCAACCCAGCATTAGACAACATACACCGAACTTTCTCCAGTAACGTTCGGTTCATGCGTTCTGCCACCCCATTCTGCTGTGGTGTATGTCTAACTGTGAAGTGTCGAACAATGCCTTCATCTTCGCAGACTTTCATAAATGGATCATTCTTATATTCTCCTCCATTGTCTGTTCTGAGACATTTGATTCGTCTGCCAGTTTGAGTTTCCACCAATTTTTTCCATTTGAGGAAAACTCCTAACACTTCATCTTTTGACTTCAAAGTATACACCCATACCCTTCTAGAGAAATCGTCAACAAAGGTTACATAATAGTGCTTGCCTCCTAAAGAAGGAGTTTTAGAAGGCCCCCACACATCTGAGTGAACATAGTCCAGAATACCCTTGGTATCATGGATTGCAGTACCAAATTTCACTCTTGTCTGCTTCCCTTTGATGCAATGCTCACAAAAAACTAACTTGCAGGTTTTCACATTCTTCAATAATCCTTGATCAGCCAAACTTTTCAAGGATTTTTCACCTGCATGTCCCAAGCGCATGTGCCATAATCTGGTTGCTTCCAGATCTTTGTCATCACCAGAAACTGCTGCTGCTGTTGTTTCTATAATTGCATTACCTTCATAGTAATACAAATTATTCCTTCTCCGTAATCCTTTCATCATCACAAGTGCACCAGAGATGATCCTCATAACCCCATTTTCTGCAATAATTTTGAGCCCTTTTGATTCAAGGACTCCTACTGAAATGAGGTTCTTCGTCAAACTCGGCACATATCGAACATCAGTCAGGATCCTGATTGATCCATCATGATTCCTTAAGCGGATTGAACCAATCCCTTCGGTGAAGCAAGGATTGTCATTTGCTGTGTAGACAACTTCATGATCAAGTTCTTTAAAATCAAAAAACCATTCCTTGGTGGGACTCATATGATGGCTGCATCCGGAATCTAACAGCCATGCATTAGAAGAACTTGTCGAACATGCTGCAGGAGTGTCTACGGATGTCATGACTGCTAATGAGAAGGTTGATTCTGAATCATCACACTCAACTACATTTGAATCAACAACAGCTTTGCCCTTGCCTTTAAGCTTTGGACAATCTTTCTTCCAGTGACCTTTTTCATGACAAAAGGCACACTCATCTTTTTCTACTCTGGCTTTTGAACGGGATTTGTTTTTCTTCCCTCCTTTCTTTCGGCCTTGTGTACGGCCTCTAACCACCAGAGCTTCTGCTTTACTTGTCCTCTCTTTTTCTTTCTTTCTCAATTCATGACTATATAGATCAGCACATACATCACTTAAAGTCACTTTCTTATTCCCGTGGAGTAGAGTCGTTGTAAGAAACTCAAACTCGTCAGGGAGAGATGCCAACAACAGCAGTGCCAAATCTTCGTCTTTAAAGACCACATCCAAATTAAACAGATCAGCCACCAACTGATTAAAATTTGTGATGTGTTCATTCATCGTGGTACCGGGAACATAATTGAAGCGAAACAGTCTCTTCTTCATAAAGAGTTTGTTCTGATTGTTTTTCTTCAAAAATTTCTCCTCCAATGACTTCCACAATTTGTTTGCTGAAGTTTCTTTCGAGAAAGCATATTTTTGCTCTCTAGAAAGACAAGAACGAATTGTACCACATGCCAGACGATTGACAGTTTTCCACTCCGTCTCCTCCATTTCTTGGGGTTTCTCCTCTTCAATAGCAACATCTAGACCTTGCTGAAAAAGAGCATCTAGAAGTTCGCTTTGCCACATGCCGAAATGACCAGTGCCATCGAAAATCTCCATTGCAAATCTTGCATTTGTAACAGCATTCCTTACTAAAGTTGATGAGGACGATGCTGCAGTAACAGGTGTGGTATTTTTCTTGTTGTCTGTCATTTCTGCTACAAATATTTATTTAATAGCTATAAAACAAATTTTCAAAAATGCGGAACACAGCCAATGAACGTTTTTTATGTGGAAGATCAGACTATGCTGCAACCACAGTGAATACTAAGTTACCTTGGCTCTGATACCAATTGTTGTGGAAATTGGGCTTTTTCCACCGAATAATTTGTGAATTACTATGATAAAAACTACACCAGGTAAATTCCCAGGAAAGTGGAGGAGTCACAAGCGGTCTCACTTAAAACCCACTTTCCTTAGACGTACGCGTCGTTTGACAGAATTTACCTAGACATGTAATCCCTTTTCACAATAACCACCAAAACAGAGTTTTGCCCAACAAATAGCTATTAAATAAATAAAAGAGAGAACACCAAAATTTAACGAGGTTCGGCCAAAATTTTGCCTACGTCCTCGGATACTACCAAATATATTTCACTAAAGAAATATTACAAAGGGAGAGAGGAGAGAAACTTGCTCCAAATTGATGAGAGGAAACAAGCTTGGGATGAATTTGAAATGAAGGAGAAGGGCTCCTTTTATAGGCAAAAATTGCCCACCTAAATTGACTAATTTAAGAGTTGTTTACAACTCATTCAAACATTTTCAAACCCTTAATTTAGCCACCAAAATTGAGCCATTATTTTTGACATTTTAGGTGGAAATGAGCCACCAATTTTGACATAAACAACTAATCAAGTAAGGCTGCCTTCTTCAACATGGAAATGAAGTTCTTGGTAAAGTTGTAAACTTTTGGCTGAAAATTTCTCTATAGCAGTGAAAATTTGTTTCAGACCCAAATGAAGACTACTATTATAAGTCATTTCACTCTGATGCACAGCTCCTCCTGAGAAATGAGTGCCTTGAAACATTTTCTTCCCTTGAGCTTGCACTATCTTTTGCATTATTTTTTCTCGTCTCTCCAAAATTTTTATCCTTTTCTTCAAATCTTTATCTGCAGCCAACCTCTGCTGTAAATATGTGTAATGCCTTTCCACTAGTTGATTAACATTCTTGAAAAATCCATTCATGGCATCAATCGCTTCAGTCTCTGAAGCTATTTCCATGGCATGTGACCATTTGTTACAAAAAGAAAACAAATGGGGTTCCTCTGTTTTACCAGGAGAGAGTACTGTTGGTGTTTCTGTTTTATCTGTAATTTCTTGAGGTTCATATGGAAGACATTTCAGAAGCCAACCATTCAAGGCCTTAACATAACTTCTTTGAGATGTGATCCAATTATAAAAGCTCAGATTCCAATTCTGAAGCTCAATCTTGAGTTGTATTGCTGCTTCTAGATGAGTTTCACTGAACTTCCCATTAGATACAATTGCATCTAACCCTCTGGCTTCATCAACTGCTTGAGATTGACATTTATGGTACTCTGCCATAGCTTGCCACATTCCAAGTAACCTATGATAACAAATATATTAAGTATAGGTTCCAAGTTTAGTTTAAGTTGCAAGAAGTTAAATAATAACACATACTTTTGAGTCAGTTCACTAATTAATGGCCATAGCTCTTCATCCCTCAGCTTATTGATAGCGATGGAGGTCCTGTCAATAACCTGAATTGAAACTTTAATTTTAGTAGACAATGCCCTGATTAAAGTTCTAGCAGAATCAATTTTATTAGCTTCCGCAGCTTTCTCACTCATGTTTTTCATCTGCCAGTAGTTCCTCACAAACATAGTTCTCAATCTTTCCTCTGCCTACATTTGTAATGCAAAAGCTAATAATCAGAACAATCAAGCCCATCAGCTAATCCAACACTTAAATTGAAAACTTTCTACTCTATTTTAAAGAAAATAAACTTCCAACATTTATGCAATTTGCATTAAGCTAAGCAGAGCAAGAAAGAAAGTGACATGATAAGGAACAGAGGGAAGAAAGTATCAATTACTTTTTTTTAAAGAAAGAATAAATAAGAACACACGACACCGTAACCAATTATCGAACCAATTTTGATATGATATGTTAACTAATACTCCCTCTATTCCCTTTTGAGTGGTCATCTTTATTATTTCACTAATATTAAGAAAATCATTTATTAGTATTATTTTTTACTAAAATTCCCTTTCACAGATAATAATAAGCAAGTAGTTAAAACTTAACAAGCAAGGCCAATATTGAAATTAAATGAATAATTATGTCTTATTTTTTTAAATAAATACTTATTTAAGAACAAAAAACTTTCTTGAGTGGATACTTAAAAGAGAATATAAGGAATATATTTTAAAAAGAGCAATGTTAAATGGATCAAATTGATACATATATCATTTTTGAAATGCAAATTAAAGTATTACCACTACCATGTAATTTTACCGGTGAAATAGCATGGATTTCAAGAAAGAAAAGAAAAATAGCATGGAGTATACTATAAAGCAATGTAAAGAGATGGTGAGATTAAAGTTTCTTGAAAAGAGTAAAGGATACCTTAACTTCACCATATAATTTCTTCTCCCACAGGCATAACTTCTTGAGAGTGGAAGACAAATTTTCTGAAATTAAAGAAAAATCTTCATCAAAACCGACTTGCACAGAACCAATCTTCTCTGTATTTTTTGTGGGTATCATTAAAAAAGATGGGGTAACCACATGCAACTTCATGGAAGAAACTCCTGTAGAAACAAAGAACAATTAATTTAATTACCTTTGACATTATTGAAAAACACATAAAACAGAAAAAAAAATTAAAGAACCAATAAAATTTGAGAAATTTTCACCTTGATAGATGGAATTTTTATCATAATAACGAAATTTTCCTGTATCAAGAATTTTTAATACGTCATTTCCAGACTCTGAAGCTTTCTCAAAGAAAGTCTCCAATTCTATCACAATCTCTGAGGAATTTCGATTCTTAGACTCTTCTGAATCTTTCTTCTCTTTGATCTTCTCTTTCCCTGAAACGACATTAACCTCATGTTTCTTCGCATCACTACTCTGATCCACTGTCATATTTGATTTACTCTGCTTCTCCTCTCCAGCCAGATTGACAGAATCTCCATGATTTTCATCATCAAATTTGTTCTTAAGCTCATGACTCTCTTCCTTTTCCTTAGTCGGTAATTCATATCTGTCAAATGTATCAAAGAAATTTAAGAACTCCCAAGTGGAACCAGATGGAGGACGAGGCGGTGAAGGAGTTTTCCAGACAGAACCACCGACTGGGGAGGAAGCACCGTAAGAAGAAATGTGAGAACGAAACAACCCACCATTATTTCCGTAATAAGAATAAGAATTATCTGATATAGACGGAGTCGGAGTTTGGTGGTCAAAATAATTGGGGAGGATTGGGCGAAGAATATCAAAATCAGTGTCTCTAGATTCTTCGTCTTCTGATGAATCAGAAGGGAAATAGAGATGAGAATCTGAGTTTGAACTGGAGGGACAATTATCAGGCGAAGAAGAAGACTTTGGAGGATTTTTCAGAACAGTGGCAACAGAACCACCGTGGGAACCACCGAGAGATTGAGAATCAGAGAGATTTGGATCAAAGAAACGGCGGAGTGAAGGGCCAATAGTCTTGAGAGAGTTCATATAAGCAACATGAGCATCAGCAAGAGCATAGCTTTGGTAAAGAGCTTCATCGAGGTATTTGCAGCGGTCGTGACAGAGTGAAACCGCCGGAAGATGGTCGATTCTGGAGGTGGAGCAACCCATGTTAATTAATGAAGTAACGTTTTAAATCAAGAACAAAACTTTATTCGAAGAGACAACAAAAAAGAATGAAATGAATGTTTTTGAGCATTTAATTGTGTGGGGGAGTTGCAGAAATCAGGGAATTAAGGAAGGGAGAAAGAGGGACAGAAAGCAGAGAGTGAAGTGAAGAAGAAATGCTTTTATGGAATGGTACTAACTGCTGCTAAGTAAAGGTGGCGGGATTGGCATATGATAACGTCTCTCCAGTATTTTTTGATATTTTTTAATTTGCATTTATTAATAGTCCTCCCTTTTTTTTTGTAGTATTTTTAAAAACACCTCAAAAAATAAAAATATTTTTAAAAATATCCCTTTCTAATTTTAATTTCAAAAATATTTTTTTTCAACTTTTAATTTTAAAAATATTCTTTTTTAGAGTTATATTTTTAATATATATTTAGTATATTAAAGATATATTCAATTTTAAAAAATATAAATTGAATTTACATTTAGTATATCAAAAATATAAT
This sequence comes from Garcia nutans, assembly GCA_947685225.1. Classification (NCBI taxonomy): domain Eukaryota; kingdom Viridiplantae; phylum Streptophyta; class Magnoliopsida; order Malpighiales; family Euphorbiaceae; genus Garcia; species Garcia nutans. The sequence goes on from CANTUV010000039.1 coordinate 59,800,512, forward strand.
AAAAATATAAGATATTTTTTTAAAAAATTAAAAAATATACTATATAATATAATTTTTTTCCTATTTTACATTTTTGCCACCTCCACACGATATTATTATTATTATTATTATTTATACAGTTTTAGGGACAATCGACCAATGAAAAATTTTTAATTTTTGTAAAAATTTATCACGAATAGAACAGATATTTCTCAATTTTTTTTTTATGGGAATAGAGATAAAGAAAAATCTCTCTCCATTAGATTGGGTAGATAGACGGGTGAGGGAATGTTAGATAACTATCTTTATCTCCGCCGTGGCTCGATAAAGTATGCATATTATATACATATAATATATATACTATATATACTTTATATATATATATATTATACTATACATATCATATATTATTAAATACATTATATTTTATATTATGTATATTATATTTTAATTATTTATACATATAAAATAAATTTATTTTGATATATTTTTTTATAATATTTTTTTAAAATTTTATTCTATTATTATTTTATTAAGTATAAAATTATAATAAATTATTCTTTTTTACATTTTAAAATTTAATTTAAAATTTTTTTTAAAAAATAAATTTTCTATGAAATTTCGGCGGGACATGCCCTATTTATAAGATGAGAACGAAAATAGAGATTCTCCACCGTAGCAGGGATGGTGGTGGGGTTTGTCCCCGCTCTTCCCCCCAATTGCTATCCCTATATAGCTTTTCACATAAGATATAACTTAATGGTATATATACATTTCCCTTCACAAAAATTCAAAATCAAATTTTCCTTCTCAAAATTTATTATCCAAGAAAAATATGCTTTACTGTAAAAATGTGCTAACTTATTTGTTGTTTTTTATTCATTTATTTTATTTATGAATGACTGGTCGTCCTTTCAAAAATTATAGTCTAAAAGGTTGAGATTCATAATTTTTAGTTCATTAATTTGCTGGTAAATTATTTAAATTTTGATGACAAGTCACGTAAAAAAGTGACTAATTGTCAAAGAAGTAGGCACCAACTATTTTTTTAGTAAAAAATGGAGGTACCTAATTGTCAAAAGTGGAGGTGCCTAATTTAGGACATTGTCAAAAGTGGAGGTGCCTAATTTGGGGAATTGTCAAAGTAAAAAATGGAGGTGCCTAATTTAGATAATTGTCAAAATGGAGGTGCCTAATTTATTAACTAATTTCACCAACCTATGTTTTTTGAAGCCTATATAAACCCATCTCCCTCATTTGGAGAATACACCTTAAAAATTGAAGAAGTAAAGAGAAGAGAGTGTCTTTGAGAGAATTTTGTGAGGAAAAATTCTTGTTCATAATTGAGTGAGGGTTGTGAGTGTTTGTAAACACATTGTATTTTTCTCCTTAATATAAGTCTGCAGCAGCTCCGGAGACGTAGGCATAATTGGCCGAACTCCGTTATCAAACTCTGTGTTAATATTCTGCATTTATTTTTTGCTCTCCTACTAATCTGGTTTAAGGGAATAGAGTGGTAATCACCTCAATTTCCCAACAACTGGTATCAGAGATTTGGGTGATAAATTCTGTCAATTTTTTGCAAGATTATTATTCACGTGAATAGTGAATTTCGTGAATAGTGAAATTCTGTCGGCAATTCTGATTTCTCGACAAAGGTGTCCTAGTATACAGTGGTTTGCAAAAACAGTCAGAAACGATCCAAAGGAGTCCAGATTCGAGTGGGAGCGATGGCTGCAGATGAAGGAAAAGTGAGAATTGAAAAATTCAACGGTGCGGACTTTGGCTTCTGGAAGATGCAGATTGAAGATTATCTGTACCAGAAAAAGTTATATCAACCTCTCTCAGGAATAAAGCCAGAAGGCATGAAAGATGAAGAATGGAATCTTCTCGACAGACAAGCCCTTGGAGTTATTCGATTGACATTATCACGAAATGTTGCTTTTAACATCGCCAAAGAAAAGACCACAGCAGGTCTAATGGCGGCTCTCTCCAACATGTATGAAAAGCCATCAGCTTCAAACAAAGTTCATTTGATGAAGCGGTTATTCAATTTGCAAATGGCAGAAGGGGCATCAGTGGCCCAACATCTGAATGAATTCAACACAATCACAACCCAGTTGAGTTCAGTAGAAATTGAATTTGATGCTGAAATTCGGGCTTTAATTCTCTTATCATCTCTACCAGATAGTTGGAATGCTACCGTTACAGCGGTCAGCAGCTCATCGGGAAAAACCAAATTAAAATTTGATGATGTTCGGGATCTGGTATTGAGTGAAGAAATTCGACGAAGAGAATTGGGTGAAGCATCTACCTCTTCAGCTTTACACACAGAATCTAGAGGGAGAACTTTAGAAAAAAGTTCAAATCGTGGCAGATCAAAATCTAGAAGAGACAAATCTAGATCGGGGAAGAAAGATTTCAAGTGTTATAACTGCGGCAAGAAGGGTCACTTTAAGAAAGATTGCCGAGCGCCAAAGAAAGATAGCGATGCACAGGGATCTGCAAATGTGACTGAGGAAGCAGGTGATGCCATGATTCTAAGTGTCAACAGTCCAATTGAATCATGGATTTTAGATTCTGGAGCATCTTTTCACGCCACTCCATGCCAAGAAATCATGGACAACTATGTCAGTGGTGATTTTGGGAAGGTTCATCTAGCTGATGATGAAACCTTAAAGATCGTAGGAAAAGGGGATGTCCGATTAAAGTTGTCAAACGAGAATACCTGGAAGCTGCAAGGAGTAAGACATATTCCTAGTCTTAAAAGGAATTTGCTCTCTGTAGGACAACTTGATGAAGATGGTTATGGTACAACCTTCAAAAGCGGTGAATGGAAGATTACCAAAGGAGCACTCGTCATTGCTCGTGGTAAGAAAACTGGCACTCTCTATGTAACCTCAAACTTAGAGAATGTTATTTCAGTAGCAGATGCAGATGAAAAATCAAACCTATGGCACCAAAGGCTTGGCCATATGAGCGAGAAAGGGATGAAGACGCTTTTGTCAAAAGGAAAGTTGCCGGAACTGAAAAGTATCAATGTCGCCCTATGTGAAGATTGTATCTTTGGAAAACAAAAGAAGGTCAGTTTTTCAAAGATTGGCAAGACACCCAAGGCAGAAAAATTAGAGTTGGTCCATACCGATGTATGGGGACCGTCTCCAATTCCATCTCTTGCAGGCTCATTGTATTACGTCACATTTATTGACGATTCAACAAGAAAGGTATGGGTGTATTTTCTGAAGAAGAAATCAGAAGTCTTTGATACATTCAGAAAATGGAAGGCCATGGTAGAAAATGAAACTGGTTTGAAAGTCAAACGATTGAGGTCTGACAATGGAGGAGAGTACAGAGATAGAAGATTCAGAGAATTTTGCGCAAACAGCGGAATCAAGATGGAGAAAACAGTTCCCATGACACCGCAACAGAATGGCGTAGCTGAGCGCATGAACAGAACTCTGAATGAACGTGCCAGAAGCATGAGGATACATGCTGACTTGCCCAAGAATTTATGGGCTGAAGCTGTCAACACCGCTGTCTACCTAATCAACCGTGGGCCTTCAGTACCTCTGGATGGTGGAATACCAGAGGAAGCATGGAGCAAAAAAGAGGTAAACCTTTCACACTTAAGAGTGTTTGGTTGTATCTCTTACATACATATAGATTCTGCTGGAAGAAGTAAATTGGATGCCAAGTTAAACAAATGTGTCTTTGTTGGATATGGTGGTGATGAGTTCGGTTATCGGTTTTGGGATTATGAAAATCACAAGATCATTAGAAGCCGGGATGTCATATTCAATGAGAATGTGATGTACAAAGACAGATTAAATGCAGAATCAAATAGCTCCAAGATAGATGTTGAAAATAAGGAATTTGCTGAGTTCGAGGATATTTCTGGAAATGATGTTCAGAATAGTCCTGAAGTAGAGGAGCCAAGCACGCCGGAATTGAGGCGCTCCTCCAGAATTACAAGATCAATCCAACGTTACTCGCCTTTTTTGCATTACTTGTTGCTGACAGACAATAGTGAACCAGAGTGCTACGATGAAGCAATACAAGTAGAGGATTCAATCAAGTGGGAGTCTGCCATGAAAGATGAGATGGACTCACTCATGTCAAATCATACATGGGAATTAGCTGAACTACCACAAGGTAAGAAAACACTTCACAACAAGTGGATTTATAGGATCAAAGAAGAGCATGATGGAAAGTAAACGCTACAAAGCAAGATTGGTTGTAAAAGGTTTTCAACAAAAGGAAGATATTGACTATACTGAAATTTTCTCTCCAGTCGTGAAGCTTACGACAATCAGACTGGTATTGAAAATTGTAGCCACAGAAAATTTACATCTTGAACAATTAGATGTAAAGACAGCATTCCTTCATGGAGATTTGGAGGAAGAGATCTACATGAAGCAACCAGAAAGCTTCATTAAGGCAGACAAGAAAAATCTAGTGTGCAAGTTGAAAAAGAGTTTATATGGTCTGAAACAAGCTCCTAGACAGTGGTACAGAAAGTTTGATAGTTTTATGAGCAGCGGCGGTTTCACAAGATGCCAAGCAGATCATTGTTGCTACATCAAGAAGTTTGACAATAGCTTTATTATTTTATTGTTATACGTCGATGATATGCTCGTTGCAGGTTCAGACATGCAAGAGATTAAAAATTTAAAGCAGGAATTGTCAAAACAGTTTGCAATGAAAGATCTGGGTGTTGCAAAGCAGATTCTTGGAATGAGGATCAAGAGAGACATGAAGTCGGGAACTTTGATGTTATCACAGGCTGAGTACATAACCAAAGTACTAGCCAGATTCAACATGCAAGATGCTAAATCAGTGAGCATACCTTTAGGTGTTCATTTCAGACTCTCCAAAGAACAGTCACCGAAGACCGAGGAGGAACGTACACACATGGCAAAGGTGCCATATGCCTCAGCAATTGGGAGTTTGATGTATGCCATGGTTTGTACCAGACCAGATATTGCTCAAGCAGTGGGAGCTGTTAGCAGGTACATGAATAATCCAGGCAAGGCACACTGGGAAGCAGTCAAATGGATTTTCAGATATCTTCGAGGTACCACAGATAAGGCGCTTTGTTTTAAAAGTGGAGATACGACACTAGCAGGTTATGTGGATGCTGACTTAGCTGAAAATGTTGACGTTAGAAACAGCACTACAAGGTATGTCTATACTCTAGGAGGTACCGCAGTGAGCTGGGTCTCTCAATTACAGAAGATAGTTGCTCTCTCCACAACTGAAGCAGAATATGTCGCTGTCACGGAAGCCAGCAAAGAAATGGTTTGGCTCCAAGGTTTCTTGGAGGAGTTGGGCAAGAACCAAGAAAATAATGTCTTGTATTGTGACAGTCAAAGTGCTATACATCTAGCGAAGAATCCGTCTTTTCATGCAAGAACAAAGCACATACAGTTGCGGTATCACTTTATCAGGTCACTTCTGGAAGATGGGATTTTGAAACTTGAGAAGATTAGTGGAACTCAAAATCCGGCAGACATGTTGACGAAGACGGTGACTATTGATAAACTGAAGTTGTGCTCAGCTTCAGTTGGCCTACACTAGTATCAAGGTCGTAGAAGAGCTGTTGCATTGATCAAGATGTGAAGACAGATTGAAATCGGTCTTCAAGTGGGAGATTGTCAAAGAAGTAGGCACCAACCATTTTTTTAGTAAAAAATGGAGGTACCTAATTGTCAAAAATGGAGGTGCCTAATTTAGGACATTGTCAAAAGTGGAGGTGCCTAATTTGGGGAATTGTCAAAGTAAAAAATGGAGGTGCCTAATTTAGGTAATTGTCAAAATGGAGGTGCCTAATTTATTAACTAATTTCACCAACCTATGTTTTTTGAAGCCTATATAAACCCATCTCCCTCATTTGGAGAATACACCTTAAAAATTGAAGAAGTAAAGAGAAGAGAGTGTCTTTGAGAGAATTTTGTGAGGAAAAATTCTTGTTCATAATTGAGTGAGGGTTGTGAGTGTTTGTAAACACATTGTATTTTTCTCCTTAATATAAGTCTGCAGCAGCTCCGGAGACGTAGGCATAATTGGCCGAATTCCATTATCAAATTCTGTGTTAATATTCCGCATTTATTTTTTGCTCTCCTACTAATCTGGTTTAAGGGAATAGAGTGGTAATCACCTCAATTTCCCAACACTAATAATTATTCCTAATTATTTATTTATTTGTTCTATCTTATAATAATTGTTTCTAATTTATATAGTAAATTATTTATTTTTCTATATGATCATTGTATCTAATTCATTTTACTTTTAGATATAATCAAAACATTATTTGGATTACAAATTTTAGCTTATAAAATTGAAATAAAATATTTAGGTTTTATTTTCTATTTTGATTACGTTTTCGAGCTAAAGCATATAATAATAATAATTATTATTATTATTATTTAAGAATTGAGGAGAAATATTTTAATACAAATAAAATTTTAACTATATAATCCTTTTTTTTATGAAAAAATATACATACGCAAGAAATAGTAATCAAACACATTCCATAATAAAATTATGATCATTTTTATTTTATTGTTGTGGAAAATTAAGCAAATGGTTATCAAAATGAAGGTAATTAGAATTAAAACCTCAAATAAAAAAGATTTAAAAATGGCTGTTAACCAGGAATTGTCTATTAGCTAGATAGGTTAATAGTTGGGGTACTGGGTTAGTGGCCACACCCTTATAATGTTGTGACTATATATATAGCTAATTACATTCCAATGACTGTCCGTATTAATCTTAATTACTCTCTTAATTATTTAGGCCTATATTATTACCGTTATATGCAAATAATCTCTTTTTATCATTATAATTTGTATGCAATATAACGTTCAATTACTCTCAAATAAACCTTTAATTCCATTAAGCAATGGAATTAAAGGTTTATCATTGAAAAGCCATATCATAGTGAATTTGACAAAGCCAAAAAGAGGATGTTTACTTTTAATATTTATCATAATTTGGTAGTTTTGTTTGTTTGTTTTTTAATATATGAATGATGGGTATAACGAAATTTCAACTCTTTAATTATAATGATTGAACCCAAAGTAGTGGTTTGCTTTCTATTATATATCCTTGGTTTAGAAAAAAAAATTATTTTTATTAAAAGTCAATCTTAGAAGGGAATGCATTTCGATTAAACTAGCTAGCTTACATGTATTAAAAGTGATATATATTAATAAACCAACTAAAAAGGCATGATATTGTCCCGGCTACATAATACTGTATTGTAGGCTTCTCTACTAATACTACCATATAATTAAAATCATTTCTCTTTTTGAACTTAATATAATATAAATTAATTATGTTATCACTTTATTGGTAAATAAGATATTTTTTTTATAAAATATATATAATATGAGATAATTAAACATGTAAAGTTACTATATATAATAAAGTAAGCAATAACAAAATTAAAAGTAATATTAAAGATTGAAGAGGACAAGCCAATTAAGAGTGACCATTAATATCATGATGGAGATTTTGAAAGTGAAGCCTATCTTGAAAGGAGATTGGAGTGGACTTCCAGCTCATTATATATATACAGATAAAGGAATTGTCTGTATTGTGTTTTTGTTTTTTGGCTTTTGTTTTTGAGATAGTAGAAAGCAGAAGAAGAGAGAAGGCATGTTTCCCCCTTCTAAGTCTGTATGTATCTAAATTCCTAGGAAAAGGCCTATATATATATATATATATATATATATATATATATATATATATGCAACTTCTCTCAAGCTTTCAGGTTGGTTGATGGTAAGAAATTTTGATTTTTGAGAGGGGAAATTAGCATTCAAGAAAGTTGTTCTAGTGTTCCTCCGTTTAGCTAGGGCATGCCAAATATAACCCTTACACCATGGTGGATACAGAAATGAATATTGAAAGGCTAAATTCAATATTCATATATGTATTGTTAAATAAAAAAATTGAGATCATATATTTACAAAATCATTAGTTATAATTAAAAAATAATCTAATAAAATATACTAAAAATATACACAATACATACTAAAAATATATCCAATGTATATTAAAAACAAACTGAATATATACTAAAAATATATTTACTATATATAAAGGATATATGGAATTTAACCAAATAAATACCCTTATACTAATCTTTAATATATTGTAAACTTCATTAATCATATTTAGACTTTTTCGGATAATATTTCACCCTAAAAGAATCTCTTTTCTTTTTTCTATCATCTCTTTCTTATGCCTACTTTCTTTCCTTTCTCTCTTTTTTTTGTTTGCATCCTCTTTTTTTTTCTCCTCTCTCATGTCTTAAACTCATTAATAGTAATTTTTTTCTCATTTTTTTCTTCTCCTCTCTTATTTCATTTTTTTTCTCCTAAAAATCCTAACTTCTCTCAATCTTTATAAAAATATATACTCTCTCTTTCTTTATAGCGAAAGGAGCTCTATAACGAAGCAAAGCAACCTCTCTCTCTGTTGAAGTCGTTGAAAAAATATAAACATCTCTTTCTCTCGCTCAACTCTATTGAAAAAATTCATTTCGACATTCTTCGATTTTCAAACAATTACGTTAATGAGTTTTTTGCATGTTAGTTTTTTAAGAGAATGATGAAAAGAATGATGTTTATTCATTGTAAAAGATTAATTATTAAAGCTTTGAGGTTCTATTTTAATATACAGTCAGTTTTTTATGATATTATTAGATTTTTATTGACTGTGTTTGTTCATTGTAAAATATTAATTATAGGAGTTTTGAAGTCCTATTTTAATGTACTGTAATTTTTATATAATGTTGGGTTTTTATTGATTGTCATTATTGAAGTTTTGAACTCATATTTTAATATCATTTATTAATTTTTATTTTTTATGATATTGTTAGATTTTTAGTTACTGTCATTGTTGAATTTTTATTGATTGTTATTGTTAGATTTTTTTTTGGATTTTTATTAACTGTTATTATTTTAATATTAGTTTGTATTGATGTTTAGATTATGAAATGTTGGATTTTAGATTGTCATTGGCTTTTAGATTATGTGTTAATGAATTATATTGTATTGAATCATTTTCTATTTTAAATGGTGTTTAAGTGTGTTAAATAGTCTAGAATTATATATTTGTATGTTGATATGAATTAATATGAGTTAATATGGATTAATGTGAGTTAAAAAACTCCTATTTTAATATATCGTCAGTTTTTATGATATTATTAAATTTTTATTAACTGTGTTTATTTATTGTAAAATATTGATTATAGGAGTTTTGAAGTCCTATTTTAAGATACTATAATTTTTACATGATGCTGTTGGATTTTTATTGACTGTTGTTATTGAAGTTTTGAACTCATATTTTAATATCGTTTATTAATTTTTAATTTTTTATGATATTATTAGATTTTTAGTTATTTTCATTGTTGAATTTTTTGTTGAATTTTTATTGATTATTATTGTTAGATTTTTTATTTTTATTTTTATTAACTGTCATTATTTTAATATTAGTTTGTATTGATGGTTAGGTTATGAAATGTTGAGTTTTGGATTGTCATTGACTTTTAGGTTATGTGTTAATGAATTATATTATATTGAATGATTTTCTATTTTAAATAGTGTTTAAATATGCTAAATAGTCTAGAATTATATATTTATATGTTGATATGGATTAATATGAGTTGATATGGATTGATATGAGTTGATATAAATTGATATGAGTTGATATGGTTTGATAATAGATTATATTGAATTAATTATTTTTTTATAAATGGTATTTAAGTAACATGAAAGCCAACACGACAAGCGAACACAAAAATTGTAAGAATTTTTGTTACTCTAAGATAAGGGCTACTACTTAGTAATCATATAAAGTCTTGATCTTCCAACGAGAGGGATGCAGGCTCAAGTTTTGAGAGGAACTGCTTCAAACAAGACGTCGAACAGTAAAATTGTCACTAATCTTGCTCAAAATTACATTCTTTCTCTTTTGAAACTAATAATTCAAAAAAAACTTTTTCTTAATAGAGAGTTTAAATTTTTTATAGAAGAAAAAGAAGAAAAAAAATTATTAATAAATTTAGAGCATAAAAAAGAAGAAAAGATGATGAACAAAAAAGAAAAAAAAAAGAGGAAGAAGGATGCGTGAGAAAGAGAGAGAGAAAGAAGAGAAGGAAAAAATGATGATTTTTTTAGGGTAAAAGGTATTTTTCTCTTAATTGATCTATTTAAAATTAGTAAAATCTAAAATTTATTAGTATTTTCTTTTAGAATATTTTATTAATTAATTTTTAAAATATACCATACTTTAGTAAACTTTGATATATGCACAATATTTTTATAATTTTTTTTGCATAATTTTTTTGTAAATTTTTAAATTTTAACCTTATTGAAGTAAATATTTAAATAAGAGATTGAAATAAAAAAATTTAGGCCTTTAAATTAAATATTTAAATTAATAATTTTGGACTTAAAAGAGGAAGGGGTGGGCAATCTTGATTTATTATATATATATTTAAAAAAAACACTAACGTAAAGTTTAAAAATAAAAGAAAAAAAAATCATGGCCCCCACGAGTTATAAAGTAGGTTCGCCCCTGCTTTACTCCATGTTATTGCACAGTGTTATTGCATAAAACATGAAAAAAAAAATTAGATAGAGACGATTAATGTCATCTCTCATATTTTTAAAAATGATTTCTTATACTTTTGAATTTGAAGTGCATGACTGAAGATCTATGAGCTAGTCTGTGCGTATGAGAATTATGAACTCCAAATCGAGCCATTTGAATAATAAAAATATCCTCTTCAAAATCAGAGCACCAATTAAAGGGGTATGGACTAACAGTTAAAATCAAGTGTATCTTTAGGGAAGATAATAAAGTAATTGATTCTGTTGCTAATTTGGCTTAATTATCTATAATTAGTTAGACGAGTTTTTTTTAATATATTTCTTATATGAGAGAAAGAAAAAGAAAATAAAGATTAGTAATTTCACGTGTGAAAGAAAACTAAAGATGAACTCAAGTACCTATTGCAACGGTCTGATTTGAAATGGCTAATAGGAAATGCCCATTTGCTTTAAGTGCTTATTGCTTTTATATGTTCACTAAAAAACAGACACACACTCACACACACAGAGAGAGAGAGAGAGAGAGAGAGAGAGAATTGACAGTGTTATTCAAGCGAAATTAAAGCAAGCAACTCTGCCCGCTTGAGCAAATATTCTCACACTGAAATCTCTGTATTAATCCTAATCATAACAGCATTATGAAATGATTATGTTGTTGAATGCAGCCTTCATTAAATCAATAATTACCACAAATTATCGTAATATAATCTCAAATATATATTAATCAATTAATTTTATGTTAAAGCTGTAGAGATATATGCAGATATAATTTTTATTGAAACACTGAAAAAATTATATACTATTCATTATAAGAATATTGGGTGCGATTATATAAGTACTAATATACTAAATTTTATCAGAATTTTAAAATTAAACACGAGAATAATCCTCCTGTTGCACCCGTACGAGAGGTTGTCATGTTTGCTATTTATATTTGAATTTGGTGCAGTATAATTTGGCTATAGAATGGTCCAAGTTCTTTTATATTTCTGTGGTCCAAGCATTTTTGAAATATTTCTGAAAAGCATTTATTCATTTCAGTTCTAGAAAATATTTCATTTCTTTAAGTTGCAAAAAGGAAAAAGAATAAAAAAAAGCTTTGCTTTTCTTTGTAATGAGTATATATTAATTTTCGTATTCATAAAATATATAAGTATGCAACTATGCATCCCTATATGTCTTCCTACATCAATTATTTCACAAGAATATTAATACGTTAATTTGTAAAGTACATTAAAAACTAAAAAGTAAAAGAGGACCATATAATTGATACGGTATCATAATATAATAAAATAATGAACTTTTTTTTTCAAGTGTTTAAATATTTTTAGAATAATCTATTTAAATGCTTAATTTAATTATTTCTTCATGCAAAGAAGAAATTAAGAGAGTAAAATTATAAAAACAAGATGCATGAAAGGTTGAATTAAGAGCCAGACAGAAAGAACGGGTAGAATTGTTCAAAAATTAAGGAACCGCTAATTAAATTAATTAAATTGTCAAGAATTACGGTTTTATTATTATTCAAATTTGTTTAGAAAAATAGTTAAAATTGAAGCTTTTGGTTTGATTATGATTTAAATACATAAAAAATCGATTAAAATCAAACTAAATTGAAGTATACCAAAAATATATATTTTGATTTACATGTTATTTTAATTAAATTTATAGACTTTTTTATTTAGATTTTTGTTTGTATTAGTTTTTTTTATTAGGAAAGTGGATTATGACGTCAATTAAAGAAATTATGGATCGGAAGAAGTTAGAATTTAGTATTTTTTAAAAAGACTTAACCCATAAATAAATTTAAAATTATTTATTTGCATATTCAAAGAAAATTGTATATATGTATTAATTCTAAAAACACTCTAAACATTATTATTATTATTATTATTAAAAAGAAAAAGAAGAAGGAAATAAAATATTTTGCCAGACAATATAGACAATAATATCGGAAAAGTACATACAAAATTGCCTTGGATCCCTTTGTTTTGCAGCTAAATTACTATATAGTTGATTAAATGATAGGAACCACTAAAAGATACAAAATAAATAAATAAATAAAACCAATTGAAATCAACTCACCTAACAAAACTAATGCCAACAGCCATATGATATATGCCCTTTACTCCTTAGTTAAAAAACAAGTTAAAAAGGTGATATTATAGAAAGGATTGGAATTAGGGGTGCTCAACGAACCGTGAGGTTGAAAAAAAAACCGGTTCATCATTTTTAGTTTAGAAAATTTTAAAATTTAAATTGAAATCTAAATAAATATTTAACCGCATAAAATGAACGGTTAACTATTATTTTTAGTTTTTAACCTTTATACTATATTTAAAAAAATAAAAATAAAAATTAATAAATTATATATATTTAATTAAAAAAATCAAATATAACTGATTGTAAAAATTAATCTAAACATAAACATACAATTAAAATATAAAATCATATTTTAAATTTAAATATAATCCATCAAAATAATTTAATATATAATTAATAATTTATTTATATAATTTATAATTTATAATTTATTATAACTTATAATTTATTCTATAAAATTATACATATAACTTATAATTTATGTATAATATATATAATTTATAATTAATGTATATAAATTATAATATAATTATATATTTAATATATATAATTATATTGGTTAAATGTTCGGTTCGATTAACCGAACCAAATGGTTTTTTAATAATAAAAAACGAAAATCAAAATTTTTAAAAATTAAAAATCTAAACTTAAATTGTCAATTTGATTAACTATAATTTTCAGTTCGATTTAATTAGTTTCTGATGGATTTTCAGTTTAATCATTTTTTTTTTGAACATCCCCTAGTTGGAACCATTAGATTAGTGGAACCCAACATATATATGTATGTATATATATAATGGATTCTTTAATTAATAAGAATTTTCAATTATTTCGTAATTATTTGCAAAATTATTAATTTTTTTTTAATATTGGTACGAGAGGAGAGAAGAGTAATCGATTCAATTTTTTTGCTTATAAATAGACGTATTTCTCAACAAATTATCTGGAAACTGTTCCATTATAGAAAATACAAATCATGTCATGCTGCAACCAATTCTTGATGTCATTTTGAGGTTCCTTTAGACATGCAATTGGAAATATAATATTTTAAAAAATATATATTTATCCTTAAATTATCTCATAATGTGCTGTTTTTAAACATTGCTACACTAGGCATATGTATAAATAAAGGTTAAGGGACCATTAATACTCTCTGTTCTCTTTAAGTTCTTAGCTAAAATTGGTTGTCAATGGCGGTGGAGAAAATATATATACATATATATATAAATTTTTTTAAAAGGACAAGTTGGGAAATCAACGGAATCAAATTAGGCCAATGATAGGAAGCATTATATGGTTAATTAATTAGTTTATTAATTAATCTCTAAACATAGCAAAAAATAAAAAAGTCGTGCATATTCAATTATACATATACAAGCATATTTATAATTTTTTTAAAAAAAAATTATTACATAGCTTTACAGAAAAACCCTCATTTTTAAATTATGAATAATAACAAGTGATTTATATACAGTATATAATCTTCAATTATATAACATACCATGTGCTGCTTAAATTTGCCTTTGCTTGATTAATTCTTGATATTCTCCAACAATCGCACGTTTTCTGTTTCTTTATCACATTTTTTTTTATTTTTTTATTTTTATAATTATGAATTGTCTCTAAATTTGGTATATATTGTTATGCTGGAAAAAAAAAAAGGAAAAGGGATTTCAAAACCTTAATTTTGACCGGAAGGTAGGGAAGCTAATAATTGATTAGATAATTTGTATCTATAACATGGAAAAATATAGATTTGATTGGTGCAATATTTTTATATAAATTTAATTTTGATTGAAATTCAAACTTATAAAATTATATATTAAATTTATATATTGTTATTTTTTTATAAATTTAATTTCTATTTAAATTATAATTCGTTGTTAATTTTAGGATTATTTGGTGGCCATTATTATTATTATTATTATTATTATTTTGCGGGCGTAGATGCTGTCCAATAAATATATATATATATAAGAAATAAAAAAAATTATTTTTATATAAATTTAGGAATTAGATAAAAATGGAATCAAATTATGAATCCGTAATATATATATATATTAAATTTATTTATTTTTGACTAACAATCAAACTCGAATTCTTCTCAAACTAAAACTAACTTCAATAATATTAAATTAAAGACTTAATTATTCATATATATATATATATGTGTGTGTGTGTGTGTGTGTGATTATTCCATCTACTATCTATGCATGTAATTAAATCTTAATTAATGCCACGCATAAAACACACAAAAAACCAAGAATGGATGCATCAAATATTGGATTGAAGTAAGTAAATTTTTCTATATAAATTCCAATAAAATAAAAATATTTTTATATAAATACATTACATGAAACTGTAGAAAGAGCCCAGATAAATGTGTCATTTAGTAAATATATGTCTGTTCATAAAATCTGGACGACAATTTTCAATTCCTTCTATAATTTAGATTTTAGACAAATCCCAAATAGAAGAAAGAAAATTTTAAAACTTCTTGTTAATATGGTGTTTTTTTAGTACAAAAGAATGGCCAGAAAATATCCCATTCTGAAAATAAGACTGTAATGCATTTAAAATCTGATGAAAAATATGAACACCCAAATTGAAGCGAGAAGCATAAGTTGCTGGTCAGTCAACAGCATAATTTTATTCACAAAACTTGAACCTACCGGACGTTTAGAATCTTAAATATTGCGTTAGATTTTAATTTTCCCTCTCTACTATACCGTGAGACTATTGAGCAGTGAAACTCTAGCGTTAATCAAACTTCTGAACACTTTTTCACCTCCACTTTCAATGCCACCAATACATCCTTCCAAATCTTGCATTCTCTTCAAAACCATTCTCACTTCTTCATCTCCTTTCTTTCTCAATCCCCACAAGCTTTCTACATCAATTTGCTTAAATTCTTGAATTTCTTCCTCAATTTTCACTTTCTTTTCTCTCTTTATTGGCAATCTAATTCCCATCCAGGATGGTTTTCTTGAAGCAAATGATGAAGAAATTCCATTGAAAAGAGCAACTGAAACTGACACTGTTACTTCAATTACATCACCAATTACACCAACAAGTTCAGCTTCAGCAACAGACAGTTTATCAAATCCACCAGGAATCGAAAATTGCGACCTGTCTCGAATTGTATAAGCGAGTTTCGACATTTCTTTAGCCATTTTCTTGCGAGATTTAACATACAAACTGACTTTTGATTCATCTCTTTTCCTTGTAGCAACCTGCGCAGCAAGTTGGTCTTCTTTCAGAGCCAAAACCGATGTTTGAAAAATCCCATAAACATCAACAAATGAGAGAAAATCTTCCAAAAGCTTCTCAACCCAAATGGGTTGACATCGAAGTGATTCTTGAGTTTGTGGAAGCTGTAGAATATCATCAAGATGATCATGAACATCTTTAAGATGAGTCAAGCCAAGGCAGAGCCAAGAGGAGGTTCTGTTACTTGATTTAGAAGACCAAATTCTGAGAGCATTGATTTCATCTCTGATTTGGGAAATTAAAGGGTGTGATCTACAAGGAAGACTGATGGATCTAATGTGATGAGAGAGTAAAGGCGGCTTTGAATTTGAAGAAGAAGATGGGCGATTGGGATTAATTTTGTTAGGGAATGAAAGAGAACGTTTGAAAACGCCAACCATTGTTGTTTTAACCAAGGATTGTAAGCTAGTTTTTCAGAATTGACACTCCAAAATTTATATTAATTGGAGAAGGATTGTTAATGGAACTGCAAAATGGTGAGGAAGAGAGCAATGGAGAAGAAATAGTATATAAAGGAGTGAGAAGACGGGTTTGGATCTGCGAATAAATTAATACAGCTGTTACTGCTGGTGTGTAAGAAAAGTCAAGATTCGAAGTGCGTTTCGTTAAAATTCGGAAACCAAGACAATTTTTTTTTTTGGGTTTCGTTATTCGTAAGCAATAAATGCTTACAACGGACCAATGAGATTCTTACATGTAGATTAAATGATTCATCTCATTGGTCCGTTGTAAGCATTTAATCTACGTGTAAGAATCTCATTGGTCCGTTGTAGGCATTTATTGCTACAACGGTTGTAGCATATAATTATTCCGTTTCAACGGGAGAGGACACACACGTGTTCTTGACACGCTGTCTTTCTTTTTTATCTTGGTCCCACTTTCTTGTCTTGCTCCTCTTGCTTTGCTCGAGTTGCAGCACATATTTACAAGTATCGACACTTGTTAATGAGATTGCTCAAAAAATACTTGTAAATGAGTGAATCTATTTTAGCTTGGTTTGGCAGTGAGTTAATTTATTCATAAAGATAATTGTGCTATTAATCAAATTTATATTATATTTCAATTGTAGTCATTAATATTATGCATCTTGTGTCTCAATAGTAAAAAGAAATATACTTTTGCTAAATTTAAATAACTAAAACATTTTACTAATATTGTCATAAAAAGTTCTACTATTTAATTATATCACTATTATTTCATAATAATTTTTTTATATTAAAATTATAATCGAGTAGAGCTAAATTAAATTTTAAAAATTTTATACTAGACTTGATCGTAAAAATATTATGCGAATTTAGTTTAAACTATATTCAAATTCAGCTTATGTCAAAATTTAGTTTAATTTTTTATTTATTTTTAATTATTATTATTCATTGTCGAGTAATTTTAGTTGAGTTTTTTTTTTTTAGAAAAAAATAAAATCTGAAAAAATGAATGGAATGGGAGGAGAGGAGAGGAGGATTATGAAACCGTGTGTTGTTAAGGTTGGGTCAAGTCAACGAATGTCATGGCCGCGGGTGCGGACCATGTGGATACAATTGTAAGTGTTTGAATCTTTTTAAAATTTTCGGTGTTTGGCTTTTGATTTTACAAGTTGTACAAAATAACGCGTCATTGTTTATCAATGCCAGTAGTCAGGCCTCCAATTTTCTCTAATTCCTTTGCTTCCGCTGTAAAATTATTTTTTTTTAATAAAGGTGGATAAAATAAAAATATTATATATTTTAAAAAAATTAAAAAAATAATTAATTATTTTAAAAATTATAATATATATATATATAAATTTTAAAATAGAAGGGGTCAGCTGCTCCTCTTCTAATATAAATATCTTCGTCTTAGACTCTACCAAACTAATAATACTAACACGGCAAGCTAGACACTAAAATATATTGTCCATATTTTTCTAGACAATAAATACATAATCGATTCTTTTTTTCAAATATTTATATTAAAAAAATTAGATAAGTTTTTTTTTAGCTATCACAATTCATGACTAATTAAGCTCTCCCTCTCAAAAATAAAAGTATTGCATTTGTTAGTATTTTACACACGTAATTTTTTTTTGGGTATAAAGGATTATACTATAATGAAACTAAGCAATAAATTTTTTTTTTGAAAACCAGCAACTTCAATAAAACTCATAAAGCCAACTTCAGTAATCAGACGGTAAACGACAGGAGAGAATGTTAAAGCCAACTTCATCAAAATACGGCAATACAAATTAATCTCTTGGAAATTATGTCTGATTATCACACTAGATTTCTATATGCATGAAGGTTCTTATTCATTATAAGCTCATAGACAACAACATTTTCAGTTTCCATTGATAGACCTGTATATGAAATGGTTTAATTTTTTTTTTAAAATAATTATACCATTTATTAAGAAATTGTTTGGTTTTCAGTTATTAGTGCATGTGGGTCGAATTCACGTGGCTCATTAAATTGCAAATCTTGTTATGATCAATAATACAAATTCAAACATGCTACATGAATAAGGATCAAAAACTTTTTATATATTAATTAAATCACAGAAATTATTATTTTAATTTTGCATTTATTAAAAGAGAATAATAAATATAAAATTAAAATAATTATTTATTTAATATAATTAGTGAATAAAAAGCAGTTAATTCGAATCAATTTGATACATTTAGCATGATTCATATAAATTATATAGTATTTTAGACTTTTTCTAATCCTAAGTTATTTGAGTTAGTAATTCCAAGAACATTCGCACGTGCGCACGGTGTTCACTATTAATGTTGTTGTTTTGTGAAACTCAATTAGAGCTTCATAAAGATTTCATGAGCTTAATTAATCAAATCTTTCCTAATAATAATAATTATAGACATTAATTCGTCATTATTATTTCTAATTACAACTCAAATATTAAATTTCAAATCATAATCTCCAGCCACCCTTTGAGTCTTGGAAAAGCTACGCTTAATTAATAATTAATAATTATAACAGTAATGTGTCTTCTAATTGTTATTTTTTTTAATTTGTTTGAAATATTGAAAAATATTAAGGTGAGTGCTATAAATTAAAATTTTAATGGTATTATGTATGAAATAGAAATAAAAATAAAAATTATATTTAATACTTTCTATAAAATGTAATGTAATTAAATAAGTTCTTACTAAATTCAAAATATTTTAAATTATATTATATTATTAAAATATTTCATTACATTGTACTCTCTCTATTTCCTTTTTTATTTGCGGTTTTAGAAAACTTGATTTGTTTTATTTATTTGTTGCTTTAGAAAATAAAGCATGTATTAATTCTTTTTTTTTTCTCAATTCTATCTCTTATCTTTGTCATTTTTTATATTAAATGTTCAATAATTTCATACATTTTCTAATGCAATTACACATATAAAAAGAAAATGAGGAAATACTAATTGAATATATAATTTTTCTAATTTGAGGGATTTGTGGATTTATCAATACCATTTTTTGTGGGATATGCTGAAAAGATTTCACGTTATTTTCAAGAGGTCAGCTCATATACATATATATGTGTTTAATTTAATAGCTTATATTATATATTGTAGCTTATATTAATAATGCATACACATAAACAAGGTCCATTGCATGACTGCCAGACTTGAGGAACTAACAACATAAATTAAAAGGGCATCGGAATAGTAAATAGTAGGTAGCATTACAATATTATTTTTTTTTATAGAGATTACAATATTATTTATAAACTAATAGATTAACAAAATCTTAATTAAGGTTAACTCGTTTAGCAAATTAATAAATTTATTTCCTATTTTTATTAATTAAATATAGTTTTATTATTGTGAGGCTATGTATTTTGAAAATGACTTTTAAATATATAAATTAAATTATGTATAAAAATATACCAAGATATAATCTAATAATAAATATAAATTTTTTTGAATAATAAATACAAAATCAATTTTTCCTTCCCTATCAATACTATATATCCTAAAACCGACAAATGATATTAAAACTGAAAAATATTTAAACAGTTACAAATAAATTTGAAAAAGGGGCTAAAAGAGCTGTTTTTTTTTTTTAAAACAATGCGACTCTATGTAGGCTCCAAGAGTTTTGGAATATCTAAGAACATCTATATTTATTAATTAATGAATAGATCCATCAATAAGTGTTTTTGGTGGCAAAGAGAATCAAACACCCACCAAAATATATAGAAGAAGAAGAAGAAGAAGAAGAAGAAATTTAAAAACATTTAACAATATTTATTTGTAACATATTAATTAATTAATAATTAATTAAAGAGAAGTTGCTTAATGATCTCAATCAGTAGTTAATTAAGCTCGACGGTTGGTATAGAGTAGACCTTCTAACTTCCAAAAAGCTGAAGGTACATGCAAAGTTTGGAGAGTGTTAAGTACATCTCATTGATCAAACCAGAAACAATTCTCTGAATTTTGCCATTATACACAGACTTGTTATCTACTCATTGCTCAGACATGACAGATAAGCTTGTTTCTCTAACATGCATCCTCATCCTCTGGAGCGTAATTATTCCTTAAAATAAGCTTTAAGAAAATAGAGCATATGCATGAAACTAACTAA
The DNA here is from genome assembly GCA_947685225.1 of Garcia nutans. Lineage (NCBI taxonomy): Eukaryota > Viridiplantae > Streptophyta > Magnoliopsida > Malpighiales > Euphorbiaceae > Garcia > Garcia nutans. The sequence goes on from CANTUV010000039.1 coordinate 59,821,059, forward strand.
CTATAAACTTATTTCTTGGGAGATTAATACACGTTAGTATATGCTATTGGATGATAATAATTAATTAATTATATCTTATGCTTTGGTATTGACTCAACCCATGTGGAGATGATTAGAAGGCATCCTAACAGAAACTTTAATCTCATCAATCTTCACCTTTTATTTCTTTGATACAAAACATATCCTAGCTATTAAGAAATTCCATAAATATCACAAGGAAGTTAAATTTGAAATCTAATTTGATACTGTCTATATCACATCACAGTAATACTTTCAATTTATACATATCTATTAAAAAAATCATTGAATTATTTAAATATTATATAAAAATATTTTAAACGGGCTAAAATTATAGTTCCAAAATTTTTAGCTTTATTGGCAGGCAAAATAAATCAACTATAAAATTTGATTTTTGAAATATATGATAAAAGTGAATCTCTTTAAAATGGTTCATCAGCTTTTTGATAGACGATTAAAGAAGAAAATGATAACTAATTAATCAAATCATTCCAATTATTCAAAATAATCTCAATGAAACACGTTTTATTTCTTATTCAATTTGTTTTTTCACTCCTAGTCCTAGCTAGAACTTGCTGGTCATATATGTTCTATATATTTTAGTAATATTGCATAGAAGTTCTTCATTGACTATTTTGAATAATATGTCATATTAATAAAATTTGATAGTGGTAGGTAGTGTTTGTGGAAATTAAAAAAATATTGAATATTATAATAAGAGTGCAACATTGCCATACAAAAATATTCTTTGAGAAAAGAATAGCTGAAGAATTAATTTGACTTCTTTGTCAAACTCTTTACAATTCAATTAAATATGGGTTTGAATGCCTTTTGCCACTCCCCATTTTGTAATGCTTAAATTTAATTTATAGTTCTACATGACTCACAATGATTTACAAAATATATATATTTAAATTATATTTTTTTATTATTTAAAAAAGAAAAAAATCGATTTCTAGTTTATTATTTAAGAAAATATATGTATTAATAATTAGATTGTAACTCCATTGATATATAATTTTTTATTATATATTTTGTTAATTTCAATAGTTTAATATATTATATATTTTAATTAATAGTATCATTTCAATTATCAAAAATTAAATTTAAATATAATTTTTTTAATTCATTAATAAAATAAAAAAAATTATTAACTTTATTAATTAATATGTACAGGTTTATTTAGGCTTTGTATGGTAGTATTTTCATTGTAGTTTTGTATGGGTTAATATGGTATGGCTTAAAACCAAACCATGTTTTGGAGGATTTTTAACTTATTTTAGTGGTTTCTTATAGTTTAATGATGGTTTGACGATGGTAATTTTGATGCATTTTTTTAAATAATGGATTTGGTGTGTTATGATAGTTTGATTTTTTTATTACCAAAACTACCCTCAATCAAATTTAAAGAACTCCAATCCTATTCTAATATATTTTAAATTCAGATTTTTATTAAAATAAATTTTAAAAAAATATATTTTCAAAAATCTCTACTTTTCCATTTTTATTTTTTTAAAAAATAATTTTTCAACTTTTAATTGCAAAAATATTAACTGTTAAAATTTTTTATTTTGGATGATGTTATGGATAATATTTATTTTATTGAATAATATTTTGTACTTTTAGTAAATTAATTATATTATTATTTTATAAATTATTAATTAAATTAAATTTTATTAATATTTCTTATTTTTTTCATTGGTATGATACTTAAATTTATTATAAAATTTAATTAATTTTAATTTATTATAAAATTTAATTAATTTTATTTTTTAATAAAATATGTATTTATTAAAAATTTTATTAGTTTTTAGATGAAATTAAATAACTTTATTATTATAACTTAAATAAATTTATTTTAATATAAATTATATAAAATATTAAATTAAAAGACATTCTAATCATTTTATTTATTTTAGATAAACTAAAATATCAAATAATTTAACAGTATTACATTATTTTTTTTTAAATTTAATATATTTTAAATACCATATCATACCATAATATATCATATTAAATTTATTATAATATACATTATTAAACTATCTTGAAAATGCTTCCAAACATGCCCTTAAAGTTAGAATTTTATGGTGGTTTAAAAAAAAGTGTTCATAAAATTTTATGGTTTCGTAGTTGGGTCCAACGTCATAAGCGGATAAAGACTCAAAAAATTGCAAGAAACGTGGCAGTTGCATGAAATTACCACGTGGTTAATAACGGTTCACGTGTCATTAATTAAGCAACTTACTTGAAACTAGAAATTGATAAATAACCGATCGGAAATTAAAGATCTACAGGCAGAAAAACAATGGAGACGTATCAAGAGACGCAAGAGAGGGAAGGGACACTAAATCAGCCACCGCAAATTTCACCGATGAAGCCAGTGACTGTTGAAGCTTACGGCGGTGGAATGTAAGCAAATGAGGCGGGAGGAGGAGTAGGAGGACCACCGCAACAGCAAAACAAGAAACCGGCTAGTGACACCCAAAGTGCCGATGGACCGGCGGACGAGCCGACTACTGAACCGAAGCACAAACCACCACCTTCGACTGGCGATAGAGATGTTGATATTACTGGTCAATCTTACATTCAGTGATTTTTCAGTATTCATGTTTAATATTTTGTGCTCTTTTTCTTTTTGGTAATTAGATTGGATTAGCTATTTTTCTTGTATTGTATTGAGTAGGGAAGAGAAGGTTCACTTGGGTTGGGCTGGACCCATCTCAGCCCAAAGTCCAGTAGTCTTCAATATAAAGATTAGGGGTTTTTTACAAAATTTTATAGAAAAAGCTTATAATATTATAAATTTATAAATTCAGAAAAATATATTATCAAATTTATTAAAATCAATTATCAATTTACGAATTTTATTAGCTCCAAATAATATATATCAAGTTTATTTTACACTATTATTAGATATGATAAAAAAAATAGATAAAAAAGGTAAAAAATTTTGAAAAATCTGATAAACTTGGGAATGTTGTTTGTATTGTTGGAGCTTGTTACCATCTTTAATTTGAGGAAATTACATAAAATAATTTTTTTGACAAAGGAAATTACGTAAAATATTAATTTTTTTTCTTTAAAATTTCATTTTTGTTATGTTTTTTCAATTAATAAAAACTTTATTTATATATATATAATATTCAACATATATTAAAAATTTATTCAATATATATTAAAAATATATCATTTTGGTATATATACTGTAATATTTTATAATTTTTTTGGTTGCACGGTATTTTTCATTTTTAAGTTATTTTTGAACCCTTTTAATGTCTATTTTTGGATGTGGGCTTTAAGCCTAAAAGCAAACGGGCTAATTTTGGGTAACAGTGGCTAAAATGTAAGTGAATAATTACAGGCAAGAAAAAGTGGAATTTTAGGTGTAAAATGGCAGTGGCGAATGGTTCTTGAATTGTTGTGGTATTTGCTTTTCATGCTCAAAATTGCAAAATTGTCGTGAGTTGATTGCAATTATCAACCATCATTTCTGAAAGGCTCCTGTTTGGTAGGGAGATTAGATTATTATATTTGTTGCCTAAAACTAAGGATGAGTGTCGTCTATTTGGTTGATTTTAAGAGTTTGTTAAATCAATCACTATTGATGGACAATTTACCATTTGAAATTGAAAATTCAAAATGGGAGAAATTTATAAAATCAATTAGGTTTAGTCAACTTCAATCGATTTTGATTTATAAGTATGCAAATTAAAATTAAATAAATAATATTAATTTATCAAAATTTTAAAATTAAAATTAAATAATTTAATCGATTTAAATTAATATGATAGATCGAATTAGTTAATTTTACAATATGATCAACTTATCAACTTATTTGTTCATCCTTATACAAAACTACACATTATGATATGATCAACTTATTTGCTCATCCTTATACAAAACTACACATTTATTAATTTTATGATATAATCAACTTAATTGCTCATCCTTATGCAAAACTACACATTTATTAAACAGAATTTTATGGTCGTGTGATTGAGTAAAGCATCTAAAGATATACTCAAATAATCAAATACAACTACTAAAATAATCAAATAAATCATTCTATCTTGTGTAAAAAACATTATCATTGTGCCCTTCCTTTTCTCCAACTAAAATAATCAAATAAATAATTCTATCTACATGAGGGAAAAAAAAAACATTATCATTGTGTCCTTCTTTCTCTCCAATAATGAAAATATTGAAGTGGATGTATTTAAAAACGGAAGACACATATGATTATAAAAAAATTATAATAATTTATCTAATTATCATTATTTTTAAGAAATATCTTTTTAAGATATTTAATAAATAATGATAAATATAAATTATTTTAATTATTTTAAATTTATAAAAATAAACATTTAAAATAGAACAAAAATTTATTTATTACATGACTTTTAAAATGAAAATGAAACAGATGGACTATAACATTATAAATTCTCCACCCTATTTGCTAAAAAAAAATTGAAGTTTGAATTTTATTAGATTAAATCTAATAATTGTGGATTTTCAGAATAATCTAATAACGACAAATACTATACAACTGCTGCTTCTGTTTATCTCAATAAGTTTTGTCTTTTTAAAAGAATTACAAGAGCAGAATGAAATTATAATATACTACCTCCGTTTCATTAACATAAAAAAAAAAGATGGACACAAAAATTAAGAAAATTTTATTTTTTCATCTCTATTGATTTAAATATCCTTAAAAAAATATCTCTCAAATTAAACTTTTAAGGTAAGAATATAAATAATATTTTATCTCATTTCACTCCCCAAAATTTATCTAAAATAACATATTTTCTATATAAAAAATACGTAGAAAAAGAAATTTTTCCTATATCAATAACATGCGGGGAGTATATTTTTTACAGTAGTCTCCCAAAACCACCCACTTCAATGCTCTCCAAGGCCCAATCTGCAAATTTCCTCCGGCGGCAGACTGTCCACTTGGCAGTCTGACTCCTCATTTCATTAAAATGATCAACACATTGCTTAAATTTCAAACCCGAAATCCGCTTCCTCACGGCGGCGCGTTTCTTCCCAGCTACTTTGTCAAATATCTTCTCCCACCCCTCTTCCTATTCACCATGAGCATTACATAGCTTCAATGTCCCATTTTCCCAATTAGTCCAGCCCATCCTTTATCAAGCCATTGCATTACACCTGCAACACAACTCCCTTCACATATTGGCTTGCACGGCCTACACTTGGCTCCACTTAGCGGACCGGGGCTCGACAACGCCGCCACAGGCACACCAAACCGACTCGGCGGAAACACACATTGCCGATCAGTCACAATGCAGAAAGGGAGTCTTTTAGAGACAAAAGACACGCCATGGGTGGTGAGTTGTGCTTTGAAAGAGGTTTCTGAGTTAAGTGCACGAAACCCAGATGAGTGAAGTTTAGGAATGAGAGAGAGACGAGAGAGAGCCACCGTTGAAGAGTTTAAATCGCCGATACCGAGACGATCATTGAGGCCGCCGTAGGTGGAGCCGGGTGGGACCAAGTACTTACCTGGGATAAAGTTACGTGGGTCCAGTGGGCCGTTCCAGTAGCTATCAACTCGGGTACGGATTATCCAGTCGTATTGGAATATATTTTGGTTTTGGTACTCTTCGATCATTGTGAGACACCCTTCTGCAAGGGTAAAGTACTGCAACAGACCCTATAATTTAAAAACAATACATTTAACTTTGGCATTTAAAGCAACAGAAAATACAATTTGGTGATAAATATTTTTTTATGATAATTAAATATGATAATGGTCGGATATACTTAATTTAATTTAATAAAATCTTAAATTCAAATTAATTAGAGTCAATTATGTAATTTAATAAAGTCTTAAACTCAAATTGATATTGCCCAATAAAAACTCCAATTGATCGTATTTCCTTAATTTTTTTTTTCAATGAAGAGATTATGTACTGCATTTTAGGAGGAATATACAGTGATCAGTTGAACAAATTTTAATGGTCAATCAATCTAACTATTATTAATTAGTTGAAAAAATTTATTTTTGAGAATCTATCTTTATAAGTCGGTTCAACTTAATTTGTAGAATTTTATCGAGCTCGATTGAATTTATTAATAAATATAAAAATCAAAATCGACTAACTTAATCAGTTTAAATTTATAGTCGGTCGAATTGATCAAATTGCAATTGAGTAAGTCGAATCTAAATATTTTGTTGCAAGTAACATTTTATAATAGATGTAAAATCTTAATATTATTCTGAGCTATTTCTGTTCATCTACCTCGACGGACAGTGACGAAACTAGAAATTCGCTGAGGGAGCAGGACAAATTTTACAGAAAAAATTTTAAAAATATTAAACATAAAATTAAACATTTAATATTACAATAGTTCAATAATTAATGTATATTATTAGATTGACTAAGCCTAAGAGATGGTAAATGCATCCTACGAGTTTGCATATTTTGAAAACGTTGCATAATAGCTTCATTTTTAATTTTTTAAAAAAATATATTTTTTTACAAAATACACCAATAAGTCTGTCATAAAATCATCTCACATCCTGTTACGCAAATCCGTCTTGATAATGTTCATTGCTGAAAAAGTTCTCTCAACAGCAGCAATTGCAACAGGTAAGACTAAAGCCAACTTGATTAGCAGATATACCAAAGAAAATACAATGTCATAACTTGTCTCAACCATTTTTTAAGTAAGAGAGCTCCAATGTCATCGAGGTTAGAGAAAATTACATTCCTTTTTACATCAGCAATGTAGGTATTAAATTAATCTTCAAGTATTATCCGATCGATGATGAAAAAATTATATGGATATAGTTCAGCAAGACAAAGTAATTTGGATAGATTAAAATTGGAGAATGAGTTTTTATGAGAAAGACAAGCAATACATAAAATAATTTAGTACTTGATTCTGTAAAGCGATTTTTTATTTCTTGAACAATGAAATCAATAACCTATAAGTGAATGAACAAAAATTAGATTATAGAATAATAAATAGATTAATATGATAATACGAAAATAAAAGAATATATGACAAAATATTTTTACTCAAAAGTGGTGATAATAAGGTATAAGAACACCAACACGCTTGAAACGCAGATAATCTGCACTATCTTTCATATTAGACAATGTAACATCATGATCTATACAAAAGTCATTAACAGCTTTCAATAATCCATCCCATCCATTCTCTCCGAAGCTTTGCAATTGTTGTTTCACATTGCAATCAAATAAATCGCATTTTCAATATTTTGATCATTCTTTTGTAAAACTTGAGATGAATCATTTGTCATACCTAAAAGTTTTCTCATTAAAAAAGCAATGAAAATAAATTCATAACTTTTTATTTTATCAATCAAGCCCACAATCACACCTTGATTTCTTTGTTCAGTATCATCCTCATAAATATTCACAAGAACCTCTTTCAGTGGTAAATACATAGAGAGAAGACGCATAATTATTTTATAATGAGAATCTCAGCACGTGTCTCTTGGTCGAGTTAAATTTATTTCTTGATGCAAGCCTCTTCCATTTTGAATATCTCATCTCTCCAGGCGTTGAACTACTTCATCATGTTGTTTTTGACGGAGAACATCCCTCCTTGTACATGAAGCTCCAACAACATTCACAATCATTGAAACATAATTAAAAAAATTACTCACAAATCTTGCTCCCTGCTGTTGTAACAAGCACTAATTGGAGTTGATGAATAAAACAATGAATGTATCTTGTAGAGAAATTTTTATTTAAAATGAGAGTCTTTAACCCATTAAATTCACCTCGCATATTAGAAGCTCTATCATAACCTTGACCTCTAACTCTACTTAGAGATAATCCATGTTTGGCTAAGAAATCAAGTGCACTTTTAAAAAATAAAGCAGATGTGTCACTCACATATACCGCTCCAATTAATTGCTCAACCACTTATCCCAACTTGTTAACATATCTCAATACTATAGTTATTTGCTCCTTTACAGAATTATCTCGAGCCTCATCAATTAATAGAAAGTAAAAATAATCTCTAATATCCTTAATAATAGCTAATGTTGTTTCTAAAACACAAACACAAACTATTTACTTTTTGATATGTGGAGAAGTGAGTTAATAATTTTTAGGAGCATTTGAATTAACTACATTCTCAATTTCAATACTGCGTTGACTATACCAATTGAGAAGTTCAAGAAAATTATCCCAGCTAAGTGAGTTTTTTGACTCATCATTTTCTCGAAAAGCCAATCCATTTACTAATAGAAAACGAATATAGTCAATAATAACAGTCAAACGTATCCGGTAATAAGCCTCTTGCTCTTGTCTGTGAGAAGATAGGACATGAGATACATTTTATCTTTGATTTTTGAAACTAAAATATAACATTCTAACATTATTGTGTGGACTATTTGGACCGCCAACATGTTCATTAAACTTCTCTATGGTTTTTTTTCAATTTTGAAATTCAACTTCTGTAAAGACATTATCTCCCGCTTAGATCCTCTATTCGAACTAAAAAGATAATACCATAAACAAAATGTTGCATCTTTGGAAACACTATATTTCAACCACTTAAATTTAGAGAACCAAACATCTCTAAAACTCTTCATAATTTTTTCAAATTCTGTTTGAGAAAATTTGTGACCATATGGTTGGCAAAGTCCTTTAGCCACATATTATCTTCTAACATCATCTCTAATTCCAACATCAAATTCGTCAATTGGTTTACGCAATGCTAAATCACCCACAATATCACCAAAATTACACTCTGGATGTCCTATTGTATCACTAGTTTTTCTAACACTTGTATGACTACTAAATTTCTGTATTGGTGTCGGAGTCGAAATATTTGACGATTCACCACGTTCTTTTCTCAATCTCTTAGTCTTTATCACAAATTTATCCATATCTGTTTTAATTTTTATTCTAAATATAATTAGTTTACTTTTGGTTAAAATTAGAGTTTAGTTCATATTTTTTATTTTATAAGTATTTTATATTAAATTTATACTTAGTTATATTCAATTTATATTTAACTATTAATTATTTTATACTCACAATATAAACTAATTTATTTATGTTCAGTTTATAATTGATTTAATTTATTAAATAATTAATTTATAAATTTATAGTTAATTTATAAACTAATTTGTTTATGTTCAATTTTTAAATTGGTTTAATTTATTAAGTAGTTAATTTATAAATTTATAGTTAATTTATAAACTAATTTGTTTATGTTCAATTTATAAATTGATTTAATTTATTAAGTAGTTAATTTATAAATTTATAATTAATTTATAAACTAATTTATTTATATTCAATTTATAAATTGATTTAATTTATAATAAATTTAGTTTATTAAGTAGTTAATTTATAAATTTATTAAGTAGTTAATTTATAAATTTATAGTCTACTAAGCACACTTTATATTAATTTTTTTTATATTCAACATTTTAATTTATAATTATAGTTAATTTAACCTAAAATCCAAAATACTAAATCAATTAATTATTCAACCAATCACAATCCAAACTATTTTAAATAAATTATTATACTTAATTAATCTCAAAATAAATCAAATTTTATAATAAAAACTAAAATCCTAAAATTCACCTAAAATCCTAACTACAAAATACACAAATTAATTCAATATAATAACATAAAAAATTATTTTAAATAAATCAAAATACTTATTTCAACTTCAAACAAACTACATTAATCAATTATACAAAAAAATCCTTAATTTTTACCTAAACCTAACCTCAACAAAAAAAATACATAAATCAATTAAAAAATAAAAACTTGTCGGTCGGCCGGTAAATTGGTGATGTCAGTTATCCGGTGTCGTGCGTCGCCGATGAGCACAGTTACGTTCGTCCTCTCCCCGATCGCCTCTCCTCTCTCTCTCTCCCTCTCATCTCTCTGCTCTCTGTGTCTCTCGTTTGTAGAGAAAGAGGAGCTGCCCGAGCAACTCATCTTTCTCTTTTTTTTAACTGTTATAAGTGAAACAAAGTCATTTCACTTATAACTAATTAAAAATATATATAATTTTTGGCTAAAACGACGTCATTTTAGTCAGAGATATTTTTATAAAAAAATGTCTGAGAAGTCATCTGCAACTAGCAGGGGAGGCGCTCGTTCTAGAACTATCATGTCGATGGCCAGAACACGTCTCCAATACGTATTTCTCGCCGCTAACAAAGAGACCATTTGTCTTCCCATGACCCCTCTATGTCTGTCCCTGCGACGGATCTAAATTTGAAAATTTTAGCATTTTTCAAAGAGCTTGTAATGACAATAGATTCTAAATCAAAATTTCTCTCATATTAATACTAAAAAATGGCATTAAACTGCCAACAAAGTACCTGTAGTGAGCCAATCAGGGTGTGGCCTGGTTGGTCATCCTACCTTCCAAAAAAGTTGGTAGGATGCGGAGGTCTCGGGTTCGATTCCTGCCGACCACACATTCAGCACCATTATGGTGCATGCTAGTACCTCTATGGTGCTTAGGGGAGGGCTACCCCTGCTGTGTAGCCCACAATGTTATCCGGTCCGTTAGTGGCCTCCTTGGTATCCAAAAAAAAAAAAAGTACCTGTAGTGAATGGTCAGACACAGTCAATTGGAATAGTCCATGGATCGAACGACCCATTGAAAAGTCAAAAGGACTTAAATTAATATAAAAAGTTCAAAAACGGTAGTAATTATTTTCTTTTTTTCTTTCTTTTTATTTAGAAGTCTTAAGATTTCGAAAATTATAACATAGATCTTAATTTTGCAGAATTACGTTTCAATTAAAGAAAAAAAATATAAATTTTTCTAAAGAATTGCAGAAAATTAATTTTTTTAAATTCCATTATTAGTAATTTGAAATTTGATCGAATGAAACTAAGCAATATTATATAGTGTTATCTTTACCTATTTGTTTTCAGCCTTAAAACCAAAAAACACAGTCAAAATCAACAGCTGAAATTTCACCGTCAAAAAATTAATTAATAATAATAATAATAATTAAAAGTAGGTAAAAACCTGGATTCCATTCGGAGAATTAGCGGCGGTGAGGACACGGAGTTCAGATTCGGTTTCCGGTATAGGTCTAGGCTTGAAGATGCGAACTGCGGCGATTCTCGGAGCCATTTTCAAGAGAGAGAACTTGTAAGCATTTTGGTCTAATGGACTGTGCAAAAAGAGGTCTGAATTTGGATAAACTTTGAGAATATTCTCCACAATCGACGGTCCAGTGAGCTCGAATCTTCTAGCTCCACCAACCAAACACGCCGCCATTCTCGACTGCTCTAACTCCTCGTTCCATGACCTTACCTTAACCGATTCGGTCAGATTCTCCGGCAACGGAGTTAAATTTGTTGTTGTGGACGTCCTGTTGAAGAAAAACGAAGCGAGAGGGGCGAAAGTGGAAAGAGGAGAAATAGGTGTAACAGATGGAGAAATGAAAAATAAAGAGTGAAAGAGGAGGAACAATTAAGAAGAGAAATCTCCAATCGAGATCTAAGAAAAGTTTCAGAATATACATGGAGGACGTTTCTTGTTGAGTATTGAACATCTCTTCTGCTTCTTCTTGTAATTGTTAGATCACCAAATGGAGAAGAGTGGCTTTTGGTGTGAAGGAGATCATGTGAAATTGTTGAGAATTTTTAGCCATTTTTTGAGAAAGATTATTTTTTTTAAAATATATATATATGCTTTATCATCAAGGTTTATTTTTTTTAGTAACAGAGACGCTAGCAGCCACCGTATTATTGGAACCAACAGGGTCAACTTTCTTTCTTTCTTTTTTTTTTTTGTTTGGTTGCAATTTTATTACGTTTCCTTTTTCAGCTTTCTTTTATTAGTTCTTACTTTTAACCGAATAACATTTTGGCAATTTTCACTTGATGATAAGAAGAAAATTACATGATATATCTTTTTTTTTCAGAAATACATTATTGTAGTTATTTTTATTTTTTTTGAAAAAATATTTCATTATTTTAATATATTTAATATACTAAATATATATATATATCAAGTATATATATATTGAATATTAAAAGTGATATTTTTAAAAGAAAAAATATATATTTCTAAAAATAATTTTATTTTTTAGTATTTTTGAAAAATTCTAATTGTATGAATTTTTTATAAAATTATCAGAAAAATAAAAAAAATTATAAATTTTACAAAAATTTAAAATATTTCAAATTTCCTTGAATTTATAATTAATTTATAAATTTATTAGATTCTTATATTTTATAATTTTTGTTTTTAAATTATTATATATATGTAAAATTATTATGAATGTATTATATATTTTTATAAAATGACTAAAACACTTATAATATTTTTTTATAAAATTATTTTAAGTTTATAACATATTTTTGTAAATGAAAAAAATACTCATAATAAAAAGAGTATACTAATAAAAAAAAGTGTAATTTTCCCTAATTTTATTACTTTTTAAAAGCCCAATAATAATTAACAACTTGACAAGGTAGGATCTATACGCATTAGATTAATTTTATCTTTATAAATATTTCTTCATTTTATTTTCATTGTTAAAAGTAGATATATTCCTCATTATTTACAGTATATATTAACTTATGATTTAGAAATAAATATTTATTTTTTATAAAAACAAATTAAAAATTCATAAGGATCTCTACGGGACGGGAATAAAGATAAAGATTCTTTGCAAGAGGAAGGATAGACAACGGAGAATAAATCCTATCCCGTTCCGTAACCACCCCATTGCCTTAGTCAAGTCCCAAGTGACTGTAAATTACCTCAAAACTTCAACCACTCGACAAAATCAAATGGATTTAAATGCTTCAATTATGTGGTCAATAGTCAATAGCTTATATCGCGCCCACCTTTTCTTCCTTAAAATAATAATAATAATAATGATGATGATAATGATAAGTCCTTCTAAAGAGCAGTTTCAATGCAAAATCGGCGAGAAGTAAAAAAGAATTGAAGTGTTTAAGAGTCAAAACAACTCTCTTCAAAAAAAAAAAAAAAGAGTCAAAACAACTTAGCTTAGATAAAAGAAAAAAAAAACTTCTGAAAATTCTCAAATAAAGACCAATTCCACGTTTGTGTAAAAACTAAAAACTAGAAAGCCTTTATAAATTATTTGATCGACTAAAATTAGATGAACTAAATCAACAAAAAAATTTATTAAAATTTTTGAATAAATTTTTTAAAATTTTTTTAATTATTTTATCAATATAAAATATTAAAAAAATAGTTAAATCAACATCAAATCATACTGAAGTTCCACGACTAATCAATTTTTAAATTTAATGAAGACTAGTCATACCACAAACTTCAACTTCTAACCAGCCAATCTACATCTGCAGCCAGTAATTTGGCAAGAATCTAAGGTAATTGTTCAAATATTTACCACAGCAAGAAATGGATGCATTTACCATCCAAAGAATGAACAAATGGAAAGTAACCAAGCAATATTCAATTACAAGAGTGTAGTAGTTCTTAAAATGAGATTGGATTTTGATAAAAGATGTAATAAAATCACCTAAAGCAAAATATATAGAAGAGCCTGCAAATCAATAAGCTCCTCTTCATTCTGAAGATGGGGGAGGCAAATCTGAGGAGTCATCATCGGTTGAAGATGGTGGAGATGACCCAAAATCAAGATTTGGAAACACTCCAGGCGGTCTCTCCCGAGGTTTAATTGATAGCAACTGAGTTGAATCACCCACCACATCAGCCCATCCATAATGAGGTTCAGCCCTTCATCGATGCACAAACCATTTCAGTTAATCGGATCTAATTATTATTCCAAGAAAGAATTTTGCTACATTAGCGACCAAACAAGAAGCATGTATTACTCGTAATATGTTTCCTCGTCCACAACAATATCCCAGCATTCGCCTGTTGTGCTCTTCCCATATTTGTGAACTTTGCTGGACGGATAAAGAAGGCCTATATGTTAATAAAGTACATAGAATATCACATAAACATATTTTTGATTTCAAGTGCATAAAGAATATGGAAAACTGATTTTTGAAATGAAGATGGATGGAACACAAATTCCTTTAATAGATAAGGTTTCATACCCATTTCCAAAATGTTCCTCTCCCCATGTTCTTGACCAACCTAGCATAAGAAAAAAATTAAAAAGTATAGTACATAAATAAGAAAAAATTAAAAGTTCAGAACGAGAAATAATTAAAAAGTTCAGTACATAAACTTAATTCAACGACACGAAGGCAAAGAAGAACAAATCTGAGTGTTCACTTACCTACCCAGAACATGAAACTCTGGGCATTAAATTTGTCATTCTACATGAGTAAATCAGTAAAACAAAGCACTGCATCATGTCCAGGACATTTGAATTAAAAAAGGTAGGAACTCATAAAATTATTTTGAGAGCTGGAGATATAGGATCAGGTATTTTGAATCATACGGGAATCATTATAAATATACTGATTGTAAATAATTCTAAAATTGTTTTTTAAAGGTGGATGCAACAAGATTTGGTTATATGATAATTCAAAATAATCTCAAACCATTCTTAAAGAAACATTTAACCAAGCTTTATAAATGCAAATTCAATTGCAATGCCAAATGGACACAAAATAGTGCATTGATAATTATCGACACAATACCCCAGAAATCCTAATAATTCCAATTAAGTTCAATAACCAGAAAAGTTGTGTGCTTGCACTTACGTTCACCACTTGGGGAAACATGCCACGTCTCACCCTGGCGAGAACCTATACCAGCAAAGAACTTCTCTTCCCACTTGTCACCCCATTTGGTTCCTAATTCAGTCTCAGCCCATTTATCTGTCCTGAGAAGTGAAAAAAGAAAAGCCAGTGAAAACTACTTGAAAGTTCTTCCAATAGGGAAGTTCTGAAGAAAATGATAGAAAGTAAAACTCTGTGGAATACTAAGATGATTGCCAAAGCACACTAGTAGATAAAACAGTAGTAACATTGAGAATTTAAACTGTTTAAGATTTCCCCAGAATTTCATGTATTGTACAAGGTCTTTTATTATATAATTGCCTGGATATGTTTACTAGTCAGAAGCTCTATTCCTATATCTACTGAGGTATGCGTTAGCTTCTGAAAGATCCTGATGCTTTCATATTCATGGCAGCCTATTGCTCAGTATTACTGCCATGCAAGCTGTATATTATTGAACACAAAATCTCAAAATATTTAAGATTTCCCCAGAATTTCATGTATTTTACAAGGTCTTTTATTATATAATTGCCTGGATACGTTTACTCATCAGAAGCTCTATCCCTATATCTACTGAGGCATACTTTAGCTTCTGAAAGATCCTGATGCTTTAATATTCATGGTAGCCAATTGCTCAGTATTACTGCCATGCAAGCTGTACATTATTGAACACAAAATCTCAATTTGCATTAGATATACGCATCTATTTCTACAGTTAAAATCATATCAATGCATGTCAAATCCAGAACAATAAAAGCTAGCTCCAGGCATATTGAAATCCAACAAAAGATATAAAATGAGAATTAGAGAAAACCATTTGAGAACAGATCCTCTCCCATCATAATGCTCTCCCCATTTCTCCCACCATGACTGCTCATTTAGTCTTCCATACTTGTGTGCCCCCTTCTCAGTCCAGCCTTTAGCATCATATTTCTCCCACCTAAGTCCAAAATTGGTAATATAAAGTGATTAGTAGATATTCTTTTCTTTCTTTTTTTTTTGGCTTAAATAATAGAATACTGCATGCATCACACTATTGCACATATTTACTATCAGCTTACCATTTTTCATACCATCCAGCATTTTCAGTCCCTGATTTTGCTTGTTTCTGTGCACTCCTTTCTATCCTTGCTAGATTACTGCAATAACAAAATAAAACAGAAATTTACAAATGCAAACTATAATCCAAGGTAAAATAATACAGAAATTTACAAATGCCAAGTATAATCCAAGGTAAAATAAAACAGTAATTTACAAATGCCAAGTATAATCCAAGTTAAAATAAAATAATAATTTACAATGCAAAGTGTAATCCAACGTAAAATGAAATTCATTTCATGCTAAGCTTTCACTTTCATTGAAATAGTTAGCCATTGGTACATAGCAAACCTCCATTCATCTTGATGGAGCACCTCTTGCCATATTTCCCACCATGAATCCCCTTCAGCATTCTTTCCAGATTTCTCCACACCTAAGAAATACAAACTCAATAGAGTCAAGAAGATTAATAAATCCAATTAAAATGCATAATAAAATAGTTATGATGACTAGTCAACATAAAGGTAAGCAATATACCTAGTTCTTTGTATCCGGTCCAGTCACTTTTCTCCCACCACTGTCAAGGAGATCAATAAAGCCAATTAAATGCATCCACCTGGGATGGTACTTAATAGGGTTATAAAACAATGCTGACGTTGCATAGTTTGAAATTCATGACATCATGTTGTCTTCAGAAAAGTTGCCAGGCATAGCCTTTATAATCACTACAACCAGTAAAGATGGAAGATGGCATCTTATCTTTTTTCGTTTTAAAATTTTTTTACTTTGGAACCCCATACTATCCATTCCCAAGTCTTCATAAATCTATTAGCGTGCATCTAAGAATTTCATTTATCAATAAGGGATTCCAATATTGAATCAGAGTCCAAATCCTCCTGAATATTACAGTGCATTCCAACTAACAGAGATAAAAACAACTTACAATGGATAAAAGGCAGTAGACTATATAAATATGTTAGCATGTCTCTCAGGTTTCACGTATCACTAAGGAATACCAGTATTGACAGATGGAAAACATAAATATGTTTGCACACCACTAAGAATTTTTTGTATCAAGAAGGGAATCCTCCTGAGAACTACAGTGTACTTCAACCAACTGATGCATAGAGGGGGGAGTGAGGGACATTGGTCAATAACATTAACCAAAATAGATGATTGGAAAAATAGTCATTTCCTAAATTTTGCACATCACTAATTAACATATTATTGGTTAGTATGGCAATTGAGGCATTCACAGTGGTTAGAGTTGGAGACAATCAAAGAGTTCACCAATCATATAAAAGGTGATTTTGCTAATTGACATCAATTTACAAAACTCGAGTTTGCTTCACTCCTGCATCAATAATACTCAAACATCCAAATAATACGACCAAAATGATTTTATACCGTTTCTTTCCATTCTGAGCTACCATCATGCGATCGTCCACCCATTCTTGTCCATCTACATCTGTACCCATTTTCGCCCAGATCTTCTCCACTTTCCCGGTACCATGTGCTACCATCTTCATTGGTGCCAGATTCATTAACATTTTCATTCAACAAGCTGATACCCCAGTCCTTTTCATTTGCAATACCAGTGTCTGTACACCATATGCGCAACATCATTTAAGCATATGACATTGGAACATCTAATTATAAAAGAAAAATCCAGCAGTCTAGGCAACCATCGTAGGTTTTGCAGGACCAAGACATATCACAATAAGAAAATAATAAGGAAAAATAATGTAGATTACCTCTTTTTGGTGGAGTGTCTCGTGACTGTGGGCCAGAATTTCTTGGGGTACAACGGGGAGAAAACTTTTCTTGCTTTGAAACAAAACGAGACCTACAATAGCATAAGACAAAGCAACATCATAAACTTAGAGAGGTTATGCCGCTTCAGTGATAGACTGAAATAAGCTTCCCTAGCCTCAGCAGATGATTGAGAGTTAATATAAGGGAACATTTAAAACTGTCCATAGATAGAAGACTCATCAGCATGCTCACCATGGTATAAAACACACACACACACACACACACACACATAAATCTACCAATACATAATTAGCAAATATCTCCTCTAGAAGTCTGCAGAATCTTCTTAAACTTATTTCCTCAACATATATTGGGAATTCGAATCCTTACTAGTATTTTATACACACTGAATTAAGCAATTTGATTTGGCTAATTAGCTATTAGAAGTAGCCTTTTTCATCTTGATAGGGGCAGTTTTGTTTAAATGAATGCCTGTCAAATATATAGCTGAGAACTGGTACTGAAATTTTACAAATACTGAAGGAATTGAACAGAATAAATACTTTTAATAGCTAATATGAGGAGTACAGCTCAGCTCAAGACATGTTGAACAGAAGTTCAGAACTGCCAATTATGCAAAATTTAGAATGAACTCCACAAAGCCAGCAAAAGATCAATACCCACCAGTCACCATTAGTAAAGAATTGATAAGAGAAGAATTATTAAAATATAACTAGAACAAGTTAAAAAAAAAGTAAAATAGAAGAAGAAGAAGATAACGTACTGAGAACAAGCAAAAGGCAATGCTGGAATGGCTTGAACACGGACTCTATGAGAAGCCTTATCGTCACTTTTCTCCGAACACTTACCCGACGCGGTCGTCCTTCTCCGAACCAGAACCAAAGAAGAATCGGAGCAACAACAACTGATTGGACTCAGACCGACTCGATCGACAATCGCGAGCCTCCTCCTCTTCTTCCTGAACTGCAAACCATAATAAACAGGAGAAGAAATGTGGAGACGACCGAGCTTGAAATGAAGCTGAGTCGACAAACCACTGGAACTCGCCGCCATAACAAAATTACGAAAATGCCATAGAAAAACCCTAAGACTGAAGAAGAAGAGGTGAGGGAATAAGTGGTTTCTAAGTGGAAAGAGAGATGAGACTTCGAGTTGTTTTTCAATTCAAAATTTGCAAAAATAAAAAAAAATTGATAAACGAATAAATTTTTTATTTATTTTAGAGAAAAATAAAACGAAAATGGAGATTGAAGAAGAAACAAATTATCTGAAGAAGAAGAAGAAGAAGAGTTTAGACGTTAGAAATTAGAAGAATTTACAGAGAGCCAGCGAGTGGAGAAGAAGAAGAAGAGAGACTGTGTGAAGATCAGATCCGTTTGCAGATTTCGGCCATGGCTGCAAATCCAGGATTTAATCATACACGTGAGCAATGAGGACCCCACTTCATTGGGGTTTTGTATCCGTTGTGCTTTTCTGGTTTTGCCAAGTGTCTTTAATTTAGCTTTCATTTTTTTTAATCTTTTTAATTTCATTTTTAAAATTTATTTTTTTTTACCATATCATTTTTGAAATTGAATATTGGATTGGATTTTGTACATAAAATCATGATTTAGGAATATTTTAATTTTTTTTTGTTTTTTTATTTTTTTTGAAAAATATATAATGAATCTTTAATGAAGTTATCCAATATTTAAAATGTGATTTGAAAAATTTTTAAAATTTAAATATTAAATTTGCGTTGAGATTAATCTAAAAGAGTTTTATATATAATTGCTAAAAATTAAAATATTACAAATTTATCAAATTTTTAAAAATTTTCAAATTGAGGAGTGTGGGTGGTTGTTCGATCTCCATTTATTGTTAATGCTCTAAGGAATAGTTTACAATAATAAGAATTTTCTTTAAAAAAAATTAAATTCATCACAAAATTTTTATTACATATATTATAGATAATATTTTTTATAAATTTATTATATAAATAATATTTTTTTATAAATTTTTAAAAATTATTTTCATTAGTATGTAAATCAGTATAACTCAATTTAATTCAATAAAATTTTAATTTTAAATTAATTAAAATTAATTATATGAATTATTTTTTTTAATTTAAAATAATTATAGATAATTTTTTAAAAAAATATATAAATTAAATATTATTTTAAAATATTTTTATTTAAATTAATTTAAATTTATTATTATTTATTTTTTAGTTATATTTATCTTTAACTTTTTTTAATTTTTTTGATTGATGTATTAGTATTTTTTTTTTTTGCAAATAAATGATATTTTTAATGAAACCCTCAAGACAAGTATTATAGGAAAAACAACCAAAATCTTTGCTGATAACAACATGGTGGAAAAAGTTTGATTCAAATCTCTGTTGGAAAGTAACTAAAAAATCTGTCTTTGTTTACTTATCCAAATAACAACTTGCTATTCGCCAGATATTCCATATGTCAACTTATTCAATGCCACATGTCTGTACATGGTGGCTTTGATGACATAGAAGGACGCCTGTTGACCATGAAATTTTTCCATTGCGGATAAGATGGAAACGTGGTGGCTGGCGTGTCAAGTAATACGTGGCAGGTAATTTGAACACGTGTCATTATGACAATAAGAAGGAGAAACTTGGGATCTCTGTTGTTGGTTGACGAGGAAACCAAAAACATTTTATCTGAGTCATGTCCTTCTGTGTTTGGATAAGCGTAATGTCACTTCATACGTATAAAGCTTATTTGTCATTGAAACTAATGTTCTACAGCTTCTGTTGAAAATTCAAAAGATTGAATTTGATTAATACCAACCACTAATACTTGCGAATATAACGTTTATAACCTCTCTATCTACAGATTAATTTGGCAAAAAGTAAACCCTTTACTTATTTTTCTACCAATTATTAGATAAAATGTATAATTGTAATTAAATGTCTTATCTAAACAATGTATAATTGTAATTATATATATATATATATATATTTCTGAATAATATATTTAAATCAAATTTTCTTGACTGAATTATAATTAAATTTAACTCACATGGTTTAAAGACTTTTATTTCTCATGAGTGAATTATTATTATTGAGCTTTTAGTTTTCTCTCTAATTTTCTTCATGTATCACTAGTTTTGTCTCAACTCTAGATCTACATCTTGGGTCGCTGGCAGCTCTAAATGCTCTTCCCTTATTAGTTTGCTTAGGTTTTTAGTGTATTTTTTTTATTAGATCTGACTTTAGATATGCTAGATCCAATATTTTTACCTTGCTTTTTCTCTCAGTATTTTGGTCATCCACCGATATAGTAGCTCGGCAAATTTCTCAAGTTTGGATTTCGAGTTGGTTCTTTTGTTGGATAAATCTTTCGATTCAAAGAGCCTCTCCGATAAAAAGTGGCCTTCCATCTTGAAGATATTTTGATGTTTTAAAATTGGCTCAAGTTCTACAGAAAAGCTTCTCTCTTGTCCAACCAGGATCCATATTTTTGGGTTAGCAAAGCTCCCCCTTGTTGCCTCCTCAAATCTTCTCTAGAGGAAGACACAATGATGATGGTTATTATACCACTTATTTTCAGCTCAATCCCCTTATTTTTAGCTCAATTACTCATTCTCATCTGAGTTATACCTTAAGTTCCTATAAGAGAGTTTCAACATCTCTTTTTCTTCAATCAATGTAATTTTTTCTGAGAAAGGGCAGGTCTTGTAGCATTAAGAACTCATTTTGCAGTATCATATGGTCGTACAGGTGATTAAGAACCCTTCAAGGGTCTCGGTATTTATTTTACTTGTATGCCTATAGGATTGAGTACTTTTTGAGCCTTGGCTTTCTGCACTGCTTATTTGAGTTTCATGATATTATTATTTCACTGATTAAAAAGAAACTCACCTAATTTCGTTATTAAATTTTGAACTAATCGTTATATAAGCCATCATAGTCTTCATTATCCATAGAGATGATGAATTTATCATTAAAACACTTTATTTTATTAATTATATATAGAAACAGTATTTAAAACTCGAATTCGTGATTTAATAGAAATTATATATCTCTCAAACTCGAGCTCAAAATTATGCATCTCTCTTTATTGAATGAAATTCTCTATTACCATTCAAAAAAGACTCAATATTTAAGAGAAAGCTATCATGTTTTTGAACACAAAACCACAAGTTGGTGTTTCTTGAAGCACATAGCGATGTGTACAGGACCAGTAATCAAAGAATTCAAGCTCTTACAACTCATCCTCTTCTATAATTTACCATGAAATTTCACTCTTTGAATTCACATACAAGTTGATTCACTCGACATAGAATTAGATGCAAATCTTTAGCACGGCTTTTGTTTTTTAACCAACAAAGAGTCCCAACGTATTTATTTGTCCAAAAAAATAACAGACAAAATTCAACTACAGCACTCGGACAAATGTAACTATAAATGCACAATGGTTCTAGCTCACCTACAAATAAAAGAATATTGTTTCATGTAGCTGCTCATTAATTTATCACTTGAAATTCACTTCCAAAAAGTAAGGCTAGAAATGCGAGGCCGTGTTTAGGAAAGGGCTTGGTCCACTGGAAGCTTGCGTTAATGTGTAGTCTATCTGTGTTGAGCCGGAATAGATTCCCCATGGTTCTCCGGCGTAATCAACAATTTAGCAGAGGAAAAAACAAATTAGAGTTGCCCAGTAGTTAAATATAGATTGATTTCACTTTTTTGAGAGGAAAGGCTTCACTGATTCTACAACTACCTGCAACAAAAAAGCAAATCATTGATGAGACGTGTTAGATCAATTTCTCAATGTAATCTCACTTCCAAAAAGAAGGGCTAGTGGTTGTGGTGCTGACGAAATCCTATAAATAATGGCCAGGAACAAGATATCAAGAACTCGTATATGTTTGGTATTTGTTGTGCACAGTTTCTTTAAGTGAAACTTGTGCAAGGTGTTTCCCAATTATATACTGTAGACGATGCTTGCCTATTCACACCCTTGCTTGCACGAAAAGATATACCTAAATAGATGCAATTCCAAAAAATGTTGAACTGAGATTTGAAAAAAAAAAGGCTTGGCAGCACAATAATCATTAAACAGCTGGCCACAAGGACTAATCTTCTCAATAAAAAACCACTGCAAATATGAGTTTTCCCACAGGAAAAAAGATCACTTCTATTTAGTTCTACCGATTATGAATGTTAATTGGCCTTACCCTTCCATCATATGATAATGATGCAAAAATCCAAGGCTCACGAGAACTCCAAGCAAGACCTGCGATTGCAGCTAAAACTTATCAGATCTAATTAAAAATTTGCAGTTGGTGATATACCAGATGGCTAGACCATTACCATAAACACTATCTTCATAATCACTGTATGAGTTAAGCAATGGATCAACTTGCCGAGTTGGTGACTCAACCAGGCTGGCAGAAACAAAATAAAACACGTAAGCAAATGAAAATAGGAAGCCATAACAAGCTTCTGGGATACAGCCAAGAAAAAGACCTTTCAGATGTCATCTCATCACCAGTTGATGTTGAAGCCAGCCACAAGTTAACAATCGAATCTGTACCACCACTCTGCAAAAGCTTATACTTGGTCAGGAAACTGCAAATATATCAAAAGAAAATACAGACCACTGCACATAATTATAAACACATGTAAAGATGCTTCCGTGCATTTTGCATGCGTGTGTGCGCAACTGTCCATGCATTTGTGTATTTGAAAGAGAGAGAAGAAAGAGACCAGGATTAGCCCATCGTACTCAGGATTACATGCAATAGCCCATGTCCTGCCAACAATTATGAACACAATTAGACAACTATAAATAGATGCCAAACATAAACCAATTGAGAATATCAAATGTACACGAACAAGAATGATATAATAGAACACGGAAGCATATGACAAAATGATTCATCAACTGGGAACATGGCAGAAAGCAATTAGAGATGCAGAATTCTAATGGAGCATGAATCTATTACCAGTGTGCATGTCCAGGAAGCTCTTTGATAGGAACCTTTGGCATTCTAAGATCCCATACGTGTATACCAGATTCCTCTTCTGCAGTAACCTGCAATATTAATTTCATAATGTTAAAAGATAGGAACAACAGTGGTACCATTGCCATAGTCAAAGCACAAAATAACATCTAATACAAGTAATTTTGACAGAAATTCTACAAACTTGAGGCAAGGAACTATAAAATATATTTACATCATTTGCATTCAAATGTTCCCATTAACAATAAGGAAGTACACTGCCACTATCTTTCAGGTAGTTTTCTTTTAATATGATCAAACATCTTAAAAGCACTCAAATATATGTATGCTTTCTCATCTACGATGTAAAGTTCACAATTGTATAACAATGGACGCATTCATCAACAGACAGAATATATAGCCATACATAAATAAAAGAAAATATCCTCATCAGCTCTAGTTTGAAAGAAAAATCACAAGAGATAAGGAATTTAAATATCATTTCAACAATAGTACATATTGGTAAACAAAGCTAAACTCTTACAAGCACATGCTTCTTCTTGGGGTCATAGTCAACGTTGTGGACATGGGCACAGTCAATTGAATTTGTTTGCCTGTAGGTATAATAATAATGTCACAAAAAATTACACAAAAGAAGGAGAAGAAGAAGAAGAAGAAGAAAAAGGATAAAGTAGGCAAAGATATCATACTTCATAGTTCGTAGATCCCAAAACTGGATTGAGGATTCACAAGTTGCTGCAACAGCATTCATATCATGTGGGTCCCAGGCTCCACCAGATAAATAATGTAACATACCAGCTGACTCCTTAGATTGTACCTAGATTTTGCAGTAACATCTGAATAAGCATCGGCATAGAATTCAAGGTACTGGTAAAGGTATATGAATTTTTTTTCACAAGTGAAGTGAACTTCATTTAGGTCATCTATTGCAAACTAGTGGCTTCCAAGAAGCTGTTTCCAGCAAGAGCCATAAGCAACAAAATGAATTCACCTGATAGCATGAGCAATCTATATATCATACTACAAACAAACACCAGAAAACATCAATGAGTCAGATTATCATTGTGAACCTCTACCTGGGCTGTTTTCTTAGAACAATCTAAACTCCACAAGAAAAGATTTTCCTCATCAATGCTAATCAGCTTATCATTTCTTCCAGTCGGCCACCACAAAATACTGTTTGATACACAAATAAAGCAAGTGAGCAGAAGGAAAATACGCAAGGCTGCACAAATTAACAAATTAATTGTGAAATACAAAAATTCAATAGACTGAAAAAAAAAGGCGGCAAAATTGAACATAAAAAACTGTAGAAAACAAGATTATCAGACAAAATTGCATGTGAACCTAATCATTTTCAAAAGAGAAATAGTTTTCAATTTTCGTTCTAAAGTGCTATCAAGCACTGACTAGTAATAGAAGTACACAGACTCACCAATTAATCTTTCCACAGTGTGCATCAAGAGAGGCAATCTTTTCCAATTGAGGAGAATTTAACTGGCCATATAACTCAGGGATCTGCCATACTGCTGCTCCATATGACTCACCTTCAAAGTTAACATAAAAATTCAACAGCTGTAGCATTCTTAATGGTTGCACAAAATGGTGAGGCAAACACGCAAATATTATCAACCAGGCATTTAATTCTTCTTGTAAACAATTAAATCACTGAAAATCAAGAAGCAATGAGGAGATTTCATAGATCAAACTTCCTATAATGCTCCAAAAATCATATAAACCGAAAAAAAAGGAAAGAAAAATGTAAAATATCATGTTTTAACTGTACTATCAATGCAACATAACAGTAACAAGCAACTGAAGCTCAAAAGCTACAATCACAAACAAATTACATAACGCAATCGAAACAAATAAATACTAATAATAATACAAATATAAGCAGATATCCGGATCAATGAGGTATACCAGTAAAGAAGACAGTGGAGAAGATACGTTGATCGAAGGGACAAGAAGCGAGGTCCCAGATCTCATTAGGATGCGAAAACAAACCTTCACATATCAGTTCAGTTCCACCTGAAGATAATCGAATCAAATGCACCTGAGAGGTCACACAGTCACAGTTTAAAAATTCAATTCATTAGACAGAACATTCAAACAAATTAAGCAAAATTAAGCAATAATTTCCGATTCAAAAAAAAAAAAAAAAGTAAGACCTCATTTTCTTCTCTGAGACTGAGAGTGCCAGTGATGAAGCTGGTGTGATCTGTGTCTGCTTTGACATCTGAAATGCATCTAGCCTGGAATGAATAATTTTAGAGAATAAAAAAAATTAGGGTTATGATTGTAAACAGAAATATATAGAGAATGAATTAGGGTTTTTTTTTTTTAATTTTAACCTGATATTTTAGACCATAGCCAATGCCTGATGATCCTCCTTGCATATTTTTTCTCTTGATAAACACTGACACCAAATTCAAACTAAAATTAGATGAAACTCTCCATTGCCAAACAGACTTGAAGCTCAACGCCTTCCTTTGAGCTGTTAAGAATTTTACTTTATTTTGACTGATTTTACTTCTTATTAATGGTTATGGACTGTTTGAAGCGAGCTGTGAGTTTGAAGAATTTCTTGAAGACCCATTATTAGGCCTGCATCGAAAAAAGAAGATGACCATGGGTCTATGGCTCAGACTTCGGATCCCAACCCAAAAAAAAATTTTGATTTTTTTATAAAATTATTAAAAAAATAAAAAATTATAAAGTTTATTAAAATTTTAAAATATTTTTAAATTCATCAAAATTTATAATTAATTTACAAATTTAACAAATTTATTATAAATTCATTATTTATGTAATCATTTATATAAATTTATTATAAATTTATTAAATATTTTTATAAAATATTAAAATACTCTTGATAAAATATAAAATTTTTTACAAAATCTGCTGAGTAGCGTAATTTAAAAAAAAAAAGATTATTTGCAATTACTCATTAAAAAAAATTTATAGTATAAAAGTTCTAAATTGGTCGAAAGTTAATATTTAGATGACATGAATTGATTTGCATTAACATAATTTTGCAATCTACTAAAAAATATGAGATAGAATGTGTATTTTTTTAAGCCATAAGTATGTGTATTTATTTAACTGTAAAATGTAAAATTAATATTATGGTCTGATGATCTAGAGCGTATATTACTTTATGATATGATAATTAAAAACATATATTACTTTTAACTAAATCTCGAATTCAAGTCTTATAGATATTTTTTCTTTCTGTATATATAATTTATAAAAAAAAATTATAATATGACTACATAAGTTATTATGCGAACGAAAAATAAAGATTATAAATGGATATTTTTTTTAATAATCTGATATATTTTTATCGTGTAATTGGCTTTTCTGAAGCAAATCATATGAATATATCTTTATATTTATTATAAATTATAAATTGTATGCCAAGATGAGGTTTGGGTTCAATTCAAAAAAAAGAGATGAAGTTTAAGTGAAATTAAATAGAATTAGCAGATGAGTTGTGATCAGGAGGGGTGAAATGCCCGCTTAAATTCAAAGCTTGCTAGTTTTCTCTGAAATGCATTGAGGCCAGGCGCCCAGCAATTAACCATATTTATATATGGGTAAAGTTTTTTTTTTTTTTTGATAAATCTATTGGTAAAGTTAATATTTTATATTTATATATAAATATAAAATAAAACTTTTTTTTTCTTGGAGTTTCAATTTATCTCTAATTCGATCAAAAACAAAAGAAGGCTATGGGCAGAGAAATAATATCTTATAGCAAATACTGATAAGGTTTTTATATTATGTAATAATATGATATACGTGCACGTACACATCATATGAAATTTTATTATTTTATGATCTTACATTTTAGATAATATTAAAAAAAATAAACAAATAAAAATATTATAATAAATTAATAATCTATTCTATCGAGTATTGAAATATAGCTAGGCTGCCTTATATAAACAATTATACAAAATCTTCTAAATTATTTTAGAAACTGTCCCTAGATCATCTCGATTCTTCAATTGAAAAATAATGATAGATTTTTAGCTTGAATTTATAAATACAAATACTAATTTTGTTATAGAAAAATGATTATTTGCTTTAAATTATCATAAGGTAAGATTTGAAATTATATATATATATATATATTGGCTGAGAATAACCGCGCAGCGGACTTTTGAATATAGAATACAGTTTGTATCTTAGAAATTTCTGTGTTTCTGTATAAACTTTCCAAGAAACCAGTCAACAAAAATGGAGGTGCAAATCATTTCCAAAGAAAATATTAAACCATCTTCTCCAACACCTCCCCACATAAGAACTTTCAAACTTTCCCTTTTAGATCAGCATATATGCTCCAACTATCCTTTTCCACCCCATGAAGAAGAACAACACCACCAACCCACTTGATGAAATCCCCAGTAGATTAAAGCTACTAAAATCATCTTTATCAAAGACTTTAATTTCCTTTTACCCTTTAGCTGTAATTATCAAAGATGATCTTTGCATTGAGTGCAATGATGAAGGTGCTTGTTTTATTGAAACCAGAGTCAATTGTTCACTCTGTAACTTCCTTGCCCAACCTGATGAAATTCTTGTGTTAAATAAATTCCTTCCTTGTGAGTTTACCATAAAAGAATCAATTATAGGAGCTTGTGTGACAAATATTCAAGTAAATGTGTTAGTTGTGGTGGAATTGCAATTGGGATTTGTGTATCTCACAAGATTTTAGATGGTTCTGTTTTAAGAACTTTTTTAATGGCTTGGAGTTCTGTAGCTAGATATGATGATAATAATATTGCAGAAATTCATCCTAAATTTATTGCCACTTCCCTTTTTCCTGATAATTATTTATCTTTGAAAAAAGCAATATTTCGCTTGTGGGGTTCTTTAATCAGAAAGGGTAATTCCATAACAAAAAGATTTGTGTTTGATTCTTCAGCCATAGCCAAACTCAAGAGCCAATCAACAATTTCAGGCCAGAAATGTCCAACTCGAGTTGAGGCTTTCACAACTTTCTTGTGGAAATGTATTGTTTCTGTTTTCACAAACTTAAGAGGATTTCAAAAACCTTCTTTAATAGCCCATTCAATGAATCTTCGGACAAGAATGGAACAATCTTTGTCAGAAAATTCATTAGGAAACTTGCTATGGATAGCTACTTCAGAAATGGCAGCAGAGCTGCCAAAACTTGGTGACTTGGTGGGTAAAGTGAGTGAAGCAATATCAAGAATTGATGAATTTGTCAAGAAAATTAGAGGGGATGAAGGGAAGTTTGTGATGTCTGAGTCCCTTAAGAAAATAGCTGAAATGCCCACCAAAGATGGAGTAGATTTTATTCTATTTTCAAGTTGGTGCAATCTTGGTTGATATGGTACTGATTTTGGGTGGGGAAAGTCTGTTTTGGTTACTCGAAATGGTTTGTCAGGTTCAATTTTTATGAATATGGCAGTTTTGGTTGAGACAAAGCTTAGTGATGGTATAGAAGCTTAGATAACCTTGGATGAACAAGAAATGGCTATATTGCAAGGTAACCAAGACCTCCTCGAATGGGTATTATTAGATCAAAGTCCTTTGCTAATTGATAATTCTCTTTTGGAGTCAAGCAAAAAATGACTACAAAAAGACTATAATATTCTCCATATCCAATTTTAACGTAATTTTATACCCATAACTCGAACTCGACCATGCGCTCCGGGTTGATTTTATTCTTAAAATCTTTGGTAGTAGTACAGTACTGAGTTGTTTTCCTTCAAGCTAATAAAAAAAATGTACTAGCATTAATTGCCGCTCTAAGGCAATTTCTGATAAGCATTATGGAAACGATGCACTTTTTGTTTTAAATAATTGTTCATATCATATTGCCAATACACTTCTTATTTTAGATAATTCATTAGAAATATTTGCATAAAGATTATAAGTTTAAGGCCTAATTATTTAATTTGTATCTTTGCAAAAATATGAGGGATTTCTTTGCATTTTCTCCCAAATAAAAAAAATTATAAAGTTTATCAAAATTTTAAAATATTTTTAAATTTATCAGCGTTTATAATTAATTTACAAAATTTACCAAATTTATATATATTTTTTTATTTTTTTAAGAAATAGCATACAAAAATACACGCATATTAATTTTATTGCGACATGTTAATTAATAGATTTATATAATTTATTATGGGCTCATTTTACAAATAATAATTTATGTAAATTTATTATTTTGTATTTATTATATATTTCATAGAATGATAAAAATACTTCCTATAGCATATGAAAAATTTTATAAAACCCGAGAAGCGTAAATTTTTCAAGAAAATTATGATTATTAATGATCCATTTAAAAATTATAATATAAAGGTTTTGAGTTGGTAGAAAATTAATATTTAAGTGGCATGCATTGGTCGAAAATTAATATTTATGTGGCATGCATTGATTTGCATTAATGCAATCTATTAAAAAAAATAATTGAGATATAATGTGTATTAACTGTAAATTGTAAAATTAATATTACAGTATGGTTGGATCTTTTTTTTGTGGTAGATAATATGGTTCATATTTAAGTCAAAATCAAAGCCTTATTTTCCATGTGTTAACGTCAAATTGTTTCTGATCTTAATATTAGTATACACATTAATAAAGAAACATACAACAAATGAATAATTTTTGGATTTTTTTTACAGATTTAAATTTCACAATTTTCCAAGAGAGACCTTGCATAGATATATCAATGCACTACAAAGATTCATCATATATAATACACTGATGTTATCCTATGGGCACCAGCTTCGCTGTAAAAGAAAATTGACAGTGTGCCTATTACCATCCCCGCCAGAAAAAAAAAAGACACAGTTAGAAAGAAAATTACTTCAGCTATAATAGCTCTTTCCATCTCTTTTTTTAACTTCTCTTTCAATTTTTGTTTTTAATCTGCCGTTCTATGTTTTCTATTTTCACAAAGAGGCTTTAATAAATACTCCCTCGAGCAGCTGAACATGCAAAATTGGACATAAAGCTCAATTGTATTTCATGGCAAAAAAGACAGAAGGCTCAATGAAAGATCACATCTTCGACTCAAGGCCCATACCTCAACTGATGAAAAGGACACTGCGTCGGTGCTCCATTGATCAAAGGATGTTTTCCCCATCTATCCTAGCAGTGTTATATATATAGAAGGTTAACAACACTGGCAATGTGCAGCTGCATGATGATACAAGGAATGGAGTTTTGAAAGAAATCAGTTGGCGTGGCAGAACACATGAACCACAGTTAGTCAGAGACAATTTCTTCCAATTCAGGTTCCTCTGAGTTGAATCCCTCGTAATCTAAACCTGTGCCGTTAAATGGATTTTCTTCCTCTAGAGGGCCTTCTTGATCTCCATCGTTATCAGGATCAGGCAATTCTAGTTCATCATCAAAGTTTGGATCCTCACTGGTGTTATCTTCTCCAGTTACATTATAACCCTTACCAAACTTTCTAGGTGCTGAATCTTTCTTTGTCTTGGCCCCGGAATCTTCACAGATACAGGTATGTGGGTTCTCATGAAATTCTCCCCGGCCTGGCCTAACCTCCTTTGGCTCCCCCATGAATCCCCGTTGATAAGTGCGAACCTTAGATGCAAATGCTTCCCATGTCATGTTCGCTTCGTTGTTCAAGAACAATCTATATAGTTTTTTAGCATTAGGACGAATAGTAGGTTTATGTCCAAAGTACTTCCTGCAATTTTAAGGGAACATTGAAAATTAGTCACAGGTGGCAGGAAACGAGAAATGAAGAATAAAGACGACAAAAGTTTCAATCAATTACCTATGTCCAGCCAATATTCTAGCCATATTACCATTGTTGTTGGTAACAAATACATCACTCTCATCGCAAACAATAAAGTCAAGTGCAGCCATTCTGGAAGAAAAAGAAGAAAATTGTTTCAACTCCTCCTTGCTGGCTATAGTCTCTTTAGTATTGAAGTTTGGGAAGAGTGCTTTCAAAGGAGCCAATGATTCTTGGCTTCTGTATACTTCGCCAGAGGCCACATAAATATGAACATTGCTGCCATAGCCCAATGCCCTCAACATGAGACCAACTTCCTTCGGGGTAAGTGGGCATTTTCCATGCCTTCTTTCCTTTTCAGGGTTTTTCACCTGCACAGAGTAAATAAAATAAAACATATACTTCATTTGCTTTCCACAGTGCAACAAAAAAAATGTTCAAATCAAATTAACAGCATCTAAAATTAATTGGGCTCAAATTCAATATAAGATATCAATAATGCTCTTTACTACAAGGGTCTCAGCGTTTTATATAAAAATAAATAAATAAATATCTGCAACTTTACTACAAGAACTTGCGATAAATAAATATCTGCAACTTTACATATTACTTACTGTTAGAATTAATTTAATTGTATCATTGTATAACATAATTTGGCTAGAAAACACTTGGTCAAAAGTCAAAATAGTTATCAGTATGTTAATTAGTTATCACATTAGTTTCTTCTCTGTTATTTTTTTTGACAATTAATTAGGCAGAAATACAAATAGCACATGAGCTGTCATTTGCTGCCAATTTTTACAACTGATAGAGAATATCCAGAAAGGTTCCACTATTCTCTCTTGTATCTCCGTACTATCATTCTCTGTAATTAGTTCCCTCACTCCTCTTTTTTCTCTCTTTCCTTGAATTCCACTCTTTCTCAGAAATTCTTATCAACTAAACACTCCATAAGGGCTTGGTGACCAGGGATGCTAGCACATGGATATAAAAGAAAGGTTTCTAAAGATTTGAACGCTAAATTTGCAGTGAATGCTTAACATTTAGGTTTTCATTCTTCTTTCTCAACCACAACAATTACACCCTTAATCCCAAGCTAGATGGGGTCTACCACACGGATCACTTTCTCCTTCTCTCTAAAAAATTTAAATTCATTTTTTACAATAGATTAATTTCAGAGGATCAAGTCACTTGAACCTTACATGTAAAGTCTTCCACCTCCTTCGTATTGCACCCAGTTCTTCTCTCTCCTGATCACCGCCACCATAATAGCATCCGGAGAACGCCAACATATCAGGTTCAAACCTGTAGTAAGAAACATTTATTCATGTAGAACAAGCGGGCAATTACAATGCAATGAACATAAGCTTCAACATTGTGCACACTACCAATCCAGATGTTTCAAAATACTATGCTTTGCCTCTTATGCCATCATCCTATCCTTGGAGTTTGAAAAATAAATGATGTAATTAACACTTATATATGCATGGAAAAATTATTGGGTTTTATATACATCCATTATCCTCTGAAGCAGCCATGCAGGCACACGTCTGTAAATCAACTGGAGGCTTTTATGTGCATATCAACACGATTTTACATATATCTTCAATTATTTTGTGCCAGTGAGATCACACTCACAACTCACAAGCAAGAATGCCTGTCCGTGAGGGGAAAAAAAAGGTATATATCTTCAAATATGGAGATATCAGTTGACAGGTTTTCTTGATGAATTCAGGTTGCGAAAGTCAACTAGATGGCTAAGCCTATGGACTAAAAGTATGCAGTAATAGGTTCAATCGACGAGTTAAAATTAAATGACAGCTATATATGGTGAAGAAATCATTACAAGTAGACAAAGGTAATTAAGAATCTGACAGCCCTAATGAAACTCAATCAGAATACCTCAGGTGCAAGGCAATATAGTGTTTGCTTTTAGCTCTCATCCTCTGGACTAATGTCTTGCCCATTTCAAGAATAGAATCAGTAAACTTCAAAGCGTGGTAATTAACTCTACATCTCAACTTTTGCAATTGTGTATCCAACTTGTTTGCAAGCCTGTAATCAAACTTGGTGAGCTGAATTGCCTGCAACACAATCAATATTAGCAAGGTCATTTCTAAAATAATAAACTAGTCCAATAATTAAACACAAGACAAGGTGTAATGACACCAACTATAGGAAATTAAAAAAATTAATCCATGATTTTCAAATGCCAGTATACCTAATTTCAAGGTGCATACAAGGAAAAAATAGTATTAACAAAGAATTTTGGTTTCAGTACATGTGATTAAGAATGCTTGATTGTGGATGTAGTTTTAAAACCCCCCAAAAGAATCATAAAACAATCAAATAAAAAAGCAAGGCTTATCTATAGATACAAAATTGAACCTATTAAACATTTCATCAACCATTTCAAACAATTTCCCACCATTTTATAAGCATTCCCATCTTTGGAAGCAGTTAAATCCATTCACAGAACTGACTCCAATTTACCACTCAACCATTCATGTATCTCCTGATTTATTTGACCAAATAACCTTATGGTCTAATAGGTGAGACGAGACAAAAAACATAATAAAGTTGAAGCTGAAAGATAAACTGACAAACTCTGTTAATCCCGACAGCTAGGTACAATCCACTCTAGGTACAAATGATGATAATAGGACATATACAAAAACAAACAGGACAAACATAATCGATTTATAGCATATGAAAGTAGAAAAAAAATAGTGGAGAACCGAGAACTTACATGCCTTTTCAAGAGAACAGGTAAAACACGAGTTTGATAACATTTCTCACTACACTTCCTCGGAACACGCATGTTTCGTGGAACCCAAGTTTTCCCTCCCTTTTTGGGGAGACTTTTTATGATTTTGACATCATTTGATAGAGAAGATATGAACCAACCAACATCAAAAATGTCTGTAAAATTACTGCACAAAACAAAGTGGAATAATGTTATCTCATGTCGCAAGAGTTAATTCCTGTAAAATACTTGATTCTTTTCAAAGATTTGAGCAGTTAAACAAAATTCCAGAAAATCAACTTGCTAAAAAAGGTGGCACTGTTAAACAAGATTCCAGAACATCAACTTGCTGAAAAAGGTGGCAGCTATATTCATTTCACATCCAACCTTGCATCCTTCCAAAAGGATTTCTGGTCCAGCTTTGGAACAACAAGAGTAGCATTCAGAATACGGGCAGCAACAACAGCATCAGTAATCTGTGAAAGTGTGCAATGAAACCTTATATCAAACACCAAATTCAACAAATAAGCTATAGCCAGGATGCAGCAGTGACAGCATAATATGGTCCAAACACCCTAGCCAAAAATAAACCTTTAGGCATGAACACCACTAGACACGATGTTACAGCTAGCATCATTGAAATGATTGCTTTAAAAAGTCTCAGCAACCAAACTGATTTGCTATTAACTAGCAGACAGAGCCATTAAAATTATTAAGGGACTTTTAACACCAGACAATCAAGATAGATTACTAATCATTGGTACCATACATATAATCACCCTAACCAGATGTCCTAATTTAAATCATAAAGAAAACAAATATCCAACATACGCATTACTAGAGAGCTGAAATCAATCTCTTAATGACAATAGCTTTATTTTAGTGAGGTCTTGCAGCCTCCATCAGCGAAAGAGTTTCCCAGTTTGTTTTTTGGCTATGTAAAGAAAACTCATTATTCTTGTGTCGTTTTTACAGGATTTATTACTAAATCAACCAAATGATTGGGCGCTGTAACTGAAAGAGGGACTGGGTGGGGATCACATGCACACCAGGCAAAAAGTGTAATTCAGGTAATAAATCAAGCAATCCATTCGCTGTAAAGTAAAATCCAAGTCAATCATATGTGTCCGCTTTTATTAATGCATGTAAGTTACGCTTTTGTTCTGTTCTTCAATGACTTATAAGACAACAAATAAATTCATGTAGTTTCTCTAAACTGAATGGCTTTGTTTGTATTCAAGGTTTTGGCACACAGACAAAACTGGCAAGAGAAAAAAAAAAACACTAGTAAAGCAACAGTACAAAATGGTAACTCAGAAAGATACCCCAGTCCTTTGTTGATTTAAGCCTCCACTTGTAGCAATCAGCAAATATCGATTACGTTGGGTAATGGTGTCAGCATCTGTGGCACAATTAACCAAGTTTAGCTTAAAAGTGTTTAATTCTTATATACGAAGCTTACAAATTGCAAAACCAACAACAAAAAGC
The DNA here is from genome assembly GCA_947685225.1 of Garcia nutans. NCBI lineage: Eukaryota > Viridiplantae > Streptophyta > Magnoliopsida > Malpighiales > Euphorbiaceae > Garcia > Garcia nutans. The sequence goes on from CANTUV010000039.1 coordinate 59,856,553, forward strand.
AACAAATACAACCACCAGCTACATTAATGCTTTTTTAACTGTAAGCTTCAAGTTTGTTGTTACCACTTCTTCAAGCAAGCATCAAGTTCGGATAGAGTATAAATATACAAAAAACAATTATGAAGAGAAATGATATACACACTTGCAAAACTCTTGCTTGCATTACTGCATCCATAGTAGAATTTGGAATTTCTTGAGGTCCAAATATCATGATCCGATCTCCCTCCACCTCTCTAATGCACCAAAAAATAGTAAAAAGTAAATATATATCAGATCAAGCAAGTCACGATCTCAAACAAAAACCTAAAAATTAGCTCCAGAAAAATACGCGCACAATAACAAATTAAAATTCAAAAATGAAACCCTAACCGGAACACGAATAACTGGTTTTCCAATCCCAACATCAGCACCAGTATTTGACTGAAAAATAAAAAACAAACAAATAAAATAAGTAAACAGCAAAGCATCTAGAATAACAATTCGCGTGTGAAACATATATGTATTTATCGATTATTCAAATGTAAGCAAAGAGCAATACTGATAAATAGTAAATGTAAATACCGAATAGTCTTGGCGAAGGTGGTGAAAGCTATCGGATTCATCGATAGGAGGCGGGATGAGAATGGAGAGAAGACCAAAGAGAATGAGAAGAAATCCAGAAACAGCAGATATCAAAGGAAGTAGAGACCGAAGACGGCTGTAATAGTGGTGGCGCCGCCGATAAGAAGCCATTTGCGGTGGTTGCACGCTACTCTCCCTCTAAAAAAGTGCGTCCGGCGAGGGAGAGGCGAGTTTAGAACCATAAAATGGATCTGTTTCAACTAATGCTCCTCCATCGTTGGATGGATAAGGAGAAAGGATAGAACCAGTGTAGTTTTTCTTTCAATAGATAAACGACAAGAACGTTGCGAACCAGCAGAAGAGAGAAGAAACGAAAGATACTGTGGACCGCCTAATTATTAAAAAAAGAGAAAGCCCTGTAACCCTGAGCTGGCTTATGCACCGCCGATGTAATTTATTCTATTTTTCATCATTCATTTTTTTTTTTGGAATATATTAAATGGTGTTACATTTATACTGCAAAAAAATTTATAAATTCGACCCAGTTTAACCAATTAACTAATTTGTCTGTATTAAGACTTTGGTCGATTTAAAAAATAAGTCATAAATGAATTTGATTTTAAACAAGTACGGCTGATAAAATTCTTTACACTCGATTTAAATACACGATAAAATATTGTAAACAGCTTTGCTGCCACAATTCAATTCACTTAAATTCAACCTTTTGCCATTTCAATTCGTCCCTGCAAAGTTAAACAAAAAAAAAAATCAAGTGGGTATGGTTGAATAAATTTAAGTAATTTTTCGTCTCAATCTAAATCTAATTGACCCTTTTGTAATTATATATATAATGATATTTTTATTATATTTTATTTTTTTATATGATTAAATCATGTCCAATTAAATAATATTAAAAATAAATTAAATACAAAAGTTTAATATTAATTCAACTCATTTAGAAATGACTCCAATCTTATTGATCAAAAAATAATTAATTTCGATTGAAAAATATAAGAGATTTAATATATAATGGTTTGGTGTTTTTAGTGTCTAGTCAAATTCCGTAAAAAAACATTCTTAATTCGGCTAAATTTGATTAATGTTATGTCTTAATAATAAATATTATTTTTTTATTAAAATGTGTTTATTTTTATTAGAGTTTACATAATAATTTTATAGCTAGGACAGTACTTGTATATACATGCAATATTAACTAAAAAAATTCAGAAAATATGCATTTTTTCAATTTTTTACAAATAAAAAAATCATCAATATTTAGTCTATCAATACAATTATTCTAAAAATAAATTTATATTATTATTAATATTTAATTTTTTATATATAATATATAATAACTAATTATTATCAATATAGATTTTATAATCTTATTTACATTCTCTAAATAATAATAATTTTAATATTTAAAATATTAATTTATATTATTAGATAAAATTTAGATAAATATCCTATTAATTATTTAAAATTTTAAATTATATTAGCAGATAATAATTAATTGTTATTAATATTAAATAGAATATTTTAATTTATTTAAATAATCTAAATAATCTAAATAAATATTAATTAATTATTAGTTTGATAAATAAAAACTTAATTTAATATTTAAAAAATATTTATATTATACTATATGGCATAATATTGTGTTAGTGCTCTAGGATTTGGTATATAGATTTATATAATTTTCTATTAATTATTTTGAACAGTGATTATAATAAATTTTAATTTATATTTTTTTGAACTCATAAATTTTAATTTATATTTATTAATTATTATTATTTAAAAGATGTACATCGGTTATTGTTTTTTTTTTGCCTTGGATTATTTAGATTAGATTCCATCGAAATGTCAGAATGGCCTTTCCGGATTATGCTTGGCTGTTGCCTGTGAGCGGTAAACCAAACAAAAAGCTAAAATACAATCACGTCAATAGCACGTGGATGCTGTATTTTTATTATTCTTAATTAATTAATGAGAAATTAAAATGTTTTGCCATTAAATTGTTTTTACTTTAAACTTGTTATTAATATTTATTTAATTGAATTAAGAAAATTACTTAAACTTGGAATTTGATGTGCTCTTGTTTGGAATTTGTAAAAGTTTCATTTTTAGTTAACATTTCTACTTTAATTAAGTTGAAAAGTATAATTTAATTTAATTTTCTTTAATCATTGTATTGTATTTGATAATAAAAATATTATATGGATCAATTTAATTCGAATTAAAAGCTTTTTATGTATTAAATGTATTAAACTAAATATAAAATTAGAATAGTCATTTCTCTAATATATTTAATGCATAAATTTTTTTTGATCCGGATTAATTTAATTCATTTAGCATTACTCGTTTGAAAATACATATTATTAATATAATATTTCTTTCTTCCAATTAAAATTATTTACATAGATATTCTTTTGATTTTATAGAGATTTATTATGATTATTTACTTTATTAACAAATATTAATTTGTATTCTAATTAAAATAAATTGCATAGAAAAATGTAATTGTGTTAATAGATTAATTTGTTTTGTAAGTTTAAGAAAATTAATTGATTTAATTCGTTAGATTTTCTAAAAATATGACATGTTACTTTTATTTTTGTAAATGTTTTATAATTTATGAAAAAAAATAAAAGATTTTTATGTTAGTTAAATATAATACTAAAATAAATATTTTTAAATATATTAATATTTTTGTATAATATACTACCTCCGTTTCATTAACATAGAAAAAATAAGATGAACACAAAAATTAAGAAAATTTTATTTTTTCCATCTCTATTAACTTAAATACCCCTAAAAAAATATCTCTCAAATTAAACTTTTAAGACAATAATATAAATGATATTTTGTCTCATTTTACTCTTCAAAATTTACCTAAAATGACATATTTTTTATATAAAAAAAAAAAATTTTTCTATATTAATAAAACGGATAAAGTATTTAATTATTTTTTCTCAAACGGAGCCCATAATTATTAATTATTTGTTAGGACCGATATGATGAGTGCCTAGTCCGGACTGCAAGCCCATTCAGTTGCAGAGTCCATAGGCAGCATGGGACGGCCTCCTTTTTTTATGTCTTTTATGAACTGACCTTTTCATTTTTAATGATCTGAATTTTGGATTACTCTATTAACGCGTGCAGAAGAGATGTTCTACTTGGCTCATACCACATAGATCATCTATCAGGTTTCCCTTTTTTTTAAGCAGTAATTTTTTTTTATATATTTTTAATATACTTTTTATTTTCAAAAGAAAATTATAGACAAAATGAACAATGGCTTCCTTAAAAAAAGAAAATAGAGAGACATCTCTAAGCAAATTCAAACTTCTGCTAATAGGAATTGCATCATGTCAATAAAAAATAAATTATGAGAATTAAAAGCTCAGTTAGCTAAGAATTCATTAGTCGAATTAATTTTATGATAAATATAAACATTTTAATTACAATTCAGAAGCTCTCTAATATGAAAAACTAAAACATTATAGACTGGTTGAGAATGAATATTGTATATTAGTAGATGTGCAACACTTTGATTATTAATTTGAATACAATATTTTTGTAAATTTATATACCAAACTTATTTGAAACACTAAAAAAAAATCGTATAATTTCACATAAAAATTATTGTAACTATTTAAACGAGTTAACAAAATCTCTAAAAAAAATTCTATCTACATCTTGAAAAATACCTCTTCATGCAAATTTTTGAAACTTATACAAAAAAAACTCTCAAATTTCAATAATTATCACATTTGAATAACTAGAAAACCAATTGACGTTAATGAGATTTGAAAATTAAAATATCTGAAAATGAATTTATAAAAGTAGAGTATTATTGAAATTGAATTTTTAAATCTAATTAGTTGGGCCAATGAATATTAGACACTAGTGAATGATTGACTATTTCAACTACCATAATTGTTAAACATTTCAAATTAACAGTTGAAAAATGAAACATACTGCATTGAGTCTCAACAACTAAACTAGTCCAAACCAAAACGACTTCCAATTTATCTATATAATAATAATAATAATAAAAAGAATTGGAGTTGAATTCTTTTTTTCTAGTAATTCTTTTAAATTTAAATTTGTGTGAATTCATTTTACCAATTTAAGTTTATACAAAATAAATTTGCCAACTTTTTGTTTATTTTTATGTTAGTATTCTTTATAAGTTGACCCATATATATTTTTTTTATATTAACGTTTAAAATTATCAAAATGTAATATTTAACCATTGTAAAATGATAATAATAATTTGCATGTATCAAAAGCAACTTTATTAAATTTTAAAATTTAGTAATAAAGTAATAAATTATGGAATAAAATTTAATATTATAAACTAGCATAAAAATTCAAGGCATTCATGAACTATCTAATCTATTCATCTCTTAACTCAAATTAAAAAAATATTATTTCACATTAATAACAAAATTTTATAATAATAAAAAATAATATTAAAATTAGAACGATCATTTAGATTTGATTTTATGAAAGAGTTTTTTGTAAATCCATTTGACTATCACTTTTATAATTTTAAATGAATAAAAAATTTTTCCAATGAGAAAATTTCAATATAAAACCTCAAATTATTATTTTAAAAAATAAAATCACTTAAAAATTCATCCAATTAACATTTTTTTATGAAAAATATCTAATTTTTATGAAGAAAATTTGAATCACGTTGGGATTAAGATAAATAGAGAAAAATGGGAAAGATTTTATTTCGTTTAACAAATCATTTAAACTGCTACTATTTTGATGGTCTCCAAGCCACTAACATAGTCAACGGCTCTACAATACTGATACGTAGCAAATGAAGCAATTTTAACCGTCCGATAAAGGAAACACTCCAATCCTCTACGAGCCACCCCTCCAGTTAGTTGTAGGATGGAACTGCACACACCCTTTTCCCCAAAAACGAACCCTCATCCATCACAGAAGACCACCTGAAGAAGCTTACTTCACTAGGGTAAATGGCAAGATTGTAAAATAGCATTAGCTTTTCTGGGAAGTAAACTATGTTAGCTCAGATGAATTCGTTGGCTGTGAAACCCTCACTTTTTGTATCTAAATTATCTTCTTCTTCGTCTAGTTCTTCGATTCGTTTATCTGGCCGACCTTCATTGAGTTTTCCAAGAAAGACGAAGTATATTATTAAAGGAAGGTTAGCTTTGAGAATTAGAGCTTATGATTCTTCTTCCAAGGGTGATTCTGCAAGTGATTCTGGTGATTCCAAGCCCCCCAATGGCACTCTGGTACTTGTTACTTAAGAAAAATTATTTCTTTCTTTATTCTCTTAGATTTTGTATGCATATTTGTTATTTAATTTATGGTTGCTTATGTTTGTAACCTTTATGATTTCGTGTTTGTGTGAATTATGTGTTTTGTTTGGTGAATTCGATTGACCAGTGAATTTGTAATGGTGGTCAATGGAAATAATGAGACAAAAGGGCAGAATTGGCTTTGAAAAAATGAATGGAATTGAAGTTGATTTCAATCAAGACATCTCTTTCCAGTTTCATTTTTCGGTACCTATACATAATTTAATGATAATTTGAGAAAGAATGCTTTTTTCTTTTTTCACTAAATTCAAGCGAGTCAAATACCATGAAAATTTTGAATTTTTGGATGCCAAACTATAATCTATTTCAGTTCATTGCTTGCTTTTCTATTGATATGCTTGAATTCCTATTTTCAATAATCTATTTGATAAATTTGCAGCCACAGTCAAGGAGAGAAATTCTACTGGAGTATGTCAAAAATGTGCAGCCAGAGTTTATGGAGCTATTTGTGAAAAGGGCGCCACAACAGGTTTGAAATTTCCCCCTCCATTTGATTTGCTGTCACAAATTACTCTCTTCCAGTTTACTTTAAAATGGCAGAAGGAGGCCTTAATTTTCCATGCTATGGTGCTGTTTGTGGACAATTGGATATCAAACATCTATCTTCTAAATCACTTGTTTAGGTGGTCGAAGCAATGCGGCAGACTGTGACAAATATGATTGGAACGCTACCCCCACAATTCTTTGCTGTGACAGTTACCACTGTAAGTGTGTTGGATTGTTGGATTTTTGCGGCCTTCATAATATGGAGAGATAATAAGTTTATACTTTCCGGGGTTAACAAGAATCAGTTTGATATTTGTTTTAGGTAGCTGAAAATCTTGCACAGCTCATGTATAGTGTCATGGTGACTGGTTACATGTTTAAGAATGCACAATTCCGCTTGGAATTGCAGCAAAGCTTAGAGCAAGTTGCTCTTCCTGAGCCTGCAGCACAAGATAAAAAGGTCACTTATTTTCTTTTGAAGTATGCTGTTAAATCTTGAATTTTAATGCTAAGATGATTCCCGTATAGTTGACATTTTTATATTCATCTATATGCTCCTTATGCTAATTGTGTTGATGAAAAGATTGATATTTTATTTATTTATTAGTCTACTTTAAATTGCACTATGAATTGCTTCCTTGTAATTTTATTTTGTTGCAGGAGGTTTAGGGGGGCTGGTTTTTAGCAGTATATAACTAAATGCTATTACTGTTACAGGATGTGCCAGATTATGCTCCCGGTACACAAAAGAATGTGTCTGGTGAAGTTATCAGGTGGAATAATGTTTCTGGTCCTGAGAAAATAGATGCTAAAAAGTACATTGAATTACTTGAAGCAGAGATTGAGGAACTCAATTTTCAAGTTGGCAGAAAATCTGCAGCTGGACAGAATGAGTTGTTGGAGTACCTCAAGTCTCTTGAGCCCCAAAATCTGAAGGTAAAGCTGGTTATAACCTTTTTTTTATTGCCTTTGTTGCTAGTTACAATTCACGGATGCCCCAATATGCAGCTGAGATGGTGTTAACAAAATTAATCATTTTGGGTCACTGTTGTTTGTCCTTGTGATTGCATGCATTACAACTCCTATTTGTTCATTTATCAATTCTCAAAGCATCTTTTACTTAAATTTTTTGAAATATAGTTCACTTGCCAAACTCCGCCTATACATGAGTTTCTTGTGTATAGCCGGTCTCAAGCCCGGGTAAAGGAGGAGGGTTGCGGCAGGTGACAGCCAGCATAAAATTTTTGTTACATCTTATGATATGGATTCTAATAATAATATCGTTGGGGCGTTCCCTACTTGCGATGCGCTACATCGGAGCCTGAGTGTAGTGAAGAATAAGCAATGGTGTAGGGCGTTTCCCGAATGCGATGCTCTATGTCGGCGCCCAGATATGGTGCATAATAAACAAGGGTTCTCACATCATGGACGGGTGTGGGTAAAGAAGTTAGTCCAAAATACGAATAATAAGAGTAATACGAGAGATACATGTTTAGATAATCGTAAAAGATTTTATAGGAAGAAGCATAAGAAAGAACAATTAGGGAGTAAGATCAGAGTAGGAACTTGGAATATTGGATCTCTTACAGGTAAACTGAGAAAACTTGTTGATACTATGGAGAGAAGGAAAATTAGTATTGCTTGTATTCAAGAGACTAAATGGGTTGGAGGGAAAAGTAAAGAAGTTGAGAATATTGGGTATAAAGTGTGGTATACAGGTACAAATAGAAGTAAAAACGGAGTAGGTATAATTTTGGATCGGAACCTAAAGGAGATGGTTGTATCGGTGAAAAGAGTAAGCGATAGGATTATTTCAATTAAACTTGTGCTCCAGAATGAGACCATCAACATAGTTAGTGTATATGCCCCTTAAGTTGGATTGTATGGGGAGAGCAAACAAAATTTTTGGGATGATATGGATGAACTTATGCGAGGAATTTCAAATGATGAAAATATTTTTATAGGAGAAGACTTAAATGGACATGTAGGAAAAGACAGAGTAGGTTTTGAGGAGGTACATGGAGGGTATGATTTTGGAATTAGAAATGAATAAGGTAAGAGTATCATTGATTTTGCTTTAGCCTATGGTTTGATTCTGGCGAATATATATTTTATAAAAAGGGAATCACATCTAGTGACCTTTAAAAGTGGGCAAAATAGAAGTCAGATTGACTTCATACTCACAAGAAAAGCCAATCGAACTCGGTGCAAGGATTGTAAGGTTATTTCAGGTGAGGCTTTGACCACTCAACATAAGTTAGTGGTTTTCGATATCAAGTTTAAGAGGTTGACTAGTAGGCCAAGGAGGAACAATAGTCCTAAGATTAGGTGGTGGACTTTACAAGGTGAAAAACAATTGTTGTTCAAGGATGAGTTGGTCAAAATTGGAGGGTGAGAGGACGATGTGAGTATGTCATCAAATGATATGTGGATATGCATGTCTACAACAATTAGAGGAGTGACTAGAAAGATTCTTGGAGAATCTAAAGGGTGTGGACATCCCTCGAAGGAGTTTTGGTGGTGGAATGAGGAAGTGCAAAAAGCGGTAAGAAGTAAAAGTGAATGGTATAAGAGTTTGCCCAAGTGTAATAACAATGATGCTTTTGAGCAGTACAAACAAGCAAAAAAAGATGTTAAAAAGGCAATTAGTCAAGCAAGAGCACAATCTTTAGAGAGTTTGTATGAGAAACTTGGAACAAAGGAAGGAGAAAAAACTTTCTATAAATTGGCTAAGATAAGAAAAAAGAAATGTCGTGATTTAAACTAAATTAAGTGCATTAAAAATAAAGAGAATAAGGTTCTGGTTCAAGAAGAGGAAATTAAGGAACAATGGAAAAGCTATTTTGAGGAACTTTTTAATGGTAACCATAGCGATAACATTGAGAGTTTAGACGTTAGGCAGGAGAAAAATGTGAAATACACTAGACGGATTAGATTTTCGGAAGTTAAAAAAGCTTTGAAGAGGATGAAAGTTGGTAAAGCCTGTGGACCAGATGAGATACCTATTGAGGTTTGGAAATGTTTGGGAGATACAGGAGTTACATGGTTGACATCTTTGTTCAATAAGATCTTAAGTACAAAGAAAATGCTTAATGAATGGAGAGAAAGTAATTTGATACCTATTTTTAAGAATAAAGGAGATATTTAGAATTGCTCAAATTATAGATGTATAAAGCTTATGAGCCACACTATGAAATTGTGGGAAAGAGTTGTGGAACACCGTTTGCAGTTAGATACTTGTATCTCCTCGAATCGGTGTGACTTTATGTCTGGTCGATCAACTATGGAAGCTATTTTTCTTATAAGAGATTTGATGTAAAAGTATAAAGAGATGAAGAAGGACTTACATATGGTTTTTATTGACTTGGAAAAGGCGTATGATAGAGTCCCTAGAGAAGTTTTATGGTGGGTCCTAGAGCGTAAGGGAATATCTATACGATATATCCAAGTCTTGAAGGATATGTATGAGGGAGCTACCACCAGTGTCCGCACCGTGGGAGGGGATACTAAGGATTTTTCCGTTTCTATTGGATTACACCAAGGTTCAGCTTTGAGCCCTTATCTTTTCGCCTGGTCATGAATGAGCTAACAAGACATATACAGGATGACATCCCTTGGTGTATAATGTTTATAGATGATATTGTATTAATAGATGAGACTCAAGCAGGGGTAAGTAAAAAATTGGAGTTATGGAGAAGCACTTTGGAATCTAAGGGTTTTAAGCTAAGTAGGACTAAGATTGAGTATATGCATTGTAGATTTAATAGCGATAATAGAGAAAGAGGCAAAATTATTTTAGACGGAATAGCAGTGTCTCATAGTACTTATTTTAGATACCTTGGCTCTATTCTTCAAGAAGATGAGGGTTGTGAAGAAGATGTAAATCATTGGATTAAAGCTGGTTGAATGAAGTGGAGGGGTGCTACAGGAGTTCTATGTGATCGAAAGATGCCAATTAAATTAAAATGAAAATTTTAACGCACTGTAATACGGCCTGCGATGATGTACGGTAGTAAGTGTTGGGCAGTAAAAGGACAACACATGAGTAAAATGCATGTTGCGGAAATGGAGAATGATAAGATGGATGTGTAGTCATACTAGGATGGATAGAATCCGCAATGAGTGCATTAGAGAAAAAGTGGGGGTAACACCTATTGAGGATAAAATAAGAGAGCATAGATTAAGATGGTTTAGCCATGTGAAACGAAGACCTAGCGATGCGCCTGTTAGAAAAACTGAACAAGTTAGAGTAGATATAGTTAAGGGAGGCAGAGGTAGGCCTAAAATGACTTGGTCAAAGATGGTCCAAAATGATCTTATGATGTTACATCTATCAGAAAAGACAACCTTAAATCGTATTGAGTGAAAAAGAAGAATCCATATAGCCGACCCTAATTGACTTGGGATTAAGGTTTTGTTGTTGTTGTTGTTGTATAGTTCACTTGCCAAGACAAAATTTGAGGGTATTTACTTTCAGTCACCTCTTTGCTTTCTGCTTTGCATTCATGAATGAGGTAACACTTGGCTTTTTTTGTTCAATCTAACTTCAAATTGAATGTTTATGGTTCTCCAGGAGTTGACAAGTAGTGCTGGAGAGGATGTGGTGCTTGCAATGAACACCTTTATTAAGCGACTTTTAGCTGTTGCAGGTCCAGAACAGATGAAGGTTTGCTTTTTTATTGAACCAAATTGGATTTATTTCCTGTTTGATGGATTTGTTGATCCTATATGATTGATAAAATAGCTAAATTTATTGGACATGTTTAATTCAGCCAGACTCATTAAATTTTCAAAAAAATCTTTTTGCTTAGTGCTTTATTGCACTTCTCTCTTTGACACTACTAAGAGCATGATATGACTTAATTTCAATGAAGAAAACTGCTTGATACTAGTGCAGAACAACATACCAAAGAATGAATTAGTCAACTGCCACAGTTCATTGAGAAGTTTCAAAACTATGGCTAAGATGGCTTATGCAAATTAGACAGTATGTGGCTTTCAAAGAAATAAGGCATATCCCCTTGGTTTGATTTAAAGAATAGGTGTTTTCCATGATTGGGATGTCTTCCCAATTTAGATGGAGTAATAAGGTGGATTTTGTTGAACCTTTAAAACAATCTCTTTTGAGAACTTCACTTCTTAAATGTTTTCTGCCTTTTCTTATTCTTGGTGCCTCTTTCCTCCTCTCTGAATTAACAATTGGTTTATCGCTTAAAAGTTCTGCTACTCCTGGGCGATGATTGGAAGCTTTTTGCATTGAACATTTCACAAAAAACGAAACAGGTTGATGAAGTAAATTTACTTATGCTGGTCTTAGGATCTTCATAATCAATTGGCACTTGTTTTTGTTTTTCTTGAACTTGGAATTTTTGTTAAAACAAATTTCAGTTTTAATTTCTTAAACTTTGTTTCTGGGCACAGACAAGTATTACAGAGACTAGTGCGCCAGAACTTGCCAAACTTCTTTATTGGCTGATGGTGGTTGGGTACAGCATTCGCAACGTTGAAGTTCGTTTCGATATGGAACGAGTACTTGGGACACCTCCAAAGCTTGCAGAGCTACCTCCAGGAGAAAACATTTAATCACTTGCGTGGAAGTACCAATAATACATGTTACGATAAAGTTCGAGCCCAGTAACTTAGTGCTGGATTTAATATGTGATGAGGCTAACGTGCAGTTTTGTTCTCACATGGAAGCAGCAAAAGGCTAATTGCAGGATAAACTACCTGAAAGTACGTATTTTTGGATGCTACTCTTTCTTTAGTATAGCAAAATTTATTGAGGATTTCTGGTAGAATAGCATATTCTGATATCTGAAACCGGTGAAGATTCTCGACATATTTTATCTCAAATTTGTCACTAATGAAAACTTTTAAGTTTGGGAACTTGATGAATTGAATTACTTTTTTCCTTATGGTTTGAGCTAGATGATGAATTTATCTTTGAACTAATTTGTAATGAAACTTGTTATCCAAAAAGTGCACTAGGCTTTTCAGGATAAGAAAATCCAAATGGACAATGCCCTCTCAGTTGGCTGGAGCTCCAAAGAAATGTGTCAAGACCCGCTTCCTCTCCTTACGAATTTTGGCTTCCAACAGTCAACAGATCCTGACCAGTCTAGCAGTTAATTGTAGTTTCTCATTGTGGAAGCTACAATCATTGGGAAAGACGATGTCTACCTTGTGGTGTCATTATTTTAATCGTTTGAGAAAAGTGAAAGGTGCTTGCACACCCAATCTCAATCACAATGTGGCGGCCTAGAAAAGAAAAAGAACTGTCCCCTTGTTGAGTAGAACCTCTTTTTTAGAATTTTTTTCTTTACCTCTTAATCTTCTTGGATGTTCCCTGAAGAGCTGGTGGTGACGACATTGGGTGTCAATGTTAATGAATGGATTTCTAGTTATTAACCATTACATAATATATAAAATGTTGTAGAGAAAAAATAAACTAAGAATCCTCTTATTGTCTCACATCCATAGTTATCAACGCAGTGCTACAATGTTCATGCTTTTAGGTTTTAAATAGCACCCATCAACTAGCCTAACCACAACAACACACTGACAACCTACGGATACTTGAAATGATTTGAGAGCAGTACCCAAAAGAAAAAAAAAGAACAAAAATGGAGATTGAAATCATTTCCAGAGAAAATGTGAAGCCATCTTCCCCAACTCCACTTGAGAACCTATAAACTTTCCCTTCTGGATCAGCTTATGCCTTCTGCGCATGTTCCCATCATCTTTTTCTACAAGCTAATCGATCAACCTAACAATATTCCTGTAAGATTACAATGGCTAAAGCAGTCTCTATCACAGGCCTTAACTTCGTTTTACCCATTTGCTGGAAAAGTCAAGGATGATCTGTACATAGATTGCAATGATGATGGTGTTTCTTACAATGAGGCCAAGGTCAGTTGTTCTGTATCAGACATTCTTGGAAATCCTGATGGTGAAATGTTGCTGAAGTTACTTCCTTGTGATTCTTACATGGAATCATATAATTCAGGAATTGGAATTCCTGTGGCAATGATTCAAGTTAATGTTTTTAAGTGTGGTGGGTTTGCTATTGGGACTAAAACTTCACACAAGATTATTGATAGTCCTACATCAACTTCTTTTCTGAAAACTTGGGCGGCCATAGCTCGAGGTTCAGGGGATGAACTTGTGAAGCCTACTTTCACTGCATCTTCTCTGTTCCCACAAAATCATTCTTTATCAAAAGACACATCGTTGGCTATTTGGTCTTCATTGATAAAATTTGGCAAAGGTGTAACGAAAAGATTCGTGTTTGGTTCTTCAGCTATAGCCACGATTAAGGCCACAGCTGCCAGCTCCAAATTTGTGCAGTACCCAACTCGAGTAGAGGCTATTTCAGCCTTTATTTGGCAGTGCAAGATGATTGCTGCTAAAGCAAGACATGGTTCATATAAACCATCTGTTTTGTCTCATACAGTGAATTTGAGAGGAAAAAAGAATACCCATTTGCCTGAAAATTCAGTTGGGAATCTTCTTTGGATGGCAATTGCAGAATGCAAAGCAGAGGCAGAGAAAGAGTTGCAGCCTTTGGTAGGTCTTATAAGAGAATCTATATTGAAAATTGATGGTAATTTTGTTCAAAACTTGAGTGGTGAAGAAGGGTTTTCTAAGACATGTGACTGTTTGCAAGAGTTTAGTGAAACATATTCTAACCCAGAAGCTGATTACTTGACATTTAGCAGTTTATGTAAGGTTGGGATTTATGAAACTGATTTTGGGTGGGGAAAGCCAATTTGGGTGAGTCCTGGTGCAATAAATGGACCTGTTTTTCAAAATCTAGTGTTTTTGTGTGAAACAAGTGATGGTGATGGAATAGAATCGTGGCTGACTTTGGATGAAGAAGACATGGCTATTTTGGAAAATAACACTCAAATCCTCGCATTTGCTGCTATGGATCCAAGTCCTCTTCAATTATGTAATTAGTTTTTTATTCAGTCTTGAATCTATTTATTAATTAGTGCTGAATTTGGTGTGCATTTCATCGGATTAGAAATTGATTGTTTTGATGGATACAAGAATAGAAATAGGAATAGAAACATCCATGAATGAAGATTACATGTTTTTTTTTTTTAATATTTTATAGAAAAAGATGAGTAACTCCTTCAATATGCTTCTGTTAATCCAAGTCCTTTACAAGTTATGTAAATGCTTCTTTAATAACAACATGAACATTGAGAGTAGGAACGTTCAACCCAATTTAACCCGGTTTGGTCTGATTGAATTGGGTCGAATTTTAAAAATTATGGATTGAATTTTGGGCTTCTCATTTAAAGTTTTAGATATTTGGAATTAAAATTCAGGCTTGAGGAGAATTATCTCAAGTTAAATATATAATATATAATATTTTTTATAATATATAATATATAATATATATTATAAAATAAATTATATTTTATATAATTAATTAATATATAAAATGTTATACATGCCGCACATATATACGGTATGTGCTGCAAATTTTTTGAAAAAAAAAAGCAAAAAAAAAAATGATGTCCATTGGCCCGACCCACCCAAAATAACTCAGTATGTTATGACTAAGGTCGGGCTACATGTCTAATTATATGACTCGAAATATAGAGGGTGTTTCTCAAAACTTAAAAGTTGGTCAAAACTGATTATAAGCAGTTTTTAGATTATAAGTTGTTTATTTAAGTGTTTCTGAAAACTTAAATAGTAGATTATAATTTGATTTTAATCAGTTTTTTAAAAGTTGAGTTTTGCTACTTTTTTTTAATCACTTATTTTTTAAGCAGTTTTGACCAATTAAAAGACCATACTATCCCTACCTAATCTTCAATATTCTAAATTTGTCCGCCCTATACACTTTAGTTTCCATCAAAATTTTTATACGTTTCTTCTTAAATAAATTTTATTATTATTATTATTGCAAAATAAATTTTGAATTGACATTTAAAAAATTATTTTTATACAATAAATAAACTCAGGGACAGTTTAGTCATTTTGACAGTTTCTGCAATTAAAAACTGATTATAAGCTGATTTTACAGAAACATTTAACTGATTATAAACTGATTATCAGCTGATTATTAACTAGTTTACAGAAACGCTTAACTGCTTATTTTTAATCTGATTATAATCTAAAAATCACTTATTCACAATAAACTGAAAAGCTCCAGTTTTGAGAAACACCCTCATACTCGGACTGAGTCTAGGGCTAGAGATAAAACCGTTCCATATACACCCCCCCTAATTGAGAGGGCAAACAAGAAAATCAAGTAAACTAGAAATATTTTAAAAATTAAAATGGTCAAATCTATCATATTTAATTCAAAATTCTTTTTTAGTTAATTTTTTTTAAATGAATTCAATAACCAGATAAAATAAAGGTGTTTCTTCAATATTCTAAAAAATAAAAAAATATTTAAAAATATTTATTTTTCTTCTTCTATTTTAAAAATATATATTTTTTTAATTTTTAATTTTAAAAATAACTCTTTATAGAGTAATATTTTTAATATATATTTAGTATTCTATGTCAAAAGGTATGCATAGAATTATATTTGATATATTAAATATATATATATATAAGAATATGATATTTTAAAAGAAAAAATTTAAAATATATTATACATTGTAATTTTCTCACAAATAAAATCTTAAAATATAAGGTCTTTTATAGAATTATCAAAAAAAATAAAAAAATAAAAAAATTTATTAATATTTTTAAATTTATTAAAATTTTATATTAATTTAAAAATTTATCACATTTATATAATTCATTATAAATTTATTATATATTTATTTACATATGATAAAGCTACATAAATATCATATGTATAATACCCATATAAAAATTAAAAAAAATGTGCTGAGCTTAATTTTTTCTAAAATATTTAACTTAGCCGCCTGTCACTGTCAAGTCTCTCTATCACCCGGTTTTTCTAAAATATTTAACTTAACCGCCCTTCAGTTTTTATTTAGCAATACTAATAGCCAAACCCTAAAACTTTTTACTCAGCCACCGCTCGCTCTTAATCTCTCTTTCATTATTGGTCAACTTACCATTACCGAAATTGAAGCTACAAATTTCTTCTTGTTCCTTTCTCTATTCAGGAATTCAGGTTTGTACCTCTCTACAATTTTCTCCTAATGTTCCTTTCAATAAGGAATTATTTTTTTTAAAAAAAAAATTAAATTTTTCTTAATTTTTTTTCAGCAAAAACACGCATAAAATCATTGCAGCCATTTTCATTCAATTTTTTTTAATCTTTTGTTTCTTTTATAATATTTTCCCCTTTTATTTTCGTTAAAACCGATTTTTTTTTTGTTACTATTCTGTTTTTAATTATGCCTTTTCGGACCGGATCGATGGCCGGTTCCCTTTAGTCGGTCTGTCCTGTCGTCCTGTTTTTAATTGATAAAAAAAAAAAGCTTTGTTGAATGTTGACTAAATTTCTTGATTTTCAAACTTCAAAGCTCTAGTGCCTCTTTACCAAGTAAGTTTCTTGATCTTCAAGTACTTTCATGGCCTGAACTCTAACATCTATGTATATATATATATTATAAGCAAAGCTGATTACTGATAATTATCTCATAAGCTGCTTCCAGCTCGAACCTAAACGAGCTTTTTTGTCCAGTTGAGCTTCAAGCTTGAGCAATTTGGTTGATTTACAGCCCTAGCAAAAATGGAAGTTGAAATAATTTCCAAAGAATGCATTGTACCCTCTTCACCAACACCTTCTCACCTCAAAACGTACAAACTCTCTTTTCTTGATCAGCTTTCACCATCCATTTATTTCCCAGTAATCTTTTTCTATACAAATAACACAAACCTTGCAAAAAGATCAGAACTTTTGAAGAGTTCTTTATCAGAAACATTGTCTCGTTTTTACCCACTTGCTGATAAGATTAAAGACAATCTTTCCATTGATTGTAATGATCAAGGAGTGTTCTATCTAGAGGCAAAAGCTAACATTTCTCTATTTCAGTATCTGAAACAACTAGATTTAGCTTCAATGCATAAACTGATGTTATGCAGGAATGTTTTGATGAATGGAGCTGCTTCTGCATCTTATTTTGTTATGATTCAAGAAACTACATTTTAATGTGGTGGGTTTGCTATTTGTCTTCTTGTTTGTCATTTATTCTGTGATGCAACAAGTGTGGCTTCGTTTATAAAAGATTGGGCTGCAACAAGTTAAAGTAAATCTAGCAAACAAATTCAACTTCTACAACCTTTTTTGAATGCTTCATCTCTTTTTCCTCGTAATACTCCCTTCCCAGAGAAAGCAAGTCCTATTTCGACTTTGCTTGAGTCTCTGATTAAGAAAGGAAAGTACATAGTAAAGAGGTTTGTGTTTAGTTCATCATCAATTGCTAGTCTTAAAACAAAAGCAACTAGTTCTTCAAGTTTGATGAATGCTAGTCGAGTTGAGGTTGTCTCTGCAATTCTTAGCAAATCTCTCATGGCTGCTTTCAAGAGCAAAATGGGTATTGACAAATCTCTTGGAGTCCTCTATAATGTGAATCTGCGCAAAAAGGCTATGCCTCCATTGCCAGATTGTTCATTGGGGAACTATATACAGTTTGCAGGTGCAGTGTTCACACTTAAAGAAAATGAGTTGAGTAGTTTAGTGAGCAAATTAAGAGAAGGAATAAAAAAAATTGACAGTGATTTCGTGAAGAACATTCAAAATGAAGATGGGTTCTTCAAGTTTTGTGAGAAGATTAAAGATTTGGAGGATTTATTTTCTAATGGTGGATCAATGGAGCATGTTGTGTTTAGCAGCTGGTGTAACTTTGGTTTATATGATATTGATTTTGGCTGGGGAAAGCCTTTATGGGCAACTTGGTTTTTAGCATCAGAGAATTCAGAAATGGATGAAACAACTCAGTTTAATCTTAATACAATTATGCTGTTGGATTCAAGAACAGAGAATGGAGTAGAAGCTTGGGTTTATATGGACAAAGATGACATTGTCTTCCTGGAAAATGACAAGGAGCTGCTTCAATATGCTACTGTTAATCCTTCTCCTTTGGAATGTTGAGATTTTTTTTATTAATTATATACGGGGAGAAGAGCACAATACTCAAATTTAAAATTTTGGTGGAAGTAATATACGTTTTTATTCACCAAGTTATACATTGATAGTTGAATGTTGAGATTTTTATGTATAATCAGGGGCGTAGAAATAAATATCAAGGGGCTAAAATCAATTATTTAGGCCTTTTAGAAATTACTTTCTAGACTCTTTGCATTCCATGTATAAAGAGTTTTTAATATAATTATTTCATTAATAGTTTAATTATATTTTATTGATTAAGAATGTATAAAAATTTTGAAAATTATCTCTAAATAAAGCCTCTTTCATTAGCTTGGCCCCTTCCATTAATTGTTCTTTTGTCCCTTTTTTTTTCTCTTAGTCTATATTTGGACGAGGTTAATTAGAGGTATAATTGAATTTACTTTAATGAAAAAAATGAGGGATAATATAAAAGAAATTTACTTTGAATTATTTTTTATTATTTAATAGTTTAAATAAAAAAGGAAGTAATTTTTTTTTTAATTTTAATAAAGAAAAAAAGGTTAAAATAGTAATTTTACTCATTTATATAGTTAACTACTCCATTTCTCTCTATTTTAGTGATAAATATTTTAAAGATTGGAGAGAAAATTTAAAAATTAAATTTAGTTTATTTTATTATCTTTTATTCTACTACTTATTACACTAAATAAGAGGAAAAAAATAAAATTATATTTAGATTTTGTTTGGATGAATGATAATATAATTTATTAATATTTGATATACTATTATATTATATGGTATAGTTTTTTAAATAGTATTTATTATATTTAGATGTATAATATAATACAGTATTGTTAATTAAGTTGTTTTTATTTAGTTTGAAGGTATGATATGATTGTTAAAATATTAAAATAATTAAAATGTTTTTAAATTAAAATTGATATTAGTTTTAATTAGAATTAATAAGTAATTTTAATTTTTTATAATTAATAATTAATTTTTATTTTTATTTTTTATAATTAATAATTATTTTTTATTTTTTATTTTTTTATAATCAATAACTAATTTTAGTTAAAGGTATACACATAAATATTAAAATTAATTAAATATATAATAAATTATTTTTTAATAATATCAATTTAAAAAATTATAATAAAATTAATGCATGAAAAATAACTAAAAAAGAAAAAATTATTAAGTTAAAATGTTACATTTAAAATTTAAAATAATAATAACAGGTATTTTTGAAATAAATAAATTTAAATCATGTGAAATTTCAAAAAGTGACAAAAGAGTAAGATATTAAAACTATGACAAATCATACCATTATATTAAAAATTAAAACAAACATAAATAAAATAATACCAAATCATGTCAAACCATAAAAAACCATCCTACTTTCTCCTCCTTGAACTTCATTTATTCTCAACGAAATATAGGCTTAGATTCCTAAAATAAAAATATCTTTTTATTTTTTATTTTTATATTTTATTTTTGAACTCGCCGCCACAGCCGCTCGCTCTCATTCCTCTCAAGAAAACTAGTCTCTGTTTCTGTATTGAGAATTTCAGGTTTGTACGAGCTTTACTTTTCTTTTCTTGAATATTTTATTTTTTTCTTTTTAATGTCCTTTATTCAAGATTTATTTTTACTTGATGCTCAAGTGCTGCTTGTTGACCAAGAAAATTTCTTGATTCTCAAGTAATTTTATAGGCTGAAGTCTAACATCTGATAACATCTATATATATATATATATAAAGCAAGAACTGAAAAAGAAAAGGAAATTGAAAATGGAGGTTGAAATACTTTCCAAAGAATGCATAGTACCTTCTTCTCCAACACCTCCTCACCTCAAAACCTACAATCTATCCCTATATGATCAGTATGCACCATATATCTACTCTCCAGCCATATTTTTTTACCCAAATAATAATAAAGACTGCACAAACCTTTCACAAAGATCAGAACTTTTGAAGAATTCTTTATCAGAAACATTGTCTCGTTTTTACCCACTTGCTGGTAGGATTAAAGACAATCTTTCCATTGATTGTAATGATAAAGGGGTATGCTATGTAGAGGCAAAAACTAATGTTTCTCTCACTCAGTATCTCAAACATGTAGATATAGCATCAATGAGTAAGTTGATGTTATGTGGGAACCCTTTAAATGTAGCCACTTCTACATCTTATCTTGTTAAGATTCAAGAAACTGCATTTTTATGTGGTGGGTTTGCTATTTTTCTTCTTGTTTGTCATTTGTTCTGTGATGGAATTAGTATGGTTTCATTCATAAAAGATTGGGCTGCAACAAGTTCAAGTAACTCCAGCAAACAAATTCAAATTCTACACCCTTTTTTGAATGCTTCGTCCGTTTTTCCTCAGCATACTCCAGTCCCTGTGGAAGCTAATCCATTTACTTTGATTGGGTCTTTCCTTAAAAAAGGGAAGTATGTAGTAAAGAGGTTTGTGTTTAGTTCATCAGCCATTGCTAGTCTTAAGAACAAAGCAACTAGTTCTTCAAGTTTGATGAATGCTAGTCGAGTTGAGGTTGTCACTGCAATTCTTAGCAAATCTCTCATGGCTGCTTTCAAGAACAAAAAGGGTATTGATAAACCACTTGGAATCCTCCATAATGTGAATCTGCGCCAAAGGGCTGTGCCTCCATTACCAGATTGTTCATTGGGGAACTATATACAGTTTGCAGGTGCAGTATTTGAAGAAAATGATGAGTTGAGTAGTTTAGTGAGCAAATTAAGGGAAGCAATACAGAAAATTGACAGTGATTTTGTGAAGAACATTCAGAATGAAGATGGGTTCTTCAAGTTTTATGAGAAGACCAAAGAGTTGGAGGATTTATTTGCTAGGCCAAGATCTCCTGGTGGATTAATGGAGGAGCTTGTTGTGTTCAGCAGTTGGTGTAACTTTGGTTTATATGATATTGATTTTGGTTGGGGGAAGCCTATATGGGCAACTTGGTGTCTATCATTAGATTATTCAGAAATGGATGAAACAACACAGCTTAACCTTAATACAATTATGCTGATGGATTCAAGAACTGAGAATGGAGTAGAAGTTTGGGTACATTTGGATGAAGAAAACATTGTTTTTCTGGAAAAAGATAAGGAACTACTTCAATATGCTGTTGTTAATCCTTCTCCTTTGGAATGATCGATGGGTGATATAGTTGGTTAATTTGGTTAAATTAAGCAAGAATATGTTATATAATAATATTAATTGAGAAGCTTATTCAATAATTCAATTAAAAAGATTTATGATATTATATGTATAATTGTTTTAAATGCAAATTACATCTTGCCATTGTAAAATCTCTCTGGCCGACTGTATAATTTTTTTTTTTAAATCTTTGATATTTTTGTAATTTTTAGTCAAAAAACAACTGCTATATATGCCCTACTTAATTAATTAAATCTCATCCAATTATGATATGAGAGTATATTCCCCATTAATTTTTATTTAGCATTATAAGTTGCAAACTTTATCTATATATATCCAATCAAGTATTGAGTCAATAGTAGCAGAGTGACAAAGTTGCAAATTTAATGAAAATGGAGATTGAAATTGTTTCAGAAGGCTGTGTTATACCCTCTTCACCAACACCTCCTAATCTCAAGACTTACAGAATCTCATTTCTTGATCAATTTGCAAGTGTTGTCTACTTCCCCATCACCCTTTTCTTTCCCAATTATCAAAACACAAACTTCACTAAAGATTGTATCTTGAAAAGATCATTACTTTTAAAGCAGTCTTTATCTGAAACGCTGTCTCGTTTTTACCCATTTGCTGGAAAGATCAAAGATGAACTTTCTATTGACTGTAATGATGAAGGGGTTTACTATGTAGAAGCTAAAGCCAATGTTTCTTTATCTCAGTATCTGAAACAACCTGATTTGATTGCATTATTGTACAAATTGCTGCCAAATATGCCAGCTTTTCATTTTCCTAGTTCAGGATCTTATGTTGCTTTGATTCAAGAGACTACCTTTTCATGTGGGGGTTTGGCAATTGGTGTTTTAATGGCGCACATGATTTGTGATGGAGCTGCTTTCTCTTCATTTCTTAAAGGTTGGGCTGCTACAGCTTCCAAGTCTAGTAATGGAATTCTTTACCCAAATGTTGATGACCCTTTAATTTTTCCACAAAATGATGCATTTCCTAAAGACGCAAGCATGATGGGTTTGTATGCTCCATTTGGGAAAAAAACCAAGCTTTGTACGAAGAGGTTTTTGTTTGATCCATCAGCCATTGCATGTCTTAAAGCTATTGTAGTCAACTTGGGTGTGGAAAGTCCTACAAGAGTTGAGGTTGTTTCTGCAATTCTTAGCAAATGCTTAATGGGTATTCTCAAATCAAGATCAGGTTTTGAAAAGCCACTTGCAATCACTCATGCTGTGAATATGCGTAGAAGAGCTGTGCCACCATTACCAGATTGTTCAGTGGGGAATTGTGTAGCTATGACACCTGCAATTTGTAAACCCAGAGGAGAAGCAGAGTCAGAACCAGAATTCTTGGCTCGCTTAGTGAGACAGATGAGGGAAGCAATAAGGAAAATCAATGGTGATTTTGTGAAGCAATTACAAGGTGATGAAGGGTATCTTAAGATTACAGAGATTATAAAAGAGATTATTGGGCTTTCTGGTAGGTTGGACTTAGTTTTAGCTAGTGGATGGTGTAATTTTGGTTTCTATGAGATTGATTTTGGATGGGGAAAGCCTGTGTGGACTGCTAGTGGTGGTTCATCAGATAATTCTGAAACTTTGTTCACCAATACATTGATTTTCTTGGATACAAAGAACAGAGGAATTGAAGCATGGGTATATTTGGATGAACATGACATGCTTCAATTAGAGAAACATAAAGAGCTTTTGCAATATGCCTTTGTTAATCCAAGTCCTCTGAACTATAATAAGCATTAATCTTCAACCCCATTGATATGGTTACTTGATCATGTTGATTTAACTACACATCAATTATAGAATAAGAAGAGGCTTCTGTTTAATTTCCTCTATTTTCTTCTTTTCTACTTCTTTTCAGAGGAAAAAAAGATTTCATCTTTCATTTTCAGCATAACAAAAGAAAATTCTCTTTGGATGGCAGGAAAGTAGTGGAAAATAAGAAGAAAAAAAAAGGGTTTCAAATTAAGAACAATAACCTTTTCTTATCAGCAACATTATTTTATTTACAGGTCATAAAAGCAAGGTTTGGAAAAATCATTGTACCAAAGAAAAATGGATTTCAAATTGATTGGCCACTTCTCTTTTGTAATATATTATAATACAAAAGCAACTTTCACAAATTGAATATCAACCAGCAGCTTATAATTCATAATACAGTAAAAGCAAACCCCACTCCATAAATGATTTTGCGGATAGTTGTTTAGTGGTCCTGCTTAGTAATAAATCAATAATTCATAATACAGTAAAAGCAAACCCCACTCCATGAATGATTTTGCAGATAGTTGTTTAGTGGGTCCTGCTTAATAATAAATCATGATAGCTAATTGGAATTGAAACGGCTGGTTGATGTTCGAAATGTGACAGCTTCTGTTCTGTTCTACTATAGTGTATATGGATTTTATTTTTTAAAATATTACTCCCTCGCTCACTTTCTTTTTGGATCCGTATTAAATTATAAATCACTTATTATTTTAATATATAAATTAATATATTAAATTTTTATAATATCATTATTCAATATTTTTTATAAAATATATTTTATAATAAAATAAATATATATAAATTTAAATTTTTAATAAAAATAATTAATTTTTTTAATCTTATAAAAATTAAAAGTAAATTTATCTTTATTGGAGGGGAGAGTATTATAAAATCTGGCAATAAAATTTTACAAGTTGGGCTGCAATGCCTACTTTTGTGTCAATGGACAGCCTAATATTCAATTTGATTGGCTAGCCTCTAATTTCTTCAATTCTTATTGGGAAAATTACACAAAACACGCCATTCTGTTTTGCTTTTCAATTGTACGGAGGTTAAACTTTTTTTCTTCAAATCTACGGCACGCGTTTTTTTTTTGCCCTTTTGAATTTCTTTGCAACATTATTTTTTCTTTTTCTTTTCGCTTTTTAATTTTTAATTTATATTTATATATTTTTATTCATAAATAATTTTTTTTAATTTTTAATTTTATTATATATATATAAAAAAAATATATATATATAACACAATACACATACAACAAACAGTAATATATTTATAACATATATATATATATATATAATGTCTGCAACATATCCACAATGTTGGTGGTAGCACACCAAAATTGAAAAATAAAAATAAAGAAAGTCAAAAATGCAAGATGCCTAACAATGAAGAAATTATCAAAAATGTGAGGTGAAAATGGGAGGTGCCTAATTTAGCCTAATTTTCACCTAATTTAGTTTGACAATTTATTTGCATTTGAAGCCTATAAATAGGCTCATTCTCTCCATTTGTAAATACACCAAGCAAACACAAAATATAGCTTAAGGAGAGCTATAGGTTAAACACCAAGTAGTTTATATTAGGAATTAGAGAATCAATCTCTTGGAGTTCCTTGGAGTATAAATATTTGGGGTTGTTTTGTGGGTGTCGGTTAGAAAAATATTTTGTGATTTGTGGTTGTAACAATTTGCCGCATAGTGAATATTTTTCTTGGTTGTCGTTAGACAACGACCGTGGTTTTTCCCCATTCGGGAGTTTTCCATGTTAAATCATTGTGTTTTATTCTCTTTAATTTCTCAGTCATTATTTATTATTTTCTCATTTTTTTTTGCTTAAAAACGGTCCGAGGGCGCGGAAAAATAGCGATTCTGTTTTGCTTTTCAATTGTACGGAGGTTAAACTTTTTTTCTTCAAATCTACGGCACGCGTTTTTTTTTGCCCTTTTGAATTTCTTTGCAACATTATTTTTTCTTTTTCTTTTCGCTTTTTAATTTTTAATTTATATTTATATATTTTTATTCATAAATAATTTTTTTTAATTTTTAATTTTATTATATATATATAAAAAATATATATATATATAACACAATACACATACAACAAACAGTAATATATTTATAACATATATATATATATATAATATGTCTGCAACATATCCACAATATATATACTTTAATTAACTAACTTATAAAGACTAAAAGACACATATTTATAATATATATATTATAATTAAATAATATATTAAAATTATATAATGTATAAAGGCTAAAAGATAATATATGCACAATATATACATAATATATCTATAACATATATTCAATATATCTAAAAAATATAAAATTATATTATAAAATGATATTTTTAAAATTTTTTTTGAGAAATTTTTTTGAATTTATGTTATTTTTTTAAAGGTATTACTTTATAAAGTAATATTTAGAATAAACTCAATTTATATATATATATATATTTAAAAATTTTATAATATATATAACATATTTATAACAATATTTTTTTAATATTATAAATTTTTTATATCAATAATATTTTTGAAAAAAATTTTGTATTTGTAAGTAGCTTTGTGAAAAACCCATTCTTATTCATGTTTTCAACGTTCTATTAGGTTAAAGCCCTTGTGAATTGCTGCTAACCTGGACATAGAGCTAAGCTTAAATTTTAAAAAAGCGAAATTTTTTTTAAAAATTCGGCTTGTTGGTTTATAATTTTCTTCACTGATTAACACACTCACAGCCAGATTCTATATGTATAAAAAATGGCATAGCACGTGCCTTGTGGATATTTATAAAGCTAGATGAGGCGTTGATAAGTCGCAGGCATTTATTCCGTGAATATAAAATAAAAGCGTTGTGCCACCATTTGCTATGGTGTTTACACTTTGCAGACCAGAAGCATCAGAATCAGAATTCATATGGTTCCTTGCAATAAGGTATATATTATATGAATTTGATAAATTTTTAATATTTCTAACTCTATATATACTATAGAATCTGATATTTAAAAAAAAAAAAACTGGGTAATTTATAACATTTCTCGCAAATTTAAGTGTACTTAGATGGATGAAATTCTTCTATTTGATAAGCATTAATATACTCAGTCCATTGATTTAACAATTTAACCATGCTGGTTAAACTAGTAGCCCAATCATTGAGTCCTTATTTCAATGATTAAGAAACTTAAGAACAAGTGTTCAAATCTCGGCAGTCCACTATTTCTCCAAGAAACCCTGATGTTAAAAATAAACAAATAAATAAATTTGGCCTCTGTTGCAAAATATATAATAGAAAGAAGAGGCTTGTTTTTCTTGGGTCTTCTTTTCAATTCTTGCTTTTTAACTACAGGGGAAAATACTTTCATTGTTAGCATAATAAAAAGGGTAGGGAAGGTACAACAAATTCATTAAATACCAATGCTTCTAATTTCCTAGTAAAAAATACCAAATTGGAATTGACAATCTGAACCAAAGCTTCATTCCCACAAACAACAGCCACAGCTAGCTTGTGTGTTTCAGAATCAGAATAGAATTGAGGACCATCTACTGCCTGATCAAACATCAAGAATTGGGAACCGATGATCCTGCCACTTGGGATATGCACGTTTATACAGGCTCATGCAAACTGTATCATGCTGCTGAAGAACTCCATTGAAGGTGCACTTCATCGCCCCTGAATAGAAAGCATATATCAATAATTAACTCCATAATCACCATCAAGACATAAATAAATGTCCCATATTTTAACAAGTATCAGGTGGTCATTCACATTATCTATCACAGATGCAACAATTTTCAAAGGTTGATGCATCATCCAACCAGATGGTTTATTCAATGAACAGGGCTTGTGACCAATTCGAGTTTAATTTCTTAAAGCCTCTTCATTTTTCTTTAGTTAGGAACCACACTGAATGCCTACTTGATCAATGACAGATAACAAAAATACAACATTACAATTTCTGATACCCTATACAATATCCACTTTATTATTTTAGCTTCTCATGAATGTTTTATGCAACATTACAATTTCTGATACCCTATATAATATCCACTTTATTATTTTAGCTTCTCATGAATGTTTTTAAATGTTTCTACTTTCTACAGGTTCCATATGATATTATATTTCAATAGCATGAAACAACAAATTAAGGTAAAATGAATGGTAGACCCAGAAAGCTAAATGTCAACATAATATTTTACCCTACAGAATGAAAAATAAATTCAAAAAAGACAGAAAAAGCACCATACCATGTGTTCCAACAGGTTCCTTAATGCGACCACGGCGACCGCATTTGGTCCACACTTCCACAGGCTGCAAGCACAAGTGAAATTCCAATCACTTTAAGATAAACTCTCTGAAAAGCCTGACCTGTCATTCATGTAGGGAAAAAAAACCGAAAATGATGTCTCCCGTGGAGATTGCCTCCCTTACCTTGAACCATCTCACATCATCTGGGTTATGGAACATGTATCGTACTGAGGCTTTCAATTTTGACACTCGTTGAGGATAACTGCATCAGAGAGTTCAATAAATGAGAAAATCTGAAATATTCAACTCTGGATCATAAGGTCCACTTCAAATTTTAGTAGTGACTAGTTTCATGTACAAGTAGAAAATAAATTTATAGCATCTGCTAAAGACATAAACTCACTGATGTAGACGAAATCATAACCTCTTGAATCCAATCTTATATTTTCTCTTAAAGATTGGATTCAAGAGAGTTCAACAAATGAAAACATCTGAAATATTCAACTCTTGATCATAAGGTCCACTTCAAATTTTAGTAGTGACTGGTTTCATGTACAAGTAGAAAATAAATTTATAGCATCCGCTAAAGACATAAACTCGCTGATGTAGATGAAATCATAACCTCTTGAATCCAATCTTACATTTTCTCTTAAAAATTCCATTTTTCTTCTTTATTCTTCTCTCCAAAGTTTTTATTAATAATTGAGCCCAACATATATGGATCTTTTTTGAATTGAATAAGCCTAACATATAAGGATTGAGCAGCCTAATAGAGAATCATAAATGACTTTGCATCTGTTTATGGACTTGCTCTACCACTGTTTTAGTACAAAAACAACTTATTTACTCAAAACAAAGTCAATCCTTAAAATTTGACTCCAGTCAAATTTTAAAGACCAAATACACGATCTGATATAATCTGACCAAATTGGCCTTTCAACTTTCTAAGTAATAATAAAACGATATTATTTTAATTTCAACTTTGACTTGCAACTAGCTTTTTAGTTTAGGATAAAATAACAAAAGTACAGAAATTAGGGTAAAATTGCAAATGCGCAAAAAGGTTAGAATTTTTTTTTAATTATTGTTAAGCATGTGTTACTCCATTTCAATGAACCGACAGAAATAAAAAAAAAGGTCAGAAAATATGAATGGGAGAGAGAAATAGCATACCCAGTTAATATAATCTTTTTAAGTATTATCCTGTCTGGATCAACACTTCTCAAGGAACCAACAGCAGCAACAGTGGGAGCAGCACCTCCTTCTCCACGCTTCAAGACTATCAAAGGAAGAGGAGGAAAAGAAATCGGAGCATAAATTGATGCTATGCAGAACCGGTCCACATGAAGAAATCTCTCCATCTTGTGCTTGTCCGAATTAATGTTGTCCATGGAAAATATTGGCCTGAGAGGAAAAAATGGTGACAAAAACTTTTAGAATGCCAACAAGTGCTAGAATTATGTTTCATATGTTACCTTGCAACAAATTGCCGAAAACCACAATGGAATACTAGTTCTTCTTTGGCTTTAATAGGAGCATCATATGTGTCATGCTTCTTAATGCTGCAGGAAAATCAAAAGGCTCATATATTGAAACAAATAGGATCAAGCAAATCTCTATTTCAGACTAAAAAAAAGGAGGGGGGGGGGGGGGGGGAGAGTAATTAGCAATGAACAGAGAGAAGTTCTGATATAATATACCTGAAATGAAGAACGGACATTTTAGACTCATGCTGCAAAAGGCCACATGCATTTATAGGCACTGTGCTTGCAAGTTCACATAATCTGGAAGCAACAGCAGTGGGTACTTCCTTGATGTGAAGCCTTGCATACTGACCAGCTGGTATAGAGTCATCCCTGTTATCTTGGTCTGCTGCTAGAGCCTTTGCAAAAACAAGTTTTTGTGTTTTTGCAAAATTATCAAATGCAAATATTCTGGCATATTCTGGGGGTAAAGACTCCTGAAATTCAAAAGTAACATGAATGGCATTCTCCAGAGACTGAGACAATAAATACAATTACAAGATCACAATTATATTACTTTGGGATCCCATGAAGAGGTCCTAAAGGACTTGAGACCTCTATATTTCGCAAATCGCTTTCTAGCAGGAATATCTAATGGAGTTTCCACTTCATCTGGAAATTCTGGAAAAGAGGGAAAAATATACTATTAGAAACTATATAATTTATTATCACATTTAACTAGATCATCTTTAGAATCTGAGAAGAATACTTACCCTCATCTTCAGCATGTGCTTCTTTAATTTTTTTAATCTCATCTTCTATCTGTTCTCTTGTTAAGTTTTCACCTTCCTGCATGCCAAAGACATGCCTGTTACATCTGTAACAGATAATTAATCTGACAGTTTAAGACTCACCATCATCACTGAGTCATTTTCAGTTTCTTCATCGAAGTTCCTGAGGTCTAGAGAACTTTGATCATCCTCAAAGTCTGAGTTATTAACACCCTCTGCAACTGGACCATAATTCTCTGTTTCATCCTGTACCATGCAGTTGTCAGTATCACTGCCACTATCTGAACCCTCCTCATCTGTATCATCCACAATCCAAGCAGCCTGCACAAATTTGTGCTGCAAATTTAATGCTGTCCAACATGGCTGAATGCAGAAGCAAACAGGAAAATTACAGAGTAAGATACTAGGAAATTTGAATACATGAACACAGACCTGGTAATCTGAAGTACCTCGAGGAAGAGCCCTCCTTTTTACCCTTTTTTGTTTCTGATTTTCATCAGCCTCGGCCATCTCTGCCTCTGTCGGCCATGTCTGTCAAGAATAACAATGTCGTCAGTGTCAATTATTCCAGAGGCATATCAAGAAAACAAAGAAACACTGAACAACATGTTTGTAGAATTGTAGTCCCAGTCTACCTTAGTCCGTTTTACCGAGCTTAATTAAATGAACAACATGTTTGTAGTCCTAGTCTACCTCCGTCTGTTTTACTGAGCTTAATAAATGAACCATACGAGTATAGTATGTCAAAACGGTAAAGAGATAAAAACTAAATAAGTAGTTATGCCACCAGTGTTGAAGTTCTTGGCCATTGTTCATAAGGCATCATTTGGCACACCTAGAATTGGATGTGGGTTTCCATTTAGATGCATTATGGAATTAGAATTGCAAAACCAACCAATATAATGGGCTTGTTACAATTCTTGAACCCAACTGTCAATATAGTAATTTTTTAAAGTAAATTTACTATTGAAAATTGAAGAATAAGTAAAATAACATATCAATTCATACTATCCACTTAAGAAAAGACTACCATTAATAGCCTACTTGCAATGAATAATTAAGAGCCTCAGCTTTTTATGTTGGTATAACTTACTTGTTCGCCTGCAAGAGGATCCGGCACATTCTCAACAAGTAAGGGTTGTTGTGTCAAAGAATCAGGGACTATCGAACGAACAACCTGGCATAATAAAAAAATAGAAGCAATAGAAAAGTTAACTGCATCAAGCATACAGATGTTAGAAACTATCATGAAAATCTTGTAAAAGGATCTAACTGTTAAACATGTAAAACAAAGGTAAGAAATTTGAAAACATTGACTCTATTATGTAGGATAATAATTGATAGGAAAATATGTTAACCGACAATTTATAAGATAAGACTGTAAATATGGCAATCACATGATAAGAAAACATAAAAATGCCATACTATGATGCATTTAATGCACATGATTTCCAAAAGGTGCAATGAGTGTGAGGAAATGAAAAATTAAGCTCAATGGTAACGAATCCAATATAAGCCTGTCTTTGCTTTCAATTTAACTTAACAACAGTACCTCTGCGTCAAGCAGATCATCTGAATCCATTGCATCTAGTTCTTTTCTTGGATTCATAGGAAATGGATCCTTCAAAAGTTCTATCTTCTGCAGTTGAAAATCCCCCGCACCAGAAACATGCACCTGAAGTCAAGATATAATCGATACCGCAACGGAAAGAACCATCAAATACAACACAAATCCTAAAAAAAGCAGGCTAAAGGCTGAATTTATTACCAGCTGGTTCGCCGAGAGGCTGCAACCATGCAGATAGCCAGTGAGTAGAAGAGTACAATTTCCAGAATTCCAGTCATCTGATACCATATCAACCTATAACACATTCACAGATCAAGCACCAAGTAATTAAGAATTTAGCTTTCATCTGGGTGTTAGATAACATCGAAAATCAATAGGAATTCCTCAGAAAGCAGCAATATAGAGACCCATGTTTTCACACGAGTACATGACAGGTGACATGTGAAGAGAATTCCATTGACAACATCATTCAAGAACTTGTTCTAAATTCATTATAGTGTCCTGAAAAACCATAGACCAAAGGGCTCAATCAATTTTTTTTTTGTGAAGAACTTATTTTTTATTCAAATTTACTATATTTGTAAGTGTACCTTGGCACCAGAAAGTTGTGTAATTGAGGTGATTCACCAAGTGAAAAACATCTATAGTCAGTAATAATTGTTTTTCTAAGTAGAGATGTTTGTCATTAGTGCAACTCCAAAGTGACATAAACCGTTACTAGAAACTAAATAAAAAAAATAAGCACCTTTTGGGACATGAGATAAGGCCTTTGTTTTCTCCAGTGAGGTAATGTTAGCCTTTGTTCCTTAAATACCCAAAAGAACTGCAATAACCATGCAAGTAGGAATATGATGAGTGCCAGGACATGTAAATATACAGGAGACAAGCTTAGCATATATTGCCCCAAATGCAATAGATATCCAATGATAGTCAAAACTTCATTACTCAATAAAGTGATGCAGAATAACTTGTTCAAATGTAGATAAATTACCTTGTGCAAATCGTCTTTTGTATCTGCTGGATAGAACTTACAATCCTCAGGAAATTCACCAGCAAGCCTGGAAATGCACATCTTCTTCAAGTCATTTCTTTTTTTCATTTCAGTAGGTAGATCCTACAAACAAAGGTTTAACCCAAACCTCACTCAACTCTTCATTTAGGAAATTTCACAAGTATGCAAAGAAAAACACAATGACAAAGAACTTACACAATGACAAAGAACTTACACGAATAAAGACAACAGTGCTTGGCAAACCAAGTGACCTAAACACAGACAAGCATGTACTTCCAAATGAATCAACACAGTCCGGATCACTTTCTTCATTGGCTGATGCCACAAAAGCAATCAGATCAGCAACCTAAAATCCAGACAATGTTCAAAAGGTCAAAAGACAAGAAAACATTGTAGTAAACTTGAGGTTCCTATAAGGCACCAAAACATGGAAAAGAAACAAGGCTGCCAAAAGCTTTCATACCTTGGCCATTTCCATGCAAGATAACAAATCCCCATGAGGTGCTTTCAATACCTAAGTTGCATGACATCAGTAAGATATTCGCAAATTCTACAATAAGTCAACAGTCGTATTCAGATGACAGAGTGAAGATATGATCAGGCAAAACCAAAGGTAGTTCAAGCTGAAAATCAGATTTCTTAAAGCAATTTCCAATCACAAAGACAATTAAATTGCCCAAATTCTAGGCGTCAAAGAAACATATTTCCACAACAGTGGAGCAAATCTAGCTATGCCTTCATTATTTCATAATTAACAAATCTTTGGTGAGGCTTGACAATTGCAGCTCCAGCTCCGCCCAAATAACGACTTTTATTCAAATAAAAACAAAGTATGGAAAGTGAAATTTCTCAGTCAGACAATGCTAGAGTTGGAACCTACCGTTGTTCTCAGTCTGTACTCGGAGGATACAACTGTTTCAGACCTAGTTCCATTACCTCCAGTGGACGATAACTTCAGAAGATCTTCAGCAAGTGAATCCAGGTTTACAGAAGCAGAGAGGCCAAAAAGAACCTATCATTGAGGCCAAACAAAAGGAATGAATCCAAAATACAGTAACTAGTATAAATCGTATTAAGAGGCTTAGTCAATAAACAAAATAATATCTTTAAGTAAACAATGAATGCTACTCACTATTATACGAGGAGGGCTTGATGATCCGCTAGAAGCTCTTTTCTCTTTCAAAAGAGCAGCCCGTTTCTGCTTCCGCAACTACGAAATTGGAAATGTTAAGCATAAAATAACAGCAAAAATTATAGTTTTGAAACATTATATCGAAACACAAATAAGAGATAGCTATTTAAACATCAAAATACCATTTTATTACGCTGAATTCTAGCAGCTTTGGCTCCTTTGCCGACATTGCGCTCCGATTTTGCAATTCTACTCTTATCTAAAGCAACAAAACACGGGGTCATTTGCATCGTATTGATTGAACTACAAAGGTATGGTAAGAGAAAAAAAAGAAAAAGATGAATTAACGATTTAGAAGTGCAGTAAACCTTTTAGAGATGTTTTATGAAGGTTACGAGATGATTTGGAGGAAAAGCGAGACTTGTGAGTCTTATTAACTTGAACTCGAGATCCTCCCATGGCTACTGAGAAGATCGTTCATCAGAAGACGAGCGAGCATTCACCTTCTGCAAAACCCTGCGAAATAGCGGCAAGGGTTTTTCTGCTTTTGTGGCAATTTTGTGGTGCGAATCGACTACATAAACGACATCGTTTCCCTCGTCATAGGTGGCTACTGTTGTGAGAATGTCGTACGGTGAAACAACCCCCTAACGACAGTGTAATTGTCCTAATCTCTACACAACATCGCTTGTCGTTTGCATGTTTTTTGTAGTTAGGATTACAAATCGGGCTTGTTGTAACTTTGGAACGGCTTAGGAAAAGCTCTAATTCCAGCCCAAAATGTTAAATGTTTAATCAAATTCAGCCCACAGTCACCGAATTTAATAGAAGCTCATTAACACATTTACATTTTTTTTCCGAATTTAATTATTAAATAAATTTAATGATTTTAAAAATAAATATAAGAATTTAATAAAAATAAAATAATAAAAATTATGTGCTATATAATGTATTACTAATATTTTAAAAATTCTTATTAATATAACTATTATGAAAAATATAAATGAAAAAGAAATCCAACAATATTTACTATAATTATATTATACTATAAAAATATCAAATATAGAATGTTATTTAATTGTGAAAATAGATGTTTTCTAGTTTTTTTCCCTGTTATTTAGTTTTCTAATTTTTCCAGTAGAAAATTGAAAAAAAAATAAAAAAATTATTTCTTTAATTTTATGTTTTATTTTTTATATATGTTTTATTAAAATTATCTTCTAGCGAATAATATTATTATCACATGTAAAATTATTAGTTATTTACATAATAAGATCACTTAAATATAATTTCTTAACTTACACATATAAATAAAAACAGTGAAAATTATCACAAAAAAATCAGTGTGGCATTTTTCAAAATAATAAACAATTATCATATTTAGTGTAACATTATTAACTAGATTTTAATTTATCCTTTTAAATGAAAAAATGATTTTTTTTAACTTAAAAAGGTTTTATAATATATTTCATAGACAATTATAGAATTTTCAAATAAAATAACATGAATAAGTATTTTATTAGGTTTAATTATGATTTTTCATCATAAATATATCAAATTCAAGTTTTTAATATTTTAATTTGAAAAGCATATCATGCATGTATATATATATATATATATACACATATAATTTGGGTTCAAAATATTTGAGTAGAAGCCAAACCCAATCTTCTACAAAGCTTAGCTTGAAATTGTCGAAAAAATAATACTCTTTATTGTATTTTTAAAAATTTTTATTTTTTATTAAGAATATTTTAATTATTTTATTATAAATTTTAAATAAATTTATTATAAATTATGTAAAATTTATAAACTTGTAAATTAATAAAATTTTGATATTTTAATAAATATTTTATAAATTTTAATATTTTAATAAATATTACATAAATATAATATATTTAAAATTATTTTTAATTTTTCTTATATTTTTATAAAAAAAAACTCAAATTGTGAGGTCCACGGACTCAAATGACAAAACGAAATAGCATTCCATTCCATACGGCACCGTTTATGAGCAACGAAATTCCCATTTTGAACGACGCCTTTCGGACCAGCAACTCAAGTGATAAAACGAAATATTGACACTCCACAGTAAACGACGCCGTTCCGAACTAGCACACTGAAAAAATTAAAATATAAAAAGTGAAAAATCTGAACAACCTGTCTCTTTCGCCCGACACACACCATAAGCGATCCAAACCCGATAAACCCAACCGCTGAGCCACATTGTTGCTCCTTTCTTCTTTCTCTGTAATTCTCAGTTCTTCTTTTTCATAAGGATAAAGCAATAACATGCTTCTTTTTCCACTGCATCCCTTTACTCGCTTCCCTTCAATTCATATTCCTTCTTCATTCCTCCTCCTCCACCACCACCACAACCACCGGCCGCCACTCGTTTCCACCACATCCACAGCTGCAGTAACGACTAATTTGGAATCTTTTGACTCTTCCTCTAAACGGCTCCGTAATAACCAAAACGACGACGTCGAAGACATTCTCGCCCTCCATAGCCGTCGCTATGACTTTACTCCACTACTTAACTTTTTATCCAGCCAATCATCTTCTGTAACCTCTGGTGATTCTAACACAGTCTCACCGAGTTCACTGGATGTTACTGAGTTTCAGCTTGCCGAGTCATACAGAGCTGTGCCTGGTCCACTTTGGCACTCTCTTCTTAAATCTCTCTGTTCTTCTTCGTCTTCAATTGGCTTAGCATACGCTGTCGTTTCATGGCTTCAGAAACACAATCTCTGTTTCTCTTACGAGTTACTCTACTCGATTTTGATTCACGCTCTTGGTCGATCGGAGAAGCTATACGAAGCGTTTTTGCTTTCTCAGAAACATGCTTTGTCTCCTTTAACTTATAATGCTTTAATCAATGCTTGTGCTCGTAACAATGATCTTGAAAAGGCGCTCAATTTGATATCTAGAATGCGCCAAGATGGTTATCCGTCTGATTTCGTTAACTACAGCTTGATAATTAGGTCTCTTACGCGATCGAACAGGATCGATTCTGTGATTCTGCAAAAGATTTATAGTGAAATTGAATGTGATAAGCTTGAGCTTGATGTTCAGCTGTCGAATGACATAACTGTTGGCTTTGCAAAAGCTGGTGATCCAAGCCGTGCTATGGAGTTTCTAGGGTTGGTTCAGGGCAGTGGATTGAGCCCAAGAACGGCGACTCTCGTGGCAGTGATATCGGCATTAGGAGATTCGGGTAGGACTGTGGAAGCTGAAGCTATTTTTGAAGAAATGAAAGATAATGGATTGATGCCCAGGACTAGGGCTTATAATGCACTTCTTAAAGGGTATGTCAAAGCTGGTTCGCTGAAAGATGCTGAATTTATTGTTTCAGAGATGGAGAAAAACGGGGTTTCACCAGACGAGCACACTTATAGTCTGCTAATTGATGCTTATTCTAATGCAGGAAGATGGGAAAGCGCCAGAATTGTGTTGAAGGAAATGGAAGCAAGCAATGTGATGCCTAATTCCTATGTTTTCAGTAGAATTTTAGCCAGTTATCGCGATAGAGGGGAATGGCAGAAATCATTTCAAGTATTGAGAGAAATGAAAGCCAGTGGGGTGCGCCCAGATAGGCATTTTTACAATGTAATGATTGATACTTTTGGCAAGTTTAATTGCCTTGATCATGCAATGGCTACTTTTGATAGAATGCTATCTGAGGGGATACAGCCTGATATAGTCACATGGAATACACTTATAGATTCTCACTGCAAGGCACGGTACCATAATAGAGCTGAAGAGTTGTTTGAGGAAATGATGGAAAAAGGCTACTCACCTTGTACCACTACATTTAACATTATGATTAATTCATTTGGGGAGCAGCAGAGGTGGGACGATGTGAAGAGCTTGATGGTGAAAATGCAGAGTCTGGGGTTGTTGCCAAATGTTGTAACATACACCACACTTGTTGATATTTATGGGCAATCAGGAAGGTTTGATGATGCGATTGATTGCTTAGAGGATATGAAATCTGCGGGATTGAAACCATCCTCTACTATGTACAATGCTTTGATAAATGCCTATGCACAAAGGGTATGTCATTTACCAACTCCATCTAACCATCATGAAGTTATTTTCGTCCAAGTTTTCTTGTTATGGTAATTGACTCAATTGATTTGGTATTACAAGTACAGAAAGCACAGAAATCAATTTGCATAAAACGTATTACAAGTTATACAAACAATATATCCATGACGTCTGATTACACTTTTTTGTGCATTGTTGGATTTAGTAGACCATTACCAGTCATTTTATTCATTAATCATCTAATATTTTGGCATTCAACTAAAACATGTTAATGGTTTTTTCTTCTGCATTGTTGGAGAAAATGCACTATGTTGCTCGCTTTGGAGGTCACTGATGGTCTTCCATCTCTTTTCTTCACAGGGTTTATCCGAGCAGGCAGTAAATGCATTTAGGTTAATGAGAGCAGATGGCCTAAGGCCTAGTCTTTTAGCTTTGAATTCATTGATCAATGCATTTGGTGAGGATAGGAGAGATGCTGAAGCATTTGCAGTGCTGCAATACATGAAGGAAAATGTAAGTAACTGTTAATTGGTTGTTCAGCAGTATCTAGTTTCTCCATATCTTGAAACTATAATTTATTTTGCCGTCTCATGTCCACTGGTCCCTGGAACTGCAGGATTTCAAGCCAGATGTGGTAACATTTACTACCCTCATGAAAGCTTTGATTCGTGTTGACAAATTTCATAAGGTACCATGCTTTTGTGCCGATATTGGAATGAACCAAGAAGAATATGTGGAAATGGAATCCTGTTTCTGGCCCTAATTAATTTGGGATTTAATGCTTTGTGTATTTTTTATATTCAGCTTTGTAAGTGTCAACTTTAGTTTGTAATGGTTGCTGTACGGGATTGTTGGCTGAATATTTTAGATGTTTTAGTTATTGGAGTCATCATGATCTGCTTCTAATTTAAAAAAAAAATTGTATTTTTGATTCCCCATTCTCTGGCTGATTCACACCTGTAATTGCCAACCTCAAGGTCCTATGCTAAAGATACTATGATGTCTGCACTTATTTATGATTATGAATCGCCTATCTTGTATGATATGGAGTACACTGTGTGGTTTCAGGTGCCATCTGTGTATGAAGAAATGATTTTGGCCGGATGCAATCCAGATAGCAAAGCTAGAGCAATGCTACGATCTGCTTTAAGATACATGAAGCAAACTCTAAAGTTATAGTCAAGGGAGGATGTTCATGCCAAGATGAAGTCTAGATCAATATTCACTGACTCACATTTCAGATCCATACTGAGTTGCTAATCTGAGGTTTGTGGCTGCAATCCTTTGCTGATATTTGATAAATCTTTCAATTCTATGCCATGCAATTAATTCTTCAGTTTCAGTTTGGGCATGTTGTCATGTTCTTTTAAAGTTAGGTATGTACTGTTGAACCAGCTTCAACATTTCTGATGTGCCACTATTTGTTGAAAAATCATGTCTGTATTATTGAACATTAGATATTTAAATCTCTACTATAATATTCTAATGATGAGCATATTTCTTCCTCTACAACAATAACAACAACAAAGCTTTAATTCCAAGTTAATTGGAGTCGGCTATATGAATTCTTCTTTTCCACTCGATTCACAATAAAGGCTACATTTTCTGATAAATTTAAACAGGAATATCATTTTGCACCACTTTTGTTCAAGTTAATTTAGGTCTACCCTGCTTTTTTTAGATATTTATACTTTAAATAGTTCATTTTCCTGACTGGTACATACCTAAGTCTACGTTTTATATGGCCAAATCATCTCAATTTATGCTCTCATATTTTATTCTCAATAGGCGCAACGCCAATTTTTTTTTACTGCTTTCATTTCGAATTCTTTCCATTCTAGCATGTCCATACATCTATCTTTCTCTCTATGAAATATTTTTTATGACCTCAGATGGTCTTGCAGGAACGGCTTTATGCTCCGACATTTATAATTTGGAAGGGATTCTGGTCCAACAACAAGGGAATTCTGGAATAAAAACCACACTTTATGATCAGAACACAAAGATTAGGGTACTTCTTCATTCATCCTCTCTCATATAGATTGTAAAGTTATCTGTTTCATACAAACACAAAGTGACATTCAATATGTTGTCAGTGTCATGTATTATAATCACATCAACTTGGAATTGACAATTCCAATCTCTGTTGTATCATAAAGGAAATATCATCAGTCTCTTAGTTGAATTGCATCCATGTTACTCTGAACAGAGCCATAGTAACAGAAGGGCAGAAACAGTGCCTTAAAATATCTGTCATACGATGGATATTTATTTATAGTTGTTTAATTTACCGTTCATTTGAGATATTAAAGTAGCATTTCTTTTAACAATAGAAGCATGGCATCCCTACTATAGTGGGAAAATTATTTAACCTTATCTTCTTTAGTTCAAGAAATAATAATTTTGCAATCTTGGCTGCTAACCATGTCATAAAGAGAAATGAAACACATTAGCTCTATAGTAATATTTCCAATGAAGAATAATTGCTGTGCAATTCATTGAAGACAAATCAATGTAGCCTTGCCCAAGAAAAAAAAATCCTATATGAAGTTTAATTACAAAAATCAGAACAACTTTTTTTTGCTCTAAAGAATGTAAAATACATCTCTGTTTCTGTTGTCCGTCACACACACACTATAGCGTCCGTCAAGATACATGGTCAGATGGGCATGGCTGGAACGATAGGTCTACTAGACTTGCTCTTTGAAATTCTAGAACAGAACATGAACAATAGCAGAACTGAGGATAGCAAGAAGAGCCTAAAATATGTTCTTATCTCCTGCATCCCAACATCTAGTACCTCCATCTTTTTACCATATCTATTTTTCCTTTCCATTAAGTACCCATCAAGATATTCATCTATGGAAACCCACCTGTCCAAACCGGACAAGGAGGTCCTCGATTGAGTTTCATCCAGTTGGAGTGGTCCCAATTTAAATATAGTGAAAAAAGCAGCAGACCAATCGTTGAGAACTCTCTGGACCGAAAAAGATATATTTTCAGATATTGCTACACAATTATATCCAGAGAGGAGCAAATTATAGTAATAACATTCTAAGAGTGATGTAACATACATTGAAACTAGTGAGGTCCACAGGATTGAACATTTTAAAGCAGTCTTTTGACGAGGCTGTTAAATCCCCATATATCTGCCAGTCATCAAATACAGCATAAAAAAGAAATGGTAGCTACAGTACAACATAAACAAGAACTACTAGCTTTCAGCTTTGAGTGATTTTATTCACATTTCACATACCTCAAATGTGAAAGCCATAGGCACTTTTACAATGTCGTACATGTAATCTGTTGCTGTCCCATGAGCAAGATACCTAAATTAAGCACCGAAAAACGATAAGCATATCAAAATTGTAATATTCCTGAATGGTGTAACCATATAGATAACACGTTCTCCAGCTTTGAGACCAGTATTCAGCATTTTACAGTAAATAATACATGTTTTCATTAAGTTGACAGAGTCCCAATCCACATTTAAATCTTCTCTAAAAAATGCAAAAATGACACTAGTAAGGACCAGTTCACTCCCTAAGGCCCCGCAGACTGTGCAAGGACGTGAATAAGAATACAAAAACTAATAGCCGTCTAACCTACAGGTCCTTTTATTGACAATGATCACACTTACATAAACCACTTGGGTTTCCAGTTCCAGAAGTCAAGAATTTTTGCTCTACCTAAAGTTACCAAGTATTTCAAATGCAATAAATTTACCCATTGTAAGCTATATGATTTAAAAGATGCCTGCTATATTCCAATAAATCAGAGATAACATACTTATTGTTACCAAAAACAATACTCCGCAATGCCTAGAACACTTCATGAAGCTTTTTATTTACAATCTACTCAGCAACCCTACTAAGCATGCATTTAGACCATCAATAAGTGGGATATTTCCAATTAGTAAGAGGTTCACATTGCAAGGAAGACTAACCCAACAGAGCCTCCCCCTGAACCAATCATGCAACGCTTGTGACAATGAACTTGATTCAGTTCGCTAAGCAATGACCTCATCTGCCGTGAGGGTGATCCTTCAGGGGTTGTGTTCCTGTGGTCATATGGCATAAATAATGCCTGAACAAATAAAATAAAGTATGGCATAAATAACGCCTGAACAAACAAAATAAAGTATGGCATCACAAGATGTACATTGGAAAAAAAAACTTAGATAAAACAAAGAAAGGAAGCACCATATACACGCACACACAAAAATTACATTAAGCAATGATATTCAACTAGGAGGAAAATATACTGACACTGAAATACTTATCCTAATCCATGCTACAAAAGC
Organism: Garcia nutans; assembly: GCA_947685225.1. Taxonomy (NCBI): domain Eukaryota; kingdom Viridiplantae; phylum Streptophyta; class Magnoliopsida; order Malpighiales; family Euphorbiaceae; genus Garcia; species Garcia nutans. The sequence continues at coordinate 59,898,519 of CANTUV010000039.1, forward strand.
TTATTTAGCATGATCTCGCCTCTAGATATACATAGGATTTCAGCTCAAGCATTAGAAGCTATTCCAAAACAAGATTCAAGTTGCACATACATACACCAACTTCTAATGGTCCACAGCTAATAAAGGACTAAATAAACTGTTAAGCAATTATACAATAATTTAATTTTGGAGATGTCAAATATATTTCTTAGACATACATCATTCAACAACCAAAGACGAGGAATATCAGTGAGGAACTTAGCATCACTAACCTCCATTCCAGAGTGCACGTTAACCCATATGTGAGGATCAAAAGATAAGGCTAATTTACGCATTATTTGAGTTTCAGGCTCACTGAAAGGAGCAGTGCCAGGATTCTCTTCATATGGATCATAATCCTAAAATTGAATAGGCAACAAATATGAGACAAACAATTATATATCACATAACAGCATACTGTTAATTTGAAATTATAGCATTTAAATACAAGTGGTAGAAATATGGAAAGCTAAAAACACCAATCATTAGTCCAAAGCATTGTGATAATGATTGTGAATTTATTTGAAGTTAAACTTGGATATTGCCATAGATATTCTATCTGGAGTAGGAATTTAAAAAGATGCAAACTCTAGTAATAAACAGAGTAGAACTCCAAGAGTAAAGACCATAGCAAACCTTCTCCTTTTTGCCCCAATCAACACTCCAATTTCGGTTGAGATCAACTCCTCTTCCTGCCACAAAAAGGTAAAGTTTAGTATTTCTATCTCCTCCCCAACAGTTAGATCAAATTACTAAAATCAACTAGCATAACCATTTCTCCTCTCGCAAATATCTCCTTCTTCAACAAGTTTGCGGCCATTCAAATTTTCCATAGGCACCACCTGTATTTTATTGGAAATTAGTATTCATAAAACATGAATATACAATGAAGAAGTTTCAGAAGCACTGGCTGTGTTATATACAATGTTTGGTATGACTTTAGCCCTCTTTCCTACGTATTATTTGCGGCACACAAAATAACACTACAAATATTCAATGCTTAACTGACAACAGACCAGTTGTATAGTGTTCAAGAAAAAAAAAAAGGGTAATGGGTACTGATGGATAAAGCCTTCCCAGCAAATAATTTTCAAGATCCTATGTTCTAAAACAGATTGCTGCTAGCATTACTAGCAGAGGCTACCGACATCAATAATCAGGGTAGCTATTAAGTTGAAAGAAAATACTAGAAAGTGAAGCAAGAAAAAGAGAAAGCGAAGTAAAAAACTATATCAATCTATTCATAAGTTGCTAACCTAGATAAACATTTCAATTCACTCATTGAGGCAGATAATAGCTTTATCCGTGCATCATAAGGGAAGATTCACACATGTGTGACTCTGATGATAAGTTACCTGTTAGGGTTCCCACCTATGGATCGGGTTATGGGACGGTTAGGGGTTGGTGTTTGGGGGTTTAGGCTAGGGTTTTTCCTTGAACGACCTATGGTGGACGTCAAGAATTCAACAGACTCGTTAAAGGGAGACTGAACCTTGTAAGAGAACTCAATTGGAATTAATCATATATTTTATTAGGCTGAACTCTGCTGAATATATACACAAATAGCAGATCAACTTCTCCTACAATCAAGGAGCATAATCCTAAGTGGAGGATCTCCCTCCCACTACTGCATGAATAAAGAAAGTGGAGGAACTACCTCCTACAAAACAGGAAAATAACAGAATTGCAAAACAGAATGGAAAGTGGAGGATCTCCCTCCCACTACTGCATGAATAAAGAAAGTGGAGGAACTACCTCCTACAAAACAGGAAAATAACAAAATTGCAAAACAGAATGGAAATGACTAATTCAATAACTCAATACGTGGACCCTTGGATCTGCGGTTATAGACTTTCAGTTGACCGCTAACATTACTTCCCTCTCCCAATGGAAGCTTGTCCGCAAGCTTGAAGCATGGACTGAGGATTTTGAATTCCAGTAATAGCATTCAAAGAAATTTCTGGATCTGCATTAAAGTTATCTACGTCCTCCGTTTCTTCCAAATCGATCCAGAATAAATGCTTACATTGATGGCCTCGAACAAATTGCTCATCACAGTTAAAGCATAGTCCCTTTTTCCGCCTCTCCTCCATTTCTTCATGGGACAACCTCCTCACTACCCGATTGGCGCGGGGTTCTGGTGGAAGTGCAGCGAGACGTGTATCTCTTGCAGCTGAAGAACGAGAAAAAAGTTTCCGTTCATAGAGTTTTGACATACTCATCGCCGTTACCAAATCAGCGGGGTGATGGAGCTCGACTTCCACAGAGATTGAGTCCTGCAAACCGCTTAAATAGAGCTGCACTTTCTGAAATTGGGTGAGTGTACCAGCAAGCGAAATAAGAGCTTCAAATTGGTTCTGATAATATGCAACAGAACCTGTTTGTTTTAATTTAGCCAATTCGCCCAATTTGTTGCTGCGAATTGGGGGGCCAAATCTGAGGTTGCACTGGTGCGAAAACTCTTCCCAAGATGGATTTGGAAAATCATCCAGCAGTTGCAAGTACCACAGCTGTGCAATTCCATCGAGATGATAAGATGCTAAGCTCACCATCTCTTCTTCCGGTGTTTGTTGATGGCGAAAAAAGTGTTTGCATCTATTAATCCAACCGAGGGGATCTTCCTTGCCATCATAACGAGGAAAGTCTAATTTGGTATATTTAGGAACAATTGCGTTGGCACCTGATTTCTCGGTATTGGAAGTGTCGGAAACACCTTTGTCCTTGCTTTTGCTGATTGGAGTGGCAGAAGAACTGGATTGGAGAGTCAATTTAGTGGACTCCCATTCCGTGGAGAGATTTTTAACTTGTTCTCGAAGCTCACTGTTAGCTTGCTGCTCAGCCAAAAGTAATTCAAACATTTTGGAAAGTTGGTCTTGAACAGTGTCACCCATAACGTTAGGCTCTGATACCAAAATGTTAGGGTTCCCACTTATGGATCGGGTTATGGGACGGTTAGGGGTTGGTGTTTGGGGGTTTAGGCTAGGGTTTTTCCTTGAACGACCTATGGTGGACGTCAAGAATTCAACAGACTCGTTAAAGGGAGACTGAACCTTGTAAGAGAACTCAATTGGAATTAATCATATATTTTATTAGGCTGAACTCTGCTGAATATATACACAAATAGCAGATCAACTTCTCCTACAATCAAGGAGCATAATCCTAAGTGGAGGATCTCCCTCCCACTACTGCATGAATAAAGAAAGTGGAGGAACTACCTCCTACAAAACAGGAAAATAACAGAATTGCAAAACAGAATGGAAAGTGGAGGATCTCCCTCCCACTACTGCATGAATAAAGAAAGTGGAGGAACTACCTCCTACAAAACAGGAAAATAACAGAATTGCAAAACAGAATGGAAATGACTAATTCAATAACTCAATACGTGGACCCTTGGATCTGCGGTTATAGACTTTCAGTTGACCGCGCTAACATTACCTTAATGACAAGCTTGTCTAGAGTATTGTTTAAGGTCGCTGGACTTATATTGGGCAGAAACTGTTCTTCACTTAGGATTGACACGATCCGCAATGCAAGTTCTGATGTAATAAGCTCCCTTCCATGCTGCCCAAAACTCTGGAAGACAAGGAATCATCTGTCAAGAAAACCAGCAATTACCAATTTGAGATAAAGTAATCCACTACAACTTCATATCAAACAGAAATAGAATATCTACTGCTCCCCTTTCCTATCCCATCCTCCCCTATTCAAGCAGAATCACATATTATTTCAATTGTTTTATCTTTTCTTTATCATTGACAAATACGAAAACAGGTCTAATAGGCAAAAACTCGATGGACCCAATATAGAATCAATTATATGCAGAAAACTTACCAGAAGGATCCGAAACTCTGACCTATCATCACTCTGTCTCCTACTTCTGCAGTAAGTAACTACTGTGATCTCAGCTTGATAGCCTTTGCTTTCACTTTCAATCGTATCAACCTGTAAAAAAGACGCAAAATTTCAAGTTTCAAGCTTTAGAAAAGAAGAAGAAGACCATAAGAAAAGGAAGCACACAAACTGCATACATACAGTTAGTTTATCTGGGTGACGAGCAACCAATGCCTTTATCTGCTCTAACAAATCAACACTGCAAAAGAATCGAAATTTAGAATCAAAATTTATCAAAAACCCATCATCATTTTAGTTTAATAAATGTAAAAAAGCCATTAAATTCCGGTTTCCGAGGGAAAAAAGTAACAAAATCCTGAAAAATCCAAAAGAAAGAAAAATGCTTATAACTTTTAGTATTGTCACCAAAGATTCAACAAAATTGACATTGAGACAGTAAAACAGATACCTGGAATGGTAGAGATCCCGATTGATGGGGGTAAAAGTGGAAGAATCAGATATATTATTATGATTATTATTACCAAGAACAAGAGGTGAAACAGAAGCAACAAAAACGAAAAAGAGAAAGGAGAAGGAGAAGAAGAAGAAGAACAGAGAAGCCATAAGAAAGCAAAGAATGTTTACTATTATTGTCTTCTGTTCTTTTGTTTCTTTCTTCTCATTTCATTTTTAGATTCAAACAAAGGCTATGGAGACGACGATGATGAGTAAGAGAGAGAAAGAATTGTGATTTGGATTTTTACATGTTCAACGCTTTCACTGACATTATTGTTTATTTATTTATTTATTTCACTAAAAATTGTCGAAAAATTAAAAGATGACAAATTTTATCAAAATTTTAAAATATTTTTAATTTATGAAAATTCATATTTAATTTATAAATTTATTAAATTTATATAGTTTATCACTAATTTATTATATATATAATTTTATTATATATTTATTATATATTTTAATAAAATAATTACAAATTTTTAAATAATATATAAACATTTAAAAAATAACAAGAATCTACTTTTTTTCTCTTTATTTTTTATTCATGGCGTTGGACAGACGATGACTAAATTAAATTTCCTAAACTAACCAATAATCAAATTATGACGTGGATAGGACCCACCACTGAACATGGTATAGTGGTTATGTGGACTCCCACTCATAATGTCTCGCTTACAAAATTATATAGCATATTTTTTAATTTTTTTAAATATTTTTAATTTTTTATATATTAAAAATATATTTAATATATATTTTTAAAAATTAAATATATTTTTAATATATTAAATATATATATTCAAAATATATCTTTAAAAAAATATTTTTAAAATTAAAAATTAAAAAAATATTTTTAAAATTAAAGAAAAATGAATATTTTTTAAAATATTTTTATTTTTTAAGATTTTTTGATGTACTCTGTATTGATTGCAGCTGAGTTTTGGGCTACGTGAGGCCCACTATAAGTTATTAATGGCGTTTTAACCCATATCTGACAAAAACACTAATAACACCACACATTTGAGAATCTAGTCAAAGTTTATTTTTTTTAAAATTATATAAAATCTATAAAAATATTTAATAATTATATAAAATTATAAGGATAATAAAATTCATTATATTAAATTAAAATATTAAATTTTCTAAAAATTATTCATCAATTTGCAAGAGATTCATAGCTCTGTTTCTGTCCAATTTGACTTATAAAAGAGAAAATTTCCTAATTCAAAATCAAGTTTTCCTATATATCTCATTAGTTAAATTTCAGAATAAAAAGAAATTAAACAATTTTTACTCAAGATAAAAGAAGTTTGCTAAATAACACATAAAATGCAGCTTTTCCATAATGCATGTCAGAAATTGCCTTTAGAGCAGCAACTAGTGCTAGTAATCTTTTTATATATTATTAATTTGACTTGTTAAAACAACTGTCCTATTTTAGTGCTAAAGATTTAAAATAAGCGATAGCCACAATGCTTTCAACCATCAAGCTACAATATAATTAAGACCTATGCCACAATCACAATGCTCCTAATCACCAAATTACAACTTAATGCTTTATTATTACTAAAGATTTCAACACTAAATTAAGTAAAGACTGGGAAATTAAGTAGAAATTACTGAGTTATTAATTAGCAAAGGACTTGGATCCACTGAAACCAATTTGAGAAGGTCTAGGTTACTTTGCAATATTGCCATTTCGTGTTCATCCAATGTCACCCAAGCTTCTACACCATCACCTGACTTTATATCACTCAAGATTATCAGATTCATAAAAGCTGAACCTTCCAAACCAATACTGCTAACCCAAACAGGCTTTCCCCACCCAAAATCAGCACCATAGTAGCCAAAATTACACCAACTTGAAAATCCAATGCAATCGACTTCATTTTTGCTTGCCATTTCAGCAATTTTCTTAAGGGACTCAGACATCATAAACTTCCCTTTATCCCCTTTAATTTTCTTAACAAATTCATCATCAATTCTTGATATTGCTTCCCTAACTTTACCCATCAAATCACCAAGTTTTGGCTCCGCTTCTATTTCTGTGTATTCTGCAGCGGCTATCCACAGCAAGTTTCCTAATGAATTTTCTGACAAAGATGGTTCCATTCTTCTCCTTAGATTCACTGCGTGGATTATTACAGAAGGGTTTTGAAATCCTCTTAAGTTTGTGAAGACAGATACAATACATTTCCACAAGAAAGCTGTGACAGCCTCAACTCGAGTTGGACATTTCAGGCCTGAAATTGTTGATTGGCTCTTGAGCTTGGATATTGCTGAAGAGTCGAACACAAATCTTTTTGTGATGCAATTACCCTTTCTTAATAAAGAACCCCAGATGGGAATTGTTGAGTTTTTAAGCCATAAATCATTAGCAGGAAAAAGGGAAGTGGCAATATATTTAGGAGATATTTCTCCATTGCATTCTCTAGCTACAGAGCTCCACCCCATGAGAAAAGTACTTAAAGCAGAGCCATCTAAAATCTTGTGAGATATACAAATTCCAACTGCAATTCCACCACAATTAAAGACATTTACTTGAATATTTGTCACACAGGTTCCATGAACTGATTCTTTTGCAGTAAACTCACAAGGAAGGAATTTATTCAACAAAAGAAGATAAGGTTGGGTGAGGAAGTTACAGAGTGAACAATTGACTTTGGTTTCAACAAAACAGGCACCTTGATCATTGCACTCAATGCAAAGATCATCTCTGATAATTCCAGCCAATGGGTAATAGGAAATCAAGGTCTTTGATAAAGATGATTTCAGCAGCTTTAATCTACTGGGGATTTCATAAAGTGGGTTGGTGTTGTTCTTCTTATTCATGGGGTAGAAAAGGATAATTGGAGCATAGGGAGATGGCATAAGCTGATCTAAAAGGGAAAGTTTAAAAAATTTTAGGTGGGCAGGTGTTGAAGAAAATGGTTTAACATTTTCTTTGGAAATGATTTGCACTTCCATTTCCATTTTTTCTGGTTTCTTGGAAGTTAGTGGAGAAAACAGAGTGATTTTCAGCTTCTTTTATAGACCAAGGATTGTACTGTATACAGAGTATAATGGTAGCTAAGGTCTAATTATATTAAGATTCTTCTCTTGTCATATTGGTATATAAGATGAATTTGAAGACGATGCAAATTAAGCATAAAAATTGTAAGTAAGAAATATCTTTTTTTTTTCAATTTTCTGTCACTTTCAGTCTCTCACTGTCTAAAATGCAAAGTTTTCTTCTTTCTATAAAACACTTTGAAGTTTCAGAAGTGGCTGCTGAAGAATGTGCAGTAGCAAAATACGGTTCACTGAGAGCTTCAGCCCCACCGAATTAAGACTTTTATTATTTTCCAAATTATAAAATATTACCAATGAGGAGTGGTGAAATAAGAAAAAATACTAATTGAATTTCATACAATCAACTTAAACATCAAAAATAAAATAGTAGTATAATTATACATAAATATAATAAAAATTAAAAATTAAATACATTAATAATCTTTTACTCTTGTCTTATAAACTATTATAATAGAAAATGAAAAATGATAATATTATTTTTCTTAAATGAGAAAAAAATATTAATTAAATTTAATTAGTTAGGTGTAATTTAAAATTTTATGAGATGTGTCTTTAATAATTATAAAATTAATTAGGTGCAATTTTTTTTTGAATTAGAGCTCATTTTTCTTTAGTTGAGTCCAATCTTTTATTTGATTGGGATTCAATTATTAGAAGTCTATATCTTTATTTTATTTGTATTAAAATTAATTAGAGTCCATGAACCTTATTAGTATAGTAAAAGATCCCCCAGCCTATATACACTTGATTAATAAAAATTCTAATTTTCAAATTTAATTTAATTTTATTAATATTTATATATTTTTTATATGTGTACAGTTAATAGCTAATAATTTATATGCAGAATTATAATAGTATTAATTGTGGCGAAATGAAAATTTTCAAAATCTCTTTGCTATTTTTTGACCTTTTTAATTATTGAAGGAATTAAAGTTTATAATAAGTTTTAAATTCATTATTTTAGATCAGAACGATATTTTATAAGATTTATGACTAATAATTTTTTTTAAATATATATATATATATATATATTTAATAAAAAAATAAATTTTCGTTGACTTTAAATTCTGGGTTACTTTGTCCTTTTGAATGTACACGTATTTTCTCAACACATGAGAAATGGTGATCGGATACATCCAATAATATAATTATTATAATTTATCGTTCTTTTGCCGATTATTCAATTTGAAAATGTAAATAATGTAATTTTCCAAAGGCACCCATTTCTGATAAGATTGGATTTTAGTCAAATTATGTTTGTTGGGGGAAGGGTTTCCTAATTTGCTAAAAATTCAATGGGCTATGTCTAAACTGCATTAATTGCCTGCATATAATATTTCAACATATAAATGAATAATGATAAAATATCTTAATTTTGGTATTTGGAAAAGCAATTTTTACAATTAATTTTTTTTTGTCAATCATATTAATTTTTTCGTTTTACTTTAAGTGCTGTGTAATTTTTTTTTATTTAACTTTAAATATTATTTTTAAAAATTTTTAAAAATATTAATTAAAAAATATTAATATTATTTTTTATTATTTAATAAAATAAAATAAATATTAAAAAATATAAAAAATAATATTTAAATAAATTATAATAAAATTTTTATAAAATTTATAATGATAAATTATTTTTTTAATTTGTGCCTATTATTTTTAAATGATATTTAAAATAAAATAAAAGGAGTAAAAATTTTAGAGTGTATTTTTTTTGTTGTAGATTTTTTATTTTCATTTTTTTAAAACTGAATATTATTTTTAGTTTTTATTTTTTATTTTTAAAAATTTATTTTATATTTTTAAAACTTATATATTATAATTATTAAAAATAAAAAAATAATATTAAAAATTAATTTTTATGATAAAAAAAGATGATACAAAAAGCCTTATATAGATAAAAATTTATTGATATATAATATTCTTTAAAAATTTAAATTAAAACTCTTAAAATTATATTTAATTCAACCTAAAACAACCCAACAAAATGTAAAACTTAATAATATTATCCAACATATTTTGATTTTTCTTTCCTAAAAAAGAACTAAAACAAAAAAAAATAAAAACCGTCTAATACATTCTTATTTTTTGAATTACTGTTTTAAAGAAGAACTATCCAGTTAGACTTTTAATTTTGGCTTTTCATGATATTTATTAAATTTTTTATACCCTTACAGTCGGTTTTCTAAGTGAATTTTCCTTATTTCTTTGTAATAAAAAAAATAAAATAAACTTCAATTTTTTTTAAAGAAATAAAACACAAAAACACACGTCCACAGTAATACACATCCCTGTTCCATGTGCTCATGTATTCTTATGTGTTATTTTTTCAAAAAAAAATAAATAAACTTCAATTTAGTGCTATATATATATATTTTAATTTGTTAGAATGATATTTGAAAGTTCATTACAATATTGCAAAGGAGAGGCAAGTAAATTGAATCTAACTATGTTCAGTGATAACACAAGTATTTGTAGTCATCAGGACAATAAGGAGCAAAAAGCTCAGCAAGAAACCAGGTTTTCCTTCTTGGATTGTACCCCATATCTTTGCACATTTGATCATAGCTATATATTTGATGCACAACACTTAGACAATAACTTCTGTATCTCTCTTTACTATACTGCCTCAGACATTCTTCCCATTTTTTAAATTGAGCTTCCATTTCACTTATGGTTGGTAATTTGAATTTCCCTGCAAGCAAATGTGCCACCCAAATGCTTCTCATTTCTGTAGTAAATAAAACTGAATGACTGTATGCATAGCCAAGTATTGCTAGCTGCGGAATGCGGGGATGAATGCAATCCCTGAAATATTAATACAAATATAATCTTATTAGGACTAATCATCTCATATTAAGTAGGGTCGGTTATAAGGATTCTAAACTATTATGACTTAATAAGAAAAGAAATTACTATTAGTCGAGTATGGGTCTCACTAAAGTACCTGTAGAGAGGAGCTGATGACTCCATAATATATCTCTTGAAGTATTTGGATTTGAAAATGTTCTTGAGCTTCTCTTCACTTTTGTATCCTGTTGCGAAGATGACAATTTCAGTTTCTATAGGGCTCTCCTCGCCTTCTATAATTAAGCCATTATTGCAAAAGCTGTAGCTCTGTGATTTCTTAAGGATTAGGCTTCCTTCTTTGACTTGGGCATAGAAATTATCTGGCAAAGATATGAGCTCACATGAAGAGATCCGTTTCCTGAAACTATGGGATGGAACCATATTGTATTTCTTCAATGGTAGTGTCAAATTGATATAGCATTCAACTGATCTTGAAAATATCCAAAGCTGAAACCAACGTTTGCAGAAGATCAATTGGATGGTATTGATTACTACACCATGGAGATATGATAAGAGATTACCAGAGGTGAAAGTAGGATTACTAAGATCCACGAAAAGAGTCCTTCATCAGGCTTGTGAACCATAAATGCTGCGAAGCGATTTAATCCTTTGAACATGAACCAAACTAGGCACTGAGGAAAAATCCAGTAGGCATTTTTATATAGCATTGTACAAGGATGCTGCGTCCCCAAATAAGAACATTAAACAAGGAGAGTAGTTATAAAGAACATGCATCAAATTTAATTTGTTCAGAAATGGAAAATTCTGGTTGATTGAAGCCTGGTAGACACTGCTGTTTGAGACCAAACTCCTCCTATACCACTTGTGGCCTCAAATACCACCGGATTAAAACCCTTCTCCATTGCATGTTTACATGCCAATAGGCCACTGATTCCAGCACCAACTATCCCAATTTTCTTCATTTTGGGCTAGAAGTGGAACTTTAGGATGATCTGAGAGTGAGCTGTAACCCTTGGCTTTCTCAAATACCCAAGAGGCAAGAGAATTTGCTCTTAAAAATTAATAAAAGATATGTACACGTATAAAAATTTAATGCATGTCACGAATTTTCGTATCAATTGTTGAAACCAAAGCCTAACAAACCTTCAGAAAAGGTGGACTGCTATTAACGAAAATTAAAAACAAGTGTCGAACTACCCCATTTCAATTACTGGAAACAAGAAATCAAACAGGTTAACCAGGTGTCTGTAATAAACAGGTGTCAGTCTCCAATATTGCTTTCTGGGTTCCGAATTTGATTGCTTGAAAACAAAACATGACTTCACTTTCTCAGTTCCCTGGGCTTCCTCTTGCAATCCATGTAAAGGAATCCAAATGAGCGTTTCATATGAATTATATATATATATATATCAAATTTAAAACTATTGGCTGAGAAAATTTGTTTATAGAACATGTACACATGCAGTCAATACAATACGATACAATAATAACACATTAAAATTTTTTTTTTAAGGAAAAACATAATATCATTAAGGTAAAGAATGCATTACATCCGAGCACTATAAGCATACATGGGGACCGAGTATTTAACCATAATGCTTCCTTGGTGCACCCTCTTGCTCCATGAGCTATTGCATAGGCAGTTTAATTGGAGACCTTTTCACATGACTTATTCTTACTCCTGCTGGTAAAAAAAAAAGAAACTTGATTAAGCGTGATGCGGGGGACGTAGTTGCAAAACTGCTGATATTTTTGGAATCAATCATGGAAATATCGGGCTTCTTTTCTATAGGCTTGCTTCAATAACTGTGTTCCTTATTGATAAAAATAGCCTAAGCTATTTTAGTTTGATTAACCTTTGACCTATACATTGCTTTCCTCTCTGTTTTTTCTTGATATGGGATTGTCCCACTTCCTCCCCTCAAATGCAACCCGGGTTGAGTTTTTCTCTTTTCTTTTTTTAGTACAATTGTCACTTGTATATTCACTTTAACTGGACTGAATTTTGACTCTCTCGGAGAATTCACTTGAATGGACTGAATCTTGATTCTTTTATTTGGGTTCAGAGAGTCCACCATTTTTCACGATACACAAGCTTGTTAATCTCGACTCTTCAAAATTGTCCATAACTCATCATTTTGGACTTGATGCAAGGCCACTTTCAATATCCAAGTGCAACCTTCACTTGAACTTCAACTATCAACGAGCCCAGACTACTCATTAGTCCATGGAGTCCAAAAAAATCAACATGGTGTCAAAGCGGAAATGCCTAACAAGCAAGATCTTGAAAAGGCTGAAATTCAAGTGAATGTTGCACTCAGAGATTGAAAGTGAACTGTGCAAAAAGAACCTATTGATAATGGATTGTGAATAAATTTGAAGAGCTGATCCTCTTAAGCTTTTGGATTGCGAAGAATGTTGAATTCTTCGAGTTCAAATAAAAGAGCAAGCCAAAATCCAATCCATTCAAGCTAAAAATTGAAGTAAGAATCCTCAAGTCCAAGATGTAATCAAGTTAAAACAAATGAACAAGTGACAACTGAATTGATAAAAAGAAAAGAAAAGAAAAAGAAGTCCAACACAAGTTGCACTTGAGGAGAGTGCTGGTTTGGTTGGTGTTGGAAACAAATCCCACATCGGACGCTTGAAAAGGAGTGTTGGCAGTGTTGATGTTGGAAACAAATCCCACAACAGGCAAGCAAAGAAGAAGAAAGTAACATATGTATGAGAGGTTCCAAAGACAAATGGTTTACGCCATTTTTGTGGAGGCGAGCCAAGACAAGGGAAAGCCAACGGCAAGCCCAACTCTTAAAATCAAGAAGTCCAAGTTGCTAAATAGTCCATAAAAGTATCATCAAGTATTCATCCCCTGGAAGCAGTAGAATTTATTCATGGCTTTTAACGTAATAGCAAACCATATTCAAAAAGTTTACAGCTCATAATCTTCATTAACAACAACATTTCCAAAATAACTTTCCAACAGGATGTAGTTGTTACCTTCAATCAATAACTTCGCAACAGGATGTAATTATTACCTTCAATCAACGTTGATCTACAGTTTGCTAGTGCCCTGTTTTGAAATGCTACCCATGGCCTTGGCCTTCTTCCTCAAGACATATTTCTGTACTTTTCCCGTCGAAGTCTTTGGCAGATCCTCAAAGACAATAGTTCGAGGTGCCATGTAATGAGGCAAATGATCACGGCAATACTTTATAAGTTCTTCTGCACTGGCATTACAGCCTTCCTTCAAGTTCACAAATGCACAAGGTGTTTCCCCCCAGTGATCATCAGGTCTTCCCACAACAGCTGCCTCAAGAACTGCTGGATGACTAAACAGTACAGATTCCACCTCAATTGTGCTAATATTTTCTCCTCCAGAAATTATAATGTCCTTGGACCGGTCTTTTAGCTCTATATAACCATCAAGGTGTCTTACCCCCAAATCCCCACTCCTAAACCACCCACCATTAAATGCCTCTTTGGTTGCCTTCAAGTTTTTCAAATATCCATTCATCACAGTATTGCCTCTGAACATCACTTCGCCCATGGTTTTTGCATCAGATGGCACACTCTTCATGGTAACTGGATCTTTTATGTCAATTTCCTCCATGGCAAGATGCTGCAACCCCTGACGAGCCTTGATTTTTGTCTGTACATCACGAGGGAGGGAAGCCCATTCAGGTTTCCAAGTGCAAACTGTTCCAGGACCGTATGTTTCTGTTAAACCATACGAGTGAATGACATAAAATCCTAATTCTTCCATCTTAAAAAGTACCTGTGGAGGTGGTGGTGCACCACCAGTCATCACTACTACTTTTCCTGGAAGGGGCCTTTGGTCACCAGCTGGTGCATTTACTATCGTGTTTAGAACTGTTGGTGCACCACCCATGTGGGTTACCTTGTGTTGAACAATACTTTCAAATATTCCTTTGGCAGAGACACTCCGTAGACAGATATTTGTGCCTCCTTGAGCAGCTATACCCCAGGTGAGGCACCACCCATTGCAATGAAACATAGGAACACACCATAGATATACAGGCATTGAGACCATATCGTTTAGAAGAACGGATCCAAGAGAATTTAGATAGGCACCTCTATGACTATAAATCACCCCTTTCGGACTTGATGTGGTTCCTGATGTATAATTGAGCGAGATAGGATCTGATTCATCCTTTGGTCGTCTTACCTCAAAATCTGATTTTCCCATTGTTACAAGACTCTCATATTCCAAGTTTCCAGAAGAACAGATAGGAGCCATTTGATCACACTCCTGGATTAAGACAAGAAGAGGCAGCTTGGTTCCCTTCTTGGATAAAATATCAATTGCTCCCTGTGCAATTTGGAGAAGCTGGTAGTCCACAAAGATGACTTTGGCCTCTGAATGTCTCAGTAACACAGAAACCATTGTTGAATCATGGCGTATGTTAAGTGCACAAAGAACTGCCCCTGCCATTGGAACACCGAAATGGAGCTCATACATTGCTGGAATATTTGGGGCCAATGCAGCAACCTGTTTAAATTAGCAAAGGTTAACATTTAGCTTAAATGAAGATTAAGGGTGCAGACAGTACACCATTCATTCACATGCACCACCATGTGACATCGTGCATTGAACCAGAAGAATCCTGGGTTCAAACCCCGGGAACTAAATTACCGATTAGAGAGAGAACTTCCAAGGCAGCAATACACTGTTCAAGGTAATTTATTGGTGAACATTAATATCCACATAAGTAGGTAAAAAAGGTCTCCATACTCTGAAGGCATAGTTAAAAAAAATGAAGCCAATTAACAAAATAATACTAGAGTTTGACCAACAAGCAAACCTATTTATTAGAATAAAACATTGTTTTGTATTCATCACATACAAGTTGAATAATTGATTGTCTATGAATCCGTAAGCAACTTGAGGCAATTTTTTATTGATATTAGATGCCCAAGTTACCATTTTATTATAAAATCAGAAAATGAATAGAAATCAATTGATTAAAATTTTATAGCATCCTGAAGCATTTCATTTAACAGTAAAATGATCCAATACACCAATCAACTATGATAAAGTTCATAGAGTTGATAATCCTGTATTCGTAAATACTAATATCATGTAATTGGTCAAAAAGAAACATGGATGAACTAAGAAGCAAACAGGAGAGTAGTAATAAAATATCGTTTGCAGAAAACATCATGCCAGTGAAACAAAAAATCCTCATTTCAGTTGAAACTTGAAACAATGTTCCATGATTGGTAGACAATATACTATAATTGTTTCAAGACAATATCTCAACTTCATATTTCCAAAATTTCCCAGAACTCCATTGCCAATAGTAATTGCAGTTACAGAACTATGTTATTGGAATTTAAAACTAAAGATAAGGGAAAAATTACAACAAATGCTACATAAAAATATCAAATATGAATAGACAAAGACAATTGCTACTGTCATCAATCAAAAATTTCCACCAAATTCATCATTATATTCAATAGTTTAAAATAACTCCAATTGACTAAGTTACCACATCGCCACGGGAAATTCCGAGCTGGGCGAGAGCGGAAGCTAGCTTGATGCATCGCTGGTGCGTTTCTCCCCAAGTGTACTTGACGTCACCGGAGACGACGGAGACATTGTCCCTATAAACAATCGCCGATCGCTCCAGGAAGCTGATCGGAGTAAGAGGGACGTAGTTTGCGGAGCACTTGAGCATACCTTCCATCTCGGATTCAGAGGGACGTAATTCGTCTAATATTTATCCATTTAATATATATATATATATATATATAATTACCAGGAACATACCATGTGGAGTTATTAAATCCGAATTGTACACGGGACCACTGTTAAAAAAAAAATTTGGCCAAGAAGAACATACCATGTGGAGAAAAAAAGACAGATAAGCCAGATTTGTCTATTGACAGTACTTTTATTAAATCCGAAATGTACATGGAACCACTGTTAAATAAAAAATTTGGCCAAGAAACCAACCATTGCTCTATATATATATATATGTGTGTGTGTTCACAGAACCGAATAATTAATTAGTAATCGGAAAAGGTATAAAAAAAAAGTACCCCATGTTTTTGTGTGGCTATAAATATAAGCTTAAAATTGATTTTATCTCAAATAGACTCAACATGGGAAAAGCTTATGTTTAGGCCCTGTTTTAACGATAAATAAACAGCTCCGTTAACTATGGTATTAAAAAAATATTATTATTTATTTTCATTAACCCTGCACATTAAAATTTTATTTTTTTATAATTTAAAATTTGCAGTCTTCTCTTCTGGCCATGGCACCCAAATCCGAAATCAATTCTCAAATAAAAATCCTAAATTAGATTGCAGCATATATTGTTAATATTTAAAACTGGTACTACACGTATTATCCTTGAAAAATCGGGCTTAACCCTTGAACTCCTTGAGTTCTCTCTCGAGCTTTTCGAGCTCTCCTTTCTCAAATTCTCTTATGAGCTCTACCTTGTATCTCTTGGCTTCCTTGTAGCTCATGACAAGTTTAATTTGATTTTTTTTAAATCACAGGTCTTAGTTTGATATAAATATCACAGGTTCTCACTTACTTTCTAAGCTCTTGTGCCAAACTTCACGCTCGAGTTTTGAATGTTATCATGCAGCCTCCTTTGTTATTATGCTTCAACACTTTCACCCGAGCTTAGCTGAGCTCATTTGCATGACAAGGCTGAGTCTGATATAAATAACAGATGACTAGAGGGGAACTAGTAATACTATCCTCACCTACTAAGCTCGCTCGTCGAGCTCTATATAGCTCTCAGAAGAATGTTGGACCTCAATTTTGACACTCTCAGTCTGTCGAGCCTTTGATGTTCGGGTAAGACAGTCACCTGATACATTCGCAAATTATGCTGACACTATTCATACTTTATCTTCCTACACTAACTATAAATAGTGGTTACCCCCATAGATAAAATGGTTCTCTCACTTCCACTTTTTCTCTTTACTCAGACACAGACAGACTGAGCTCTGACTTAGGTATCAGAGCTTTCCTCCAAGGAGCCCGAGCTTTTCTTTTTTGTCTTACAGGTGAGAGAGCTACAATAGCAGCAGTATCCGAGCCCGAGCTACATGAGCTTAGATCACCATTGGGGTTAAGCCCTGTCATCAGAAATGATTATTGGAGAAGGGGGATTTGGAAAACAGTTATCACGATCCAACCTGATGGCACATGACCGGCACTAGAGAACGGGAAAAACACGTGATTTTCAAAAACTGTAGTAAGCCTGACAATTTATTTTTCGATAAATATAGATTGTGACAAGAGTCACTATCTCGAACTAGGCTCACTAGCCTACTAATATTATATTATAATATAATATCATATCATCATCATCAGACATTTATTAAAAAATATATTTAACTAATCTGCGAAACTAAATGAATAAAAAGATAGTCAAGAAAAAAATATCATGTGGAGTTCTAGAAAATAATTATAATATAATTATATAATAAAACATATATAATTAACAATTGCCGATAAATAAAAAGGCAGGATGACTAGAATAAGCAGTATTTATATGCTCATCCTGCAATCTGAAAAAAAATGGTGAACAAGAATGAGCGTTCTACTCAATAATCTATATAGTAATTAATATAATACAATTATCACATGCATAACGTGCTCATATAAATGTCAATCAACCAACAAATTACATAAGCAAACAAGAATATGAGTAAGTCAATGGGGTCACACTAAACCTCAAATTTGAGGAGTCGGTCCCTCCCTATCTGGCTCTTTGTGTCCACACATTTCTCTTAGATTTTAATACATAGGACCCGTTGTCACAGTCGTAGCCAAGCAGAAAATGATCACACCGTTACGCCAGTCATAATCTTATCATCATATAATATTCTCATATCATAATCCGTATCCTTGATAATGTGCAATCCCACATTATCATAACTCTATCTGGTATCACATGTTACATCAAACACAACCAACTCTTACTCAACACACATTATGCTTATAGTGATAATAATTGTACATATGTTGCACAAATAGTCTATGTGTTATGCAAATGTAATTATAAACATAAATTAGTGGAGTGGGGTATTATATTATTCTATATAACTCACAGTAGACGAAATCCGATAACTTTTCTCGAAGTATAGACTGAAGGTGAAAAAATACCTAAAAATTATTTTCAAATGACAATAAAAACTATTAGAATATGGACGGGTGAATGACTCCAAAGATTCTGTCAAAATTTTGACAGAGTCTCTACTATAATTAGGATATTTTCTCCTAAAACAAAATAATCGAATAACACTCTAAAATAGATTACAATAACCCTCCAATCAATTACCCCATTTAGGCTTCCAATCCAAATCAATATATCTTAACACAAATCTTACAAATACAATATAATGATAGTAATTTATTAAATCAACGTTAATTAATTTAATTTTTTTATTTTTTTATTTATTAGGTTTCCAACACATTTACTATCATTTTTAAAATATATTTCAAAATAATTTCAAATAACTTTAAGAAAATAATTTTATAATTGACATTTAATTAAATTAAATTAATATATATATTTTAATAAAATTAAGAATAAGAATATTATTCAGTAAATTATTAATATTATTTAATAGATTTTTATTATAAAATAATTATTTGATTAATTTTTATTGTAAAATAATTATTTAAATATCTTTAGTTCCGTAATAATAATAATATTATCCATATTAATAACAATATTATGTAATGGTTAAATTAATATAAATTAATTAGCAAAATAAATAATTATTATTTTAAATAATTAATTAAAATTATAATCCTTAAATTATAAATTTTTACATTTAATTAGTTTAAATTAATACTTTCAAAATATTCAAATTTCAATCTACTTACTATCAATTATTAATTGTACATATTTATTATTATTATTTTATTTATTTCTTTAATTATATATAAAATTACTAATCAAAACTCATAATTCATTTTATTATCTAATTATAAATTTATATCAATTAAATACTCAAAAAATTTATAATAATTAATTTTATTCAATTATTCATTTTATTTTACTCATACTTTCTTTTAAATACATTTAATTAATCATCTAATTAAAATCATATTTTCTAAATTTATTTTAATTTAAAATTTCTAACTAATTTCTTCTACAATAATTATTTATTAATATTTATTTTTCTTATTTTTTCTATTATTTATTTATTATTTTATATTTTTTTGTCAGAATAGTATTTTCGTATAGTGTCACCGTCATCGAAATAGCATTACCGTCATCGGAACAGTGATCGATTTTCGGTCGATCTAAAACGTGCTTTAAAATTTGCAAATAATATATCTAAATAAAACTTGAAAAGAGAGAATTTTAAAAATATTAATTTCGCCTTGAAAGGAGGTCGAAAAGTGGGTGAAAAATTGATCGAAATATCACTGTAGCGGTATACTTTCGATTAATTTCTAATTTTAGTGATGTTTGACTCATCGGACTATAGGCTTTTTAATAGTGCGGGAGATGTCGATAGTTGATCACCGGATAACGATATATCTTAAAAAAATTAATCGGTATACTATTTATCTCTCCTTCTCTATCACTTTCTCTCTCTTCTTTTGTTTTTTTTTCTATTTCTTTTCTCCTTTTTCTTATAAATACATTTATATATATATATATATTAAATTTTTATTTTTTATTTTTTTATTTTAAAATCTTAAATATTTATTTAATTAATAATATTATTGTGTAAATATTAAATTAAAATAATTAAAATTTTAGGTTATTGCAACAGTACACCAAAACAGCAATCGAGTTGGTGTGAAATTGTTGTCTCAAGCATCCATACAAGGGTATAAAAAATTCCAATCAGAGATTAGATTAAGAATTATGGGTTTAAAATTAGAGTTTTGAATTGCCTGTTGAAGGAATTGTTTCCCTTTTGCTTGATTGATCAGGAATCACGTAGTTGATGGAATTTCTTTTTCCTAATTAAATCACTAATCTTGCAATATGGAGAAGGTAACATCCAAATTGGATTCCAATGAATCCTCGAGGTATTTTCTAGTTCTTTCTTTCTTTTGGGTTAATTAGGGTTTCGTTTTCTAATGTGTTTAGTTGGTGAGTGATAAGGATTTAGAATTAACAAGTCCTAATCCTAAATTGATTGTAGATATGATCTTATATATATGTGTATTCTGTAATCAATAAAATCAAGAGCTTGAGTTTCTCTCAATTACATAGCTTCTACAGTGAGAAAACCCAAAGAATATTGAAAAATTGAAGGCTTTTTGGTTTTCTTATTGTTCTTAGTTGAATATAGTCGGGAAATTAGAAGAACCCAAATAAGCGAATTCAAAAGAGTTTCTGCCATTACCAAGCGAATTCGAAGCAGTAATTTGGAGAGCACTAATTTATCGGGTATCAATATATTCCAAACAAATTGGGCGATGTGGTGATGGCGACGGCGAGCTTTGTGGCAAATCCGTTGGATTTTATTTCTATGAATTGATTTTTTATTCTTAAATTTGTATATTTATTAAGGGGTTTCCAATTTTCTGGGTCTTGATTGATTTTTTGGGTGGTGGTTTTTGAATCTGTGTTTCTATTGATTTCTTTGACCTGCTATTGTTTGTTTGTTTGTTTTATGCGTTTTTATTTTATTTTTTTGAAATTTATTATTAAAAAATATTATTTCTAAGGGCGTTACTGTCCCTCCCTTAATAGGGGACCTTTTACTCAACTTCTTTCATGTTTTGAGTCTATATGAGACAAAACCAAATTTAAGCTCGTATTTATATTCATGTGAAAATATGAAGAGTTTTTTTTAATCTTTTTTCGATAGTAATTGGTTGATCAATTCTATATATTTGAATATAATAATATTTTTAATGTATTTTTATTTATAAATATTTTAAAAGATATAAAAATTTTAAAATGTAAATTAAAAATAATAAAAATATTTATAATTAATTTAAAAATCAATATTAAATTTAAAAAATAATAAATGAATTTAATATTTAAAATAAATTTCATTGATTTAAATTTTCAGAAAAAATCAGACATTTTTAATTTTTTTATTTTTATTAAAAAATGATATGGTATTTATAAAATTGGCTCTATTTGGCTTAATCCAATACTACTAGTTTTGACAATTTTGAACATTTTTTTTAATTATTGTCAGTTTTTTATATATTTTGGACTGAATTAGTCTTCTGATTCCGATTAATCTAGTTCAATTAGATGGTTCAATCTTATTTAAAAAATACTGTTGTACATCATTTTTAAAATTTTTCTTTTTAAAAATATCATAATATTATAATATACCTTTAATATATTAAATATATAATAAGTGCTCAAGTATACTATATATATATATATATGACATATATATATATATGACATATATTTCTAACAAATGGATATTTTGAACTTAAAAGTTAAAAAGTGATTTTTAACAAAATGTATATTTTAAAAAGTAATTTTATTTTTTAAGATAATTTTTGAAGGAATTTCAAAAGTTTAAGATAAAGGGGAACATTCAATAATCAAATATATGAATAATTGACCTTCCCTCCCCCAAGTTGGTTTTAAACACTGGACCGTTCATGAAACAATAAAGAAAATATAATTAAACTACTAATACCAAATGTAAGCAAGACGGAACGACTATGGGATCGTGTGGAGTCATATAATTCTCCCTCATTGGCAGCCAAAAAGAAAGGTGTTTATTTTGACCATCGGTGGAGTTAAACTCAGCCCCTCATTAAAGGGGCTGAGTTGCAGACCTGTATAGCGAGAGGTAGATGAATCCTTCACTGTAAATATTTTTATTTTTTTTATAAATTAATCTTTGGCGAAACGATATCATTTTGCCAGAGAGTAATTTTTTTTATAGAATGACCCCTGACGAAGCGTCGTTTCGCCAGGGATAATTTAAAAAAAATCGTCTCAGCAAAACGACACCGTTTCGCTGAAGCCGGTTCAAAAATAAAAAAAAAAGTTGCGTAAAACTTCTTCCCTTCCCCTCTCCTTCTTCCCTCTATCTCTTTCCTCCCTAAGCCATCAGCAGGCAGCCTCCCAATCCCACCACCAGCCGGCCCACCGACAACCACCACCATTGACCAACGCACTATAAATTTTGACTTTTCCTCAATAAATTTATTTAATAACATTTTAGGATATTTTGAGAATATTTTGAAGATAGAATATGATATTTAATAATAATATTTTTAAGATTTAACATTCTAGCTAAAAATATATGTTAGATTTAAATAATAATATTGATATAAATATTTTTTCCGTTCGTCGCGTGGTAAGAATTATTAAAAAAAATAGTCCACTTTAAGTATTATTTTGTGAAATAAAAAATTAATTTTTTTAATTTTATTATTATCATTATTATATGAAGAAAGGATGTATTTTATATATATTAATTAAGATGTACATTATATAGTTAATTAAGTATGATATGATATTGGATTTCAAAAAAAACATATGATATGGTATTATTGATAAAATTATATTTTGTATTAGCATGCAGACGTATAATCTAATAATAAGTGCACCTCTTCTAAAATTAATGGACCATGATCAATTCTTTTTTATATAATATAATATTCAAAACAATTGTGTTTTTTGCCGGTTGGATTTAAATAATCATTGTCCTAATTAAGCACCTAATTACCTTTAGCTACTACTCAATAAACTATAGCAATGCCTAATCAATTTGAAAATAGAGCTATCTTGATTTTCACTAATTAACACTAATTAATTATAAAATTCAATATTTTTATTGCTCAAAATCAAAAGAATAAAAAATAAAAAAACAAATATCACCTGTGAGAATAAAAAATAAAAAACAAATATCACCTGTCAAGTTATTCTCTCTCTTTTTAAAAAAATTGTGTTATTATTAAAAAATCATAATTTTTAATCTTATGTGCTAATAAGGACCTATAAATTAGCTGAATTTATTTTAGATTTGGTTTTAAAACATGGTATTTTGGAGTTTCAAACATAGATTTGCCATTAATTGTAATTTATCATTTTGAGTTGAATATTTCATGATTTTTGGATACAATTTATAAAAAAAAAATTAAAAAATTAAAATCATTTAATAATTTTTTCATATCATTATACTTTTTTTATAAGTAATAATTAAATTTAATAGAAAAATATATTAACAAATTTTTAATTAGTCCATATATAACAAACTTGGTTGGTATATCTATATTTTTATTCTAATATTTAAAATTATGAAAATAATATCTAAATTTAACAAAAATAATGATAAATATGCCTCATGCTAATTTCTAAGGTTTTTTTTTTTTGCCAATTTCAGTTAAAATTAGCCTCTTTATTTTTTCATATAATTATATCATTATATAGAAAATAATTATTAAATATACAAATTGAATACAAAGATTATCTCAAACATACATAAAATGAAATTTCTAATATTAATATATGCATTTAAACTTATAATCTTTATGCAGATATTTTCTAATGAATTATCTAAAATAATAAGTATTTTAGCAATATAATCAATTATCTTAAACATAAAATGCAGCTTTTTTCATAGTGCTGATTATCAGAAATTGCCTTAGAGCAACAATTAATGCCAATACATTTTATTTTGACTTAGGAATTGCCTTAGAGCAGCAATTAATACTAGTATATTTTTTTTACTTTATTAGTTTGACTTAGGAAAATAACTCAGTATAATTTGAGAAATTATATAATATAACCATGGAGAAATATCATAAATATCATGAATAAATCAAAATTGAAATGCAATTGAACATTATTCTAAAACAGTAATTTTGACAACAAAATTCTTAATTTAATTGGAAAAAAAATTAACTGTAAATTTTACTTCTGGAAATATTGAAATTAAGATATTCGTCTTATTTGTTATTTAATTTCAAAAATAATATAACTATCTATAGTCAATAAAAAATATATAATCTTAAGAAATCTCTGAATTTTATTCCACATTGTAGATGAGTTGATGGAAATATTACATGTAGCCTTTGAATTTTAGCAAATTATGGAATCCTTCCCCAGTTATAAAATTACATTATTTTACATTTCCAAATTGAATAATCAAAACTTTGCATATGAAAGTGACAGAAAATAAAAAATGAAAAAAGAGATACATATCATTTTAAAAAATACAAATTAATCTTTTCGATAATCTTAGTTATAGTTTTTTTTTTTTAACTAAGAGAATAATCTTAATCTCACGAAATCTTAGATGTAGGAATGTC
Organism: Garcia nutans; assembly: GCA_947685225.1. Taxonomy (NCBI): domain Eukaryota; kingdom Viridiplantae; phylum Streptophyta; class Magnoliopsida; order Malpighiales; family Euphorbiaceae; genus Garcia; species Garcia nutans. The sequence goes on from CANTUV010000039.1 coordinate 59,923,024, forward strand.
AACGTATAGGAATTGCCATATTATAAAACTATCCATTTGTTATCTATATTTGTTTAGTCATTCATCTAACTATAAGAATTTAAAAATATTATAAAATTTAAATTACAAAATTATAATTTTTTCAATCAAATAATTATAAATAAAAATTTAATACTTAACATAATTTTATTAAAATAATTTCATATTCATATAATTCTATAACTAAAATAAAATATAATAAATACATATTAAAATTCAATTAAAAATTATTTTAACACTAACATAATTTTATTAAAATAATTTCATATCATATAATTCTATAATTAAAATAAAATATAATAAATTAAAATTAAAATTTAATAAAAAATAATTAATATAAATATTATTATATAATCGAATTTAAATAATAAAAATAATCTAAAAATATATATCTAAATTCGAGTAGCACTCGCCATGAAGAATAAAAATATATTCATATTCTTCTAAACTTGTTTATATATTATTCATAATTTATATAAACATATCAAAGCGGGCTATTCAAAATATTCGACTTATTATTGTCCCAATATGTACATAGGGCAATCCTTAGTCTATAAAAGCAATTGAAACCACTTTTATTTCTCATCAACTTTCACGAAACAAAACAATGAAAATAGAAGTTAAAAAATAATAAAAATATTCATAATTAATTCAAAAATATCACATATTAATAATTTAATAAATATAATAAATAAGTCTAGTATTTAAAAATTCACCATAATTTTAATAAATTTAAATATTCAAGTAAAGTTAATTGATATTGTTTGGCTTTTTTCTTGATTTCTATTAAAAAAAAAGATGTGCTATTTATAAAATCGGTTCTATTTAGCTTAATATAATTCTATCGGTTTTTACAATTTTGAGCAGTTATATATATATATATATATATATATATATTCAATTTTTTTATATGTTTTAGACTAAATCAACATTTATTTTCTGATTAATCTAATTCAACCGAATGACATTATCTAATTTCAAAAATATTGTTATATATCACTTTCTAATCTTTTATTTTTCAAAAATATCATAATATTTTGGTATAGTTTTAATATATTAAATATATATAATAAGTGTAAACCAAATGTATAATAAGTGTAGTATATTATGTATATACTGGGTTTATATTTTTAAAAAATTGATTTTTTAAAATTAAAAGTTAAAAAAGTAATATTTTTTGAAAAAAGAAATGGATATCTTAAAAAGTAATTTTATTTTTTAGATAATTTTTGAAGAGATTTCATAATTTAAGATAGAAGAGGGACATTCAATAATCAAATATATGAATAATTGGCCTTCCCTCCCACCAAGCTGGTTTTAAACAATGGTGGACCATTCGTTAAAAAAATGAAGAAAATATAATTAAACTATTAATGTCAAATGGGAGGAAATATGGAGTATGAGGCCCTTTGAGCCTCTTAGTAAATTCATTTAATAACATTTTAGAATATTGGAGAATATTTTGAAGATTGAATATGATATTTAATAATAATATTTTTAAGATTTAACATTATTCTAGCTAAAAACACATGTTAGATTCAAATAATAATATTCATAATAATATTTTCTCCGTTGGTCTCATGGTATTTTTAAAAAAATGTTAATCCACTTAAAGTTTTTTTTTTTTTTTGTCGATGTCAGTTAGAATTAGCCTCTTTAGTTTACATATAATTAAATAATTATATCATTCTATAGAAAATAATTACTAAATATACAAAATGAATACAAAGATTATCTTAAACATACATAAAATGAAAATTCTAATATTGATATATGCATTTAAACTTATAATCTTTATGCAGATATTTTCTAATGAATTATCTAAAATAATAAGTATTTTAGCAATATAATCAATTATCTAAAACATAAAATGCAGCTTTTTTCATAATGCTAATTATCAGAAATTGCCTTAGAGCAACAATTAGTGCTAATACAATTTATTTTATTTGTTTGACTTAGGAATTGCCTTAGAGCAGTAATTAATACTAGCATATTTTTTTTTAACTTTATTAGTTTGACTGAGAAAAATAACTCAGTATAATTCGCGAAATTATATGATATAAAATTTAATAAATATCACGAAGAAATCAAATTTGAATCCAATTGAACAATATTCTAAAACAGTAATTTCGACAACAAAATTCATAATTTAATTGGACAAAAAAAATTAACTGTAAATTTTACTTCTCGAAATATTGAAATTAAGATATTCATCTTTATTTATTATTTAATTTCAAAAATAATCTGACTATGGTCAATAAAAAAAGTATAATCTTAAGAAGTCTCTGAATTTTATTCCACATTGTCGATGAATTGACGAAAATATTACATGAAGCCCTTGAATTTTAGCAAATTATGGAATCCTTCCCCAATTATAAAATTACATTATTTTACATTTTCAAATTGAATAATTAAGGAAACATGCATATTCGTGAGCAACCATTTCTGAAACTTCAAAGTGCTAATAGAGAGATCAAAACTTTGCATGTGAAAGTGACAAAAAATAAAAAAAGAGATACGTATCCCTCTCAAAAAAAAAAAAAGATACTTATCACTCAAAGAATACAAATTAATCTTTTAATAATCTTAGTTATAGTTTTTTTTTTATAACTAAGAAAAGAATCTTAATCTAATAAATTCTTAGATGTAGGAATGTTAAGAATTGCCATATTATAACACTACCTATTTATCATATACATTTGTTTAGTTACCCATTTAACTATAAGAATTTAAAAATATTATAAAATTTAAATTACAAAATTATAATTTTTTCAATCAAATAATTATAAATAAAAATTTAATACTTGACATAATTTTATCAAAATAATTTCATTTCATATAATTCTATAACTAAAATAAAATATAATAAATATTTATTAAAATTTAATAAAAATAATTTTAATACTAACATAATTTTATTAAAATAATTTCATATTATATAATTTTATAATTAAAATATAATAAACACAAATAAAAATTCAATAAAAAATAATTAATATAAACATTATTATATAATCAAATTTAGACAACCTAAAGAATCTAAAAATATATATTCAAATCCGGCAAGACTATAATAAAAATACATCCATATTCCTCTAAACTCATTTATATATTATTCATAACTTATATAAATATGTCATGTTGAGATTTCACCCCCAAACTTTCTAAGTAAGAGCAATAAAGACGATGACCAAAAATAATAAATAGACAAAAATTTATATTGGTTCACCCAGTCAATTAGACCTAACAGGTTACATCCATTGTGGTTACTGACTTTCACTATGAAGAGAAAAAAAATTCTCAATTACAAGAGCACATAAGTATTTTACTCACACTCACTCTTAAGGAAATACAAGAAAAATTAAAGAAACACACAAAGATAAATTCTATTAAATTTTTCTTCATTTCTCTATTTTTCTCTCCTCTTACTACAACTCTCCTTTTTTTGAATTTTGTAATTATATTTTTCTCTCCATGATCATTGTCATTTATAGGCAACTAAATGTTAAATTTTTCAACATTTGTTAGGCAACCTAATTTTTGGTACAAATTCAACAAAATTAGGCAACCTAATTCTTGATACAAATTCAATAAAATTAGGCAACCTAACAAAATTAGGCAACCTAATTCTTGGTTCAAGTTCAATAAAATTAGGCAACCTAATTTTAGATTGTCTCCACAAATTTTAACAATCTCCCACTTGGAGACAATTCAACCATCATGTTGCAAAAAACATTCCATATGCTCTTCAAGCACTGAAATTCATCAATAACCGCCATCTCCATATTTTAGTTTTGGAGACCAGCTGAAGCTGTACAAAGCTTCAGCTTTCCAAGTGATACAACTTTAGTGAACATATCAGTTGGATTCTCGCTTCCAACGATCTTTTGTAGTTTCAATGCTCCATCGTCCAAAAGAGATCATATGAAATGGTACCTTAAACGAATGTGCTTGGTTCTTGAATGAAAAGCAGGATTTTTTGCCAAGTGAATAGCACTTTGACTGTCAATGTACAAAATACCATCAACTTGCACTTTGTCCGATTCTTAAAAAAAACCACTTAACCATACCATCTCCTTTTCGGTCTCTGTAATAGCCATATACTCTGCTTCTGTTGTTGAAAGAGTAACTATCTTCTGTAACTTAGAAGCCCAGCTCACAGCAGTACCACTTACAGTAAATACATAACATGTGGTACTTTTACTAGTGTCTCTGTCACTACCCAAGTCTGCATCAACATAACCATGCAACTCCACACTACTGCTACCAAAACATAAGGCCATATCAGTAGTGCCTCAAAGATATCTCAAAATCCACTTCACCGCTTCCCAATGTTTCTTGCCTGGATTGCTCATGTATCGACTCACAACTCTTATTGCATGAGCAATATCAGGTCTAGTACATACCATAACATACATTAGACTCCCAATAGCTGAAGCATAAGGCACCTTCTTCATGTATTCCTTCTCTTGTTCATTTTTAGGTGAAAGCATTTTGGACAACTTAAAATGAGTCGCCAAAGGTGTGCTGACTGGTTTGACATTTTGCATATTAAATCTCTTCAACACCTTTTTGATGTACTCCTCATGTGAGAGTTTCAAAGTGCCTCGCTCTTTATCCCTAATAATCCTCATTCCAAGGATTTGTTTGGCTTCACCTAAATCTTTCATAGAGAACTTGTTTGACAATTGTTTCTTTAATTCTTTAATCTCACTTAAATCAACCTCAGCAACCAACATATCATCTACATAAAGTAAAAGAATGATGTAGGAATTGTCAAACCTCTTGTAGTAACAACAGTGGTTAGCATGGCATCTAGTGTAGCCATTATAGCACATGAAAGAATCAAACTTCTTGTACCACTGTCTCGGGGCCTGTTTCAAGCCATAAAGGCTTCTATTCAGTTTGCATACCAAGTCCTCCTTTCCGTGTGCTATAAAACCTTTTGGCTGCTTCATATAGATGTCCTCCTCTAAATCCCCATGAAGGAAAGCAGTTTTGACATCTAACTACTCCAAATAAAGATTCTCAGCCGCTACCGAGCTAAGCACCAACCAGATTGTGGCGAGTTTCACAACCGGTGAAAATATCTCTGTATAGTCTATGTCCTCCTTTTATTGAAAACCTTTTACCACCAGTCTTGCTTTGTACCTTTTGCTACCATCTCCTTCATCTTTGATTCTGTAAGCCCATTTGTTATGTAGTGCCCTTTTACCCAGAGGTAAATTCACCAAACTCCATGTTTGATTGGTTATGAGAGAATCCATTTCATCTTGCATAGCAGACTCCCACTTGACATATTCTTCATGATTCACTGCCTCATCATAACACTCAAGTTCACCGCAATCAGTCACTAATAAATATTTCAAGGATGGTGAGTACCTTTCTGGTGCCTTCCTTTCTCTATTGGACCTTCTCAAAATAGGTGTACTTGACCCAACTTCCGGAATAGAAACTGGTTCTTCAAAGTTGGTAACTTTAGGAGCATCTTGTGAAGTTTCAACTTCCAACGTTCTCTGATTTTTGTCGGTCACTTTATCTTCGCCAAGATCATCTAGACTAGCAAACTGTTTGTCTTTTGTAGGACTTATCATTTCTGGGACTGCATCTACTCTGTTCTTGTATAACACCTTCCCATTAAAAATGATATTCTTGCTTCGAATAAACTTCTTATTCTGTTCATCCCAAAATTTGTAGCCAAATTCATCGCCACCGTAGCCAATGAAAATATATTTTTGGGACTTGGGATCAAGTTTGCTCCTTGCGTCAGAATCATTGTGAACATATGCCACACAACCAAATACTCTCAAATGTGATAGATCTATCTTCTTCCCACTCCATTCTTCTTCCGGTAGTAGCTCTTCCAGTGGAACCGAAGGTGCACTATTAATTAAATAAGCAGCAGTATTAATCGCATTGGCCCACATTATATTTGGTAAACCTGCATGTATCTGCATACTTCTTGCGCGCTCATTCAGAGTTCTGTTCATACATTCGGCCACTCCATTTTGTTGTGGAGTTTCAGGAATAGTCTTCTCCATCCTAATCCCATTATGTGCACAATATTTGAGAAATTCTTTGTTTGTGTACTCTCCTCCATTGTCTGATCTAAGACATTTAATCTTCAAGTCTGTCTCATTCTCAGCCAAAGCTTTCCATTCCTTGAAGGTATCATAGACATCGGATTTATTTTTTAGAAAATAAACTCATACTTTTCTTGTGGCATCATCAATGAATGTTACATAATACTTGGAACCTCCAGGAGATTGAACTGGTGAAGGTCCCCATACATCAGTATGAACCAGCTCCAACTTAGTGGTCTTTGGAGCTCTGCCAGATTTTGAGAAACTAACAATCTTTTATTTTTCAAAGATACAATATTTACAAAGCCCAATCTTTACTGATTTCACAACATGTAGCTTGCCTTTTGATTGTAAAACCTTCATCCCCTTCTCACTGATGTGCCCAAGTCGATGATGCCAAAGATTAGCATCATCAACCTCAACAGTAGCTGCTAAGCATTTGAAATTCACGATCGTATAGAAAGTTCCTGACATCTTCCCACGAGCTAAAATCAAGGCTCCTTTAGTAAATTTTCAACAGTAATTTGAGAATTCAGTCACACAACCTTCTCTGTCTAATTGACCCACATAGATTAAATTTTGTGCTAAACCTGGAATATGTCTTACTTCATGCAACTTCCACATATAACCATTGGGTAAATCAATTCGGACTTCACCCTTACCCACAATATCAAGAGCTTCATCATCTGCAAGGTGGACCTTGCCAAAGTTACCAGATACGTAATTCTTCATGATACTCCGATTTGAAGTTGAATAAAATGATGCTCCGGAATCTATCACCCAAGATTCTAGAGGATTATGTGCACTCAAGATCAAAGCATCACTATCAATCTCTTGCGTTGCATTGGCTCTACCATCTTCAATTTTCAAAGCCCGACAATCCTTTTTCAAGTGTCCTGGCTTTCCGCAGTGCCAACATCCATCTGCCTATTTTCTGGTTTTAGACTTGCTTTGATCTCTCCTTTTGGATTTGGATCTTTCATGGTTGTTGAAATTTTTGAAAGTTCTTCCTCTATTGTTGGTGTTGAGAGCGGAGCTGGTGTGAAGTTCTCCAACATTTCTCCTTCTTGACTCTTACTAAGGAGGGTATCACGTACCTCCTTATATATAAGATCATTTTTTCCGCTGGAGTTACAAATTGAATTTACTGTAGTATCACAATCATTAGGCATAGAAGTTAACAAAACCAAACACTTTAAGTGTTCCTCAAATGTGATTCCAACGGATTGTAGCTTATCAATGATTTTATTTATCAACACCACATGTTGATTCACTGAGCATCCTTTTGACATCTTCAATGTGAAAAATTGCCTTAACAAATGAATTTGTTGGACAACACTCGGTTTCTCGTACATGTCTGATAGAGTACTCATAAGCCCGGCTGTTGTCGTCTCATTTATGACATGTGCACTCACACTTTTAGCAAGTATAAGTCGGACCACCCCTAAAGCCTTTTTGTCAAGTTTCTCCCATTCTGATCGATTCATGCTTGTTGGAACCACTCCTTCCAAAGGTACTTCTAACTCCCTTGTATACAAATAATCAGTAATTTGCATTCTTCAATGATGAAAATCGATCCCATCAAATTTGTCAACATCTTTGGCACTATCTCCACCCATTGCTCCCACTTAACGCGGATCTCCAATGACTTGCTGATGAATAAAATCACTATTGAGTAAATAGTTCTCTGATACCAATTGTTGGGATTTCACCCCCAAATTTTCTAAGTAAGAGCAATAAAAATAATGACCAAAAATAATAAATAGACAAAAATTTATAGTGGTTCACCCGGTCAATTAGATCTAACAGGTTACATCCACTGTAGTTACTGACTTTCACTATAAAGAGAAAAAAAATTCTCAATTACAAGAGCACACAAGTGTTTTACTCACACTTACTCTCAAGGAAATACAAGGAAAATAAAAAAACATAAAAAAAAATTCTATTAAATTTTTCTTCCTTTCTCTATTTTTCTCTCCTCTTACTACAACTCTTTTTTTTTGAATTTTATAATTATATTTTTCTCTTCATGATCATTGTCATCTATAGACAACCAAATGTTAAATTTTTCAACATTTGTTAGGCAACCTAATAAAATTAAGCAACCTAATTCTTAGTACAAATTCAACAAAATTAGGCAACTTAACAAAATTAGGCAACCTAATTATTGGTTCAAGTTATTGTCTCCATAAATTTTAACATATCACAGCGAATTATTAGAAGATATCGGACTTCTTGTTGTCCCTATGTGTATATAGGACAATCCTTAGTCTATAAAAGCAATTGAAACCACTTTTATTTCTCATCAACTTCCAAGAAACAAAACAATGAAAATGGAAGTTCAAATCATTTCCAAAGAAAATATTAAACCATCTTCTCCAACACCTGCCCACTTAAAAATTTTAAAACTTTCCCTTTTAGATCAGTTTATGCCATTTCCCTATGCTGCAATTATCCTTTTCTACCCGATGAATGAGAAGAACAACACCAACCCACTTGATGAAATCCCCAGTAGATTAAAGCTGCTGAAATCATCTTTATCAAAGACTTTGAGTTCCTTTTACCCATTGGCTGGAATTATCAAGGATGATCTTTGCATTGAGTGCAATGATGAAGGTGCTTGTTTTATTGAAACAAGAGTCAATTGTTCACTCTGTAAGTTCCTTGCCAAACCTGACCATCATTTAGTACATAAATTTTTTCCTTGTGAACTTACTGTAAAAGAATCACTTATAGGAACTTATGTGACAAATATTCAAGTAAATGTGTTTAATTGTGGTGGAATTGCAATTGGTATTTGTATATCTCACAAGATTTTTGATGGCTCTGCTTTAAGCACTTTTCTCACGGCATGGAGCGCTGCAACTAGAGATGATACTAATATTGCAGAAATTCATCCTAAATTTATTGGCACTTCCCTTTTTTCTGATAATGATTTCTCTCTTAAAAAAACAGTATTTCACATGTGGGATTCTTTTTTCAAAAAGGGTAATTCCATCACAAAAAGATTTGTGTTTGGTTCTTCAGCCCTAGCCAAGCTTAGGGGCCAATCAACAATTTCAGGACTGAAATGTCCTACTCGAGTTGAGGCTGTCTCAGCTTTCCTGTGGAAATGCATTATGTCTGCCTCGGCAAACTTAAAAGGGTATCAAAATCCTTCTTTAATAGCCCATACAGTGAAACTTCGGAGAAGAATAGAACCATCTTTGCCAGAGAATTCAATAGGAAAATTACTGTGGATGGCTGTTGCAGAATACACGGAAATGACAGCGGAACCAAATTTTGGTGACTTGGTGGTAAAGTTAGGGAAGCAATATCAATAATTGATCATGAATTTGTTAAGAAAATTACAGGTTTTGAAGGGAATTTATTGATTGAAGCCGTTGAGAAAATGGCTGAAATTGCGACTAAAGATGAACTAGATTGTAATCTATTTTCAAGTTGGTGCAATTTTGGCTACTATGGTGCTGATTTTCGGTGGGGAAAGCCTGTTTGGGTCACCGGCAATTCTTTGGTAGGTTCAGTTTTTGTAAATATGGTAATTTTGATTGATACAAAGCTAGGTGATGGTATGGAAGCTTTGGTAACCTTGGATGAACAAGAAATGGCTATATTGCAAGGTAACCAAGAACTCCTTGAATTAGCATCATTCGATCCAAGTCCTTTGCTAATTGACAACTAAGTAATCGTTAATTACGTTGAGTCTGATTCTTATTTTAGTAATTTCAATTCAATTAGTCCTAAGTGAAATAATAAATCAGATGAATCATGATATCTTATATGCAATTATTCATAATATACATTGTATTTTTACAAAAAAGTCATTATATATCATGATTCAATTGGTTTATCATTCCAAATAAGATTTTCAATAAGGTTTTTTTTATATGATTTCTTGAGTATTGAGTTGTTTTCCTTACTCAAATCTTAAGTCAGAACTAATAAAATAAAAATGTACTACCATTAATTGCTGCTCTATGGCAATTTCTAATAATTAGCATTATGTAAAAAAGCTGCACTGTATGTTTTAAATAATTGATTATATTGCTAATATACTTCGTATTTTAGATAATTCATTGGAAATATTTGCATAAAGATTATAAGTTTAAGACCTAACTATCAGCTTAATCCAGCAAATATTGCGTTTTCTCAAATTAATCTCATCTATTAATTTTTCTCAATCAAGTGCAAATTTTATTTCTTTTTTGACTCTTCCCCTCTCTTTCTTCAATTTCTTTTTCATTTGGTTGCCAGAAAAAAAAATTGAAGCAATCATTTTATTTATTTATTGCCAGTAATGGTTTTTGCATAAAAAAATAATGAAATATGCAACTCAAAATCATAAAATTGAACAGCCTATTGGACGGACATATACCTTTGAAACTCTAGAAAGACATTATTTAAAATCAAAGGTAAAAAAAATTTAAATAATTATAGGCCCCTGTTGGCACATAAACTTAAAAATTATGCTTTTTAATAATAGCATAAATTTTTCTTACAGTTTTGAGTTTTGTCAAGGGTTGAATATTATTTATTATTTATCATTAGTACTGAGTTCAATATTATTTATAATTAACCATTGGTTCGCGCACGATGTATGAATAAGATTTTTTTTTATTTATAAAATCTTTTTATAATTAAATAATATTATTTAAAGATTTCTAAAATTTTGTTACGTAGAATGATTAAAATTAAGTTGTTAACCTGTCAGAACTATATTATTATATTATTCAATAAACTGTATTACTCCAAAATCAAAATCTAATAGTTTTATTCCTCAAAATCAATTTGAAAATAAAGGTGTCTTGATTTTCACTGCTTAACACTAATTAATTACAAAATCTAATAATTTTATTGCTCAAAATCAAAAGGGTAAAAAATTATTACCTCTTAGTAATTATTGTATTTATCCTTGTATTAATATATTATTGAATTTTTATTGGTAATTATTAAAATTTGAACAAAATGTGTAAAAATTTTAAAAAATATAGTGAAACTTATAATAAATTCATTGTAAATTAATAAAAATATAGTATTTTAGTAAGTAATTTATAAATTCTGATATTTTGATAAATAATTTATAATATGATAAGTTTAAATTTTTTTTAATTTTTTGTATTTTTATCAAAAAGCATTAATTTTTAACTGAACTATAAATAATAAACTTGGTTTATATATATATAATTATAAATATATTTTTGTAGAGGGTTATATATATTTTTATACTAATATTTAAAATTCTAAAAAAATAATATTAATTTTAGTGAAAAATCAACAACAAGTATGGCCCGCCAACAAAAGCCTATAAATATATATATATACATATATATTTCTCTATCTCACGCATGTAGCCTCTTTTTAAGTTTTTACTCTCACTGTAAGCAAATTAAGTTTTTATGTAACTAAATAATTATATCAGTCTATAAAAAATAATTATTAAATATACAAATTGAAAGCAAAAAATCTCTTTTCTTAATGGAAAAATACAAAACTTCTCTTAAACATAAATAAAATTAAAATCCTAATATTGATATATGCATTTAAACTTACAATATCTATACAAATCTTTCTATTAAATTATCTAAATTAAGACGTATATAAGCAATATAATTAAATATTTAAAATAATTTTTTTATTAATTATATGTGAAAGTGGAAAATACCTAAGATTTGAACCGAGACATAAGGGGAAATAATATACACTACTAACTACTACTAATATGTTTGGTAAGTTTATTATTTTAAAAATATTTGGAAGATTTCCCTTTGTTTTTTTTTTCACAAGATTTGGTAGTCAATTTTCTTATTTTGCATTAATTAATAATAAATTAAAATTAAAATATATTAAGAAAATTTGGCGATTGATATTTTAAGTAACATAAATCATTAACATTAATGTCACCTAACCCAACCTTTTAAAAGTCTTTAATTTAATTTAATTTCATTGAAAAGAAAAAAAAAATGAAAAAAATTCAAGGCCGTTGATAAAAAAAATATATGACCGTTGAGGCGCTCTTCTATCTAAATTCAAAGCATGTCGAAATAACAACCTGAAAAAGCTAAGCAACCGTTCAAAAGAGAGAGAAGTGAAAAAGCCGAAAACAGAGGAGCCTTACACAAATCATATCACAAAAGATTAATCATTTCAATCTTTCTTTTCTTCTTCTTCTTCTACTTCTTAATTTCTCCCTCAAATTTTTTGTTTTTGTCTTACACCCATGTCAAAGATGAAGTCTGATCGGAGACCTCCACTGGCTAAATCGCCGATTCGGCTCCGTCCTCACAGAGTTATGCGCCCCAATTCAAGCTCTGTACAAACCCCTCCAGGTAGGGTTAATTGTCAAGAGTTCTTTGCAGTAACATCTTGTTTTCTTTTAGTTTTTTTTTTGGTGGGATTTTGATTTTGTAATTGAATTGAACCTTTTTTCAATTTTCAGGTTCTTTAACAAAATCCCAGAAACCAAATCCCGACATGGAAGAAGAATTGGAACTGCGACCCGAGTACCGCTCCATATCTTGTGAGTTACGGGCTTTAGCAAGGATGGTTCAAGACGAGTTTGGAAATGGGAAATCAACAAATGAAGGGGTGAGTAAAAATTTGAGTTCTTATTCGAGTTCCCTTTTTGAGAGAGGAAGGTTTTATGAGGTATACTCTGCAAGGAGAAACGACAGGCTGAAAAGAAAGAAAGGAGGAGAAACAGGGGAAGAGCTGGGAAAGACTCCATACAATCTTGGAGTAACAGTTGATTCTTCAAAGAAAAGGGATTCAAAGAAACTTGAAAGCTTGAGAAAATCAGTGTCTGCTGCGTACTCTGTGGAGAGAAGTGAGAATCCAAGGTATTCATTGAGAAGCTTGAGCAAAGAGAACAAGAAACCTCCTCTGGCTGTCAATTATGAGAAATCTGTGTTACCAAGTGAAAGGAAAGTTGGGGTTCGAAGGATTAGAAAAATCTAAAGATTAGAGAAATTGGGTTTTATATTTTTTAGGAAATTGTCATTTTTCTTTTGGATTTAGGAGAAACTTGATTGTGTTTCTGTTTGTGGTTTAAATGATTATTTGCTTTGCTTATGGTTTGAAGTAAAAAAAAAAAAGAAGAAATGTTTGAACAAACTTTGATGATCTATGGTAAATAGTTTAGGCCTCTGTTTTTCAAGATCCTCAGTGCATTCTCAGATCATCAAGTGGGTTTGTATTTTTCTCCTGAAACTTTGGTTAGAAAATGTGTTAGGAAATTGTACTTTTTGCTAACCAAACACATGATATATATCTGTAAATGCTATTAATCCACCAGTTTCTTTGGTAGATTTAAGCAAGTTGCGAGTGCCTGTGCTTGGGAGATGGGAAAGGAGAGAAAATCCAAATTTTAAAAAGATTAGGGAGAAGAAAAGAAATTGGATAGAAAATGAAAATGGAAGGGAGCCCATAAAATTTTTTTCTCCATCAATTTGTGAAGCTTCCAAAAAAAAAAGAAAGAAATTTAATAGCAAAGGATACAATTGCAAATTAATAATTTTTTAACAAAAACTTCCTTCGAGCCAAACATGTGATCAGAACATAATTTTTAATTATTCAAAACAATTTTCATTCCACTTGCCAAAGGTGAAGGGTTACGTCACCTAGAAATTGCTAGTCAATATCTTCTCACACCATTTTCTCTCCTTTCCCATCTCCCTGTGCTTGGAAGCTGGCAGTGGCGGCAGCAGCTGGGAGAAAGGAAGATAAAACTCCTCCTCAATGCCCATAAGGAGAAGATGGAGGCTGAGTAGCTGAGATTTCAAATATGCTGCTTTAGCGGACAAAAACTTCTCTTAAAAATGCACGTCTAACGGTCGGCCAGAGAGAGTCGTCAGTCCCCACCTGGTTTCGCTACTGAAAGATGAAAAGGGAGAGAAAATCCAAATTTTAAAAAGATTAGGGAGAAGAAAAGAAATTGGATAGAAAATGAAAATGGAAGGGAGCCCATAAAATTTTTTCTCCATCAATTTGTGAAGCTTCCAAAAAAAAAAGAAGGAAATTTAATAGCAAAAGATACAATTGCAAATTAATAATTTTTTAACAAAAATTTCCTACGAGCCAAACAAGTGATCAGAACATAATTTTTAATTATTCAAAACAATTTTCATTCCACTTGCCAAAGGTGAAGGGTTACGTCACCTAGAAATTGCTAGTCAATGTCTTCTAAAAAAAAAAAGAAGGAAATTTAATAGCAAAAGATACAATTGCAAATTAATAATTTTTTAACAAAAATTTCCTACGAGCCAAACAAGTGATCAGAACATAATTTTTAATTATTCAAAACAATTTTCATTCCACTTGCCAAAGGTGAAGAGGTTACGTCACCTAGAAAATTGCTAGTCAATGTCTTCTCACACCATTATTGAAAAGCCAGTAGGAAAGAGAAATAATATTATTAAATATATACATATTTTTATATTAATTTTTTTGAATAGCCAGTAGGAAAGAGAAATAATATTATTAAATATATAAATATTTTTTATATTATTTTTTTCTCTATATATCAATAAATACTTATAATATAGAATATCTATAAATTGAAAAAAAAAAAAAAGTTACCACATGCACATGCAAGGCCTGTGTCAAAAACTTGTATATATAAGCATCATAACTATTAACACTAAAATGATGATTATGAGTAAGCCTATTTGACTAGGAAAAAAAAACAAAATTTATGGAATTCAAGTTTCAAATAAAATTAAAAAGTGCAAAAGGGATAAAAAAAAATAGTGTTATGATTGGCATTGCCAATTATGTTGTAACCAGAAGATATGCCAGGCCTTTCAGATATTCAACAATTTCAGATCCTCCAAGCTTTGAACTTCCAAAAACTCTGTCAACAAAAGTAATTGGAACCTGTGACAAATAACAGAGCCAAAATCAACCGAAGGCTGAGGATCTGAACAATGCTACCAAGGAGTCAACACACTTGATAATTGATATACACCCAAAAATAGCACAAATAGTAGCTAAAATGGGAATGTCCTAAGTATATAGGGCATGAAAGCAAGAAAAAAAATATTAGGCAGAACAGGTGTAGCAATATAATTGAATCTGTTTTTTTTTTTCCTTCTTTGGTGCATTTCAATGTCCAATGAAGTATTCTCCCTTCAAAGCCGCTGTGCAAGTCATTCTCATATGGTATCAGCTAAATTTCTTGAGTTATGCAGAACTTGATGGTTAAACAAGACCTTAAAATGGAAGAGACCATCACCTTTCGATGCAGAACTGAATATATGTACACTATGATTATGAAAGATTTATTCACACACCAAACAAAAATATAATAATACCTCCTCAATATGGTATCCTTTTCTAGAAGCCCGAACAATCATCTCCATTTGAAAGACATATCCCTTGCTAACAACAGAGCTTATCACATCTTCAAGCACTGATTTTTTATAAAGACTTCAAGAAATGAAAAGAATATCTCAGTTTAATTAAATCCACAAGGTATGAGAAAAGGAATGGATGAATTCCATAAGCTTATTCATATACCGGAAAGACCCTGTCAAGTCAGATACAGCTGGCCATAGAAGTGTTTGTGCAAGAACATTTGCTCCCCTACTTGTTAGCTTGCGCATAAGATTCCACCCATGTACACCACCACCTTTAACATACCGGGTTCCAGTGACTATGCTTGCACCAGTCTCCAACTGTTTCCTGACAAGCATATCACAGAGAATAATGCAAGAAAACTTCAAGAGATTAGGCATTCAAGGGACAATACAATAACATACACATGTAGAACGGAAAGTCTTACTTGATAAAGCTTGGCAAGTACTTCGGCTGCAAAATATGAGTTTTAGAAACAGAACAATGAACTTGAAACTAGATAAACCAGCATTACTATTTATTGACATCGTTTTGAATCCCAACTATATCATGTAAGCCTAGAAACATTTTTCTGCACTCCAGTTTCTTTTTCAATCACTTTTGAGAGGCAATTGAAATGCATAAAAGAAAAAGGATGCAAATAAATTAGACCTTCCAAGGGATTTTCATGCACCAGAGATACATTCTAAATGCTGAACATCCACAAGAGTAGACACATGACTGACACTTACATGGTGGGATAAGTCAGCATCCATGATTACAACAAAATTTCCAGATGCATGCTTCAACCCATGAATGTAAGCCGTTCCTGAGAATAAAAATGCACTAAGATACAGTTTCTGATTGTTATCAAATACAAACACATAACAACCTACCTAAACCGAGCTTCTTAGGTCTAGGCCTTAACAACTGCATCATCAAGAAGAGTAAAACAAAGGCAATTAGGATAAGCAAAATCGATAGAACACCAAAAAGTTAATAATTTCAAACATTATTGTTTCACATTACAGTACTTACAATGTAATCTTCACCGTAAACTTGCTGCAACTGCTTTACTATTTCTTGAGTACCATCAGGACTCCCATCATCCACGATAATGATTTCAAAATCAACATCCCTAAACAGAATACAAAAAATTTCGTTTCTCAAGCTATAAAAACACCAAATTTTCTAGAGGTCAAAATTCAGGAAATTGGACTAACCACAAATAAAAAAAACTAGGTCAAATCAACAAAAGATTGATTCCATGAAGAAGAAGATAATAATTAAATTAAAAGAAAATGCAAAGATAATAGGTACTTGAGATGCTTAAAGACGAGGTAGACGATGAGAGCAACGTTGAGACGCTCGTTGTAAGTTGGGATTATGATACTATACTTGTTTTTCTCCTTCTCCATGTTATTATTTTCTTGATCTTAATACCCTAGCTGTTCAAGATTTCAACTTTCGAGTTATCTTCGCTTTAGGCGACGAGATCAAAGATTCAGAAATGGTACAGTCAGAGATGGAGGAGCTCTGCTGTGCTAGTTCAATGTCATCCAGCCAAGACCAAGATTGGGCTTACAGTGGGCTTAAACCTGGGCTTTGACTAGCTTTTCTCGTATTTTGAAGGATTTTGATAAAAATACAAAAAAAAAATTAAAAATAATTTTTAATTTATTATATTTATAAAATATTTATTAAAATATCAAATTTTATAACATATTTATCAAAATACTATATTTTTATTAATTTATAAAAAATTTACTATGAATTTATAAATCTCATGTATACTATGTATTTATAAATAAAATAACTAATTACCTTAACAAAAAGTTAAAATTTTTAAAAATATATTGAATGGTATCATTATTTTTTCTATTTCAAGATGCTTTTGCAGATTGGGCTTTGAGCTCAGAACCACAGTATACGGAAAAGAAAACTTATTGTTTTTGAAATAAATTGATAAATATATTATTGACGAAATTGCATGATTTTTTTTGAAAATTTTATTTTCATTATATATATTTTTTCAATTTATAAAAATATTTTCTTTTTATATTTTTATTGGCATATATCAATATATCTCAATATATATTAAAAAATATTGATATAACTTTTTTTTTTTGTTGCACAGCATTTTTATAATTTTCTTTGCTACTCAAGTTGATTTAAGATTATCTCTTCTGATAAATATAAAATAGTAAAATTATTTTGTACTATTTTTGTCTAAGTTAATTTAGGTCTACCTCTGCCTATCTTAGTTATTTCTATTTTAACTAGTTCAGTTTTTTTGACCGGCGTATCACTAAGTTTACGTTTTACATGGTCAAACTATCTCAATATATGCTCTCTTATCTTATCCTTGATAGGCGATACCTTTACTTTTTTTTCCCTAATGCAATCATTTTGTATTCTATTTATTTTAGTGTGTCCACATGTTCATTTTATCATTCTCATTTATATAACATGCATCTTACTCATGTGTTGTCCTTTCACAGCTCAACACTCACTATCATATATCATCGCGGGCCGTATTGCAGTACGATCCAATTTTTTTTTTCAATTTGAATAATATCTTTCGGTCACATAATATTCCTGTAGCACTCCCCAACTTCATCCAACTTAAAATGAATACTATGAAGTAATACAACTTCTTTTAAAATAACTTCGTCTCTTTCTACATTCATGTTGTTAAATATACAATGCATATACTCAGTCTTAGTTCTACTTAGCTTAAAACTTTTTGATTCCAAAGTACTTTTTCATAACTCCAACTTTTGACTTACTCCTATTTTAGACTCATCTATTAATACGATATCATCTGCAAACATTATACACCAAGAGATATTATCGTGTATATGTCTTGTTAGCTCATCCATAACCAAAACAAAGAGATAAGAGCTCAAAGATGAACCTTGAAATAACTCAATAGAGACAGAAAAAATCTCAGTATCCTCTCTAACAGTGTGGACACTAGTAATAGCTCCGTCATACATGTCATTCAAGACTTGGATATATCTTATAGAAATCCCCTTACGTTTTAGGGCCCATCATAAAATTTCTCTAGGAGCTCTATTATAAGCCTTCTCAAAGTCAGTGAAAATCATATGTAAATTATTTTTCATCTCTTTATACTTTTTTTATCACATCTCTAATAAGAAAGATAGTTTCGATAATAGATTGATCAGGGATAAAACTAAATTGATTTGGAGAGATACAAATGTACAAATATAAATGGTATTCCACAACTCTCTTCCATAGTTTCATAGTATGACTCATAAATTTAATACCTCTGTAATTAGAGCAATTTTAAATAGCTCATTTATTCTTAAAAATATGTATCAAATTGTTTTATTTCTATTCATAAAGTATTTTCTCTATACTTATGATCTTATTAAATAAAGTCGTCAACCACACAATTCCTACATCTCTCAAACATTTTCATACCTCAATGGGCATTCCATCCGGTCCATATGCTTTACCTATTTTCATTCTCTTCAAAGCTTCATTTACTTCTTAGAATTTAATTCATCTAGTATACTTTAAATTTTTCTCAGCTATGTAGTTCAAACCCTTAGTGTTTTTACTATGATTTTCATTAAGAAGCTCTTCAAAATAACTTCTCTATCTTTCATTAATATTTTGTTCTTGAACTAAGATTCTATTCTTTTCGTCTTTGATGCACTTAACTTGGTTCAAATCTCGACATTTCATTTCTCTTATTTTAGCCAATTCATAAATATCATTTTCTCCTTCATTCGTTCCAAGTTTTTCATACAAACTCTTCAAAGATTGTGCTCTTGCTTGGTTAACTGCCTTTTTAATATCCTTTTTTATTTGTATATAATGCTCAAAAGCCTCATTGTCATTGCACTTTGGTAAACTCTTATATCATTCTCTTTTATTTTTTTACTGTTTTTTGTACTTCCTCAGTCCACCACCAAGACTCCTTCGAGGAATGCCTATATCCTTTAGACTTTCCAAGTACTTTTCTAGCTATTCCTTTAATCATTGTAGACATGTCCATCTACAAATCATTTGCTGACATATGTATATCCGCATCCCAGCTTTCGGCTTTAACCAACTCATTTTAAACATCAACTATTTTTCACCTTTTAAAGTCTACCACTTAATCTTGAGAATTTTATTTTTTCTTGGCCTACTAGTCCAACTTTTTAATCTTAACATCCAACATTACTAACCTATGTTGAGTAGTCAATGCCTCATCTGGAATAATATTGCAATCCTTACATCGAGTTCGATTAGCTTTTCTTGTGAGTATGAAATCAATCTGACTTTTATTTTTTTCATTTTTAAAGATTACTAGGTGTGATTCCCTTTTTATAAAATATATGTTTACTAAAATCAAATCGTAAGCTATAACCTTCAAAAAAAAAATCGTAAACTATAGAAAAATTAAGTATATTTTTGTCTTTTTCATTTCTAATTCCAAAACTATAACCTCCACGTATATCCTCAAAACCTACTTTATCTTTTTTTACATGTCCATTTAAGTCTCCTCCTATAAAGAAATTCTCATCATTCGAGATCTCTCTCATAAGCTCATCCATATCCTCCCTGAATTTTTGCTTGCTCTCTTTATCTAATCCAACTTAAAGAGCATAAATATTAACTATGTTAATAGTCTCGTTCTGTAGCACAAGTTTTACTGAAATGATTCTATCACATACTCTTTTCACCGCTACAATCGTCCTCTTTAGGTTCCAATCTAAAATTATACATACTCCATTCTTTTTTTTTTGTCTATTCCAATATACCACACCTTATATCACGTGTTCTCAACTTTTTTACTCTTTTCTCCAACCAATTTAGTCTCTTCAATGCATGAAATACTTATTTTTCTTCTCTTTATAGTATCTACAAGTTCCCTCAACTTACCTATAAGAGATTCAATGTTTCAAGTTTCTATTCTAATCTTACTATCCACTTGTTCTCTCTTACGTCTCTTCCTATAAAAGCCTTTTACTATTTTCTGAACTAGTATCTCTCATATTATTTATATTTTGGACTAATTTCTTTATTCACATATGTTATTGATGTAAAAACTCTTATTTATTTAGTGCCACATTTGGACGCCGATATGGCGCGTCGCATTCAGAGAACGTTATACACACTTACCTATTTTTTATTACACCCGATCTTCGATGTAGCGCGTCGCAAGTAGGAGACGCCCAACGAAAATATCATTAGAATTCATATAATGAGATGTGATAAAGTTTTACGTTGATTGTCATTTACCGCAACTCTCCTCTTTTATCCAAGCTTAGAACCGACTATGCATAAAAAACTCATATATAGACGGAGTTGACTCGTGTATACATATATCATATGACTAAATTTGTAAAAGTTTTTTATTTTTTTTATAAGAAATATTCTCTTCTTTCCAAATTAGCAAACACACATTTTACTGAAATTATTCATAAATTATTTAATGTATTAAATTTTTACCGTATTCACATTTAAATAAATATATCTCATGCTAAAATAAAAATATAATAAAAAAATACATATAAATTTATATTTTCAACAAAAATATGACCGCCATGTTGCAAATACAATGAACTCTACTCTTTAGAATATATTATAAGGAGTTATTTATTTTATTTATATTTGTTTATTTTTTTTACAAAGGGAATTTTACAGAGATTTATGATGCAAAGCAGATTCAATAGCAATCCAACTTATTTACAACAGCATGAGCGCTACTCATGCAGGCCAAGGCCAAACAAAATCCACTCATAATTTAAGCTAAAATTGCCGTGGTTAAATTATTCACAGAATGCGGCATTTAAGACACTGAAACTCCAAAGTTGTGAGTTTCACAATATAAAAAGCAAGTAAAGATTTTCCTATTCATCCGATGGCCCTTCTTCAATCTCTTCTGCTTCTATATTTCCTTTCTTGGTTGGTCCAACATTACTATCAGGCTTTGAATCAGCATGTTCTTTGATGGGGTCTTGCTTCGACGTAGCATCAGCAGGTAGTTTCTCATTGACAACTTCCATATCCTCTTCCTTTGCAACAGTATCTGATGCTAATGTCTGCTTAGCAACTTCTTCAACATCCTCCAGGTTGTTTACAGCTTCAGCTGCTAATGTCTCAACAGAAGCCACCGGATTGGTACTGTTGTGACTTTCTTGGCTTTCATCAACTCTGTAGTAGGCCTTTGAACAAGAAAATCAATTAATTTAACAAGTTATTTAAAAGAAAAGGAAAAAAAAAGACAGAATGAATATATACTAGATATTATTTCCATAATGCTTAAATAGTATCTAGAATAGTTAAACTGATTGCTCAGAATTCGGAACCAACATATTCCAGTGAAATTCAAATGTTTCATTTATAATGGCATAAACAATTCCATGTAATTTTGTTGAAATGTAAACAGGTATGCATTATAACTTGGAATGACGTACATAAATGAGGATGGAACTTACCACACATGTTCTAGCTGGGGAAAGTACTTTGAAGGAGTTGGGACAATTGTTGAAATTTGTTTCGGCCACCCCAGGTATCCCTTCAGGAGATGTAAAATGGTCTACATCATGGCCCACCTACCAGATCAATTAATCATTTCACCATGAGAATAGAGCAATTAATGGAGAAAACAAGTATGTTAGAAAAACAATCATCCTCATGCCCTGCCAGGCCCTTTCTCTCACCAAACATTTCTTGATCTGCATCCTTCAAACAAATTTGTTTTGCCAGTGTTTATGGGAGTGAAGAAATTATGGATTCAAAAAGATATTTCTTGGAAAAGAAAAGGCAAAATTTTCCTTTCATTTTTTGTTTTCTTAATCAGGTGGACAATGACATGAATCAGCCATTCAAATCATTTTCAACACTAGGTGCCTCAGGTTATAGGTTGCTTTGAGAGCAATTAGATTAGAAAGATGAGCATAAGAAGTTCCAAAACCAGTTCCCATTGCCCCCTTGCTATTTTTTGTGAGCTGCAGAAAAAAGTTATGCAGAGGGATTTCTTACTCTTCCATGTCCGCCAAATTCCCAAGCATCACTATCCAATGCAACTCTATACTTCCCAGGCAAGTCGCACCCAATCTTGTATCTGCATGTTTCAGATTAAAATGCAAAGGGTTACTGTAAGGCCTATAGAAATTATCATCATCAGAATGGTTTTTAACTTGGTAGCATGTGGCTTGCTGACATTTCATTCTGTATGTATGGAAGCACATCACAGTCCATGCATGCTAAACAACTAGATGTCTTGCTTAATGTGGAAAAACAGAAAGCACATACCCATCATACGTATTCTTTGGATGAAAATTGAACACAAAAACCAGATCCCCGCGCTCAAAGACAATAACCTGCATGTAAAATTGTCAATTACTGTCCTAAATGAAATAATGGAGTGCAACAGGACTGAAGCAATGAATAAATTGTCAACTTCAAAAGCAGCATCGCTTCCAGTGGATTATTCCTACACATCCTGATCACTAAATACAGCCAGCCACTTTTCCACTCTCAGCTTTGTTCCAGGACATTTGAATCACCGAATGAGAAACAAAGATTTCATAGTGCAACTTTAATACGAATTATGTGACTATTATCTGTCACCTACTGATCCAGAGTGTGACCCATGATGTCCTACTCTCTGGCCCATCAACTGACCCTTACTACAATGATCTGTATGCTCAAGTCTAAAATTGAATGCATGAGGGTTTAGACCCTACTTCCTGAATGAGAGAGGAGGGTGAATGTCTTGTGTCTCTGTACCTTATCTTCTTCATTTGTGCTGCTCACAATCTGCTTTGTTGATGCAAGAAATGAAAATTTTTCATCAAGCGAGTTCATAGCTTTGTCAAATGCATTCATAAACTGAAGAAGACAAGAAAATAAAAAAGAAATTAAATTTAAATGTCAGAAGCCATAAAGGAATAACAATCATACAACGATTAACAAGAAAAACAGTCTCAAATTGCATGGCACCCACCATGTGCATGCAATTCAATACAAAAATCCTCTCTTTCCCTGCAAAGTTATCTAGCAGTTTCAACATATACTTATTCAAACAGTCTGGGCTGGGTCCCACCATTGGCCCTTTCTACCTTCTAACATGGACTCTAAATGGGCCAGTATAAACATAATCTTCGTTTTCTGAAAATCTTACTAGATCAACCACCCCAGAATAAACTTAATCTTCATTTTCTGAAATTCTTACTAGATCAAACACCCCAGGGCATATTAGCATGTGACCTACAAAACATTTGTTTGGGAACTTGGCAATAAGAAAGAAGTTGTTGACATATACTGCTTTTGTACAAAGGGAACAAGGCTATAGATGGTTCGCTACATAAAGCAGATACTCAAATTGATGAAAATGAGTTCGCAAACCTTGTATCTCAAGTGTTCAAAGTCGACTAGGTTCCATTGGCGTCTGCATTTATCATAACTCCATCCATTGCCTTCACTTGGGAAGTCAATCCATTCAGGATGGCCAAACTATAAGAAAATTCATCACAAGTAAATCAGAGTTAAGCAATTAACAGCATGCATGTTATATCCTATGCATTTTTTTCTCAGAAAAAAAAGTTCATCCTAGTCATTGAGTTACTCGTACTCTTATATTTGACATTAACAGGTTCCACATCTAAGCACATATCATTAGTGGATTAAAAGTTACCAGTTGATCTCATGTTTTGACCTTTTCACTTCCCCCTTATCTCAAAGCAATGTTAGAGAAACAAACTGATAGACCTAGGATGTCTAAGAAAATTCAGTTTCATGAAGAATTTTGAACTTTTGAAAAGCCTGCAGTTTACATTCTTTTGGTTATATCACACGAGAAAATGTCTCACAGTTCAGCAGATTGGGAAAATGCCATTACCTCGTTTCCCATGAAATTAAGATAGCCCTCACCCCCTAATGCCATTGTTAAAAAATGTGTCATCTGCAAAATATATCAAATCAATAAGAACAAAAAAAAACATCTGAATCCTGAATCCAATCAACAGAACTCTAGCATCAGTTGTTTTCAGAGCCAAAAAGTTGTCTCTGTCCCACCATGTAAAGTGAAGCATGAGTCATTAGCGATTCATACATGGGATCCAGACAAAATTGCAGTATTGGAAGCAGAAATATGGTTGTGGATAAAAGCCAATAAACTGAGGGAAGTGCAGGTGAGTGTTTGAATCAAACCTTATGAAGCGCTATGCCTCGCTCAATAGTAGGTGAAGCATCTGTCAAACAAGACATTCCAGAGTACATTTCTTTATCCATTAGTAAAAAGGCAACTGTCTTGTCACCTACAATAGCCTGTGGAAAAAAAAGATACGATTTCCTTAAGAAAGAAATGATGTTATAGGTTATAATTGACAATAATGAGCAAGTTCCCTTTGCAGGATGCCAAAATAGCTTTTCTTTGTCCAACTCTTCCTACTTCTTCTTGTGTTTATATTCTCTTTATTTTACCAAATAGCTTTCCTTTTTGTCTTTATCTTAAATGTTATCAACTTATTTGTGAAACAACCACAGCAAAACTAATTATGAAAATGAAAAGCAAGAAATTTCAGTTCTCTCACCTGGTCATGACTCTCAGCATAAGCTACACATTTCTCAGTATATCTCCTATTTGTTAAGCTCCATGAGAGTTCCTCCATTGACCACTCTTCATCATTTTTGTTTTTCAAGTAATCAATCCATTTGTCAGGGATAGCCATTGCTAGGCGATAGTCAAAACCAATTCCTCCCTCAGAAACAGCACGACCAAGACCAGGCATGCCAGAAACATCTTCAGAAATCACAGTAGCATTGGGCAAGATGTTTGTGAATTAGAGAATTGGCCAGCATCAAGTAAACAACTGCATCAACATCAGTTGCCTCACTTAAATACTCATTATAATTCCCAGTAAATGCCATGTTAATTCCATGGTGATGGTATAACATCGAAGTTACTCCATCAAATCGAAACCCATCAAATTTGTACTCCTCAAGCCACCATCTTAAGTTTGACAGAAGGAAACGAAGAACCTCCCAATTAGCATAATTAAAGAGCCTGCTGTCCCATAACTTATGGTAGCCTCGATCGCCCGTGTGAAAATAGGATTCTTGAGAACTTTGGCCAACATCAAAACCATTAAGACCATCAGTGACATTGTTACTTGCATGGCTGTGCACGACATCCATCAAAACACATAAACCCAAGCTATGAGCTTTATCAATTAAATACTTAAGATCCTCAGGAGTTCCAGACCTGCTGCTGGCAGCAAAAAAGTTCGTAACATGGTATCCAAATGATCCATAATAGGAATGCTCCATCACAGCCATTAACTGGACTATGTTATAGTTATTTGCCCGTATACGAGGCAAAACATCATCAGCAAATTCTCTGTATGTATTAACACGGGGTTCTGAGCTACTCATTCCCACATGAGCCTCATATATACGTGGGGCCCTGGGTTTTGGAGGCCGGGGGTACTTAAATTGATACCTGCATGTCAATGAAAGAATGAATCAATGGACTTATTTCAGCAGTGACCAAGCTCTCCTTGTGCGGATGAAAGTTGAAATGAGTTATGATAGCTAGGCATTTCAAAAAAGGTTTTTATAATTTGAACAGTTTTATAAAAATAGAACAGATCATAAAATTTGGAATGATCTATCTTCATATATGTTTTCAGTGCCACAGGTCAGATATTCACAGAATGCATAATCAGCCATGTCAAATATGAATCTCCTTACCTTTCCAATACCGGAGGATCCCAATAGACACCATCATATGGCACTCCAAAAGTTGTAGGGTCCACAGTGGCATATCTAATCCAAGCTGGTATTCGATCAACCCAAATTCCGTTACCATGCTTGAATCGGAACTTGACTCTCGAATTATGAGGGATAGCCGGATTTCCACCAGAATCAGGTATTTTGATACTCCAAACACCAAATTCATTTTTTTCCATCATGTGGTTGGAGCCACCCCATCCATTGAAGTCCCCAATAACTTGGGCTTCCCTACATTATAAAGAACATATTTATTAATTAAACAATGATAAAGAAGTTTAAAAGTTTGCACTTTGAATACATACTGGGCTGCAGGGGCCCACTCACGATAGACAATGCCATCTTCGTCTCTATTAAATCCAAATTTCAGGTAACCTACATAACAGTGGAAGCAGAAAGTTGTAGCATTACACCTAGAATTACCACTAAAACACTAAACACATGCTCATATGTATGTGTGGTGTGTATGTGTGTATGAATGTATGCATGTAAAGGCTCCTTAAGCCATATAGAAGGGACTCTCAGGATCCAAGCAAGAGATCCATAGGAATGCCAAAATTGTAAATTGCTGAAACAATCCAATGTATTTCATTTTGACTTTCAAAAAAATTACATGTCACAGCAAAGGAAATTGGGACATTAAAATATTATCTAAGCAGCTATAGATCACGCACAGACTTCAGCAATGCATAGGTAATCATTGTTGAACTTTTTAGAAAGGTTAACCATGTACATTGATCAAAAAAAGAAAGTAAAGAAGAAGGATTAAGGTGGAATATTACTGAAAAGCACCTCTTGAGAATTCCTCAAGACCTCCTTCATATTCTTCAATTTGCTGTTTCAGATCTCTGTATCTTTTCACTCTATATCCGAAGTGATCGTTAAATGGTTCCAAGCCAGGATCAATTCTCAAAAGACCAATATTTTCTTTTTCTTCTTCAAAGCTTGTCACTTTTGAACTGTCATCTGTCACAACTGCTGAGATTGTGAGACCATGCTGCACCTAGCAATGATCATGCAAACAAGTCAAGCTTATTTAGAATACCGATTGAAGTTTGCAGGAAAATAATAGTCACAAACTAATGTTCACAGAAAACATCGCAGATAGAGAGCCGAACCAACTAAATTCTCCAACATTTTGTGGAAATACTTTCACCTGTGCTTTGCATTATTTACAAAGCAAAGAGGCGAGTATTATATTCATATATTTTAATTACTAATTTCAACATTACTTTCATTATATGAACAGGCCATTTAAAATTTATGAGACTATGCATTATAATTTACCTCCGCATATATTTGAACAATAATAGGGACTATCCATGGAAGAAAGAGAAATCCTAGTCGTTACAATCCATGCTAAAATTATAAAACATACCCTCTTATTTATTGAGATTCTTGGAAGGAAATGAAATTTGGGATAACCACGCAAATTTCGATACTCAAAAGTCAGTCCAATCGGTTGATATATGACACTGTAAGAATTGTTTTCCACAGCCTGTCAAAGATATTAGGTAAGAAATCAAGCAGGTTAGAAACTATAGCATAACACCACTGAGCAGACATATAAAAACATCCTGAAATAATCAAAAAGTGTGCTTCATTTTTCTTTTTCTTTTTTTAAAACAAATGTGTGCTTCATTAGTTGGCAATGCCATACAGTTTTATAAACATTAATGGAGGTTTATGATATTCATAACAATCAAACAGAGCTTTGTTCACTTTGAAACTAAAAGAATCCATCTTTCTAATCACGAAAACAATCAAATAACTGTTACAACACAAATGTAACTCAGAGAAACCAACCAATTAATCCAGTGAATAGACAACAGAACAAGAAAAAAGGAAAACCAACAGGTACACATTTTAAATTACAGAAACAAAATGCCAAAAACCAAAAAAAAATCAACTTTATTTAAAAATGCGAATAAAATTAACTTACCTTTTTGAAATTGCTGGCTAAAGAAGGTGTTGGAAATAGACCCGAAGCAACTAACATCTTGGCCAACTTCACTGAAACTCATGAGCTCATCTCTTCTTTCCTCCCAACCAAAACAAAGCAAAAGCCTTTATTAAATCAACTAAAACTGTTCTTGCAGCGGACACATAGCAATGGTGGAAATCAAATCAGAGAAATTTAAGCCGTCAATTGATTATAAAATTATTATGATTAGGCTCTCCACTTTCTTCTCTTTGTCTGCTTCCTCTGATTTATTTATTTTGGAATGGTTACTGAGGAGGCAAAGTATACACTTCCACGTGACAATCAAAGATTTCGTTTCTAGTTTCGCTTTCATACAAGATTATAATAATTGTAATCCGACGGTTGTGGATGTCTCTTTGATAGAAAGTCTACTCATCTAACGGGTAGACGTAAGAGTCTGAATGACATATAAATGACCAAGGACGACATGTCGTTGAACGATTTCCTATGTTACTAAAATGGCCCTAATATTTAATGAAAATACAAAATTACCCAGGACATTTAAACGACGGCGTTTCAGTTCCAGTTCTTTTTCAATCTTCTCAAATATAAAGCTGGCGACAGAGAAAAACCAGCCAAGATTGGGGTTAACTAGGGTTTTGCCGAGAGAAAGCGAGATTGAGAAGAACAAAGAGAAGCTACAATGAGCAGGAGCTTAGGAATACCGGTGAAGCTACTGCACGAGGCTTCTGGCCATGTTGTCACGGTGGAGTTGAAAAGTGGAGAGCTTTACAGAGGAAGCATGGTTGAGTGCGAGGATAATTGGAACTGCCAGCTTGAGA
The DNA here is from genome assembly GCA_947685225.1 of Garcia nutans. Taxonomy (NCBI): domain Eukaryota; kingdom Viridiplantae; phylum Streptophyta; class Magnoliopsida; order Malpighiales; family Euphorbiaceae; genus Garcia; species Garcia nutans. Next base: position 59,951,982 of record CANTUV010000039.1, read on the forward strand.
ACATCACTTACACTGCTAAGGTACTCATTATTTTTTTTTCTTTCTTATTTTGCTCTGTTATTTTTCACTCTTATTAGTACGATAGATTTGTGGCTGTTAGGTGAAATAAGTTTGAATTTCTAATTTTATTTATAGATGGATCTGGTGCATTTAGTTACTAGGTTGATGAAATTTTTATTTCTTATTACTTTTAAGCGTTATTGAACCTTGATACTTGGTTAGCGAGAATAGAAGAGAGTATGATCTTAAAACCCTAATTAAGAAACTTACTTTGCAGTCGACTTTTACTTTTAGAATGTCGATCATTCTGATTTATACTACCGGCAATATCCTTTTTATAAACTGAATGTTGTTGAAATTCACGTATTGAGTTTTTTCATTCTTCGAGTTTAGAGTTGAATGTGTGGTGATATTTGGTGGGCTTTGCTCGTCAGCTTGTGGATTTTGGTGGGCTTCCGAAATTCAGCTGTTAGTTTGTGAGGAAATTGAACACATTATTGTGAAATTTGTGATTGACTGTCAAATTTTGAATTGCTTTTTAGTTGAATATAGTTTTAGAAATTGGTTGAAGTTTGCTTGCATTTAATTACAAACGTAGTTGCTGCTTCTTCTTACCTCTATTTGAAAACCATACTATTCTCTACTGATGATAGCAGGCCTTTAAGCCTTAGCTTTATCCTCACTTTTCCCTGTTCAAAGTTTTCAATCTTTTGTGTTATTTTTGTAGCTGTCTGAATTATTTTCCTCCTTATTGCCTTTGTTTTAAAATTTTTATACACAATGTAGGGCAGGATTATCTAATTTATTTTCTCGACTGATCCTATTGTCTGTCCATTTGTTCATGAAATCATGCAGTAAATTCAATATGACATGTCAACTGAAATTGGAATGCTCTTTTTATCCATGGAGAAGTATAAAAAGAAATTTAGATAAAAAATGGCTGCATGTCCCATGACTATGGTTGTATCACAGAGACCTGAGAATTCCTTGAATTCTTTAGCTGCTGGTGATTTTGGTTGGTAATCAAGATTTAAATGACAAGTCCTGATTTTGATATGACAAAAATCAAGTAGACAGTGACAATGCTTTTACCATGTAGTTATCTGCATTATCTCTAGCTGCAATGACAAATAACTAGTAGATATTATTGTTAAACCAGATTGAACCTCAGCTTGAATATATTACTGCGGGTTTTTGACAGTGAAACATACTCATTGTTTAAATAAATACAAATAAAAGGAAACTGTCCAAATGTCTGTTTTTTGATGCTCTGGGTTTCAGCTTCAATAATTAGCTTTTTTTCATCTTGATCCTTATTGCCAATTAGTTATGTTTGTGATGTGCTTTTTACAGGATGGGAAGGTTTCACAGCTTGAGCATGTTTTTATTAGAGGAAGCAAAGTCAGGTATCCAAATCATTTGTCCTTAATTAGAAAATCTTATATGGTTATGATGTTTGAAACATCATGTTGACTATTCACAGCCTGACCGTTATGATTTGAAAACAATGTGAAATTTCAACAGGTTTATGGTCATACCAGATATGCTAAAGAATGCTCCTATGTTCAAGCGACTGGATGCTAGAATCAAGGTATGCCTCCACTTGCAAGTGATTTTTTTTAATGATATTCAATGATATCTGATTCTTGAAATATTTCATCTTCTTCAAGGGTAAGAGCACATCACTTGGAGTTGGCAGGGGTAGATCCGTTGCGATGCGGGCTAAAGTAAGTTATTTTCCTGTTAGATAATTTTGTTTTAGGATAGTCCACTTGCTTCTTTAATCTTTTGTCACCAGATCACCTTTATATTCTGAGAAAATTCAGTGCATAATTATCTGATCTACATGTATAAGACATATCACACTTGAAATGGCCACTTGCATCTCTCTAATGCAGATTATTATAATGGGAACATTTAGGAGTAAAATGTTCCCACAGACATACTGTTGTGTGATTGGAATTTACTTGACATGATCTCATCTTACTGTGCAGGCTCAAGCTGCTGGCCGAGCAGCACCTGGTAGAGGCGCTGTACCACCTGTTAGGAGGTAATGCACTCGTGATTTGATCTAGAGCTTCTTTTTTTTATCTCTTGGCGGCTGGAGTAATTAGGGTCCCTTGATATCCTAAAATTAGTGTAATTTTTATATGGGGAAAAATGGCATCTTTAGTGCTTGTACTGTAAGTGACTGTTCTATGCTTCTATGCATGTACTGAATTTGAATATCTATAAATTTAAATTAGCACCCCTCAGTTATGTTAATTTATTTTTTCATGTTATGTTAATTTTAACAAGTAGCTTAAAATTTTGAAAGGTTAAATTTTAACGAGCAGTTTTTTTTTCATGTTATGTTAATTTTAACGAGTAGTTTAATCTTGTGAAAAAAACTTACTGATTCAAGTATGTTATATTAATAACGAATCTCAAAAACTTGAATCTTTTTAAAAGATGTCATGGACCTAAGCTCATGACCATGAAAATTAGAAGAAATTGGGGCTGAGATGGAGAAGAAATATTAGAAGAAGGGAAAAGAGAAAATGAGGTTGTATTCTATTATTTGCTTGCCGTTACATTCCTTCACTGATAATGAATTCTACAGAATCTTACATGTCAGAATACCAAATGACAATCAAAGGCTTAGTATTTTTCTCGTGCTTGCCACATTTCTTTCTTTGGCCCTGAGTTCCATTTTAGGCTGCTGATTTGCTACTTGATGCAGCTCCATTTCTAGAGGCTGCTCCAGTGAGCTTTTCTTGGGCCAATGAACATGGTACATGACAAAACAATTAGAAAATATATAAATTTCAAGTTCCAAGATTATCATTAAAACAAAGTCTATTGCTACACTACAAAGTTTCTGCTTTTATTTATTTATTTATTAGTAATGAAAAAGTACATAACTCCATTATGGAAAAATTACTGTAAAAGCATGCCGTGGGAACTGTACATGATGGATTATTACGAGCACAAAGTATTGAAACAAAAGAAAAAAAATCCCACTGATAATTAAAAAAAATCCCATGGAAATCCATGAAATTAACGGAAGTAGTCATAGAGTTCTAAGTAGCAGATGCACAAGTTCCAGGGATCAGAGACATCAGCTGTAGGCCCAGTCAAAACAACTCTGAAGAATCTGAATGGAAGAAGAGAATTAGGACCACTGATAGGCCATGATACAAACTGACCAGGCTTGCATATTGTTTGGTCGTCCGCATGTACTCTTAAGTTTGTCCAAGTTTTTCCATCAAGTGAACCCTGCAATTTCATCCAGTGAATCATTTTCATGATTATAAAAACATTTCAAGAGACAAATCGGATAAGCATAACAAAGCTAAGATTGGGATGTGTCCGATCACTATTTCTTGAATGCATGTGTTCTTTCAGCATAAGAGCGCTAAGATTGAGATATATATCTGATAATTGTTTTATGTGTGCATGTGTTTTTTCTAAAATTAAGATATATCCGATTACTGTTTTCTGTGTGAGTGTTTTTTCAACATTACAATGCTAAAATTGAGGTTTTTTGTATTCGTGTGTTCTTTCAGCATGACAACATTAAAAATGAAATGTGTCTAATCATTGTTTTCCACGTGTATGTATTTTTTCTTACCAAAAATAAAACCAGAGCTAAGATCAATTTTTACCTGGAAATTCCAAAATCTTATATAGGCTCTTGATCCATCTTTTCTTAGGGTGTAACAGTAACTCTTGATCCATCTTTTCTTAGGGTGTATAGGCTCTGAGTTTAGCCACACCACTCACATTAGCAGGTTCATTCAACTTCTCTTATGTTACTGAACATGTGATATATAATAAATAAAGATATAAAAGTAAAGTTTCATTAAAATGAGTATTTTCTGATTGCCCAATTCAGAGAAGGAAAAAGTTCATCTTATGGTTGCATATCATATTTCTTCTCTCCCTATTAACAAGTAGAAAATAGAAAAAACTTAACAAGTTTATCATTCTAAGAGTTGTACAGCTGATAAACTCAGAAGAGCTGTAACAAGCTAAACGAAAATAAGAACAAACCTGATGATCCTGACCAATGTCAATCATCCACCATGCACATTTATTCCCATCTTCCATTCGCGGCCCAGCAAACAAAGTTCCCTAATGCACAAAAACAGTGTTTGTTTAACTACAAACTTGACACACGAGACACATAAGTAGTTACAGATGTACAAGCGAAACTACCTGGAAAGTTCTAGATACCAAAGCCTTGGGGTCAGTGAATCTTGAAGTGGGACTGCTAGCGGTAATAGTGATTCTCTGGAACATGCAATTAAAAAGATGAGGCACTGCATCAAGTATGTGCTATTCATCTATCTATTATAGAAGAATGACAAACATTCACCTTAGCCAGAACAGGATTAACCCATTGATGTTCCCCATAAGATGTACCAGCAAAGTACAGAACTCCATTGCTGTCACCATCACATATATATTGCCGCTCCTTGTAACTAGATCGCCTGTTTTGAAATCTTATGCTGAAAAAGACATAGCGATTAGCTGTGACTTCTTCAAGCCGCTGTCTTGAAATGAACACCACAGAAGCATAGAGCGAACAGCATAATCCAAGTAAAAAATAAGTAAAATATGTTCACAACATAATTGCTAAAGATGCTCACTTTCTCCTATGAAAGCAATCCTTCATAAAGCTAACATAAATATTCAGGTTTCAATAACAATACAATTTTTTCCCTTCGTGTCTGATGATTGGTTCAAGAAGATCCTAAATTGTTACAGAAATTTTCTCAACTACGGCTGTAACAGATTTCTGACAGAAAATCAGTTGCCAACTTGAAGAATGGGTAATCATTCATAGAAATAATCATAACTATTTGCATGAAAAGATGACATCCAGCATCATATGCATGCTCAAGTGAAATTTCTCCCAGTTGAATGTCATTCTTAGCACAATTTCACTTCCATATAGAAGGTGAAAGAAAATTGAAAAAAAAAAGTTAATAACAGAGACACTTTTTGTCACTTTCAGCCATTGCTGATCCACATTGTACATAATTGATAGCCTCCCTCACCTGCATAATTAACATAGAAGAAAGTTAATAAAGAAAATAAATAACCCACATAGCACTTGTTCAAGGACTATATTCTCCAAAGAGAAGCATAACTTACAAGATTATCAAAATTTTGAATGTGCTTGCTAAGATTGCTCTTCTCCAACTGCAAAATAATATCACAAGCTTGTAATTATATTTTCTTTATGTATCAGTCAATAGTTGTCTCCACATCCAGGTTCTGCTTACCTTTTTAAGCAAGTGATATGGCAATAATGGAAATCGCACAAATGGCAATAAGTCATTAAAAAATTGAAGCCTCTCTTGGAAAATGCGGTCAGGAGTAGAAATTGCAATTAGCATATCCACCATCTCCCACCCATAAAACTCCTTAGCTCTCATGCACCACATCAGAATTGCATTGACAACTCTTTCTTCGGATGTTACTGTTAGATCTTGATGCTGCAAAACCCCACAGCGTGTTATTATTTTATTCTATTAATTTTATTCTATTGTTCATGGATTTCGAAGTCGAAATCGCTGCTCTGATAGTTGAATTTATGATCAATCTGACATGGTTTATGATTGATTTGATATATTACCAGCATCTCTAAAGAATACACATAACGTAATAGAGCTAATCAATATCAGGTATTTTACATGTAACACCTAAATATATCAACATAAGAAGGGAAGAAACCTATATCCTCAGATAGAGGTTTTACAAATGGAACACACAAGTGATGCACCAGTAGATTGATTCACATCCACCATAGGACTGGTCCAACTCCTTAAGTGCAAAATGCAGGCAGCCTCAAAAGCTTGACGATTCCATACCAATACATCCATTCTAGCAACAACTTATTTTTATATGGCATGCTAAACTCATTGATCAACAACAGAGCAGCAAATCATTTCCCACCAATGACCCAACTCTTTAAGCAGGAAATTTAGAGAGAGCATATGTATTTCCATGCATCTAATTTAGTCCTCCTTCTAACCCTCATTACCCAAGTTAACACTTTGAAGGTGTATGAACCCACCTGAATGATACTGCTAAAAGTAGTCTCATCTAACAAGGTGAAGTCAAGGCTTGCGGTAGTACAATAATCAAAGTGCATTGCAAATTTTCTCTTGCAGGTTTCTTCAATGAGTTTACACGATGGAATTGATGAAAGCGCAAGCAGGATTGGACATACTGAGTCCTGCAACAAAGTTCAAGAGTTAGCTTCTAAATCAATAGCTTATTTAACTTCCGAAATTTGTCTGCTTCGTCGTCCATTAAACTTGTGCATAATAGAAAAACTCTTGCTGAATGACCTTCCAATAGGAGCTCCAACCCTGCATATAATATGTACATGAAAGGTATCAATATCTTATGATTCAATATCAGAAAAGGGATCTCTTCTTTTGTTTTCAGAAGTCCAAAACTGCTAGTCACTTCTCCGTTCTTTTAATTCTAGTCAGACAAATGCATATCATAACAGCAAGTACAATTATCATTCTAACAAATATTGCTTGATTAAGTTATTTGGTAAGATCAAGGTTTACTACCTCCCAGAGGCACTCTAAAAGCATTTTGCAGCATTCCTGATAAAGAGAAGTGACTCCAAACTTGTCAGCTAATAAAAGAAGCTGAAGTAACAAATTTCCAAAATCCATGGTATCTTCCAGACTGATATCCCCACTGTACATGAAGTCAAGCATAATCTTGAATGCTACTGGTGAGACATCACTTAAATAGACTTCTGAGGAACTACTCTCACTCATTCCATTTGTGAACATCTGCATTATAACCATTTTCATTAGTAATGATCCATTTGATTTGCAAAAGAAAATATACCAAATACATTGCCAATTCAGAAGAAAACCTTAGCAGCAGAGCTAGAATACAGATAAAGAAGCTTAGCCGATAATAACGCGTACAATTTTGTGTAAGGTTAATCGCTAAAAAATCAAAGATTATCTTTGTGGAGTTCTTTAGGGTGTCAGTATAAAAAAAAAGTCAAACTCATCATGCCTATTTTTGGATAAGACACTTGTTTAGTTCTTCATAAGTTAATAACATAAACTCGGAAGCATGCCTACTTAAGTATTAAGGATGTGAGGGGGACACAACACCAGGAAGTAGATAAATATGACTCACCTTTGCAAATGGGACACTCCATAAACTTAGAATGACTTTATGAGGCTGAGCAACAAGACCATGACCCTCGATATAAATGTTCAAATCACTGTACTCCCCAGCTGAATGCAATTTCCGGAGCTTTTGCACATTGATGGGAAGTCCAAAGGGGAAAGTTGTACAACTATTTGGATATGATAATTCCACATTCTTACCAGAATCAAACAACTTCTTATTTAGTTTAAACCGTTCAACAGCTTCTTCACACTGCTTTGCCAATGGCATAACTTCAAACTGTAGGCTCAAAGCCCGCAAGGAACCAAATTGAGACTCTGAAATCTATATTGAAGTTGGAAAAGAAAAAGATGATGAGATAAAGAGGTAAATAGATACATGAAGCAAAATGATTACAGCTGAGAATGTTGATAACAGAAATAGAGAATGAAAATGATACCTGGGCACAGCCTGTATAGATAAATTGAAGAAATGCATGGAGAATTGGATAGGCTATATGCGGTAGCTGGATAACATCATCTTTTGACGAACTCAAAGGGAAATTACCAGACGCTTGCAAGATAACCTTGTGACCAGGTACAGGCCTTTCATCTTCACCAACAACAAAGAACATGTCAGATAATTCCCAACTCTCCAGGAAATTTTGGAGCCCCCACTTCTCATAGTCCGTTTCCTCATCTTCGAAATCCTGTTCACCTTCCTCTTTGCCCCCATATTCTCCAGAATCAACTTGCTTCCACAGTAACATATGATTATAAGGCAATGGCAACACATTGACATTTCTCTAACCAACATGTTTATCCCAGCTACTAAGTCCAACATACTGAACACTGCAATTTGGATTCGAATCTAGCCACTGAAATACCAGATTCTGAAAAGGGTATCTTCCCTTGCCAATACTAATCAACCCATCATAAACACAGATCCAGTAACTCTGCAAAGCAGAAGAGCAGCAAAGTCCAATACCTTCTGCATCAACCACAGTTTTCCCATCTACCTCAATTTTCAATCTCCGATTCCTATGACTCCCAAGAATCACAGTATAATGAGGACTGTTATCCCTCTTATAGTGGTAGCGTTGGCTCCCCACATTCTCCCTAAATACTAAAGTGACATCATTATGAGCGAAAGCATCAAAAGCCACACAACCTCTGCCTGCTTCCCGGAATTTCAAATCCTTCCTTGACGCAGAACGGTATTAAAGAACAGGGAATAAAAATGTTTATACACGTTTAGGTGATTGGATAAAAATTAAAATAATAACGTTAAACGATATTGAACAAGCTAAATTCGTATTAAAAAATATATTTAATAATAATCTTTTACAAAATAAAAATAAAACCTATTTATAATGTCTAAAAACCTAATCCGAATCCTAACAGATTAAAAAAAAGACTAAAAATATTATAAAATAGTCCTTAAAATACTTAAAACGCAAAATTAAACTCCCTAAACAGTAAAATTTGGGCCACAAATTTTGCAACGAAGCCTGTGACCTCAATTGTACTTTTTAAAATTGTCCGTCTCTCAAAATCTTTTTCGAGAAGCTATCATGAGCCACGAATGAACATCATATACAAAAGTTAGGTCATTTTTCCGTATTCTGTTGCAAACCTTGCCACATTCTGCTGCAAACCTTGCCGCGGTCAAAATTTACATCTAAATACAAAGTTAGCTGGTCCGCATTATTCCTCCAAGCACACTGAAATGGTGCCACTGTGAGAAATTTTTTCTCCTTTTCTTCAACCATAATCCTAATCCCAATGAAGCGGGAACATAAAATCCTCTTTGATCACTTGACACTCACACCACAATATTAGCAAATAAAATACTTATATCAAAGGCACCACCTTATCTGCCTGGAAAAAATAGACAGGTTTGTCAAAAAAAGGGAAAAGGAAAAACATAAAAAAAATAGACTTGAAGACCTTTTGAGATTTTTAACCCAATTTACCGGTTCTGAAATTTTCTGGGGTCAAATAAAAAAAAAACCATCAACTTTTTACTGTTTTGCAAATCAGCTTCTGATGAAAAATGAAAAATATCAAGCTGATGAAACCACTACAAATGAAATGAAAATCTATATGGTGGGTGTTAATTTTCTTTTTTACCTGATAGAATATTCAAAAGGGTCCACAAATTCATCCTAATCTCCATCTCTGCATCGATCAACAACTTGAACACGAAATATGGGCTTGACGTGAAGATAGGAAACTAATGCTATTTGAAAAATATACACACACACATATATGTAGAGAGAGAGAGAGAGACTTACTTAAAACTGCAACTTAAAACCGGTCATAGCTGGGTTTGGAGGTGTTCGTTGCTCAGAGGCTAAAAACTGGCAAATTTCGCACTAATCAGGACAAATTATGATTACCAGATTTTATTTTGGCTTGTCTTTATCTCTGACAAAGTCAACCATGAGATGATCTATCCGTATCTATTGATTAACAAAATTAAATAGTGGTCGGTCGACTTTTAATAATAATTCGCCCATTATTAATCAATCAGGAAAATTTTTTATCGACAGTCGGTTTTTTTTGAACTGAACAGTCCATTATTATCGGCAGGGGTGAAACTAAATTTTTTTTTAGTAAAGAAAGACAAAATAAAAATATTATATATTTTTTTATAAATTTAAAAAGAGATAATTAAATATTTTAATAATATATATACATATATATATAAAATTATACATATAAATAAAAAAATTTCAAAATAGATGAGAGCTGCCCCTTCTAATATGAATAGCTGCGCTCCTGATTATCAGTTGAGTCAAATAAATTATAGAATTACAAATCAAATTCGTCGGTTTGGGACTATTTACTCAACCCAAAATTAATTAATAGTGTAATAATTTTAATCTAGCTTTGATTACTTCAAAAATACCAATTATAAGAAAAAGGTAAAAGCGTTCTGTTTTAAGTTTTAATTTTTTTTCTTATTTCTTCCTCGACTTGTTTTAATTAATAGATTAAACTTGGAATACAATAATAATACTACTCAAATCTTCAATTTTGAAATGATTTTTACAGACCCAAGTTGAAAATTATTTTACTCAAACTAAAAGAGAAAAAAAGGTAAGTGAAAAAGCAAAGAAAAATGAAAAAGCTTTCTGTTTCAAGTTTTAGTTTTTCTTTTCTTATTTCTTGTTTTAATTAATAAATTAAACATCAAATACAATAACAATACTACTCAAATCAACAATTAGAAATAATTTTTACAGACCCATGTGAATATTATTATTTCACTCATGGAGAAGAGAGAAAAAGCTGAGGCTATACTGAAAAAGGAAATAAAAATGATATCTTTCTGTTTCAGGTTTTAATTTTTTTTTTCTTGTTCTTCCTCTACTTGTTTTAATTAATAATTAAACATCAAAATACAATAATACCACTAAAATCAACAATTAGATAAGATTTTTACAGACCCAAGTTGAAGATTATTTTACTCTTGGAGAAAAGAGAAACAACAACATCCTTCTGTGCACAGCTGCATCCTTCTATGTTCAAACTTCAAATACAATAATAATAAAAGAAAATCCTAATTCAAAGAAACCACCATTTTCATCATCATTTCATGCATAAACGAAACTTTTCTTCCCTATGGCACAACTTAAGCTGTCAAGCCCCATTCAAAGAAAATCCTAATTCAAAGAAACCACCATTTTCATCATCATTTCATGCATAAATGAAACTTTTCTTCCCTATGGCAACTTAAGTTGCTGTCAAGCCCCAAACCCATATTTTCTTGAGCTAAAAGTTAGTTCTTTCACGTTAATTCATCAAGTTTCATCTTCATCCATCCTGCTTTTGCTTCAGAATCTAGCATCCAGTAGAAAGTCAGCAGGCTCAGTTTTTGCAGCATAGCCAAATTTGGATGTACTATACTTCCGGTGTACTCCAGTTAGCTTCCCTGTTCTGGCATTTTGATGAAATGTAACCATAAGCCTTGAGCATTCCCTGCAAAATCCCAGGAAAAAATGACCAATCAGTGAAGAACTTGATATCTTACAAGGCTTCCAAATTTAACAATAATCACTTACAGCAGCTGCTCTTCTGAGTAGTTAGTGAACCATTCATTAGTCTTGTTCCATAGCCTAAATCCACTAAGAGTACACTGAGCAGTATAAATTGCGGCAGCAGCTAACAGAGATGGTGGAAATTTAAGCATGGTATATTCAACTAGGCAAAGCTCGATCAAAAAGAATGATAGAAGCTCAAGCTTCTTGTCAGGTTGGGCAGCTTTGAGAAACCTCCTCATAAACACATAAGGAGTTGGAACAGATATATTAAACTGCAAGGCGTTAACCATCAACTTCTCCTGCAGGACATTAGAAACCTTATCATATATCTGAATTTTAGCTCCAATTACTAAAAGAAATATCATATGACGAAACATCATGAATTGCTTTGATTAAAATGCACCATGTCAAGCACTTCTTTTCTGCTGTAGGCCTTGTCAGAAATCAGAATGAGATCCTCCACAACTGGAACTGATACTTCTTCATATTTGCATGCAAGAAGCATGGCTGTCACCCCAACAAGCTGGAGTTTCTTTCTCACTATTGAATGAACTGCTAAAAATCTATCAATGAGATTGACAGTAAGATATAAGGTCTCATCCATCAAGTCAAACTTGTAGTGCACCTGTTAATTCCATTGACTTCATTAGCAATTCATATATCCCATAAGGATATTCATCAGCAAAGTATTAACCATGTAACTAAAGCCACAGTTTATACCTCAATCAGCCAGTCAATTAAGATACCTCTCATCCTCTCATTGACATCAGGTTGCTGTGCCATATAGCTTAGTGGGACACAGGAGGATCCCTGCATGTAAATATTGCAAAAGAAGTTCAGTAAATGAACTGAAAATGCAAGTTTTTCATGCTGCTGCTTTTTTTTCCACTAATTTCCCATTAGCTGACAAAATTCTTTATCACCAGAAACCCCCAAGCCAATTTTACGAATTAAGCTTCAAGAAATGATGATACATCATTTTGGTCAGCAATTAGACATTTTTATTAGACTAGATCCTTCATTTTGGTCAGCAATTAGACATTTTTTTAGACTAGATCCTTCACCAAAGTGTTTCAAATTAAATTAATTATCTTCCAGTTAAACGACAGATCAAGTTCTTTCTGAGAAGAAGAGATTTGACATTACCTCTGCTTTCTTATAGAAACTGTACAATTCATCAATGTACTCAACCACAGCAAGTGGATTTTTCCTGTCACAACTGTCTATGTCAATAAAAGGCTCGTCTACATCTTCCATTTCAACCTCGTCCTGCATCAAACCAAAATATGATGGCTCTCTCTTTTCCATGAAATAATTAATAAACAACAACAACAAAAATACCATGATTGAATACCATGCGATCAATCTCGTCCGGCATTGCTTCTGTAAGTTGCACAAACATAGGCACAGAAAAGTCATCAGAGGACTTATATGGTTCAACATCTATGATAGTGCAATCTTCTGACTCAGTTGGAGTTGGGACAGAAATAGCTGGCTTCTTGGTTTCCTGCTAACAAAATCAGACTTAAATTCAATAATCATTCTTCCTGCTAATCTGAATATAGACATCAAGCCAAACCCCAAGTGTCAGTAACAAACTAAAGAAAAGAGGAAGGTACCTCTGGCTGCTTGTTAGCTAACTGGGCAGCAAACTTCCTAGGAACAACCAAAAAGATATGGGAGAAATACTCAGAATATTAAATATCAGGATTCATCTCCTGACTTGAAAAGAAAAAAAGGGTATGGTACTGACCTGGTAATTGGTCGATGTACAGGAATGGATGGGTTTTTGCCACATACTGTTTGTCTTCTAAATTAATAAGGAAAAAGAAGGAAAAGTGGTTAGAAAATGGTAGGTGAAACTCTTTCTTTTAGGTACATGCAACCAGTGTGTGAATTTGAAATTTTCACCATTTAAGACCCAAGAACATCGAGGAAAATGGATTAAAAAGAACATTCAATCCATCTATAGACTAATCTAATATAAGAAGTGATGTATTTCCTCAAAATTTAATACTATTTTCTTTTTTCTTTCTTTTCATCTATTCTGTCAGCAAACATTCAGGGAAGGGCACTTTAAGTTCTAAGAAGCTTACTCTGATAAGCCTCTTTTGTTGACTGCACAAGGGTAAGGTGGAGCTCCAATTATATTCCTGTTGATGTTGCTCAACGCCCTACGGTTGTTATTTCCAGTCGCCGCCGTAAACTTCCCAACTCCGGCATATAAAACCCCTAAAACAATACGAAATTTTTGCATTGAAAAAATAGTTTCTTGTGCTAGGGCTTAATAGCTAAATAGTTTCTTGGTAATAATGCGAAGTTGGATTCAATTACCTTGGACATTAGCGGGTCCGATCACACCCTGATTGTTCTCGTCTGATCCACTCATTATTGTCTATCATAGTGTAAAGCAAAAAATGAATCAAAATATCTAATTGAAAATATCAAAATATCATAGTATAAAGACCAACACAAACATATCTAATTGAATCAAGTACCAAATGAAGGAAACATGAAACCCACAATCAAGAACTAAGACAAGAACTTAAAATCCAGATCAAAAATCAAAAACCCACCTTAGAATTCAATAACCCACTGAAGCTTTTCTATCTATTTCTATGAAGATTTTCAAAAATTCAAAGAAAGAATTTCGTTTTCAAGACTGGGCCTTTAGTTTTTCAAATGCGAATCAAAGAGATATAGAGAGAGAGAGGCAAGTCAAAAAAAGAACTCCATTAAAGGCCAGCAATGGAGGAGTAACATTCTCTCTCTCTGATTCTCTCTCTAGGTTTTGGGGGCTTATACCAAAAAGGAAGAAAAGGGAGAGAAAAAAGACGAACTGTACAAGCGAAATTGAGACGCAAACGGCGGATATATGTCTGCGCATGCCCTTTCTCAATTTTTAAAACTAACGGCTAGTAAAATATGACCGTCCGATCTCTCAGATTGAAAAAAAAATATTGTGTCGAATTCTCCCGTGTTGCTCTTAACGGTTACCCAGCATGTGCTTTTTTTTAAATTTTGCCAACACTTCTCTGTATTATTATTGCTATTATTTATTATTATTTGTATAAATAATGAATAAATAAATTATAAGCATTACCCTTTTGATGTTATGTTGTATTAAATTATTTTGGATAATACATTATCCTAATTTTTATTTAATATATATAATTTAAAAAAAATCTCAAAATTAACTGGAGATATTATGTTTTTTTTTTTGAAGGCTAAGATATTATGTTAAAATTAAAAATATAAAAAATTTAATTGGTCTAATTAATTAACATGACTTAAATGCAATTTATATTTACATTACATATTTTGACATTTCTTATTTTATTGTTTACTCTCCATTAATAATAATGTTCCTTAGTGGTTTTAAAGATTAATTTAAATAATATAAGTAAAAAAATTAAAAATCAAAACTTACGGAGTCATTTTAAATTAGTATTTTCCAGCATTTATATTTAATATTAAGAGATATGAACAATTTAATTTTTTTTAATTTACATTTCATTGTTTTTTACTAGAAAACCTTGCAAAGCAAAATATTTATCAAATACAATGTAAAAAGGTTTATGACTTATTTTTTATTGTAAATAATTGTTACAACGTAGTTGGAAATTTAAGTTCATTATATTTTCATATTTTTTCTTTTGTTATTTATCATTTAATTTAATTTAATTTATTGTCCCTTTTCTTTATATTTATTATTTTATTTCAATTTTTATTTTATAAGATTTTATATTACTCTTTTGGCAAAATTCCTAGCTAAAGTATTTATCTTCAGTAATTACCACCTTCAACTGTGATACGTGGCATCCTGCTATCGAATTCAAAATTTGTTCAATGACAGTCGCGTAATTATATCATTGCTATATAATTTTTATATTCTGCAGTGGGGACCGCAGGAGCTGTTTTTCCTGAAGGATCACTGTAAGATAGACACGTGGCTCACAAATTTTCATTACCGTTGTGGATGAATCCAACGGTTGGTAGAGCTGTTGAAGGGCTGAGTTGGTTGAGTAGATTCATAAACTCAATAAATTTATCATTTTTATTTATTTTAATAAAATATAATATATTATTATAATTATAATTAATTTACCTTCAATATCTCAAGTTTCCAAATTATACTATGATTAATAAAATAAAAATATTTTTAAAGTTAATAAATAAAACCCTCATAGTATATTTATAAATTAATAGAATACTTAAAATATATAGTTCAATTGAATGAATATATTATGAATATAAAATAAATTAGAATACCTAAAATTTATAATGATTAATAATTTATCGACGTAATATATGATAATAAAAATAATAAAATATATTTATATATAATAAATAAATAATTTATATATAAATTAATAATAAATTATATTATAAAAAAATAAAATAATATATTGATCATAAATTTTATAATAATTTATGGGAATAATATAAATAAATAAATATAATTATTTTATTTCATAATTTGATATTTTTACTATCAAAAGTAAAATTTATATAAAAAAAGAGAATAAAATAAAATAAAAATAAAAATTTAAACAATTTTTTTCAAATAAGTAAAAAAATATGAGTAAGAAGATTTATACTCATAATTAATATTAAAGCTATTATTATTATTATTATTTCATAAATTTTTAATTTATAATTAATTTGTTAGAAAATCATATTTTTTATTGTTTAAATTTTAATATTTATAAAAATATATAAATAAATTATCAATTAAATAAATTAATTATTAATATATAATTAATTTATTAAGAATGTCAAAAATTATATATTTTATTATTTAATTTTAAAATTTTTATAAATATATAAATTAAACATTATTATAAATTAATTAATTAATTTATAATTATTTCTCAAAAAATTATTTTTTAATTAATTTATTAAAAATGTTAAAAGTCATTTTTTTAATTTTTTAAATTTATTAAAAAATATAAATCAATTAATATTATGAAATTATATTAAAGTGTAAAAATTTAATAGAATATTAAAAGTCATAAATATAATAATTATTAAATTTTATATTTTATATAAATTATTAAAATTAATTAAAATTTTTAAAAAAATAAAATAATATTATTTTAAAAAAATAATGATATGTAACTTTTAGAACACTTCTTCTATCCTTGATTTTTATATATATAATATATATATTAATTATTCATAGTGAGTTTTTTTTAATTTAGTATTATATGACAAACCATAAATATTTTGGTTAAAAAATAATATTATTAAGAGATAATCCAAATTTGTATGATTTTATTATATAAAATGAAGTTAAAAAGACTAAGTATGAATCGTTAAAACCAACACAAATTTGCATTGCAATTAGTTTATTTTATATTAAATTATATTCATTTTGATTATATATTTTGAAGATATATCTGTTTTATTAATTATAATATAATTTGAAAAATTGAGATATTGGAAATAAATTAATTATAACAATATGTTATATTTATTAAGATGAATAAATATTTTTTATACAATATGTTATATTTATATATCTAATTAATTTATATAGGATTAAAGTCCAGCTCGATCAATATTTCTAATGGTTGACACACCTGCAATATCAATTTAACGATGAAGATGCAATGTAGAGAGACTGCTCTGATTTTTTTTTCTTTTTCTTAATTTGTTTTTTAACTGTTAGTGACAGTACTAAACAATGTTCCAATAATGATGGCTAGCTCTCTGCCACCGCTAATCTTTTCAGTAATAATAATATGATAATTAAATTTATAAAATATTTATACACTGGAACACATTTTAATGATAAATTATATTTATTTAAATAATACATTTACGATTGTATATATTAATATCTAAAACAATATTATTTTTTTGTTAAATTAATAGGTAAATTTTTCTTTTTTATTTATAAGTCCATTTATTATTTAATAAATTAATTAATATATTAAATACTTATTATGTTTGTATTTAATATTATTATTTAAAATATTTAATGAATATATCTCATATTTAAATAAAAATATAATAAAAAAATACATATAAATATATATTTTTAATAAAAATAATTAATTTTATAAAATATAGGGTGTACTATCAGTATGAGAAAAAAGAAATAAAAAATTAATAATTTTTTTTAAATTTGGATTAATTAAAATTGCTTTGAATGTAATTAGTTATTAGTCATTTAGCATTAGGAATTGTTTTGTCGTTTTAACAAAGTCTCCAGTCAATTCAAAGTTTGTTTTTTTCAATAATTTTTTTATTCTCTGTCCATAAAGCCTTACTCAGTTAATTGCAGTGAAGCTCTGAACTTTTGAGCTAAACAATGATTTTTAAATATTTTTGCAAACAAATTAATGTTGGAATATTCTGTTGAATAAGAAAATGGTAGTTTTCTTTTTTGAAATCAATAAGAAAATGGTAATTAAGTTCAAAAAAAAAGTTGTAATTAAGAGAATAATTAGGAATTGCAAGTTGCATATGCATATATTGATGTTTACAGTGAGAATCATTATATATAATTTCTCTAAGAATATGCATGTTACACATGCGTATATTAATGTTTGTTAAGCGTGCCTTAAATTTTTGATAAATTAGTAATTTTTGACAAAATAAATAAATTAGTTTCGTAACTATTGTTGCCTTTTGTTCACAATTTAGGCCAACTTTTGTTAAAATTTTGACTAACAACTAAATTAAATCTATATTATACCACTCTTATTTTTAAAAATGTTACTTTAGGTCAAAGAATTTACCCTCCATATTTCTATAAAAATCAGATCCTTATGAATTAATAAAACATATCCTTGAATAGAAGATGTATGTGAATTTTGTACTTGTGAGGCAAAATTTTCTTTAAGTATTTTGAGAGCTCCTTAATTGTAGAGGATGAGAGGTGTATTGGAGTGGTATAGTTTTGAGAAAAGAGTTTTATATGAGAATACCTTAGTCATGTTGTCTTTTTCTTTTATGAGTATTTCTCCTCTTCCGTATATTTGTGAGAAGAGATAATTGGATGTAACAATTATTCTTTTATTTTGTACCATTTTCCAATTTTTAGTGAATTTCGATCTCTTCTTAGCCCGTGGACGTAAGCTAACATCGAACCATGTAAATTTGTGTCTTTTTATTTATTTTTTCTATTTTATTTGTCGTATTTTACCCAGATAAATATTTTATTTCCGCATTCAATCCTAACAAACTAGTATCAGAGTTTTGGTTAATATTTATTTGAAATTAGTTATGGCGAGAATAAAATTTTGTATTTAGAAATTTGATGACTAAGCCTTTTTCAATGAGTAAGTTTAAGCATTGTTTAACTTTGATTAGTACTGGTATTTGTTGATTTTATACTAAGGGATTATTTGGAGAAGGTGAAGAAAATTTTTTTAATTTGATTCAATGAATTCAAGTTAATGTGTAGATTTATTAAGTGTGTCTTGAATTCTTGGAAAGTCGGCAATCTTTGACAAAATGAGCTAATTAGTTATCCAACCATTATTGTCTTTTGTTGAAAATTTTAGGCCAACTTTTATTGGTAAATTTTGACTAGCTAACAAAATTAAGTCCATATTGTATCACTCTCATTTTCAAAGATATTACTGTGGATCAAAGAATTTGTTCTCCATATTCTTATATAAATAGGATCTTTATGAATGAATGAAACATATTCTTGAATAGAGGATATCTTTGGACGAGAAGAGAGATGTACTTGTGAGGTAAAATTTTCTTCAAGTATTTTGAGAGCTCCTTAATTGTAGAGGAGGAAAGGTTTATTAGAGTGGTATTTTGGTTAATAGGGTTGGCAGTGGGGCAAGAAATTTTCATTTTTCATAGGGATTTGCCCCGAACTAGGCAGGGATTCCCCGTTTATTTTTTCCACAGGGACAGGGACAAAAAGAGATTTCTCCCCGTTTGGCCCCCGTGGGGATCCAAAATTGTGCAATTATATATATATATATATATTATGTATTATAATATATATTTTATTAGAAATTATATATTATATTACATACTATATTATTAAATAAAATACAATATATTATATATACATATTATATTAATATAAATTATACTAATTGTTAATATATATATATATTAAAATAATATTTAACATTTAAGCCTTAAAATTTTTAGTCTCTCTACAATTTAAACCTAACAGCCGCCGCACGTTTATCATCTTCAATTCTTCATCTCATTGGCAGTAACCTTATCATTTTCATCACGTGTCACTCTCTTAAATCAAGCAAGCCTCACCATCATTTTTCTTCAATTCAGTGATTCTTTGACATTCATCCACAGGCAACTCAAGTGGAAATTATTGCATGCTGGTCCACAAATTTTAGATAAGATTATTTGACATTTGGTCATCACTTTTCTTTCTTTTCTTGGAGATATCCTACGTGTCTTGCATATCATCACCCTCTGCTCATTTGATTTCAACACCAAAACTTTAAAACATGACCCAAATTAAATCCAATCATTATAATACTTACAACGGCATAAAGTATGATAATTAATTGCATAATAATCCCAATTTGTTATATTGTTTATATTTTTTATATATTAAAAACCCAATTTGTTATATTTTTTATTATATATTTTATTGAATAGCTAGATTTTGGAGTTTAGGTTAGTGTATTTTTTTGGAATTCTTTTCTTTTTGGAGTGTGCTGTGTTGGTTTCTAAATTTTGATGGATTTCTAAATTCTAGTAATAAATGTATAATTAATCTTATCTTTTGCTTGAAGATGAATTTAGAGAAAAGTTATTGCAGGAGATTTTTTTTAAATTTATGGATTTTTATTTGCTTTGATTAGATTTTTATTAATTTATGGATTTTTATTTGCTTTGATTAGATTTTTATTAATTTAGAGAAAAGTTATTCTTAATGCATTAATTTTTATTTGCTTTTATTAGATTTATGGTTCTTCTTTTTTGGATATTTTATTACGTGAGAAGATCATGATGAAGAGAAAACATAAACTGATGCATTAATGTTTTGTCTTGTGCGTTTATACAATTCAAAGAAAATATATTACATATATATAGACAAAAATTGAAAGGCCAACAACTAACAATAAGAAATAATGGATTAACAAATAAGAATTGGTTTGGTAGTATTACTAACCAATAAGAATTGATTTGGTAGGACTTATCATATATGGATTAATAAAATTTGAGTCAAACAAATGATAAAAAAATGTTTGAAAAGGTTTAAGTTCTCTACATAATCTATAAAATTATAATAAAAAAAGAGAATTGTTATATAATAAAAAATGTTGTCTAATTGACAATTGTTTTTTTTTTCTAATGTTAAGTGACATATTCTACGTCTCCTAACAAAGATTTTACACAACCTTCTACACTGTGTCATGGGATTTCTTTCACACAAGTTTAAACCCGTGTGGTACTAGAAAAATTTGCCAAACACTTTAAAGAATGTTAATCTGCCTTACCTCCAATAAGCAAAATGCCGAAGCTAAGTAACAAAGAAAATAATACAATCACAAGAGAAGATGAGAGAGCTTGGAGAATGCTTGAGAGCTCTTGTTGCTTAAGAACTTGTGAAAGAATTGGACGGTTATAACAAATGAATCATATATCTATTTATACTACTCCACCTCCTCAATAGTTGGTGATGATTATTTTGATCCAATTGCCTAGAATAAGCTTCTACACAATTTCAAGGATATTCCTTGAATATTCTATGGCATTTTTCTAAGAAATTCTCTAGCATATTCTAGAGAAATATATACATATACAACTTTAGAATTCTATGAAATACTATAGAACATTCTAGATAATATTTACATATGAGATTCTAGAGAATTCATAGCCTAACCTCCACTTTGGCTAGGTCTCTTGTAAGTCTTATGACATTCTCCCCCATCTAATCCAATGACGTCTTCGTTGCCTTCAAGTCTTCGTAGGCTTGAATTTGATTCTTGAATTGCCACAAATATTGGATGGATTTCCAACTGACTTCACTTTCGGGCAATTCCTTGCACTTAAGAAGGAGTTCATGTGTGGGAGATTGATTGGAATGGCTACCAAAATCTCCTCCACTTCCTTGTCATATTGAATGTGCACTCCCATTGGCGTTTTTTGTAATTTTTCACGGTTTGGATCTTCCCCATCTTCTTTGTATGGCTTCAACAAGCTCACATGGAATACGAGATGGAACTTGATTTTAGGAGGTAACTCCACCTTTAAGCTTGCTTCCCTCACTTTCTTGATGATGGGAAATGGCCCCTCATATCTCGTAATGAGTTCACAATGTATCCCCGTCAACCTTGCATGATTATGCATTTTGACAAGCACAAGATCTTCCACTTGGAACTCCTTCGGTTGCCTCTTCTTGTCCACCCACTTCTTCATCCTCTTGGATGCCTTCTCCAAGTAGGTTCTAGCGATATTAGCATTGTCATTCCATCCTTTGGAAAACTTATAAACTGAATGACTAACACCCGTATAGCCCGTGGTAATGAAATTTGGAGTCAAAGGTTGTTGACCCATGACTATCTCGAAAGGACTACGCCCCATTGATTCACTCCTTTGAAGGTTGTAGAAGAATTGGGCAACATCAAGCAATTTTGCCTAATCTCGTTGGTTGGCACTCACATAGTGCCTCAAGTATAACTCCAATAATGCATTCACCCTCTCTGTTTACCGATCCGTTTGAGGGTGAAAACTAGTTGAGAACTTGAGGTCGGTACCCAATAGCTTGAACAGCTCGGTCCAAAATCTCCTTGTGAAGCGAGTGTCCCTACCACTCACAATAGTCTTGGGCACGCCCCAATACTTCACAACATGCTTCAAAAATAAGTACGCAGCTTGTTCGACAGTGCACTCCTTTGGTGTTAGGATGAAAATAGCATACTTGGAGAATCGATCTACCATAACTACCACCTAATTGCAACCTTCTGACGTGGGTAACCCCATAATAAAATCCATAGAAACACTTTTCCATGGCCTTTCGGGGATGAAAAGTGGTTGGAGTAGACCTGCAGGTAATTATTACTCCACCTTGTCTTGTTGGCATATAAGACAAGTCTTCACATAGGCCTCAACATCATCCTTCAAATGAGGCCAATAATAAGCATCTTCCACAAATGCTAGAGTCCGATGCATTCCCGGATGACTAGCCCACTTGCTATTATGGCATTTTTTCAAGGCTTCCCTCCTTAAGTTTCCATGCGATGAAACATAGAGCCTTCTTCCTTTGGTGTACATTAAGCCATTTTCTACCCAAAAGCGCCCTGTCTTGCCTTCTTTGACAAGTGCAATGATGGTTGGGTCATGAAATCATGCTCTAGTCCCTCTTTGATTCGTACCTTCAAGGTGCTTTGAGGACTGCTAATGTTGGCTAGCTCTCCTTTTTTACTCAAAGCATCCTCAACTAGGTTGGCTTTACCGGACTTGTACTCCAATGTATAATCAAACTCTGCTAGGAAGTCTTGCTATCTAGCTTGTTTTGGAGAATGCTTCTTTTGAGTTTGGAAATTGCTAGTGACAATATTATCCATCTTGACCACAAACTTGCTCCTAAGCAAGTAGTGTCACTATGTATGCAAATAATGTACTACCGCGGTCATCTCCTTTTCTTGCACCGTATACCTCTTCTCGGTATCGTTAAGCTTCCTACTTTCAAATGCAATAGGATGTCCATCTTGCATCAACACTCAACTTATTGCAAAATCGAAAGCATCAGTGTGTACTTCAAACGGCTGAAGATAATTGGGGAGTGCTAACACCGAATCCTCTATAATTGCCTTCTTCAACTCATCAAAGGCATGTTGGCATTGCGAAGTCCACTCCCAACTTCTCCCCTTCTTTAACATATCCATCAATGGCGCAGCTATAGAAGAATATCCCTTGATGAATTTTCTATAGTAATTCACCAAGCCAAGGAATAATCTCAACTCAGTGACTTTAGTTGGTGGCTCCCAACCTTGGATGGCTTGCACCTTGGTCTTATCCATCCTTAGCTTGCCTTTGCTGATGACATGACCCAAGAAAGTCACCTCTTCTTAGGCGAAGGAACATTTCTCCTTTTTCACATAGAGCTCGTTCTCCTTTAAAGTGCGAAACACTTGTCTTAAGTGCTCCACATGTTCTTCCAATGTTTTGCTATAAATCACAATATCATTAAGGTACACCACTACAAACCGATCAAGAAAAGGAGCAAGTACCTTGTTTATAAGTGTATAAAATGTGATCGGTGCATTGGTACGGCCAAAGGGCATCACAAGGAATTTATATGAATCATACCATGTGACACATTCCATCTTTGGCTTATCTCCTTCGGTTATGCTAACTTGGTAGTACCTCGCCCAATCGTAAGTCCAACTTGGTGAAGTATCTAGCATCGCCAAGTTAATCAAATAAATCTGCAATGAGTGGGATGTGATACTTGTTCTTGATGGTGATCTTGTTGAGTGCTCGATAGTCAATGCAAAGCCAAAGTGACCCATCATGCTTCTTTTAAAATAGAACCGGCACACCATAGGGAGCTTTAAAGGGACGGATATAACTGGCATCAAATAATTCTTTCAATTGTATCCTTAGCTCTTCTAAATCGGATGGTGCCATGCGATAGGGAGCAAAAACGGGTGGCTTTGCTCCAACCTCCAACTCAATGGTATGAACTACCTCTCTTCTTGGAGGAAAGCTTCTTTGGTAACTCTGCGGGCATGACGTCCTTGAATTCTTCAAGCACGTCTTGAACTGCCTTTAGTGTATTTACACTTTCATCCATGGGGCTTTCATCTACCTTAAGGGTAGTAAGATAAGTTGGCTCTTTCCTCTTAACCTCCTTGGAGAGTTGGATTCTAGACACCATCATATCCTTACTAATCTCCCTCTTGAAGAGGAACAACACATGGTTGTCCCTTCTCCATGATGCACATGGTGTCGGCGTAGGAAACCAAGAAAGTCTTCATCATTTCTAAGAAGTCTATACCCAAATAGAACTTATTATCATCCATGAAAGTAATAGTGATATCAACCTTACATATCCATTGGCCAATTTTGATGTCGGTTCCTCTTGCTATACCATTAATTGGGAGACTCTTGGCATTAACTCCCTTAATAAATCCCTTCTCCTTGGTATAGGATAAGCCAATTTTGTCCGCTAGCTCATTTTTCATGTAGACAGTATCAGTACTAGTATCCACCGAGGATTATATTGTCCTACCCCTAATCTCGGTTTCCATGTACATCTAGCCTTGTGGTTGCTCTTCTACTTTGGCTTGGATGAAACTAAATAGGTGCATTAAAGCAAGTCTTCCTTCTTCTTGCTTTTCATTCTTTATGAATAAGGCAGCGATCTTCCCTCGCTTAGGGCACTTGAAAGCCTGATGAGGCCCGTTGCATAAGAAGCAAGCAATCTTGGACTTATAAGCATCATCCTTGTCCTCCTTCTTTCCCTTGCCTTTGTCCCTGGAGTGTTGGCCCTTCTTGGGAGATTTATCTCTATCTCCCCCACCTTTTTCACTATTGGTGGACTTCTTGCCTTATTCCTTCTTTGAATCTTTCCTCTTGAACCCGATCAAGGACTCAACAGCAGCCATTACGGTTGCTAAATCTTGCACTCCTCTCCTTTGGAGTTCTAGCTTGGCCCATCCACTTAGGTCATCCATGAAGCAAAATAGAGAATCCTCTTGCCCCATATTTGGAATCTCCAACAGCAACTCGGAGAATTCCTTCACGTAGTCTCTTATGTAGCCTTCCTTGTGTTGAAGGCGATGAAGCTTGGCCTTAGCTTCATTTTGAGCATCCTCGGGGTAGAACTACTTCTTGAGTTCACCGTTGAAATCGTCCCAAGTGTCGATGGTACAAAGACCCTTACTCACATCATTACACCTTTTTTGCCACCGCAACATGGCGATGTCCCATAAGTAGGGAGTGATACTCTTCACTCGTTAAGCATCATCGAAGATTCCTACCGCATTAAAGTAATTCTCAACACCCCAAAGGAAGTTATGGATTTCCTTTGCATTCCTTGCCCCACTATAGGCTTG
This sequence comes from Garcia nutans, assembly GCA_947685225.1. Lineage (NCBI taxonomy): Eukaryota > Viridiplantae > Streptophyta > Magnoliopsida > Malpighiales > Euphorbiaceae > Garcia > Garcia nutans. The sequence continues at coordinate 59,977,191 of CANTUV010000039.1, forward strand.
GGGCCTTGGAATATCCACTTTGTGGGTAGGAGCGGCATGCGTAGCTCTACCTCCATTGGCTACAGTAGCCATGCATGCACTAAGTTGAGTTTGAAGTTTCTCCACAACTTCTTCAAGGTTCGTAATCCTTACATTGCAAGCATTTACCTCGTCATCCTTTGCAACAATGGTGGCCTCCAAGGATTGCATCTTCTTAGATACTATGTCCAATGTCGTGTTTAAGGCACCTTCTATCTCCTCGCGGAGCTCGTCCACCCCTATAGACTCTTGCCCCTTGATATGTTGGTCTATGTCCTCGACTTTGTCCCTTATCTCAAATATGGTGGCATTAAACCTAGCCAACCTTTCTTCCATGGCTGTGATGATGTCCCTTGACTTATCCACTTTGGCTAGGTCTCTTATAAGTCTTATGACAACTGGTTTGTATCTCTTAACCATCCTTTACACCGGCTGATTCAAGTCAAACAAATGACATGGAACAAAGTGAAGAAGTATTATCCTTAGGTTGTAAAAGAAGTTTGAAATCAGTTGTATGGAATTATTTTAAGAGGCAAAAGATCAATGGTAAATGGAAGGTTATTTGTAACTATTGTCAAAAGCATCTTGGAGAGGATACAAAGAATGGGACCAAATATTTGCATGATCATTTTGCAATATGTCCTTTAAGAAAAACAAGAGATATAAAGCAAACAATTTTAAGGCCTAAAAAAGACAGTGAGGGGAAAATGCTATTGGGGCATATGCTTTTTGATGAAGAGGTTGCAAGAAAAGAACTAGCCAGCATGATCATTTTTCATGAGTATCCTCTAAACATTGTTGAATATTATGGTTTTCAAAAATTTGTGGGTGCCATTCGACCATTATTCAAAGTGGTGTGTCGAAATACAATTAAAAGTGACATATTGAAGATCTATGAATATGAAATGTCAAAAACTATGAAGTTATTTAGTAAAAATAGAAGTAGATTTTCAATCACAACAGACATGTGGATATCGAGCAATCAAAAGAAAGGATTTATGCCTATTACGGCACATTTTATTGATGAATTTTGGATTCTTCAAAGTCTAATAATCAGGTTAGTTGTTATATACTTATATTATTTTCATATGTTACATGCAATAGTTAAAGTTTACATTTTATAGCTTTACATGTAGATCTTTAATTTTAATTATAGTTTATCATTTTTCATATATTTAGGGTCATATATGTGCCATGCCCACATACATCTGAGGTGATTTGTGAAGTTCTTATTGATTATTTTATGGATTGGAATATTGATCACAATTTATTTACTTTGACATTAGATAATTGTTCAACCAATAATGCGTTGATTAATTTAATTTTGAGCAAATTGTCTAGGAAGTCACTTTGGTTGGATGGTTTATTGTTACATATGAGGTGTTGTACTTATATATTGAATTTGATTGTTAGAGATGGTTTAGATGTTATAAGAGATAGAATTGAAAAAATTCGTAATAGTGTTGCATTTTAGGTAGCTACTTCTAAAAGATATGAGAGGTTTGAGCAAGCAGCTGAGCAATTAAAAATTTCTCATGCTAAAAAACTAATTTTAGATTGTAAGACAAGGTAAAACTCTACATATGCGATGCTAAATGTTGCTATTGGTTATAAGAATATTTTTGCTCGCTTGAAACAAAGAGAACCTCTATATAAATCTTTTCCATCGGAAGAAAATTGGGAAAAAGCAAAAGAAATTTGTGAGAAATTGAAGTTGTTTAATTGTATGACTGAGTTATTTTTAAGGACCAAATATTCCGCTGCTAGTCTTTATTTTTCAAAAATTTGTGAGATTAGGTTAGCTTTGAATTGATGGTTTTGTTATGGGAAACCATGCATTGAGGCAATGACATTAAAAATGATAAAAAAATTTGATAAGTATTGGTTTAAAATTCATGGCATTATGGGTGTGGCAATTATTTTGGATCATAGATATAATCTTAAATTGGTGCATTATTATTTTAGCTTACTTTATGGTGATGAATTTGCAAAAATAGAAATGGAAAAGATCCGAAAACTCTGTATTGATTAGTAGTTGAATATGTATCCAAGTCTAAGACAAGTGGGTATAATAGTTCGTTTCCTTCTTGTTTGGACTCACAATCATTAGTTACTAATTTTGATGAAATGGATACTATGAGCTATTATGACATATTTGTTACTTCTGAATTAAATAATGATAATATCAAGACAAAACTAGAAAATTATTTAGAGGAGCGTGTGCTACCTAGGAAAGTTGATTTTGGCATATTAAGTTGGTGGAAGAATGTTCTTAAGTATCTTGCTTTGCAATTAATTGCTAAAGATATTTTTGTAATTCTTGTGCCTACTGTGGCTTCATAATCAACTTTAGCACAAGTGGAAGCTTTGTAAGTCCTTATCGAAATAGACTTCATCCTCAAACTTTAGAAGCTTTAATGTGTGCACAAGATTGATTATGGGCTAAAATCAAAGGTACTATAAATAATAAGAATTTTAATTAAAAGTATTATTTACTTTCTTTTCTCGATATAAATTATTATTTGTACTTAATTTTTATTTTTTTAGCTACTTTTTCGGTTACTCATTTTGAATGTTGTACATTTTATGAAGATATTGATAATGAGAAAGAGGTAAATAAATTATTTTATAGTCTTGAGTTGAGTTATATACACTTGAAAAAATAAAATTATTATTATTATATATATATATCATTTTTCTATTTGTATTTGATTTATTTTGTTTTATTTATTGAAGGTTGCATATTGTTATAAGGACAAGCAAAATTAAGACTTTAATGATATTCTCAAATCTAGAGGAAGGAAATAGAGAATTATTGTGTGTTGTTTTAGTTATTTTCATTTATAAATAAATTTAATTTAATGTGTTTTATCTTGTTACATTGTTGAATTTTATTGTATATAATTATTAGATTATCATGTTGGTGATTGTATAATTATTATGAATTATTGATTTTTTATATTATTATATTTTAATTCAAAAAAATTAAATAAAGACAAATTTTCCGTGGGGATGGGGACGAGGCTGAATTTATCCCCGTTAGAGTAGCGGGACGGGAAATTTCCGTCAATACCCATCCCTATCCCACCCCGTCCCATTGCCAACTCTATGGGTTAAGATTTTAGAGTGATTATTCTCTTTTATTTTTTTATCATTTTCTGATTATTAGTGAATTTTGATCTCTCCATTGTCCGTAGACATAGGCTAACACAGAACTATGTAAATTTATGTCTTCGTGTTTATTTTCTCTATTTTATTTGTCGCATTTTGCCCAGATAAATATTTTATTTCCGCATTCAATCCTAACAAACTGGTATTAGAGCTTTGATTAATATTTATTTAGGATTAGTTATGGCGAAAATAAATTTTGGCATTGAGAAATTTGATGACTAAGTCTCTTTCAGTTAGCAAGTTCAAGCATTGTTTGACCTTAATTGGTATTGGTAATTGTTGATGTTGTACTAAGGGGTTATTTTGGAGAAGATGGAGAAAAATCTTCTAATTTGATACAATGAATTCAAGTCAATATGGAGATTTGGTAAATGTGTCTTGAATTCTTAGTAAGGATCAACCTCACTCTTCAGGCCAACATCTTTTGCCGATTATCAGCCTGTTCAGCTGACCTCAGAGAATTCCAATCACCTGGCACAACATGTTTATTCTCAGCGGTGATTACAGTCTGTTTATCAGGGTAAGACTACTCCAGAAGATTAGCAGTCTAACCCAGTTGCTTCCCTGCCATTTGCTTTCTCAGATTTTGGATCCGGTTCATCTTGGTAATCTTTGACAAAATGAGCAAATTAGTTACCCAACCATTATTGTCTTTTGTTGAAAATTTTAGGCTAACTTTTGTTGGTAAATTTTGACTAGCTAACCAAATTAAGTCAATATTGTAATACTCCCAATTTCAAATATATTACTTTGGGTCAAACAATTTGTCCTCCATATTCCTATATAAATAAGATCCTTATAAATAAATGAAACATATCCTTGAATAAAGGATATCTTTGGAGGAAGAGAGAGATGTATTTGTGAGGTAAAATTTCCTTTAAGTATTTTGAGAGCTCCTCAATTGTAGAGGAGGAGAGATGTATTGGAGTGGTGTGGCTTTGAGAAGAGAGTTTTGTCTGAAAATACCTTAGCCATCTTGTCTTTCCCTTTTATGAGTGTTTCTCTTCTCTTTTGTACATTTGTGAAAAGAGATATGTAACATCCCTAATTTTTAAAAATTAAATTAAATTGAATTGAATAAATTGAATAAATGATTTAAATGGAAACTGAAAAGATTTTAAGTGATAAAGTAGAATGTATATTTGAAATATATTTGAAATAAACATGACACATACAAGACATATACATATACCTAAGATATACATCATATATATATTATGTATAATTATTTGTAGGGAAAGTTGATTTTAATTGATTAAAGAGAAGTGGAAGTCAAAAGAAGGAAGAAGATGATTGGTGGGTTGTTATTATTTACTTAACATATTATATATATATATATATATTGATAAGGATGGAATTAAATGAAGAGATATTTCTTTTTCTTCCTTCTTCTTCTTTGAAAGTGAGTTAGAGAGAGAGAGGTGAGAAGAGAGTGAGTTTTTCATATATACACCAAACTTACAAGGGATTTCAAGAGATTTAAAGGTGAATATTAAAGGTTTAGCAAGAACTCAAGTGTTTATCTCTAAGCTTATTTTTATGTGATTTCATATATACATATATATATATAATATGGTTAATGAGAGAAAGTGATTATTGATTGAATAAGATGATAGTTATGAGATGTTGGAGTTATATATATGTTGAATTGTTGGGTAAATTGTGGATATAAACTGAAGTGATAAATAATGGTTTTGTAAAGTTGAGTGGTATGGTTGTGTTTAAGTGGTTGAGTGTTCGAAATGTATAAATTTTGCTTGACACGGTTAGTGACACGACCATATCGTTGGACGTGTCGACGGTGCTGTATTTCAACATTGATGAGATGGGCAGTGATACGGTCATCTCTTTGAGCGTGTCGTAGCTACTGTAATGCAGAATTAATGACACGACAAGTAGCACGCCCATGGCATTGGACATGTCAAAGCTTCTGTAAGTGTGGGCCAATGACACGGTCATTGACACGCCCTTGTTGTCAGACGTGTCACTTGAGGATATTGTCCAAAATAACTCTTTTCTTTATCTTTCATTTATAATTTTGACTTAAATGATCATAAAACCTCAAAGTGTAATGGATTTTTGAAATCAACCCTAACAAGTAATGTAATTGATTTAAACATATTAAAATATATTTTTAATGATATTAATAAACTTAAAATACTAATTTAAATGGTTTGATGTTGAGAATGTCTTAGAATGTGATGTTAAATGATTATTTATGATCACATTTTGCATAAGCATTGAGAGAAAGTAATTTGCCCAATCCTAGTATTGAAGGGCAACTTGGAATAGAAGGTTGGAGGGAGTTTTGAAGCTTGTTTTGGAGTACTTTCTAAGATAAGTATAAACTTTTGATAAATTTAATATGTTGACATTAAATTGGGCTTAACACATTTTGGATGAAAAATGTGTTAAGCTACTTTATACATTGAACATTCATGAACATTATGTTATGGCATGTAAATTGTTATGTATGCATTATATGCATTATGAAAAGCCATTATTAATGGCTAGATTGAGTAAAATGTGAATTATGTGCAAAATGTGAAAAATGACCCAAAGTGTTAGATAATGTGATTTTGTTATGGGATATCCTACATTGTGATGAAATGATGAAATGTGAGATATTAAAATGAAATGACGTTGTTATGAATGAGAAAAATGGAAAAATGAGCAAGAAATTGGTGATGAAAAATATAAAATAATTGTGTGCCTAGTATGTTATTCATTTTTTAGAGTTATGTGTTTGACGGCATGTCTATGATGTTATCCTCACTATTTACTTTCGGGGCTAGACGATTGGCATCACTGTGATATGATTTGCCTTCGGGGCTAACTTTTGAGCATTACTTGATTTGCCTTTGGGGCTAGACACTTGATGCCATTATGGATAAAAACAGTAACTCTGAGATTTGAATAATCTATTAGTTTGTTTGGGCTCATGCTTATGTTTGTATTTGTGTGTGTGTGAATTATTAAATAATGAAAGAACATGTTTAAAAATGAGTTTGGATGCCACATTGTGACATAGCATACAAGCATTTTGCATTGACATTGTTTTAAAGTTTTATTATTATTATCAAAGTTTGTACCTCTAAGCTTTTAGCTTAGCCCGATTGTTAATTATCGCCCAGGTGACAGGGGTGAGATCCTGTAGAGCCGAAAAGTTCTACTAGACCTGATCGGGTCTAAACTTGTGTTTGTTGAGTTTGAAATATTTTTGCTACATCAAGATCAGAGCCATTTTGTCAGCATGTATATATTTTTTATTATAGTATATTTTTTATATTATGTATGTTATATTATGTTTTTGGAATATATATATATATAGTAAATTATAAAAAAAATATTTTGAATAATTAAGTAATGTGTGATTTTTTATGTGTTTTGATATATATATATATATGTATGTATGTATGTATGTATGTATGTATATGTATAAATATTTTGAGGAAATATGAAAATTTTAATTAAACCGGATTGTAATATTTTTATACCGTATATGCATATTTTTCATATACTGAGTTTGTATATTATACATATATAGAGTATAAGGGTATTATAAGATAATTGGATGCATTCGTGCTAAGGGTTTAAAGTGATTATTCTCTCTTATTTTGTATCATTTTCTAATTATTAGTAGATTTTGATATCTCATTCGCTCGTTGACGCAGACTAATATCGAACTACTTAAATTTATATCTTCTTGTTTATTTTCTTTATTTTATTTATCGTATTTTGCCTAAATAAATATTTCGTTTCCTCATTCAATCCTAACAAACGGGTGTCAGAGTTTTGGTTAATATTTATTTGGAATTAGTTACGGTGAGAATAAAATTTAGTATTGAGAAATTTGATGACTAAGCCTCTTTCAGTGAGAAAGTTAAACCATTGTTTGACCTTGATTGATATTGGTAATTGTTAATGTTATACTAAGGGGTTATTTAGAGAAAGTAGAGAAAAATCTTATAATTTGATACAATGACTTTAAGTCAAGGTGGAGATTTGTTAAGTGTGTCTTGAATTCTTGGTAAGTTGGCAAACTTTAACAAAATGAGCAAATTAGTTACCTAAACATTGTTATCTTTTGTTGATAATTTTAGGCCAACTTTTGTTGGTATATTTTGACTAGCCAACCAAATTAAGTCCATATTGTACTACTCTCATTTTCAAAGATGTTACTTTGGATCAAAGAATGTATCTTCTATATTCCTATATAAATAGGATCCTTATGAATGAATGAAGCATATCATTGAATATAAGATGTCTTTGGAGGGAGGGAGAGATGTACTTGTAAGGTAAAATTTTGTTCAAGTATTTTGAGAGCTCCTCAATTATAGAGGAGAAGAGGTGTGTTAGAGTGGTATGACTTTGAGAAGAGAGTTTTATATGAGAATACCGTAGCCATATTGTCTTTCCCTTTTACAAGTGTTTCTCTTCTTTTTTGTACATTTGTGAGAAAAGATAATTTGATGTATTCGGGTTAAGAGTGTAAAGTGATTATTCTCTTTTGTTTTGTATCATTTTCTAATTATTAGTGAATTTTGATCACTTCTTAGCTCGTGGACATAGGCTAATACCGAACTACATAAACTTATGTATTATTATTTATTTTTTATTTTATTTGTCGCATTTTACCTAGATAAATATTTTATTTTCGCATTCAATTCTAATAATGTTCATAGTGAAAATCATTATCTATAATTTCTTTATAAAAATTTTTAATTATATGTATATATACGCTCCACTTAAAAATTAATTGAAGCCCACTAATTTATATATAAATAAAAAAATTAATACCTTTAAAATAATTTTTTTTATAAATTTTACATAATTTTATAATCATAACATGTAATTTTTGATTGTTAATGCAATTTTAATTTGAAAATTTAATAACAATTTTTTATGCTAGAGTTAGTTAAAAATAATAGTGGTAATTATAATAATAATATTTTATATTATAATTTGAAGAAAAATAAATTAATTTTAATGCATATTATATCATATTACTAGTTTAATTTTTGATTTCGGTAAAAAATAATTGTATTCTTTAATTTTGTAAATTTGGCAAACAACTAATAATCAAATTTATAATTTTAATTAATCAAATTTGTGAAGTTAAAATTAAACTAAATTTAATGAAATTTCAAAAGTTAAATTAACAATATGATATACTAAGCAAAATAATAATAATAATAATAATAATAATAATAATAATAATAATAATAATACATGCACAAATGCATATTGAGCTATGATCATAATATGCATAAAATGTGATTGTAAAAATAATTTTACATGAACTTTTATTGTTTATAATTTAATTTAAAAACTTATTTTTCATCCATTTTGTTAAAAAATTGTGACGGTGGACAATTTTTTCTAAAGGAGGAGATACAAAAAGACAAAAAAAGGTTTAATGACAAAATCCAATATGTCCGTTAGTAACTAACTAACTTTCAAAATAGTTTCTATCTAATTTAAGAACCAAAAGTCCGGGAAGCTCGCGATGAGCTTCAATGGAGTCAAAGAACCATGCGATAGTAGAGAATTCATGGAGGATTAGGGTGAAAAATTGGAACTTTCTTTTCTCAAATCCCAAAAATCCAAAACCCAGAAAGTGGGTCAGCTTGTTTTTTCAGTTTTGATTAACAAAGCAATTATTGATATTTAATGGATGGTGAAGAAGGAAACTTGGAAGGAGGAGGAGGAGATGGAGGAGATCAGGAGATTGAATCGAATGCATTAAGCCCGAGAGAAGAAACTGATGTTATTCAAGAAATTTCGAATCTAATTGAATCAGTAGCTCAGCTTGGAGATTATCGAAAATTGCATAGAAAAGATTGTTATTGCTTAGTTAGGCGTATGAAACTTCTGTTGCCATTTGTGGAGGAGATCAGAGATGTAAATGGGCCAATTTGTGATCAGGGTACTGCTTGTTTGAGTGATTTGAAGAAGGGTTTTGTTATGGCAAAGAAGCTGCTAAAAGTCTGTAATGAGGGTAGCAAGATTAATCTGGTCAGGATTTTGATGAATTCTTTAAGAACTTCTTTTTCATTTTCTTTCTGAACTTTTATTTTTGTATTCTAACCTATTTTTATCTCAGTCTATAGAAAGCGAGGTGATTATGATTAGATTTCGCAAAGTGAATGAAAAATTATGCCATGCTCTTGAAGGTGTGCCTTTTGAGGAACTTGGAATTTCTGATGAGGTGAAAGAACAGGTTTGTTATTTCAAACCAAGGCTTCTTTTATTTTGTATCAAATGCATGGAGTGCTCAAAATCTCTCCTTCAAAATCCAATTAAAATGACATGTTTTAGTTGGTTACTATGAAGCACCGACCTTTCAAACAAAGTAAAGTGCATGTGTTGGACATTTTTCTGATACGGCCATACACTCATACATGTCCAATATGTATTGGAAATGACAGGTCACAGGAAATATAGAGACAGATCATACACAGGACACGGTCTGGATATATTTCAGAATACTTTGGGAAATATTTTATCAGAAAATTTATTGGTTTACTGGTTAGACATAAACACACACACGCACACACAATATATAAATATATATACACACACACATATTCCACTGTATCGGATCCTATTTTCTAAAAATCATGTCAATGTATTCATACCAATATCATGTTTGTATTTCGTGTCCGTATCTGAACTTCATAGGCTGGTTAATTTCATATTCCTGCAAGTTCTTTTTTTAGTATCATGAAATTGCTCCAAGACAAATGCACATTCTTGATGATCAGGTAGAGCTCATGAGAGTGCAACTTAAACGAGCAAAAGGAAGAACAGATACTCAGGATATAGAACTTGCAATGGACATGATGGTGGTACTGTCAAAAGAGGATGATCGTAATTCTGATCGTGCTATTCTTGAAAGGCTAGCCAAAAAGCTGGAGCTTCATACCGCTGATGACCTGAATATTGAAACTGTAGCCATCAGGAATCTGATCAAAGAAAGAGGGCCTAATGGAGAAAATGTTGAGCAAACCATTGATCTTCTGAACAAATTCAAACAAGTTATCGGAATGGAAATAACTGATCTTTTAGATAATCCAGTTATGCCTAAATTGCACAAGTCTACTTCTTTAGTCATTCCCCATGAATTCCTCTGCCCAATCACACTAGAAATAATGACAGATCCAGTCATTATTGCATCTGGACAGGTAATTTTACTCGTATTCCAAATGGGAATCTATGGCAATTATAAGTATATTGTGGGACTAATTTGTTTATGATTTCTTCAGACATATGAGAAGGACAGCATACAGAAGTGGTTTGATTCCAATCATAGGACCTGTCCAAAGACAAGGCAAACACTGGCTCATCTATCCGTTGCACCAAATTATGCCCTTAAAAACCTTATCTTGCAATGGTGTGAGGAGAACAAATTTAAGCTCCCTGAAAAAAATGATGATGCTTCCTCTGAGAACTCCTCTGGACCAACTCAGGATATTTGCTCTTTGGTTAAGGACTTATCTTCTTGTCATCTGGAACAGCAAAGAAATGCTGTGAAGAAAATACGAATGCTTTCGAAAGAGAATACTGAGAACAGAATTTTGATTGCCAAAAATGGAGGAATACCACCATTAGTTCAGATTCTGTCCTATCCTGACTCTAAAATTCAAGAACATGCTGTAACAGCATTGTTGAATTTATCAATTGATGAGAATAATAAGAGATCCATAGCTCAAGAAGGAGCAATTCCAGCTATTATAGATGTTCTGAAGAATGGAAATACTGAGGCTAGAGAGAACTCTGCAGCAGCTTTGTTCAGTTTATCGATGCTCGATGAGAACAAAGTAACTGTGGGCTTATCTAATGGCATTCCACCATTAGTATTCTTGTTAAAGAATGGGACAGTAAGAGGTAAAAGAGATGCTGCAACTGCATTGTTTAACTTATCTCTTAACCTTTCAAATAAGGCCAGAGCCATAGATGCTGGGATTGTTCCACCATTACTGCAATTGCTCAACGATAAAAACTTGGGTATGGTTGATGAGGCCCTTTCTATCTTTTTACTTCTTGTATCACACCCAGAAGGCCGAAACGAGATTGGGCAATTAGCATTCATAGAAATCCTTGTAGAATTTATCAAAGATGGCACCCCAAAGAACAAAGAATGTGCAGCATCAGTCCTACTTGAACTGGGATCAAACAACTCAAATTTCATACTTGCAGCACTTCAATTTGGTGTATATGAGCATTTAGTTCAGGTAAAAAATAGCGGAACCAATAGAGCTCAGAGAAAGGCAAATGCTCTTTTACAACTTATGACCAAGACTGAACAAATTTGATCATCAAAATTCAATCTTGAACCTCTAATCTTTTCTGATCATTTTAATTCAAATGAAATTGTAAAGATTTGTATATCTGTCTGTTCTTGTATTTTTCACACTATGTACATTGTTCCTGTCTGTGATCAATTTTCTTTATTTTAGACGATGTAGCACTGACTAATTATTCATTCTTTTGTACACTATTCTGTTAATATAAGCAAAAGCTCTTGTAAGAATTTAAATTAATTCTAATTTCTAAGTTCCAAGTAACCTGTTTCTTTGGCTCCTCTTTATTTTCCAAGATATATTGCCACCATGAAAACAGCAGGTTCAGGTTCCCTTTACAGCAGGTTCAGGCATTCCCTATTAAGATCATACTTGATTATGTGTTGGTAAAGTGGATCATGCTAAGAATTTGGGAAGTTGAAGATAGAAACTATAAGATTGAAGATGTGAGAAAAGGTTTCCAGCAGAAGTAGAAAAAAGCTTAGCTTCTGCCTGTAAAAGCTTCTACTTTTGTTATCCTTAGCACACTCTTTCCTGAAACTCTTGGCACCTCTTCATAGTTGGCGGACTCATTGAAAGTCTGTCAGAAATTTGAAGAAACAGCTACTGCTTTTGCTTGGTTTACTTCATAAATTACAGCCAATGTTGGTAATTCAGACAAATGCACCCACAGGAGCATATCCCACTAGAGATGCAACGGGGCCTGCCACCAAGTGATCTGCCGAATTCTTTCTGTAGCAAGAGTTGGCCTCTAAGCAATATTTTCATCTCTGCTTGCTGAGCAGTAGCCAGCAATCAACGCTGTAAGTTTCTATTGGATGCTTCATATCATGCTGTCTTCATTCTTGGGTGGAAAAACCCATTTCTTTTTCTTTGCTTTTATATCATGTTGATTGATTCTTTATATAGTTTGATTATTGCATTGGTCTGCTGTAGGAGACAGCATTATGCAACTGGTATTCAGACATGACCTTACTAATGTTCCAGATATATTTGACTAACATGAACAATGAACATGTTATCACCCAATTTCATGATGATTATGTCTTGCATAACTTTTGACTGCAGGAATCAGAATAATGTAGCAGTGGACTCATTTATTGACTTGTTGTATCTTTTAGTGGATCTAGTTCTACTTCTAACATAGGTTTGTTTTGAGTCTTTCGATACTTGAATACATTCACTCTCTTGCAATTACTGTATTAAAGCAAAATGTCATTTTCCAATTTCTTTTTTCTTTTTTACAATGGAGGAGGCACTAATTTTAAGATTTTTCAGCCACCATGTAACGGTATTGAACCCCAATAGTGTCCTGATCAATTCAATTCCTATGAACATCGTTTCTAATTTCTTTTAATTGGACCCTTAAATGTAGTTCCACAGGAAAAACTCTATGCATTCCAGCTTTCACTCACAGCTTCAAGAAAATGGGTTTCATTGACACAGCAGGAAAAATATTCAAAGCCCTAAGAGCTCTATACAAATTAGCAAGAGAATGGATTATAGATTTATTTCTATTAGATCATGCCTCGGTATGGAACATTTTGGCTTTTTAAACAAACTAATGTTTAAATCCTAAATATATTTATTATATTTTTTAAAAAAAGTATAAGAGTATAAATATATATTTATAGATATTTTCTTTACTCTTTTGGTTAATCTTAATGATGTGAATACCTAACTGAATACCTAACCTTTACCAAACTCCACTATCCTAATAATTCATCTGGTCGCGTCCAGGACTTGCTGTGTTCTCTCCACTGTTACCAGTCCAATCCAAAATCTTAAAAAATCATATGCCCTTTTGTCTTGGCTAACCATTATCTTTCAATATTCCAACTCTTGAGTGTTTGTAATTAGGATGAACATTGCTGGTAAATATACAAATGAGGTCAAACTTACTAATCAATCACCATCTTAAAACTATAGATTTATTACGCTAACTAGCCTTAACTTGATTGTTGTTTTGCATCTTTTTCAAAATTATGATTGAAATGGAGCAAGCCATTTAGATAAGATTGAAAAAGAAATGATATATGAGCATTTATTATATGTATCTAACATATCTATTGCATTCATTGGGTAAAACTGGTACCCTCACACCATAATGCCACACCCATTCACTATAAGAATGGATTTGTCAAAATCACTTTAGCAAATAAGGGAAATTACACCTGTCCTTATTAAGAAATTTATTAACATTTCATCATTTTTTTCTCAACCATTCGGTATTTAATAATTAAAAAAATTCCTTCTCTCAAAATTTAAATGTGTTTTATGCTCATAATTCAAATTCGAGATTCAAATCAATAAAGAAAACACTCTAATCGTTGTTCTATTTATTTTTCAGTGAATCCCCGAACCAAAAGTTAATGTCACTTCTAATGGTGCCCCCATAAGCTCTTATTAAAAGTTTTAGGATGTGATGAAGCACCACATCAGTTCATATTTGTTAATACGGTTCAACCGTTTGAACCCTGCACCAACATCATTAAATTGATCATGGAAAATATCAATTAGTAAAAATTTTTGAGATATGATTGATGTAATTTGCCGTTTGTAATGTAGATAATTTTTATATCTTATTAATATATATTATAATAATATAATGGAAGAGGACACATCCCACCCACCGCAGGTGGCAGTTTATACTGTCACAGCTGCCGTCAGCGGCCAGAAAAAGTCGAGCACCTGCATTTGACCAACTGCAACTGCCAAAAAAATGGGTCACCGGCTTCTCAATCCTCCTCCATATCATATGTATGTATATAAATATACTCATCCATGGCATTAAATTTAATGGGTTTTTTATTACACAATTTTGTTTAGTGGTTGATGAGTATGGAGGTCCCCATCCTATTCCCATGCCTTGTTTACCTGTCTTTGATGCGACATCGCACCTTACAATTCCCTCAATTTTTGCCTTGGATGCTGCATCAAGATTGAAACTTTTGTCCCCAAGCTTTTTGGCCTTTTTAAAGAAAAAATTACAGCTATTATTGTATTATTTTTTTAATATTTTAATTTTAATGAATATTCATATATAAATTATTCTGATTAATATTTATTAATATTTCAGCCATAATTAAAATAATTTATTTATAAATATATATTAAAAATAATACGGTGAATATGCAAATAATCAATTGTTTCAATTAATATTTATTATTATTTCGTTTATATTCAAAATAATTTATTTGTAAGTACATGTTAAAATTAAAATATTAAATAGATAAGAAAAAATAAAATATCGTAATAGAAATATTGAAAATTTAGACCCAACAATATAATTTAAAAAAAATTGATTAATTCAACATTTTAATTTTTTTAGTGTTTGTGATGGCATTCATGACAATGTGATCTAATCATATTGGATTTTAGTAATTTTGGATTACTTTATAGGATTAATTCATTGAGCAGTAATTATTACCATAAATTTTAGAAATTATTTCAAACTATGATCATCTAGAAGACATTATTGGATTAGTGATTAATACATTTTTGAAAACTATTTATCAATTAAAAAAATCATAGCAACTTCGGCATAAAATTCCAAAAATCTTTTTCCAATATTCTTCAGTAATTCATGTTTGAAAATTAGTAGAGATGGCACAAAATCTTATCTATATATCTTTCTTGATAACTCCTCCAAAGTGTACCTCAATTCCACTATTGTTCAAAGCATATGGTTGAATTTTCCTTTATATTTCATGGTGCAAAATAGTTATAGGGTATAAGTGTTGTCACTCTCTTCAAATTAATGCTTGTTATTATACTATTTTCCCCATCTAATTGTTAGATATTTCTTTTAATATTTAATTAATAGGACCATTCATGACATATTTCTCTAATTAGAGATAACAATGGAGAGTAAAGCCGAAAATTACTATACTTCAATTCAAATTCATTTCATTGTTAGTTAATTGTATTCGTCCCAACCTCATTTGTAATTATTTTTTTATTATTAGTATTTATTTTAAACTTATTTAATATTATTTGAACTCATTTAATTATTTATTAATATATAAAAATTTAATTTATAAAATTATAATTTTTTAATAAAATAATTTAATTAAATTATAAAATTATAATTTTTCAATAAAATAATTTAAATATTAATGTATTATTAATATAATTTTAATCAAATGTTTTTATACCATAAAATTATATAATTAAAACACCATATAATAAACTAATAATTAAAATTTAATAAAAATATAATTAATAAAAAAATTATTCTATAAAAAAATTATCAAATACTTAAAAATATTTAACTTATTGCCAACCTTAAAATTTTTTTATAGAAAAATACAGTATATTTTTAATTTGGTAATTTATATTTATCACTCAATTTAATAAAATTTTAATCTTAATTTAATTGAAATCGGATACATATTTTTTTTTCATCCTATTTTAATTTGGTAATTTGTATTTAATTTAATGAAAAATTCATTTAAAATTATTGTAAAATTATGAACAGATATATATATATATATATAATCTGAATTTTAATTGATTTCACATATTTTAATATTTCTTAATGAAATCTTAGTGATTATAATTAACTGGATTTGTGAATTTGTAATTTGTACGTAGAGAATATTTCACTTTAAGCAAAACAACAAAACTTTGAAAAAGAGAGAAAACCTCAATTATTATAACATTTCCTTTTCTTTTCTTCTTTTGCCTTCATTGCTATTAATAATAAATTAAGGAAAGTGGTGGGTCCCTTATCTCTTTTTACTTTTACCATATTTCTTAAAATCATTAATATCAGACGGTATTTTCAATTTCTCCCGAGTCTAAATTTATATTTTTATATTGAAAAACAAAATTCAATTTTAAATAATAAATAGTATCTCTTTATTATTAAAAATATGTACAAAATTTATTAAATTTTGGGCATATAGTTGGCTTTAAAAATTGGAAGATTGCAAATTAAGAAATTTAAAAACTATAAATCAATATTTCAGTGATCAATTAAAAATGATTAAATATAATTACATGAGATTATTTTTAAAAATTAAAAAATTTAATAGAAAAAATTAATTATATGATACTAAAATAATAAATCTTAAAAAGTACAAACACAATATAATTTTTTCTATTTAAAATCTTGACTTGATATTTCAATTGTAAGAGTGATATTAAATTATAATTAAATGTATTGCATTTATAATTGATATTTCAATTATAAATATTACTTCATTTTAATGAGATATTATTTCACTTACTATAATATTCTTTAAAAAAATAAAGTATTATGCGAATACATAAATGCATACATATACAAATATATAATTAAAATTATAATAAAATAAATAAATAAAATAACACTTATTTAATTTCTTACCATAATAAACTCTGAAAATAAAAAAGATAAAAATAGAAGTGGGTAAGGTAGATCTATATTTAAGTTTTTAATTGGTTGATAGATCATAGATATCTTAGTGGATCAATCGTTATGAACTCAATTGCCCCACATTATCCATACCTACAATCATGTCAATTTTGAAGTGCTTGAATTTAGACGAGTGGGTCATTTTTATGTTCTTGCATATATAGAATTAATAACAAGATATATAAATTTACAATACCTTCATGTTTTGATGTACGTATTAATTAATTAAATTTTAGAAATTTTATTTTAAGATTATAACATTTAAAATTAAATTTTAATTATATATAGATATAATTTAGAGGTAAATGTATAACTCTTCATAATATATTAAATATAAAAAAATTAAATTTTAATCAAAATTAAAATCATTAAAAAGTATTTAGTTATATATGATTATAATGCTTAAAAAATTAGTTTATAAAATTTTCATCTTGAAAATAAAAATATCTATATTTTTAATGACTTAAATAATACTTTAAATAAGTTTATATTTTTTCCTTTCTCTCAAATTTAATTACAAATAGAAAATTTTATTTTGTATAATATTAATCAAAAAAATGTGTACCAAATCACCAATTCTAAGTGAAAAAATAAAATTTATATAATAAATTTTAATTAATTTAAAATTAAAATTTCATTAAATTAAGTTAAATTGATAATATTTTATTTAGTTTATTGTAATCATGCCATCTGAACAGATAAAAAAAGTGATGTGGCTTTTGAATTTGAGCATAAAATATAATTGGAAATGATTATAAAAAAACAAAATAAAATATAACTCATAGTTAATATTATTTTTTAAAAATAATTAAGTCTTTATATTTATCCATTAATTTTGATCATTTTACTTTTCACATTTATACATTTATTATATTACTTCATCTATTTGTATATTTTATTTTAATAAATATTTATATAATTATATAGTAATTATTTTATCTTTTATATTTATCTATTTTATATTTAACAGATATTTAAATAAAAATTATACTATATATAAGTGATTATTTAATATAAAATATAAAAATAATAATTATATAATTATATAAATATTTATTAAAATAAAATAAATAAATATAATAAAATAATCTAATAAATATATAAATACATAAAAATAAAATTACTAAAATAAATAAATATAAGAGGCTGCATGTATGTTTTGGATCAAAATAATTATTTTAGTTCTTACAATTATTAATATTATACTTTTATATGTTGCAATCTCAAACCATGCATGTATCTCGCGATAAGAAATAACACAAGCTCATGAAGACATATATAAGCGAGACTTTGAAACATACCAACAGTAAAAAAATAAAAAAAAATCTAAAACTTCACGGTGCTTGTGATAAGCACAAGCCAAAAAAAAAATGCAGTGAATTGTGACAGTTCCATCAAAGCAGCTCCTTGAACTTTATATAAATCAACTTCTGCATTTGATTGTCCATCTTACACACAAACTCTTTCAATAAAGCAAACACATAAAACAATTACAAATCCTCTTTTTTCTTCCGAGTTGCTAAAGCTACAATGGATCCTTACAGGGTATGGTTACTATTAGCTTTTTTCTTGTTTTGCGATTTTGTTATGACATGCTAATAAATATATTCTGTAAACATCTGGGTGTCCGAGCTTTTGTAAATGAAAAAAAGTGTAAACACACTCTTATCGATCTGGGTGGCTGAGCATTTGCTAATGAAAAATCGATTTTCATTTTTATGCAGGTTCGTCCATCAAGCAGTGACAATACACCATTCTGGACTTCCAACTCTGGTGCACCAGTATGGAACAACAACTCTGCCATGACTGTTGGATCCAGAGGTCCAATCCTTCTGGAGGATTATCATATGATAGAGAAACTTGCCAACTTTACCAGGGAAAGAATTCCAGAACGTGTTGTCCATGCCAGGGGTATGAGTGCTAAAGGTTTCTTTGAAGTCACTCATGATATTTCCCACCTTACCTGTGCTGATTTCCTCCGAGCTCCTGGTGTTCAGACTCCTGTTATTGTTCGTTTCTCTACCGTCATTCATGAGCGTGGCAGTCCTGAAACTCTCAGAGATCCTCGCGGTTTCGCCACCAAGTTTTACACCAGAGAGGTGAAAACTTAACATTTATATCATTTGAATCCATAATCATGAGATTTAATAAAATTTTACGTTGGTTGTCATCTCTTATTTTCCTATGATATCATGCACTAAGAGATAGATCTGTACTTGATTACCTTATGAACTGATTGCTTTTTTTTTCAGGGTATTTTCGATATTGTGGGGAACAATTTTCCTGTGTTCTTTATCAGAGATGGAATCAAATTCCCAGATGTAATTCATGCATTTAAGCCAAATCCCAAGTCTCACATCCAGGAATATTGGAGAATTTTCGACTTCCTATCTTTCCATCCTGAAAGCTTGAGCACTTTCGCTTTTTTCTTTGATGATGTTGGAATTCCACAAGATTACAGGCACATGGAAGGTTTTGGAGTTCACACTTTCTGTTTCTTGAACAAGGCTGGTAAAGTAACTTATGTGAAATTTCACTGGAAACCTACTCTTGGTGTTAAGTGTTTGATGGATGATGAAGCTGTTAAGATTGGAGGAGCTAATCACAGCCATGCTACACAAGATTTGTATGATTCCATTGCTGCTGGTAACTTTCCTGAGTGGATACTTAATATTCAAACAATGGATCCTGCTGATGAAGACAAGTTTGATTTTGATCCACTTGATATGACCAAGATCTGGCCTGAGGATATTTTCCCTTTGCAACCAATTGGGAGATTGGTTTTGAACAGGAACATTGATAACTGGTTTGCTGAAAATGAAATGCTTGCATTTGATCCTGCCAATATTGTTCCTGGAATACACTTTTCAAATGACAAATTGCTTCAGCTTAGAACATTTGCTTACGCTGATACTCAGAGACATCGTCTTGGACCCAACTTTAGACTGTTACCCGTTAATGCTCCTAAAAATCCTCATCACAACAATCATTATGATGGCTACATGAATTTCATGCATAGAGATGAAGAGGTATTGACAAAAGATTTTCTTGATTTTCTTTTAAGAAAAAAAATATTTCTTATTTTCTGTTCTAATTTTAGATTTTTGTATATTTTTCAGATTGATTACTTCCAATCTAGATATGATCCAGTTCAAAATGCAGAGAGAGTCCCCCTTCCTAATGCTATCATCAGCGGAAGGCGTGAAAAGGTAATTATATTTATTCTGCTAGCACTTTTTGTCAGACTTGTCTCGACATGCTTATTCTGCTAAAATATTAAGATCTGGAATCATTTGCATAGTTGAAAGATCACAAGTTCGGAGCCTAATTTGAAAGAAGAATATTATGCAAATTGCAATAAAGTAAAATGTAAGACTATTTGCTAACTATGCTGCTGGTTATTAATGGCTGCAGGTTGTGATACCAAAAGAGAGCAACTTCAAACAACCTGGAGACCGATATAGATCCTGGGCACCTGACAGGTAATTAAAATTTAAAACTTCTGCTTAATTAATTAAAAGATATAATTTTATTTTTCTTGTACTTTACTATTGATGTCTTTTTATTAATTTCAGGCAAGAAAGATTCCTCGTCCGACTGGTTAATGCTTTGTCTGATCCCAGAATTACCTACGAGATTCGCAGTATCTGGGTCTCATACTGGTCTCAGGTTAATTAATTAAACTCGTTCCATAGAATATCTGTTCTTTTCCAGTGAACAAATAATTAATTAACGTAGTAATTAAATATCTTTATGTATTTGGTTGTATTGCAGTGCGATAAAATTTTGGGACAGAAGCTTGCTTCTCGTCTCAACGTGAGGGCAAGCATCTGAAATAAAAGCTGAAGCTGACTGCGACATGTTGAAGAGAGAGAGAGAGAGAGAAAATCATTATGTTGTATAAATACTGAAGAATAATTATAAGAGCGTTCTGTTATGCAACTAAATATGTCAGATCTTTGTATGCTGTACATACAAAAAATTACATCATCAGTATAAGATTATGATCATGTGATGCTATAGATATTATATATATGCCGTCTGTTGTATCCATTTTTTTTCTTTCTTTCTTTTACTATAAATATGGGGATGGAGAATCGATTGTGTTTATTAGCCTATGAAATATGCACTCATAGTTAGATTGTAGTCTCTATCCGCTCTCCCTTTTTTTCTTTTGTTTCTGTAATTTGGCTACTTAATTAGTAATCCAATCTCCTCAGTCCTTTCTATCTTATCAACCTGAAATTAGCTATAAGAGTATTTTGTAATCAAAGCCAGCTCAATCTCTCAGGCTTTTATAACAGTAACACTACACATTGCAACGTTATATACTAAAATACGAATCCAATGCCCAGTATGCACAGGTACGTCTCCTCTCTTATGTTTGATATTGTGTGATTATGAAGTGTCAATTTTCACTGAAACTGAGCTTATTTTCGTTTGATTACTGCTAGGAGCATAGGGTGGATAAAAGAGAATTCATGAAGATTTAGAGTACTATTAGCAGCTGGGTTGGGTTCTTGGATTGATTGCTCTTCTTCATCTCCTCTTGATAAAGTAGGAATGGATTTAACCCAGTAAGTTCATCATCCACTGTCATGTTAATTTGATATTTGTGATTAAAACTATACATTTGTTTTTTGTTCTAGATTTTATATGTACGATGGACAAATTTAATTGAAATGGCTCATCATACAAATTTAAATTTAGTGATCTTTGGTGTGTGAGCCGGGGCTGGTCGGGCTTACCTCTAATTCGCAATCCGACTTTAAACCTAGGCAACTAGATCACTTTGGGTTGATTGAGTCAGCTGAGCTAACAACTCGGATCAATGAGCTATTTAACTTATATATATACATCGGGCTTTGATTGTATTGACGAGAATTTTCTTAAATTCCAAATTCGACTTGAGTTGGGTATGGATTTTATTTTTTAACCCTAGTCTTGTCTGATTTTTATAAAACTGGGTCGAATTCGATCCAAATCAGCCCCATTTTTTGGGTACTGGGCCGTGTTCATCATGACCCATCTAACCAATTTTAGATTGGACTGGATCCAAAGTTCAAAACAGGCAAACCCACTTTTCTTAAAGAATGGAACCTTCCCAAAAAAAACAAAAAAAAAAAAAAATAGAATCAGAGCAAGACACTACCGTTGCTCAAACCTATTCATGAGCCGGACCTACTGGATCAATCCGCATGTGTCTTAGAAATATTTATGTATTTATAAAAAAAATTTATTTTAAAAATATTATAAAAATTAAAAATATTTATATTTATAGAAAGTTAATACAAATTCTTTTTAAATATATAATTTTTTTTTTTATAATCAATATTTTATTTTAAATTTTTATTTTTTTTAATTTCACTATTAAATAAAAATATTTTAATAAAAAATAAAAATTAATATTTTAAATTATTTTTTATTATATAAAAATCATAATTTTTTATAAAAAAATTAATTTTAATTATAAAAAAATAACACTAAAAAAAATAAAGTAAAATACATAAATAAAATATTAATAAAAATTATTAAATTTATTTTTAAATAAATTTTATATTATATATATATAATAAAAAATATATATAATTTTATTACGTAAATATTATCTCTATTTCATATAAAAATTATAGACGTATTATAGATATATGTATATTATATAGTTATTATTTAAATTGTATATATTTTATATAAAAGTTGAATATTGTATGAATATTGGGTAGATATTATGAGAATAAAAAAATTTTAAAAAAATAAAATTAAAAAAACATTAAAGTATATATTTTATATAATGTTGTATATATATTATGTATATATTTATTTTTTTATGTATATTAATATAGATATTAATTTTTTTTTAAATGAAATAAATTAGATAAAAAAAAAAGAAAGAACATTTTAAATGTAAATTTGTAAATAAGAAATGCGCATCCATCCATTTCGTTGAAAAGTGAAACGTTAATGTAGTGTACAGTTTCATTATTATTAGGTATTTTTTAAAAAATATCATAAAAAATAAAAATACTTTTTTAATTTTAATTTTAAAAATATTTTTTTAACTTTTAATTTTAAAAATAGCTTTTTTTAGAGATATATTTTTAGTATACATTTGATATATTAAAAATATATTTAATTTTTAAAAATATATTTAATATATCAAAAATATACTAAAAATATAAAATATTTTTTAAAAAATTAAAAAATGTGGTAAGTTTCCCTTCATTATTTTCATGTTTTATCAAAAAACGAAGCCCATAACCTTTCCCGCTAACAAGTCTAGGCCCTCACCCCATAATATACTTGAATTTTAGATGCCTAATTATCTATTATTTAAATTCATTTCATAAATTTTAATCTAATATTTAAAAATAACGATAATTAGATTTTAAAATTTAAATTAAAATAAAATTAAAAGTACTTCCCCCCTATTTTTAAACAAAAATATCATCAATTACATCTAATTATACTATGGGTATAAATACTAAACATTATTTTTTATGTTAAAAAAAAAGAAGAAAAATATGCTCACCAAATTCAAATCTTACTTTTCTCGTGACTATTATATGTTTATCAAACAAATATAGGTAAAAAATCTACATGTAAATAGGTAAGCATAATTTATTATAAATTTAGGAGGAGAAATTTCGTTATTTATTAGATTTTTTCAAACTTTTTACTTTTTTTTTATTAAAAAATTGTTTATTTTATAAAAATATGTAATAAATTCATAATAATCTAATAATAAATTTATAAAAATTATTATTTATTTGATAAATTTTATTTATATTATATGAAATTGATAAACTTATAAATTGATAAAAAAAACTTTTAATAAATTTGATACTATTTTTTTAACTAATAAATTTGTAATATTATATATATATATATATATTTATAATTTTGTAAAATCCAATTCAGAAATTTATAATCTTTGGGGCTATGGTTACCTCATGTCACAGGCTAAAGCCCATACTATTCTCTTTGGATTTTCATCAAAATTATCTTCTTCTTTTTTGCAGCTTTGTCGCTACACTTTACAAAATTCCAAAATTGCACCCGTCAAAA
The DNA here is from genome assembly GCA_947685225.1 of Garcia nutans. Classification (NCBI taxonomy): domain Eukaryota; kingdom Viridiplantae; phylum Streptophyta; class Magnoliopsida; order Malpighiales; family Euphorbiaceae; genus Garcia; species Garcia nutans. The sequence continues at coordinate 60,001,152 of CANTUV010000039.1, forward strand.
TATATCTTGATTCTTGACCTATAGCACAGTTTTCTATGCACTTATGCATATGTGTCATAACAATAGTGGTCCATGTTATCTATCGTGAGCAGTTGTCAAGTTCGTTTTAGTAAAACTCCAAGAAGTCGGATAAGGAACCATTTCTTGATGACGAATTCAATTATTTTTTATTATTAATATTCTCAACCTTGCGCCCTTATTAAGCAAGCCATCTCGGCTCACGCGGGTCCCTTCTTTTTTCTTTTTTTTTTCACCATTGCATAAATAACTTTAGATTTTCAATTTATCGTGAATTTAAAAAAATAAACAATTCATAATTCATAATTAAATTTAAAATTGATGTAATATGTAGGCTGAAATATAGTATTACAATAAACATATATTTTTCATAATTAATTTTCTCTTTTTAAGAATATATTAAATGTCAAAAGATGTGATTGTGAAATTTTAATATTAAAGTTTTGTTCAATGTGGAACATTGAGATATCTATACTTAGTTCTATTTAATTAAAATAAAAACTTTAGAAATTTTATTTATTAGTTTAATTTAGTTCTTGAGTAAATAAATTCAAATGTAATTTCAATCAATGAATTATAATTTTAAAAATATTACATTGTTATATTAACTATGTTTAGAATGTATTATTAAATTTAAATATTTGAATAAATTTATAAACCGCTGAAATAAAAAATTATAATATTGAGATTTAATTTAATTATTATTTAAGTTTAAATTTGATTTAATTAAAATTAAATATTTGGAATCAAATATAAATTAAATCAAATTTTTCTAGTTTAACTTAGCTTATTTAAGATAATATTAAAATAGTTTTATTAAACTACCATTAAGAAAATATTAAATTGAGTAATGAGTACACATAATATTGTAATCTAAAATAACTTATAAGCTGCACACGGAGGTATATTTTAATAATAGATTCAATATAATATTCAAAAAAATAGTTTATAAGTTGTATATTCAAATATAATTTAATAATAAATGTATATTACTTAATATTTTTTTAACAATAAATATATTTTTTTAATATAGTATAATTGACGGTAAGTATATGTTTTTTAAATAATATATCCACGAATGATTTCTCTCTCCCTCAATGAAATATTTAAGCAAAATAACTTATAAGCTGTTATTAATATCATAATATACAAAAATATAACATAATGCATATAATAAAAAATACAGTTATAATGATTTAATGAAAAAACATTTAAAATGTAAAATATATATATTTTTTTAATTAAAGAGATTCTAATAACATAATGCATGAAATCATATATTTACATAGTGTTTTTTTTAGAAATATGCAAATATTATGCAATTGATGGACAAAATAATGAGTTGATGACATTTAACTCCCAATATTTTAATACATATAATATTTCATTTTTTGTGAATAAAATGTTTAATTTCAATATTTATATAGTAATTTTCTAAAATTAACTGCTTCATTTACCAAAATTTACCGCGTCTGTGAATTTTTTTGTTTCTGGATAACGATAGCCATTGCAAGAAAATGGCTGTGCTAGCCACGAGCGTCTATAAATGCGCAAAAACTGACCACAGCTTCTTCGATTTGATTCCCAAATTTCCATTAATCACTTGTTTTGAGGTCTCCCCTTTTCATCAAGATCACAACTTTCTCTTGCTATGGATCCTTACAAGGTATCTACTACTCTTTCTTTCATTCAATTTCTTGATTTCAATCGCCTAATTTGATTTTTTTCTTTTTTTTTCTTTTTGTAGTTTTAGATTTCGTCTTTGTGTTTTGTTAATTTCAACTTTGTTTTGTATTTCTCTTAATAGGTTTTGGTGATATTGTATCAATTTACTTATTTTTGTTTGTTAATTCTGTTTAGCTTGAACATATTAGTATTATTGTATTAGTCAAAGATTGATTCCTTTCTCCTTTATTTTGATGATGATTGTGCAGAACCGTCCATCAAGTGCTTTTAATACTTCCTTTTGGACTACCAATTCTGGTGCTCCTGTATGGAACAATAACTCTTCCATGACGGTTGGACCCAGAGGTATTCTAATCAATTGATGTTACTTCTTGAGTTTTGAACAAGTAAATATGTGTGTTAATCACTTTACCCTATTATTTGTTGTTCCATTTTTCATTCTAATCATTATAGAATTTAGAAAATTATTATGCTTATAGGTTAGTGGCTCAGTGAAATATGTTAGCTTTGGAATACTTGACAAACTTAATTGTAAAATTGATTACTTGTTTTTTTACATAAAATTGTTGGGGTTTTGATGTTTGAACATGACTTAAGTCCTTAGAGGCCAAGTTCTTCACTTGTTGATTCAAATATTAAGAATAATCATTTATTCGTAATTCTTTTCGGTTATTTTATGTTTTGCTTAAATTTTCTCCTGACGTGCCTCACCTCCTACGGCCCACAGCTTGAAAAGCTAAAATGACTAAATTGGTGGCGTTTTTAGAGAGTTCTTAGTGATGGAAGCATTAGATGCCTTTTACTTTTAAGGTAGCAGAGAATTATTACAGTTGCAAGAACATTGGGTGAACTTTTTTAACTTGCATCCAGATTATCTCTACATGAACTTGGTTCGTTCTTGATTATTCATATTCCTTTTAACTTCTTGTCTGGATGCTCTGGTGACGACTATTCTTATGGAGAGTTCTATTAACATCATAATCATGTGAAATGGACGGGGAAATTTGTGGCCTTTTGTTTTATACTTCATTCTTCTTTTGCTTGAATGTCATGATCATTTATCAAGTATATGATTTAGGGACTTCGTTTGAGTTGTTTAGGCAATGTGTTTTGTTTGCCTATAGAGTTGCAAAACAGCCTCCAGAGATTTGAGCTGTGCTTTCTTCCCTCCTTTTGACAGGTCCAATCCTTCTTGAGGACTATCATCTGATAGAGAAACTTGCGCAGTTCGACAGGGAGCGTGTTCCGGAGCGTGTTGTTCATGCTAGGGGAGCAAGTGCAAAGGGTTTCTTTGAGGTCACCCATGATGTCTCTCACCTTACTTGTGCTGATTTCCTTCGAGCTCCTGGAGTTCAGACGCCTGTCATTGTCCGTTTCTCTACTGTTATTCATGAGCGCGGCAGTCCAGAAACATTGAGGGATCCTCGAGGTTTTGCAGTGAAGTTTTACACCAGGGAGGTGAGGTTTTATAAGTCTCTGTCATCCTGTTTCAATAATATTAGAGGGTAGCAGATGTCTATGATGCTAGTTATGATGGAGATATTCTTTGTGTGGTTGGATACCCATTTTACAAGCTTTTGGCCATGATAGATTTTGCAATGCTTCTACATATGTAAACATCTTCTGCATATGTAAAATCTTCTAATTTATCTGCTTACTTTCATGAAAGTAGGTACTAACAGTTTTAATAAGAAAATGAGACTCATTTTGGTTTGTTTTTGCATCTTCCCCCTGCATGAACTTAAGATTGTTTTTTCCGTACATGTTGAAATAGCATAATCTTGTGCATGATTTAGTATTCATTTACATAGACTTGAGTTCATTAACCATATGAACCTTAATGGATTAAGTTTTCAATGTTGTTCTTGTACTTAATTGTTCTTGTACTTATTATCCTCTCTTTCTTAGCTCAGGGTAACTTTGATCTCGTTGGAAACAATTTCCTCGTGTTTTTCATCCGTGATGGAATAAAGTTCCCAGATGTGATACATGCTTTTAAACCCAACCCTAAGTCTCACATTCAGGAGAACTGGAGGATCTTTGACTTCTTATCCCACCTTCCTGAGAGCGTGCACATGCTCACCTTCCTCTTGGATGATTTGGGCATTCCACAAGATTACAGGCATATGGAAGGCTCTGGTGTTAACACCTACACTTTAATCAACAAGGCTGGTAAAGTAAACTATGTGAAATTTCACTGGAAACCTACTTGTGGCGTGAAGTGTTTGATGGATGAAGAGGCAATTAGGGTTGGTGGATCCAACCATAGCCATGCTACTCAGGATCTATACGACTCGATAGCAGCTGGAAATTTTCCGGAGTGGAAACTATACGTCCAGACCATGGATCCAGATATTGAAGACAGATTTGACTTTGATCCTCTTGATGTAACCAAGACCTGGCCCGAGGATATCCTGCCCCTGCAGCCAGTTGGTCGCATGGTCTTGAATAAGAACATTGACAATTTCTTTGCTGAGAATGAGCAGCTTGCTTTCTGCCCTGGTGTTATTGTTCCTGGTATTTCATATTCGGATGACAAATTACTTCAGACTAGGATTTTTTCCTATTCTGATACTCAGAGGCACCGACTTGGACCGAACTATCTACAGATCCCTGTCAATGCTCCCAAGTGTGCTCATCACAACAATCACCATGATGGTTTCATGAATTTCATGCACAGGGATGAGGAGGTATTGTTTAGCTTCTGTGTGTGCATCTGGAAATATCTCCTCTAAAATTGGATATCGCCATTACCACCAAGTTAACATCTAAATATGCCTTTCAATGTCATAAAAAATCCACTAATGATATTTTTATATCATCCTGAGTTTGGGGAAGTAATTTTCAGATTATTGGCTTGCATTGATATTTCTATTTTCTAAGTTTTGCTAGTTAATCTTCATTCTGATCTGTTGTTGTGATACTCTCTGTCAGGTCAATTACTTCCCATCCAGGTATGATCCAGCTCGCCATTCTGAGAGATTCCCCATTCCTCCTGCCATCTGCAGTGGAAAGCGTGAAAAGGTTAGTTTCCTTGTAGGGTCTTAGGTTAAAATTGAAACTTAGTATATGTGTCATATGGTGCCTTTATTTACTGGGCAGCTGAGAGTTGTTCCCCCTCTCCTCACCTCTTGTGGTGTGAGCTGAGGGGTACCTTATTTCTGAGGATAAGAAAAGTACTAATGGAATTGGAAAGCTTTTGAATTATATGGAGTTTCTGTGGTGTCTCAAATGAAATGGTGCATAATCACATAATAATTCTCTTTGCTTATTTATGCAGTGTGTGATACCAAAGGAGAACAATTTCAAGCAACCTGGAGAGAGATATCGATCCTGGGCACCTGACAGGTACAGAAGCTTCTGCTGTTGCTTTGAAATGAAAGATGATTTTATAAACTATTGCACTGGTCTCCTTTGTCTACTTTCTTAATCCAAGTTTTTTCCAGGCAAGAGCGATTCCTCAACCGGCTGGTTGATGGCTTATCCGACCCTCGTATCACCCATGAGATTCGCAGCATCTGGATCTCCTATTTCACTCAGGTTAGACTCACTTACAGTTCCATGCATTTCAAACTATAAGGTGACATTTCGTGGAATGAAGAAAGCGATAATGTTCTAATGTGCTATACTGTGTTCATATGTGATGCAGTCTGACAGATCTCTGGGTCAGAAGCTAGCGTCACGGCTCAATGTGAAGCCGAGCATTTGAAGATGATGCCACCGTATATGTCAAGTTGCAGAGAGAGGATGCTGGTTTATAAGCGAACTTGCTTGTTTTTCTTATGTTTGAAGCAGATGTTCCGGTCCAATAAATGCGACTTGTATGTAATGCTGTTTTAGACAGACTCATTGTTGTCTCTAAAATGGTGTGGCATGTAAGTTTGTTGGATTCGTATATTAGATTTATTGGAAAGCTTATTATGTGCTCAGCCATAATCTATCTGGGTTATTGTAATCTCCTACATATCCCAGGTTTGTTGGAATACCATCCCATGCCCTAAATAAGAATTTTTCTGGAATATTAACTTATTGTGGGTTTTTTTTTGACAATTTCATAAAAATCCTAAATAGAGAAATTTCGCCGGTTATCAGGTTTTTTAAGATTTTGCCGAATTTTTTGATCGTTTTGTAAAGGTTTATAATAAATTTTAATAATCTAATACTATTTTTTATCTTATTGAAATTATTGCTTTGAGAAAAAAATTTGAGTAATTTAAGATGTTATTTTATAAAATTAAAAAGGTTTAATTATTTAAAACTGTTTATATTTTATTTCTATTTTCACTCCTGTTATAAAGTTTTTTTTGGATAAATTAATATATAAATTTATTTTTTCATTTTTAAATTTATCAATTAACTCCTATTATAATTTTTTTTGACAAATTAATATATAAATTTATTTTGTCGTTTTAAATTTACCATTTGGCTTGTTAGGATAGCTTTTATTGGGTTTTATATTGATGCGTCAATCTTTATTTATTTTTTTATTTTACAAAATAAATTAATAGGCATTATTTTTATAATTTAAGAAAATAACGCCCGTTGCTTTATTTTTTAAAAACTAATTAAGAAATCGGCGTTAAATTCATTTTCATGTTTCCTTTTATCGGGTCGCAGAGGAATATCCACTGGCTGGTTTTTATCTCTGGTGCTACTGACTTATTATTATGAAATTCAAACCTTTCTTCGCGAATTGTCTTAACCAAATTCAAACCATCTGATGAATTTGATTGTTTCTTATTCTTGGAAACATCAAATGGAAGCTCCTGAATTTCTACTGTTTTACCCTTGCTCTTGTAAAATAATTTCACAGCTTCTAGAAATGTAACTTCTGGGTTTGCCTTTCTAGCCATTATCTAGCATATATGAAAACACCATTAGCAAATATCCAAGTCACAAACATAGAAACCTGAAATTTAAACCAATAAGTTACCAATTATCAATTTTTATTGAATACCCAATACAATCTTGAAGGAAAAACACGCAAAAACCGGTAAAGAAAGAGAAAGAGAGAGAGAGAGAGAGAGACCTTGACAAGGGTAAGTTTCTGGCCGAACTTGAGCTCCATTTGTTCTGATTGGTCAAGTTTGGACTCTTCTTCTTCTTTTGCACCCAAAACAACAAATTTACTTTTTCTACTTCTTAATCTTCCTACTTGAACTGACATCGGAGAAAAGGAGCAATTTATTTGTGTATAGGGAAAAGCAGGCGGCGGCGGTAGTGGCGGCGAGAGTAAGACCATCCATTTCTGGAAATTGAGAGGTAATCTTATTTAAATGGCTTGAAATTTTTCCTATAGAAGTTCTCACTCCACTTGCAATTTCCCGTACAAAAAATTTCATAATTTATCTTTAAATTTCCGACTATCATGAAAATATATATATATAATAAAGGACATAGAACAAGATTTGTATTATCTCTAGCTTTCCTCTCCACCTGGGAGAAGGAAACAAGAAAATGAACGGGCGTTAAATTTAACGCCCGTTCATTTCGTGATTTCCTAATTATTTTTTAAAAATAAATTAATGGGTGTTATTTTTGCAAAGTATAAAAAAAATGCTCGTTAATTTATTTTTTAGAATAATAAATAAATAAAAATTCTTCTAATTTAATTTATATATTAATTTGTTAAAAAAATTTATGATAGAAGTAAAAATAGGGATAAAATTGAAGTATTTTTTGATAATTAAGCAAATTAAAAAAAATTAATTGTGATTTTATCAGTTTTATCTTTGTAACTAATGAAGTGCGAGTATAATAATTTTAATGGAGATGATAATTTCAATGAGATTAAGGAAGTAAGAGTGTAATAAATTTATAATAAGTTTTATATGTATTATATAAAATTAATAAATTGATTAATATTTTTCTAGATTAGAAAATTTTTAATATTAGAATGATGTTCTCGTATTATTTTGAGTATATATATATATATTTTATTTTTTTTGATAATGAATATATTTTTTTATTTTTTTTATAAAATAATTTTAGTAATTTAATTAAATAAAAAATATTTAAAATATATTATAATAGATAAAAATAAAATCGCAGAGTAAATAAAATATATAAGAAAGAGTATCAAAGTCACATGTAATTTTAGTATTATATAAAAGATAATTAGATACATAAATTTTTAAAAAAATACATAATAATATTGTACAAATACATAAAAAATAAACTAAAAAAAGTAATTAATAATAAGAGAAAGAGCTAAAAAAAATAACACTAGTTAAAATAAAAAAAATAATTAATAATAAGAGTAAGAGTTAAAAATAAATAATAATTAATGATGTAAATAATGACTAAAAATGAATAGAACTAATAAAAATTAAAAATAAAATAAGTACAAGAATATGAAATTACTGTTTATCTATAATTATTTAATATTTTTTTAAATTACATTATTTATTTATTTATATGATAATATTTTAAAATAATTATATTAATATTTTATTTATTTATATTTAATTAATAATATTAATTATTTTTTGTATTATTTGTAAAAAAATTAAAATATGTATATTTAAGAAGTAATTCGAGAATGTTATTTTAGTATAAATTAAAATTAATGATAGAGATTAATAAATTAAAATTGATGGTAGAGATTAATATTTTATGTTAAATGTAAAAAAAGTTATTTTAATATATATATATATATATAGGGATGAGGATAAAATTAATAAAAAAAATAAAATTATTATTTATATACAGTAATTTTACTTTCGTTTAGAATAGATGGCGTCTTTTGTGATAATTTTATAAAAAATCCTATTAAATAAGATTTTTTTTTTATAAAAAATATGGGACATGACCCATTATTAACATTCATTAACTTGGAAGAAAAGTTGAATTGAAGGCTGTTTTGGTGAGAAAGATGAAGATTGATGAAAAATATTTTTATTCTTAATCTAAAGGTCATAATCATCTCTCCACCACCTAGTTGATAACCATTATGATTTTTTAAGATTAAAAAAATAAAATATAATTAATTTGTCTGAGAGCAAACATGGAATCAAATAGAATCTCAATAAACATCACAATCCTTTCCATTTGTTTGGCCATAAAAAACTACAAGCTGTTCTCTAAAAAATAGTTAAAAAAAAAAGTTGGCCTCACCCTTTGCCTTTGTCTACACTCTCATTAAATTAATTAATTATTAATCAAAAACTTAATTAATTAATTAGGCCTTTTATTAATGAATATTTTATAGATAATTAAGCATAGTATCCTGTGCTTATTGGAATCCATTTTTACATTAATATTCAATTGCCCAAGTTTTGATTTGCTTCATTTTTTAAAAAATCTTTTTATTACTTAAATATCTATTCCTAGAAATAATATAGTAGTAATAAAATATCTTTTAAATAAATGAAAAAATTCACCTCGAGACAGGTAAAAAGAAGAGAATTTTTATGATATCTTTTAGAATTAATTTTATAATAATACTTAGACAAATCATTTTTTATTTCTTAATTAAAATCATTTGTATCTTTTATCATGAGATTTTTTTATAAAATGTCATTCAAATTTATAATTATTTTATTTAATATAATTAATTTAAAAAATTGAGAATAAAATAATATATACATTACTACAAATATGAGAAGGAAAAATTAATCTCAAATTTATTACTTGAAAAAATATATATATTTACTTAATTGATTTGCTTTAAAATATATATATTTTTCATTAAATTATATTTTGATATAATATATATTATTGGTCAAAATTATAATTATTATTATTATTCAAAATTCTAAACAGAAAGCCTTACAGTGGAAACTGATTAGAATATTCATTTTGGAAAATGTTTGGAAGAAAGGAGAATGGAGGAGGAGATTATTGAAAAAAGAAGCAAAAGTGGAATCTGATTTTTTTTTTCTTCTTCTAGTGGGTTAATTCGTCTAGTGGGTTAAAAATGGTGTTTGCTTTTCCACTTCTATTTCTTTGTTTATTGTTCTATTTTCATATTGACCCATTTGATTTTGAAGTAAAGAACTTCAATAATCAACAATGGCATCAGCAATGGGATTAGTTCTTCAGCTCTCTGTCTCTCTCCTCTATCAAGCTTAGGAAGTTGCGGCTTTGGGCAAGTTGACTTGAACAGCGACAATTTCAAGACCCACTAAAAAATTGGTGAGCTGGTTTTTGTGGGGTCATTAGGTTCGTGGCAGAATCGTTCCTTCCACTCGCACAAATGATTTGGAATCACACAAAGACAAAAGCTTTAAAACCATAGGTGCAGATAATTACTATGAGAAACAGAAATTTTCTTTCTTCCTTCTTGTGGCGGTGATTTTGCGAGGGACAACCTCTTAAAAGACCTTCCTTTTTTTTTATTGGTTCGTTGTTTCTGTTTCTTCTCCACAGACAGACAATATATGTTTTTTCTGTTTTGGGTTTTGCTCAACCAAAATATAGATGCAATAATCAAAGGTATCTTCAAGTATCTTTGCATAGTGAGTTATGGTTATAGTTATTCTTTCTTTCTTTCTTTTTTTCTGCTTTAATTTGATGTTTTTTGTGGGGGCCATTTTGGGTTGTGAATGGGTTTAGTTTGAGATTATTAATCAATTTGTTCTCCTTAATGAGGATATATCTTGTATTGATGAAAATTGATTTTTTTTTTAAATTCTTGGTAAAATTGGAATCTTGAATCAAAAGTGAGATAGGCGGAAAGTGGGTTTTCATTTTCTATTCTGCTTTTTTGTTACAACTTTGATGGATATGCTGGTTTTCAAATTGAGTTCTTATTCCTTGATTCACTTTAGTGGTTGCTACTAATCTTGTTGATTTTTGCTGTCCTATATGCTGCATGATGTGTAGAAAAAAGAGAAGAGAAACATAATATTGAGATTCTATTCCTTAATCTAACCTCATCAATCTGTTTTAAGTGCTTAATCAATGAAGTTTCCTGTTCATCAACCCCCCAGGCCAGTCAACTGGAAAATATATCATCTTTTTTCTATTAACAATTCTCTGTGTTATTTTTGTTGCTCTTGTTGGTTTTTGAGGGTGATTCAATAATTTGGACAGATCAGATTTGAGGACTGAAGACCTGAGTTCTTTCTAGAGGGTTATAGTCATTTGTTTCGAAAACTTCAGGTGGAAAGATATTTGAGCTTATTGCCATAGAGAATAATAGTGACTTCTAAGGGGGATTTGGAGGATATATGTTCATGGAAGACAGTTTTTTATCTCCATGTACCTTGTTGAGTGCTCATGCTGATTCAGCTATGGACTGTGCCTACATGGATAATATGTTGTTAGAAGGATGCTGGTTGGAAGCATTTGACGCATCTGAGTTCTTTAATTCTAGCCCCTCTAGTTCTACCGCCTTCATTGATTCTTCATTTTTATGGCCTACTTCTGAGACCAATAATTATGATTTGGCTTGTAGTCCATCTCAAAAGAACAGCCAGGGAAGGGGACAAGTATCATTTTTGCCCAGGAATTCACCCTTAAATGAAACCCAAGGCAGTAGTCCTGTTGATACTCGGGCTCTTGGCCAGGACATGGCTGGTGTTGCCAGATGGGGAAATAGTACAACTGAAGGTTCTGAAGTAAGCAGAAGGTTATGGATTGGACCAAGAACAGATTCAGGCCCCAAAACTTCTGTAAGAGATAGATTAATTAGAGCACTTGGATACATTAAAGATTTCTCAAAAGATAAAGACGTCCTTATACAAGTATGGGTCCCTGTAAATAAAGGAGGTAGATGTGTTCTAACAACTCAAGACCAACAGTTTGCACTTGTTCCGAACTGTCAAAGGCTTGCAAATTACAGGGACATATCTGTTAATTACCAATTTTCGGCCGAGAAAGATTCAGTGGACAATGTGGGGTTACCTGGTCGGGTTTTCTTGGATAAGGTTCCTGAGTGGACCCCTGATGTTCGGTTCTTTAGAAGTGAGGAATACCCACGATTAAATCATGCTCAACAGTATGATGTATGTGGAACTCTTGCCCTTCCTGTTTTTGAACAAGGTAGCAGGAATTGCTTGGGTGTTATTGAGGTAGTAACAACTACTCAAAAGATTGAGTACCATCCTGAGCTCGAAACCGTTTGCAGGGCACTTAAGGTATATTTCCTGTTTTCAGATTGCTTTTATTTCTTCACCTCATTGTAGGGTGTGCAGGCATTGTAGCATTGAAAACTTCATCAACATACTGACAAACTAACACCCCTGTGAAATGCGCATAAGCACATAGTTGAGGATGAGGGGAACTAAATATTGATAAAGGCATCAAGTGATGCACCTCTTTGATGGTCTTGACGCTTTGTTTTTGAGTACCAGAAATGTAATGGTGCCCTTCCAGATGAATCCTTTGCATGTGGGGGATTTTTTTTTTCCAATCCAATTCTTGGGCCACAAAATGGAGATTGCTTTCTTTCCTTCAATCACACTTCTCCAGCTTCCTAAAAGAAGGAAAAATGTGTTTTTAAATTCTGGTCTTGGGAGTTGGGACCAAATTTGTTTGATGTTCATACCCCTACTAGATTTTTTGGGTTCCTTTTTTTTAAAAGATCCCTTTTCTTATTGCATAGGTTGCTTCCTCTGCCTTGGGTGAATTTGCTTTAATAGTTGAAAAAAATTGGTTACCCCTTGTTTAATATATTTGCATCTTCTATTGGTTTTTTTTTTTTGAAATGTATTTTTCTGTTCAAACTAAGGAGATGCTTTTGCCAATCAATTAATTTTTTTTAAAATTTTAATTATAATTGGATATATGCTTCGTTTGAGATTAGGTTAAGGGATTAGAGCTTCTTGTCCAAACCAAATTGGACATAGATGAAACATAAGAGTACAGTGATAGTTCATTTGAACCTATTTTTTAATAGAAGAAAAGTTTTGTACTTGCAGGCGGTTGATCTTCAGAGTTCTGAAGTTCCAAATGTGCGGCATGTAAAGGTAATTGAAGAAAATTGGTAAAACAGAATTATTTTCAAACCAATAATTTTCTTTTTTTCCATTTCATGAATGGAACCCTTTTTTTTCCATCAGGCATGTGACATGTCCTATCAAGTTGTGTTACCTGAGATTCATGGGGTTCTGAGATCTGCATGTTTGACACATAAATTGCCTTTAGCTCAAATTTGGGTCCCATGTGCCCAACAAGGCAAGGAAGGACGCCGACATTCTGATGAAAACTACTATCGTTGCGTTTCCACTGTGGATCGTGCTTGCTATATACGTGACACTGGTGTCCACGCTTTTCATGTGGTTTGCTCTGAGCATCACTTGTTAAAAGGTCAAGGAGTTGCTGGGGAAGCATTTTTAACTAACAAACCTTGTTTCTCTAGTGATATAACTTCATATAGCAAAACTGAGTATCCTCTGTCTCACCATGCAAGGATGTTTGGATTGCATGCTGCTGTTGCAATTCGCCTACGAAGTTTGCAAACTGGTACAACTGACTTTGTGCTGGAGTTTTTTCTACCTGTGGATTGCACAGATCTTGAAAGACAGAAGAACATGCTTGCTTCATTATCGATCATTATACAACAGGTCTGCCAGTCCTTGCGGGTATTAACAGACAAAGAAGTCGAGGAAGAAACTGACTTGCCAGTAAGTGAGTTGGTAGCCCCTTCAAATGGTAGACCTAGTAGAGAAAAGACATTAAGGGTGGCACAGCCTTATTCTGAAAGTTATGCCAGGGATAATTCGTCCTGGACTGCCTGTCTTTCAGAGATCCAACAAAGTGGAAGTGTTGTCTTATCGCGCCAAAAAGAGAATCAAAAGCTACCAACAGATGAAAAATCCATTGAGCGCGGGAAAAGTCGAGAAAATTATAGCCTAGAGGGAAGTATTGAGTGTGGTGTAGATTCTGCAGCTGCTGAAGGTAGCTTTTCAAGTGTCTTTATGGGTAAAACAGGAGAGAAAAGACGCGCCAAGGCAGAGAAAGCAATCACCTTGGAAGTTCTCCGGCAACATTTTGCTGGAAGCTTAAAAGATGCTGCAAAGAATATTGGCGGTAAGCATCATTCTATGTTGAATTTACTTTTTTTTTTTTTACTAATTGCTAGATCCTTGGGTGTGGGAGTAGATGGACAACATTTTTCTGTCTTCAAAAATATTGGCTGAGAGATGTAGCTCAGCCAATATATTCCTTGTTACATAAGATTCCCGCTGTCATAAAACAGGTAATGCTATTTACAGGAACAACATTACAGAAAATATACAGAGTTTGTGGCAAATTGTAATCATTTTCAGAAACTTGCATACCAAAACATTTGAGAAGAAGTAATCTACAGCTGGCAGTAAATAATACTATAGAATACTGGCCATTGTTTGGTATAGTATCTACCAATCTTAGGCTTGCAACCACAAATGTGTCCATTTCATGCCCTATGTACAGAAGTGTCAAAAGAATTGGCATTCTTTAAATTATTCGCTAATTTCATGTGATTGTAACTGGGTGAAATATGTTTTTAAAGTTTTTGATTCTTTTGAACTTGTGAATTATGCTATTCTTCAGTGATCATTGTTTGTTATATTTTTTAATGGCTTGCCTATCTCTTTCTTTAATTTCAGTGTGCCCTACAACCTTGAAAAGAATATGCAGGCAACATGGAATAAAACGATGGCCTTCTCGAAAAATCAAGAAGGTTGGCCATTCCTTACAAAAACTCCAACTTGTGATTGATTCGGTCCAAGGCACCTCTGGTTCTATTCAGATTGGTTCCTTTTATACAAACTTCCCTGAACTGGCCTCTCCTAAGTTATCAAGAAGCAGCCCTTTTTCAACTACAAAGCAGAGTGATCATCCAGAGCCATCAAGCATGCAGTCCGAGGGAGATATTTTCAGCTCCCAAGTGGCTGCACCAAAATCATCCTCCTCCTCATGCAGTCAGAGTTCCAGTTCAAGCCATAGCTGTTCCAGCGGATCACAGCAACATCCTTCTGTATTTACCATTCCCACTAGTGAAGATCCTATCCGTGGAGAAAGCTCTGGTATTGGTGTGTTAAAGAGGGTACGAAGTAACACAGAGCTGCGTGACTCAAGTCAGGAAGAGCAAAATCTGCTGCCAAGATCTCAAAGCCATAAGTGTCTTAGGGAACAACCTAACTGGGGGAACCTTCCGCCATTACCTAAAAAAAGTAGCCAGGTATCTCAACAGGTTGATGCTCTGAGAATCAAAGTCACATATGGAAATGAGAAAATCCGGTTTCGCATGCCAACCAATGGGGAATTTAAAGATTTATTGCAAGAAATCGCATCACGGTTTAATATAGATGACATAAGTAGGTATGACTTGAAGTACTTGGATGATGACTCTGACTGGGTCTTATTAAAATGTGATGATGATTTGGAAGAGTGTATTGATGTATGCCAAGCATCTCAGAGCCACACAATTAAACTCTCACTCCAAATTTCTCCTCATTTTTTCAACGGGTCGTTGAGAAGCCGAGGCCTTTCTTGATTTTCATTTAGATGTTTCAAGTTATGTCAGTGAGGTTTGGAAATGATTCTACTTTCTGGGGGCAGTGAAGCCCTCCATTGAGTCAATGGTATCAATCTCGGAATGTTGATGCCTTGCTGCAGAGTGATGAACAGTGAATATAGAAGTTTCAAAAACCAGATGTGATGTTCATTGATTGCAGTGGAAATGCTGCTACAAACAGGGAATTGCAAGTTCACTATTGTGGTCTTGGATGAGTTATGAATTAGATTCTATTAAGCGGGTGATTTTGCCTGTATATTTTTTATGTGGAAAAGTGCAATAAAACTCTTTTCTCAGGTGTAAAATGTCCTAATCGAACTGAAATGAAATGGAAATAAAATTTTGAATAATGAATTTGGTGTGGTACTCTTTATCTTTCTCTACCTATTCTTTCTTTTGTTCTGTTCATCTTTTCTAAACTTGGTTCTGCTCCCTACCGTGTGCGTTCCATGCTCATGGCTTATATAGATCTTCTTAACATATTGGAGGAAGAGATATTCGATTCTTGATCTTCTGTTCAAGTAAAAAAAAATGAAAATTTTGAGTGTACTTTTGGAATCCGCACGACCACGAAATATAGTCGGAAAAATTAAAGATTAGTGTCATATTTAGATGTCGTCGCGAGTCGACCTGAATTTTTAAAAATATTAATTTTTTAAACTAAAATTCTTTCATCATTTCAGATTTACATTAGTACCTGTGTGGCTATGTCATGTCTAAGTCTGATGATGAATGGAACTGAATTTATAAAATGTTAATTTTTTTTAAAAAATTCCACCGTATCACGAAATGACGCGATACGCAGACGAAATTCGATGCTTATCAACAAGAATATATATATATATATATATATATATATATATTTATGAGTGTGTTTATCTAATTAGAATTAAAATAATTAAAATTTGTTTGGTATCCTTCGTCCACGACGTCAACCTCATGGCAAGTAGTGAGCATTGAACAGGGGCGCAGGTGGTGCCGCCTTTACAGAAAGGGCTTACGTTAACGTTATATGTCTTTAAGGATTCCTTGCCGAAAAGGCCAAAAAAAAAAAGTAGTTTTAGTTTAAGGATTTTCTCATTCTAAAGTTAAATTTTTTTAATAATATTTTAAAAATTAAAAATAGTAAATTTGAAGTTGGGAGTCCTACTAAATGCTAAAATCAAAATTCAAAAGCTAAGGTTGTTTTATATTTTTAGATTGCCTAAAATTTTCGGATAAACTAATAACCAATCGGTTATTTTATTAATTATGTATTATTATACATTAAATATTCAAATCGTGGATGATAATTATCATAATAGTTTTTTTTTTACATTCATTACAGAAATAAAAATATAGGAATTAATTTTTTACATTCATTACAGAAATAAAAATATAGGAATTTTAATAAAACAAAAATACTAGGAACAAATACACGACCGCCATAAATATATTCTTAGGAAAACAATAAACTACCTATATGAACTCATGCATTAATCAATTAGTTCTTTTCTTTTTAGCTGAGTAAATTAATACAAAGCTCAAAATCAATTGAAAAATAAACAGCTTGCATTGCTTGGAAGAAAGTAGATATGGACAAATATGACCTTTTCTTCCCTCTTGGTAAAAACACTGTATACATAATGTTACAAGCCATTTGAATTTCTTTTTTCCCGCACTTAATATACATGTAAATTTATAGAACCTTGAGGAAAGGATTTTCTTTAATCTAAAAAGGCAAAAAAAAAAAAAGTTCTTTAATCTAAAAGAAAAAAAGAAAAGAAAAGAAGGGCTATAATGAAGTAATAAATCCAGCTTCTCATGGCTGCAATGAAACTGATGGCCGATCTTCTGGCTTTTCGACAAGTTTACATCTCGAAGGTGGACCAAACATGCTTAAAACTACCTGCAAATTGGTTTGAGCCAAGACTCAAGAGTATTAGATATGACTTCTACATTGTGAATATTATCAGAACGGAGAGAAATCTGATTAAATACACCTATGTTTTCGTGTTACATTTTAATGATCACTGTACAGATCATTTAGAAACACAGGTCTACACTAATAGACAAAGAACAGTCCTATCTGTTCTTTAAGACCACAGGGGGCAAAAAAAGGCTATATTGATGTAAATATGGGGTGACGATTCTGAAGAAAAATTAATAAATAAACTTACTGGCAAAAATACTAGTCCATGCAAGAAACCAAGGAGGACAAGTGCTAAGTACATTTGGAAGTAATAAACCTGCAGAACATAAGAAGCAAAGATATTAAATATATATATATTGGAGAATTAATAGGTTAGTATGTGTGTTTCATAATTGAGTATATGAAAAGAGACCACAAAAACTTCTGTCCTTGAGAAGCAAAGAACGAGCACGCCGACTAGCTTTGTTAGTGTGATACCACTGCAAAATTACAGCACAAAACCATAATATTTGCCAATGAGGTTAGTAGATAAATAAAATATATTTACAAAAATCAGAAAGTTTAATAATGCCACCATAATATAAATCTTATAAAGTATCCTAACCCATTTGTGATTATAATTATCATGCAAATAACACAGATCTTATTAATTGAGATTTTAGCTCTTTGAACGGGAGAAGAATATGAACCTGAAGACTGAAGCCCCCATTGTACCTAAAGCCTCCTTCACTCTTTGGTCTCTATCTCCACTACTTACCTATATAAAAATTGCCAAAGCAATAAATGGAGCATAAGACCAATTAGAACTATAAATCAGATGCATTGAAAGAACCATCAAGGTCTTGTTAGAATATCCTACCACAACTCTAAATCACAACATTTTGTTGGATGTGCAGACAGTATCTAAATTTTAACTTGACAAAATAGACAATTAATATACGTCTCAACCAAGAAAACATGTAATTGGCATGAGTTTTCATCAGGACGTCACAGGCCATGCCTCACAAGGCGGACAGAAAAGGGAGAATAGAGTGATGCTTACTGAGAAAGCATGTGTTATATGTACACAGAACTCGACGGAAATCCCCACTGACATGACAAGGTTAACAACAGAGACTGCATTCAATTGAATATCCAGAATTGTCATGACCCCCTGCATAATTTCATAATTTCATCTTGTAAGCAGAAATTTTAAGTATGTAGATAACAAGTAAATTATAACATATATGCAAAATTGTTTTCCTTATCAAGCAAGAAGAGGTACCATGATATCCACAACAATCATCGCCAAAACCAGTAAAATGATTGCTGAACTCCATAAACTACATTTGAAAAAACAAAAGGAACAAAATAAGTACCGGTTCTTTCCACCTTTTCTTTCAATACTATAATTCACTTGGAAAGAGAACCAAACGCCAAAATCCACGATATTTTTCTCAAGGAAACAGTGCATAAGGGATAAAGAGAGCACTGACCTGCATGTGATAACTAAACAAACAATAAATACCGCACCTGGTACATCACCAAAGAAATCCAATTAATGAATCATACAAGGAGAAATGACTACAAGTTGGTGCTTTCCACCCGTCGATACCGAATTATTTAGAAATATTAGTACATAAATCCAGAAGCCCATTTGTTTCATACCCAAACTGGTAATGAACACAAAATATTAACAAGCACCTGATGAGCTACTAAAAAAATTAACCAAATTTTTTGCAATTCCATGGGTAGTAATATTATAGAAATAATGCTTTGCTTCCTCTCCCACAATAAAGATTATGGCATTATTATTATTAAGTGTTCATTGACTAAACAAAATAAAAGCGAGCAGAACATTCCAGATCAACAATGTCATGGGCAAATATGAACACATTAATTTTTTTATTGCCAGACTTCTTAAGGTTACTAACCAATTGCAATAGCCAGGTTGATCAAAGCTGTCCTCCATATATCAAGGTATTGTTCAAAGAACATATAAAATACAGAATATGGAAACACCTCCATCTGCACCAAACAACCAATGTTACTCAAAAGACAGCCTTAATACAGACAGCCAGTAGTGCAAACCACCATTTTCCAAAATGCTAATGAGCATTAATGAACAAGTAAAATTTTTTTTGCTTTTTATGTGCTGTCAGCAGAGTATGATAAGAACCTAGTGAGCATCATACAAAAGAAGCAACATTTCTACTTTGGTGCATGAAAAAAGAAAAGAATGCAAAAACCTGACCAGGGAAACCAAAGTCAATTCAAAGGGAAGGACATCAGGAAAACTTTGCATCCAGGAGCCAGCTAGTATTGATTTCTTACCTTTAAAGAATCAGACATCCTTGAACTGAACTCTCGAGCAGCCCTCATTGAATTGACATAGTCAACCTAAAATGAAATGCAGATAAATAGTAAGACTTTCTATGGAAAACAAGAAAAATAGCCAATATCATGCACATTCTAAGATCAGTAAAAACACATCACCTGTTTGTTGAGAGGCGTATGATATGTGCGGAAGGATGATGCCTGAATAACACAACTCTCATAGCCTGAACTCACAAAATGTTGAGAATTTAAATGGCATCCGTATAGCAGGTTACCATAAGACAATCAAACGTAAACTAAAATTTTGAAGTATAATAAATGCAAGAGTTTCTGTTTATTTAATTGAAATATCCAGTTTGACAAACCTTGCAGCTCCACACTGCTAGTGTAAGCACCATGGCCCCCTTTTGCACAATCAGCAGAAGGCAGAGCATTAAGGAACCATGGGAGTTTATCCCTAAATTGTGCTGTAGATGGACGATTATTATTCAAATCTGAATGACGGAAACACTGAAAAATTCCAAAAATTATTACTAAATGAACTTTCACCTAAAAATGACGCATTCTAAAATTTATGAAAAGCACAATTCATTTAGAAATAAGAGACACGCACACAGACATATATATATATATATATATATAACTTACTGTGGTACAATCTTTGCAAACTCTACTGAGATCACAAGAACCTGTATCAGAGGAACAGCAAGGAGGCTGGGAAAAAGATCAACTTCAGTACATTCAGTCATAAAAAATCATGATATGTGAAAGTAGTAAATATGTCCAGCAAAATAAAAATATACAATCATTATCACAATAACTCCGCCTATGCTTGAGAGAGTTGTGGAACACCGTTTGCGGTTAGATACTTGTATCTCCTCAAATCAGTTTGGTTTTATGTTTGGTCGAACAACTATGGAAGTTATTTTTCTTATAAGAGATCTGATGAAAAAATATAGAGAGATGAAGAAGGACTTACATATGGTTTTTATTGACTTGAAAAAGACGTATGATAGAGTCCTTAGAGAAGTTTTATGGTGGGTCCTAGAGCGTAGGGAACTATCTATACCATCAGGGGCGAAACTACGTAGGGTCGTGGGGGGGGGGACGACCTCGCTTAGTCGGCGGCCAGAACGGCATAAAAGCAAAGGATAGAAGCGGCGATGGAAACGGCGGGCAGCAACACACCAACCGGCCACTGACCGACCACCATTTTGCCCCCTCTTCAGTGAACATTTGCGTCCGCCACTGTATACGACGTATCCAAGTCTTGAAGGATATGTATGAGGGAGCCATCACCAGTGTCCGCACTGTGGGAGGGGATGCTAAGGATTTTTCCGTTTCTATTGGATTACACCAAGGTTCAGCTTTGAGCCCTTATCTTTTCGCCTTGTTCATGGATGAGCTAACAAGACATATACATGATGATATCCCTTGGTGTATGATGTTTGCAAATGATATTGTATTAATAGATGAGACTCAAGCAGGGGTAAGTCAAAATGGAGTTATGGAGAAGCATTTTGGAATCTAAAGGTTTTAAGCTAAGTAAGACTAAAACTGAGTATCAGCCTACGATGATGTATGGTAGTGAGTGTTGGACAGTAAAAGGACAACACAAAAATGCATGTTGCAGAAATGAGAATGATAAGATGGATGTGTGGTCATACTAGGATGGATAAAATCCACTATGAGTGCATTAGAGAAAAAGTGGGAATAGCACCTATTAAGGATAAAATAAGAGAGCATAGATTGAGATGGTTTAGCCATCTGAAATGAAGACCTAGCGATGCGCCGGTTAGAAAAACCGAACAAGCTAGAGTAGATATAGCTAAGAGAGGCAGAGGTAGGCCTAAATTGACTTAGTCAAAGGTGGTCCAAAATGATCTTATGATGTTACATCTATCAGAAAAGATAACCCTAAATTGTATTGAGTGGAAAAGAAGAATCCATATAGCCGACCCCAATTGACTTGGGATTAAGGCTTTGTTGAGTTGAGTTAAGTTGATTATCACAATGACCCCATAGTTGATTAATAATTATGTATTTATTTTCTGCTAAAGCCATTATATGATAAGAAATTTTACCAAATGAAAATTGAATCCATTTCAATGTCATTGTGTTGTGTTCAAAGTTCCAAGATAATTCAAACTTTTCAGTTACAAGATTCTTGATTATGATGATGATTATAAAGTACCTAGCAGCTATATGATCCAATCATCAGGGAAGCAATAGCTCAGGAAATGCAAAACATATCCAGAGCAGGACTAAAAATAAACTTCAAGAATGATTAACTGATGACCTGATCATCAGGTGGGCAATAACTTCCATTTGTGAACTTCCGGCAGCAACCAAAAGCTTCTGGAGATATCCATACAAGAAAATCATCGAGCCATGAAGCAGCTGGTTTAGCAATATAGCTGGACTCAGGTGTCAAGGATGCTCTAGCAATCTACAGAAGAAAGAAGATAAAAGATTCTTGTCAAAGAAATACAATCATATCAAGGCAAAGAAATAACAAGATTCAGTCGGGTGTTAATTAATTGCTGGATAACAGAGATTTCATGTATTAATGCATCAATGGGGAGACATCTAGTATGCAAATGACAGATACTTCATATATTAATCGGAAAAGTGGAAAAAATAAACAAAGAAAGAAAGATTTACTTCATTTAAAAGAGAATCCGAATCACACTGGCTGATGGAGCACAACTTATCTGTGTGTCTTGATTCTGAGCTGAGGAGCAGAGTACCATCAGTTTGCAGATCTTAAGGTACGAAAGCAATGATACTTAATTTTGACAGTCAAAATAACAATTAAGGCTTCAATATTTTCCATAAGTAGGCATCAGGATTTAAATACATTTTTTCAAAAGCACAAGTGGAAACTTGGACTAGGAAGCATTTTGTGCCAGTTCTTCTAGAGTACCAGCAGAAATAGTATTCTTATACATTATGAAAAATCAACATCAAACCAGAAGCCAAGAGAAAAATTATGAAAAAGGTAAAAGCAGCGAATTACCTATAATTATAGTTCTTCACAACAAAATAAAGGGGAGGACCAATTCGAAGATACTCTGAGACATTATTAAAATAGCCCTATGGGAAACAAAAAATTCATGCTTAATTAACCATCTTATGTCATTTATGATGGATGCATGCACTGGCTTAAACATTCTCAAGAAGTTGAACCTGAAGATATGAATCCCTTGGAAGAACAATCTTCTGTTCCAAACCAGGTTCAATCCTAGTGGATAATGCCTGTGAGGTTCAACAATGTCGTAAAACAAATTCAGAGGTAAAAGCCCAAAAACTCAAAGAATTAAGAAGATAAGAAAGAAAATCTCTTGAAACTCACAATACTAGCCAACGCAAAACCAATAAAGATGGATATGACAACTATCTTAACTCCCCAAAGACTGAGAACAGGCGCATGGACCCCCTAGAAATTAACAAAAGGAAACTCAACTCTGTCAGAAACATCAGTGAGCAAAAAGTCTTTGATCAAGTTAATACAAGCACATTATAGTACAGAAACTCACATAAAAATTCAATCACTACATATCTTAAGTATGAAAACCACAAATCCAAGTGAAAATATACAAACTCATAAAATGTGGTTGAGAATATAGAAGCAAGCTGGCAAAGACACAACTTCCGTGAAATTTTCATAAAAGTCTGGTAGATTACCTTCATATATCGAGCCAGTAATCCAGGCCTTCTACCGCCAATGCCTAAACTTTGTACATGTTAATTAGAATTTATATCAAATATGTAGTAAGAAATAAAATATATGGCAGTCAACAAATGAACTAAAGAAAGAAGGCAATGCATCAATTAAATAATAACTAAGAGAAGTCCCAATTTTACCTTTATCAGAGTCAGCATATGATGATGGAATTTTCAGACATGGAAAACAATCAACCCTCTTATCTTCAGCGCGCAAAAAGTCAAAAACTATTAAAGCAACAAAAGCAGTAACTTGCAGAAGGAAATCCAAAAGAACAGCCAATGCTGCAGTAGAGACATGCAATAAAATGGTGACACCTTCGAAAATTAAGGTCAAAATAGAACACTTTTGATTAGAGTAGGAAAAGGATAAAAATATCTGACCAGCAAACATAGAAAATACACGACATGCTGGCATAGGAATAAAACTCCCAACTGCAAATGCTAGCACCTCAGATAGACTAGCAAGTGTTATAGATGGTCCAACTTCCACAAGTGCATTGCTTATCCGTCCTTCTAGTGGCAACTCGAGTGGTTGCCGTTTAACAGCATGTACCAATATACACATGTTGTCCACCCCTACCTGATATGACAAATGTTCAGGTAAAAAAAATAGCAAATATTACAAAAGTTCATTTTATCATCACATATTCAGATTAAAGCACTATATATTTTCTAAACAAAAAAAATATACCATTATTATAAGTTTTCTCAGGAGTTAAATCTATTAACATCATTGTCAACCTAACAGTGCTACAGTTGTTATGGTGACTCCCAACCCACTCATCTCCTGAGTAAAATGTGCAGTTGGGAAAGATGTGCATCACAATTGGATGTTGCTCCTTAACTGATAAACCATTTGCTCAGTAATAAAGGGGAGGAAAATATTTGGTGACCATTGGGAGTTTCCCATTCAAACCTCATGCTCAATAATGAGTTTCTATAAACAAAAATAGATAAATATATCACCAGAAGGGGGATGATTGCTACGAGATGAAATCAAATTGTCTAAAAAGATGTAGAAGGAAGAAACTTACAGCCAACACAAGAAAAGGAATGACTTCCATGATGATTAGTGTTGATTTTACTCCTATGGCACTGAAAAACCCAACTGACCCAAGAACAGAAAGCATGACAAGCATAACTCCAGAAAGACCAAGCAGTACCTGGAATTCATATAATCATATAATTTGAAAAATATAAAGGTTCTAGATGTTTGAAAACCAGGCATTAATGGCAATGCCGTACAATGATTTGAAATGGGCAGTGCTATCAAGAAAGAAGGTTTGAAGCTATTGACAAGAACATACCTTAGATGATATGTAAAAAGAAGACAAGCGAGGAGTATCACCTAAAGTAAGAGATATGTACGCAAACATCACTAGATAACTTATCTGAAAAAAAAAGGGTCAGCTAAAAGTTAATTTAACACAGAGTTAAAAGATAAAATTAATCCATTTTAAAATTCCAGGTCATAGATAAAATTCAATGGTAAGAAGTATCATAACTGAACAAATAATGCATAAATTTCCACTATTTAACTGGAAAAAGGCCATGACCCTATAATGGTCCCACCAAATAGGCTTCTGAGGAAGGGAACTCAGTGAACAGTCTCATGAATAAATGAACAATATTACACTAAATATTTTAATGCAGTGACTCGATCTCCGACATGCAACCACGAGGTTGCAGTTTGCAGGTCTAGGACTTATGATTGCACAATAACTTAAATGAAAATGTGGAACTTTCCAACTAAAAGAAAGAAAAATTTACCAATATAGTAATGGCATCTGCAGTGCTTTCACTTTTTAGCTCTTCCTCAATAGAGCTTTCCGATGAAAAAGAAAGTGTAAGATTTTTGAATTGGACCATTGGCAACAATTCATCCTATTACAAAGCATAAAAGATACTCAAATAAATAAAGTTACAAAGAAGCTCTATCACCATCAAACTAACTTAATTGAATGATGTCACCATATGAATTACCACAGTAGTAGTCAAACATTATTATACTCAGAATAAGCTTGCCTCTTGAAGCAGAAAAGCAGGAAAACAGAACCTTATTCGGGTCAGATCCAACATTCAGTCTCACTAATTTCCACTGTTTGTGTCCATTTATTATCTCCAAAACCAGGTCTCCCTATGATGCACATTAACTTTGACTTATTTTCCTTATCATTTATCTTAATTTTAATTCATTTTCCTAATCATTCATCATAATTTTGATAATTCCATTTATTTAAAAAAGAAAAAAAAAGGTATAGAGCCTGACTTCCAATCTTAATGTGATATACTCAAGGGGACATCCGAGTTATTTTATTGCTTAAGTTAAACATGATGGGCCTTACAACAGCCATAACATAGAAAGACAAATAAGTGGAGTAGAAAGTAGGAATCTATAGAACCTACTCAACTATGATAAAACTCCCTGATACATCAAGTCTTTTTCATGTACCATAAGAACTCTGATTGGATGGCCAAACAAAAACACAAATTAACCATGCTTAATTCAAAATACTCCAATGCAAAAGTCACCTTCTACAAGTTGCCTTTTAGAAGTCACCTTGTAATTCTCTTTCTAATATGGAAATGCATTAGATGATTCTTCTGGATTTTTTACATTTGGATGCTTCGCCATGAACATGTTCCAACTAGACAAACCAGATTTCTGGGTGCTAATACAGTTCAGAGCACCATATAGAATTATGGATTTAAAATGGTACTAAATCTACATGGAGTAAGCCATATGTACTGTGAAATTATTTTGAAAAATGTCACCAAGAACCAGCAGGCATAGTTATGAAGAAAATAGATGTAAATACTGCATGGAAGACCTTGAACTGAGAGAATTGCATAAAAAAAAATTATAACCACCACCACTGAGATGAGAAAAGGCAAACCTTGACTAACTGAATAAAGGCCTTCTCCCAAGCAATAGCCTTATCATTTTTATCCCCTTCATTATCAATTGCATTGTTTACAGGATAAGTCATTATAAACGCGGAAGCCTGTCTCAGAAAAATAATTAAGAGATTACTTCGTGATCCAGACACAGTTAACTGTATGTGCTATTTACAAGGTAAAGAAATACCTCTGAATAATTGCTCCCTTTGAAACCTCCCAGGGCAGTGCTTGGATCAAGAGGGCCTTTGAAGGCACTCATACATTTGTCTGCAGAGGTATAATGCTGAAATAATAGGAGATGATTATGACAATTGAAAAGGAGATGATTGTTTCGGAAGAAGGAGAAGACAAGGTAAAATGAATTATGTGAGCTCTTTCTTTTATTTTTTTTTTTTTCCAAATGAGTTTACAAACAGAACATCAATGCGCATAAAATGATAATGAAATGTCGAGCTTGCTAACTTATGAATGACAGAAACTTGCTCCAGAGATTTTTTTTAAGAGAGACTTGTCTGGAGATTTGAAGGAGGAAAATGGAGTATATCAATGTACCTGCAAACAATATTTCACATGCTCAACTCCCCCATAGTTTTCGTAATTTTGAGGATCCATTTGGAAATACTGGTCATACAGAGAGAGGGCTGTGAGTCACAAATTAAAGAGTACAATAAAAGTGCATGTAACCCATGTAAAGGCTTCTCAAAATGTAATTGTCATTCACTAAAAAAAGATGCATGAATAGAACAATAAAAAAGCAAGCATGGATTCAGGTATCAATTCATACACATATAAAACAGGGATAACAGCAAAAGTTGACAACGTTAGAGAGAAGGGGGGATAGATTAAGGAAAAAATGATGCAGTGCAAAATGGCAAAATCAGTACAGGTCCAAGAAAAATATGAATGTAACAACATGGCCAAAAAAACAAAAGGAAAACTGAGAATATATTACTCACAATTATGTGGATAAATATGGAAAAAGCAGAAGTAGGCTGATAGTAACAAGATTTAAGTTATTAATGGAAATATATTAGTAAGTTGAAACAAATGACAGAGTAAGACATAAGTTCAATTCTACAATTTAATTCCCAAGTTGCATCAACACCAACAACGGCAACCAAGCAAGAAAAAAACCTGCAGAACAGTCTGAGTAGCACAATCTTGGTCTAGTGGTTTCATACAAATATCAGTTAGTGCTATCATCGATCCAGAGTAATTTGCACGGATGCCATCAACCTGTTAGAACAAGGAATAAAATCAAATTTACAATTTGCCAACGAGAAAAGGGAAGAAATGGCATAGACAGAAAATTAGAATTGATTGAAATTCAATACAATTCACATAACAATCTGATACATGCAGGAAAGTAACACTAGACATGAATACCTTCTTTTGTATTTCGAAAAGTAACTTAATATTGTTATCTGTGATAATACTTGGTAACTTGTCATCCTCAGCATTGGGCGTAGTTGCTAGAATTAGCTGAGAGGTACAAAATCATCAGCGTCAGTTATTTTTCAAAAAAAAATTTCAGTAAGACCATATATTCTGCTACAGATTTTTATCTTGGTTGCTCAGTTAATGGTGTTGTGCCACAGTGCAACTGCTATTCAGACAACAGCATGCTATTCTACCCAGCAACTTGGAATTTAATATTGTAAAGAACATAAATCTTTTGAATCTACATTCATCGGGATTAATTTCATCTTGATTTGGCTAACAGCTGAAGATTAGAAAAGATCTGATACCAGTAGGCACAAACTGCAACACAGTCCTCAATGAATCTAGGCACTAAACCCACAAGGAAAACGAAAATCACAATAACTAAATGTGGAAAACAAATTTTCAAGTTGGTAAAATAATCAACATAAAGACATAAAATAATCTGGGTAAATTTGTGACATAGCATTTACTGGGCAGATAATGACCAAACTACCAGAGGGGTCATTCTATTGCAATCTCCCCACACCCTAGAATGATTTAGTTATGTTAAAGAAGTGCATAACAAGAAGCATATGTCAGGCTGTTCACTGTTTATGAAGAAGAAATAGAGGAAAAAGCCATTTCTTCCTAATAGTTGCACATCATAGTAAAAAGAAGTATTCAAATCTTTTCAAGGAAAGCCATACACGATCTCTAGAATTAACAACTAGATGATACCGCTCACCTACAATTAAATAAAAACAGAACGATAAAACTAGATACCATGAAAGATGATAAATAAATAAAGGACAAAAGTAAATTAATGAAGTACCTGCTCAATTCTGTAAAAAGGTGCAAGGTGGCTGTCAAAAAATCTTTTCTCTTCTGCAGCTTTACTCCCAGGCCCTACCCATAGCTGAAACAGTCATGTATTAGAAGTGACAACTATATTGGGAAAATCAAGCATCCATAACAGTATGATAATTAAGTTATGAATATATTGATCTCTTGGGGTTTAAAAGCCTAAATAGTCCAAATAAACTATAATCAAATTAATAAGTGATAATGTATATTTTTAATGGTTTAACAGAAAAGGTAACTACTAGTCCATTCCCACTCTTGATTCTGGAATCATGAAACAAGTTATACATTTTATATCCCAGATGGCTCAGTTTTGTACCTAATTCTTCTCTTTCATGCATGTTTCCTAGTAAATGAGCCAGTGAACAAATTCATGCTGCTGTCACAACAAATATGATTATAATCCTGTTGATTAGTAAATACTTTCAGTTGCCTCTTATATCAGGACAGGAATCTAATATGCATAATCACAGGACAAAGCACAGTGATCACGAAAACCAAGACAATCACAAACAAAGAGAATGAGAAAAAAACAAAAGGCTAATACTTAAGCTTTGTTGAACACCAGCAAGAAGGCTTTTTTTGTATGTAATAACAAAAAGGAAGAATATCGGCTCACAGAAGAAAAACAAGCAATGAGGGTGCCAAATAATACCTTCTCTGGTCGAGTCTCCACCTTAAAACGGATTAGACCTAAACAAAGTAGAAGAACAGCAGCCACAGACACACTCAACACAAGGATGGGATGTCTAGCAACCCATGTTCCATACCTCCTGAACAAACATAACCCGCAGGGTAAAAATACCATTCTGCAAAACTGATTTTATTTTTCAAGTAAAGAACTTTATTGAGAAAGCACACTGATATAAGCACTAATGGGATTGGAAGTGACCTGTAAAACTTTGATATATATCCTTGCACGACTGAAAGCTGAACTCTGTTTACAGTTTGAGGAGAATCTTCAAGCATCTGATAATTAAGATGTAATAATAAAAAAGAAAGTTTTAAAATATGATTGGTCTACAAGTAAGAGCAGAACTACAGACCTACAAATTTTTTTCACTTCATAAACATACTCATAAGTTCTATAAAGCTCAAATTAATTTACTCAATTGAAGTCATCTGCTTTGATGAACAAAACAAGGAAAAAATAACTATTAGAATTTCAATCTGAAGGAGCATGCAGGAAATTGGGAACACCTGCATGGGAAGATTATCATCCTTCCGCCGAATAACAGAATGTACTTCAACACCATCCATGGCATTGAGCATTGGTTTCATTCCAGAAGTTTGGCTCCTTTCTCTTTTCCGATGGATAAAACCCCACCCCAAAAACATGGAAACCAACATTATATAAAGGATTGTTAAAGCAAAGTCAATGCATTTCGCCTGCAAGATTGACCGGTGAAACTAAATTAGCAAAATATACACTGCCATCTAAAGAAAAAAAAGAATATTTAATGCATATTCATGGCTAAACATTTTGAATTCATCCTGATCAAGTTAATTGATATGAAACAAGCCCAGAGTTGTCTACTGGATGATTTCTCACCTTAAGAGATCCAATTTTCACTGAACACGATGATTTCTCGTGCCGTGTAGGAGAAGCTGTATTGGCACAAACAAAAGAAGAAGGGCAATCACCACAAGAACAGCCCAGTGAAACATCAGCACATGTATATGTAGATACATTCATAGGTTTCATTCCTGATGACTCGGGAGCAGTTGGCTTGAATGTAATGGCATATGGTGATCCTGGTAGATTTGGGAGTGCTCGTTTACCAATAAATGAAAACCACTCTGCCAAAAGTAATCATGACATAAACACTGACGATTATATAGAAATTGCAGAGAATTACATATAACACGCAAGCAACTGACAGTGAAAAGAACAAAAGCGTTTACTTCATCAGTTAACTGTAAAATATATAAATATAATGAATCATGTTACTCTACAAAGCAGCAATAACAAATAACCAGTTGCCACTAATGAGATGATCAACTGTTAGGACTTTATTCCTTAATACCACCCATATTGCAAGGGACCAAAGAAACAAAAAAAGTTATAAGACATTATTGGCATCCTCCAATTCAATCAATAAGAATTCACAAAAAGAAATGAGAAACTATTCCTTTCACAAAATTCTTGCATGAGCACTTTTTCAGTTATTTCACAATCACCATGAACTGCCTTTGCGTGTCAATAAAGAAAACCATCCAAGAACTTTGGAGAACTTTTATTTAGAGATATGCTTAATGCCTCAAAACATATCATGCCAGAAGAATCAAGATCATTATGATGGATAAGTATCAAATCTAACCAGTTCAATTTACATACATAACAAGAAAGGACACGAGATTAAGTGAAATTTGGCATAAGAAGATGAGGGGAGGGGGAGACAAGAAAGGTAGAGAGAGACTGGCTACAGTTCTCGAAGTATAAAATTTCACCTTTAAAATTTTGAGCACCAGCACCAATAAAGTTTAGAGCTCGGGTATTCATGGTACCAAACTTTACATCCTTGCAAGAGTCATATAACCCTTCACCAAAAGCATCAGTTATATAAAAATCAATTCCATCCACGGTCAAATTGTTTTTAACCTGAAAAAAGAACAAGACACTTTTACATTTTTTTAAGCAAAAAAAAATGATGTGTCTGTCTCCAAAAACAAGTCTAATCAACAACTCAAATGAAACCAATGACCCAAAGATTGTCATTGACTGCAGCAAAATCACATTTCTGTTGAACAAATAATCAAATTTGAGGATTAAAAAAATAGAATTGAAAAAATGCAAAATCCAAGGATCATGTTAGACCATATATCTAAAATATATTATGATCTAACTGATCTAAGCTACGTAACCATGTTAAATGAGATGCTTATCAAGTGATATCCAAACCAATAGATAAATATGAGAGGGATTCATTGGCACAACTTCTAACCTTGGAAATAGAAGTCACGTTGATAAATAAACTCTGACGCGGAGAGCAGCTAAGCTCACAGAACAGATTCAAAAAGTTCCTTAAGCATGCTGGACAGCCAACAAGAAAGGGAATTGCCTACAAAAGGGACACTAATTCATAAATATACATATTTACTAGGTTGCGCACATGTATAGCATAATTTTGACAGAGGATTAAAAGCATGGAAAAGAATAGCAACATAAGATTCTTAGCTGATGAGACTTAAGCTATACACAGCTCATGATTCTCTTTCAAGTCCTAAATACTTATATGAAAACAGCATACACAAACTCCTTGGCATATCAAAATAACAAAGTCTTAAGCTAACACAAGGCACAAAAAAGTGCGAATTTCAATACAGAACATGAAAAGGACTAAAAACATTTATTCATCATCAGGTTAAAAGTTTTAGAGATATCAAAAAAATTCTGTCTAACATTTAAAACAGAAATGAAAGCTGGTCATCCACAAAGAGATGACCTTAAACACCATAAATTATGAAAAGATTAAGTAGCAAAATCTATTGTCCCAACATAATGGACATCATGACTAGATGCTGGAACAATGAAATTTAAAATCCCTCAATGCAGATACTGAACAGATCCATACCGCAATTAGAGAGCAAAGTGCTTTTATCATTCCCCATAAAAGAAGCAAACAGGTTAGCTCTTCTAAAACTGTATTCAATCCCACTAAATAGTAAATTCATTCAACTCCACAAGCAAAATCTTCAACCTCAACAAAATAAAGAAAATTATCTTCTGGCGAGAGAATATTTGTACCAAAATATCATAAGAGTTCTTACCTGCTGCACTTGCGACCGTAATGTCTCAAATTGTGCTTCTGTGCAACAAACATTGCCAGTGATTGTTGGGCACAAACTTTGTATCTTTTGTGATAGCAAGTCATCTGGCTGAGAAACAAGAAGTAAATACTTAGGAGTATATGAATATAGCAGCTGCCATAAACTTTATATTTTCAGAACCCAAGGCAAAAGCACCATCCTACTTATGACAGGGAGAAATGAACAAAAGAAAAATTATATCATACCATAAGTCTGTTGGAGGCTTATACAAAGATAAAAATAAAAACATTCAAAAAGAGAGAGAGTAAATTGAACATTGGCCAGGTAATTTGATGAACTTCAGCAGATATAGCAAACACAAAACTCTTTGCTGTGGAAAAGTACAAGTCCACCTACAAGTAGAATTAATGCTATAATGACTGACTACAAATCCTCCTCCATATACCTTCACAGATGGGGAACCATGAGGACAATTCAATACTTTTCCATCATCACGTGCTCCACAGATGTTATACATAGCACAATATTCTCCAGAATGCCTTTCCCTTAAAAATATTAAAAAAAATATTAATTTCTCAAATTATTATACAGATAAGTTATTACACAGAAAAAAAGCAAAAGTGGTAGAACTTATTTCTGTCTTCACATAAACCTGCCAAGAACTAGAAATAAAGAAATATTGCAACAAAAATGCCTCACCCAGTTATGGCATTGGAGGTCAAAAGCAATCGTGTATCAGTCCCCTCTGAACGGATTATAGTTGCAATATATAGAACCTAGAACAAAAAATTCAAAATCTAGTGAGATTCAACAAAGAGTAATTCAGGCTATTTGTTCTTAAATTCTCAAGCTGATACTAATAAAACAGAAAGAAAATGATTTCAGCAAGCATGTTGTATCTGAGCTGAGCAAACAGACCAAAAAAAAGGAAAGAAAGAAAATAAAGACCATAAAATCCTCTCTGAAAAAAATAAAATAATGTAAACGGATTGTACTTTCGTCTCCATTTTTCATGTCCATTAGCCAATTTATTTTTCTGTGAAAATTACAGCTGTGCCAATGCTGAAACTGCAACAAAATATTTTCCTGAATATGAAAAGCCAAAGAATTATCTCTTGAAGCTAGAATTATAATTTTTCTTTTTATATTTTCAAACTAATCAGAACTACAAATTATAGTTCTATGAAGTTTATTCAATTAAAAACACGTTATAGCCGTTAAATTTATACTATAAATGTAGAAGTACGCGACCAAGCCACTGGTAATTGCAGACTACTTTGAGTGTGAAAATTTTAGGGAAAAACCAAACAAACAATAAAGTCGAAGAGCGCAAGTTTTACTTTTCCTTTGAGCGAGAAAATTTTAGGAAAAAACCAAACAAACAATAAAGTCGAAGCACGCAAGTTTACTTTTCCTCTACCTATCTCCATTTTCTAAACAAAAAATAAAAAGAAAATCCAGAGAAAGAAAAATATAAAAAAAAGGTACGGTGGAAAAGGATTATCTAAAAAAGGAAGATGAGATGTAGCAAAAAGAAAAGCTGAGCTTGAATGTAACGAAATCGAATCAAAGACATTAGGAACAGCAAAATTCAACAAAAAAAGAAGGAAATGGAAGCAAAAACAGAACTAAGCTTTCAATGTCACCAAAATCAAATCAAATACATTAAGAACAGCAAAATCCACCAACAAAAATGAAGGAAATGGCAGCAAAAACAGAGCTAAGCTTTCAATGTCACCAAAATCAAATGAAATACGATAAGAACAGAAAATTTCACCAAAAAAGGAGCGAAATGGCAGCAAAAACAGAAGCTGAGCTTTGAATATCACCAAAATCGAATCAAATATAATAAGAACAGAAAATTCACCAAAAAAACGACGGAAATGGCAGCAAAAACAGAGCTGAGCTTTTAAAATCGCCAAGATCAAATACAGAAAAATTCATCAAAAAAAAGACAGAAACAGCAGCAAAAACAGAGCTGAGCTCTCAGTGTCACCAAAATCAAATGAAATACAATAAGAACGGCAAATTCACCAAAAAAAAAGGCCTGAGCTTTCAATGTCACCAAAACCGAATCAAATACAATAAGAACAGCAAAATTCACAAAAAAAAAACGACGGAAATGGCAGTAAAAACAGAGCTGAGCTTTCAATGTCACCAAAAATCAAATCAAATACAATAAGAGATGAGTTATTAACATCATCAAAATCAAATCAATTACAATAAGAACAGCAAAATTCACCCAAAAAAACAAAGGAAATGGCAGCCAAAATAGACCTGAGCTTTCAATGTACACCAAAATCAAATCAAAACAATAAGAACAGAAAAATTCACCAAAAAAAAAGAAGGAAATGGCAGCAGAAATCTTACCTGGAAGATAGAAATGGAGACAAAAAGCTTGAAAGTTCTACATAACAACTCCATTGCAAGCGACGATTCCGCTGCGATTAGGGTGTGTACATAGGAGAGAAAAAAGAAACAGCGACAGAGAGAATTAGTGAGAGAGAAGAAAAGGGAGAATCAGTTGCGTATTAATTGTGAGAGAGTCAAAAAAGTTTCGCCAATTTATAGTTGCGCATAGCACAGAACAGAACAGATAACCAAATACGTTAGCTCAGTATATTAGTAGCAGTATAAATCGTCTCTCTTGCAGGGGCAAAGGATAAACAAAATTTATTTTATTTTATTTATTTATTTGCCATTTCTTTCATTTATTTGTTTTTTTCAATAATAATAGCAATTATTTTTTTTGACTAGTAGCAATTATTTTGGTTGAATTGACCTGTGTGTATGAGAAAAATTATAAATTTTTCTATAAAATTTTTAATTTTAGATTTAACTGATAAATAGATATTTGTAGAATAAATAACAAATTCTATTGTTTAAATTATTATATTGGTGTTTTTTATAATTTTGAAAATATGTAAAAATTAAATTTATAAATTACCAAGAAACGAGGCTGTTCGTTAATTAGATTCAATTTAATAACGAATTTTTCTATTAAACAATAATAAATATTTTATATTTTTATTCAAATATTTTTCATTTTCAATATAATTTACCATCGTTTTTGCAAAATGATTAATAATAAAACTACATATAATTATAATAAATTTTAATAATAAAACTGCAAAAATAATTTGAAAGAGTGAGGTTCAATTAGTAGTTGGGACTTGGAATTTTAAATGTGATGTTGAGGCGAGGCGATTACCAATTAATTACAGGATCTGAAAATTCAGAAAAAAATTGAAACACTTGCAAAATGAAAACGATTTGGACAACTGAATATGGATTAATTAAAAACTTCAAATTCTATAACTATTCATATTATTTTATACAACATAACTCAACTCAATAAAATTTTAATTTTAAATTAATTAAAATTTATAATATAAATTCTTATTTTTTTACTCAAAATGATTATAAAATATATACTCAAAAAAATATAGAGTTATAATATCATTTTATTGAATTATATATAAACCTCTAATTCTATAATCAGTCATATTATTTTATATAAATCAACTGAATAAAATTTTAATTTTAAATTAATTAAAATTAACTGTATAAATCTTTATTTTCTACTTAATTCAATTATAGGTTATACACTCAAAAAACATATAAAGTAATAATATCATTTTAAATTATTTTTTATTCAAATTAATATAGATGTATCATTGTCATTTCAAATGAAATTCAACTTAATTTAATAAAATTTTAATTTTAAATTAATTTGAGCTAGTTGTATGAATTTTCATTTTCTATTCAATGTAATTATAGACTAAATACTTAAAGAGATGTAGAGTTATAAAATTATTTTTAATTATTTTTTATCTAAATTAATTTAAGTGTATTATTATCTCTCCTTATTAAATTCATCTTAATTTATTTAGTATTTTTAAAATAAAATTAAAAAATTTTAGTATATCAAAATATAGTATAATAATAAATATATAACTTTTAAATAGTAAATTTGATATCAATTCTTTTTTTTACATAAAAATATTAAAAAAATAAAAATAAAAAATAAAGTCATAGTACATGTCATTTATTAAAATTAGATTTCCTTCCTCATTTAATTTTAAGAGTCCTTCCATTTCTTTATATCTATTTTTTTCAGTATCCAGAAATATAATATAAATGTAATCATTTATCCAATTTAAAGAGATGATTTTTTTAGTGTTATAATAATTATTAAATCTTTAAATGTAATTTTAAAAAAGGAAAAATAGTTAAAAATAGTAAATTAAAAAAATAAAGCAAATAATAATTTATTGGCTTATTTTTGTTTTAGTGAGGAAGAGGAAATAAAATTTTGATCTTTAAAAAAGGTGCACTTGCCGATAGTATAATAATTTATTGGCTTATTTGCTCGTACTGTAGTGGGTTGTTGATTGTCGTGTGAACCGAATGACTGGATGATAAGCACAAATGTTGCAGTAGCAAAAAGGGTGGGTTTGGCAGTTCACATTTGTCCTTTGACAACTTCAGCGTCCAGTGGAGTCAAGTTGGTTTCTGAAAATGACACTTTCCACCCCAATTTTTTTATTAAAAAAAATATGAAAATATAATAAACAATAACTAGTTTTAAAAATATTTTCAAATAAAATTAAATTCAAATTGGGAGAAATTGCATCTTTCATCTCTAATCCAGTGTCATTATTAAAAATTAACTGTTAAAATAAAAAAATAAAATTTTATATTATTCATTTGTGTATTTTATATTTAATTAATATAAGTTTTTTTAAATTTTTTTAATATATTCACTAAAATCAGATATTAAATAATATTAAATGTTATATATGTATTATTTTTATTGAAATTTATTTTGATTATTATGCAATATATGTGATTTTTTATAATTATTTTAAAAAAAGTGATCGCAATAAAATTTAATAAAAATAAAATAATATATATTTTAATAAAAAATAATATTTAATATTGCTTAATTCATGAATTCATAAAATATATTATAAAATTTCTTTAGATAGTGGTGTGATAATAAGGTATTTATATATAAAGAAGAAGAAGCAGAATATACGCAACTGCCTCACTTAATTAACTAATAATAGAATCCTTGAACTCAGGCAAAGGCAATTTCTATACTTCTAGATACTCTCTTTAATTATATATATATTATCAATCACTTTTTTTTAATTTTGACACCTATTGCCATTTTTGCCATTTTTACACTTCAATGGACCACTTTTTTTTTTTTCTAAAAAGACTAATAACTCTATGCATTAGCATATTGAAACTTAGAAAGTGTTTGACCTAATTTATAAATACGGTTTATAAACATCAAGTGTTTTTAAATTAATATTAAAAAGCTGATAAATATATAATATATTAATATTTTTGATAAAAAATAATTTATAAACATCTTTAGTATTAAAATGATTAAAAATTATATAAAGTTATATTATCAAAATTATTTATTAAAATAAATATATATAATATAATAAATTATTTAGTCAAATTAACTTTATAAATTAAGTATTTATAAACAACAAAATAATAAATTAGTTTTTTAATTTTTTTTAATTCATGAACTAAACTTATAAACTTATAAAATTATCTAAATAAACGTATTATTTTAAATTTAGAATTTATAAGCTAATTTGATAAACTTATAAGCTAGACTAAATACCATTATAATCTAGTATTAAGTATATATTTTTATGTGTAATAATTATGAGATTGATTTTTTCTCCAAATCATACCAATAATTTGAAAAGAAAAAAAATTCTCTGCATTACATGATTGGATTGATGTTAGCTATTGGAAAAATGCATATGCTTAGCTACAAACTATAAATACCTATTTGTTTAGTTTAATTTATTCATCTCTTTAGTTAGGTCTATTACTTATCCTATTTTTACCCTTTTT
This sequence comes from Garcia nutans, assembly GCA_947685225.1. Lineage (NCBI taxonomy): Eukaryota > Viridiplantae > Streptophyta > Magnoliopsida > Malpighiales > Euphorbiaceae > Garcia > Garcia nutans. The sequence goes on from CANTUV010000039.1 coordinate 60,039,104, forward strand.
TTCCTTTGCTTGGGTGGATGAAAATTAGTTCTATTTTCTTAAGATACATGAACTATTTAATGGTACAATTATTGGCAAATTTCAATGGAAAGATTAATGTTTTGCAAATGGCCTTATTAATTATTTTTAGTATTATTGCTTTATAAAGTATCAACTAAGGCTTTGTCTGAATTATATAGAAATAACAAGCATTTTCCTTCTTGATTCCTTGTATAGCTGGATAATGTCCTGTAAAGTGCAAAGAACTTCAATTAATTATAGCTTCATTATTTACCATATAATTTCGCAACTAATGTGAAAGGGGTTTAGACTTAATGCAACTGACCTATTTTTTATAATTTTGATTATTAAATTTTCAAAACATATAATTCATTCGAACATTTTACATAATTAAAAAAATAATTATAGAATTATAGTTGCTTCGAATATAAAAATATAGTCAGTATTTAATATCCCTTTAATTAAATTAAAATCAATAAATATGCAACCCATTCATATATATTGAGAGTCGAGAATGGTAAAAAAGGTTAATATGATATTTGCACACTAACAACGATTCTTGTAGTATGTCTCAATTTTGTTGAATATTTTTGTGACATGTTTGGATTATTGTGGCATAATAGCTTGTTGATCGAGTGCTATTGTACTCAAGAACACGATTAAATAATCTTATTTGATTTATAATTAATTATTTATTTATTTTCTATTTAAACAAAAAAAATCAATATATAACCCAAAATTTATTTATGGGTAGTAACAAATGTATTATGAAGAAAAAACAAAGGGAAGGAGAATGGTAAAATCAATGTTTACTACTAATTGAATTGGCTATGAGAAGTGGCAGTAGGGATGTCGTTTTATATTCGATGAGTACAGTTGGGAGTTGAGATACTAATTTGTCGGTAAGTAAATGCAGCCTGACTAGTTTTTCATAAAACGACTGCTACCAACTTATATTAAATTATCTTGATAAAAAAACTTATATTAAATTAAACTATTAATTAATAATAATAAAGATAAACTGCAGTCCATTTAGTCAGATTTTATAAATATGTCAAACTAATTATTATTGGTTGAATTAAAGAATTCATTTTTTATAATTATATCACTTAAAAAAAATTTATAACATATATCACAATCAGTTGAATTTAGTTAAATTCAATTGAATTTATTATATTAAGTTAGTTTTAACTTATAAAATAAATAAATTAAATTTAAACCAATAATATTATATTATCAAAATTTTAAATCAAAATTAATCCATCAAATCAGACGGACATAGTTAGTCGGATTTATCGAAACAGCAATGGGATCGGATTCATTCACCTTATTTGCTCATTCCTATGTAATAATAATATTAAATTAATTATTAATTAATAATATAATAAGAAGGGTGTGAGTGGGCTTAATGATGAGAGTGTGGGCCACCAAAAACACAGAGATTCTAGAGAATGCGGGCCCCAAAATTAGAAACAATGCACTGCAAAACACAACACTCTCGCAGGCAGAGAATAAGGGGGACGGGTGACAAACTTTTGGTAACGCATTGTTTTTTTTTCTTCTTATTTCTATTGTGGGGCCCTTTTTTAAATATTAAATTAAAAAAAAAAGAAAAAAGTAAAATTCCCATCAAATGTGATGATTGCCACAAGTCTGACGTGATCATAGCTCTCGGCGCCACGCCTCGATCATGCAAAACTGCTACACGCTGCGTCCCTTTATTTATCCCTTATATAATAACAATAATACTAATAATAATATGTAATTTGAATAAAAACAAAACTATATGATAAAAATAAAACTCTCATAATTCCTCGCAAATTCACATTATATTTGAATAAAAATATTGCTTAAATGGGAATATAACTTAAATAATAAATCATTTTCCTTATATGATAAAAATGTAATGTTCATGTTAATATTTTTATAAATAAAACTATTATTAAAAATAATTGATGCACGTATTTTTTAATAAGCTAACGTAGCAAGATATAAGATATTATAATAGTATTATATTAATTTTCAACTAATTAAAAAATTTATATGTAATTTATAGAAGTTATTACAATAACGCCACAATAATTTTCTATTAATCTAATTGATAAAAAAAAGATGAAGAAAGGAATTAAGAGACTATAAGTGTAATTTATCTTTTTCTAATAACAAAAATAATTAAAATTTTTATATGCTTTAGAATACACAACAAAATTTAACTTGATTTTTAATGTGAATCTTTTTCTAAATTTTAATAACTTGAAATTTTATTTTAATTGGTTAATATTTTAGTTTATACTATTTTAAGATTTATATTTTTAAATTCTTAAAGTTTATAAATACTCAAACGATTAATTATTTTTTATTATCTTTACTATTTTAATTTATATAATATTTTATTTTTAAAAATTAAAAATATAAGACATTTTTAATTTTTATATTATAAAATAATTTATAACTCTAAATTTTACTAATTTCATTAAAATTAATTTAGAAATTAAAAGTATAAATTTTAAAGTAATAAAAATTAAAATATTAATCATAATAATTTTTTAAAAAGTAATTTTTTATTAAAAAGAAAATTTATATGTGGAAAAGGTAACGGAGAAATGAAAAGAGGGCCTACTTTATCATGGCAAAAGTAAAAGGAAGGGTCAAAATGACAGATGGATTTTGTACGTAACGTAATTGTTTTATTTTATTTATTTTTATTTTTATTTTTATTTTTTACTCTTTTCTAATTTTCGCTTTCATTTTCATTTACAGCTTTACATTCTTAAAAGCCACATGTAAAGAGAATATGGCGGAGGCAGATGAAGTAGGGTAAAAGCTGATTATCTTCTGTCGGCCGTCAAATATGTAAAAGAACGAGAATTTTAACTCACTTAGCCTCTCAATCCTTCAGTTTTAGTCTTTCTCAATTTCCTTCGGCTCCTCAATAGCTCAGCTCTCTTAACCTCATAGAACACTTTAATTTCAGTCCTTATCAACGGTCCCGACTCCGCCACTAAAAGAGAAGCTTTCCACGAGACAATGTTCTTATACAAACAATTTATGTTCATATAATTAAAAAATAAAAACTTACAAAAACATATAATTATTTCAAATCTCTGTTTATATTAAGAAAATAAATTTATTTATAAGATATCCTTTGCAAGAAAAATTATTTTCCAAATAACATTTAATTTGTTATTTGGTTTTAACATCAGTAAATAATTAAAAATTATTAATATCTGTTAGTATTGGTCACCTATATATATTAATAAAGGTCTGAGTTATATTTTTTATTACATATAACAGATTTATTATAATTAAGAAAATTGACTTGTTTTAAAAGATTTTTAATTGAATATTTTTATTTATTTTTTCAAAGCAATAAAAGCACCAAAAAATAAAAAATAAAAAGTTTCCCCATTTAAAAAAGTAATTAGCATAATTTTGATTATATATATAATTTTGAGCAAGAGTAAATAAACTTTTAATATTATATTAGAAAATAAAAAATTAATTTTAAGCCTATTATTTAGTGATAATGTATTTATTTTTAGATTATATATCAGGTGTATAAATAAATATATATTAATTATAGCTTGAAAGTTGAAATAAGAAAGCAAAAGAGAATCTCTTTAGAAAATATCTCTTACTTATTATAAAAAAAAAATAATTTAAATAATAATATTAATTTAAATTTAAACTATTAATATCTTGTGTTTCCTTACATTTTAAAATATTTATTTTCTTCTTATCCATTAATTAATAACCAAAGGCCTTGGACAATAATTCCATCAACATAGGACAAATCTAAATTAATATGCCAGATCAAAGAGGGCAGGCTATGGGACAATAACTCTATATATATATATATAATATTAATATACAGGGTCAAGGTAGGTGCTAATATAAAAAATTAATTGAAAATTATTACAAATTTTGATTTTTAAGACTATAAAAGAATTAATCAGAAAAATATGTATCTTCAAAAAAATCAGAAAAATATGTAAAAGATAAAAATATGATTATTATGCGTAACTAATAATTGATAGATTGATATATATATATATATATGTTTTGCTTCATTATAATGATTTTGCTAACTTAAAAAAATAATGTAAATAAAATTTTTGTTTAAAAAATTATTTTCATTGATTATTTTTTAGAGAAATACAAACACCAAAAAATCATAAAAAAATTTTAAAAAATTATCTTTGGCAATTCAAAAGAATCCCAAAAATTAACTAATATGGTTTTAATAAGATAAGTCTATAAATGTGAGCAACGATAAATTATGAATCAAAATGTAATTAATTTAATTTTTGTGATATTTTTTATATTTTTAAAATATAAACAATAATTGGAAAAAATAAAATTAATTTTAGTTAAATTCGTGCAAAATTTAATTTTTTCAAGCATGGAAAAAATAATTTAAATTTTGTTTTAGTTGGCCCTAGCAGCTGGTTTGACTGAAATATCTGCAGTAAATGCAATCATAGCATGAGAACTCACCGCTTATATTTCAAGTATTGATTGCTCTGCGTATGCATTCAAACAGAATTTGTTTGGTAGCATACATTTCTCAAAGAAATTTTTGCAGATTAAAATGTGAAAATTGGTTTATGATATAATTTTATTATTAAATATAAAATATTAGAATTAAGTGAATATAGCACTTTTTCTTTCAATTATTTATGCAATAGTTATAATTAATATTTTTATGTAGTATAAATACATTTTTAAATTGAAAATATCTATTTGCAATTATAAAATTTAATTAAATGTAATTTAATTTTATAGTGTTGAATTTATTATAGCGAAAGTAAAACTTTATTTAAACCTGAATGAATTAGAAATTTTCATTTATATCAAATAAATTTACAAAGTCTTAACGTTTCCATCATACAACACTTTAAAGGTGTTAAAAGAATAAATCGTATTAATTGTATTTTATTAATGTATTTATATCTTTGAAATATTAAAAGGATCTATGTCATATAAGATTTTTCTAACAAATACCCTTAACAGTGAGTTAATAGTACTCAAAACAGTAGCGAACAATTAAAAAAATAACATTTAATTATAATTATAAAAATGAAAAATTCACAATAGAAATTAAAATTTTCGTATATGAGCTTTATTTAATTTTATATTATTACATAACATATTTATATAAATATGTATTTATTACTAAATTGTGTTTTAATATGAATATAAAAAAATTGATTTTAAATTGATTATTTAAGTAAATATATATTTACATTTCAACGGATATGCAGGTGGATAACATTTTTTCAAATATAATATTTAGTGAGAATGAAAAATGGTCCATAGTTAGTTGAACAGTCTGCAACTCAGAGAAATGCAGTTTGAGGAGATCCAAGAACTGGGATTTTGTGCTTTTTTTTTTAATGAATGGATTTTGTGCTTTTTAGGACAGAATTTTACATATTACAATTACATGTTCATATCTCGAGCCTTGAAAAAACCATTGTCGTAATTGTCAGCAGAAGTTAGTGTCTTAAACAGGACTTTTGCTAGAGGAGGAGAAAACCCAATTGCTAAAAATTTACACTGTCCTAATTAAATTTAATTATGTTGGACTCAATCATTTTTGCCATTTTAAACAATTTCTTGTAATTCATCATGATTGTGACATTTTTGACTATTTTGTGAAGACAACTGGCTGCCTTCTATATATCATTAATAAACTTGATCATAATTGGATTCCTAGTGAAAAAAACAATTAATTTTTAAAAAATTTTTACTAAAAATTTTTGAACATTTTACAAAACTATATAGTAAATTTATAATAATTTAATAATAAATTTACATAAATTATCACACACACATATATATATATAATAAACTTATAATAAATTTTATATATACTATGAGAAATTGAATTGATAAATTTTTTTTAATAAATTTAATAATACTTTTATGAACTTATAAATTTATTATATATATTTTTAAATATTTTATAAATAAAAAACTCAAGTGGGAACCTTTGAAAATTTTTACATTTAACCCATTTCCTGGTAAAAACTAAAATCTAATCATGATGCCCCAAGTAAGGGCATTTATTTATTTATTTATCTTTCAAATAATTGAAACATAAAATTACATTTTCTTTTCCCCTTACTAACACTCAAGTCTCAACCCTCATAAAGAATTTAAGATAGATTTTTCTTTTCAACTCTTCTTTAAAGTTTGAACCTAATCAATTCCTCTTTATAAGATCAACTGTGCAATCGTCAAAAAATTGGGAAAACTCTTACTAACTCAGCTATTAAAAACTAAGATGTGTTCAATAATTTTTTTTTTATGTGCATGTATTTGTATATGTTATTATTTTAAAAAAATATAAAATAAATAATAAAATTAAATAAGTAATTAAAAAATTTTATGGTGTAATTTGGTAAATAAAAAAATATATTATTTTCGCTCAGATCTGGAGCTGGAGTCCTATAGATTCTCCCCTCTCATGTCTAATAAATTAAAAAAAAAAAAGGTAATTAGGAGTTCTTCTAATCATGATTATAGTTTATCGATTCTTCATCATATTGTCATGATTAGAATAGAACGCGCCGACTAATGGTGAGCTATTTTTAAGGCCCATGTTTTGGGGCCCACAATTTTTAGCCAGGACCCACCACTAATGAATATAATCAAAAGCCTTTTTTAACTTGGCAAGGTATCATATGAAAAGAGCACTTTTTTTTTTGGTTGAAAAGTTTTGTGAGCAATGGGGTGGGGGAGCGTGCAGCATGTGAAATCATGTTTCTAATTGTGATTAGTGATTTTAGATTATTTAGTTTATGGAATCAAATCATATCTTAAGGAGTCAATTTGAGCTAGGGATGGAAAAAAAATTGAGAAAATCGAACCGATCGAGAAATCGACTGAAAATTGATCGAAAAATTGGTTAATCGACTGGTCGGTTCGGTTTTTGGTTCTAAATTACATCAAATCGAAAATATTCGGTCGGCCAGCGGTTTCATTGCTCAGAAAATCGAACCGACCGAAAACCGACCAAATTTTTTTGGTTTGATGTAAAACCGCTGGTTTATAATGAAACGACCGAATTTTTTTTGTCTAAACTAATTTTTTTGTCTAAACCAAAACAGACCGAATTTTTTTGGTCTAAATTAATTTTTTCGGTTTGAATCGAAACCGACCAAAAATTTTCGATTTGGTTTTTTTTCGATTAATCGATTGGTCGGTTTAATTTCGATTACTAATATATTTGATCGGTTTTTATTTGGTTTTTGCAGATCGATTCGGTTCGGCGAATCAAACCGAAAATGGCCACCCCTAATTTGAGCACTCACGTACTCAAGTTCACGGCTTTAAGCATGGGCTCGTACACTTAATTAATCTCTCTCTTTAATGGATCTTTTTAAGAATATATTTGTAGAAACTAAATCTCAAGTAAATTATATTAGTTATCTTTTATAAATCCATTAATAGATATTATCGTTTTCCGATTTAAATTGATGTTTGAAATTATAATTTTTCACATTAATCATCTCTTTAATAATTTTTCATCAATTTGACTAATGAAAATTAACATTATATATTATAGTATTCTATGTAGATTCCACATCGGCTCCTTAATAAGTTAAAAGGTAACGTAACATTACTATAACATCCTGCACGAATATGTTTCATCATAAATTTTCAAATTGATTAAACACAAATTTAATATAGAAGTAGATCCTATTGTTGGAATTAAAAATAAATTATATGATAATATAATTTTTTTTTTGTGTTAACAATTTGAGGAAGTATGGAGCAGTGGAGCTGTTGTTTTGTTCATTAATTGATGGATCTACCAGTTTTGGTGGTTAAAATTTTTCAAGGCTCTACATATTTTCTGTTGTTATCGACCTTCATCTCTGGTTGTTGTGGCCGTTGTTGAAGGGAGTTTTCCTTTGAAAGACTGACTGTGTGCTTTCAGCTACTGTGACTGTTGAGGATTTGTTGGTTTGTCTTTTGTCTACTAGGTGCCACTGTCTCTTGTGTTTACTAGATTGCCAATGTTGCTTATGGTTTTCTCTGTGTTATTGTAACCAAGTTGGGTTTTATCTAACCTTAATTGGATTGTTGTATTTTTAATTTGTTTTTAATGAAATCCCTTATTCTGATAAAAAAAATTAATTTTTTTAAAAAAAATTAGGAGTATCCATAATGTATAACCAAAATGTACATAAATGATATTTTTATAATAAAAATAAGTTGAATGTATAACCAAAATGTTCATAAATCAATATTCAAAGATCATGGATTAGACAATTAATAGAGAGGAAGATAATGAATATTCTGCATGTAGCGTTAGTTTAATTGGTTAAAAAAATAAATTAAATGTTGGAATTTTTTTTTTCTCTTTTAAAGAATTTTCGATAATCCTAAAAAAATATTTTAAAAAGGGGAAAAAAAACAAGGAGAAGTCATCTCAGTGGCTCTATATATGATGTAAGTTGTGGCCCTATAATGAATCAAATATTTAGTGTATTGATGTTGAGAGGGAAACGCAATTAAGTTCAAACGTGGAAGCAATTGAAAAAATAATATTATTAACATGCAATTCATTTCATCATTATTTATTATGGACAAGATCCAGCTATAAGCTATTTATATCTTCATATTCACAATTTAATTAAGAGTTTCATTCTAAATAGACCTGTTTATGACCAAGTCCATATTTAAAAAAAATACTAAATTTTATATATAAAATATATATATATATTTAGACTATGTATTCAATTCCTCAATAAATATGATTATGAGTAATTCTTTGTGTCACATTAACCACTAAAATATAATTTGATAGCCAGAAATATATATTACTCTTAATTATATCTGAAGTTCAAATTTATTAAAATTTCACTCTTCTTGTATGCGTAATATATATATATATATATAACTATTAGTGCCACATTTATTGTCTAGCCATTGTCGTCGATAAAGTAGAGTTTTTGGTATTTTGTTTTGGAATTATCGATTTTTTTTTATTTTCTAAAATTTTCAGTCGACAAGTGATTGATAACTAGAAAGAGATTTTTTTTTAGCCAGTAATATTAATTGATAATGCGTGTGTTTCTTATAATACTAATTGAGACTTGCACTTTTACTCATGAACAAATCTAATTATGAACATTCCTGATTTAGTTAACAGGCAAAAACAGGACTTTTCTGAAAACTTGCTAACTGATGGTGATCATATATATATATATATATATATATAAAGAGAGAGAAATTGTAATTAACGGTGATGGTGAAAAGAAAAATAAATATGAAATACCGTAACAATGGTGATGGGCATCGTGGCATTATTGTCAACAATGATAAATTTGACTCTATTGAAACAGTAGTATTGATAAATACTTTTCAATTCAACCTATTCATATTCTTCATAGTTCATACTGCACCTTTTTTTGAGCAATTGTTCATACTGTACTTGAAACACACCATCCCTTCCATCATAGCTCAGAAATCAGAATCATTGTTTTCTTTTCTTCTTTTTTTTCCCAATTAAGACCATGACAATGTTTACTAATTTGAAAAAGGAAAGCATATCTTCAAGAGTTTCAACAACTTGGACTCCAAAGTTAAGATCGGCCAGATTAAACAAGAAAATATGGGCTTTTATAAAATTTTCAAAAAATATATTAATTTTATCACTATTTTTTAATAAATCAAAATTTTTTATCAATTTATAAATTTACCATATATACAAGTATTGTTATTATATATAATAACTTTTATAAGTTTATTGTAAGTTTATATTATGAGTACATTAAACATTTTCTTAAAATAACTAATGAATCCCTGTTAAATATGTAAAAAGTTTGTGTAATATTTCCAGTATAATTCACAATAATTGGGGCTAAGATACAAATACAATTCTACTAGTTTACTATCCAACTAGGTTCTAATAAATAATATCAAGGGCCAGTTCCCTATAATTAGATCTGTTCACAAACTGATATAAAATTTTTCAAATATCGAGTTTGTCGGTCTATAATTTTTTCACTAATTAAGACTTGCAGCCCAACCTATCATCCTGTAAAAGGAAATTCGTATTTCTTAACAATGCTCAAAATGATTTTACCACTAATTATTTAACACAATGATTAAAACACCTAAAGCCCTTTTCTTGTTTTGTTTAAAAACGACAACAACATAAAATCTTTAGAGTATACATTAGAAGAGTTCTAGTAACGGAGGACTAGTAAGCTGCTGGAGTTCTATTACCATTACCACAACCACCACGACAAGCACCACCGTGCTTGGAGTGACAAGGACACCGATGGCTTTTATTGCTCTGTTTTTTATTCTTAACTTTACTCTCATTATTAGGCTTTTCTTTGCTGGCATTTATTTTTTCCAAAGTGTCCAAAACTTCTTCCATGGAAGGTCTGTTTTTAGGATCAGAATCTAAGCATTGTATTATAAGCTCAGCAGCTTGCATTGCTGCTTTTATTGGGTACCGTTCTTCAAGCTTTGGGTCCATTATTTTTTTCAGCTTTTTTTTCCCTGTAAGTGATGGTGTTGCCCAATCTACTAAATTGTATTGGCCACTGGGTCTGTTTGTGTCTCGTGCTCTCAGGCCTGTTAACATTTCCAGAAGGACTACTCCAAAGCCATAAACATCACTCTTCACATACAAATGACCTGTAAAATTACACTATTACTACTCTTCATTTTTAAAATTACATTGAATAAATTTGGGTTTTTTTTTATAAAATTGCTAGAAAAAACCAATATATTACAAATTTATCAAAATTTCAAAATATTTTCTAATTTATCAAAAGTTTTTAATCAATTTACAAATTTTTCATATTCTTATAATATATACAAAATTTACAATGAATTTAGTGTATATATATGATATTTTTTTATAAATTGATTAATAATTTTTAAAATGATAAAAAAATTCTGGATAAAAAGTAAAAGTTTTAAAAAATGGCGAATGACATAATTTCACCGTTCAAAATTTCAATAGAAAGCCTATTTAAAGAAAGAAAAAGGAAAAGGGAAAATTAACTATATATCAATTTTATTTTTTTCAAAAATACTTTATAGTTTTTATATACTTTTAATATTATGTGCTAAATGTATACCTGCCAAAAGGAATATATTATATGCTAAGGGTATTTTTAAAATTCAAAACTGAAAAGTGGATTTTGAAAAAAAAATGAAAGATTGATATTTTTGAAAATAACTTTTTTTGAGGATTTTAAAGAAATTCAAAAAAAAAATAGAAATTTACCAGTGGCTACATATTCAGGAGCTGCATAGCCATAAGTGCCAAAGACCCTGGTTGTAAGATGAGAATCACCATTAATTGGACCCAATTTAGCCAGCCCAAAATCCGAAAGTTTGGCATTATAATCCTGGAAAAATAGTCAAAATGAAGTTAAATTTTAAAAAATATATTTCTCAAAAAAATAAAATTATTTTCAAAATTTTCTTCTCTTTTTTTTTTCTTTCAAAAATATCACTTTTAACTTTTAATTTAAAAAATAATCCTTTTTTCAGAAGTATACATCTAATATATATTCCATTTTTAAAGATATAAACATAGTATATATTTGGTATATTAAAGATATATCAAAATAGTGGTATATCTTTAAAAAAAATAATAAAAAAGTGGTACATAATATAATTTTTTTTATAAATTAAAGAGAGAATATTTGCTAAAAAAGAAACAACCCTAAATAAATAAAAATTTTACCCCATCCAACAGAATATTAGAGGTCTTAAAGTCTCTGTAAATGACACTCTTTTCTGATGTATGCAAAAAAGCAAGGCCTTTAGCTGCTCCAATGGCTATTTTAAGCCTAACATCCCATTCAAGTGGCTCTGCACCTTCTGCAGTTAATAATATCCAAAAAAATGTAATTAGTAAAATGAAAATCTTGATTAAGGATTTTTAATTAATTTTTTTCCTAATAATTAATTTAATATATATTCTTACTTCTGAATAAATGATTTTCCAAGCTTCCCTTTTGCATGTACTCATATACAAGAAGAAATTGTTTATCTTCCCAACAATAACCCAAGAGTTTCACAAGATTTGGGTGAGAAAATTTCCCAAGAAATTTCACTTCTGACTGCATTCACAAAACACAATAAATAAATAAAATCGATAACACTTAATTGGTTAGTGTTAGTATTTTATTTAAGAAAAAATAATAGACGAAGCTTATTTTCGTATTTTGAAAAAAATATACTTGTTTCTTATTTTTTAGAATAAAATATTAAAAAATTAATCTATTCATAAGTATTTTATCATGTTGTATAATTCCAATAGATTGAAAAAAAAAAAGTTCATTCCTGATTTATCAAAATAAAAAATTGTAATAGTATTGACAAAATGATAAAGTTTATTTATTTATTTTGTATTTTGACAAAATAAACTTTACTAAGACATATAAACTTGGTCAATCTTGGTTGATGATGGTCATGCTAGTCTTTGACTTTGTAATTTCATTTACACTCTATTTTGCTTCTTTCATTTTTTTTTTTTTGTGTTTACACTGATTTAAAATCATTGGTAGACTATTTCATCTTTCTTTCTGAAGAATGTGCTAATTTTTAATCATTTATACTTTATTAATCAAAATTCAAACTCACAATCTATGAAAATATTTATCATGATCAAATAACAGCAGAATAATGCTGGTTCTTTAAAGCTATTGGTAATTCATTTTCCGAACTGAAATTTATTCGAATTTTTTTTTAATATTGATACAAAGTAGGAGAAAATTAATTATCATCCACATAATATATATTTACTTTAATTTGAACCGTGAACGTAAGACTAATTCATAATACATACTTCAATTTATAAGTTATTAAATCAAGGATCTTAGCTAATGGAATTTGATTTATATAATTTAATGCAAATTAATTATAATTAGTTATTAATTAATAAAATGAAACTAATGATAGAATAGTTTCATGTTTACTGATCATCACCTGCCATTCTTCTAGACCTTGATCGCTATCTGGATTAGATTTCTTGACGGCGACGGCCATGCCGACGCCAACTCTCGACGGCGCAAAAGTTTTGTCATCGACCCAACCTTTAAAAACACGTCCAAAACCACCTTCTCCTAACATGGTATCAGGTCTAAAATTTCTGGTAACACTCTTTAACTCCGGCAGAGTAAATGCTTTAAGACTGGCCGGAGTAATAATATTTCCACTGTCCGGGATACATCTTCTCGGCTCCTTCTCATCTTTTTCTGGGCTGCTATCACTGCTTCTTGGAACTACTACTCCATTTCCATGTTGCAGCTGTCCGTTCTTTTCATCAGTACCTGCAACATTATAAAAGAAAAAAAAGAAAAAGACTGAAACACAGTTTATATTCTCCATAATCAATTTTCATCCTATAAAATGGATACAGTTTAACAATAAATATATATTCTATGTGATCGATTCTCCTTTTAAAAAACTGACATAGTTTAACAATAAATGTATATTCTCCGTAATCAATATCTTTCTCTAAAGAACCTCTCCTGGAGTTATTTCAGCAATAACATAAACTTGCCCTCAACTTTAAAACCGATCTTTTCCCATAATTTTCTTTACATTTTTGTTTCCTTTAAAGAATTACAGAGGATTCAAAGCGAACAAACAAAAAGAAAGAAGAAAGAAAGAAAATTTATATCGAGAAAAAAATACCTGAAAAAGTACATGTTTGAGAATTATTATTATTACTCACGGAAGTTCCAAAACAATTTCCCATGTCGATCCAGTACTTAGATTTCTTTGTTTTCGATTGAAGAGGAATATAAATAAATAAATAAAATAAATAATAATGAAAATGGGAAATTGGGTTTTGCAGATGAAGAAAGTAAGTTTCCTGGAAAGATATAATTAAGAAAGAGTCAAGAAATCAACAGTGTTTTTTTGGGTTATTTTTATCTGTTAATAATTTGGACTTTTTATTGGTTATGCCGTTGACCTTGGTTATCAATTCTCATCCACATTCTCTTTAATTTTTATCGTAATATTTTTCTTGCCCTTTTGCTACGGCTCTAATAAATTTTGCCCACTATTTCTATGTCAAATAATTAATCATGTTCTATTATATATGATAGATAATTAAACGAATCAGAGCTTGGCTTAGTTAAGTTATAAGGATAATGATACATATATACTGTTCCTTTTCTTAATTCAAAATTAATTTTTTTTATTATTTTTTATAATGGCAGAGGCAAATGCTGTTATCGTGCTTGACTCCAGCAATATCATGGTCAATCTAACTCTTAAGTTCAGTTATGAGTCCACATTACTTCTAATTTATATATGATATCTAATTTGAAATTGGCTATGCCATAATAATGTCCTATTTTTATACAAGCAATTAAAAAAAAGTATAATAACTACTAGATTTTATCATTTTGCATTACAATATTTGTAACAAAAACTGATAGTTAGTTAATGTTTTGAATGAATTGCCATTAATGTTTTGTTTTAAAACGAAAAATTAAACAACAAAGAGTAAAAAAGTCAATGGGAACATTTCTCTCCGACCAAATTCCTGCTCTGAAATTTCATATCATATCTGAAATACTAATAAATAGTCTAACTCTAAATAATTACAGAAAGTTAAATAAATTTTTTTTTGAAGAAGTCAAGAAGGCGGAAAATGGATATTTTCAACATTTGTACCAAAACCTTATTTTTAGCCCCGAAGTGCTTTTTGCAAAAGTAAAATCAAACTAAAAGTGAAAAACAAAATTTGATACAGAGTTTCTGGACTATAATATCTTCTGGACTAACAAAATTTGATAAGGGATTTGTATTCTCCTTTCCCTTAATATTATGACTCACTATTGACGAAAAAGAAAAAAATGATACATTGAATCTCTCTTTAACTTTGAATGTTTCTTTGTGAGATTCATTATAAAAAGCGAAAATCCCATTTAAGAACTTTCTATAAGATTGAAAGAAATTAAAATTGTAACAATGCATTCATATACGATTGATGAGAATTCATATCTAATTATCTATCAAATATCGATCTAAACAAAATTAAAAATTTTATTACTTATAAATCGCCATTAAATAATTTCCTAGCAAAAAAAAAATGTTGACAACTATTGTTGTGGTGCCATATTTTACCGTCTGTATATTTAATATCAATTATTATTCTATTTGTTTTTTAAATTAATAAATATATTATTTTATTTTAAATTATAATTCATTTAATATTTTAATGAATTAATTAATATATTAATTTTTTATATATTATAATTTAATAAATATATAAATTTATATTTTTAATATAAATAATTAAATTTTTTAAAAGTAAAAAATATATTTATACTTGGAGATGAAAGGAGTGTTATAATAATTATTTATATACTAAAAGAGCCACCTAAAATATTATTTCTTATGGCAGTATAAATCCCAAAAAACTATAGGTTTTCTTCATATTTTCAATTTTGTCATTTTCACTTGCCATTCCACTAATAATTACTGATAATTTCTTGGTTTCTCCTTCTTCTGCTACGTAAGAAAAAGTTATAAACTCTGTTTTTGTTTTCTTCCTTTTTCAAACACTGCCGACATTTCCCAAAGGGCCAAAGCTTATATATTAAATTGTAAGTTTGCAACAATATCATGTATAAACTTAAGTTTATTATGTATTTTATTTCAAAAATATGAAACAAATAATTATATGCAAGTCAATGAAATTAATGCATGAAATATATATATATATATATATTACTGCAATTTACTTTATAATCTTTTGGTTATGATATTTTTATAGCTAATTTTTTTTAAATATAATATTTCAATTTTTTAATTATTATGTTATATAATATTTAAATCCTTTAAAAATCTTAAATTTTTTATTAAAACTAAGTTATGAATTAAAAATATTAATTTTTTGAATAATAAAAATTAAAATATTATTCATAATAAAATTTTCAGTATATTGTAATTATAATTTGAGAATTGATTAATCGAAAATAATAATAATAAATATTAATTTTAAATTTTATTATTTTAATTAAATAAAAATTAAACATAATTTAAATTAATAATTTAAATAAGTAAAATTTTATTATTAATTCAATATTATAAAATATTATAAGCAAACCGCAATGAAGATGGGCATGAATTATTATTATTATTATAAATGAGCGAGATTGTGGCAGTGGGAACTGTGAATGTAAGTCAACAACGTGGTTTTAGTATTCTAAAAAAATTTAAAAAAGACTTTAGTACGTAACATTAATTAATTTTCACATGTTCGCATATTAATATTTATTAATTTTTTATCAAAAAAAAAAATTTGGGCCTTTAGAAAAAAATATATTTAAACTGCTAGTTTTATCAAAATCTACGAAACACTAATACTTTATATAGAGTAAAATATTAATATGGAATTTGGTAAAAATATGGACACTATTTATATATATCTTATTACTTTATTATTTTATATTTTTTAGATAAAAAAAATATGACAGGAACATAATAAAGACATTTACTGGATAAGACTGTCATACATTTTAAAATATATTTTAATATAAAATTTTATTTACATGATAAGTTACTAATTAAATAATTTTAATTATATTTTTTATTTTTAAAAAATATTTTTTATTATAATTATAATTATATATAAATAAACTAATATATATTTATTTTGAAAATATATTTATTTTTTATTATATTTTTATAACTTAATATATATATGAATAATTATATTGATATTTAAATAAATTAATATTATTTATTTTGAGTATATATTTATTTTTTATTGTATTTTTATAATTTAAATATATATATATATATATAAACATAACTCACCCATTTTATATTTTTATTTTTTTAAAATTACCATATCAATATATCCATATTTTATCATTTCTGTATCCGTGTTTTATAGGCCAAAATGGATAGATCACAATTAAAAGATCTTGAAAAGGAGCAGGTCTCTCAATTAACGGGTTCAAATTCTGTTAGTTAATTATGTGGATGATTAATTAATTTATATCCATTAATTAAGTTTTAATAAAATTTTGCATTTATTAATTTTCATTAATAGGGATCTAAAATTCTCAATATTGGACCTCCTATTACATAAATTAGAATTTGAAAAATACTAAATTTTTTTAAAAAAATTTTATTGATTTATAATTTTTTTTATTAATTAAAATTTACCGTTCAATTCATTATCAAATCTAATCGATTTTTTTAAATAGATAGATTGCACTGCAAATTTATACTATACTCGAATAAAATATTTTTTTTATATTGAATTGAAAATAATAAATCATATCAGTTGTAATTTTTTTTGTTTAACGCAAAATAAATACTAATCAAGATTGTTTCTCTTAAAAAACACTAATCCAGATTGTTAATTGCTATAACTGAGCTATTAAATATATTGATTGTAAACTAATTTTATTTACAGAGGAGAAACACTGTTAATTGCTTTTTTAATTATTGTAATGACTTAAAAAAAGGAAAGCAAAAATTATTTTCATGGAGGGTGTTTCTCAAAACTGGAGCTTTTCAGCTTATTGTGAATAAGTGATTTTTAGATTATAATCAGATTAAAAATAAACAGTTAAATGTTTTTATAAACTAGTTAATAATCAGCTGATAATCAGTTTATAATCAGTTAAGTGTTTCTGTAAAATCAGCTTATAATTAGTTTTTAATTGTAGAAACTGTCAAAATGACCAAACTGTCTCTGAATTTATTTATTGTATAAAAATAATTTTTTAAATGTCAATTTAAAATTTATTTTGCAATAATAATAATAATAATAATTTATTTAATAATAATAATAATTTATTTATTTAATAAAATTTATTTGATAATAATAATAATTTATTTTTCAAAATTTATTTTGCAATAATAATAATAATAAAATTTATTTAATAATAATAATTTATTTAATAAAATTTATTTGATAATAATAATAATAATAATAATAATTTATTTAATAAAATTTATTTGGAATATTGAAGATTAAGTAGGGATAATATGATCTTTTACTGGGTCAAAACTGCTTAAAAAATAAATGCTTAAAAAAAATTAGCAAACCCAACTTTTAAAAAACTGATTATAATCAGATTATAATCTACTATTTAAGTTTTCAAAAATACTTAAATAAACAACTTATAATCTAAAAATTGTTTATAATCAGTTTTGATCAGCTTTTAAATTTTGAGAAACACACTCTGTATTTTATAAAAAAAAATTGATTTTTTAATGAGAATGAAAATAATTAATTGTCAATAAAAGTTAATAGGCAATTTATTTGGACGAAGAATGACACTAAGCTTATTGATGTGTGACGCAACAATTTTAAATCAATAAATAAATTAATTAATATTCAACTAAGCCGGCTAAAAATTAATTTAATTAATTAAAAATGTTTTTTATTTCTTTAATAAAAAGAGAAATAAAAAATGATAGTCTATAATTTATAACAAATATTTGACTTGGTTTAGTATATAAATAAAGAAAAAAATGAGTCTGGTGGACTTTTAAGGCCCAATCAGCCATTCTTATCTACCAATAATTAATAAACATTGGACTAAATCTTTCCAAGTATTAATATATTTTTTTTTCTACAAACGTTGGCCCTCCCACTTCTATTTATTGGTTAGGTCACTTTCCTTTAAATTCTTAATTTGCATCACTTAATTTTATCTTTATTTTTCTATTATATATATATATATATTTAAAAAACTGAATATATTAAAATAGATGCAGCTAAAAAGACTATCATAAGTCTAAAATAACATTAAAAAAATTAAATATGTTAAAATAGATACAGCTAAAAAGACTACAATAAGTCTAAAATAACATAATATATATATAACTCAAAACAATCTCATGACTCTACATTTCTTGGAAGATTTAGTCTTTAATCACTCGGAGTTTGAAAAAAAATTGATATAACCAATTTCAATTAACCAAATTCAATTAAGTTCTCTCTCATGTATAGCGCATCATCACTCCCCTTATTGGTGTTCATAAACTAGTTCATTCATTCATTAATAATAATAATAATAATAATAATAAACAAGAAAAAAGCTAACTATATGGATTATGATTTATAAATGAAAAGAATTCTTTTCCAAACCCATCTGTATTTATATAAATACATATACATATATATATGTGTGTGTATATATATATTCTAACATGGTGTAGACTGTAGATGCACATTAACATGGTACGTTTCACATCTTAGATCTGGCAGGAAACCTGTAAGTACAGAACAGAAGAATCCAAAAGTTATGATTTGAAGTGCATAATAATTCAAACAAAAACAGTATCTGAAAGAAACAGCAAGTAAAAAACTGCACTGT
Source organism: Garcia nutans (assembly GCA_947685225.1). NCBI lineage: Eukaryota > Viridiplantae > Streptophyta > Magnoliopsida > Malpighiales > Euphorbiaceae > Garcia > Garcia nutans. The sequence goes on from CANTUV010000039.1 coordinate 60,058,456, forward strand.
TCTTTCATCCCACTTACAAATAAAGAACAGAATCCGAAGACGAAACGAGCTTTTGGTTTATCTCCAGAAGAATATGATTAAGTTATGTTTCGGTATACTAATAAAACAATATTTGATTGATGATAATTTCAGAATAATGACAAAGCAACACTTTTTTCCCAGAATACAGAGATAAAATGGACTGCCCGAACATTATATAAGACAAAAATAAGATGCCAAAAACATTTTCTTTAAAATGATTTCAAGAATTTTCAACTCCTTTCCATCATTCTTCGTAGGAAAACAAAATTTTGAAAATGCAAATTTACATACCAAAAAGAAAAGAGTCTTTTAAAGATTAAAGATTTAACAGAATGTTTCAGCTTTATATCACAAATAAATCCTCAAAGCCTATGCATAGTTTGCAGCTTAGAAATCCTTAAAGAATCAGATGCAATTCAGCAATCAGAACCGAAGGAAAAACCAGCAATTTAAAAATTGATCTTCAGCTCCCCAAAAACCAGCAAAAAAGAAGCTAGAGCTCTCCATTAACAGAAAATCTAAATTTGATGACAAGCAAAATTTGGACATGAATAAGAAAAAAGATTCTTTTTTTCTTAATGCAAATGCATAATTTTTCTTCTGATTTCAAGTATTCACCATTTCAACACAATTTATGTCGACTTACAGTAATCAGAGGGTTTCAGAAGCTTCTTCCCAATAAAATTCAAACTGTCGGACTCCTAGAAAGTGGTTCTTGAGGAATGGCCTCCACATCCGTCGGTGGAATAGCACTTTGTACTCGTCTGGCATTAGATTCAGGGCCCTGGCACTGTGTGGCCAGGTATTCAAGTGCAACAACTATATCACCAATAAGAGGACGAAAATGTGCTTCCTCATGAAGACACATTGCAGTAATAGCAATTGCATAATTCAAACAACGGCGAGAATACCGCCCTTGCAACAGAGGATCAACCAACTGGTAGAACTTTTTCTGGTCCTTCAGAGAGGGGCGAGCCTACAACAAAAATGAAAAAGAAATTCATCTAGTGTTGCAAGATGATTATGATCATGCCAAGGTACTCAAAATTACACTGGCTCTCTGCAATTGATCATTTATTCACAATTTTTCAACATAATTAAAAACAAAAAAAGCAGTATGGGGTCATCAAATCACCTATCAAACAATATGGATGTTAATATCTAGGCAGAGTTTAGTATTATCTGGATACTATATTGAGTATATATGCAAGTGATCAAAGATTTTCGAGAGGAGAGTGGGGTAGACAGTATATTGCTTTGATGATCAAGGAGGAATATGATGCATATAGCCCAAAAACTGGGTAGAGGGGGGTTTAGTTGAAAGGGAGGATTGCACGTAACATGTTACAACCTGAAGATTCCTGAACATTAACAATGGCGTGTAGGTTCAAATGGAAGAAAAGCAAATGGGGATGGGGTTGGATGTTTGTAAAATAAGACCATGCAGCATAACCATGCGAAGGAACCAAAACTAAAGAAAATTAAAGGTTTGGCTTACCCAAGCAACTAGGCTCTGCTCTCCTGGCCTCATAGAGCGATCTATTGCCTTTCGTCCGGTGATTAACTCCAACAGAACGACACCAAAGCTATAAATATCAGATTTAAGAGTCAATTTGCCACTCATGGCATACTCTGGAGCACAGTATCCATATGTTCCCATAACTCTGGTGGAAACATGCGTCTTTCCTCCAACAGGTCCCAATTTTGCAAGACCAAAATCTGATAGTTTTGGATTGAAATCAGCATCAAGCAAGATATTTGCAGATTTCAGGTCCCGGTAAATAACAGGAGGATTTGCTTTGCAATGTAGGTACTCAATACCCCGAGCAGCACCGACAGCAATCTTCATCCGAGTGCTCCAACTCAAAGGATTTTTATCAGAGCCCAGATCTGTGAAAAAAAAAGGATACAAAGATAATATTTCTAACAATTGTGCAGAGGCACGCACTCACTGATCTAAAGAAGAATTATCTAGTGCAATTGTCCACCTTCATCCTACAACCTTATAAACAAGTAAAACAAAAATAATATTAAAAAAAACAAATCGAAACTATGCAGGTGAAAGAAATTCTTGCACCTGAACTTTGCAGAAAAAAAAAATTATTTAGGCATTATGATGATGGGATAAAAAATGAGTTGAAATTTCTATCATACTTGCTAGAGGGTTGCTCGTCAGTTGCATCCATTTATGCGCAAGCAAAAGCAAATAATTTTCAAATATTAAACTATCCAAAGAATCCCTTCCACCACATCACAGAATCTTAACCGATTTACCACTTCACACAGATCAAATTTAAAAGAAGAAGAAATCATCCCAAAAATGGTTTGCTCAACAAATCAAAAATGTGTTCAGCAATGGTTCCTTTGCTCAAGAAATTTACCAAAAAGATGGTCTTCCAAACTACCCAGTGGCATATACTCATAAACCAGCAATCTTTGATCACCAGCAGTGCAGTAGCCAATCAAAGTCACAAGATTGGGATGGTGTAACAGGCTCAACATGAGAACCTCCACAATGAATTCCTGAAACCCTTGAACACCATCATGATTAAGTTGTTTCACTGCAACAATCTGATCAAAAGAGAAATTATTATTGAACGTATGAACAACGTCATCTACACTCAGAAATTGTATAAAATTTTCATTTCACTTGCCTCTCCAGATTCTAAACGACCTTTGTAAACCCTCCCAAACCCTCCTTCCCCAATTAAATTTATCTCCCTAAAATTGCCAGTTGCAGATGCAAGCTCACGAAATGTGAAACTCTTTGCTTCACTGGTTTCACCACCCTTCCCATTACCTGCAACCAGTATATGAAAATTCTCCAATTTTCTTTTTCAAGCAAAAAAGTAGTAATTGAAACAATAATTGTTTATAAAAAAATTTCAAATTACCATTTAAATAAGCTCTTCTCGTCCCCCCACCTGCAATTCCGCCATTGTTCAGCCAAAGAACGAATTAAACATAAAAAAAGAGACAAAAATAATACAAAAATAATAAAACCCATTGGCAAAAGAAGAAAACAAAATGATAGACAGATTCAAACCTGAGGAATCAGAAGAATGGTGAGAGGCAGATCGATGGCCATTTTCAGTATCGATCTTTCTATCATTTCGAGATGGACTTATGCAAGAAAAGCACCTCATCTTCATCTATGGACTATAAATATTTCTCTTATTATAATACAAACCGTTCACAGATTAAAAAAAAATTTATGGAACAACACTAACCATTGATCGAAACCCTAACCCTCTACCAGAGACAAAAATTAAAAAAATCGTTCCTTTCTTTCTCTCCCCCACATACCCAGAAGAGGAGAGAAACTAAGGAACCCAAATTCCAATGCGGTGATCCCCTCAAGACCCTAATCTGCAATAACTACGCAGTGCCTATAACAAACCATTGATTTAAATTTGTCTTTTATAAGATAACAATATTAGTCAAAAAATTGAGAATTTGCCACAAATAGAAACAAAAATCTCACACATTAAGGTTCAAGGAATAGTAAAAAAGAGAAAAAGAAAATGACAGGTGGGCAATTACCCAGTAAGAGTTTTCATTTTTCAAGTCGTCAGACTAAATTTAGAACAGAGGAAACAAATTAAGCGGCAATAACACCATTTTGTAAAATAAAAATTGAAAAGGGCATGATTTGATGAGCATAAATTTGCAATTTCATTGGGTTCTCTTTGGATGATGTGGGCCTGTTTTGTTCTGTTCTCTGTATCTGTATAACACTTAATAATGATATGAATTATATATATATATATATATATATATATATGTACAAGGTATTATTTTTATTGGCATTAATAATGGCTATCACTCGTCAAGCAAGTCGCTCTCTATCCTTCTCACATCCACAATTAAAAGAAATGAAAGGTAATAGTAAGACTTTTGAGACCGACCCGGTTCGATTTTCTACCCTGTTTTAGCATTTTTTAACTCGTTTTACGTTTACCCATTTTGTTATTGATCTTGCTGTATTGGCATTAGTAATGGCTATCACTCGGCAAGCAAGTCGCTCTCTATCCTTCTCACATCCACATTTAAAAGAAATGAAAGGTAATAATAAGACTTTTGAGACCGACCCAGTTCGATTTTCTACCCTGTTTTAGCATTTTTAACTCGTTTTACGTTTACCCATTTTGTTATTGATCTTGCTGTATCTCTCTGTTTCCGCCATTAGAGTTTATATATATATATATATATATATATATATTACAACTGCGTAAAGTGGTAAAGGTAACAGCTTTTTTCATTTTTTTTCCTCTGATTTGGTTAGCTAACTTTTGATCCCGAGTCATGGATTTGTCGATTCTAACTTCTTTTTAAGTGTTTTGTGTTATATGAGACAAAGTTTAGACTGCAATATTTTTAGGGTTCTTCTGTGAATTGGAAGAATATTCATAGCAGAGACAGCAAATACAAAACAGAGCATTTATTTCTACCAAATATCAAATTGAAAATAACCAATCAAAATAAATAAATAAAATACCTGCAACCTTCTTCTTGATATTAAGACACAATTTAATTTTGTGTAATAAAGTGTATTTATTTCTTATCCACGTTCATTGATTTTTGTTTATTGTCTGAATGAATAATTATTAACTTTTGAAAACCACATCTACCCATATCTCATTGGCATATATATCATCAAATCAAAGATTATATAATTGAATTATGATTTTAACTAAGTATTCTATTCATATCAACAAATCAATCCCATCTTAAAATGATAAGAATGCTTTTTGATCATCTGTATTAGAATGATAGGAAAGTTTTAATGATATTCTCTTTGTAATAAAAAAAATAATAAAGATATTTTTTTTATATATTAAAATATAATCTCATTATTTTATTTAAATTATAATTATATTAAACATTAATCATTTTACTCATATTTAAATATTTTATAATCAACAATATTATATTGAATTATTTATATTTTATAAATTTTAATTTTAATCTAATCTATAGTTATTTTAATTTTTAACAACTAATAGTTATACATTATAAATAGATGATAAGATTAGTATATTATAAGAATAAATTTAATTCATTAACTAAATTATTTATTTTTTTAACATGCGTGAGATGAAAAATATTTTTAATATTTTGGAATAGAAGAACTAACATATTTTTTATATTTTATAATCAGATAAATTAAAAAATACATTATCACATATTATTATCTAATTAATTTATTATTTAAACTAATATTTCTAATTAAAATTATAGTTGTATCATATATTTTCTCGGCCATTAGTGTTAAAATATTATTTTTTAAAGTATTTAATAGGATATTATCTTATTTTATTACTATAAATATGAGATTTTGGTGCATTAAAACACAATTAAAAAATAAGTATGTATTTTTCTTATTAAATTTATATTTTTTATTTAAAATTAAGATATCATGTACTAACTACTTAATTTTTTTTCTTCCTTTTTTAAATTTTAATGTATGTACATTCTATAGCAAATGAATATCATTATATATATTCCTTCAAAAAAAAATATCATTATATATATATATATGGTTGGTAATGGGTCTAAATCTAAGGCTCTTCCTTTTTCTCCCTGAATTGATAAACAACTGTTAAAGGACGCAAATGATTAATACCTTTGGTTGCCTTTTTGACCACCACCAACGTCATTAACACGAGTAGCAAATGCCTCCTTAGCCGGTTTTTCTTTTCTGGACATTCTAAAAAAAATTAATTATCTTTTATTTTTATTTTTTATTAATATTTATTTATATAATATATTTAATATCTAAAATAATTAAATATATTTTTAGTTAAAATTAAAATTTAGAAAATAAATAATATATTTAAATATTTTAAAAGGAATGCTAATTATAGTTACTTTAGAAAGTGATTATTTAATAATTTTTTTTATTGGTTAAAAAATATTTATAATAATATATTATTTTAATAAATAAAATTATAATTATAATAAATATTTTATAATCAATAAAAAAATTATTGAATAATCATTTTATTAAATAATTGTAATTAACATTTATCATATTTAAATTAGATGGACACATGCTTAACAAATTGAATAAATATCTATCCCTAATAATGAAATAAAATAAAATGAAAAAAGTACAAAGTTAGACCGAAAAATAACTTATCAACTTAGTTAGTGATTAACAAAATCTATAACTTTGTCTATCAAATATATTTATCATATGATAATGATATAAAAAGGGAAAATGTAATTTTATTTATTATATTCTTAATTTTTATAGAAAAAGATAATTTTTTTAAGGTAAAAACAATATTATATAATTTTGTTAAGACAAAAAACAATATTATGGAACATTTATGGTAAAATTTTAATGTTTTTTTAAATACAAGTAAATTGCATCAAATTTTCGAAGGTTTTAATAACTTTACGCAGGGGGCATGAGATGGTGTAAAATAGAAAGCAAATAAAATCCCCAACAAAAACGGCTTCACTTTCCCTTCGAAGGTAACGTTAAATAAATTTGTTGTGATAACTGCTGACCAGCTTGACAATGAAGGGGTCCACTATTTAAATGTTGATGAAATGACAGACAAATTATAAAGCATAACAGATACTTTAACTAAATATTCTAATTAAAATAATAAACTAATTAATATTTTTTAAAATATATATCTTTAAAAATTATTTAGTAAATTTTATAATTTTTTAATAAATAAATATAATTATATAATTAATTTTTTATTTTAAATTTTTTAACTAAATATTTAATTGAAATAACGGGTATATTATAGTATAATTTTTTTTGTCAAATGAGATAATTAAGAGAGAAGGGAGCGATGCGGGACCAAAATCGTGCAAATGTTGACCATCATGACATTGATTCTTCACTGCTTATAAGCCCGTTCAAGGCCACAGCCCACCCACCTTCTTCAATGGACTACCCTTCATCTCACTTTGGGCCACATTGAATGCAATTACATATGCTACTTAATATATATATATATATATATTTAATTTACTTGATAATATATTATATGTAGCATACCGAGATATTATATAACCATAAGTATATATTTCTTTAAGCAATAAAACAAAATCCAGATTTTTCTCTCTTATATGAACACTATATATATATATATATATATATATGTCTTTAAGCAATAAATCAAAATCGATTTTTTTCTCTCTTATGCGAACACTATATATATAATATGTATATTCAATATATATTATGTCATATATATACCTATAATATTAAATGAATATATCCTAAACTTTATGTATTTATCTATTTTAGTTATTGAGTATGAAAAATATAAGTAAGGAAAGACATAATAATAAATACATAAACACAATAAATAAATATGAAAAATATAAATACAAAGAGACATAATAATAAATACATAAACACAATAAATAAAATAACTAAAATAAATAGATACATAAAGTTTAAGATAAAATTTAAAGTTAGTGGCAGCTTACTCTATATTAAATCTAAATTTTTAAGAAATTTCATTAGTCATAACTTTTCTAAAAAAATTTTTTTTCATTTTGAGATAACAAATTTAATGCTTACTAATATGTTTTAATTTCAATAATCAATGATATAAATTAATGACAAAAAGGTATTAAAAAAATAAATTGAGATTTTAAATTTTTTTTTTATCTCCAACACAACTTACAAAGACTAAATTGAGATAGATATTATATGATAATGCAATTGTAATTATATATATAAATTATTGAGTGTGACTAGTTGCTATATATACAAAAGAATAAATAAATCTTATGATATATAATTTAATAAATTTTAAAAGTGAAAATTAAAAATTAAAAAATTTACACAAGAAGAGTTTTTTATATCCCTCTGAAAGAGTAGAAAATTGTCCAAAAAAATTTTAAAATTGGTTTTATATAAAAAAAATAAATGGAAAAATATAGGAGAGAGAATTTTTTTTTAAAAATAAATTACGATTTAAAATAATATATTTTAAAAAATAAAAGATATACCAATTCAATTAAAAGTATATATAATTTTTTATCAACTCATATAATTTAAATATACATATATAAGGAAATAGGAATATAAGTGGGGGCTTGATGATTAGTAAAATAGGAAATAAGAATACTACTGGCTTTCACTTGGGTCAGCCAGTGCATATAAATATTTATTTAGTATAAAATATATAAATATATAAATATTTATTTAATATAAAATATATAAATATAAGAGATAATATTGATATAAGTGTTTATAGACAAACATACCAGGTAAAATGACAATACATCAATATAAATAATAAACTAACTAAAATAAATTAGTACAAAGAGCTTTATTAAAATATACAATCAGTTAAAGAAAAACTAGATTCTGTCCTCCAACCGTATGACTTATGAAATTACAATGGGCTATGATGATTCATTGTTGTTTTATCACGTGAGCTTAACATGGGACTTTCATTTTTATATTGGACAAATTATATAAGTTTTTAATAAAAAAAATTATTATATTTATAAATTATTTATTAAAATATCAAAATTTATAAATTATTTAAGCCAATAAATGGCAAGTTGAGTTGGGCTTTACATATGAATTGACATGGAAAAAATGGCACCGTCCACCGTATTTTAAAATTTTTTATTTTTTTATTAGAGATATTTTAGTTATTTTATTATAAATTTATAATAAACTCATTATAAATTATGTAAAATTTATAAACTTATTATAAACTCATGATAAACTCATTGTAAACTAGTAAAATTTTGGTATATAAATAAATATATTATAAATTTTAGTATTTTAATAAATATTTTATAAATATAATAAATTTAAAATTATTTAAAATTATTTTTATATTTTTATCAAAAGCCCATTGGCAAGTTGTCCAGTGGCCAGATTCAGCCTGCTAACAAGATTGGACCAATTTTGATATTTCACATGGACCTATACTTGACCTAGACTCCCAACCTCAATTAGCAAACCTGAGAAAATTACACAATATAACATTGTTTTTAACTTTTTTTAAGGAAAAAATTATACCATACATTACATTTTAAGTTTAATTTTTAATTTTACTATAATTATATTTTTTTTATTTTTAACTTTTCATTTTTTTAATTTTAACTTTTTACAAAAATACGGTGTTGCTACTTTGTCTTCCTACGCTTCCGCTTCATCCACTTGAACCAGAGGCGGAGATAAAGGGGGTTCCATAGGGCCCTGTTTCCCCCTCAGTTAAAAATAAAAATTTTTTAGGTATATTTGAGAATGAATATTACATTGGTTGAGATGGAACAGCTTGGCCTTACTATGTGAGAGCACGCAACTTCGATCCACGCTCCCAACATTTTTCATCCTTTTTTTTCCAATCTTTAAAACTGGGCCTTTTAATCAAGCCCATTACAAACAAACAAGATTTGTCAATGACTCTGCCCATTACAAACAAACAAGAATAACTTAATTGTGACTCTTTCTCTTCTTTCTCACGTTTCTTCTTCGTTAATTCCTTTTTCTTTCTTTTTTTTTTCAGATAACAGTTTCTTCCTTTTTCAATTTCATTCTTTCACCGATTGGCACCAGCAAGGTAGCGGCAACAAGTTAAGAATAGGTACACCACTTACTTTTAATCTCATATTTATTTTGTTGCAATTTTTTTATCTTGCTAAAATGAATTGAAATTTGAAAAATAATGAATTAAGAAATTGGCTTGAATACTTGAGGACATTATAAATTTGAAATGTTTAATTTGATTTTGTAGTATGAAGTTTTTTTTTTTTTTAAGAAAAGTAGTATGAAGTTAAATTGAAATTATTATTTTTTTGTAGTTTATAATCTGGAATTTTTTTATTTCTTTTATAATTTGATATTTTTAATGTTTAGTATTTAAGTTGAATTGGACCCCCTTATCTAAAATCCTGGCTACGCCACTGACTTGAACCCGACGTTATCATTGCATATAGTTAGATTCTTTGAAACAAATCAATAAAGCAATCACATAAATGTATAAAATAATATTATAAGAAGATGCATGCAAGTTTACATGCGTTTTTAGCAGAAAAAGGTGGTCAAATTCATGATATTGACTCACTAACCATTGGATACCGTAGCAATGTCCCTTCTTGGCTTTCAGGTGAGAATATATTCTAATTCCTCAGTTTAATTAATATTTTAGCAGCCATAATAATAAGGGATATTTATAAAATTAACTCAAAAAAAGTTAATTTTGAAAATATTATAAAAAAAATACTACAAAATATTTTTAGACAATTTTTTCTCAAAAATACAGTGTATTTTTGTCACGACTCAATCTGAAGGTAAATGATCGACACTAAAAAATAGAAAAATACTTAGCTTCTAGAACTTATAGTAAGTTTGACAATTCGATTTTCGATAAATATATACAGTGACAGAGGACTTGTGGACAAAAATAGAAGGTGACATTAAGAAAGCAGGTAGTAAATTGCTTGGGATCTCTAAAGGGGCAGGGCCTCGACCGCACGATGCATGGTGGTGGGATGAGGAGGTTCAAAAGGCTATTAAGGCTAAGAGGGAATGGTATAAAAAGTTACTGAATGCGGTTAATAGCGAGGCCTTTGAGGAATATAAGAGTGCTAAGAAAGAGGCAAAGAAGACCGTTAGTATAGCTCGTGGCAGAGCCTTAGAAGGGATTTATCAAAAGTTAGGTACTAAAGAGGGAGAAATGGACATTTATAAGATTGCAAGGATGAGAGAAAGAAAAAGCAGAGATTTAAGCCAAGTCAAATGTATAAAGGACGAAGATCAACGGGTGTTGACAGGAGATGTTGAGATTAAGGAGAGGTGGAAGGCTTATTTTGAGCAGTTATTCAACCCTGAATATGAACAAGATTTTCAAGGTCTTCATGCAACAAATGGTTATATCAGCTGGTCTAGGAAGATCTTGCATAGTGAAGTAAGAGAAGCCTTGAAGTATATGAAAGTTGGTAAAGTTTGTGGCCCGGATGGTATTCCTATAGAGGTTTGAAAGAACCTTGGAGAGGTAGGAGTTGCCTGGTTAACTAAACTCTTCAATGCTATTGTGAAAGGACGTAAGATGCCAAATGCCTGGAGGAAGAGTATCCTGGTACCCATATATAAAAATAAGGGAGACATTCAATGTTGTACAAATTATCGGGGTATCAAACTTATGAGCCATACTATGAAATTATGGAAAATGATTATTGAACACAGATTGAGGAAGCTTACAAGAGTTTCGGAGAATCAGTTTGGGTTTATGCCAGGGAGATCTACCATGAAAGCTATTTCTCTTATAAGAAGACTAATGGAATTGTATCAAGAGAAGAAGAAAGGTCTCCACATGGTATTTATTGACTTGGAGAAAGCCTATGATAGAGTACCAAGAGAAGTGTTATGGTGGGTTTTGAAGAGGAAAGAAGTCAGCGGCAAATATATCAACATCATCAAGGACATGTATGAGAATGCATCCACTAGTGTGAAAACACCTGATGGAGACACTGAGGCTTTCCCCATTACTACCGGATTGCATCAAGGTTCGGCCATGAGTCCATATTTATTTACCCTGGTTATGGACGAGCTAACCAGAAGCATACAAGACGATGTTCCTCGGTGTATGTTGTTTGCTGATGACATTATTTTAATTGATGAGACTAGTGCTGGTGTAAACCGTAAGTTGAAAGTGTGGAGAAAAACCCTCGAGGACAAGGGTTTTAAGTTAAGTAGGTAAAACGGAATATATGCACTGTGAGTTCAGTCTAAGGAAGAAGCAGGAACATGAGGTTAAGTTGGATGGAGTTTTAGTTCCTAAAACCAAGAAGTTCAAATATTTGGGTTCGGTGTTTCAGAATGATGGCCGTATATATGAAGATGTGGCTCACAGAATACAGGTAAGGTGGTTGAAGTGGAAGGGTGCGACTGGGGTTCTATGTGATAAGAAAATACCTCTGAAAGTGAAAGGTAAATTCTATAGGACGGTTGTTAGACCTGCGATGCTACAACATTTGCATAAGATGAGTCTGGCAGAAATGATGATGCTAAGATGGATGTGTGGACATACCAGACTGGACAAAATTAAGAATGTTCATATTCGACAAAAAGTCCAAGTAGCGGATGTCGGAGATAAGGTGAGGGAAGGAAGACTTAGATGGTATGGGAATGTTTTAAGAAGACCTCCTAATGCTGCGGTTCGTAAGTGTGAGAATTTGTTGATTGAGAGGGCTAGAGGTCGTGGAAGACCTAGAACTGTGTGGAATGAGGTGATAGCAAGAGACTTACGTGCCTTTGATCTTGATGCGGATTTGATTAATGACATACTTGAATGGAGACGTAAAATCTGTGTCTTGGAAGGGGCCTAAGGCTGGAGTATCTTTTTTGGTGTCTTTTGAGCTTATTTTGTTGAGGATCCATACAGCCGACCCCAACTTGTTTGGGACTAAGGCTTAGTTGTTGTTGTTGTATATACAGTGACAACATTTATTATTTTGAATTGGGCTCATTAGCCTATTAATATTATACTTTAATATAATATTACATGATTATTATCAGATATTTATTGACAAATATATTTAACTAAACCGCGAAACTAAACGAATAAGAAAATAGACAATAAAATAAATATCATACGGAGTTCTAAAAATTAATTATAACATAATTATATAATAAAACATATATAATTAACACTCATACCGAGAAATAAAAATGCATGATGATTTGAATAAGCAGTACTAAATGGTGAACAAGAATGAGTATTTCACTCAATAAGCTATATATTAATTAATATAATACAACTATATCATGCATAACGTGCTCATACAAATGTCAATCAACCAACAAATACATAAGCAAACAATAATAGGAGTAAGTCAATGGAGCTACATTAAATCTCAAACTGTGAAGCATATCTCCTATATGGCTCTCTTAGTCCATATATTTTTCTTAAAATTTAATACATAGGGTCTGTCGCCATAGCTGTAGCCAAGCAACAAGAAGCGCCAACAAGAAGAAGCGATGAGCATAAAAATGTCTCGCCGTCACTCTAGTCCTAATATCACCATATAATATACTCATATCATAACTTGTATCCCCAATCATGTGTGGTCGCACATTATTCTAACTCTACCCGGTATCACATATTTTATGCATTAAGCACAACTAATTCATACTCAACACACATTATGCTTATAACAATAATAACTGTATATATATTGCACAAATAGTTAATGCATTATGCAAATGTAATTATAAACATAAATTAAGAGAGCGTGATATTATATTATTCTATATAACTCACAGTATACGAAATTTGATAACTCTCATGGAAGTACAGACTAGAAGTAAAAGAATACCTAAATCACCGTGAAAAGGAGGTCGAAAAATGAAAAAAAAAATCCGGTCAAAGTTATCAGCGACGGGACTACACCAAGAGCTTCGAACGGCGTGTGAACAGTGATTTGACATTAGACGGTGGCGATATTGGTGGTATTGGACTTGTCAAACGATGGGTTTTTTAATAATGTTTGGAGTATCAATAAATGATAGTTGGACGGCGGTAGATAGAAGAAAAATCGATCCGCCCCTCTCTCCCTCTCACTTTCTCTCTCCTCATTTCTACTCTTTTTCTCTCTTCCTCTTTTCTTCTTTTTTTTTGTTTCCTTTCTTTTTTTTTCTATTTCTCTTATAAATACAAACATATATATTTTTTTATTTTTTTTAAATAATTTAAAATTTGGATTATTATAATTTTGGACATTTAAAACACACAGAGCTTACAAACTACGGAAATATTATTTTATATGTAACATATATTAATATATATATAAAAGATAAAAATAAAAATAATATAAGTAACTAGATACATGCGTTACTTATATATAGATATATGTAGGTATATATCGGTATATGTTATATATAACTATATATAGGTATGTGACAATATATGTTACATATACTTTAATTAAAAATTAATAAAATATATAGGTGTATGTTATATATAACTATATATATATAGGCATTTGTCGGTATATGTTAATGTCTGTTGGTATATTTTACATATATTTTAAATAAAAAATAACAATATTTGTGGATATATGTCGGTATATATTACATATAATTATGTATATATATTATATATGTAGAAATATATTGGTATATATTATATATATTTTAACTAAAGAATAATAATATATATGGTATATATTGGTATATGTCAATATATATTATATATAACTAGATATATATGATATATATAAGTATATGTTGATATATGTCGGTATATATTATATATATTTTAAATAAAATAATAACAATATATGTGGGTATTTAAAATTAACTAAAAAATTACAGTATATGCTATATTTTATAAAAGAAAAAAGTGAGTGTAATCATTTATCAATTGTAAAAATTTATGTTAGATATTTAACAAATCTTAATACAATTAATTATTTGCCATTAGCTAAAGAAAAAAGAACATCATAAATTTTATTGGCAAGAAATAGAAATCATAAAAAGAAAATTCACATGAAGTACTAATAAAATTTTAAAGAGAAAATATTAAAATATTTTCAGATTTTTTTAAGATTTAATGATAATTAAAAAATAAAAGGATCAACTGAAAAAATATCAAATATATAATTGCTAAATTTGGAGATTTTTTTAGCATATAACTAGATATATATGTCAGTATATATTACATATATATTTATATACTAAAATATTACAACTATATTATGATATTTTTTTAAACAATAGATATATGTAGTTATAGCTATCATATACCTACAAATACTAAATTATAAGAGCTGTATACTTGTATTTTTTTTTCTTAAGACAATAAATATATGAATGTATATGTTACATATGCCTTTACATGTTAAAATAATAATATATATATTGGTATATGTTATATATACTTTAACCAAAAAATAATATTATATTTGAGTATATGTCTATATATATTGGTATATGTCGGCATATAACTATATGTATATGTTAAATATATGCAGGTATATATTGGTATCTGTCGGTATATGTTACATATATTTTAACTAAAAAATAACAATATATATGGATATATGTCGGTATATGTTACATATATTTTAATTAAATGATAACAATATATTTTAGTATTTAAAATCAACAAAAGAATGACATTATATATTAATATATGTTGGTATATGTTGGTATTTATTGATATATATTATATATAAAATGACATTTTTATAATTGATAGGCTCATTGTGTTTTGAATGTCCATATCAACTGTATTTTTGAAAAAAAAATCTTTTGTTTAAAAATAATATAATTTATAATTAGCTAAATAATGACAATATATGTCAGTATATGTTATATATGAAATGACATTTTTTTGTAATTTATATGGTATATGTTTAGTTATATATCAACATATGTTAAATATAATAACTTATACTTGTTAAAATTTTAAAAAAATAAGAGTATAAAACTATAATATTTTTAGTTATATGTCGGTATATATTATTTTTTATTGACTATATGTTGGTATGTGTTATATATAACTAGATATATATGTGTATATGTTGTAAAAGAATAATAATATATATTATCTATGTGTAGATATATGTGAATATATGTCTGTATCCGTTGGTATATATTAATATATATTTTATATACTTTAACTAAGGAATAACAGTATCTGTCGGTACATGTTACATATATTTTAATTAAAGAATAACAATATATATTAGTATATATCGATATATATTATATATAACTAGATATATATATGATACACATGTATATATTAGTATATGTTGGTATATATAAGTATATGTTATATATAAAATATTATTTTTATAATTTACAGGCTCCGTGTATTTTAAATGTCAATATCCACCGTATTTAAAAAAATATTTTGTCAAAAATAATATAATATAAAATTAATTAATATAAATTAACATAAAATATAACATATATTAAATAAAATATATAAAAGTATGCATAAAATATAATTTAAAATTAATTAACATAAATTAATATAAAATATACAAAAATTAATTAACAAAAATATTGCATAATAAAATATTTAAAATACTAAAAAATAATTAATATTAATTTTTTATATATTAAAAAATATTTTAAAATATTTTTTATCATATTTGTTAAAATTATTTTAAAATATATAAAATAAATAAAATATATTAATATAAATAAAAATTTAAAATTTTATTTTTTTTTAAAAAGTACATGTGGAAATATATGAGTATTTATTATATATAAGTAGAAATTTAATATAAATATTTTTAATTTAATATTTTAAAATTTTATTTGAAACAAAAAATGAAAAAACAAAATAAATGGCCCCTGCTGTATATATATGTTATATAACGTGCTAGCATGTATTTTAAAAGAATCAAATAGTGGCCGGATATTATTTATAAGCAGCGTGGCCATTTTTTTAAAGCATTTTTATAAAAAAAATTATAAATATAGTATTTTTGGAAATTAAAAAAAATGATAGTATTTTTGAAAATAATTTTTTTATGATAGTTTTGTAAATGTCCTTTTTTTTTAATTCCATTATTATGATATACTTTAATACAATAAATATATTCTTTTGAAATTGAAATATATCTTTATTATATTAATTGTATATTAAAAGTATAACTCTTTTTAGAGTTATCTTTTGAAATTAAAAGTTGAAAAATAGTTAATTTTTTTTAAAAAATAGGAAAGTGGAAATTTTTAAAAATATTTTTATTTTTAAAGATATTTTTTAAGAAATTTAAAAAAAAATTAGACACTGGTGAGTCAACCTTTAAAAAATTTAAAATAAAATTATATTTTTCACCACATTTTTTAAAATTTTTACATAATTTATTATAATTTTTTTAATCACTTTATAAAAGTGTGTAATAAAAAAACTTATAATAAATTTTGTATATAATATACGAATTTAGTAAAATTATAAATTGATAAAAATATTTATAAATTTAAAAACATTGATAAATTTTATAATTTTTTTTTGATAATTTTATAAAATAAATAAAAAAAACTTTAGTATTTTTTAAACACAAATCCTACACATTATCAAATCTAAATTTTAATAGAAGAGCACAATTGTAATTCTGAATCGTTTAAGAGTTCTATAACTAGAGATCATATTAAAGTTAATTAATTACGAGATCGCTCAAAAACTATCTATCTATCTATATGTGTGTGTATATATATATATATAAATTGGGTGAGTTAAAAAAAACTTTAGAATGTAGAAATGATAACTTTAGAGCAATTAAAGGATATAAAAAGATCCATACTTTATTGAGAGCAATGACTTGAGATTGGAGGAATGAACCTTTATGTGCAACACAAGTCCAAAAACACATGCAAATATTTAATAATAATAATAATAAAAGTTTCAAAAAAATAATGATAATAAATAAATAAATAAGTCTGTAAAAAGCTGAAGCCAAACGCTACTTTGCTTCTTATTCAGATAATTCTTATTAATACAAGACTCCTTCTACAGGAAAGAATCTCCACCCTCAAATTTTCTTATTATTCTTTTCCCTTTTTTGATAAAATTCTATTTAGTTCTTTCAAAATTTCTGCTCAAAATAGGAAATGTATGCCAAATATATTTGCTTTTGATATGATATATATATATATATATATATCATATTGGGTAATTAAATCATAAATATTAATTACTTGATTAATATTCTATATTAAATGTACATAATATTATTTTTATTTTAGTTAAATGTTAATTTAGTACTCTTCTTATTATTATCATTTTATTATGCGATGTGTTCAATTATATATATATATATGTATGAAAGAAAATATGAATAATAATATATTAATTAAAAATTTTAGAAAAAATTCATATTATGTGATCGAATGTTATTTTTTTAATTTTTTATTTTTAAATATCTTATTATTTGTATATTTCTCATATATTAAATATATATTAAGTTTCATATATATTTTTAGTATATTAGATATACACTAGATTCATATACCTGAAACGATATATTTTTAAAATTAAATTTTAATAATAATATTTTTAAAAGAAAAAAAGTGCGTTTTAAAAAATAATTTAATTTTTTATACGTTTGAAGAAAATTTCGAAATTTTAATTTAAAATTTTCAAAAGTCTTATTTATGATAAAGACATGTCAATTAATTTTCATGATTTTCAATTACATTTCATGCGGCTGGTTGTGCGGTTTCCAAAATTCCATCAACAGAAAGGCCTGTCGCTGTCCCAAGTTGATACTCTACGTCCATCTCCATGCAAAATTCCTTAATCAAATCCCTTTTCTATTCGCCACGTGTCAAAGAATATTCCAAATTTTTCCTACCTTACCACGTGTACCCAGATACCATATATATATAGCAGCATTTTGATATTGCTAAGTCCAAAAAAGTCCAGTTGGATAAAAATTAATATGAGCCCTATAAAAGGAGGCGTTTGTAAAACGCTTACCGAAACGATGCGTCGCAGAGCTTCTGCATTGCTCTCAATAGCTTTTCTCTCCGTTTTTCTTTTCGTTTCTTTCTCTGTTTATTACTCTCGGAATCCGATCTCTATCTCTGAGGTTTTGTATCCGACGACCGGAAGTCTAGCCGTCCGGCCTAACAATGCCGGAGACGGCGGCGGTGGTTATAATTCCAATCGTGTTATTCAAGAAGAGCTTAATAATAATAATAATAATAACCACCGGAGTCGGCGGGTTTCGTCTGTTCAAGATTCTAGTTTTATTAATTCTGTGTCTGTTTTGTTGCCGGATTGGCAGGTTCTTTTGATTGTGTCCCCGGATATGGATTCGCAGATGCTTTTTGGTCAGAATTTAACCTGTCTTTATCCTAGCAACTCGACT
This sequence comes from Garcia nutans, assembly GCA_947685225.1. Lineage (NCBI taxonomy): Eukaryota > Viridiplantae > Streptophyta > Magnoliopsida > Malpighiales > Euphorbiaceae > Garcia > Garcia nutans. The sequence goes on from CANTUV010000039.1 coordinate 60,077,311, forward strand.
GCTCCGGCGAAATTTTCTGGATTCTTGCAGTCTTTGAATCAGATTACGTTCAAGTGTTTTCTTCCTAAAGGAGCTCGCCGTAGATATCCGTTTTTGGCTCCGATTTTGACGAGATTACCGGTGGTGGAGGAAGAGGAGGAATCGGTTTCTCATTGGCGGAATTCACCGCCGGTGGAGATGTTGAGGTGGAATTATTTAGTGTATGAGTCGTTCTCCACCGAGAACGACGTCGTTTTATTCGCTAAAGGCCTTAACAATCGGCAAGGAATAAACAAGTCGCCTCACGAGTTCAAGTGCGTGTTTATCGATGAAACCAACAACAACAACACAGTTATAACCGCTGTGACGAGCTCAACGCAAGAGGTTTTCAGGTGTAATCATCCGGATTTAACGGCGGTCGGTTTTCAAGACGACGACGACTACTCGATCAAACTCATCAAAGTCTCACTCCAAATCTTGGAAGAAAAAAGGGTGGTTCCATCCGTGGCGTACTACAATCCATTGAGCAAGATAGCAACAAAAGACCCAAAATTTCAACTCTGCGCGTCCACAATGATTTACAATGTGGGCAAGTTCTTAAGAGAATGGATCATTTACCATTCAAAAATTGGTGTAGAAAAATTCATATTATATGATAATGACAGTGATGATGATTTTATTTCTGTGGTTAAAGATCTTAATCATGAAGGTTACAACATTGAAACAGTGTTATGGCTATGGCCAAAGACCCAAGAATCTGGGTTTTCTCATGCAGCTTTATATGCTAACAAGTCCTGCAATTGGATGATGTATGTTGATGTTGATGAATTTGTGTTCTCCCCATCATGGGAAAATTCATCAAAACCTTCTGATCAAATGCTAAAATCATTACTACCATCATATGATGATGATATGATTGGCGAAGTTTCAATTATGTGCAATGAGTTTGGTCCATCAAATCAAAGATCAAACCCAATAGAAGGAGTTACACAAGGTTACAATTGCAGAAGAAAGTTGCAGAATAGGCACAAATCAATAATTTTACTACAAGCAATTGATAATTCATTGCTTAATGTGATACATCATTTTACATTAAAGGAGAATTATGGGTGGAATCATTTGAGTTTAGAAGAAGCAGCTGTGAATCATTACAAGTATCAAGCTTGGTCTGAATTCAAGGCAAAGTTTAGAAGAAGAGTTTCAGCTTATGTGGTGGATTGGATGAAAGAAATGAATCCATTATCAAAAGATAGAACTCCTGGGTTAGGATTTGAAGCTAAAGAGCCACCAGGTTGGGAAAATAAGTTCTGTGAAGTAAGAGATGATAGATTAAAGTTGCTGATGCAGAGATGGTTTGGTCTACAAACTGATACAGATCACTATAGAATGGTATGGCAAACTTGAGCGCTACAATTTGAGTCTATATTTTTTTTCTTTATTAATTTTCGTTATACTTTAATTTTTGTTGTAATATTGTATCATAATTTTAAGACTGTGTGAAGTAGGGGTGATTAAATTCTAGTTCGTCACATGTATAAGAAAAAAGATTTACCAAAAGAAATGAGAGGAGGATTTTGATCTTTTGTTATTATTATTATTATTATTATTATTATTATTAGTTATCATGATGTAATTAGGTAAGAGTTCTTAGGAGGTACAGCAAATTATTAAATTACATGTAACAACATATTTAAACATAGTGATATGAATAAGAAATTCAAAATCAATTTTTTTTCTATTATTATATAATTATATATAACCACACATTTAGACGATGTAACAATTGGATAATAAATTAAGAATCAATTCTTTTTATGATAATATAATACTATTAGGGCTAATAATTATTTTAAATTATAATGGATTTATTATTCAAATACCTATATAGAGGTAGCCTTAGGTGACAAATTAAGCTCGATTGAGTGACATACCACATGAATAATGGAAATTAAAGTCAGAATTCAACACAAGTTTCAGCATGACATACTTGAAAGAAAATGGAAATTAAAGGGGCATGAACAAAGTTGATGGGTATGGGCACTAGAAAGGTTTTGATTTTTCACGTTATTGCTTGTACCTGAAATTTTGCTTAATTTGCTGGCCATGTAATTTTCACAATCTTCTTCCGTATTCAACCATTGTGCTTACCTCTCATTAACAGAAAAAAAAGGGTGTAAAATTTCATATTCAAATCTCATAAAAAAAATACTAAAATTATGATAATTCAATTAAATTTTAATTTCTAGTTAATTAGCAATGGCAATATGAATTCTCTTTTAACACTTGAAATGTTAATTATGAGGTAAATCTTTGAAATATAGCCCCATAATATTTGGCAAAAATTATTAAAATATAAGACTTATTTCAGTGTATTAGGCCTTCATAACTAGAAAAAATTAAAAATAAACATACTTTCACCGACGCTAATTTTTATCATTTTACAAAAACATATAATAAATTTATAGAATTTATTATTATATATAATAAACTCATAATAAACTATACAAATATAATAAAATTTATAAACTAAACACAAATTCTGATAAATTTAAAAATATTTTAAAATTTAATAAATTTTATTTTATTTTTTCTTGTTAAAATATGCTTAAAAAAGGAGTCTCAACGCCCATTCCTTGCAGTTCTACCAATTCCAGATCAGAAATCGGATCTCCCTTTGACTAGGTTTACGCCATAGCCTTACCCTATCATAACCCTTTGATCTTCCAAACAAAACATTCATCAATGGCAAGCTTAAGGGCATCCAATGGTGATAAGTCCATAGATGAGTGTAGCTGCCTAATGTTTACAGTCTCATTCGGGTTCCTGCATAACCTTACATTGAAAAACAAATAAACATATTCAAACAATAAGATACACACCCAAGATGATGATGGCAGCAAGGCAATGGCTATATATTCCAAAAATTCTAACACCCTTTTATTTTTTACAGTCTACCATGTTGATGTTAAAAGTCTAAATGAGAATTCTTTAAAGTATCAGCAAATTAGGAATTCAAATGTAGCATAGCATAAAGCTGTGGTTTTCTTTTTTTACCTAAAAAAAATTGATCACTAATCTGTACAAAATCAACTTCTAATCATTCTGATGTTATGAATCACTGAGATACTACTCAGCAAGCCACCCTAACTTGAAAAGAAGACTAGCCAGTTAAGGAAATTGAGTTAACCCATCCTCACAGCTGTAATGCTAAATCTGGCTGCTGTGGTGAACCAATTGGCATGCTGGAACTAGGTGAATTTGGTGCCAAGAATCCGACATTTAGGTCCGGTGGAAATTGGAAAAACTCTTGTTGATTGTATGGTAATCCCTGCCAAGATGATTTCCCACTGGTCTCAGCATTAAGTAATGTCAGTGAGTCAGGGCTAGAACCGAGAGCTGATGAATTTCCGGAATGTAATAACCCACTTGAAGTTTCTGACAATTTGACTTTACTTGAACTAAAATCATTGCCTCGTATCGGGCAGAAAGTAGTGTTGCTAACCATGCCAAACCCTTGGAAAGGAACTGCAATGTGATCTGAACTGGCATTTCCTGTTGGTATTCCGAGTCTTGCTGTCTCAACTAGAGATGAACAATTATTATAACCAAGCCCGCCATTATGATAATTTATATCAGAGTGAACTACTGGCTTCTGCTGAAAATCAATAGAAGACACAGGGTTTACTCCGCCAATACTGCTGTTTAGCAAACTTAACTCGCTTTGGGAACTTGATCCACCACTGTAATTTTCCATCATGTTTACTCTGCTCCATGCCAAGTTTGAGCCAGTAGCTGTCTTAAGCCTGCTTAAATGGTCATGAGATGCAGAATCGTTAGGAACTTTCAGCCTATCAGACAACAAAAACTGTTGCTGCAACCCCTCAACCACCCTATCTTCCCCTGCCCATCCAGGACCAAATTCAAGTCCTGTTGGCAACACTCTCTCAATTTTCTTTGAAGCAATTTTCCAAACATAGGGCCCAAGGTTTGCAGCGAAACGAGCTAGACTTCTTGCATACCCGTGATCTGAGTTTAAACCTACCTGGTGTATATTAAAGAGAAAGAAAATCAGGTTACCAATAAATTGTCATTGGCGATGAAGTTGGACCATCTCAATGATACAACAGACTCAAGTCGAATGCAAAGCAAATTTCGATTTCTTTGAACAATTTTCAACAGCTCTTTTTTTATATCCAAAAATATGATTTTAGTATCAAAGGCTACATTCTGCAATATATCATTCCCCACCAATAAGATGAGAAAAATAGTGATGGTTGAGAAATATGGACAGTATCAGCTCCCCATTTGATAGAGAGCAGAAAAAAGACAAAGATGTTTCTATTTACATACCATCATCAGTTGTTTCAGTTCTCCTTCAAGGATATTCAAGTTGGATGACCCTTGGGTGGAAGCCAATGTTTGCTTATAGGTGTTGCGTCTATTTTCATCTAATGCAAATGGTTTCTTCCCATACTTGAGCACCGCCTTCAGAACAGAAGCTGAAACTCAAGAGTAAGCAACTTAGAATTCATTAAATAATGCTCACAATTTAATTGATAAATAAATCAAAAAGAATATAAAGGAAAAAAAAATTCTAAGTCAATAACTCAACTCAAATCCCCCACCTGGAAATTCATTTTCCCATTCAGATATCCAAGAAGCATAAGTTTCATTGTTGTGAGACCCGTGAGAGGTTCTGACCAAAACATCAGCTGGCTGATACTTGTATGAATGTGAACTTCTGAGATTGTAACCAGTAGAAGAGTTGGTATTATCTCCTCCGGTGGCAAGAGTTGTATCTGATGATTCAGGACCAACGCGATCCAAAGGAGACCTCTCAAGCGATTTTTTCATCTTTCCAGGAGGTCTGCCTCTCCTAACAATTTTGGGTTGTGGCTCACCATCATCACTATCTTGCCTCAAGTTTTCAAAGTCCTTCTTTGCAAGTTCTTGCATGGATCGTGCCTAAGAGAGAAATGCTTACTTTAAAAGATTTGGCAAACAGAACCTTTGGAGGAAGAAAAACAAAAATTTTGGTAGCCAGCCAAACCTGTCGAAAATAAATAGTATCCGGAGAATTATACTGCATCGCATTTGAACATATCAGGAGAACATCTTTCTGCATCAAAAAAATTTGTCAAAACTTTTAATTCCCAGTTAGGTCAAATATTTGTTTTCACAAAAAGTGAACCAAGAATTAGCAAATTAGATCACACTGCACAACCTGCAGTATTAAAAAAAAAGAGATTATTTAGAGAGAGAGAGTGAGAAGGATGAATCAATTTAATGAAGATGGCATATTAAATTGCTATATATACTCAATTATTCCATAAAAGTTAGCAATGTATTGATGACATTCTATTACTGATTCATGCTGCTTTACATTTACTTCAGATAGTTCTGAAACAAAAAACATTACACAATACCTATTTCATGCACAAAATACACCATGATTTATGCAATTAAGTCCATGCATCCACAATGCATCCTGTCCATCTTGAAATAAGCATAGTCCTTTAAACAATATCTACCTGATCGTCCACTCTAAAGCTGAATTGAGATACTCATTGCAAATGGAGTAGTTGACACAGAAAAAACCAAGTGAGTTTCTGCTGTGGGGTAATTGCATACACCCCACTCAAAAATTGGTAATCTGCAGGGCAGCAGATTGAAAATTTGGATATTCTGTAGAAAACCATTACACATCTAACTACACAAAGTATTCCAAGGAAATTTGAGAACTCCTGCCTTCAATGCAATCGAAACAGAAGCAAATAAAAATTCTTCATCTAAAGCAATTGCATTATGACAACAGTTTCTATGTGTTTACAGAGATGTAAAAATGGATTGGGCGTTACTGTCACAGCTGTTAAAGCATTTAATAGGAGATCTATACGCCTTGTATCAAAAAGTGCCAATCTTTCACTTCTCTATTGCCTAATATTTTGTGCGAAATCAGCCCAGTTTGAGCTTTTAATTTCAAAAACTTTACATGGACAGGTATTTAGTGTGTGAAATTCCTGAGGGTGAAAAAAAAAACAACTGAATAGTTTCTATCAATACCAGAAGAGCTAGACTGGTAATAGAAATATTAGAAGGTAAAGAAAAAAAAAAACTTCTCAGGCTGTTTATCTCTCCAGGCTTCTGTTAAAGCTCAAGCGGTTCTGAAGGAATTCTCTTGAAGAAAGTCTACTTCATATATATCCAAATTAGTGGCAAATGTATCTTTAACCAACCTCAAATTGTTCCAAGTTTGCATAAACTCCCCCATCCAGCTTCTTTCTGACAGTGGAAAAGTCCATAGGATGCTCGATGATATCATGGTAATCAGGAAGCTGTATCAAAATCAGTCCAAAATGATATTAATTGTCATGAACTCAATAACTAAAACACAAATGCAGCTCTACAAAGGAATAATATGCACCTCTTCAGGATCCACAGGTTCAGAGAACACTCCATAAGAATCCTTTCTGTAAGGAGTTGGTTGAATCAAGTCAATCAAAACCCAATTGAAAGTAACCAATCATAAATTAGTTGAAAGAAGACTATAAGAAAATAAATTTTTCGGAAAGAAAAATCTAGAAGCAGAAATATCACCCACTTTTGAAGCCTGTCAAGAATGAAGACCAACAACTTTTTGTCTGGTAAAGCAGTCATGGGGCCAGGCTCCACCGGTGACTCTGTAAACATATAAATGGAACAGTTTTAATTTATTACCACTACAAAACTTTTTTAAAAATTCCCCAGAAAATGCCTTTTCATAAATATTTCGACTTGATCAATACCATGAAGAGTATCAGTCGCTTTCGAACCCTTTTCACCCTGCAAGAGAATTAGTCCATCATAAATTACACAAATTACCACCAAACCAAAAAATAAGAAAAAAAATGAATTGTTGGTATCTTCAGCGATTATTGAAGAAACAAAGAGAAAAGTCACAGCAAAAGTCTAGCACGTACAAGAGGCGAAAAAAAAAAAAAAACTGAGAATTATTAAAGAAAAGACAAATTAAGCTTTTTCAGACAAGAAGGTCTGTGCTTCTATTATTTTGGGAGTATATATATATCAGCAATAAAATATTTATTTATGGAAAATATACAGTAATCAAATCAAATAAAGAAAAAAAGCTGAAACCCAATTCCTAGATTTCCCAAAAACAATAAATTGTTATAATTAAACTTGACAGAGTCAAAACTCATCCACTCACTCCACTTCGATCCAACGCCGAGTCACCCAGTCCACAATCAAAGCTTCAAATAACGCGCGAAATCTAAAAAAAATTCAAATACCATTTAATAAATACTATCCCCCACCAGAAAAAAAAATCCCCAAAAAGTGAAACAAAAAACACCAAAAACCTCAGCTTTTTGACAAACCCACTTGTTTTTCAAAAGACGACAACGACAAAGAATAAAAATTTGTTGTCAGCTAATCACCATTTCATCCGATCCAAGACGGTTGGCGCTGATTCCAGGCTTCTTAAGAGCCGCCTTAGGATTATTATCACCATCAAAGACGGTTGGGTGATTATTGCCCTTGTTGTTTTGGGTGGAATTCAATCCAAGCAAAAGCTTGTGTTTCTTCTGTTTACGCTCGTCATCATCATCGTCATCGTTGTCGTCGCCATTAATCCAATCAGGCAAATCGAAATTAGGGTTCTGGCGAGTGGATCGGCGGTTGTGACAGTTTAAGATAGTTGAGGCATTGAGAGAATTAGGGTTTTGTTGTTGGCGTTGTTGTTTGAGAGAGCGTTTTTGAAGGTCTAATAGAGAAGGCCGTCCCTTCTTCTTCTTCTTCGCCATTGTCGCTGCAATTTCGCCCATTTTCTTCTTCTTCCTCTTCTTCTTCTTCTTCTTATGGCCTCTCCTAAATTTTCTCTTCTTTTCTCTTTCTTCCAAAACAGGCGTTAATTTTTTATTTTATTTATTTTATATTTTATTGTTTTATATTTTATTTTACTTTTCTTATTATTATTTATTTATTTATCTTTTTTTGGTTCGTGTGACTCGTACGGACTGCCTGCTAATACGAAGATGAACTCACGTAATTATATTTATGTAATTTTTTTTAATTTTCCATTTCAGAGATTGAATTCTCATTTATTAAAAAAAAAAAATTCTAATTTATAAATAATATAGTTTTTGAGTTTGAGATTATAACTAGTGAAGTTTAATTTAATCTAGTCTGAAATTACATTTTGAAATGTTATTGAAAATTAATTTAATTATTTATTTATTTAACTATTATCTTCATTATATAACTTCTATTTTAATTTTGAAAATTATAAATTTTATTAAAAATTTTAAATTATTGATCTGAAAAATTTTCATAATTTTATAATATTGTATTTTAAAAATATTTTTAATATAATTTTTTAAAATATTAAATATATACTTATAATCGATATTTCAGTTACATAATATATTAAAAATTTAAAAATTTTATCAAACTAAATAAAAATATTTTATTTAACTATATCATATCATATATTAAATTATTTTTATAATTAAAATATTAAAATATGAACAGGATAAGATTTTTAAGTTTAACAATATAAATGTAATAATAATGCTAAATAATTTGTATACACATTTAACTTTATTCTTTTCGTGTCCCCAGCAAAAGGTAGCTTCAATCAATCCATAAATTTGGGATTTAGAAAATAACATATTTATAGATATTTTTATTTATTATATATAAATATAAATTTTTATAGGTATTTTTTATTTATTACAATTTTTTATCACCAAAAATAGTAATTTGATTAACTTTTTTATTGTTACTGTATTGAGTTATTGCTGCAGTTACATTGCATAGAGCAAATAGAATAAATAAGTGAATTTCACACTGTATAAAATAAAGTATTAATAGTTTTTTAATATATAAAGGGACCACGACAGTACTAAGTACCCATCCATAGAAAATTCATTTCTATAGTTTTATTTAGAATAATATTTACATAATATCACTTTTTTTTATAATATTTATATAGGAGAAAAATTAATTCTAAATTTATTATTTAAAAAAATATATACTTACACACTAAATTATATCTGGGTATATACATAATATCACTGTTTATAAATATATGAAGCCTCAAGTCAAATTAAAAAAAAAAGGTTTAATATATTTTTCGAAGCATATCTTATTGAATATCAGAATAATACTTGCAATCTATTTAATATCCTCAATTCCACATAAATTATTACTTTTCAAAAAAAAATTTAAAAATTATCACTTTACAAAATTAAAAAAAATTATTTTTTAATTATATCCATATTATTAATGAGTTAGTTAATAAAATAAGAGTATAATAATAATAATATTAATAAGTTAATAAAAAATATTTTAATTTATTTATAATAAATTTTTTATAAAATTTAAAAAATATAATAATTATTTTAATATTAATAACATAAATATGATAATTTTACTAGAACGAACAGGGGTGGAAAAATTGACACGTAAAAACTGTAATAATCAGGGACGAAAACAAGGGGGGATGGAGGGTCTATTGCCCCCTTAGCTCCTATATACATATATATATATATATATTTATAAAAAAGTGTGTATTTATATACATATATAATTAATATACTTATATTATATAATATAAAACTATAATTAATTTTATATTTATATAATTTATAGTATTTATATATTGAAATAAAAATAATAAAAATTTTATCATTTAATTATTTAATATGAAAATAAAATTAAATATAAATTCGTCCGTAATTTTTTTTGCTTAAAAATTTTACCCCCTTCGTCTTTGTTCTTGTTCCGCCACTGGCAATAATGGATAAAAACAAATACTATTGTATTTCATCCAGTCTCCCATTGGGGTGTACCGCAAACCGCAAATAGAAATTGACTTTATTAATACCATTTTTAATTTTTCTATACATTATATAATTCTTATTCTCGTCTTTTATGATTTTTCGGTTGCTTGCTAGCATTAGCAGTTGCATTTATTAATTATTGCCAATCCTAAATTGGAGGTTCTGTGCTTATATATAGTAGGTGGTATCAAAGTTTACCAATTGCAAAGAACCAGTTGTTAAGATTCTTCACCTTCTTATTCTTCTTCACTGGTCCTTTTTATAGTATTTAAGATTCTGCTATTAATTTTAGTTGCTAGAAATATCCAGAAAAGTTTATTGTTTTCAGCAATGTGCATAGCTGCATTTATTTGGCAAGCTCACTCTCTCTACCCTTTGCTTCTCTTGCAAAACAGAAATGAATATCACAGCAGGTAATGTGTTTCTTTTTCTTTTCTCAATGTATGATCTAATGTCCTTGCAAAAGGATCTCAAAATCTACCTTTTTTTTAGTACTTGTGCAAAAGAAGATAATCTATTCTAGATCTATTGTATAGAAGAATATGCACTTATTGCTATATTGTGCCTCCGAGCACCAAAATCTAGCAGTAAAAATTTAAATTATAAATAAAATTTGGTACGTTGAAACTTATATAGTGTTTTGGGTTCTGGGTTTTGCAGGCCTACAGAGGCAGTAGCATGGTGGGATGGGTGTGATATATTAGGAGGAAGAGATGCAGTAGCAGAAGGAACATGGTTGGCTTGTTCAAGAGCAGGCAGAGTGGCTTTTCTTACAAATGTTTTGGAGCTCCATACTCTTCCCGAAGCAAAGAGCCGTGGGGAACTTCCTGTTCTTTTCTTGGAGGTAGTTTTTTTCTGTTGTCGTTGGAGATGGAATGGCCTACTTGTTTTAACTATTCTGTTCTCTGAATCATTGCAGAGCCTGAAGAGTCCAAAGGAATTTGCAGAGACACTGGTGAAAGAAGCTCATCAGTACAATGGATTTAATCTGATATTAGCTGATATTCCATCAAAAACAATGGTGTATATCTCCAACAGGCCTAAAGGTGAACCAATTGTAGTTCAATAAGTTTCTCCTGGCGTTCACGTGCTTTCAAATGCTAAGATCGACTCTCCATTGTCCAAGGTTTGCCAAGATTATATCTATTCTAAAACTGCCATAAAGATTACTATTCCTTATTAATTCTACTACAGATTTTTTTTTGGTTCTGGCAGTTGACTTCCTAAATTGTTAACTGATCTTTTTATTCTCATTCAGGCACAGCGCCTGAAACTAAATTTTAAAGAACAGCTTGATAGATATGGAGAAGATGAAATACCTGTTGAAGAGACGATAAGACAGACAGAGTCAAGGCTGAGAAAAGCAAGTTGCCTGGAATTTGTTCTCTTGACTGGGAATATAATCTAAGCTCTATATTTGTTGAAGTAGACACCCCAATCGTAAACAAAATATAGTGATGTTTTCACTTAAATTTTATTCACTTGCGGAATTTTGCTGAGATATTTTGGGCGATTTACAGGGATGTTATGGCACAAGAAGCACTATTGGGTTGACGGTAAGAGCAAATGGAGAAGTAAGCTTTTATGAAACATATCTGGAATATGACATGCGGAAGGAGAAGACTATGAAGTATTGTATTTCAAAAGCTAAAGTATACTGAGACAGTTGGGCAATTATCAGAGGATAAATAAGAGATAAGACACGAGTCATCTGTTTATTGTATGTTCATGTTCAATTCAGGCTATCTGTCAATCAATTTGGCAGATTATATCAATAATACTCAATTTATGGAATATCAGTTCTTGTATATTTGTGTTTTACTTTTTTATACAGCATTCAAAGAAGTTTTGTAAAGAATTTAAGCCATTAACAATCCTCGATCTTCAAGGAAACTACTGGTGCCACTAATGCTAGTGGTAAAGAACAGGACAATCATTTTGATTTTGCTATGAAAATGGTAATGGCAAAAGAAAAAAAACACAGATTTGCTAAAAGTTTAATAAACAAGCTCATCACAGATACTAGTGGACTTAGCAGTAGTTGAAAAAGAGTAGACATGGACTATTGGTTTACACATCAACTCACTAAAGCTCAGGGAAGGAGATTGTCTGCCTGGACTGTTAGTGTATGTGCCCTAGGCCATTGATTTGGACCTTAATGTTATTCATTTTGTTATTAATAAAGAAGTTTTTATTATCATTGTTATGTTTGCATGTTATATATAATAATGATTATATCCCTGGTTTATTATTGTTATGGAGATAATAATAAATATAACTAGTGTAATATTGATTTGATAATCATAAGATGATTATAGGTATAAAGATACAAATCAATATTATGGATACATGTTAGAAAACAGTGTATTGGATAGACCCACATAGATATCACTTCATGGTTTAATGTCATAAGTGTATCTCATAATAGTTTTCATTTAATCCTTTGACTTGAGATTGTCATAGTTTCCAACATAAGGAATATTATGTTTTGACATGATCAAACGTTATCTGTAACTAGATAATTATAAAGGTTATGCTTGAACATGGTATAAATTATATAGAGGAAAATGAACAATCAAGATGAAATTTGTCCCTCTCTATGAGAGAGATATCTTCTGGGCCCCTCGATAAGTGTAACTGAGAAATGCATGGCCGTGCTCAAATAAGTTGATATAAGATCAATCTTATTTGTTTATCAGTTAACTTGGAGATCGAGTAATCATAAGTTTGGACAATATAAGTATGACATTTACTATGACTTATGTTCAAACTAGATATCGTGTGACAAAGGGATTAATGCATGTACTATTTCAGGTTTTCATTTATAATGATTCTCATGATTAATTGGGTAGTCGTAATGTCTTGCTAGAGGCCAATTATGATTTGTGCATTTCAATAAAGATTGAAATACACTACCAGTTAATATGAGCCTATCGGGTCACACACATAGAACGTAGGTTGTACTTAAATAATAATAATTATATTTTTATTATTGTTGTTAGTATTATTATTATTAGATATTAATAATAATATTGTTATAATAATTATTATTAGATAATAATTATTAAAAACGTGGGTCCATATAGGATATGGACAGTTAGGGTTTTGACAAGGAAAGTCTTTTAAACGGTTTTAAAAAGGGCTAGAGGGATGATGATCTGATCATTATTCGTTTTGAAAGAAAACAGAAGAAGAGAAAAACCTAAAAACCCTAGTTTCGTTTTTGAAAAGGTTCAGCCACTGCCGTTGGTGAGCTAGCACTCAGACCGGCGTACGTTCGTGTGGACTTCGCTAGAGGGTGTTTGTCTTCAGAAGGCAGCATCTGTTAATCAATTTGAAGCTACACAAAAGGTTAGTTTCGAATCTCTTTTATCGAACTGAATGGATCACATGGATCCTAGGAATAAATCGAAAGATAATTTTTGTTTTCCGCTGCGGCAAAAGGGTTGCAGATTTTTCGATTTACTAACAGTGGTATCAGAGCCCCTTGTTGATTCCATTTAATTCGAAATATGCCATGTTGATGTGTTGATGTGATCTATTATTTTTCGAATGGCATGATTGGATTCGTTTTATCATTTGATGATGATTCGAATCTGTTATATGAGATATAACCTAAATCGTTGTTGATATATGATGTCAAAGATGACCAATTGTATAAGATACAATTCTGTGAAGTCGAATTAGGGTTGGTATACAATCTGTTATGGTTTCGAATTAATTCAATTCGTTTATTCATATTGAATGTATACACAGATTTCGATTTTGATTAATATGATTATTGAGTAAATCGTTTTCTAAGGTTTCTTGTAATAGTTCTCTGTTAATATGATTAATAGATTGCTATTATATTCTGTTTAATATGATTGACAGAATAAGGGTTTTGACAGAAAATAATTAATTGGATTAATGATTCTGTTTAGCTTCGAGGGGCGCTGCCCCTTCGGAACCCCGCCCGCTGACCGACCAGCGGGACCGCCGTGTGCGCAGCGCCTTATAGTTCGTTCCGGTGATATTATGAATGTCAACTTATTTGGTTATTTTAAGATGTTTATATGAAATATGCTATGATTATTTGATGTCTTGGCATGGTGCATAGTATGGCTTTATGATCTATGTGATTGTTTATTCATATCTATAGATTATAAATACGGCCTGCGTGTCGTTTATTTTTGTAACTTTATTATTACTAGTTTAGTATTTAGTTTTTATTATTAATGTAATAATGAAGACTCAAGCCTGGAGAAGAAGATGAAAAGTTCCATGGAGATGAAGTTGCCTTTCAAGATATGAAGAAATGTACTATTGCAAATGTTGTAATAGATAGGTTTTCTTTTCACCTAGGGTTGCCTATATGATCTTCATTTGGTCTCATGAAGATCATATCTAGTCTGGCCATACTATGTCACGTTTATTTTTATCGAATATGTATGAGTTGTCATGTTTGATAGTTTATATATGTATATAGGATGTGATATATAAATGTTAATTTTAACATGTTTTCAAAATTAAATGGAATGAACCCTCACTATTAATTTAAGTTTTAATGCCATCCATATCCTAAACACTTATCAAGGCTAAGATCACCTAAATGTAGATTTTGCCAAAGCAAAGTACTTTAGGTTATCCTAGTAAGATATGATGAGTAATGGTGCTGCTCATGCGTTTAAAATTGGTTAGACTTAATTAGGCTATCAAAATGGTTTTGGGCCTAAGGCATTAGATGGGGTATAACATGCTATGACATATGATGTCATGATCCCATATCATCTAAGAGTTACATGTGATGTAATTGGTAAGGGGTTACCTACCATAATAACTTGATTTTAAGTGTCATGCCAAAGCTGACTTAATATTAAGTAAAAATTGGATCTTAGCCCACTAAAATGTCATTGTGATGATTGAGGGTTATATTTTAGTGGGATTTTAATTACTTATCACCTTTTATTAATTAAAATTTGCATATTTTGTAGATTGAAATGGCTACCAACAATAACTCCACTTTATCACTGCGATCCATCCTTGAGAAGGAAAAACTGAAAGAGAATGGGACTAATTTTGTTGATTGGTTTAGGAACCTGAGAATTGTTCTCAAACAAGAAAAGAAGTCCTATGTGCTTGATGAAGCTGTCCCTGAGCCACCTTCTACTAATGCTTCTAATGCTGATAAGAACAAGCATAAGAAGCATATGGATGATTCAAATGACATTGGATGTCTTATGCTTGCTACTATGTGTCTAGAACTTCAGAAGGATCTGGAACACTTGGAGGCTTATGAGATGAGTGTCCATCTCAAACAAGCTTTCCAACAGCAAGCTAGACAGGATAGATTCGACACTGCTGTTGCATTATTTGACTGCAAGATGTCAGAGGGCGAATCGGTTAGCGCTCATGTTTTGAAAATGAAGGGCTACATTGATCACCTTGCCCGACTTGGATATCCCTTGAGTTTAGAACTCTCCACGGATTTGATCCTTCATTCTTTGCCCAGCAGTTTTTCACATTTTGTTATGAACTATAATATGAACAACATGGAAAAGTCCATTCCTGAGCTACATGGTATGCTCAAAACTGCTGAAGGGAATATTAAAAAGCCCACTAAGGCTACCCATGTATTGAATGTCAATAAGGGTAAGCCTATGAAGAAGAAAGGCAAGGCAAAGGGTAAAGCAACAGTTGCTACAAAGCCTAAGGGACAGCCCAAGCCAAAAGAACCCAAGGCACCTGTTCCTAAGGAAGGAACTTGTCACCATTGTAAGGAGCCTGGGCATTGGAAAAGAAATTGCCCACTTTATTTGGCTGAATTGAAGAAATCGAAGGGTAGTGGGACTACATCTTCAGGTATATATGTTATAGAAATTAACTTATCTGCTTCTACTTCATGGGTATTGGATACTGCATGTGGTTCTCACATTTGTACAAATGTGCAGGGACTCAAAAGGAGTAGATCACTGAAAAGGGGCGAAGTTGACCTACGAGTTGGGAATAAAGCAAGAGTTGCTGCACTAGCTGTAGGATCTTATGAACTTCATATGCCTAATGGCTTTTTGTTAAATTTGAACAATTGCTATTATGTTCCTACTCTGAGTAGGAATCTTATTTCAGTTTCAGTTTTGGATGATGAAGGTTTTTCATTTTTAATTAAAAATAAGACCTGTTCTATTTTTTATAAAGATGATTTGCTTTATGGTATTGCAAGATCTTTTAATGGCCTTTATGTCCTTGATTTAGATGATTCTAGGGAGAATCATATTTATAACATAAACTCTAAGAGAATTAAGCCAAATGACCTAAACCCTACATTTTTATGGCATTGTCGTCTTAGCCATATAAATGAGAAACGCATTTCTAAACTCCATCAAGATGGATTATTAGATTCATTTGATTTTGAATCATTTGATAAATGTGAATCTTGTTTACTTGGCAAAATGACAAAGAATCCTTTCATCGGACAAGGTGAAAGGGCTAATGACTTGCTAGGACTAGTACATACAGATGTATGTGGCCCGTTAAGAATTAATGCCAGAGGAGGATATAATTACTTCATTACTTTTACTGATGATTTCAGTAGGTATGACTATGTCTACCTAATGAAACATAAGCATGAGGCTTTTGAAATGTTCAAAACTTTTCAAAATGAAGTACAAAATCAACTTGGTAAAACTATTAAGGCACTTCGATCTGATCGAGGTGGTGAATTTTTGAGCCAAGAGTTTGACGAACATCTAAGAAATTATGGAATTGTTTCACAATTAACTCCTCCAGGAACTCCACAGTGGAATGGTGTTTCTGAAAGAATAAATTGAACTTTATTAGATATGGTTCGATCTATGATGAGTCAAGCAGATCTTCCATTATCGTTTTGGGGTTATGCCTTGGAGACAGCTGCTTTTGTTTTAAACTGTGTACCATCTAAAGCGGTTGAAAAGACGCCATATGAGATATGGACTGGCAAAACACCTAGTTTGTCTTTTCTTAAGATTTGGGGTTGTGAAGCTTATGTGAAAAGACCAGTTTCAGATAAGTTAGCTCCAAAATCTGCTAAATGTATCTTTGTGGGATATCCTAAGGAAACTAAAGGATATTATTTCTATATTCCATCTGAGAACAAAGTGTTTGTTGCTCGAAATGGAACCTTTTTGGAAAAGGAATTCATTTCTAAAAGAACTAGTGGGAGTACAGTTCAATTAGATGAATTTATAGAACCACAAGAAGATATTGAACAGCCTGTAGAAACAGTTTCAGAACCACAAGCCATTGTGGAAACTGAAAATGTTACACAAGTTCTGCGCAGATCTGATAGACCACGTCATCAGCCTGAGAGATATGGATTTCTCATGACTGAAAGTCATGAAGTTTTGCTCATAGATCAAGATGAGCCAACTACCTATCTTGAAGCTGTGTCAGGTCCAGATTCAGAGAAATGGCTTGGAGCCATGAACTCTGAGATGCAGTCCATGTTTGACAACCAAGTTTGGGCCTTAATTGATCCTCCCGAAGGTATTAAGACTATTGGTTGCAAATGGGTTTTCAAGAAGAAAATTGACATGGATGGAAATGTACAAACCTATAAAGCAAGGTTGGTTGCTAAAGGTTTCAAACAAACTCATGGTATAGACTATGATGAAACCTTTTCTCCAGTTGCTATGATTAAATCTATTAGGATTCTCCTTGTCATTGCTGCATACTATGATTATGTGATATGGCAAATGGATGTCAAAACCGCTTTCCTTAATGGAAATTTACTCGAGGATGTGTACATGACACAACCTAAGGGTTTTGTAAATCCTGAGAATTCTGGGAAGGTTTGCAAGCTTCAAAGGTCCATTTATGGATTGAAGCAAGCATCTCGAAGCTGGAATCTTTGTTTTGATGAAACAGTTAAGAACTTTGGTTTCATTCAAAATGAAGATAAACCATGTGTTTACAAGATGGTTAGTGGGAGTGCTATCGTGTTCTTAGTCCTATATGTAGATGACATATTGATCATTGGAAATGATGTCCCCACTTTACAAAAGGTTAAAGATTGGTTAGGGAATTCTTTTTCAATGAAGGACTTGGGTGAGGCTGCATATATCCTTGGTATAAGGATCTATAGAGATAGATCTAGAAGGATAATTGGCTTAAGTCAAAGTACATACATTGACAAAGTGTTGAAGAGGTTCAGCATGCAAGATTCCAAGAAGGAATTTTTGCCTATGTCACATGGTATTCATCTTAGCAAGAATCAATGTCCTAAGACATCTGATGAGCGAGATAGAATGAATAAGATCCCTTATGCTTCTGCTATTGGATCTATTATGTATGCCATGCTATGTAATAGACCTGATGTCTCATATTCTTTGAGCACAACAAGTAGATATCAAGCTGATCCTGGTGAGGGTCACTGGACAGCTGTTAAGAACATTCTTAAGTATCTAAGAAGAACTAAGGATGCTTTCTTGGTTTATGGAGGTTTGGAAGATGAGCTAGTTGTAAATGGTTACACAGATGCTAGTTTCCAAACTGATATAGATGATTACAAATCGCAGTCAGGTTTTGTATTCACATTGAATGGTGGAGCCATTACTTGGAAAAGTTCCAAGCAGAACACAGTAGCAGATTCTACAACAGAAGCTGAGTATATAGCAGCATCAGATGCAGCTAAGGAAGCAGTTTGGCTGAAGAAATTTATCACTGAGCTTGGAGTGGTGCCTAGCATTGCTAATCCTATGGCTATCTATTGTGACAACAATGGTGCCATAGCGCAAGCAAAAGAGCCAAGGTCCCATCAGAAATCTAAGCATATACTCAGGCGATTTCACCTCATTCGAGACATCATTGATAGAGGTGATATCAAGATATGCAAAGTTGACACAAATGACAACATAGCAGATCCATTGACAAAGCCTCTCTCGCGGGTCAAACATGATCAACACACTAGGTCTATGGGCATGAGATATTTGTTAGACTAGGCCTAGTGCAAGTGGGAGACTGTTAGTGTATATGCCCTAGGCCATTGATTTGGACCTTAATGTTATTCATTTTGTTATTAATAAAGAAGTTTTTATTATCATTGTTATGTTTGCATGTTATATATAATAATGATTATATCCCTGGTTTATTATTGTTATGGAGATAATAATAAATATAACTAGTGTAATATTGATTTGATAATCATAAGATGATTATAGGTATGAAGATACAAATCAATATTATGGATACATGTTAGAGAACAGTGTATTGGATAGACCCACATAGATATCACTTCATGGTTTAATGTCATAAGTGTATCTCATAATAGTTTTCATTTAATCCTTTGACTTGAGATTGTCATAGTTTCCAACATAAGGAATATTATGTTTTGACATGATCAAATGTTATCTGTAACTAGATAATTATAAAGGTTATGCTTGAACATAGTATAAATTATGTAGAGGAAAATGAACAATCAAGATGGAATTTGTCCCTCTCTATGAGAGAGATATCTTCTGGGCCCCTCGATAAGTGTAACTGAGAAATGCATGGCCGTGCTCAAATAAGTTGATATAAGATCAATCTTATTTGTTTATCAGTTAACTTGGAGATCGAGTAATCATAAGTTTGGACAATATAAGTATGACATTTACTATGACTTATGTTCAAACTAGATATCGTGTGACAAAGGGATTAATGCATGTACTATTTCAGGTTTTCATTTATAATGATTCTCATGATTAATTGGATAGTCGTAATGTCTTGCTAGAGGCCAATTATGATTTGTGCATTTCAATAGAGATTGAAATACACTACCAGTTAATATGAGCCTATCGGGTCACACACATAGAACGTAGGCTGTACTTAAATAATAATAATTATATTTTTATTATTGTTGTTAGTATTATTATTATTATTAGATAATAATAATAATATTGTTATAATAATTATTATTAGATAATAATTATTAAAAACGTGGGTCCATATAGGATATGGACAGTTAGGGTTTTGACAAGGAAAGTCTTTTAAACGGTTTTAAAAAGGGCTAGAGGGATGATGATCTGATCATTATTCGTTTTGAAAGAAAACGGAAGAAGAGAAAAACCTAAAAACCCTAGTTTCGTTTTTGAAAAGGTTCAGCCACTGCCGTTGGTGAGCTAGCACTCAGACCGGCGTAGGTTCGTGTGGACTTCGCTAGAGGGTGTTCGTCTTCAGAAGGCAGCATCTGTTAATCGATTTGAAACTACACAAAAGGTTAGTTTCGAATCTCTTTTATCGAACTGAATGGATCACATGGATCCTGAGAATAAATCGAAAGATAATTTTTGTTTTCCGCTGTGGCAAAATGGTTGCAGATTTTTCGATTTACTAACATGGACTTCATATGAACAGGAAAAGATCCTGGAAAATTAAATCATTGCTACTCTCTTGTAACCCAATATCCATGCTCATAGCTGCAGAAACATGTATTTATTGAAAGAAGCAACACTTCTATAATTCGTGCATATGCATTATTGCTTTGAAAGATCCAAGATTGTTCAGAATCCTGTCCTCAGTTCTCTTTCAAGTTGCAGCAACTCTGATATCATTTTTTTGTCCAACTTGAGTCCTGCCATCTCTGCTTCCTTCCAGGTTTCTTTACACTTTGCCAGCCTCCCAGCAGCCATATAAACTGTAATCACATCCTTATATATGTCATAAGTTGGAGAGAAACCTGCTTCCTTGAGTTTTGAAAAATATCTTGCCGTTCTTGAGAGATCATTCAAGGCAACGAAAAGCTTTATAAGAACACAATAAGCAGGGAGATCGAAAAGATAATTTCATCTCTCCATTTCCCAAATCACCGCTAGTGCTTCCCTGTTTTTCTTCTCCGAATAACGGCTGTGAATCAGAGTAGTGTACATAACAACACTTAACTCACGCCCAGATTCTTTAAACCATTCGAACAGACTCTCCACTAACTCAAATTTTTGAAGCCTAATGCAAACTTTCATTACAGCAGTACAATCTTGATGGCTCAAATTCAAATCTTCTCTTTCACCAAGATCATCCAACAATGGTGCTATAAGCATGTACTTATCCGGGTTCTTTCCAAGCTCCAGTATCAACTTTGCATATATGCCAGGGTCTAACATTCTATTGTCGTGCTTGGCGGACAAGAGAAGTTTCGAAGCAAGCCGTAAGCTTCCACCTCTAATAAAGTCTCTGACCATGGCTTCAATCACACTTCGACTTGCCAAACCAGTGAACTTCTGAAATTCGAGTGACATTTTCAAGTCTTGATGCCTTGCCAAGACCTCAACAGTGGAAGCCAAAATCCGATCATCAGGGAAAAGAAGGTTGTTTCTTAGCCCAACAAAAGGTCTGCAAAGCTCTTGAATTGTTATAGATAAGGACCCTTTACGCAAGAAACGAGAACAATCATCTAAAACTACAGACACATCTTCATCTGGATTAAGGCATTTAATCTTCTTGGCTAAATTGATGAGAAAGCTTGGATTTTATACATTTGCTTGCACATAGATGCCCCGAGAAGAAGCTATCCATGGAGAAACACTTTTAATGTGTTTCTTTGGGGTAGGAAGTCCCAGTGGTCTTAGTTTACAAGGAAGTGGAAGTGGAAGAGGTCTTTCTCTATTCAACTTCCCAGGCTTCTGAGGGATCCTCCCTTGAAAAAGAGAAGATATTGCTTCAATTTCATCTGATTCCCAAGCAATATCACCACTTTGTTCCTGTTTTTCATCTTTTAGTTCTTCTTCTTCTTCTTCACTGTCATCATCTAGAATCGTATCCACTTGCAAAGGATCAGTGCCAGTGGTTGGCTTTTTCAGGAACAAATTAACTCCAAAGTCAGGGGGAAGCTTGGATCGTCGTGGAGAACGAAGGCCTTTGGGTAGCTGTTTTCTGTAGTGTGTTTTTCTCTTGGAATGAGCCAGCGTAGTTAAACTAATCCTACTTTTTCTTGAAAACTTACTTTCCCAGGACAAGATAGGATACAGGCTCATGGATGAACATTTGCAGTCCATTCAATATAAAAACAACAAGATTGAAACTTCTAGTTCTTAGGCATTGCAGTGATGAAGATTGAAACTTTTCTAGTTCTTAGGCATGGCAAGGACTACCAGACATTTTGTCGAACACTCGGTGTGCCATCTGTTTTGACCACTCATCTTTTTGCCTGTTTTAATATCCCATCTTTGCTGGCTTACTTGCCTATCTCTTTACAAATGTCTGGAATTGAGAGAATCATGCAAGGAATCAACCATAAAGAACATCTCTTCACTAATAGAAAGCTGATTTTTGTAGCTCATAAAAGAAAATCCAACTTTTAAACACCCATGCGAGCTGCGCTAACACCCATATTGATTTTACTTATCGTGCCGGTTCAGAGCCAAAAGTGGGCGAGCATGAACTATAATTTCTTTTCTATCATGTAAAAGTGCCAAGTTGGACAAGGGTGAACTCGCTATTATTTGGTCAATTTACCAAACTAACATAAAAGCCACAACTGATGTGTGGAAATCATTATATATAAACATTCCGACACTAAAAAAGGAAATTGGTGTTGAAAATATCAATCCCCATTATATATATACAATACAAGCCTGAGCTATGGTTATGGTTTTTTTTTTTTGTCATATCCACCAATAATACCGAAAACAAAAAATCTATTTAACAAAATTATTTGTACTGAAAACTCTTCAAGTAACATCACAAACATAAAGAGTCATATATTGACTGATCAAACCACAAGGCAAATATGGTCAAGAATTTTCAGGATTGTACATCATCTGCAGCAAAAATTCCTTGCGCTCCTCAGCTGGGCAACCAAAGAATGCCCTTACTCTCCCAGTATTTGCAATAAGGAAAGTGTAAGCCTTGTAGCGCAAATGCCTTTCAAATCCTATCTTCACCAATTCTGCAAAAACTTCCTGCTCTGAGTAAACGCGAGGGCGTCCTCTCTCTGCAATGGCATTTCCCTCCCTAATTGCCTCTGCAACATCTTTAATTGCATCCGTTATGCTTTTGAACTCTCTCTCAAATACATCAACTTTTAGAGCCTTCCGTTTTTTGCCTTTCAGAGATGTTGCAGACTGCGAATGTGCTTGAGAATCTGCCTGAGAATTTGCTTCAACAGGAGTTGCTAGTTGACTTGTACCATCATTCATCTCATTTAAATCCTCCAGATCAAGATTAAATGCAACTTCATTCCGCTTATCAATACCATAAAAAAAGCGGCCGCTTCCAGCAGTAGCCAGCTGGAGTTGACCTGCTTTCTGCTTCGTATTACCATCACAGTTAGATTTTGCCCTATCTTTAGCAAAAAGTAATACTAACTTGTCATAATGGGCAATCTGTGTAGTCATCCACTTTTTTGCCTCTGGCTTTGCCTAACATAAGAATGCAACAAATCTGAAACATCAGTTACAAATATGCATATGATAAAACTGTAGATTTATGACTGAAGGGAACAATAAGACACACCTTTACAAATGCTTTCCAAGCTTCAGGCTTTGCACTAAACATTTTTGTTTCTGGGCTCCATGCAAAACCACTCATGCCATTAAAAAGGTCAAAACACTCCTTAAAATTATTTTTGAGGCTTTTCAAACGATTCTTCAAGTGATCTTTCTGAAACGGCATACCAACCTTTTCACGTAATTCCTTCAGCATATTATCATATGCTGCTGTTGTGAAAACATTATCAATCCTGTTTCCCAGCCTTTGTTGATGAACAAGTGCATCAACAAAGGCATCATCCATGCGTTCAGTCCATTTAAACACATCCCTCTTAGCTGTATTAGTCTTCTTTGATTTAGTAACCATTTCCCTTACCTGCAGATTGACAGCAACAACAGCAATCAAGTCGCTAATTACATATTTACATACAGAAAAACAAGATCCTAACGGAGAGCTTCTAAAGGTTCTTTGACATTTAAGTTCACCATGTAGTTTAAGAAATCATTCAAAACATTTAAATATAAAACGTTGAATGTAAAAGACTCGTAATTGTGTTAAAACAACAACATAAAAATTAAGCAGGCATTGTAAGTGCTGGAACTCATTTTGGAACCATGCTCCTAGCTCCTCAACTGAAACTCATTTGAACTAGAGCAAGATCTTGCCAAATAGCAAGTGACACTGATGTTGCTGCAATATACTCCTTTTGCCATCCTTTCTAAGCTCCCAAAATCGAAAAATAGTAGACATAAACACAGATCAAAACAAGAGTAGCTCATTTACACAATGTGATTTCCCGGATCATCAGATAGTCCAACCAAGGGCGAATCTAATCTAGGAGGGGTCAGGGGGCTCTGGACCTCATCAATATATATATATATATATATATATATATATAAATTCATGTAAAACACTTGGCAGTTATTTTTTTTATTTTAAGAGTTGGATGGTTGTGTTTATAGACTGGCAAAGAAGGCTTAGAAATTTATATATATGAATATATATAAATAAATAAATGTGTGGTGTGTGTGTATATATTTTGGCAAAATATATATATATGAATTATATATATATGAATTTTATATATATATAAAATATATATATATACATATAAATCCATATATAAATATAAAATTTATATATATATATATATAAATGAATATGTGTATACATATATATAACTATATATATAATTTAAATAAATTATATATAAATTATATATATAATATATATATAAATAAATGTATGTATATACGTAATTATATATATAATTTAAATGAATTATATATATATGAATTTAAATGAAATTTATTTTAATTCATATAATTTTTGTCAAAATTTATATATATATAGATAATCAACTGTTTGATGTATTATGTGAATAAATATAATTTTTTAAAAATTAAAAATGATACAATAATATTAAATATAATACAAATTAAAAATATCTTTAAGTTTAAAAATGATATTAATAATACAACTATTATTTTTTAAGTATATTTAATATATTAAATGATATAATATTATTAATATCATTTTTAATTTTAAAGTCATATAACACAACTATTATTTTTTAAGTATATTTAATATAATAATATAAATTAATTATTAAATTATTATAATATTAAATATTTAATTTTATAGTAAACTCGTCTATATAATTTTTTTTTAAATTAATTAATTCCTTATTCCAGCCACTGAACCAACTATCTGAATCGGACTATGTCCAAAAACTATGAAGATGAATTAATGGATAAAAACTGAGAACAGAGTTGGAAGTTTTTTACTAACTCCACTTCTGGATAGCTAAAAAAACCCTTCCAAATTTCCAAGATTCTCTTACCCAGCCAAATGATAAACTAAATAAGAAAGAAAAAAAAATCAAGTGCAAAGCCATGAGCATCAGCACATAAACTGTCAACAAGTGAACTTACCTGAAGTTCAGAGATCAAGTGTAAAACATCATATGCACTGACTTTGCACAAACATAAAAAAGGAAATGCCTTTTTTATTTATAAACCCATACCCACTAAAATTCAGAGCTCAAAGTTTATAACTACATTATTCATGGGCATTTTACAACCAGCTCTAAAAAATTCAATCGTGTTGAATTTTCAACTCAAGTTGTGGTCTACAGTGAAACCCTAATTTAAAGCGATGGTTCGCAACGCCATAATCGAAATATAAAAATAATAAACTGATGTAAAAGAATTACCTGGTGAGCAGAGAATGAACGAATAAGAAACTGGCGCCGCCCAGTGAAGGAATTGCACTTTCAGCGGAGAAAGGAAAGGAAAGGGGAAGGGAAGGAAATAGCAATTTGTTCCATTAGACAGGCTGGGCTCATGTATTTGTGATATTCTGGGCGGGCCCATCTAATTTATTTTGGTAAATTAATTAACTAAAAAAAATTATAAGAGCACTTTCTACCCAAAAATAATGTATCACCTAACATTGACATGAAATCATATCTATTTATATTTATTATTGTGAAATAAATAAAAATACATTTTATCTATTGCCTTTTTTTTATTAAAATTAATTATTTTTGATGTCAATAAATTGGGAAAGAGTACAAATCAAATGAAAATTCTCAATAACTTATAGTAATAATAAGCATATGTAACTTATAGAATCAAGTATTAATAATTGGAAGAATTTGTGACTTGTTTTTCCCAAATTAATTAGAGATTCATTGTTTATTTAAAATTATTTATAGTAATTCATATTTCTATTTTTCTAGGTCAACTACGAAAAAATCACTTGGAATTTTTCTTAACACATATTTTTTATTTACGTTGTCTTAAAATTAATGATTTTTAACTTAGGAAAAAAAACCATCAATAACTCAATCTTTTAAACCTAAATCATAAAATTGTAAAAGTTTTATGTGCATTTTGATACTTATCATTTTAAACTAGGCTTTAATTTGATTATTCATATTCCATTACTCAAATGCATTTTAAAATTTAAAAATTTAGAATATTTAAATTCATGAAAAATTTTACATTTTTACGAATGATACTAAACAAATCAAAACATTAATTTTGATATAATAAAATTTTAATTTATATCTTTTATAATCAATGCTTTAAAGGATTAATACATTATTCTATCAATATATTATATATATAATAAAAAAAAGTTAAAAGTCCAATATATAATTTTCTAATATTTAATTATTGAAATCTATTTTTTGAGTATTAATATGAGAAAATAAACCGATTATAAAATTATTATTCATAATAATATATATTTACTGTTATATTATTTGTTGGTGCATATATAATTCTTAAAATTGATAATAATATTTTGCATTATAATTTTGATTTTACTGTTGAATGAATGTACACTATTCGGAGGTTGAAAATAAGAAAATGAAAAAAAAAATTCTCACAAAATTTTATAAAATTTTTATATTTTTTAGGAATAATTCAATTATTTTATAAAAATGAATAATAAAGCATCATATATATAATAAATTATATAAATTTGTTAAAATTATAAACTAATTAAAAAACTCTTATAAATTTAAAGATTATTTTAAAATTTTTATAAATTTTGTATTTTTTTTAATTTTTTCAGACAATTTCATTAATATTAAAAAAAAGAGAGAGTAGAAATTGAGTTGGGAGAGCCCATTGAATAAGCTGACATGGGCTTGGTGACATTACAGATCCAACCAAATATATGCATTATTATCCAAAAATAAATAAATAAATAAATAAAATCACAACACAAAACGCTCTAATAAACAGGCTCATTTGTGAGAGCGAAGAAGCACATAGAAAGCACAAAAAAATAAAAATCAATCAACGCTTTATATTAAGCTTAACACTCACGCTCACCCACCCAATAACTAAACCTCACACGGATCGCTGACGTGTCATGAAATTTTCAAATCCCGCCTAAACCCCAAAATTTCATTTCGTGCGCAATTGAATTTCAATTTACACCCTCAAAAGCTTAATATCTCCATCCTTCACTGACCTTCTCAAAAGTCCTCTCATCACAATTCGCTACTCTCTCTTTCTCTCTATCTTTATTATTATTTTTTTTCTCTCTCTCTTCCTTTTTCAAACCCTAACCGGTAGGTTTCGTCGATTTTCTGGCTATTTTCACCTGTTTTGATCGATTTACATTTTTTTAGCTGATCTGGTGTTGAATTTGCAGGAAGAGCCATGAAAGGAGGTAAATCGAAGTCAGATGCTAAGAACGCTAAGTAAGTTTTTCGAATATAACTTGTTTTGTTTTTCGTTGACTTTGTTGTATTTTCAAGCATTTTGACACATAAAACCTAAAAAATCACTGTTTCGCAGATCTTAGATCTGAAAAATTTGGCAACCAAACTATTACTATTATCATGTAGATGTATCTGCGAATATAGATATGTCTCTGTCTCTTTTAGTGACGTGGTTCTTTGTCCGGCGATAGGCTTTCTGTGAACAAGAAACCCGCTAAAGCAGGTAAGAAGGCGGGTAAGGCTGCGAAGGACCCTAACAAACCAAAGAGACCGGCCAGTGCCTTCTTCGTTTTCATGTAAATTTATTACTATCCGTCTATTTTCCTTATTTCTCTAGTAATTTATTAAAAATGAAAAAAAAATTAAGAAATATTTATGGTCAAAATCAATTTAGACCTTTTGAAATTCAATTCAAGATTAGAATATCTATATAGAATTGATTTTTCCGGCAAAAATACATTTATAATTAGAGTTCTTTGAATTCGTATATGATTATATGCTAATTGTATCTGTTCGCAACATTTGATATCTGCAGGGAAGAGTTCAGGGAGCAGTACAAGAAGGAACACCCTAAAAACAAATCTGTTGCTGCTGTAAGTTTGAATTAATGTTTATAATTTAAATAGAGTTGCAGCTTAAGTTGTTCATTTTGATTAATTGCTTCGTTATTATTATTATTTTTTTCATTTTAGGTTGGCAAAGCTGGCGGAGATAAATGGAAGTCATTGTCTGAAGCTGTAAGTATTTTGTTTGATTGTGGTTTGTATTGTTTCATATTGAGTGTTTTGTATCATGTTTAGATGGTTAAGTAAATGGATCGATGCAGGAGAAAGCACCTTATGTGTCTAAAGCTGAAAAGCGGAAGGCCGAATATGAGAAGAAATTGAAAGCCTACAATAAGGGACAGGTATTTGTGCTGACTGGGTGTTTCTGTTTTATTTTACATCCACATGAATTTTGGTTAATTATTAACCCATTTTTTAAAATACCAGGCTGAAGGACCCAAAGAAGAAGAGGAGTCTGAGAAGTCAATGTCTGAGGTGAATGATGAGGACGATGAGGAAGAAGAGGGCAGTGGAGAGGTCAGTTGGGTGTGGTTAATTTGGTTATTAATGAACTCTGTGATTATACATATGATTCATTTTTGCTCACTTTACTTTTTGTTTAATTCACGCAGGAGGATGACGACGATTAGGAATTGGGCCAAGGAGGATAGCATAGTTATGTAGTCTGTGACAATGTTTGGACAACTCATGTTAATGGGATATTTGCTTGTTATTTTTTTTTTGTTGCCTTTTGTCTTCTAAGAGAAGGATACCTCCCTCTTATTTTGTCCTTCTCCTTTCATGGAAAAACTAAATTGATAGTTGTAGAAGGGAGATTGTTTATGCGTACTTTTCACTCAAATTAATGAATTAGCCATGTGGTTATCTTTTGTAGAGAATGTTGTTGCACTGATGAGCTATATGATGGTTCATCAGAAGAGCGTTTGATATCAGAAGAGCGTTCATTTCTATTTGTTTTGCATTTTAGCAGTTCGCCTTCTACTATGTTATGCACACGATTAAAAATTTATGAGATGTAAAATGAAGATTGGATTACATTTCCTTTGTGATTTATTAGTTTGAATTTTCTTTTCTTGTGTTATTCTATAGGTCATGTTTTTTCTTTTTAAAATGTTGGCTTTTACACATGGTGTTCAATTCTGCTTTGTTTGCTTTAGTTGTGATCCTGATTAGTTAAAAAGGTAGATGTGAGATTGATATTATTGCTTGATTTTATTGAAATTATATGACAATCTGTTTCTTTTTACCAATCCTTAATTAGTTCTAAGACGGTCGGGATTAATGTTAACAAAATGGGCAATTGTGTTAATTCTATTGAGTTTATGGTTCTGGCGGTATGGAAATTTTCAATTTGATTTTTGAGCGATATGGAGTTTCTGAGTTTCGACAGCGTTAATTGATTGGTGAGTTGTGGTCCATACTCGATTGTGGTTGAATGTGTTCGCCTTTTTTTTCTCAACTCGTGAATTGATCGCTTGCTGCATAAATCAGCCTGTTGTGGGATTCACACGAGCGTGCGAGCAAATGCTTGACTTGGCGTTAAATGAATCAATTGATTTGTTTTGGTTAAGGTTGACCACCAATTTTTCGGCAGTGTTTCAGTTGTGTTTCGTTATTTCCAAAATGAACCTAAAATGTAAATTTGTCGCTTAAACTCTGTAATTTTATTAAAGCAATGTGTGCAAGAATGCTAACAGATATGATTTAGTTGTCAATGGTAATGTGGAGGTATCTTAGTTTGGAGAACTGGGTAATCTGTATATCCGATAATAGGATCAGATGTGTAAAAAGTGCTTCTATCATACTTGTTAAGGGGCGAAATAACTTGAAATCTTGTTGGTAAATCAGGATTAGCCAGAAACAATCTTCCAAATGCAACTAGATCAGCTCCTCCACTTTCAATCACTTGGTTACCTTTCTCTTTTGTGTATCCTCCAGCAACAATGAAAGTCCCCTTGAAAGCTTTCCTCATCGGCAAGAGAGAGTGTTCAGTGTGTTGAGACTCAAATTGAGTTACCATTCTTGGCTCTATCATGTGACACTGTAAAATTCCATATTTGTTAAGTGACTTAACCATGTAAAGCCCAAGAGCTTGTGGGTTTGAATCTCCACAGTCGTTGTAATCAGCAAATGGTGATAATCTAATCCCAACTCTATCTGCTCCAATCTCATCTGCCACTGCTTTAACTACTTGTAATGGGAATTTGCATCGGTTTTCTAAGCTTCCTCCATATTCATCTGTTCTATCATTCACTTTGTCTTTCATGAATTGATCAATTAGATAACCATTGCCTCCATGAATCTCCACTCCATCAAAACCTGATGAATTTCACTTAAATCAAACAAGAAAAACACACGAAATTCTACAATATAATTGTTGAAAATATTTGATGAATCGGGTTACCCATTATGGGTGGATAAGAATCTGTTGGTAGGGTAGCAACGATTTGGGAGAACAACGAGAGAACATAGTGGAAAAATCGGATTTTTCATATTACGAAAGGAGAGAACATCTAAAACTTGTAGCATTTAAAAATTTAACATTTTAGAGTAAATAGAGTGCGTAAATATTGTGCATTTTCAATTTGGAGATTTCCATCTGATTTAATGAAAAATTCAATCAAAATCATTATGAAATCATCACAATCCGAATTTTAATTAATTTAGCATAGTTTAACAATAATCAAAATTGATATTGTAATTTATTAAGCACCACCTGCTTCTATAGCATTTCTGGCAGCAATTCTGAAGTCCTCCACAATCTGAGGTATCTCCTCGGTTGTGAGCCGTCGAGGAGGAGGAAAATTGGCAGGAGTGGTACCATCAATGTGAAATTTAGATGCTATTCGCTTGTCAGTACTGGAGACTGGAGGTTGCCCATTAGGCTGTAAACCTGTAAAAAAAATATGCATAGAAACATTCAATCTGTAATAGTGTAATTGAACTCTGGTGCTAATAAGAATTAATCAAACACATGCAACTATTAAGCTTTTAAACACAATCCTATTATATAATATAACTGTAATTTCAACTAAGAATTCTAATTGAAATAATAAACTAGTTTAATCATGACACATATCCATCTGATACATAATTTTTTTATATTTTTACAAAACAATAGCATGAATTCATTATTCAACTGATTTGTTATTTTAATTATAACTCTCTTAGTGACAATTATATTATATAATTTCTCGAATCAAAGAAAAATCTATACTTACTATTATAGGAAGCTCTCCCAGCATGCCAAAGTTGACAGAAAAATATGCCTCCTTTCTCATGAACAGCATCCACAATCGGTTTCCAAGCTTCTACTTGTTCTCTCCTCCAAATTCCAGGGCAACTCGGGGCACTTCCATTTTGTAAAATATATAAATAAATAAATTTGAAAATAGGTGAATAATCACAGTTACAGCATAAAAACTCAACTCAACTCAACCAAACCTTAATCAGAGTCGGATATATGATTGTCTTTTTACATTTTAGACGACTATAGATTATATTTTCGAACAGATGTAAGATTATACGATTATTTTGAACTATTATTTTCTGACAGATAAATAGATAGATAGATAGTCTCTTAAGATCTTACCCTAAGGCAGTTTCAGAAATTGGAGAAGCTTCAGCAATCAAGAAACCACCTTGTGTTGTTCTTTGCGAGTAATACAAAATGGCATGTGGTTGAGCTGTGAAATTGTATGATCTCATTCTTGTAAGAGGTGCCAAGACTATCCTGCAAAATGTAATAATTCAAATCAACCTCAAATAATAAAATCAATAAAATCATTTCATTCTGAAAATTAAAAGAATAATAATAAAAAAAAATCATAAACAGGATGATACAAACCTATGAGAAAGATCAAATTTTCCCATTTTGTAGGTAGTCAAGAGAGGCATTGGAGATTCTTGAATTTCTTGGATCTTGCAGCTATTTTCTTCCTCCATGATATTTTCTTTGGACGATGATGAATATTAATAATACAATGAAATTTATGAAAAAATATTTTGGTTATAATTGCATAAAATGAAGCCAAATTGATAATAAACACTCGAAATTTTATTAATTAAAAAACATATTACAAATTTATAAGATAAAAATTCAGTTAGCTTATTGAAACTAACTAAAATTATTTCACTCCCTCACAATTTTTATTTTGTAAATTCACTCACCATTCATTTCAACACTCTTATCCTTTCAATCTTTGCTTTTCTCTAACCACCACCACACAAATGGCCTAAAGTCATATATATAGACAAATAAAGCCAGTAATTGTGGACTTTGAACAATGCTGCCAATTCAAAGTAGGTTGCTTTTTATTTTTTATTTTTTTGGATCAAAGTTTATTTTTCTGACATTTTTTCATAGAATATTATAAATATTCAAGGATACCCTTTATATTGATTTTTTATGGTTTTTTAATTATTTAGTATATACAATTTAAATATTTCATATTAATATGAGTTGGCATCAAGGAAGCACATTTAAGAAAAATAAAAAGCTTCCTCTTAAATTTTTTAAAGATGCTTCATTTTTATGTTCAAATTTAAAATCCTTAATTAAAAAAAATCAATTAAGAGATAAAATACTAACTTTCAAATTTTAAAGATGTTATATAATTAGAGTAATATCAGGTTTTAAAAAAAATAGATCTATTATTTATGATAATTTATGTTGTGTTTAGTGGAAGAAAAGATGGACTCTTTTAATGTCTTCCTCTTGTTTAGTCTTCCTTTATCATTTTTATTTTTTCTGGATCATATTTTTCCTTGTTTTTTAGTCCAACACGAAAGAGAAGAAGAAAATTAAGTAATGGGCCGCTTAAAGAGCTAACATCTTCATTTATTAGAGCCATAAATGTCTCTTGAAATTTTCAAATTGATTTATGACAGTGAGGGCCAATTCATTTCAATCTTTTTTCGATTTTTATATTTTAGAATATAATTAAATTTTCTTTGTTTCTTTCTTTTCTTTTTAATTTGTTATCACACACCAAAAAATTTTAAATATAATCATTCTTTCCCATTGTTTGGCAACGGAAATTAGTTTGAGTAATGTTATGAAGGAAAAAAGAGAGGAAATATAAAGACCAAATCATACAAAGGGGGCCAATGTGGGTTCTATTATATCTTCCTTTTTTTAGGGAAGCTGAAAATTATGGTGAGAATGTCAACTCAAAGTTGAAGAAGCTTTGGCTTGTGTTGCAACATGTTTATCTCTTCTTTGTTGGTGTTGTTAGGTGCACCAAATTCCTTATGTTCATGCCAAGAGTCAAGTGCCCCATTACAAGATCATTCACTTTGTATATATTTAGTATATTTTACATATATTTTTAATATATCACTTAATATATGTTTAATATATTTTAGATTTATTGTATTTGGCATATTTTAGACATATTGGTTTCATATCCTATATTTTCTATAATTTATGTATATTTTTTGCATACCGCTTGGTATATCACTTGATATATTTTAGGTATATTTTAAACATATCGATTTTCTCTGTTTTATTATATTTGATATATTTTAGGGCATAAGTTTTTTATTTTTCAAATTTTTCTATAATTTAAGTATATCACTTAGTATATATTGATATATTTTTAGGTATACTACTTAGAATATTTTAAGTATATCAGTTTTTTGTTTTGTGTATTTGACATATTTTAGGAATACGAGTTTCGTATTTTCTTATTTTTGTTATACTTTAGGTAAAATTTTAGTATTTTACTTAGTACATATTTGGTATATTTAATGTATATTAATTGGTATATTTTAGGTATATTTAAAGTATTTCACATAGTATATATTTGGAATATTTTTTATATATCACTTGGTATATTTTAGGTATATCAATTTTTTATTTTGTTGCATTTGACATATTTTAAGGATATAAGTTTACTATTTTTATATTTTTGCTTATAATGTAGTTTTTCTGAATTGAAAAGGAAAATAATTAACATTTACACAAGCTATGTTGCGTAGGAAAAAAGAGAGGAAATGGTAAAGACCAAATCATACAGAGGGGGTCAATGTGGGTTCTATAAGATCTTCCTTTTTAGGGTTTAGGGCCACATGAAGTTGAGAATTATAGTGAGAATGTAAAGTCAAAGTTGAAGAAGCTTTATTCTTGTGTTGCAAGCAAAGAAAAGCTTTATTTTTGTTGTTGCTAGGTGCACCAAATTCCTTATGTTCATGCCAAGAATCTAAGGGAAAATTAGTCACTTTCTTTAACATCTTTTTTTTTTTTTTTAAAAATTTTGTTGATATGTTTTTAATATATTAAATATATATTTCTAAAAGTGTGATAGACAATGAACATACTAGATATATAAAGAAGCGGTGGAAGAGACAGAAAGGAAAGTCACCTGTTTGGCGACAGATGCATTCTTTTAGTTCGCGGCGGAGTTGGCAGAAGAGATGAAGGTGGTTTGGGTAGCATTTTGGACTAGCTCACCTATATCAGTTTCTGCTCATTTTTACACTGAGTTCATCGGGCAGAGTTTTGGAGTCGGAGGTAATATTGTTCTTACCACCAGTTATCTATTTTTGAAAATGTTATCTATAATCTCATTCATAGACACTTGTGTATCTTTATTATTATCTTGGTATTAGGAGGAGAAGGTATATATAGTTCGTAAGGTAAGACTTTTTAGGTCCAATTGTAAGGCAATTGTGACAAAATTAATCCATTAATGGAAATCCTTCATTAAAGACACCTAATTATTAACCACAAGTTTAAACAAGTCTTATTTCGGTGGTCAAGAATATTATTGCTCATACATAGATCTCGAATTCAAATTCTAAATGCTTCATTCCTTAACATGTAATTAATAAAAAAAAATACCTAATTGTTCTTGATATTTTGTTTATTATGCAAAGTGTTTTTTTGCGGTTGAGTAAAATTTATGTCCTTATTGATAAATATTTAATTAATTACTTGTGAAATTAATACAAGCGAAGCAAGGAAAGATGAGACCCTCAATTTAATTCCAGGACTGTTTAAAATTCAAATTGAAGATTTACCCGAAGGAGTAGCGTTTGAAAATTTAGAATCAACCTTCTCCAAAATGTTACATAAAATGGGAATAGTATTACACAAGGCAGCTGTTGTGTTCTTAAACTCATTTGAAGAACTAAAACCTATTGTAACTAACGATTTAAACGCAAAATTCAAGCAATTCCTTAATATTGGGCCCTTCAATTTAGTTTCACCACCACACACCTGAACCAGACACGTATGACTGCATAACTTGGCTTGACAAGCAGTGGCCTATGTTAGCTTTGGTTCCGTGGCAACTCCGCCACCAAATGAACTAACGGCACTAGCTAAGGCAGTAGAAGCAAGTAAAGTACCATATGCAACGGAAAATGTCCCCACAAGCAAATATATATCAAAATTCAGGATCTGGTTAATCTAGTTTTCATACAATAGGCTAACATCATACTTTTTATGCTTAATGATAGAAGAGACATAGATTATGATCTCTAAGAAATGAACCTAGAGTGCCTTATATATTAAATGACAATATCTTATAATCATCGTGTTATTATCGTGAAGGATATTAAATATATATATATATATATATATATATTTTAAATAATTTTCTTTTTTAAACAGTTTTAAAAAGAGACCCGAGAATCAATACTACTTCCCTTTTTAACTTATGTACTTCCCTTTTTAACTTATGTTTTCTTCATTTAAGTTGTCTCATACATTCTTAGCCTTTAGGCCCCATTTTCTTTTACCTACACAATTTCTATTTTCTTCATCTCTTCGAGAAGAAATCTTTCACTCAAGTTTTTACCCTTTCTCAAACAACCCAATTAGGGTTTCAAACTTCTAACACTTGTATATTTTTCCTTTAATTTTTTTGTCTCCAAACACAATGTAAACATTTTAATAAAACTAAAGAAGTGGAAGTCTTAATAGGTAATAATAAAAGGACCAATCTTAATAGTGATTGGTGAAGACTTACTTTTTGGCCAACCTTTTCTAGTAGTAGAAGCCGCCGTTGATAAAGACACATTGATGAATATGTTTTTCTTTGCTTCCCCCAAGAAACAAGGAAGAATGTTGAATTATATAATTAATAAAAATTCAGATTTTAATTTTCAATTAGAATTGAAAGTGCAAAGAGTTAAATAACATTATCAAAACAAAATTAATAATAAATTTAGAAATTAGAAAGTAATGTTAACTCTCTAAATTAAAATATTATTAAGCAAAAATTAAAATATCTATCTCATGGACAAATTAAATTGTTTAATTTAATCCAATCATTTATTATATTCTATTATTAATCAATTAATTATCTTAATTAAGTTATAGATGTATATATTTTAGAACACTTTGGAATTAGAAAGTGTTTTTAAAAATTTATAATTATTTTCAAGAAAATTAGAATTTATAATTCAAAATGAATGATAAATAAATTTACATTTTAATAAAAAAAAATGAAACAAATGACTTTTGAACGTATTCTATATTATAAATTTCATCAATACTTGACATTTAAATCAATAAAAAAAATAGTGTGTTTTGCGAATAACCTTTATACATATATATAATACATATTAATTATATAAATTATTTAAGATTTAAAAGCAAATAATTACGTATATAATATCTATTGATTTCTTTAGTTTAATTAAAGGGAGTTGGAGGAAAGGGATTTTTTTTTTGCATTTTTAGTAATTATAAAAAATAAATAAATACAATATTTTGAAATAATTGAGCAATGAATATAACCTAACGGCAAGATCTTTTTACGATTGGTGAAGAAGAATAGAATAGGAAAGTTGAAATTATTTAATTTATTTAAGAACTAATAATAATAATTTCCAATTTTATAGGCGAAATTATCTCAATTTCAAATTTAAATAATATATTTTGTAATAATAATTAATAATTAAATAAAAGACAGAGGCAAATATGCTAAGAGAGATTTTGGGGAGATTTTTGAGTAGATAAAAACAGATTAATCCAGTCATCATCGGACGACCGCGGGAAAGCGGCGCAATTAAAGCTAAAATGCGCCACTCCATTAACTATTTGGCCATTTTTATAAAATTATTAGAAAAAATCTATAAAATTACAAATTTATAAAAAGTTATATAATATAATTGTAATTTCATTTTTTTTTCTTTTGAGCAATCAATTGTAATTTCAATTAAACAACATATGAATATGAGAAATCAATTAAATAATAATATATTTTTTTAAATTAAAAAAATTAAATGATTCATTATGAGAAATTATATAACATATTTTTAGAAAAATATAATAATATATTATGTATGTAATTACTCTGACATTTTAATTATTATATTTAGTTAAAAGTACTATTGTATTATATAATTTATCAAAAATTACTAAAAATTTTATTCATTAAATTTAGACTAAATAATTATAAAATTTTTAAAATTTTACATATTACACTAGTCAGTACTTATATTTTTAGTATTTAATTTTTACATTCTTCTGTTTTTAAAAATTAAACAGTTTAGTAATTCTGTTAATATTTTCAACCTAAAAAAACTAGTCAACTACTTTAATATTATAAAATAATTTTTTTACTCTTTCTTTATATATATATATATATATTGTTATTTATTAAGTCATACATATTTTTAATTTTATTTATATATTTTACACATAATTTATTTTAATTTTATAAATACTATTAAAAAATAATTTTAAACAATACGAATAATATCTTTTATTATTTTGCGACTAATTCATATACATTATTTATTTTAATTTTATAGATATTATTAAAAAATAATTTTAAATAATATAAATAATATTTTTTATTATTTTACAGACGCTCTATTTATAAAATAAAATTAAATATAAAATAAATTTAATAAATAATAAATATAAATATATATAAAAAAAGTGTAAAAAATTATTTTATATTACCAAAGTAATTGACTAATAATTTTAGGTTGAAAATATTAATAAAAGAACTAAACAGTTTAATTTTTAAAAATATAAAAATTAAATGTTAAAAATATAAAAATTAATTAGTATAATATATAAAATTTTAAGATTTTATAATTATTTAGTCTTTAATTTTTGGTTAAATTATTATAATTATTAAATAATTTTATAAAATGAATAAAAAAACTCGGACACAAAAGTAAAAAATTGAATTAAAATGCGCCAGGACTTGCCATTTTTTTTAATTTATCCTCAAATATATTTATATATAAATATAATAGTCTAGTGTATTTGATTCTACTGTTAGTAAAAGAAGAAGAAGAAGAATTGGGAAATTAATGGAGGAAAATGGAACCTTTGGGATGAAAGTGATGACTGATGAGCAAATGGAGATGCTAAGAAAACAAATCTCTGTTTACGCTACTATTTCTGAAAATCTTGTTCAGTTGCATAAGGCCATCTCTTCTCACCACGATTTTACTGGTAAATTATTTCTTTTCTTTTCTTGTTTTCTGGGTTTCTAATTAGCAGTTCTTTTTTAGTATATGAGAATCTTGTCATTTCAATTAGTCAAATTGGAAAGTTTATGATCTGTAAAACGTTCAGGGATGATGATGATGATGCAGCCTGCAACAAACCCATATTATGATTACCCAAAAATCCCTTGTAGACAGAGATGGGCTCCAAAACCAGAACAGCTTCAAATGCTGGAAAGTATTTTTGGGGAATGTAATGCCACTCCTGATAGGCAGAAGATTAGAGAAATTACTGCTCAACTTGCACAACATGGCCCTGTTTCTGAAACTAATGTTTATAATTGGTTTCAGAACAGGAAAGCTCGTTCTAAAAGGAAACTGCAGCAATCACCTCTGCCACCAATACCACAACCACCACCACTAGCAAACAATGGAAAAGAAAAATATCCTGTTATAAACAAGGAAACTAATCATGATGATGAACCCCAGTTTGATGAAAATTTGGAATATATGATTAATCCAATGTACTTCCACAGTCCCCAAAT
The DNA here is from genome assembly GCA_947685225.1 of Garcia nutans. Lineage (NCBI taxonomy): Eukaryota > Viridiplantae > Streptophyta > Magnoliopsida > Malpighiales > Euphorbiaceae > Garcia > Garcia nutans. Next base: position 60,116,321 of record CANTUV010000039.1, read on the forward strand.
TGAAGGTACTGAATTGCTTGCTCTTTTTTTTTTCTTCCGCTTTATGAGATTTCTCCGAATATATAGTTCTTAATAGTCTAAAGCGGAAAAGAGAATTTTATATAACTAGCCCCAGTAAGGCTTAGTTGAGTTTAGTTGAATTAGGTTGAATCTGTCTTTGAAAATATACCCCTTAATCGTGTAGGTTAGAAAAAAGAATTTATATAACGACTTCATTGAGATTTTAGTTGAATTGAGTTGAGTTGCTTTGCGATATCTCTGAAGTAGCAATTAATCTGCTTAGTTTCTTGTGTATGTAGGAATTGATCAGCTGATGGGGAAACCAGAAGTTGCAGTGAGCTATAATACTCACTGGCGGCGGGACTTGTTGGGATAATGGTGGTGGTGGTGCTTGAGTTAGATCATCAAACTATATAATATATTTACCCATTTAAGAAGTTTGAAACAGAGATAGATATTTAGATTAGGTATTGGATTGTTTTTTTGTTTTTGGGTTTTGGTTAGAAGCAGAGACACTTGAATCTTTCGATTGCGCTATCAATTTATCATATTTGATATATATTTTAATTCCAATTACACTTAGTTTCTTAGAACTTAGAATTAGTTTTATTTAGTTAATTAAGAGTATATGTATATTTATTTTAGTATCAGCTTTTCAGAACCAGAAATTAGGTGATATGGTGATCCAATTAAAAGCAATTATTTTAACTAAGGGTCTGTTTCGTTAAGTGAATACTGATAAAAAATAAAATCAATCCAAACAATTAAATGTAAAATTTTTATTCTCATTGTTCAAAATCACAACTGCATAAATAGATATGGCAAGTTCTGCTACTAAGTCTTCGTTCACCAGAAATATAACATCTAAAAGCTCATAACAAGCAACCAATTTTTGCAGGACAAACATGATCTCAACTGTATCCACAATGCCAAAATTGCTTTATACTGTCAATCAATTATAGTAGAGGCTAACTTGTCTTTTCTTATATGCACTTAAGAGAGAATGCAGACCTGATTCCAGATTTTACAATAATAAATTACCATTCCAAGTGAAAAAAAAGCAGGCTAGTATGGTTCTAAGCTGGTCATTTGCAATGTACAAAAAGGTATTTTCCTGAATCAGTGTCAACTTTGTCCATTTGAGACCTGGCTTCGCTTTGGTAACTGCAGGACAAGACATAAATGTAAGATATTTTCACTTGGGCAAAATACCCTTGTGATAAAAAAATTATATAATATAACCGTGATTTAAATTAGTCTGCGATTACAACTAAAATGCCTATTTGGAATTGCAGTTGTATCATAATTTCTCATTGCAATCAACAAGTTTAATGCATTATGCACGTGTAATTTCTGACCTTTGACCTTGTCGCCCCCCAGCCACCAGAATTCAGCTGGGGAGAATATGAGAATCTATCAATGGAGTTCAGAGCAGCAATTTTGTCCATGCTCGGTCTGCGATCTGGCAAAACCTACAATTGCAGAGGAAAGTAATTGAACTGTTAATAGTGATACGGAAATGGAAGTCAAAGGACCAAAACTTCTAATGTGACTTGGAGCCTTTGAACTGTTAATAGGTCAAATTTATTTCCGCCTCACCTTTGAGAACCAGAAAAGTGTTCCAAGGCTTTTGTCACCTTTCTCCTTTGGTATGTTCCTAGCCTCCTAGGCTATTCTTGAACATTTGCAATATTGAATATTTAATAAAATGAACCAAAGATCCATTTGAATAGGTGTGCATTTGAGATAAAGATAGATTTGGATGTTGATTAGCTTCGTTTTCTAAAATTGTTGTCTGTCTTTCAGCGTCTCAAATTCTCCAAAGCACATAAAGGAGAATAAATGCACATGGTGAATCATGCATGCCTCAGAAAAACTTTAGACTTTTAATTTCTCCATTATACTTGTATGTGCATTTTATCTGAAATAATTTTTTGAATGTCATTGTGCATGTGAATTAAATGGATTTGATAATCTATAAATCAAAAGAAAGTCATTAGTAACATTTTAGCTGTCTAAAGACTATGATGGGAGTTTTCTCACAATCTCATGTTCCCCACACCATTAGCATAAGAAGAATTGTTAGAACTATAAAAGAACTTGCAGACCATATATTATAAAGTTACCTTTTGTCCCTTATCCAACGATGCTTTAGGAGTCTGAATTTCTATTTGCCCCTTCTCCAACGATGCTTTAGGAGTCTGAATTTCCAGACGACCAAAATAAAATAATATCTGCATAATAAGCAGTACAGCAGTAAAAAAAATAGCAAACACAAATACAAACTGAGCAGAACCAGTCAGAAAGTAAAGACAAACTTCTCTTAGTTTGAAGTGTTAAAAACACATTATCCCATTAAACGAACCTTGTTAAGTAATCGAACATTGGATGCATCAGTTGCCATTATTTGCACTCCAAGACAGTTAGAGGTACTGCAGAAGGGGCAAAAGATAAAACTGAAAACACACCCATCTTCTTCACACCAGACTCCTCGCCCTGGCTTTTCTTCAAGAACACTATTGTAGAGACGCTGATCGACTGATGTGATATCGGTCATGAGAACCGGTATGCATGTTGAGGTATTATCAGTGCAATGCTCCAATCTTTCTTTCACAAGGGACATCAAGTGAACTTTTGATGATGAAGTCAATGAGCACCTAACATACAACTGATTTTCAGGAAGACCTAAGGGGCTTTTGCAGAGTAAACAAGAAATTTGTAATCTCTGGTCCATGACAAGATCAGAAGAGAAATATTGTGGAGCACAATTATCTTCAGTGAGCAACTGAGGTGCTTTATACTTGATGGATTGGGGTTCTGCAGAGTTAGTTGCAAAATCAAATTCAATTCTGCGACTTGTGTCCTTAATGTTAATTGTGTTATCTATGAAACTAACACAGCCAGGAGTTTGGACATTGGGAGAATCAGATTGCTCATCATCAAGATCAATTAGTGGCAAGCCCACAATTTTCCTTTTTCTCTATGTATGAGAAGTAACACTCAAATTAAAAGTTGACTCTGCTTCTGGTATCAAGCTGCCGGTGTTTTCAGTGAAATCCTTTTTCGGAGTCACTAACTTTGAACGCTGGGTCTTGCTAATAGTTTTGTTTGCGTTTGTTAGATACACTGAATGGGATGACACCTGTTCTCTAAACTCAGCAGAGGCCTGAATCATGGTTATACTAGAATCCCTATCCTTAGAGAAGGAACCTGTTGTAGCTGCAGGTTCATTGCAGGCCATACCTGGGGTTTCCTTGACAAGGGTTACTTCTTGATCTTCCTGGAAGGATGTCTCGGAGCACCTAAAAAAGTTGTACCTTTCCTTTTTTAATCTTGCAAGTTTCATCCGAAGAAAATAGACTTCTACTATAACCGATCATTTACTCTATATGAATGAATGAATGTGTAATTTATATATATATATATATATATATATATATATATATATATATGATTGATGTATTTAGATGATAAAAGCATTAAATCTGCTTGAATTAGTAGCCACAACGGATTGTAAACAAAGGAATGTGTAATTCAGTATTGCATTGAATTTTTATTTCTTTTCAATCTATAACCAAATATGCTATTATTCTTCGTTTTACAGCTGAATAAAAAATAATTAGTCACTTTTATTGTGTCTGTTAGTTGTAGCTTCTAACAAGAAAAATCCTAGCTGAAGTTTCTTGATATTTGTATTTTAGCTATGCATTCTATTCACCATTATATAGTCAAGACATTCACGATCAATATAACTTTTTCAACGCTATAGGTAAGAAATATTTATTGTAAATTTTATCTCACAAGTTGCTAGTGCAACTGAAAACCAGATCCTAAAGACCACTATACCACAATAAAAGCAGATAGTGGAACGACCTGGAAAGGTACTAAAAGTCAAATGCTATTACCTTGAACTTGAATCTTTCCGAAAATCACATTCTAGGTCAATGATTTCTCTCAGACTGTCAATATCCTCATTGATTTGCTTAGCTGCCTGTCCTCCAACATCGTCTTGGAACTCAAGCTTAGGAGAAGTGGAATCACACTTTGTCAAAGGGGCTAGTTTTCCTCCACAAAGATCAGGTTTATTTAATTTCTGATTTTTGTTTCTTTCACACCCTTTGACTAGATCCCTAGGAGGGATGTTCTTCCCCTCATTAGTATCAGAATTTGGCAAGAGATCCACTATCTTCTTGCCAATATTCTCCTGTAAGAAAATTCAGGCATAGAAACCATATAACTACGATCATTCATTTGCTAACTCATTTTTACCATATCAAACAAGAAATTGCCAAGTAAATGCAAAATACATGATGTATAGAGGACCTTGGCATCCCTGAAAAAAGATTTTAATCCCTGTAGTGACATGTGGTAGCTGTCATACTGGCGAATAGCTTTCCTTAGCCACTTTGCAATGTATATTCTGTTCTGCTCTTTCTTGTAACGTTCATCTGCTTGTCAAAATTACGTCAAATAAACCATTAACGACTAGATAGAAAAAAGCCAAATGGTCAAACGGCAACTATGTTTAAGTTAATTGCAACATTTTGAATCCGATGTTGTGAATGTCCCAGACCAAGGTCTCCAAAACTGCTCACAGAATCTTCACATCAATCTTACTTAGTGAATTCATATGACAGCACACTTTACCACAATCAAATTCTTTAGTCTAATCGTAATAATTATTTGCACCAAATATTAATTTTGTAAAACACCTTAACTTCCACGGGAAACAAAACTAGATGTTACGCGTCTGAAATTAATAATAAAGAAGTGATGCAATAATAATTATCAACGAAGCTAACTGAACAGACCACAAATATTAACACAAAGCTCAGATTATAAATTCAGCAAAATTAAGAATCTTTTCTTGAGGCTAATACTTATCTGAGACGAAACAGGATTAGATACAAAATGAAAATCCTAGACTAATATGTGCAGCTTAACAAAGGACTTTAAAATAATTAGGAATACAATTTTCAGGCCAAATATAATGGCACAATGAATTCTCATTTCAGTAAATAAAAGGGCACCCATTAGTTATTAATTAGTAAACCTGGGCGCTGCAAAGTTAGATATGGCTAATATAAATCTGGTCAGTTAATTGCAAGCCACTTTTCCGTAAAAAATAATTCAAACTCAGAATTAAATAAAATGATACAGATATGACAAGTCAAAGAAAAAAAAATACCTAACAGAATGATGGCCCCATAGTCAAATCTATGCCGTATACAGCGTCCTACATGAATTCACACAAAGCTATTGTCATGTCCAATTATACTCAGACCTAGTTAAAACCAAAATAATTTCCCCAATAAATTAATTGACAATAGAATGTGCTGAGACCGTGTAAACATGTCCAGATTCAGCCTTGACCATAAATTCATCCGGAAAGGGGGAGTTTTAGGAATGAAAAAGAAAGCAAAAGAGAGAGGAAGAGAAGTAGTTAATGAGTAGAAGAGTTATGTAAGTGCACATAATTTATTTTTAAATCGAAATAGTCAATCTGACTACCGATGCAATAAACAAGGACAGTTATTTTTTATTATTTGAATCCATATTTATATTTCAGTCATTGAAAAATGCAAAAAAAAGATCCATTTAGGAAAAATACATGTAGGCACTTTAAACAGAATTCCAAAAGATTCAGGCAATTTGGACGTCACTATCCACAATATGCACGTAAAGAAAAAATGAAAATAGGGGGTAATAGATGAGCGAATTCGTTATGGATAAGACATGGTAGCTATTCCGTGAGCGTGCATGCATATTTATGTGTAATTGGCAGAGTAAAGCTAATGATAGGACATACCTATAGCTTGATTCAGAGCTCGGAAGGCTTGTTGACAATACCAGTCATTCCCATTTAAAAGATTTTTGGACGTTCTGTATGTATCGTTGTAGTTCTTCTTTAGACCAACTTGAATATCATATCTAGTGAGAAGTTTCAAAACAGTCAGCAAATTACGAATCACAATTTGCAATCTATTTTCTTGAAAAGCCTTTAGAACTTGTAACTTGAAGAGTTCTTACATGTTTGGAAATGGGATACCAACCACAATCTGAGATGGTAAAGATTCACAGTTAAGGGACTCAAGAGAAAAGGTAATGATGTTTAGATTGAATTAATTGCTTCTACTGTTTAGATTGAATTAATTACTTATACTGTTTAGATTGAATTAATTACTTGTACTGTTATTCAAAATGACATTGTCCGCCACCTGCACAGACCTGTGAATGTCTCAGAGGATAGCAGTTCTTTATATCTCTACTTCAGACATTATATACACCAAAAGAGCACCAATATCCCATTGCAGGCATAAGAGAAATTCCTGATTGGCAACTACAGCACATAAAGTAGAAGGATACAACAACTCTAGCATTATCATCAGAAAAGTCCATTCCTTCTGAAACCTGTAAGAAATAATTCAGCAAGTGAGTACTACATCTGTATATGAACAAAAGAAAAGGTATGGAAGAGCTATCATATTTGAGTGGGCAAATCAGTAGTGGAGACAAAGTGGAAAAAAAATTCATATGATTTGAAAAGAACACACCATTCAGTTTTACCCCCTCCAACAACCCGAAAAAGAAATGAATGAATAGCATCAACGTTCATCAAAATGAATTCAACATACAATAGTGGAGATCAAAAGGTGAAAAGGAGTGCAAACATTTCAAAAGCGATAGAAGTTTTCACTTCAATTTCTGACAACTCATAATAGCATCCAAAATGGATTCAGCATCTTTGGAGCATAATATTCCGATTTGATAAACTGTGCTTTTGGAATAAAAATTTTGCACCTTTCCACGGCAAACAGCAAGAAAAGCAGCTCCTTCTTTTTCAGAATTTTCTGCGGGTTCCATAGCCTTTAAGTGATTAAGGCCCTTTTTTTTAACCTTTCTCTTTTTTCCAACAGCATGTGTGCTGCGTGGATGAATAGAATCATAATATCCCTTCAAAATAGTGTCAAAATCCTCCTCCTGGCTTCCTCCTCTTGGCTCTGCATTGACAAAGGTACTATCATTTGCAGTCCAGCTAGAAAACTCCAAAGAGATGTCCAAAAATAAAGAGCTCAAGGCAAAAAATGCACACAAACAAAATATTGAAGGCATTTTATGAAGGAATAATTGTTAAGATCAATAAAATATAAAACAAAGAGTCACAAGTCTCACCAACAAAGAGGGACTTTCTTGCATTTAGTCGAGACCATTGACCAGTTTCACGCCAACGATTGCACAATTTCTCCATCAGTTTATAACTTGGGAAGAACACAAGAGAGCCTGCTGGAACAATCATGCAAATTTCCTCCAATGTTTTGCCAAGTGCATCCTTCACGATAAATTATCCTATTTATTCGTAGAACAAAAGCCGTTTGGGATTGTAAAGTATCAATGATAGAACACATAGATACCTGGAAAGCATACTCATCTGCTGTTTTATAACTTGCATTCAGTGGATAATTATCAGGACCAGTGGTTATTATAGCAGCCCACACCTTAAGTTAAAGGTTGATAAGCCATATATTAATTGTGGAACAAACTGAACCAAGATCAATAATAATAGAGGGATGTTCAATCTTACCTGTGAATCAGTGTCCACTACATGTGGTGCTTCCAGACAAGTTCCAAACTGAACTCCAAGCTCAGATGCGAAGGAATTCGTTGGTGATAGAGTCCTAAAATAACAGAAACCATAAATATAATATATTTATATATATAATAGAACCTTATATGGTTGTGGTGTGTAGTCTAATAATTTCAATGGTTTTCGAATGCAATGTCTAGTTCTTTTATAATATATGCTAGTGTGCAACTGTCACATTCTTCTATGTATCTGCCCATTTAATATCAAATGTTATCAACTCAAAAGAAAAGGCTTGTCATGGTTACATTATATGAATTCAGAGAACTACAGTGGCATGCCTTTCACAGTAGATTGACTGGTTGATATACCTTCTAATCTTACATTCATGTCCCAAAGCTGATGGAGAAATTGTGTGTATAATGAGAATATGAAAATAAAAGAGGATATTTTCTTTTAGAGACAGTAATATTTTCAAATTGCAAGTCAGAATTTTTATTACTGGTTTTTAAAAGAGGATCAGTTTATGCCTGTTACAGTAGATTGACTGTTGTGTAATGCTCCTCTTTTAAAAACCAGTAATAAAAATTCTGACTTGCAATTTGAAAATATTGAGAAAATATATGATCGATTGTGAAATTGAGAAAAATATTCAGTAAACCCAAAATACCAAACAACAAATTGTTGTAACAGGAAGAAAATACATCTCATGCTTATCAATATTGATGCCAACTTGACAATCCGTAAAGACCATAGTGGAAAGAACGGACAATTTGCTTTAACAATATTAGTTTGACCTGCTGGGAACTAGAATGACAGGCGTATACGGTTAGAAATGAGTTGATTAAAATTATTGGGTTAATAGTTTGCTTAGACGACAGTAGACACAATAAAGGACAAAAGACAAGCTGAATTACTTAGACAAAACATGTTAATGCCCCATGCTTACCCTGACGTTAAAATTACTGACATAGAAATATTTGCAATGTCTCTGAAAACAACAGCTGGATTCAAGCACCATAAACTGAAAGTACATGTCCAGTCACCAACAGTATTTTCTGCATGCATAATTAGAACAATAACAATAAAATAACAGATGGTTTTGAATTAGTTGTTTATAACATAGGGCAGCGATAAAAGAGCACATATTTCAACACCCACAGGCTTAATCTGGCATCAGGTGCATTTCTCAACATGGTTAAGGTTCAAGTTTAGGTCCCCTTCTCCTTGAAACCAAAAAGAAGGCACATATATATATTTTCTAAAAAACAACAAAGATGGCAATAGATTACAGAACATTTTATTGGCCAACAAATGTTCTGTGATTCTATCTATATTATCTAGGAATAAGGAACAACTTTATTGTGATAACCAACAACGAATAACTCTATTGATCACTTACTTCTATCTCTTTTAACGTATCGTTGCAAAGCAAGCTGATAGTCAGATATGTGACATCCGTTTCTTGAGAAGAAGTACGTAAGTGAAGAGAACAACCCTGTTTGAAACTTCCAGAGGCAATCAGTTAAAATGTCAGTTTAATGTATTAAATAAGCACAGGGCATCAACATATACCTTCCAATACTGTAACTGCCATGCCACTTAAGTGACCCGTGTCTGATTCTGTATCTGTTGCAGCTTTAATTGCCTTCACCAAAGTCAGATTGTTAAACAGTGTGAATGGTCAAGTGCAAGCAAACACCAAGCATCAAACGCAAAATAAAGATGCAATAAGAAACCTTTGTGGCACAATCCAATAAGATTGGGAAGCACTGCTGTGAAATATTAGCCTCTTGGAGCTCCCTCAGAGCCTTATCACTAGTCCAACTATAATGCGCAGAAACACATAAATTAATAAGTATACTTCAAATCAAATTTCTAAATAGTAATTAAAAGCAATTGGAGCAATAAAGGTGCATCATGTTGAATTATGCAAAAAATATGCGTTGTATTCCCAAATAGAAAATAAAGGATAAGGGTAGCGATATTCAAGATTAACTCACCAAGAGAAGTAATGCTGAAATTCACGCTTCTGTAATGTACTTTTCCTCTGTTTAATCCAACTCACAAGATCCTATGCATTTGCAGCTAACATCATCAACTGGATAATAAGTATGAAACTTCCAAATATACAATTGTGAAGTACAACTAATCGTTACCTGTATCATATCATGTAATGGTTCATAAATAGAGGCATCGCACATACAAAGTTGCTCTAACTCTGACTGCAATTCTTTGGCAATGTGTGAAAAAAAAATAAGCAACAAGATACTTTATTAAATAAAAGGAAAATCTAACACTTCCATAACTTACTAATTAAAACATCTTCTTCAATATCCACACTACCAGCATCGCGAGCAATGTCTTCTATGTTACTGCAGTCAGAAAAAATCAGTATGAGATAAACTTGAAAACTGACTTGAAACGTACAGAGTAATTCAATCCCAACTGGTCACTCAGGACAGTTGTGAATGGTGGCAGTTATGCTTCAATTTCTTGCACTAATTTACAAACATCAGGTAATATGTCATGTACTAACCATGGCAAATGTGTGGGTTTCTAGAGCCCAAAAGTAAGATATTGAGGGTCTTATGTTAAGCAGATGAAAAGAACTTGTATATTTGCAGCCATTATGCTCTCAAAATTGTACCTCAAAAGTTGCATTGAGACACTAGAAATTTTAAAGTTTGGCATATCTTTTCATCATGCAGGTGAAACCAGTGAAGGTAGTATATTTAGATCAAGAAAGATATAAGAATAAATTTATATTAATGTAGCAATTGAACAAGGAACATATAAATTTTATTAAAATATTTGCTTCATTTTTCCTAGCAATTGAACAGAAAATAGAAAGACATACTGGGCTTCATCAAGAATAAGAATGGCTCCTTCAATATCTATATCCATTGCTCCACGGATGACAGGATTAATTACATAGTTGTATGGGCAGAAAATTAATTGTGCATCATCTGACATTGAGCGAGCAGCATAATATGAACAACCTGAAAAAGAAAATAAATGAAGAAAAGCTTGTAAGATATTGAATGGAATAATCATTTGGAAAGCCATAAGGCATAAAAAGATTTTCCGAAGTGAACATATAACCTTTAACAACTTTTCCAATTTTAACAAGATCTTCAATATCATGGACCTCATGGCAACCTCCCCTTTGAAGTGATGGATTGGCTTTGACTTTAGCTGCATTTCTACTCGTTGAAAGTAATTTTTTATGGCAAAATAAAGTAGACAAAGTAATGATGTATAGATAGGTAAGTAACTCACTTAAATTGTAGGCATCCAGCATCAGGATCTTTCAAGAGAAGTTTGCTGAAATTTTCCAAAACATATTTCAGGGTGAAGAAAAAGGATATATTTTATAGATGAAAAAGTGACAGTTAACCTTAAAAGTTTACCATTCTTCATCGAGATTCTCCTTTCCATTTACATTTGCATTTGTGCAGTAATGTTTCCTTGAAGCCTGGAGAGCACATAAACAGCCTCTGAATTATAGAAAAGACAATAACACAAAAACCTTCAAAGTTTGTATTTTGTGGGGGTTAATTTGGCTAAGATCAAATTATTTAACATATATCATAGAATTGATTAATGTAAATAACTTTTCAGTCACATTAAGAACATCCCTTTTAGAAACATTACATTTGTGCATGTGCATATGTTATTCATGTTTTGTACTTGTAAAAATCACAAGTTAGTTAAACCTATCAAGAATAGAACAATGTCTAACTTGTGTGCAATTCCATAAGGAGGGACAATGAAAACCATTGGATCAGGCCACAGAAACTACAAGTCAAATGCAAAATAATTATTGAATACATCATAACTGGACTCAGATAAATTATAGTATTACAGTGGATAAACCTACCAACACTGCCATTGGCACCCTGTATGCAGTTTTCATGTATTCTCGGATCACTTGAGAAATTTGTGAATGCGTCCTCCTTGAAGAACCATGAAAAAGGAGAAAAGTTTAGCATTTTATATAAAATCATTAATCTGCATATGAACTTAAAGAGCATTTTGACATCTTACATGAAAACTTTGAAGGCTTAACCCATCTAAGATTGAAAATATACCATAGAATTTGTAACATAATAGTACATATTTTTCAGACAAGTTCCATTGCTTCCTTTGTCATTATAAATCTTTACAAACTTATCGGTGGTAAAATAAGACTTGGCCATGAGTCTCATCCAATAACTATTTTCATAACCATAAACTATCCATGCAACACTGTAATGATCCTGAAATCGACCTAATCAATATTCAACCTAGTAGAAGAGTGTGTTAGGACTGAAAATATTAATTTATGACATAATAAACAACTCATGATAAATATGCGCCATGACCAACCACACTAAACATATTCATTATAAAGAATCTGAAGCAACAATCAGCAATTCAAACAACAATAAAATAGAATTACCCAGAGGAAGATGGTTATTCATTTCTGGCGCTAATTCAAGATTAAAAACTTACGATGAGTAATATATGATGGGCGCTGCCTTTTTCTTTTGACTTTTGTTACCTGCTGCAGTCTGAGCTGGTTCCACATTTCCAGAAGGTGGAGGAATGCCTAAGGGAAATAACATATCAGCAATAACTATCTGATTAATCATTACAGAGTTCTAAATTAGTACATAAAGATTTCTATTTAAATTAAAAGGTCATAACAAGGCTAAATATTAGGATTCGACTCGATTATCATTCTCAAAGCTTACTTGAAGGCTGTGTCTCCGGAATAAATCCACCACCATGAGCCAGAGGATTGGTCATTGCCTCCGAATTAGGTTTCGAGTGAGTGAGATTAGCATGCTGATGCTTAGAATTATAGTTGTTTTGCCACGCGAGAGTAGAGCAAAGAAGCGAGAGGGATTTTCCAGTACCGGTAGGTGACTCCAGCAAGGCATGGCAATGACCTTCTCTCTGAGCTCGATCGAGAGTGGAAATGACTCTTCCCATGAACGCAAGCTGCGATCCATACGGTTGATACGGAAATAACACTTGGATTCCACCAATGTGGTATTGATTTTTGGGTTTAGGGTTAGGGTTAGAGTTAATTTCTGGTAGTGTTGCAGGGACCATTTCAGTGTGATTTTGAGTTTGAAAGAAGAACTTGAGAGGAGAGAGAGAGGGAAAGTAAGAGAGAGATATTGTAATTAAGAGTGGAATTTTGATTTTTTGGAGGGGGTTGAAAATTTTGGCGGGAGTTTTTGTTGATCTGGATTTTAAGCGGTAACTTGTGTTTTAACGCCTTGTTAGGTCTTAACCCAGTAAAAAAAGGATATTTAAGCCCAATCCAAGAAAAGTCCTTTCAAGGGCTTAGTTAGCTGAGTTGGGCTGCACCCATTTTGAGTGTCTAGGACCAGGACCAATCACAAACCATTATTTTAAGGGTTTTTTTTATGCAAAATTAACTAAAAAACTATTTTTTTTAAATACTGTTGATATGACAAAATTTTAAAAATACCTAAAAATTTTATAAAATTATAAAAATATCTTACATCATCATATTTTTACCATTTATATATGTTATAGAAATATTATGTATATGTTATAAATTTTTTAAAAAAAATAATATAAAAATTTAGTTTATTTCAATTATTATTTTGTAAAATAATATCTTTAAGATAAAATGACATCAATTTCATAAAAATTTCTTAAACAAAATTAAAAATATTATTTCATAATATAATTTTTAAAAATACCTAAAAATTTTATAAAATTACAATAATATAAAAATTGAGTTTATTTCAAATATTACTTGTAAAATAATGCCTTTAAGATAAAATAACATCAATTTTATAAAAATTTAAAAAAAAAATTAAAAACATCATTTTACAATATAATTTTCAAAAATACCTAAATTTTTTATAAAAGTACAAAAATTACTTATAAGTTAGTTAATTATAGTGTACGTTGGTTAATTAAAAATATCATTTCATAATATAATTTTATATATTTTAAATATTATATATATATTATAAATTTATCATGTATATATTACGTATATATTGTCTTTTAACCTTTATATATTGAACAATTTTTATATATTATTTAATTATAATATATACGTTATAGATATATATTTTATAATTTTTATAAGTTGGTTAATTATAGTGTATGTTACATATATACTATATATAGGTTATAGATATGTTACTATTTATTTTATATGTGTTATGTATATATTGTATATATATATATTATGTGTATAATGAGAATATGAAAATAAAAAAAATATATGAATAAAAAAATATAAATAAAAATAAATTATTAAAAAGTTATATTAAAAAATATAAAAAAAATAAGATTAAAAGTAAAACCGCTTATCATAATTTTGAAAAAAAAAATCACCGTATGTTTGAAAACTTAAAGTGTAAGAGGGTGTTTCTCAAAACTTGAGCTTTTCAGCTTATTGTGAATAAGTGATTTTTAGATTATAATCAGATTAAAAATAAGCAGTTAAGCGTTTCTGTAAACTAGCTAATAATCAGTTGATAATCAGTTTATAATCAGTTAAGTGTTTCTGTAAAATCAGATTATAATCAGTTTTTAATTGTAGAAACTGTCAAAATGATCAAACTGTCCATGAGTTTATTTATTGTATAAAAATAATTTTTTAAATGTCAATTCAAAATTTATTTTGCAGTAATAATAATAATAATAATAAAATTTAATAATAATAATAATAATAATAATAATAATAAAATTTCTTTGATGAGAACTAAAGTGTATAAGGTAGGTAAATTTGGAATATTGAAGATTAGGTAGGGATAGTATGGTCTTTTACTTGGTCAAAACTGCTTAAAAAATAAGTGCTTAAAAAAAAGTAGCAAAACCCAACTTTTAAAAAACTGATTAAAATCAGATTATAATCTACTATTTAAGTTTTCAGAAACATTTAAATAAACAACTTATAATCTAAAAACAGCTTATAAGCAGTTTTGACCAGCTTTTAAGTTTTGAGAAACACCCTCTAAATATGACATTCCCTGTAAATTTTTTTTTATTTTAATTTGAAAAATTATTACTATATCACTCATTATTTTAATTTATTTTTATTTTTTAAAAATATATCATTATTTTAATATATTAAATGTATACGTACTTATGAAAATAAAATATATACTTAATATATTTGATATATACTTGTTATTAGATGTATACTTTTCGAAATATATATTTTTAAAATTAAAAGTTAAAAACAAATATTTTTAAAAATAATTTTATTTTTTAATTTATTTTTTAGGAATTCCCTTAACTTCTAGGATTGCTTTTCATTTGTAGATAATGAAAAACAAAATATGGCAATATTCTTTGAAAAAAAAATGTGGCAATATTTTTGTTTTATAATAATTATTTTCATAAATTTTAAAACTATTTATTTCATATAATAAGTGGTTGTATATTTAGAATAATTATTTAATTTCTAGATTTGACTTAAGATTAATATTAATTAATTTACAACAAATAATTATTTTTTTTTCATTCAATTTCATACTATTCAATGAACAAATAAGGCCCTATATATTTAAATTCTTGTTATATTATGTGACATGTCGTGAACCCAAATCATATTGTAACTAAAAATTATTTTTTCATATTTTTTTTATAGTAAACAAGTGAAGTATTGTAGACTTAAAATCAATAGTATATTTTATATAAGTCGCCTAATTTTTAAAGAGCTCTATCACTAACTTTCAATTATAACTTGATTACTGTCTCACATGAGAAGATAAAAATAATTAAAAATATATTAAAATATGAGTTGTAAAAATTAACCAATCGAATATATAAAAAAAAGTCTCACCAACCATACTTAAAAATATTAAAAAATTATCGTGAACAAATGCCTCAATATATTTTGTTAAGAAGTATTGCTTTTTATGTTATTTAAATTGTTTATTTTCCATTTTTATTTTTTAATAATAAAAAATCTCTTTAATGTTCATACTAATTACCTCGCTTTTTTGTCATTTTAAAATTTTTCCTAATCATATATACATATTGAGTTCTAAAAAACAAACATTGATATATAGTAAAAAAATCAATATTAATTAATGGGCCAAATTCAGATTATTTTACAATTGAAATTAAATAAAATAAAAATTGGATAAGAATATCATAATGTATTTAAGAAAATAAAAATATTTAGAGTGCTGGTAAACTTTCGGAATTGTCAATATGCTTCTCTTTACAACATATAAAAATTGTTGTATTTTTATTATCGAAAATATATTTAATGAAGTGATAAATAAATTGTAAATTATTTTAAAAAGCGGTTAATTTATTACATTTAACGATATAAAAATTTCTAAATTTATCACTGCCATTGATAATTTTAATTACAGCACTGTAAAGTGTAAAGTTTTCGTGCTTTGTAATTTAGCGTTCTCCCGTCGTATTCAACGTTTTTATGTCGTTTTTTTCGAAATGAATGTTTCTATGTCGTTCGGGAGTTTACGAGAGTTTCGAACTTTTCAATTTTCATAAGCCAATAACTATTTTACTGGTTCGCAAATTTGCAAGATAAGGATCTGGTTTTCCATTTTCGATTTTTTTCGGCTACAAGCTACATAGCTTCAAATCCCAATCAAATTAACACTTTACTGTCTTCTCTTCTCGATCTAACCACCGGTTTCTGAAAAGTCGATCACAAACCCTTAGTTATTATTGGACTTAATTCAATGGAATTCATGTTTGTGTGTGCGTGTACCGGAGAGATCTAATTTCAGAGGAGTTAGTTGGTTTTGGATTTCGCGTGGATATGGCTGGGCAAACTCAGGGACAGAACGTGGATTTGTTTGAAGCTTACTTTAGGAGAGCAGATTTAGATGGCGATGGTAGGATCAGTGGAGCTGAAGCTCTGTCTTTCTTTCAAGGATCCAGTTTACCCAAACAAGTACTTGCTCAGGTTGGTTTTTCATTTCAACTTCTCTCTTATATTTGCTTTTGAATTATTTTTATGCGTATTTCAAATGAGCTTATTATTCAGAATATTTGATCTCCATTAGGTCAAAAGCAATCCGATGCCGAAACCTGAAATGTTTATTTTGACCTAATTCAACCCCATAAGTTAGTTATGAGTGGCTGGTTTTTTTCAATGTCAATTTCTTTAAAGAGCTTCAAGGATATGGAAATTCAATGGCCGGACACTTTGTTATTTGAATTTCGAAGACTAGAATTTGATACTGCTAGAGCTTTTAGTTGTTTATTTATGTTTTTGTTTGTCAGATAGTGCTAGAGTTTTTCACTCATCAGTGTTTGGTTGGCTTTTGGTGACCTATGTTTCTGAATAAAGGAATAAAGCTTCCAAATCATGCAATATATGAAGTGCACGAAGGTAGTTGATTCTCTTGTGGTGATCATAGTACTAAATTTAGCGAATGGAGAGTTGCAGGACTTTTCTGATTTGCATTGGTTGCTTTTATTTTGCCATTTGCAATGGCTGTTTCATGACATTGCTATATTGACCTGAATTGTTGGAGGAGGATATAAGGGGCTGCAATTAGGCACCATTTAAAATTCTTTTCTGATTTTGTTCCTCGCTGACAAGGAAAAATGAGTGCATTTTGGTCATGCTAATGAATTTTTTTTCCCTCTTATTTCTTTTCCATGTGATTGCAGATATGGATGCATGCTGATCAGAGTCGTACTGGCTTCCTTGGTCATGCAGAATTTTATAACTTTCTCAAACTTGTGACTGTCGCACAGAGTAAAAGAGAGTTGACACCTGAGATTGTCAAGGCAGCATTATATGGCCCTGCTGCAGCTAAAATCCCAGCACCAAAGATTGATCTTCCAGCCACTCCTGTGCAGCAGGCAAATTCAGCGGCTGCTGCATCTGCCCCACAGATGGGTGCAGTGGCCCCAACAGCATCTCAGAATCTTGGCTTTAGTGGGCCAGGAGTTCCAAATCCTGGTATGAACCAGCAATACTTTGCTCCTCAACAAAATCAGTCAATTAGACCACCTCAGGCAATCCCTCCTGGAACTGCTTCCCACCCCACTCCAGGAATCATTAGTCCAGAATTATCTAGAGGAGTTAATATGGTTGGTTCTCAGGCTATGCCTATGGGTATTGCTTCCCGTCCCCCTCCACCCATGCCTGGTTCTACTTCTAGTCCCTGCATCCCAAACTCAAACATCTCAACCAATTGGCTCGGTGGAAAAATTAGTGCAGCATTGTCTGGTCCTCCAGCTACATCCAATGCTGCTACAATGCTGCCACGACCTCAAGTTTCTGTGCCATCCCAGCTAACTGCTAAAGATTCTAAAGCATTAGCTGTTTCCGGAAATGGGTTTTCACCTGACTCATCTTTTGGAGGTGATGTCTTTTCTGCAATATCTTCAACCAGAAAACAAGAACCTTCTGCGCCTACCTTTTCTTCTAGTGGTCCAACAGCCTTAGCAACTGCAGTTCCAGCTTCTAGCAGGGTCCAACCTCCTGTTAAGTCCACCTCACTTGATTCTCTGCAGAGTGCTTTTGCAATGCAACCTCTAGGTAGTCAGCTTCAACAAGCCCAATCACTCCCAACTTCAGGCCAACAGGTTTCAGTTCCAAGTTCTTCCTCATCCTCCTCTCCTAGCACTTCTGTTGGGGTTGGAAATTCATCCGGTAATTCGCAGCTTATGTGGCCAAAAATGAAACCATCCGACATTCAGAAATATACTAAAGTGTTCATGGAAGTAGATACTGATAGGGATGGAAAAATCACTGGTGAGCAAGCACGGAATTTATTTTTGAGTTGGAGGCTTCCGCGAGGTACAGGTTTCCATTTTTCAAGTGGTTTTGTCTTTATATTCTCTCTCTCATTAGCTTAAGCACAGTAATAATTCATGGAAAACTGACATATCGGTATGTCCATTATATATTGGGACATTAAACACTGAAAATTACATTACTTTTAGGATTCTGATTTTTGAGGATCGAGAATTTGATAAATAGTACATAGGTTCTTTGTTGCTGTACTTTGTGCATTACTTGTATTATTGCATACTAAATTTGTGGACACTTTGTTTTTGCCTTTGCAATTGCTTGTGCTTAATAAGTTATTATTTGCATTTTCCAGAGGTTTTAAAGCAGGTATGGGACTTATCTGATCAGGATAGTGATAGCATGCTTTCTTTGAGGGAATTCTGCTTTGCTCTTTATTTGATGGAGCGGTACAGGGAAGGTCGCCCACTTCCACCATCACTTCCAAGTAACATTATGTTGGATGAGACACTGTTGTCAATGACAGATCAACAAAAAGTTGCTTATGGAAATGCAGCATGGGGTCCTAGTCCTGGTACTATTTCGTTTGTTTTTTGTTTCTTTTCTTTTCCTTCCTTGCATTTGATATTTCTTTATGTTCTCATCCTGTTTTTATGATTAGGTTTTGGTCAGCAGCCTGGAATGGGTCCTCAACCAATATCTCCTGCCGCTGGTTTGAGGCCACCAGTTCCTGTCACTGCTTCCCAAGCTCAATCAGATGGCATAATGGTATCTAACCAGCAGAAGTCAAGAGCAGCTGTTTTGGAGGATTCCTTTCTAAACCAAAGTGACAGTGGAGATCAGAACTCAATGGCGCAGGATGGAACAGCCTCAGAGAAAAAGGTCCTCTGTCTTTTTGCTCTTATATATTGGATGATTGAATTGGAAAAACTCATTTCTTATCCACAATTGACTTTTCAATCACTGGGACATGTTTGAGGGCAAAGTATTAAGTATACCATTTTGACTTGATTGTGAAAAATCACTTTCAATGCTTCTAACGGCCAAGGATCATGAATGCATGATTTTGGTTGATTGCTTTTCATACTAACTAAAGTTGAATTTTTGTTCATACTCTAATTAGAATGCATTCCAATTTTGTCTATCCAATCTGAAAAAGAATTCTTGCTTGGTTCTATAGAACTTTCTGCTATGTAGTTTGAAATGCTCAATCTGCCTGTCATATCGTCTTACTCATGGGCCTACTACTTTTTTTTTCTGTTGAACTTATAAATTGAATATATTTGATCATATGATAAGAAAAATTTGGGTCCAAATTTGCATACCTGAATACTATATGTTCAATGTCTAGCCTGTAGTTAGTGTTCACTTGTCTGCTAAGAGATTCATTGTTATGTAGTCAGTAATTTGTTTCTGAATTGTCTGATGTAAATTTTGCTAGCCTGTAGTTAGTGTTCACTTGTTTGCTAAGAGATTCATTGTTATGTGGTCAGTAATTTGTTTCTAAAGATGTAAATTTTGCTAGCCTGTAGTTAGTGTTCACTTGTCTGCTAAGAGATTCATTGTTATGTGGTCAGTAATTTGTTTCTGAATCATCTGATGTAAATTTGCTCCTCAAGGATCAAAGTTTCAAATATAAGCAAAGAAATGTCTACAAATGAAATAGCTTGTTGTGAATCTTCTTCAGAATTTGGTTTTTAGTTTGAAGTTTTGAAATAGTCACTTAAGCCGAACCTTACATTCTTTTGGCCAGAAGAGATCAGGTTTCACTCATCGTTGCTTTGTGTATGGTTATAATCCTGTTATTAATGGTTTTTATCCATCTTTTATTATATTATATTATTATTTGAATTGAAGGGGCATGTTCTCTTCTGTGAAATTGTTGCCTGCTAACTTAATAATTCATAATTGTAAATATACTTTTTGAACAATTAAAAGACGTTTCAATTTATTGTAGGCTGATGAACCTGCGAAGGTGATTTTGGATTCAAAAGAGAAGATCGAGTTTTACCGTACTAAAATGCAGGATCTTGTGAGTAGTTTCTGTAATCTAATCTTTGCTTTTGTTGTTCTCATCACTATCTAGTCTCTGTCAAAGTTGGATGTGCAACAAATGACATCTGCATTGAAAATTTTGAATTATCAAAAAGGCTATGTAGCCTGGCCTGGGCCTGGCTAAGGTTTTCTAGAAAGGCATTATACATTCCTTATTTATATTTGGGTGGCCGGCAATATCCTTGTAGGATTTTGAAGAGTTTGCGTATTGTCATTTGAGGGATTTGGTGTGGAGCAAGGAGCTCTACTGCTTGTCAGATTTAGGGGGTGTTTCCCTAAGCTTAAGCTTTTTGGCTTATAGATTATAAGCTGCTTAAAAATAATTTAATGACTTGTTTTCCTAAGCTGTGTAATAAGCGGCTCATAAGCGGTAGACCTGTTTACCTGAGCTGTTAATAAATAGCTTATAAGCAGCAAAAATGGTTAAATGACCAAAAATGGTATGTATGCTATTAATTAAATAACAGTATTTATTTTAATAACTGTTTAATATATTACATATATAAATATTAATTAAGATTAATATAATTATTTAAAAATTAAAAAATCAATTTATTTATTTTAAAATTATTTTAATTAATTTTTAAATTATTTATTGATTATGAAGAATATTAAAATTAAGATGGGTTATTTAGGTTAAGGGATAGTTGAGGAATATTAAAATTACATGAGGCTATATGTGTAATTCTTTTGGTCAACTTAAAACTCCTTATAAGGAGAAGCCAAGATTTGTGGCTTATTTTAAAACTCCTTATAAGGAGATAAGCCATGATAAATAAGCTTAGGGAAACATGTCTTCCCACAGCTTATGAGCTGAAAACTCCTTATAAGGAGTTTTGACCAGCTTATGAGCTTAGGAAAATACCCCCTTAATAGTCGTACAGGATGGTTACACGAGTAGTTCATGTAAAGGCACTAATTCAAGAACCGGCATATCTTTCATGAATGTTGTTCTGTGGATATTAGTATGAAAGCTAGTCCTTTTTCTGAGCTTAATCAACATTTTCAAATATGAAGAAACAGTTATGTTAAAGGAAACTTTCTTGTTTCTTCTACTAGCTTAGAAGCTTTAAAACTGGTCAATAGTCTATCTGAGCACTTGTTGCATTATATTACCTCCTTTGTTAAAGGGACACACACATTCTGATCATAGACATACTACTTTACCATGAAAAGAGAAGTAACTTTTTATGAAAGTAGTTTGTTTTTCACTTCTTACAAGTGATAATTTCTTGTTAAGACCCCAAATTTTTTCGTTTTCTTAAATTTCTGAACGCTGGAGGCATTTAGGAGTACGGTTCATTCTTGGATAAACTTTTCTGATCCTTTGGTCACTTGTTGTTTCATATTTTATCAGGTTCTCTATAAAAGCAGATGCGATAATAGGCTAAATGAAATCATGGAAAGGGCCTTGGCAGATAAGCGCGAGGTATTCTTGGAAATATATTGTTCTCATTAGTCAAGATTCTTCTGTTGGCTTCCTGTTCATATTTTACATTAACAGGCAGAGATGTTGGGTAAGAAATATGAAGAGAAGTACAAGCAAGTTGCAGAAGTTGCATCTAAATTAACTATTGAAGAGGCCACTTTCCGTGAAGTTCAAGTAAGAGTTATATAGTCTCTTCACAATGTTAGATTGTAGTTGACATTATGCCTGGATGTCATTTTGTTTCTTGATGGAATAGCATCTGATGTAGTGAAGCTTTTCTGAATCATAAAACTTAGCTGCTTGTGACATTATTTTATGAAATCTCACACTCTGATAATTATTTCACCTGATTAACATATAGGAGAGGAAGTTTGAGTTGCATCAAGCAATAGTTAACATGGAACAAGGTGGAAGTGCTGATGGTATTCTTCAGGTATGCTTTTGTCATTTAGATATATTTAGCCAAGGAAGGTTTCATTCAATGTTAATTTGTTGGTGGCTTTATAGGTCCGCGCTGATCGTATACAATCTGACCTTGATGAGTTGATGAAGGCTTTAACTGAACACTGCAAGAAACAGGGGTTAGAGATTAGGTCAGCTGCAATAATTGAGCTTCCTATTGGTATTCTACCTTCATTCCTCCCTATTATTTTTAAAATCATAATTCAATTCTTTCCTGCGACTTTTTGCCATGTGGTGTTTCACTATGACTGAAATAGGTCTTACTAAGCAACTGGCATGTGTATGTAAATACTTCCCATAATGTATTGAGTTCTTGAAACCTGTTATAATGTCACTCATGTACTTTTCAACAAGTTCTTCCTGCTTAAAGTAAATTTCAGGTATATGCAATTTTCTTTAATAGTTCACTATTTACATAGGCTTGCATGGCTGGAATTCTGAGGAAATGAAGTGTTCTTAATCACAGCTGAATTTTTTTATGATTACTTTTGCTCTGGTGAATAACTTCCTGCTGATCCTGGTGCTTCACTTAGAAATGATAACATCATGATGATGCACTTCTATGATGTGTCTAATTCGCATTCTAGGATTGTTTCTTTAAGTTGTCTGTTGTTCTGTGTCAAATATGACTGTTGTACTTAAAGCAACATTTAAAGCAACATATTTTTATTCTCATAGTCCCAAACATATTTATTTATTAGTTACCATATGTTGTACTATTCGTGTACTTTTTAACATCTGTTTTTAATTAAGGATGGCAACCTGGAATTCAAGATGGTGCAGCTGTTTGGGATGAAGATTGGGATAAGTTTGAAGATGAAGGCAAGTTTCTAGCACAGAATCTTTTATCCTTCACCCACCTCCTTTTTTCTTCCTCCTTCCCAGTTCACTCCCATCCTTTTCTCCTAATCTTTCTCTCTTCAATAAATGCCACCAATTCTGTGGACTGCTTTACATGAGTATTTCAAAATACCAGTAAGATTTTTATTTATGCGATATGTTGTTGCCACTTGCAGGATTTGCCAATGATCTCACTATTGAAGTGACAAATGTTTCTGCTCCAAATTCAAAATCCACCATGCAAGATGGTAGTCTATCCCCTGATTCTTTAACAAATGGTGGTAGCAAGTCTGGGAATTTCTTGGCTACCGGTGAACATGCCCTTGAGGATGAATCTGTGTACAGCCACAGTGAAGATGAATTGGCAAGAAGTCCCCAAAGCAGTTCTGCAGGAAGAAATGCCTTAGAAAGTCCATCTAAAGCATTTTCAGATGTTTTTACAAAGAGTACTGATGCAGATGCAGAAACACACAGGTTTGGCTGTCCATCCATTCTGTGTTTCTTGTGTGTTTTACCTCTTCATTTTTGAATTATTGTTGTAAATGATGGTGATGATAAACTTCTATATTTCTGGCAACAGAAGTTTTGATGAATCAGCATGGGGTGCATTCGATACTAATGATGATACAGACTCAGTCTGGGGATTCAATCCTGCTAAGGTGTGTCTTTATCTTCTCTTCTGAAATAAGTATTCAATATTACATTAATTTGCTTCTCTTCTGATATTGAACATCTAAATTTGCTTTGCATAAGTATTCAATATTACATTAATTTGCTTCTCTTCTGATATTGAACATCTAAATTTGCTTTGCATAAGTATTCAATATTACATTAATTTTCAATTTAATGTTAAGAAACCATTTAGTCATATAGAAAGAGACAAGTGGGACAGCCTTGACAAATTTAGGCAGTCTTCTGTACTCTTTTGACTTGTGGGAAGGTTTGATGTAATTGACACAGGAGTTGAACTGCAAGTAAATGATGATTATACCATTAAAGATTAGTGGTCTCGTGATATGCTGTTATTATTCTTTGTTTGACCGCTATCAAGGATTGCTGCTTATTCATTTGATACTATCATTCCAGTTCAATATCGATTGGTAAATGATGTACATTATTTGTATAAATCATATCATCTAGCAGGATTCAGATTCTGACAAGCATGCAGATTTCTTTGGAACTGGTGATTTCGGTGTAAAGCCAATAAGAACAGGATCCCCATCTTCAGAGACTAATTTTCACAAAAAGAGTCCTTTTTTTGAAGATTCTGTTGCTGGCTCCCCAATGTCCAGGTTTGGCAACTCTCCAATGTCAAGGTTTGCCAACTCCCCAAGATACAGTGAAGCAGGGGATCACTTCGATAATTTCTCAAGATTTGATTCTTTCAGCATGAACGAGGGTGGATTTTCTCCAGGAGAAAGGCTTACAAGGTTTGATTCCATGAACAGCACAAAAGACTTTGACCGTGGCAGTCGTGCCTTCTCTTCATTCGACGATGCAGATCCATTCGACTCCAGTGGACCATTTAAGGTTTCATCTGACAATCAGACTGCAAAAAAAAAGTTCTGAAAATTGGAATGCTTTCTAGTTAGCAATCCAAATTGTTCATTATTTCTCCTTTTCTTTTATTACTCCCGCTCCCATTTTGTTTTGGCTTTTTTACATTGTTGCTATATATTTTGTCTGTGTTGTATAGATTGGGTTAAGCACTCAACTGCTGTAAAGTTATTTGGTGTGGCTGTGCTTTTTTTTTTTTTTTTTTTTTTGCGGATAACATTATTTTTCTAAGGTTCAAAAATATAATGCTTGCTTTTCAAGCAACAAATTCTGTAAAAAATAATGATACCTTGTAAGGATGTGAAAACGATCAAGTGAAGTTTTCTGTCCTTTTTTGCAATTTGCCTTGAAAATAAACCAGAATTTTTTTTTTATGGATTTAAGAATAAATTTGTCATTTTGAGAAAATGATTTTTTTTGCATCGGGTAAAACGACCAATCGTTAAACTCTCAGAAACGAACAATGAGAAACAAAAGATTGTTAATACAAACAGGTACACAAGGTTGCATACAAATATGTTACTAAATCTGCAGAAACGAACATTGAGAAACAATAAGATTGCAAATAAAATTATAAACTAACAGAATAGATATCCTAAGCCACCACTTGATGACACTAACATTTGATCAGACATTAGCAAGAGCTTAAATAGATGGTGGGGGCTGAGAAAACTAGCTGTGTGAACATTTAGAAGTGAGGGTGGTTCTATATGGCTGAAGGAACAGAGGCTATCTCATCATCTGTTTGGTGACTCTGAATTAGCCGTTGGAGTTCATGATATGCAGAAAGCATTATGGAACGCATGTTTGCTATTTCTACAAGTGTCTCCAATGCTGCAAAATATAGCAAGTTTTTTAAAATAGGTCATATCTGTTTTGCATGCCGAGGCATAGTCTGGTGATAGTTTTGGCTATTTTTACTGAGTATTTGTGTTGAGATATGCACCTGTCTCAAATGATAACTGGGCAGCTCTAAGCTTTGGGGAAACCAGAGTACCGAATACAGATAATGATTTTGATCTCTCCTTTTGAACCTACAACAGACCAGAAAAGAGTTAAATTTATTCAATAGCCATTGAACCTTTTTATTTCATATGTAGTGTGTCTTGTGTTTATCTTTATTTATAGTTAGACATGGTTGTCTACCTTCAATAAGAACATGAAGCAAGCACAGTAATTAACATGGTGAACTCAAACAACACATCATCAATTGCAAACAATGTGAAATGTGAGAGGGATCCTTACTTGGTCATCAACCTTCGATGGAGTTTGCTTTGAATTGGTTGCCTCTTCTTCAATCAAATAGCAAGTAGTATAATTCGTTACAGCATATTGAAATAACTCAAATATATAAAAATGAATGTTCTGAAAGAAAGCACAAGAAAATTCTAAGAACAAGCATAACAAAATACCAGAAAACTG
The DNA here is from genome assembly GCA_947685225.1 of Garcia nutans. Lineage (NCBI taxonomy): Eukaryota > Viridiplantae > Streptophyta > Magnoliopsida > Malpighiales > Euphorbiaceae > Garcia > Garcia nutans. The sequence continues at coordinate 60,142,406 of CANTUV010000039.1, forward strand.
GGGATTGCTCCGGTGTCTTAGCTGTGGAGTTTCAGATTTCTGTTGCAACTCATCCTCTTTGGAATTGTTATTGCCAGAACAATCCAAGGATCCCCATTTACGCAAGATAAAGTGTGGTAGCTCATTAATGGAATCAACTACAACAGATCAAATATCAAAACCAATACCATTCAGTACCAAGAATCCAAAAAAAAGGAAATGGGAGAGAGACAGGGAGAAAAAAATAATGGATTCACCATGATCTTGTGTTACTTGCAATGAAGTAGCAGCAGAGTGGAATTGAAGGTTTAATAAACCACTATTAATGCGAGAAGCCCCCATGGAGTGTCGAGCACTAGCCAATTCCAGCCATCCCTGAAATTTGGAAATTTTTAATATAAAGATTGAAACTTTAAAGAGAAAAATAATCAAATAATTACCTGGCGAAGTGCAGAAGATAAAGAATCGAAAAGGGTCAAATAATTGTCCATTGAATCCAAAAAAAGCAAAACTTTATCGTCTCTTACTAGCTTTTGTTGCTGTTCTTGTTCATCTTCGTCAAGTTTTAGCTCTTGGATTTGCTTCTCCACTCCAATTTCAATCCCAATTTCTTCTTTTTCCTCTTCCATGGAACCCCACAGTTTCAGAGAGCTGCACACTTTGGGATCTTAATCGTCAAAGACTTCCATGGAACTCATTGTAATTATCAAAATTTCTATTTTGTCTATTTAAACGGTGTCGTATAATATGAGAATATAAAGGAATGATTGCGACTCAGGGCGTGTTTGTAAGTATTTCCAACGCCATGATGTAATAAGTCCAATATATTATGATAATATAATATAATATAATACATATGATATTAATAATATATTATATTTAAAAAAATAATGTGATATTATTAATTTATTTAATGATTTGATTTATCTTAAATAAATAAAATAATTAAAATTCTATCAAATTTAATTTTTTATATAATTCATATTAAAATAAATTTACTTAAGTTCTAATAATAAAATTAATTAATTCCATCTAAAAATTTATAAGATTTTTAATAAATACATATTTTATAAAAAAAAATAAAATTAATTATATTTTTTAACAAATTTAACTATCATTCTAAAAAGAAAATAAAAAAAATATTAATAATATCACATTCCAACTCTTTAAAGGTAAGGTGGACTTATCTTACTATAAATCTCAATTCACAACTTATTTAATTCGTGTCTCTCACGAGTATACAACCATATATAATATTTATTACACCATTTATATCATTAAAGATATTCTAAACAAAATTTAAATAATTTTTAAACTAAAATCAAACTGAAAATACTAATATTGGCCCAACATTTCTATACGTAGAAGAATTTTAAATTTAAGAGTTCATACTCTAATGAAGTCTACCAAGTTGATCTTCAAAAATATCTGAAAATAATAATAATAATAATGGGGTGAGTCTAACTACTCAGTGAATAAGTAAATATGTAATAAGAGAAAATAAATAAAATTTAATAATATATTTAATATAATTATTATCTAAAGCTCAACTTAATAAATATAAATTTATTCTTAATTATCTTTTATATTAACTCAAATATAAATTTTTACCGTTTCAACTTCAATCCAAGAGCCCATGATGACTTATATGGGCAAGTTCAAGAAGAAATAACATCAATACACATATGCAGAGTAATTATTTTGGCCAAAAATAATTTTATAAAATAATTAAATTTAAACACCCATCATCAAAATATAATCCAACAGATTTAGAAAAGAGTGTATATAAACTAATTTATCAACATAATAAAATCAATTGTTTACACATATAATAATTTAAACTACTATTATTTGTTATCACCTAATAAAAAAATAATTAATATTCAGAAATAAATCATCACTATAAATAAATTCACTTAATAAATATTTTTCTCAAAAATCATATATAAATATAATAATTTTAAGAAAAATACAATGTTACATATTTACCCACTCACCTTATCCAAAAACTAAATTTGTAAATCCAATTATTTCATCTCTATGATTTATTTCAGCTGTTGTATCCACTAGTAAAGTGATATAAGAATAATTATTAACTAAAAATTATTCTAAAACTATTAACTAGTATACTATGCATGATATGAGACATATATAAAAATTAATCTCTAACGAAATATCTACAGTATTTATCTAATTATTTTCTATGGTTTTTTTTAATTTATTAATAATTCGTTAAAAATACTGAGTATTTAAAATATTTTAATATATAATTAATTTAATTCATTTATTCTTATAATTTAATAATTCTTATAATATTAATGTTACTAATCAATATATTTTATTAAACTTTTAATAATATTTGTTTAGTTTACTTACAAATTATCTATTTAATATTAAAATTATATACTAAATTAATGCTGAATAATTCTTAAAGAATAATTTTATAATAATTTTTTATTTATAATTAATAATTTATTCATTTTAACTCTCTAAAAATATTAACTTATTATAATCACAATAATAGTAAAAAAATATATTTAATAATATATATATATTTATAAAATATAACCTTCAAATAGAATAATATTATTTATTATAATTTTTCTTACTTTGTAGTGTTAAATTTTAATAATTAAAATAATTATTGTAAAAGTATTAACAATATTGATACTCAAATTAATATTTGCTAATAATAATTATTATAATAAATTTAATAATAAACTTAATAATAATATCTAATTACCATAATCATAATAAATCTTAATACTTAATTACTGCTTGATATTATGTTTTAATAATTACTATGGCTCAATAATAATCAATATATATTAATTTTTAATAATAATAATAATAATAATATAACTATTTAAATAAATATTTAGTAGACTTTAAATAATATACTAAAAAATTAATAATATGTAAATAAAACTCTTATTTAGATAATACTTTAACAATAATATTTAATAAAATTTACTTTAACAGACTAATAATTTATTTTCCTTCAATTTACTTATTTATTTCATAAATATATTTATTTATGTTATTGTATCTAAAACATATCCAATTCGTTTTATGATATTGAGCATATTTTTCATCTCTTCTCGAGAAAGAAGTGGGCTATTTATGTGTAAAATTGCGCTCAATTTCATATGTGTCAATTCTGTCAAGATATCTTCGTTAGTTGGAAGAATAATCTGCACGAATCAAATTTTTTGAGGAACATATCGAAAAATAATTAAATTTGGTTAGATAATATGTGGTTGGTAAACAATGATCGATTTTTTTAGCAAGGCATAAAATATATCGTTAAATATTTAATATGATTTTACAAGATCTAGTTATGTTCTTATATCTAAAACACATCTAATTTATTTTATAATTTACTAGCAAAATTTATACTTTAAGAATTGATCTTGACCTTATTATAATTATTTTTATTCTAAAGTTAATATTCATTTTCATATATATATATATATATTAATAAATCATTATATATTAACAAATTTCTTAATCATAATTTAATAATAATTTTAAATTCACTAACTAACAATTAACTACTAATTCATAATCTCATTAATTCAACTTATATATTAATTTGTTCTACAATTTACTAATAATATTTAAAACTCAATATTTAATTATTTTAATTATATTTAATATTAATATTTTTATTTTAAATCACTGCCTATAGAATTTTAGTAATATTAACTGTCTTTCATTCTTATTTTTCTTTTAACGGTAATAATTAATCAGCTATAATTTATAATTTAATAATTTTTTAAATTTTAACTTACTATTTATTATTTTCATTATTTTTATGTTTAGTTATTCAAAATTCATCTTCCTCTAGTTATTTATTATTTATGATAATTTTTATATTAAAATTAAATCCTAAATTTTCTATTGAACTAAAATTTAACTAATTAGAATTTTAATTAATCTTTGTATGTAAAAATATATCTAAATGTGTATATATATATAAAATTTTAAAACTTTATCTATAATTTGCAAGTAATATATCGAATTGAAACTTAAGACGAGAGAATTCTAAAAATACATATATTGTCGAAAAATATCATCGAAAAGTAGTCGAAAATAGCCTCCAAAATTGACGCTAGTGAGAGCTCCGATCAGCACTTTAGGCGACGCGTGCGGTGGTTCACGACGATTTTGATGGCATTAAAAAGCTCGGCGAGTTGACTTTGCCAGTGGCTGACGCGTGTTGTTTGACGGTGGCCAAAAGACTTCGAATGGAGTTGATGAAGGTTCATGCTCCAAAAATTCTTCTTCTTCCTCTGCTATTTCGAATTTTAAATTTTTGTCCAATTTTTCTCTTTGTACAGCCCCTCTCTCTCCCCCGTTTTCCTTTCTTTCTTATTTTCCTTCTCTATATCTTTTTTCTTTTTATCAAATTTTCTTTCTTCCTTCTTTAATTATTAACTCATATAAATTGAAATAAAAATTTTAATGCCAAGACCACTAATTTCACAACTGATGATCTATATTTAAAGTTATGTATTTACCTAATTTATATTTTTTATTATATATATATTTATTTATTTTATTGATTTTACTATATACTCCACTATATATTATTATTATTATTACTATTTTACCTAATTATTTCACTCATTATTATTATTATTATGATCATTATTATTTTTGATTGGTAAAAAATTATTATCATTATATTAATATAGTCGTTACTATTTAAATCATATATTTTTTTCAATTTAATGTACTAATTTTAATTATTATATATGTATATTTGTTACTGATTATTAGTAATGTATATATATATATATATTTCAATCATTATAATTATTTATTTTACTAATAAACATTATTGTTTTTATAAGTCAACTGATAACTTAAATATTATTTAATATAATACATAAATAGATACAGATTATCTAGCCTAATGATAAATAACTTATTATTCTTCTTTACTAATCCAGGTTTGAATCACAGTGCTATTAATCACACTTTTTTTTGCCCTATTTATTTATTAAATCACATTATTAATATACACATATTTTTTAATTAATTTATTGTACATATCATATTATTTATTTTTATTATATATATATTTTTATAATATTATTTTAAAAAAATATCAGGTATTACAAATAAAATTTAATTAAATTAATAATTTATAAAATAATAATATAATTAATCTATTAAATTACAAAATATTATTCAATAACATAAATATTATCTATAACATCATCCAAAATAAAAAATTTTAACAGTAAAATTATTGTAATTAAAAATTGAAAAATTAATTTTTAAAAAAATTAGAGATTTTTGAATATATATTTATTTTTAAATTTATTTTAATGAAAATACCAATTTAAATTACATTAGAATATGATTGGGATTTTTTAAATTTAATTGAGGGTAATTTTGATAATAAAAAAATTAAATAATCATAACAAGCTAAATTTATGATTTAAAAAAACCCCCAAAATTATCATTTCCAAACCATGATTAAACCATGACAAATCACCAAAATAAATTAAAAATCCTCCCAAATATAATTTAATTTTAAACCATACCATATTAATCCATACAAAACCATAATGAAAATACTCCCGAACAAAGTCTCGGATGTGACCCTGTAAGGGTTTTGCTTGGAGGTTTTAGCTATGGAGTCAATAGTGAGAAAATATCAGCAGAAATTCAGAAAAGTCAGAGAAGAAATGGAAAAATGGAACAATCTTCAATCTTGCTTCCTTTCACAATTCAGAAACGCTTCTTCCATAATTGAGAGATTACAGGTTCTTTTTTTTTTGCAATTTAGAAAATTTTCTTTAATTATTTCCTTAATTATTTGAATATTTAATTGAATTGATTTAAAAGAAAAAAACTTTGTTATCAGATGATTCGAGATTCTAGTAATTATGGGACTTTGAATACTGTAAATGGCATAGTAGATGCAGTATTGAGAAAACAAATGGATTCTTTACAGACAATTTTGCTTTCCATGAACAAAACACTGTAAGTTTCTTCCCCTTCTTTCCATTTTCATTTTGATTTTCATTTTCATTTAATTACTGAGAAATCAATTCAATTTTGTAACTATTTTCAGGGAAGAGTTTCTGGGTATTGTTTTGTTTCTTGAGAGAATGCATAGAGATGGTAGGCAATTAGTTAAGGGAGGCAGTAATCAGATAACCACAAAAACATTGCAGCAAAGAGTTGGCATTAAGCCATGTATAGCTGATTGCTCGGACGGGCTTCTGATTCTGCATGATATGTTTCGCTCAGAGTATGAAATTTTACAGCTTTTCATTTATGGTTTTTTTGAGTTTGGATTAGTTTATGAGCTTTCAAAATGTAAAGAAATCTTTTTTTCTCCCTTTTTCTTCCATTGTTGCAACCTTCAGGCTGCTAAATATTTAGAATTTAATAGCTAATCTGATTTTCTGGCAGGTATCAACTTAAATCATCTGCTGTTTCAGCACTTCCTGCACTTACCTTGAAACCTAGGTACTCTAAGCTTACTTTCTTTAAATCAAAACGGAAAAATATCTCAGTTTTCTTAATTTGTTTAATGAATTTTAAAAGGTGAGATAATTGATCTTATTTCGAAATTTCATTTGCATCTTTCATCTCTTAAGCTTCAAAATCTGAGTTGCGATGTGTAGTTTTTATTAGACTTCATTAAACCTGAAAGATTTAGTTTCATGGTGTTTATTAGCGTAAGTTAACTTTTCATTTTATCATTCTATCACCCAATGTTGCGGTTTAAAACTAGATCCACAGTATATTCGCAGTCCATTTCTTTTGGTTTTTTGTTGATGCGGCTGAAATTTGATCAAATTATAGTTGCTATATTCTGCAGTCTATTCTATGAAGTTTTTAATGTATTTTGGACTACATCGCAGTTCCAGTGATCTAGCTGCACTCCAGCAACTCATGGTTGACCAACCTAACATTCCCAAAGAAGAAGGTAGATAACAGATAATGAAGTGTGTTCGGAAGTTTTTTCTGTATTAGCATGTGTGTGAGCTTGGCAAGGTGTTTTCGCCTCGAGCGCCTTCATGCTCTCATGTGAACATCATTGTGCATTTTTTTCATGTGCATATCTACCTTAAAATAAATGCAATTGTATTCATGTGTTGATGTCTAGTAATGTAAGTTTGGTTCAATATATGTCTCTGGCCTCCTTTTCATAGTGGGGAAATTGAGTTATCGATAAGTAGTAGAGATATCCAATGGGATTTCCTAGGCAAAAGATTTTGTTCTTCGAGACAACATTCACGTTAAGATTCTTATGTAGTTATGTTTTAGTAGTTCTGAGAACATTTAAGGTGCTATCGTATTTGAAATATCCTCTTTTTGTTTGACAAAATGAATGAGTAGAGTTATGGACTTTCTATCCATCTGATTAATTTGAATTTAATGCTGAATGTTTAATCAGTTTTTGGATTAACAGAAGCATGACAGATGCTGTTCTATATTATTATGTTTAAACGATGTTGATTCCCTGCTTGAGAATCTAAAGTCGAATTTGTTAGATTGTTAAAGTTTATCGACCAACTGTTTTCTTTTGTTTGAATAGATCCTCCAATTGTAATGTTTTTTGCCTCACCAACGTGTTTATTATTTAAACCCCATTATCTATTATTTAGCATCGTCAAACTTTTATTGTAGCAATTTGCTAACTTCTACTCTCAATACTTTTTCTAACTTGTGGCTAATTCATCGATGCAGTGCAACTCATCTTCGATATCATCATTGCGGAAGAGATCTGTTAGTTTCTGTGTCGTTATGCTTTAATCGCATCGTGGAAGCAGAAAACTGGCATTCTGGATGCTATGCTAACAACATGAACTCTTTGTGTAAAGATTGCATCAACTATCTTGAAGAATCTAACTTTTTTCAGAGAACTTATCACAGGATAGAAAAGTTATTCAAACCAGCAAAAATTATTGATGATACCGACTCAGCAAAGTGATATTGCATCATGGAAGCAGAAAACTCTTTGGCGTTCTGGAGACTATGCTAACAACATGAACTATTTGTGTAAGGATTTTGCATTGTGTATCTTGAAGAATCAAACTTTTATTCAGAAAACTTACCAGAGTAGTAAAGTTCTTCAAACCGGCAAAATTATTGATGACACCGACATCTTTTATGCTACTGAGCAAAGTGATACTCCATATATTCAGCATCAAGATTGCATGAATTCCTCATTGCCAGATGGTTTTGTTAATTCCAATTCTGGAGAGGCCATTTTACCTCTGCTAACACTTGGTTTTATTTCATTTATTATCCTGTATTGACAGATTTAAGTGTAAACAGCAGTTTTTTGCTTCTTGTATACTTGTTGTTCTCATACACAAGACATATTACTCTTAAATCATGGTAGTTTATTTTTTTCTTTTTTGAATATTATATTGAAAAGAGAAATCAATTTTAGATCAATTGACTTTTAAGAGATACATTTATCGTTAGATTATGTCTCAATGTATAAATTATCATAGTTATTTATAATTGAAAAAAAAAAACTCTAATTCTTATTAAATATGCTGCGGCTTAAATTATATTGAGAGTTGAGTTAAATACAGGCGTACATTGGTAAGTTAGTAAACGACAGTGTATGTTTAGTTTTTTCTTTAATCTGAATTCGAAATTGATTTACGATTTAATAAGGTTAATTCATGTTTAATAATATAATAATATTAAAAATATATTTTTATTTATAAGTATTTATAAAAAAAATATAAAAATCATTAAAATTTAAAAATTTTAAAAAATAATAAAATTTTTTATTATAATTTATCAAAAAAAATTCATTATTAACTCAAAATATCACATATCAAATATAATAAATGCAACATATAAATTTAATACTATAAAATTTATCATAAATTTCAATAATTTAAATACTTTTATTAGGCAACAGTTAGTTTTTTTCCCCCTAATTTTAACATTTCTAGATAGATTTTCTGTAAATCTAGTATTTTATAATTTAACCAGACTAACCGTCGGTTTTCAGTTAATCCAATCCGACTGACTGATTTTTGGTTTAACTCGAATCATTTGTTTCTCTGTGCACTCAATGTTTTAGATATTTCAGAACAAACTATTTTCCAGTTCTTGCCTTTTGGGTTAATCCGGTTCGATCGGCCGGCCCGGTCCGGTTTTCAAAAACTGTAGCAGGTGGAGCCAGGCTGTCAGGGGAGGCTGGAGTGGGTCAGCTGGAGGTTGAAGGTAGAACGGTGACGAGGTCCACAAATTGTCAACATTTCAACAGTGAAAAAATGGCGTTTCCCTCTGTAAAAAAGAAAAGAAAAGAATGAGCATTTGCGTGTTGGTCAACCAACTCTCTGTTGTACTGTTCAACAAAACAGCGAGTGGAATCGAAAGTATTATAGTTCTTGTGATGATTTTTACTTGGCTTTCTTTTTGATTCCTTCTTGTTGCTTTCTACCACTGTTCAAACCTCCAAAACAGAGGACCTTCTCTCCTTCTTCTTTCTTCTTCTTCCTCCTTCCCACTTTCGAAGATCAGAAACAAAATAAAACAATCCCAATTCAAATTCAAATTCTTTCTCTAAACACACACAATAAAGATTGTTGCTTCAATTCTATGGAGAAGAAACTGCTTCTACTTGTTCTTCAAGAATTCTTTTTCCAACCCTCCAACTGGAATTGAGGGTTTTTGTTGGCCATCGCTTCCATTTCTAGGTCTATGTGATAACTCATAGACAGGTTTGCTTTTGTTTTCATTTAAAAATTCTCTTTTTAATTGGGTTTTTATTGTCCACCATATTAGCGATGTTGGTTTATTAATTATGCTGTCAAAGGAGAGGCTTTTTTATGGGAATGATATGTGTCCTTAATTTGTTATTAATTATTGTTAATTCAATCCGTTCTGTAATTTGTTTTTGTGTTATCAACTCAAATCTTAAATGTTTTTTTTTCCTGTTGACGAGCAATAGTTATAATCCAGCAATATTAGTTTTCCAATTCCAATTCACCAATTTGTCAAGCAGTCCTTTCATGTGTTTTGCTTTATCTCTTTTTTTTTTTTTTTTTTTTTCTTTTTTTGGATATGGCAGGCTGGTAGCTCAATATTGGAGCATAGGAAATGAAAATTTAGAAAGGTAAATTGGGTAAATCTTCAATAAAAGACTGAAGATTGTTTTTTTCAGATAATTATTACACTTCCATTTTGAGCATATTTTTTTTTCTTTTTGTGTTGTTGGCTTGACCGCTTTACTTCTTCTCACAATATAGCCAAAATCAATTTTCTTGTTGGGTTTTGATACTGCCTTGGTAAATATTAACTCGCACTTATTTAAGACTGTTTTGCAAATTACTTTGTTGCAGTGGGTTATTTGAATCAGATGGCTGAAAGTTGGGATTCAAGCTGTGACCCTGGTAGCCAGTCGGAGGACAGTTATCATTTTGAGAGATTGCATATAGAACCTATTTATGACACATTTCTTTGCCCTTTGACAAAGCAAGTCATGCGTGATCCTGTCACCTTAGAAAATGGACAAACTTTTGAACGTGGAGCAATAGAAAGGTGGTTCAAAGAATGCAGGGAGAATGGGAGAAAATTAGTTTGCCCCTTCACACAAAAAGAATTAAAAAGCGCAGACCTAAACCCCAGCATAGCTTTGCGGAGCACCATTGAAGAGTGGACTGCTAGAAATGAAGCTGTTCAGCTAGATATGGCTCGGAGGTCCTTAAATCAGAACAGTCCTGAAAGTGATATTCTACAGTCTTTGAAGTATGTCGAGTATATCTGCCAAAGGAGCAGATCAAATAAGCATATTGTGCGCAATGCTGAGCTGATACCTATGGTTGTTGACATGTTTAAGAGTAGCAGCCATAAAGTGAGGTGTAAAGCTTTGGAAACACTTAAAACCGTAGTAGAGGATGATGTTGATAATAAGGTTGTTCCAGACTCGCTGATTTTGCATATAGCTGTCATGTCACCAGTGGGTGAATTTTCTCATGTTAATGGGCTTTGCTGGTTTTGCAGGCAATATTAGCTGAGGGTGACACTGTGCGTACAATAGTTAAATTATTGTCTCGTGAGCAATCCAAAGAAAGGGAGAAAGCTGTCTCATTGCTGCACGAGCTCTCAAAATCTGAAGCCTTGTGTGAAAAGATTGGTTCAATCAATGGAGCAATTCTTATATTGGTTGGAATGACAAGCAGCAAATCAGAAAATATTTTAACTGTTGAAATGGCTGAAAAAACGCTTGAAAATATGGAGAAGTGTGAGAACAATGTGCGGCAGATGGCTGAAATTGGTAGACTGCAACCTCTTCTGAATCAGCTTCTTGAAGGTGTCTCTTCTTACCTCAACATTTCTGTGCTTTTGTCAATTTCACGCAAATTTTGTGGCAGTCCTTTGCTGGTCAGTGGTCAGTTTTGCAAATGTGTGTTTTTTACTTCGTTGATGTGGGAAAGAAGTTATACATTTCTATGCTTAAGTATGTTCTGATTACATGTTCAATATGCCATGTATACCCTACCCCTCCCTCACTTTTTACTCTTGAGATAGAGCTATATGTCCGTCTTTATAACTCACGATACTGACTCGAAGAAACCTGAAGAAATTGTTTTGAACCAAACATAAGAATAACTTGCAATAATTACAACTCTTTCCTCCATGATCTTCTCTTTTGTCCTTCATGAGGCACAGTTCATGCTTCCCAGTTTCTCTTTTGTGGGTCACTGCATGTAAATGTTATGGAACATGGAACAAGGGAGCTCTTAGAGCTTTCTTTGCCAGGGGCCTCTCTTTTTAGGATTTGCACAGTGATGTATGTTCCATCCCTTAACAACTGTAGTTCAAGGGGATTTTTATTAAATTCAATTCCTTTCTTCAGCTCAATTTAAAAAAAAAAAAGACAGCCCAGTGCACAAACACTTCCACTATACACGGGGTCCGGAAAAGGGTCGGACCCGTTAAGTCTTTGTGTGTGACCTTCCCTTGCAATTACAAGAGGCCGTTTTCACGATTCGAACCCGTGACCTCAGATCACACGGCAACAATGCTTATCGTTGCACCAAGTCTCCCCTTCTTTTTTCAGCTCAATGGAGGGATAAAAAAGATTTTCTCCTTTCTTGAGGGATTAGTTTTATATTATTGTTTTAGTCCTTTATTTGTCTTTCTAGTCAAACCTACTTATATGTGTTTAAATTGTATGAACATTCAATTCATCTGGGTAAAATAACCAGAATGGTGATACTGCAGGCCCACCAGAAACCAAATTGTCCTTGGCTTCATACCTTGGTGAACTGGTTTTGAGCAATGATGTGAAAGTTGTCGTGGCTCGAACTGTTGGTTCGTCCCTAATAGATATTATGAGAAGTGGTAACATGCAATCAAGAGAAGCTGCTTTGAAAGCTTTGAACCAAATATCTTCTTGTGTGCCAAGTGCCAAGGTGTTAATTGAAGCAGGAATTCTTCCTCCACTCGTTAAGGACCTCTTTATTGTTGGCACCAATCAGCTTCCCATGCGACTGAAAGAGGTATCAGCAACAATCCTTGCCAACATCGTGAGCTCAGACTATGAATTTGAGTCTATTCCTGTTGGACCAGACAATCAGACTCTAGTGTCAGAGGAAGTCGTGCATAATCTACTTCATTTAATTAGCAACACTGGTCCAGCTATTGAATGCAAACTTCTGCAGGTTCTTGTTGGACTAACGAGTTCTCCTGCTACTGTTATGAATGTTGTTGCGGCCATTAAAAGTTCTGGTGCTGCTACCAGTTTGGTTCAGTTTATTGAGGCCCCTCAGAGAGATTTGCGTGTTTCTTCAATAAAGCTTCTCCTGAACCTCTCTCCATACATGGGTCAGGAACTAGCTAATTCCCTTCGTGGCACAGTTGGCCAACTTGGTAGCCTAATTAAAGTTATATCAGAAAAGATAGGAATTACAGAAGAGCAGGCAGCTGCTGTTAGCCTCTTAGCTGAACTTCCAGAGCGAGATTTGGGTCTTACACGGCAGATGCTGGATGAAGGGTCCTTTCAGCTAATCTTCTCTAGAGTTGTTCAGATCCGTCAAGGGGAAACTAGGGGTATCCGCTTTGTGACGCCATATCTAGAAGGGCTTGTAAGGGTTCTTGCAAGAGTTACATTTGCTTTGGCTGAAGAGCCTGATGCCATTGCGTTCTGCCGCGAGAATAATCTTGCTGCTGCGTTCATCGAACTGCTTCAGTCCAATGGACTTGACAATGTGCAAATGGTTTCAGCCATGGCATTGGAGAACTTGTCTCATGAATCTAAAAATTTAACAAAGTTGCCTGAGTTGCCCTCAACTGGATTTTGTGCTTCAATCTTTCCTTGTTTTAGCAATCAGCCTGTCATAACTGGATTGTGCCGGCTCCATCGTGGAACATGTTCATTAAAAGACACATTTTGCCTTTGGGAGGGACAGGCTGTTGAGAAATTGGTTGCACTTCTAGACCACACAAACGAGAAGGTAGTTGAGGCTGCACTTGCAGCGATATCTACGTTGTTGGATGATGACGTTGACATTGAACAGGGAGTGCTGATATTGTGTGAAGCAGAGGGAGTTAAGCCTATACTTGATGTGTTACTTGAGAAACGGACAGAGAATCTGAGGAGGAGGGCAGTGTGGGCGGTTGAGAGGCTTTTACGAACTAATGATATAGCATATGAAGTTTCTGTAGATCCAAATGTCAGTACTGCACTTGTTGATGCCTTCCAGCATGCTGACTACCGGACTCGTCAGATTGCTGAGCGTGCCCTGAAACACGTAGACAAGATACCAAATTTCTCCGGGATATTTCCAAACATGGCATAGGCCACTTCCGGGGTCAATCTGTGCACAAGATGATTAGTTGCAAGGACATGTATGCAAGTCATCCTTGGTCTTGTGCGGTTTTGCTGTGGCTACCTTTTGCAAAATAGGTAGATATAGTTGTAAACAGATTTTGCTCATTTGTTGTCAATGTGGTTGCATATATTGGACGTTTGTGTAGGGAGTGAAATATTGGTTTCTATGATGCTTCTCAAGCACCCAGCGTTAATAACTGGGACATCTTATTCTAAAGAGATTCATTGTTTTCAAATTCCACCTAGAAATGAAGTTGGAAATGAATCTCTTCGCAGTGTATGGGGGTGTGATTAAGGACTTATGAGAAACATCTTTTGTATTTGAAGCCAGCTTTTGTACACTGATTGGTGTATAATAGTCATTTATTTGAATATTCATTTAAAAAATTATTGAATATTTGAACTTGATTTCATGTTAAGTTTTTATGATTTTTCACTTGATATATACAAATTTAAATTCACATTTATTCTAAAACTTAGAATTCGTGTTTTAAATTATCATTATTTTTTTTAATATTTAAAATATTTTGCTCCTCAATCTATTGTCCGATAAAATATGAACGGGTATGAAATTATCTACTCAAATGAGTGCACGATTGGGATCTCCTGATTACGTGGAAACAAATCTGCTTCTTTACGTTGTCAATAACAGCCCCAAGCCAAAGAAAAACTGAAAAAGAAAAAATACTTTGGAAGGCCCAATTAAAGATTTTAATCACCATAGAGAATGAACAACAGATGAATTTATTATTGATGCAACAATGAGAACAAAAAGCAAGATTAGGAATACAGGATGAATTTATGAACAGCTGTCAAGAAAAACAGAATAAACCTCCCAGGTACAAACTGATTATGCCCAAAGAATTCAAAGAGTCACAATCTATGATCAAAAGATCCTTGTGTGGATAAATAAAAAGTTCAAAATTTTCTGAACGAAGCAGAATGTTCACCAAGGACTTCACAGATGTAGCACAGCCAGTGATTTAGTAATGCAAGAAGAAGCATCCAATTCATGGGTCATGTGATTTCTTGAAACATGACCCCAGTTTGTTCCTGTGTCCGACACATCACATACAGTCAGAAAGTCCAATACTTGACCAAATATTTTGAACATTTCCACCCCAAATATAAGATGTTTGTCGGCAACAAATGCAGCATTCCAATCCATTGGGGCATCAGGATGTACTGACACTTCGGTCCATGTAAGATACATAAGATCTAGCTCCCACAATTTTCTAACAGCCTTGTTTCTCTGGCCTATTTGGCCATCTCCTTCGCACCAGGAGACTGAGAGCATGAACAATCGACCATTACAAGATACAAGTTTAGGGTAATACTCATGAACACGAGGAGGGAATGGAAAGGTTTGAATCGCTATCCAGAAGCCCCTCTCTATGTCAAATCCCATGAGCTTGTCTGTCTCTGAATAAACATAAAAAATCCCATTACATACAACCCCGGAGCATGCCATCCCAAAATCCATAGGCAGCTTCTGGATTTCCATCCATTTATTTGATATGGGATCATAAATTTCTCCAGAATCTAGATGATCATCCCAAGATCCGAGACCTCCAACAGCAATCAATACAAATCTTTTACAACCCCTGGCATTTGACTGATCACTTTTTTGTCTAGTGAACTTGTGTGACTTTCTGCTATGAAACAACAAGGCCTCGTTCTCATCCAAAACATTTCTGTACTGACGTCTTAATGAAAGCCGGTGAGGATCCTCATAGACATCTGAAACCCCACCAATTCGAGACCTGGGGAAACGCCTTTCTTGCCGATGCTGATGACTATGAACAACTGAAAAATCAGAGCTAACCTCAGAAATTCCCAAAATGGGCATTGATCTCGCATACCTCATGGAAGGAAATTTGCGCCAAGATTTGGTTAAAGGGCTAAACACCAGCACCCCTTTGTGAGTTTTGACTGAGCTCCTATCCACTCTCCCAAAGTGGCTCAAGCTAGAACAACCTCCGACAATATAAATATCATCCTGAATACTGGCAACAGAGAACATGAACCTTCCTTTTAAAATATCAGAATCAATCCTATGCCATTGATCTTGTGATACATCCAATGCATGCATCTGCCCAGAACAATAACCATCTTTAACAAACCCAAACAGAAATAACCATGGATTCTGATATGAGCCGTCTCTTCTCATCTGCAAGAAGCGAGGAGTGCTAGTCAAGTATCTCCATTTCTTACATACGAGGCGGGCATTCATGAGACTGGTCAATGGAAGTCTCACCAAACACATTTCCAAAATGTCATCTGGAAGAAAGATGTGCAACCTGCTATTCTGCATTGGATCTTCAAGTTCTAAATCTTTTCTGTTATTTTTCTTCCAAAACTTTTCTCTAACCCCATATGAGAAGCAATCTACTCCCGGTTCATCATTGCCACATGTTAGTCTATTTACCTTTCTTTTTTCACTAGCACTGGATGACTTCCTCCTACTACTTGGATCCCCATATTCCTCACCAGTATCAGCCCCAACTTTGCAACCACCACCTCTACCATATAAAGTAAGACACTTTACAGAAATTCCCCTCCCATTATCCTCTTCCTCTGCATCGCATCTGTTGTTCTTCTTCCTCAATTTCTGGCTAACACTTCTCACAAGCCGCTGTGACACACTCAAAGACTCAAAATCCCGATTAAGAGATGCCTCTCCACTTATTCTCTCAGAAAACATTCCGTTCATTGACATTTCCCCACAAATACCTTATAAGCCATACCCATCTCGCGAAAAGCAGTAATTATCATTTCCAAGCTCAAGCTCAACTTCTATTCTCTACAAAATAAATAAATAAATAAATATTATGCTGAAGCCTACTCCCAGAAAAATTTAACGATACAAAAGAATTGATAAAATGACAGATCCAAAACATTAAATTTTGGATATAGAGATTCTTTCAAATCAGATCTTCTCCAAAAATTGAGAAGGAAACAAAATATTAATAAAATTTTATTAAACCCCACATAGAAATTAAAAACCAAAAAAAATTTACAAGAACCATGATAAAAATGTATGCATATATATACTTGTGAAAATTGGTCTTCTAGCAACATTTTCACAGTCAAATGATAAAAAAAAATAAAATAAAAACAAAATAAAAACAAAAAATTTACAAAATCTGGGAAAATTTTGAAGCAATCATTTTCACCCTCTAATCTCTTAGAAACTAAAACATTCTATTCGAAGCCAATGAATTAAAAAGAAAAGATTAAGAGAGAGAGAGAGAGAAACTTACTTACATTTGCTCAGATTTGACCCAAATTCGATTGAAGAAATCTACAGAAAGTCCAAAATGTTAAACCAAATCCACCGAAATTTTTTAAGAAAAGGAAAAATCTCAATCGAAGATTAAATCGAGGAAAGTAATAAATAAAAATTAAGAGAAGAGGAGGAGATGAGAGTGGTAAGGTGAGAATGGAAAATGGAATTAGTTAAAAAAGGATTTAAAGCGACACACCACTGATTTAATAAAAAGCGACCCATCAGCTCTCTTTTTTTTTTCCCATTTGTCATTCTCTCTTTCTCTTTTGTTTTTACTATTTTTTCTCCTTTTTTCTTTCTAATAATTTTTTTTTATAAAAAAAATCTATTTTATACATTGTTTTTAAAATCAAATTATGCCAAATAGTCAAATCGAATTAATCAAAAAACTAAAAATAAATGCCGTTCAAAAAAATTAAAAATTAAATGTACATAAAATTTGATTAGAATTGTCATTTTTAATAAAAAAAATCAAACAATGTCTAATTTAATATGAAATTTTTATATATTTAAATGTATATAAAATATGTTCAGAACCATAAAAACTAAAAATAAAATTGGATGAATTGTGTTAAACCGTCCAATTCTATAAATATTTTATTATTTTTAAATAAAAGTATAAAAAAAATTAAGGGGTACTTAATTCAATATGAATAGTTCGATTATAATAATCTATAGTGAATTTTGAAATATTAAGCTCATTATTTTTATATTTATTGAATTTAATGTACAATATTTTTAAAATTAATAATGAATATTTTATTATTTTTTAATTTTTATTTTAAAATTTTAAAAATATTTATAAATAAAAATATATTTATAATATTATTATTTTATTAAACTCAAATAAACACGAATCAATTATTATAAATCTGGTTCAATATCTAATTTAATTTTAAAATTTTTGATTTTATAAAAACTATAGGGAACATCCCCTCAACGGCTATCGTAGTAGAGATTGTATCAGAACCGTTGGATTGCGAAACACAGATCGAGGAGAAAGTGTGGGGCTGCTAGCTCAATAAGTCAAGCGGCTGCACTGAAAGAAGAAACAGTAAACGGTATCGTTGAGATGTGACGGAACGAAATACTCGCCAGAGAAAATGGAGGTTTATGAAATTGGGTGGTTAGAGAGTGGGACCCATTCTCCCGCCTCTTAGTCAAATTTTCAATAATATATTATTCATTCATTCATTACGTTATCATCTACTTCCAAAAATTTTCTCCCTATTGCCATAAATCATTGTCGACAATACTTTTTAAATTAATAATAATGTTTTATTAACCATTTCAATATTTATATTTTTTATAAAAATAAGCAACTTAGTAAAAAAATATGGTACAAAGAGGCATTTGGTAAAAAAAAATAGAACAAATAATGTTTAACATTTTTCAAATTTATTTTGAATGAATTTAAATTTAAATTTTTTTTAAATTTTGAAAATAATTTTATTGTCATTGATATAATTTAAGTAAAAAAAATATTAGTAATTTCAAACATTTTAATTGTATACTAGAAAATAAAATTTTACATAATATATTAATATATCATTTTACATAATTATATCATTTATTATATATATATTTTTTTTCATTTATGAGGATCTAAAATACATATTATACAAAAATCATCAAAATAACTAATTAGCTTACGGGTAAGGAGATTTTATAATTTTATCAAATTCATCTAATTTTATTAATAAATTTTCTATTATTTTTTTAAAAAAATATAAGAAATGAGATTTTTTAATACAAAATTTTGATTTGGAAAAAAATGGTAATTAAAGTTGGGGGCGAAGTTAGACTTTAAAATAAAGGGGATAAATTTTTTTTTTTTATAAATTTTAGTTTTTTCATAATTATTTATCTCTCTTTTTATTTTAATAGTATTTTATAAATTTATAAATTTATTAATAATATATTTTTATTATTAAAAAATTAATTAATAAAAAATATTAATATATATGTGTATAAAATTTTAAATTTATAAAATTGTTCATAATAAAAATAAATAAAGAAAAAAAATTAAATAATAAATATAATTTCTTAAAAAATAATTAAAATAAATAAGTACTTTAATTCATTAAATGGGTTTAAATTAATTTAGTTAAAAAATTTATTTTTTTCTTTATTTTTTTTACATTTGTATATTATTAATATTTTATTAATTTTTTAAAAGAAAACTATTACATATAGAATAAATAATTTATTATAATTTTTTTGGTTTTTTGTAAAAATTAAAAAAAAAGAGGAGAACAATTTAAAATTTTTAAAAAAATTAATAAAAAATTTAAAAAAATATTATATATATAAAAATTTTTAAAAAGAGAAAGGGGGCAATGATAATATAATTTATAAAATGGAGAATGGGTGATGGGGAGAAGTGAATTAATGAATTAACATACATGTGGCTTTGTTGAAGTGGCGGATACTCATTGTTAAAAAAAAAAAAGGGTGTGGATACTATTTTAGAGAAATGAAGAAATCAAATAATAATGAGAGAAAAAAAAAGTGGAATATTAATATGCATCCATCATAACTTGGAAATTTAGGAAAAAATGATGGAGTTGCATTTGGACCACATGGGACTTCTTCAATAATATATGAGTTTGGAAAAATACATGCATATATATATAATGTTGGTCCATAACTATCATATACAAAACTATATTCTATTTTTAAAAATATATATTTAATATAGTGAAATATTTTTGAAAAAAAAATTTAAAAAATGACATTTTGTAATTTTCCAAAATAAACAAGTTTCTGTTGGGCTTACTGGGCCACAACATCTCATTAATAAAAGCTTGTCCAGTCCAAAGTTCAAGTAGGAGGACCAACACTCAAACAAGACCTAGCTGTAGCACGCAGCAAGGAGGCGCAAGTTTCGTAGAGGAAGAGGAGAAGGAAGAAAAATGGCGGAGTCAATGGCGGTGGTGTGGCTTATCATCATATTCACCACCGTGACGTTTGCAGTTGTTTCAGGTGTCGAAGACAAGTGCGCTGCATGTTATGCCGTTGCGGTACTTTCTCGCCTCAGACCTTCTATTTTTGTCCTCGTAATCACATTGCATTGTGGACTTTCTCAGATCTTTCATTTCTCATTGTTATCATGGTTTAGTTTCTATGATCCGTGATTTTTAAATTAATATTAAATATGATCTTTTATAATTAGTGTTAATTGCGAGATGTTTAAATTTGCTATGGTAAATGCTTTGCAGGATGAATTAGAGCGAGGGCTTTCAAATGTATGTATTTTGCTGTTATATGTCCGTTTTAATTTTTTTGTGCTATTGTGAGTGGTTTTTGTTGAATTGATTAATGCTGATTTAGCAAATTTGTTTTGACTGCTTTGTGGTGATTTGATACTTTTATAGGAAAAACCAAGAAACCATTTGGACATGAGAAACCGCTTGAATTCTAAAGGTCAGCGCGAAGGAAAGGTAATTGACTACAGGTATTGCACTATTTTTTCAATATCTTCTTTCAGCTTTGGGAGAGAAAAAGAAAAAAAAAAAAGAGGGTAAAACAATGTAAAATGACCAGCAGAGTTAGCGGCCATGCTTCTAGGATACTGATTTATATTACCAATGTGCTTAACATGGGAGGCGAAATTTGAACTAGGCATATGTAGCATTGCAGGACAATTTTTTCTGCTTCGGGACAATAAATTAGATTTATCTGAGGGTTGCAAATTGGATTATGAGTATATGACGAGTCTGTGAGCTGGTAAATTGTAAAGGATAATGGGAATGTAGAAGAGCACGACGAAACTAAAATAGCTTACAGCTTGGTTCGAGGAAAAACCAACGAAATTGAATGCACTAGTTTCAACTTGTTTGTTGTTGTATTATACATACGAAAGGGTGCACTTCCAGTTCAGGTTACTGTTTTGTTGGGTTATCTTTACCATACAAGTAACGGTAATTAGTAAAGAACATTCTGATCAGCAAATTGTTTTAATTGGGTAACTTTAAATTTCATTTATGATGGATGGCGGGACAAGGTAGTATCTGTTGATGCAAACTGAATAACTAAGAAAAATCCTTTCCATTTTGAATTTTATGTATAGATGTGACTTCTAAGACAGCTTGTCTTTACTTGTATGCTGGATATAACATTATATTATCTCCACTAAAATAAAATATCACCTGTGAGTACAGTTCCTTTAAATGATTGATTTTATTATAAGCGTGCAAATGCTTCAAACAGAGTCAGTGAGCTGAGAGTTGTAGAACTCCTGGATGGGCTTTGTGAAAAGATGCAGGATTACACTCTTCAAAAGGTAATTTTCAGTTTAATTTGGTTCCTTTTTCAACCATGTTATTTTCTTTCATATTTGAGGCAGGGCATGTTTTGAATTCATACTCTGTTACCCTGCATCTTCTTTTTATGAATTAGGCAAATATTTTAGACATTTAACAGTATCTTGCAGAAATTGGTACTCAGCTATTAGCTGCTTTAATATACATGCTCCAATACTGGAGCCTATTCTGTGTATCATATATAATATATTCATCTCCTCTTGCATCTGTATTTTTGACATTTGGGTCAAATATAACCTATTCAGTAAATATTCTTAAGTAAGCACATTCAATTTTCATCATCACATTTTTGCAGGTAGATTTAACTAGAAGCTTGTGGATCAAAGTCGATGACTGGGATAATCTTACAGCAAGTACGTACTTTATTGGGAACTACACTCACTCATCTCTTCCTTGTACTTTGTATAGTGTGTAAAAGCCTTTAGGAAATCAGTGCCTAGGCAGCCAGTCTTTCTCTTTATATTGAACTTGATGTTTTCTTTGAACAAGTTCTGCAGTTTCCTTAAATGAATTATATATATATATAAAATGGTTCTGCAGTTTCCTTTTCTCTAGCTCTTTGAACCTTTTATGTGAGATTTTCTCAACTATCAACATCTTTGACCATTATCTTTTATAATAGATAAGCAAGAAGCTCGGGCATATTCAAAAGATATATCTTCTTATTGTGGGAGGTGAGATGTCAAATATTTTTCAATTATTCTTATTTCAAGTTAATATGAAACATACTTTAGATTTTTGAAATTTGTTTACTAATATGTGCAAGCTGTTATAATCATGGCTTACTAACCCCCTATGTTTAAAATGGAGGTTGCTGGAGGAAACAGAAGATGAGGTGAGTTTTCTTATGCTGATTAGCCATTTATGTGTTTAAAGGCCATTTTGTTTGTAATGTGTAGAAGGCTAAAAATGTGCTTCTACTGATATTAATTGATATTGCAGTTGGCCAAATTGATTAAGAAAGGATCTGTTAAAGTTGGAGATGTGAGTAAGGTTTTATGTCAAGATTTGAGCAAGCACTGCACCCAGTCAAGGTAATGTTGAATCCAAATCCAAGCTATGAAATCTTGGTTGGGACAATTTCAGCTGTTGCAATTTTGGTGCTTGAGATAGGGACAATCTCAGAAGTTGCTTTTAGTAGCAGGGACTTAGCTTTAAAGGTTTACCTAACAAGCTATGATGCTTGGTAACCTTACTTGGAAGAATAGTGCCCACTTGTTGATTTTGGCATTCATAATATGTGATTAAAAGTTAGAAAAAGAATAAATAAATAAACACTAGAAAAGGAACAAACTCCATTACAAGATTGTATTATGTACCTTCTCTAACTCCAATAAAAATTTCAGGTTTCCACTAAAAGCCACATTGCATGGACAATACACCAATAGAGAACTAAATCCTGTTCATCCTAGGATTTCTTTCAGCTGTTATACAACAAAGTTGTGGTTCTTTCTTAATTGCTAGGTTTAAATTTACTATAACATTAAATTTATTTTCATGTGCAGTGATTCTCATCAGGAAATTGCCGATGACGAATCAGATGGAGAACTCTGACTCACCCATATCTAAGAGGAGATGATGCAAAAGCGTTAGCTAGAAATGGGAAAAAAGAAGGTTCCCATTATTAAATTCGGTACTTGTTATGAAAACCTACAAATTTGTTTCAATGGCATCATGTGGAGTTTATTTCAATGGCGTCATATTCAGTCTGTTTTCAACTTCAAGCAGGTCAAGGATAAATTGGTCATCAAAGAAATACCAACCCCCCCTTCTCCCTTTTTTTTTAGTCTTCTAATCGCGTTTAGTGAAGAATTACGGTTTTGTTGACTGCATATTTCCAATGTTATTTCCACCCTTTATTAAATTCTGCTCCCTTCACCTGAAGAATATGAAAATGGGGACCTTTGACTTGGAATTTCAAAGTTTGATAGTTTGATATTATGCTGTGCACATGTTACATTACTACAGAGATGGAAGAACACTGAGGGAACTGTTTAGTTGTACAAAATAAGTTATGTTTTCTACAAGTTTTTTTTTTTTTTTTTTAAAATGGAAAACGTAATTTTTTCTCGTTTCCTAAATGTCAAATAGGAAACAAAAAAATACGCTTCTTAAAAAATATGAGTTTATAACTCATCTTAATTTTTATAAATTTTTTTTATTTTTATTTAAAAAATAGTTAGAAATTAAAAATCTGAAAAATTAGAAAACACAAAAAAACGAAAATGAAAAAAAAAATATTTTTAACAGTTAAATAGGCTCATTTTGCGAGCAGCGTAATAACAAAACTATAAACTGTTGTTAAAGCAATTAATTAATCAGGGCATGCCATGAAGAGTGAAAACTATTACCGTAAACAATTAATACAATGAATTGGGAAAAAAAGAACAGAGATCTCTCAGTACTTCCATTTCCGAATTTATATACAAAGAAGAAATGAAAAAACTAAAGAGAATGGCCCATGCAACCAGACAGTTGAACAATGAACTCATCCAAATGATACAAACATTAATGATCTCAGGGTGTGTACAAGGTTTCGAAACTCAAAAGAATCACATTCTACGCCATATATTTATTTTCCCTGAACAAGGCTGTGAAAACCAGCCATGGAAAAGAACAGCAGGAACAGAGCCTAGGGGGTTAAAAAAATTGTTTCTTACCAATTCTAAACCTTTGAATGCATTTGTACACACATCTCTTAACCATCCCCTTTTTTTCATGAATTACTGTCTAGAACACCCTTTAGTAAGTTCAGACCTTCTGCTGATATGCTCCTTCGAACTTGGGATTGCGGGATCTCTATCCGAGGCGGTGGGTCTAGGGAGAAACAGACCACCACCACTGTGACATTGTCGCATGTACTGCGCTTCAGTGCTTCACTGACCAACTCTCTTGAACATCTTTCAGGATCATTATGGAGCATCAGTTCTTTCCGTGCAATCGTTACTGCACACTGACTGCTCATGACATCCCAGAGGCCATCGCAACCCAGGATCAAGAACTCATCATCCTCAGTTAGATTTGTCTCCTGCAATTCTGGCTCTGCGCTCAAAGGGCATGCAGAACCCTTTGGCCCTTTCATGTGCCAATCTCCTATGGCACGTGCAACAGATAACTGGCCGTTAAGGTAGCCATCGTATATAACTCCACCAAGTTTCTCAATTCTCAGTCTTTCAAAAGTGCAATTAGGTTTGTGATCTTTGGACATCTCAATCCCTCTACCTCGCCTCCCCAGTACAGCTCGGCAATCCCCAGCATTGGCAATTATCAAGGTCCTGTGAAGAGCAAAGTTAGTTTAAGGGAGAAATGAATCATGAAACCACAAGCCTAAAGCAATTTGGCTAACAATCTTATCTGGTAACATAATAATCCAAAGTCAAAATTCAAAATCAAAAGCAACTCGGTCGCTAACCTACCTTCCGAGGATAAAGGCAGTTAGTGCAGTGGTGCCAGAGGAGATATCAAGTTCACTATCATCTGCAAATGCATAATCAGCTTTCACAAAAGCACTTTTAATTGCCTTCTCCACGCAAATTGGAAATTGAGAATCCTCAACTATAAACCTAAGTATATTATTCCTAACAAATGATGCTGCATCTGTACCTCCATGCCCGTCAAACACCTGTGCACACGTGTCAATGAGTACATGTTAATGAAAATGGCCAGCAGAGGCAACAGATTCTTAACAACTTAGCAAAACCACTGGTTTTGCTATTGACAATTGAGCAAAAGAATGATAGGTGCTTTAGATAGTTATATGAAACCAAAAATGCCAAATGAATTGTATTTTTGTTCTCCTTTCAATAGCTTTTGATCAAAGAGATTGTCCAGTTATTCATTTACTGATTAACTAGGATCTAGAAGGTAATTGGTAAGAATAAAACATACTCACCCCATAGAAAGCTCCAGGTGTGGGTAAGTTGGCAGCCACACCTAGATGTTCAATAAGATTATCTATGCATACATGTTCATCTTCCATATACTGTTTAGGCCCCCCTTCAGCACAGCTCCCTGATCGGAACACTGGTAGAAATTTTGATTTTTCATCAGAATGCGACTTATCGACAACAATCCCAACATCCATTGCCTGGAGAAGATTAAATTAAACGGTTAATCAAAAGACTTCCAATAAATCATACGACCAAGTGAACAAAAAGGAAAACTTTTAAATTTCCTTCTGATTAATGAAAAGGAAAGAAAAATAAAGTTCATCTTGAACTTTGTCACTACTTGTAACTAAAAGTTTTTAAATATGAACTCTAGTATTGGCTGAAGATCATCATTGCAATATGCAAGAGGCTAAAACTCTCAAAGATTAACTTTCTACAACTTCGTATATGACTGTTATAGCATCGAGCAGTTCAATCAAATTGAATGGCTCAGACGCAGAACTGCTAACCACCACCAAAGAATAAGGAAGAAGAAGAGAACAAGAGAAACGAACTTACCAGATCAGCCGCAGCCAACACCTTCATAGGCCGCATAGCCGAGAGGTGCCGAGGAGGTTTGCCATTTGCGATTTGTTTCAGATTATCCAAATTCTCCGAGTTCTGATTTTCAGTCGACGATACATTGTCCCTGCTATACCCACCTTCTAATACAGTAAACGGAGGTGAAAAATCCATACCAGCGGCCATTTCCACTTCCGAATCATAAATCAAGTAATTTCTATGCAAACCCCTTAAAGAAAACAACTTTAATAAACCCTTAAATCCTGTGATCTATTCAAAAATCCCAAACTATAAGCTTAAAAAAATCAGCTAAAAATTCACGAATCACAACCTTTAAGACGCTGAATTCCTTCAGATAACAGACAACTAAGCAGCAAGCGAACTCAAGGCTTTACGGAACCAATTCTCAAATCTTCTACAACACCCAGATCACGTAATCAATAATTAACCATTCAAATTCTTCAAAAACCCACCAAATTCTTTGAAGTCTGCAGTCAATTCACCGATACCAGGTTTAACCAATTCCGAATCAAACACAAACCCACGAATTAACCCAATAAATATCAAAAGTATGCCAGAGAAACGAGCAAGACCATAAGGTAAAAAGGGTAAAACATAAAGAAATTGGAAAAACAGAGTCTTCTAGTCTATAAAAAGAACAAACAAACAACCAGAGATAATTCTCACAGATGATGATGATTGTTTAAAGCTTTGCCCTTTTATTTCTTTGTCAGATTCTCGAAGAACCCTACAAATAAAAACCCAAAAAAGAGACGTCTTTGAGAGAGAGAAACGAAGAGAATCAAAAGTTGTTCAGAAAGCAAAGAAAAAATATATATTTAAGGCTGATGCATTTTGCAGAGAAAGAGAGAGAGAGAGAAACTTTTTGCGGCTACGGACACGTGGTGATATATGATTGGTGAATAGTTTGGTTGACCGGATGCTAATTTTGTTGGTTCGTGGATTATTGCTGCCAATAAGTCCCATCCGTTGGATGTCCGAACCACTATATCGACGGTGCATGTTGGTTTACCTTCAGTGAGAGGTTAGGTTTGGTTAACGGCCGTTAAATGAGGAAGCCTGGATTCCCGCGGTACACGAATCGCTGTTTACTTGGTAGAAACTTTAAGAAAAATAATAAAAAATAAAAATTTCGGCTAAGGTAAGCAGTCAGTGGAAAAATGTGCTTAAAATTTTGAAAGAATCAAATTTGGCCAAAAATATAATATAGGAATTCTATATCAAAATTTAAAATTTTAATGTTAAAATTATTTATAAAATTATGAGATTTTATAAAATTAAATTAAAGTTTAGTTTGAAGTAATAATGGGTAAATAAATAAATAAATAAATAATGGTGATCAAAATGTAAAATATTTTATCTATTTTAAATTTACAAATACTTCAATATTTAATATTATTTTATAAAAATATTTAATAAACATATCATATACTAAAATAAAGATGAAATAAAAATATCCACACATATATATAACATCTATATTAAAAATAATTATATTTTAATTATTATGGAATAAAAAAAATATTTATTAATTTAGAAGGAAGGAAGTGTACATTTAATTAACAATCCCATTCAATTAACTTGAATTAATTTAAGACGTTCCAAGTTTAATTTAGTTGAATAGATCTCATTTAAGTAATATGGAAAAATTTGAACAGAAATTCTTATCTTTTATATTAATAAAAAATATATGTTTGTAAAATATATTAATTAGTATATTATAATAAAATTATAATGATTTTTATCGTGGATATATCTTATCATTTTTCTTATACACGTATGTGTTATTTTTCTTAAAGAAATTGCATTAATTTAGGTGAAATGAATGGAAAATAATAAAGAGGAGGTGGTGGTGTTGTGATTCAATCACAGTGGTTGCATTGCATGGATTTTTTTTTTTGGCAATCGTGGGAATTGCCGACGTTTTCAATGATGGATTTGGTTGGCGGACGATTGGATTTTTTTTTTCCAATTACCTACAACCACGACTATGCTTAAATGGAAGACCCACAAACATTACCTGGTGCTTATAATAATTCATTGTTGCACATGATTAGGCGGCTCATCAGCAGGAGCCCAGCCGACCGATGATCGACCAGTGTTCGGCGACTAAATTTTGCCCCTTTCTCGCTGATGTTTTAGATCCGTTACTGATACAAGCGAGGTAAAATTAAGGGAGGAGTATGTGACCTTCTATGCCGGCAATAGAGCCTTTTATTTATCGGTGACTTATTCTTTAATTTTTGGCGTCTTATGCGGCTTCAGTTTGATGTCCCGTACCTCCCGTCATTTTATTTCGATGATTTCTCGTTTCTAATTTTCTAATTTCGTCATTGTATACTGAGACATAATATATTTATAAATGTATATTTATTTGATAATAAATTCAAAATTAATTTTTCTTTCCATAAAATTGAATTAATTTCATCTATCATCCCTGAATCTCACCACTTATCCTATTAAAATTTCAAATACTTAGGGGGGTGTATTCAATAGAGACTCTATAAGATTTTTTTGTATTTTAAAAATCTATGGGTATTCAATTAGGATTTTAAAAAGTCATTTAAAATCTCGGGGTATTCAATTAGGATTTTAAAATATCATTCTAAATCCAATGGTATTGAAAATTCTATGGATTTTCAAAAAATTCATTGAATAATGGATTGTGATGGATTCTAGAATATTTGGTATAAATAGAAATCCATCTACAAATCTTCTCACAAACCTAAATAATTCATAAAGTCTATGTAGAATTAAAACAATCCATGGATTTTACATAATCCATGTATTATAAAAAATCTGACATAATCTTTTAAAATCTGAATTGAATACACCCCCCTTAATTTGTCAAGATTAAATTTTTAAATTTTAATTTTTATTCTATTAAAATTACTGTCTCTATTTTTTGATGAAGAAATATTTACGTGGATGTCATGTAGAATCGTCATGTATCTAAAAATTTTTAAGAAACATCAGTTGAACTCCATGTGACATTCACATAAGCAAACTAAAAGAGGAATATTAATAGAAATAAAACTAAAATTTAAAGATATTTGTATTATAGCTGAAAAAAGTGCATAAATGGTCGGTAAAATAAATCCATTGTAAAATTTCAAAGTGTAGTAGTGTAGTTGTGATCACATTTACATGCAATGCAAAGGCCCAAATTTAGGCAGAAAGGGGGAATGAATGAGGCATCCAACTTGATTAAGGTATATGTCCACTTGAACACTTGAAAAGGACCCCAATATATATATATATATATATATATATATATATACACACACACGTAATTAAATGGAATACTTTTCTTTTTAATTATTTAATTAATATTAATAATAGTTGTTGTGGGCGTTGGGCTGTGGATGTTTTTCACTGTATATAGAGTTATGGCTTGATCGAGCCCAAAGAATAAATAGTCCATAGATAATAAAATAGCAGCTAGACCTGTTCATAACTGAGTTTGAGTTTAAAAAACATTAAATTTTTTTCTTAATAAAAAATAATTTAAAAATAAAATATTATACGGATAAATTTTTTTACAAAAATATAATTTATTTTTGATATATGTTGAGTATATGTTTAATGTATTTTTAACATATTTAATAATATATACCCTAAAAATATATAAAAAAACAATATTTTAATAAAATTAAAAATGTAAAATTATTAAAAAAAATACAATAAATATAAAATTATTTAAAATTTTAAATAATTATTTTATTATATAGAATTTTATTTTATTTTTGTTATAAAAAACTGTTCAATTAATTAAAAATTAAAAATTAACTTGTAAATGAAAGTTTAGAAATAAAAATTTCAAAAAAGAAATGATTTAGAAAATGAACAATTTCCATGATTATCTTATTTCTTAAAATAGCAAAATATCTATAAAAAGAATAGATAAATATGAAGAAATTGTAATAAAAAAGGTAGGGATATGTGAGAGAGAGTTGGGTCATTTTATTCCATTTCACACCAATAAAATCATAAAATATAATTATAATAATCTACTTTATTATATTCTTTCCTTCTTCATCAAATAAATGTATAATAGCCAAATGTTGCTTTGTTTTCCCTAATCTTATATATCTCCAAAAATATTGGGACGTGACATGTTGCTTTCATATTCTTCTTCTTCTTCTTCTTCTTTTTTGGTTCAGAAAATAATAATAAAATAATAATAATAATAATAATAATAATAATAATAATAATAATTGGGTGTTGAAACTCATGTTCTTTTGAATTTTTTTATATTTTATAAACTTTTTTTATAAACAATTTCCTTTTTTAATTTTTGGTGAAGAGAGAGAGAGAGAGAGAAAGAGAGAGGAGGCTCAGGGGATTAAAAACAATTTCATTATAATTTTCGTTGTTTCTGAGCATTTCTAATCAAGAAAATTCAAATTTTAAGCATTGAGATTAGATATTTTTATAAGAAATAAAATCCCTCAAAATTTAAAATAGAATTTTGCAATCAAATAACTTTTACCTTATTATAAATATAAACAAACAAATTCTATTTATTTTTTAATTAGTTTAAACTTTAGAATTTAATTATATTTGTAATTAAAAAAACTTAATTGAATTTTTATTATTTTAATAATTGATTTTAAATATTATATAATTATTTAGCACAATTTAATTAAACTAAATTCTATCACATAAAATAAGTAACAAAAAATAGTAGTTAGATCACAATAAGTTCTATTTGGTTTAATTTTAATTATAATTTTTTAACAAACGTAATTTTAATATAGAATATATATAAATAACAAAATATTAAATATATTTTATAAATATAAAAACTCGGCAAGAAAAAAAAAAGGAATAAAATAGTTATGAAAATACGTATTTTTTTAAAATTAAAAAAACAAGTTGGCTAATAAAATATTAATAATTTTTTAAGTTATGCAAATTATGACTTTTTTCTTTAATTGCAGCATTAATAAAATCATGATTAATATTGAATGGTCTATCAATACCAATTAAAAAACATGGTTATTGCTTTTAATCTTTGTGTCCATTCATTTAAAAATAATAATAGTGGAAATTTATTCCAAAAACATCATAATCAATCAACCACCATGTCCAAGTTTTATTCTTTCCCCATTACTGCCTTCATTGTTCATACCATTTTTGCTTTAAACAATTTAGAAAATTTAATGTGTATTTTGATACTCTCTCTATAGACATATATTTTTTATTTATTTTAAATTATAATTTATTTATTATTTTAATCAATTAATTATTATATTAAAATTTTACTATACTTATATTTAATATTATTAATTAAATATTTTATTAGTACATTCTATACTAAATTTAAAATATAATATATATACATTTACATTTAAATTAAAATAATTAATTTTTTAAATTATTATAAAATAAAAAAATATATTTATAAATTTGCGACGTATAAAGTATAGTAATTGTATTAAATAATTTACATAATTTTATTATGTCAATATATAAATATATGTTGCCCAGCGATAAGTGTATTTGCCAAAAAAAATGTAAGATTGGCTTCCTTTTGCACATATATACTAAAAAAATATCCACATGTTAATTTTAATTATATAATAATTACATAATCAATACATTAATTTCTTAAAAAAATATTTAATTTTAATACTCCTCTTCCATTTAAAGAACTTTATATGGTAAAATTCAAATATAATATAACAAAGAAATATCCCTATTTAGTTTATGAAAGATAATAATATTGTTTAATTTATTATTATATGAATTCATAATTTGGAAGGGAAAGCCTTGGCGCAACGGTAAGTATTATCATCGTGTGACCTTTCATGAATTTGAGTCCTGAAAATGATATTTTGCAATTAATTATAAAGAAATGCCACGTACAAATATTCAATGAGTCTGACCCATTCTTAAATTCCGTTTATTGTCAGAGCATCCGTACACGAATTCATATTTTTTTTTTGTTGAAATCAAGAAGACAATACAACTGAATTATTCTGATAAAAAAAAATATAAGTGAATTAACTGTGTCAAGAATGGATTAATAAAATGAATTTGACTTTAATAACAATTTTTACTTGACTAACTTTCTCTTTGAGTAGAGGACTGAAATATCAAGAACAGAAAGCATCTTACACATCAACAATATATTCTGAAAACTCCATAAAGCAAAGTGTATGTCTCTCCTCCAAGTAAGTTCCTTTCTTTTCTCACTTGCATTACCTTTCAATTTGTTTATTTATTTGTTTTTGGGTGTTTGTCTTTTTCTTTGGCTGAACTTGTATTAGACTTGTACTACAATTATATTAGATTATATAAAGCTCATTTTTCTCCAGTAGCCATTTTGCGTTTTCATTTTCTAGTGAGTTTGTCATCTGGGTTTTTAATCTTTTCATAGTTTATAGTCATACAGCTGCTTGCCTTTGTTTCCATGAAAGAGCACATGGCCAGTGTTTAAAGAAGAAAACTTTTGCTTGGATTGAGCAACTTTTTTTCTTTTAATGGAAATTGGGGATTTTTTTTTTGGTCATAAGCAATATGAATTGTAATTATTTCTATTTGTTTCTTGCAATATGAAAAATTTCAGAAAGTACAAAGTTACATGTCCCTTAACCCAGTTACTACTTTGCTTCATTTGAATTTTTTATTGTCTTTTTTTTATAAATGTTCTGTTGAAATTCTGAATATAATTAGTGAAATGACAGTAGCTTATTTGTCTTTTTCCAGGTGCTCTATTCCATGTTATATTTTTAATTTTCAGATAAGGTATTTAATTTGGATCTTTGCTCTACAAAGGTGCTTTATTTTTTCCCTCTACTTATTTAATGGAACTGGGTATCTTAATTGCATCAAAGTGCAAATGGGACTGGGCTGTTATTTGTAAAGAACAATAATTGGTTTCATGAACATTCTTTTCCTGGTAATTGTCGGTGTCATTTTGTACTTTTCCTCATATTTTAAACATGGCATTAGGGTTTTAATTCGAATGGAGAATATGATTCTCTTTTTTGCTATCTGTGAGTGCAGAATTTCTCATTCTTTCTGTTTTCCCTCTTTTCCCCTTCCCCTCATGCCCTTTATATTCCTCTTCATTGTTTGATCGATGATGAGACATGGTCAGCTTTGTCTTAGTTACCAAAGACGAAGCACAAAGTTAACATGAGTATTATAATTTGTAAGTTTGAGTTTATAGTTTTGTTTCTGTGATTGATGAATTCTGGTTTCTGCTTCTCACTAGTTTTATTCAGCAATTTTTCTTCTCACTGGTGATTGATTAGTTTTTTAATCGAGTGTTTGCACAATTTTTCTTACATATTAGTATCTTTGCAAATTTCTGTTGCCAAAATGGCTGACGGGGTTCTGGTTTTCTTCTCTTTAGAACCAATGACTCGGTTGAGTGCAAATTCTCTGGCAATATCCGTGAGCAAATTCATTGGAGACGCGCGAGGATTACTGTACTGTTGATCTGAAATGAATGCTTTAGTGTTTGTTTCATTTCTCTCCGTTTTCCTTGTACTGTTTTCAAGTGGCTACAGTAGGAATGTCACTTCAAGACCTGCTGTTGTGAACATTGGAGCCATCTTTACATTTGATTCTACCATTGGGAGAGTGGCCAAGATTGCCATTGAGGAAGCTGCTAAAGATGTAAATGCGAATTCTAGCATCCTGCATGGAGCCAGACTCTCAGTCATACTGCACAACTCCAACTGCAGTGGCTTTACAGGCATGGTTGAAGGTGAGTGACGACCTACTTCTTCACCTTATATTGCCTAACTTGCAGAGTTAACTGCATAGCAGTGGCCAGAATGAATTTTAATTTTACGCTCTAATATATTGTGTTTGTGGCAGCTTTGCGATTCATGGAGACTGATATCATTGCCATTATAGGCCCGCAATCTTCTGTAGTTACTCATATCATATCCCATGTTGTAAATGAACTCCAAGTTCCTCTATTATCATTTGCAGCGACAGAGCCCACTCTTAACTCATTCCAATTCCCCTTTTTTGTTAGGACAGCACAAAGTGATTTATACCAAATGGCTGCAATAGCTGAGATAGTTGAATATTATGCATGGAAGCAGGTAATTGCGATATTTATTGATGATGATTATGGACGAAATGGCATATTAGCTCTAAGTGATAAACTTGCTGAGAGGCAATGTAAAATCTCTTACAAGGCAGGGATTCCACCAGATTCCCTGTCAATCGGGGAGACATAATGGATATTCTTGTTAAGGTTGCATTAATGGAATCTCGAATTATCGTTCTTCATGTCATTCCAAAATTGGGTTTTCAAGTATTTTCTGTGGCAAAATTTCTTGGGATGATGGGTAATGGGTATGTATGGATCGCCACAGATTGGCTATCATCTGTTTTAGATTCTTCTTTTCCTCTATCTTCTGAGACCATGAACACAATGCAAGGAGTTATTTCTTTACGTCAACACACACCAGATTCAGATAGAAAGAGATTTGTTCCCTCTAGGTGGAGCAAGTTGACTGATAGTTCTCCAGGGCTAAGTTCTTATGGCCTTTATGCTTATGATACTGTCTGGCTGGTTGCTCATGCTATTGATGCATTTTTTGATCTGGGTGGGATTATCTCATTTTCTAATGATTCCAGGTTGCATACTGCAGAAGGTAGTAATCTTCATCTCGATGCAATGAGCATTTTTAATGATGGAAAACTCCTGTTGAAGAACATATTGGAGAGTGATCTTGTTGGTTTAACAGGTCATATAAAGTTCAATTCAGGCAGATCCCGGATTCTTCCTGCATATGATGTTATTAATGTGATTGGAACTGGGTTTAGACAGATTGGTTACTGGTCCAATTATTCTGGTTTATCAATTGTGCCTCCTGAGACACTCTATATGAAACCACCAAACCGTTCAAGTGCAAACCAGAAATTGTACAGTGTTATTTGGCCTGGAGAGACATTAACAAGGCCCCGTGGATGGGTTTTCCCCAACAATGGGAAGCAATTGAGAATAGGTGTGCCCATTCGGCTTAGTTTTAAGGAATTTGTATCACAAGTGAAAGGGACTAACATGTTCAAGGGTTTTTGTATAGATGTCTTTACAGCTGCAGTAAGTTTGTTATCTTATGCTGTTCCATATCAGTTTGTCCCTTATGGAGATGGTAAAGCAAACCCAAGCTACACGGAGCTTGTGAATTTGATCACTGCGGGTGTGAGTACTACATTTATAAACTTTTTGTTTGAAATTTAAATTTGTGTGGAATCCTCCTTTTTCTTTTTTATCCATTGGTTGAATATCTCGTATTCTTGTTGCAGTCCCTTGATGGTGTTGTTGGTGATATTGCTATAGTCACAAACCGAACAAAAATCCTGGATTTTACTCGACCATATGTAGCATCTGGATTGGTTGTCGTGGCACCATTTAGGAAGTTGAAATCAGGGGCATGGTCTTTCCTACGGCCATTTAGTCCACTTATGTGGACCATCACTGCCAGTTTCTTTCTCGTCGTTGGTACTGTTGTATGGATTCTGGAGCATGGGATAAATGATGAGTTCAGGGGTCCACCAAAAAAACAAGCTATTGCCGTTTTATGGTGAGATCTTTAAGTTAGTATCTCATTATGAAATTTGCCAACTTGTGATAATTTGCTGTATGGATCACATGTTGCTAAGTTTCTAGATTTGTGTACTGGCAGTAGGATGGACCATTTGCTGAAGAGATTCTTCAAGTTATTGCTGAGATAATCACCAAGTGATCCCTAATATCATCTGATCCATCTCTTGTTTGTTAATGCTGCAGGTTCAGCCTATCAACTCTATTTTTTGCCCATAGTAAGTCAAAAGTCATAACTTTTTCCAGGATATTTTGCTTACTGCTGGGGCACAAGGCCGCATCATTAATTTGATAGAGTTGATTCCTGTTTTCCTTTTGCAGGAGAAAACACTGTGACCACCCTGGGTCACTTTGTGCTAATTATATGGCTCTTTGTGGTTTTAATAATAAACTCAAGCTACACTGCACGCCTGACATCGATTCTCACAGTGCAGCAGTTATCTTCTCCTATCAAAGGGATTGAAAGCTTGAAGGAAAGTGATGAACCCATAGGATACCAAGTGGGTTCTTTTGCCGAGTATTATTTGAGTGAGGAACTTGGAATACCTAAATCTAGGCTTGTTGCCCTTGGATCACCTGAAGAATATGCGAAAGCTCTCCAATATGGTCCTAAAAAGAAGGGTGGTGTTGCTGCTGTGGTTGACGAACTTCCTTACGTCGAACTTTTCCTTTCAACCCAGTGCACATTCAGGATTGTAGGTCAAGAATTTACAAAAAGTGGCTGGGGTTTTGTGAGTACCTATTCTCTGGCTGTTCTGTCCATTTTTGGTCTGAAATCAAAGGCATATATCTAACATGGCATGCATAATCACCACTCAAGATATTGGAAGAAATGTGGTTGGTCTACTTATCTTAGGTGTCAAGTAAAATGCAGTAGTTACTCGATCTCCATTTTTCATTCTTTTTTCCTTCTCATTTGTATTTTTTGGTGTACCAGGCATTTCCACGGGATTCTCCCTTAGCCATTGATCTGTCAACTGCAATTCTTGCACTATCAGAGAATGGTGATCTTCAAAGGATACATGACAAGTGGCTAATGCATAGTAGTTGCAGTTCAGATACATCTGAACTTGAATCAGATAGACTTCAGCTGAAAAGCTTCTGGGGCCTCTTTCTCATTTGCGGTCTAGCTTGCTTCTTGTCTCTGTTAATTTACTTCTGCCAAATTACACGCCAGTTATCTCGCGCTCCCCCTGCTGCAGAATCTGCTTCCCAGAGTCATGGTAGGTCGCACTCTAGGCATCTTCAGAGGCTATTATCGTTAATGGACGAGAAAGAAGACCAGTCAAGGAGCAAGAACAAGAGAAGAAAGACGGATAGGTCATTATCTGAGAATGACAAGGATGAAGAGAAGAGTTGGGCAGAAATCCCAAGATAAAAGGAATACAAATGACTTGAGGAAGTAACTTCAACCTCAGCAGTCAATTCTGTTTCTTTTAGTACAATGGACAAGCCATTGTTATGTGTTATATAGCCTTCTAAAAATGTTTGTAATATGTGATATGTCCACAAAAATAATATTGTAGGAATTTAAGGTCACAGAATTATCATTATTCTTATAAAGGATTAGGAATATGCTTTTAGAAGCATAAAATTGTACAGTTTAACATCAGAGCTAATACAGAAACTATTTTCTTGTGAATGAAGTCTTAGCTTTTGTTGTTTTTTTTAAAAAAATGTCATATGTGAATCCGCCATCATGAATTTTGGAGTTGTGATACCCAGTATTTGATCTATTATGGGGTTTTTTTTATAAAATTGTCAGAAAAAACAAAAAAATTCCTGATAAAATAAAATTTTAAAAAAGCATGGCAAAAAGCGTAATTTTTGTATCTATTTCCTAGGATCCGATATTTTTGAATGTCCCTACAGAACTGGCCCCAGGGTGAGAAAGTAGACACATGAAAAGGCATAGCAAAGAAAGATTCCCCTCCCCAACAAAGGGCAACAAAATTTTCAACCCAAACAGAAAAAAGCCTTTGATTTTGGAGACATCATCTGATTCACCATGTGCTCATCTTTATCTTCCCCCCCCCCCCCCCCCCCCCCCCCCCCAAAAAAAAAAAAGAAGAAAAATTACACTTTTTACAAGGCTGTTTTTTCGGACAACAGAACATTCAAACCCACCATATTTTTTTATATATATAAAGTTTTGGCGATAACCAAATTAATCAAACATACAATGTTTTCCTCCAATAACAATACTGCTAAATATTACAATGTTAGTTGCAAACCAAGTTAAAGCCATAGTACTTCTCCACTCTCCTTGCTGCTTGGTCACTGTTGAGAGTACCGGCATTTGCCATAGCCTGATTAACAGAAAAGCAAATTAATTAAAATAAAAATACAAATAACTAAATTAAAAATCAATGTTATACACAAAATTGAACCACCAAACTGTATCTTGGTGGCCAGGAGACTATTGCTTTGCTTCTGCTTAAATCTCAAGTTCAAGTACTGCTTAAATCTCAAGTTCAAGTACTGCTTAAATCTTAAGTTCAAGTACTAAATGTGATCGCTCCCCGCAACCCCACATTTAATTAGTCAAAAAAATGTTACAAATATATGCATATGAACTTACTTGGATCACTGAAGGTGACAAGTCCAGTGCCTTTAAAGTCACAGTTCCAGTAGTTTCTCCCATGCATTTGATAATAAGCATTCATGGCATATGACGCATGTGCATGGAGCTTGTCTGGTGCAAAACAATCACCACTTTCATAGATCTCTCTGCAATCTACTCCACCTGGTCCGCAACAGAAGTCCAAAACAGCTTGAAGCACCTTCTCATCTGAATGTGGCTTTGCAACACACCAAACTGAAGGACCTCTTGCTCCACCTGACATTTTCTCAGTGAACTCGATTGTCCCTCCATTGCTGCAAAACTTGCAGCTCAAATCCACATCATATACTTTAGATCCATCCCCATTAAAAATCCCAAAATTTCTTTCACTAACACCACCATCCTTTTTGTTCTCATTGAACAAAGCAAACACAAAGATCTCTATTTTATCTTTAGGCTTCACTGGGGTCCCTTTATTAGACTCTGCACGTTCAATCAATCTTGTATTATAAGTCCTTGCATTATCTGGGTTGGCAGCATTTTCGCCAGGATCACCTTTAGACGGCCAACCAGATTCTGATACTGTAATCTGAACTGTCTGGTTTCCGTAACCAAGTGCATTGATGGCTGATCTAACAGCATCAATTTGTGCATCTAACATATTGTTATAGACATACCCTGCAGGATCTCGAACCCCAGTAGCATTCCCTAGTAATGCATATTGGAGACTCACTGAAGTAGGATTGTCTCTGTAAGCAAAATATGGATAGGCATTGACCATGAAAGGAGCACCAGTGTCAGCTAAAAATCCTACGATGGAAGTCATGGTTGGCATAAGAGTAGTGGCAAAAGTGGAAGCTGAAGGAGGAAATGAGGAAGCAAGAACAGCCATGCTATGTGGTGTTGTGACCTTGATTTTTCGGTCGAGCCCACGAGCTACTAGCACAGCATGTAAGTTCTGCATAGCTTGGACTAGATTATTTGGGCGTAAATGGTCAGGATCTGTGGTTAAATACTCATTCCCTACTGCTATAGCTACAATGGAAGTAGCTGGAATGAAGGGCACTACACGGCTAGCAAACCACTCATCAGCTGCTGATACATCAGAGCTTATATTTGCTACATGATAGTTCTCTACAGCAACAATGAGGTCTATTCCAGTGTTGGAAAAGGCCTCAAGAATTTCAGGATTGGTGTCATAGATTTTGACCTTGTCAATGAGTGTGGATTGGAGGAGCCGAGCTACTTTCTTTGGTGATGGGAGGTTGTTTCCAAGAGTGCCATAGTTTACTCCAACACTGGAAGCTCTGTCGAAAGAGCTAAGAACAAGGAGGAGGAGGAGGAGGAGGAGGAGCTGGGAAGGAGCCATTGTTGTTTCCACTTTCTACTGGGGTATTGGGCAACTAGAGCAAGAACTTACTAGTTCCGGTAGAATAATTTCTAATATATCAATATTTAATGTGTGAAAGGTAAAATGTCCGAGCGTCTATGATGGAAAATGCCACTAGCTTTTGCAAGAATTACTTTTCCTTGCATACGAGAGAGAGAGATTTGGGTAAACCTTTACGAGTAATGGGTATAGAAAACAGGTTTTGTGTCTGATGCCAAAAAATTCAAACTCCAGATCAGAAGGTGACGTGTGGGCCATTTATGTTCATGTACATGGTAAAAATGGTGGATTTGATTTTTGATTTGCTGTGTTCATTGGGATACAACTGTAATAATGTAAGCAAGCATACTTTGTTCTGTTCCAAGTTTGAATGCGTCTACTGGTGGTTAATTGTCCTTTATTATGTCTCATTTCTATAATTCATTATATTATTTTTGAAAGTTCTAAATAATAGTCCACTTACTTTTCAAAGTCATTATTTTATACTTTTATATCTTCATTTAATATATTTTTTCATGAAGATATATTACAAAAAAAAAAAAAAAACTAAATTACTGTACTTTCTCAGTCCGTGCGAAAAAAACTGCCGAACTATAGAAATGATGGGACGGAAGTATTTTTATATAGTTTCAGTGATGAGAGAGTAAAAAGTTTTTGTTTTAATCTGAGATCAGACTTACCTACATGCTCCATTGTTTTTAGCTCTAAATTCAATGAAAAAAATCCAATAAATTCTGAGCCTTGTAAGATATTTAGTGGTTAAAATCATGGAATATCAAAAGCCTGACAAAGTCTCAAGAAGAGGGGTTAGAAGCCAGAAGAATTATCTCAGCCAAAATGATGGCCGATAATCTTAATATCTCAAGAAGAATTAAGCCTGTGATACTATCACAGAAACCTTCGTTCCATAAATAAGAAAATACAAGTAAATTTATCAAGTTTTCTTTACACAGAGGAGCTTAACATTATAAAAGTGTCAATAGCTAAAGGGTACATAACAACCCGTCATGCACTAGCCTACAGGACCAGTGAAATAATACTTTGATAGTTCCCAGAAGATATATTGAACCATTGGGCATCTGAAAACTGTCTCCACATTTGAAAAAATGAATGAAATTGAAAGGTTCATCTCAGTCTGGGACCTACTGCACTGTAAAAGTCTTCTGCATAAATATACATACACTAATAACGACTAACTCAAGCGCTCACAAACTTACAACATATACTCTCTGCAGGAAATGAAATAACAAAGAGGAGAAAGAGAACTGACCTGCTTAATTGTTCTGGTTTTGCGCTTGCTCAGTTGTCAGCACACCTGCCAAAAGAGTGCCCGCTCCTTTTCACCAGCACTCTTTGAACTTGAAAAATAGACTTGTTCTTGAATTTCAAATCTTAGAAACTGAACACAAGAATTGTGTGGAGGAGTAGAAGGATCGAACCCATTCAATTATAGGCAGTATTCACTTCCAAGGTATAATATCAAAGAATTTCCTCTTGAGATAATTACACTACTTAACAGCAAACTATTGGCAAATGAGTAGTTTCACAATAATGTAAATTAGTTATATAATTGATATGTACAGAAGGTTTCACAGTAAGATGATACAATTTCTGTTGCAATGTTAGTCTAATCTCTGTGTACAACATTTAAATACTCTGGTTAGAGAACACCTAAGTGAAGCAAAAGAAGAACACTGGGCTGGTGTTTTCTAGATTAGACTGCTTTCTATGTATCTAAGAAAGAATTCCTCCTCTTTGCAGTACAAGTACATCGCTTTGTAAACCTCAATCAAAAGCTTTGGAAATCGGCAAGAAAAATAGTTCTCAAATCCCTCTGGATGAGATCCTAATATTTCCTTGATCTCTTGAGGCAGTTCCCTGTAGTGATGTGACTTGTTGCGAATGACCCGCAACAAATCACGGACACTGTCGTACTTATAATGCCTGTAGCGTCCGATGTTGTTAATGAAGGCAACTTCCATCTTTTCATCCCATTTCCCATTCAATGCAACTGTTCCAATGCTTTCTAATGCAGTTAATACTTCTGATTCATTCTCCCTATCTTCCAGTTCAACCCTATCGCTAACATCCTGAAGAAATGAGAGTCTTTTCTCAGAAGTCCAGAACAAAGGATGGTTCAATACCTCCTGAGCTTTCGGCCTACAAATGTAAATATAAATCAAGAAGCGAGACAAGAATATGGAATATGCTATTATGGGAAGCTACTCAAATTTTCAATTATTAAAGGATCTTACAAGGTCCTTGAAGATTTGACACCGTAGAACTGTCTTACCTCTTATCTGGGTTGGGATCCAAGAGGCAAGAGAAAAGATCCACAGCTTCAGGTATGTGCTCCACCAAGAACAGGTCTTTTTGATCATTCACAATATTTACATCACGTTCAATATTGTCACCAAAAGGGTGCTCTCCCCCTGTGACGCAGAAAAATAGAACACAGCCTAAACTAAATAAGTCTACTGCACGTGTTTGACGTCCGTGGAGGAGTTGTTCAGGTGATTGCCAGCCTGAATTCCCATAACCTACATTAACAACAAGAAGAACCAGGAGAAAAAAATTTAGGATACGATTTTTAGCCTGCAATAGTAGCGCACGCAAGTAGGCCTGTTTTTCTTTACCATAAAAGAAGACCTACTGACCAGTTGCATGTTGGGTCAAGGAATACATGTCCCCTACAAGGCGCTTGCTAATGCCCATATCAGAAATTTTAGCACAAAAAGATCTTTCATTGATTATCAAGACATTCTGAGGCTTTAAGTCCCGATGTATAATTCCAAGTTCATGCAGATGAACAAGTCCAGAAACCACATCCCTGCAAAAGTAAAGGCCTTTTCAAGTTCTGTTCAGTTTCTTAAGTAATTTCTTAGGCTGTTCATTTGGTTCTAGGGAAAAGCTGTAATACCATACTAAAATTTACAAGAAAAAATGCAAGTTATCCCACTTCTTTAAGTTTAAATAATACTTAATAGAGTCCAGGCTCCAGAGCAGCTTTTATGGAGTAGAAGTAAATAAGACATGAAAGTCTCACTGTAAGAGACACCCCATCTGAATTTTTAGATGAGGTTAACTCAATATTTGGTTGAAAAAGAAAAAGCATCAGAGCCCTTATAAAAGTTCTTGCATGGACTACAGAAGTTATTTAAAAGGAAACCTATATATCTTGATTATTGTATAAGTTCCAGATGTCAATAAGTCAGAAAAAGTTCACAGGAAGGCTGTGTATAACTTCAAAGTGGATTCAAAATATAATGACTTCACAGTTTTCCCTTCCTCCCATGAAAAAGAAAGAAACAAGGAAATCTCGAGATGTGCAATGCAAAGAAACTGGTTAGCATTATAAAACACTGGTAGAAAAAGGGGGAGGGATGGGGGGATTCCACTTACTTAGTAGTATAGTGAAAATAAGAATTATTAAACTGACCTCATCAATTTTAATAACTGTGTTGAAGGATGTCCATTTGCTTTCCACAGTTCAACATTTCTGTTATGTTCCAA
Organism: Garcia nutans; assembly: GCA_947685225.1. Taxonomy (NCBI): domain Eukaryota; kingdom Viridiplantae; phylum Streptophyta; class Magnoliopsida; order Malpighiales; family Euphorbiaceae; genus Garcia; species Garcia nutans. The sequence continues at coordinate 60,185,354 of CANTUV010000039.1, forward strand.
CATTGAATTTAACCGAAAAGAATAGTCAGGCAAGTAGCTGGAATCTGCTCGACTTTGAAAAGATTCAGAATACACATAGATGAAGTCATTTAAGCTGCAAGTGCATCGCTCCAACGCAAGATAGACAAAATCTTGATCGTGTTCCACTCCATGCCATCTAACAATATTTGGATGCTGATCGGAAGCAATAAGGTTCTGAATCTCTTTCAAGGCAACATCATGATGAGTTTGTACAAGGCGTTTAACAGCTACAGGACGGCCATCATAAAGTCCCTCAAGCACAACTGTACCGTTACTTCCTTTAGCAATTTCTTTGTTAGAAACAAGCAACTTGCCAATCCTGCGCCCATCTACATGACCAGCATCAACATCAGCAAAGGTCAACAACAATCTTCTTTCATTTTCTTCAATGTGTGAAACCCCAACACTGTTTCCAGCCTTGTCCTCAAGAGAGAGAGATTTTAGCCTGCCTTCATTATTAGGGCTGTTCCTGTTGTTTCCAGTTCTCTTACTTTTCTTCTTTTTGGGCATCCCAACTGATTTAGGTACCTCTATTGGCTTATTCAACTTACTTTGCTTTCTAAATGTTAAATAACTATAAAAGATGGAACCCATAATGGACAAAATGGCAGCAATAAGAGACCACATATGAGATTTTGCTATAATTTCAGAAAAACTTCTGCCGTTCATTATGCCAGTACTTCCACTGATCATACCTAAATTATCAGCATTTCTTGCCTCAGGCAAGGCAAGCATATGCTTGTCTTCATGAATGGGGAGAGCCAGTGGAAATCCATGAACAGGTCCTAAGAGAGGAATGTGCATTGGAGCAGGCAGAAAACGAGGTCCGCCTCCAAGATGAGCAATTGCTACCTTATCAAATTCCAACGAGTTGTAATCACGAATTCTGAGCACAGGAGTCCTCATTTGACAAGGAAATTCAATTTCATCCATAACCTCATCTGCACTTGGAGAAATTCCACCTAAAGAACCTCTAAACCCTTGACAGCGAAATTCAGCCTCAATATCAGAAAATGCAACATTCCACAAAACTTCAGTGGAGTTTGGAGAGTAATGTTGCAGCACATAGTCTGTCCTTGTGATATAAACCAGATACTGATATGTTCGCGAGTCAGCAGCAGGAGACTCTATCAATTCATTATTTTTTGCCAACAAAAGAGCATTTTCTTCAGAAGCCTTTGGCCCCAAAATCGAAGGAGAATTCTCTGACCCATAAGTGTGAACCACTCGTCCAGTCTTGGCATCAACAAGAAAAGCAGTTGTCTTTTTTAATCCCAGTGTAATTTCTCCATCCTCAGAAATATGTGGTGTCATTTTAATATATTCTTCAGCACTCAGTGAAAGTTTTTGCTGTGCAAAAACAACTAAGATACATTAAAAAAAATTAACCGTACTGGCCAAAAGAGCATACTATATCTTTAAAAAACACATTGCAAACAGAAGGGCTAGAAGGCAAGAATCTCCTATTTTGACATGGAAAATGTTCATCCAAAAGATATTGATTCAATTTTTAAAGTTAAAGAGTAAAGACCAAATAAATTATGATCAATAAAATACTTAGAAAGAAAAGGTCTAAGATATGATCATAGGCGTACAACTCTAAGAAATGCACGCAAGAAGTATAAAAGTAAGCTTGCATACCATTTTTCCGAAGCGTTTCCTATGCACATAGAGTTCCCAATCATCCCCACAATCTATGTAATACAAGTCGTTGCTCAGTTCAGAGGCATTATGCCTATCATCATCATTGTTAAGAGTAGCCTGATAAGAAGAATAAATCGGCGGCCCAGATGAGAACGACCAACGAATTTTCCTTGAGTTAGCGTCGATTAAATATACAGTTCCATCCAATGCGGCCACTAGCGCTACATCTTGTTTACTTCATTAAAAGCCAAACAAAAGCAAAAAAAAAAAAAAAAGAAGCAACTATCAATACAGAGGCATTCTAAGAAGTCACATAGGCGCATTGATATTAAACTAGTAATTCAAAAGCACGTTAAGTATTTAAAAACATAACCATCCAATTTTCATCATCCAATTTTCATTTCTCTGAGGATAGAGAAATGGATCAAACGAGCGACAAATTTCAATAGAATTAACAGAGACTCACGGTTTTGGTGGCAAAAAGGACTTGTATAGCTTGGTGATCTGGTTGCTCTCTTCGGAAATGGAGGTTTGAAATATCTCTGAGCCCAAAATGCCTCTTACTAATGGTAAAAGTATTATCTTTAAGAGCAGGAGAAATATGAGAGATCGCTTCATCTCTGAGATTTCGATACAACAACTAGCTAAAAATTCAAAGAGCTTCGTTTTAGCTTTGGTAATGGAGAATTAGGGTTCGCTAATTCGGAGATTTGGGGAAATGATCAAATTGAAAGTTAGGGTTTTTAAGATATAGGAAAGTTTTGAACTTTTGATAGCAATCTGTGTTCAGTTCTTGATCCACCACGCAGTGGATTTACCGTTGATCGTTGGCGCTCGGTGTAAATTTTCTAGTGTAGATGCGACCACATGCTTATGGTGAAGGTCCCACGTGGCTCAGGTATTTTTTAGTTTTAGCCGGATGTAGTTATGTAAATTGTGCTATCGTATGTTGCCTAATGTGGATACAGGCAAAAATAGGGCCCATATCATATCTGTTATCTCTGTTTAATTGTTTTTTTTTTGAGTTATTTGTAGTGATGACAATTTCAAGAATTGCAAACCCTAAAAAGTTGGTTTAAAAAAATGAAATGAGAAATTACATTTCCATTCTAAAAAAGCATCATAATAGTTTATATAAAAAAATTTTATTGGTAGAGTTTGTGTTGGTAATTTACTTATAACACATTTAATTATTAAAAGCTGAGTATTTCATTAGTATAATATATCACAGTCTATAAGTTGTAATAATCCTGCTATTGTGAAAAAAATGTGCTAGAAGTGTTTAATTGAGTGAAATTTTTTTATGAGCTCTCGGCTTATTATTCAATAGTCACATGGTCATAATTTCGAGTTCCTCCCACAATTTAGGAATAATTATGAGTGTTATGATGAATTTGATTGGAAAGTCTAGTAGTAAAGAGAAGGAAATTTATAGCTAATAATTTAGTCCGAACTGGTGAAATGATAGTATTGTTGAGGAAATTTAATATGGTCATGGACGAATGTAAGTTGAAGAGAAGGGGGCAGTTGCCCCCTTCTCTTTTGAAAAAAAAATATATATATATATATAATATTTTTTAAAAAATTTTAAATTGCCCCACTTTTTTTTAATTTTTACAAGAAGTAAAAAAAATATAATAAATTATTTATTCTATATGCAATAGTTCTTTTTTAAAAAATTGACAAAATATTAATAATATACAAATATAAAAAAAAATAAAGAAAGGGATAAATTTTATAACTAAATTAATTTGAACACATTTAATGAATTAAAGAACTCATTTATTTTAATTATTTTTAAAGAAATTATATTCATTATTTAATTTTTTTCTCTTTATTTTATTTTTGTTATGAAAAATCTTATAAATTTAAAATTATGTATACATATATATTAATATTTTTTATTAATTAATTTATTAATAATAAAAAATATATTATTAATAAATTTATAAAATACTATTAAAATAAAAAAAGAGATAAATAGTTATGGAGAAGCTAAATTTGTAAAAAAAATTTTGCCCCCATTTATTTCAAAGTCTAACTTCGCCCCTGGCTACAGTTAGAAGAAAAACTGATCTGCTTTTGATTCCAGTTCCATACCATCCTCCAAAACTTGTGGCTTGAGTTATCTCATTTTGCTATGCAAAGAGGGGATTCAATTCAAACATGGTTCCCGTCACCCATATTCAGGGGCGAGGATACATTGTTGAGAAGGGGGGCAGTTGCCCCCTTCTCTTTTTGAAATTATATATATATATAATATTTTTAAAAAAATTTTAAATTATTTATTAATTATTTTTTAAAATTTTAAATTCCCCCCCCCCTTTTTTAATTTTTACAAGAAGTTAAAAAAATTACAATAAATTATTTATTCTATATGCAATAGTTCTCTTTTAAAAAATTGACAAAATATTGATAATATATAAATATAAAAAAAATAAAGAAAGAAAAAAAATTTTCAACTAAATTAATTTGAACCCATTTAATGAATTAAAGTACTCATTTATTTTAATTATTTTTTAAAAAATTATATTCATTATTTAATTTTTTTCTTTTTATTTTATTTTTATTATGAACAATCTTATAAATTTAAAATTCTATATACATATATTTTAATATTTTTTTATTAATTAAATTTTTAATAATAAAAATATATTATTAATAAATTTATAAAATACTATTAAAATAAAAAGAGAGATAAAATAATTACGAAAAAAATAAAATTTGCAAAAAAAATTTTACCCCCCTTTATTTCAAAGTCTGGCTATGTCTTTCGCTGACATTGGAACTAAGTAAATCATGATGAAATTTAAGCTCATTCCTTCCTATTAAAACAGTTGATTGATAACAATCATTACCTTACCTTCAGTCAAGTGCATTAACATTACCATTTGAAAAATGTATTCTTTTTTTTCATTGTCGTTGCAAGATAAGCATTTGATTATTACAAGAACTAACAACCCTTTATCCCAATAAAAATTAACCAAAAAAAGAAGAACAAGAAGAAATAAATTGTAATCATGATCTAAGCTTCATAAACTTTGCATTCCTCATCTGAGGGGTTTGTCTCACAGAAGTCCTCCAATGGGTCTCCACTTCCATTGGCAGACACACCAAGCCACTTGTTGGATACCAAATGTGCCAAATCAACAACCCTTTGGCTGAAAAACAACAACCATATAAATATTAAGTGAAATCAATGGCGAATTCTGAAAGCATACTAGTCGGAGTTCATATAATGAACTTAAATATCGAGAACAATTTAAATATTGAGAACAATTTTTTCTTTAATTGGGAATCAATTTTTCATTTAGATGGGGACCAGTAATCAAACGTTCACCATCAGTTGGGATCTATGGACCCACTATTATATCATGAGATCTGCAACTTAGTGAAACCCAATTATAATATTTTGAAATTAAATGAAATTTTAGTTCAATAAAATTCTTACCTGTATCCCCATTCATTGTCATACCAGGCTACGACCTTGACCATATCATCTCCCATTACCATGGTTAATGAAGAATCAATGGTGGAAGAAACATCTGTGCATCTGAAGTCAACAGAGACAAGAGGAACATCACACACATCCAATATGCCTTTCAATGGCCCATCTGCTGCTTTTCTGAAAGCTGCATTCACATCTTCTGCTGTAATACCTTTCTTTTCAACATTCACAACCAAGTCTACAACTGATACATTAGGTGTTGGGACACGAAGTGCAATGCCATTTAGCTTTCCTTTCAGCTGGGGCAGCACAAGTGACACAGCCTTGGCTGCACCTGTGCTTGTTGGTACAATGTTCAATGCTGCTGCCCTGGCTCGCCTCAAGTCACGATGGGAAGCATCCAATAGTCTCTGGAAAAATCGTCGAGAGTTAACTTCCACTCCAGATCTCCAGTGTAGGAGTAGGTTGTTAAAGCTATACTTCTAAAATCAGGTTATACTAGCTGAAAGTTAAAGCTACACTACCTGATCTCCAGTGTAGGAGTGGGTTGTTGTCATTGTTCCCTTGACAATGCCTGCAAATTAAAGAAAGAAAGTGATGAATTTTCCTGTAAAATCTGCATTTTCTATCTATTAAATTTTGACGAAATGCATACCAAATTCCTCATCCATGACCTTGACAAAAGGAGCCAAACAGTTTGTGGTGCAAGAAGCATTGCTGCAAACCATTAAAAGAAAGATTATTTATGAACTTCCCACCTCCAGTCAGAGCCAAATTTACTTATAAATTGCTTTTATTTCTTAAGAAACCAACCTTACAATGTTGGAAACCTCATGACTGTAATCTTTTTCATTAACACCAACAACATAAGTTGGAATATCAGCACCTTTGGCTGGAGCAGTGATAATGACTTTCTTGGCACCAGCTTGAATATGTTTCCCAGCACCAGGGCCATCTACAAATACTCCTGTTCCCTGCACATTTTTTTTTATCACATATACATTGTCAAATCGATAGGAAGTAAAAAGAGAATGTGATTTTGATTGAAAGTATATATATGTATGTACCTCGATGACAATGTCTATTCCAAGCTCAGCCCAGGGAAGCTTAAGAGGGTCTCTGTTGGAGACAACCTTGACGGGTTTGCCATCTACACTAATGGTGCTGTTATCCACAATTTTCACGTCTGCTTTGAAAGTTCCAAGCAAAGAATCATATTTCAGCAAGTGGGCAGCCTGTATATATAGTGTTCATTGTTCATTTGATTAGAACTGGCTAATTTCTCAGCCAATTAACTAATTCTGATATATATGTGTGTGTTTGTCTGCGCGCGTGTATATATATGTATGTATAGTTTCCTTACATTCTTGACACCAGCACTGTCATTGACAACAATCACATCAAGGGGAGAGTCCTTGCGGCCATGCCAGCATCTCAGGAAGTTCCTGCCAATGCGTCCAAATCCATTGATTGCCACCTTCAGTTTGGCTACTGTTTCTGCTCTAGGAGTTGATGCTGCAACCTGATTTTGAAAATTACAAATCTCAAATTCCTTAATTCTTTTAAACCATCAAGCCAATAAAGGATCATTTACTCAACCTTATAACATAATATATAAACTCGTGATCATTCATGGTTACATCCAAATAACTTGAGTTTGGACTATTAATCATCCAATATGATCTCATGTCAATTTACTAAACATGGTAATTAGAAAGATCTTTTTTTATCCAAAATCATTATGGTGTTTGATGCTAATTTGCAAAAAAAGAGAGTTTAGGAGAAACCTTGGGAGTCATCTGAGCAGCCACCATATCAAAGAAGGATCCTTCACTAGCATTCTTGGCATAAGTCACACAAGAACTGGCTCTAAGCCCAGAAAACTCAGCAACTTCCAGCCTCTGCCATATCAGAGAATTTCAAAAACTACGATATCCAACTCAACTAAGCCTTAATCCCAAATTAATTGGGGTTAACTATATAGATTATGTAGAAGCATAAGATCATTATAAACCACTATAGTAAAGCATTTATATGTATATACAGATTGAGATAAAGAAAGACCTTCGTGGAGCATTGCGTGGGGAAAGAGTGAATGATCTTTGATGGAAGCCTGGTGCTGGCTGGGATTCTTGAAGGAGCAAGAGCTGCGTGGGTGGCCATGGCTGCAACTAAAGCTAGCTAACAGAGCAACTTCAACTTCCTTGTTATATATATACAGTCGAACTCTTTTTTTTTTTGGGTCATTCTCATTTTCACTTTGTTATTACTCCTTTAAAATTAATTAATTATGGTTGCAAGTAACTTAAGAAGAGTGTGTGGTGAGAATTATACATGATGATACATATGGGATAAGGTGAAGCTTGAGGCCTCACCAATTTCAGATTCTGAACCACAGATTTTTCACTATTTTGTATTTTCTTGAATTCTCCTGTGTGTATGTAAAATAAAGGTCTTTCCTATTTGCCACAATTGTCAAGGGTCTCATGTGTCATGTGTTGTTTATGAACTATGTTAGCGCTCTACTGGCCCACAACCAATATGTCCCACAGTTAGATTTTTCTACTTTATTTTCTGGCTGATGGGTGTGAGTGAATGGTGGAGGTCACTCAAAATGGAGAATATCAATGTCAAGTCAGTTGACGGTAAATTTATTGGATGTATGGGGTTGTTAGGAGTTTTATGAGGGAGGGGTTAGGCCTTTGCTATGAGCATTTCGTCAAAATGGAAATACAAAGGGGAATGACTGAAAAGTTTTATTTTATTTTTTTAAAATTCTACAGTCCACTTCTCTCATTCAATCACTTATGATTTGATGTGTGGCATCCAAGCAAAATGTCATTTGGTTATTATCGGTATAATCTTATGATAAGGCTAAAAAAAATTAAAAACATTTAGGGGCCTTTGGTATTTGGTGCACAGAAAACAGACCTATTTGCTGAATTAAACCGTAAACTTATCTCACAATTCACGCAACAAACAATCCGAGCAGGAAAATTACAGCTAGCACATGCAAGTAATTCAAGTCACCATGATGTATTGAACAAGTCAAAAACTATATGTATCCACTTCAGCCACCACAAACACTTGAGCAAAAGTTAGCTCTGCTCTTTAAGAAGAGAAAATATCATAACGAGTTTAGCTATTATTTTTTGGCATTTAGCTATTATTTTTTGGCGTGAAAATACTAGCCGGTGACGTGTGGTATACTGTAACATAACAAGTGTTTATCTCATATAGCAGCTTCAATTTCATCAGAGTTAACTGCCACTCCATTTGGGGCATCTTCTGATCGGAGCTGAGCAGAAACATCATCAATGGCAGAGTTCAGTTGTGCAATCTTCTCAGTTAATACCTTTCGGGTTTTCTGTACAGAAAAAAGAGGTGCTGAGAAGATAACACCACCCAGAAAATGATAAAAAAAAATGGCAGCTAAGACAAGCATTGGCTTTCAAATAAGGAACACCGAGCAGCAATCAAGAAACTTTATAAATGCAATATCATAATTCAGGAAGGACTTTATAAATGCATGACTATAAATGCACCTGGACTAAAAAAAGAAGCTATTTTGAGCAAAGGGTAAAAATAGAAAGCTAAATTATAAGAAAATATGAAAAGACAAAAAGCTTGGGCAACTTCACCATATTAAAATGCCAAGAATTGATTACAAACACAAACCCAAGAGCAAAAAAGCTCACCTCTAGAACTTTTTCTTCATCATAGATGAATTTAGGGAGTTTCCTCATAAGATCTTTTCTGTCAGTACCAGCTAATGCCTTGCTAATCTGTGCAGTATAAGAAGTTGGTTCACTTGCAATGAAGTGGTGGTGCACTTATAGTCAATTAGAGAAATAGAAATTTTGGTGGCATGAATTAGCTTAGCAGCCATATCTTCCCAACCATCCATTTATTTTACAAACCAACTCAACCGATGATAAACCATGAATTGATGTCAGACAAGCCTCAACAGATGATAAATAAAACAATGAGTTGAGGGCAGACAAAATATTGCAAATAATCATTGCAAAATATACAATAGGAAAATAAATTAGACCTGAGGTGCATATACACATCCAAGTGCGCCAACTATAAGTCCTCCCAAAACAAAGCCACCAACAAAGATACCAGCACTGCTGGGCCTTCCACCATCACTATAGAAATAAAAAAGGAGAGCGTAAAATAAAAAAAAATGATCAGAAAACTTTAAACCCGCATATTGGTATACTCGAAGAGAAGAAATCAAAAGCATCTAAAGGAATTTAACTGCTCTTGATCAGATTTACAATTTCCTTTTCCGCCCAAAACATTATTTATTTGTTTACTTGTCCAAATTGAATGGATAACTAGCATTTCATGCGAGAACACCTTAAATGTTTCTGTCCACGTTAAACTTATACATGTCATATGAATACTAATGGCCCAGCTTGTCTTTCCACAATTGAAAAAGCATCTTGGTATGACAAAGTAGCAAAAGGAAAAAAGGTACCTCGCAGCTTTAACTGTGAGTGGTCTTCTGGCGGTAGCAAACTGCACTTTTGTTGGGCAATTCAAACTGAACGACAACTTGGTAGGAGTAGCACTCTGAAGACCTTTCTCCAGTGAGCCTAAGAAAAGCAAGAAACAAGATACTTAAATTGACATAAGGGCCAATTTACAGCAGCAGAGATGCAAATAAGTAATCAGATAAACATTCTGAATTCAACATTTCAAGGATGGAAAATTCCCAAATATCACTGTGACTATTTAAAAAAAAGAAGAAGCTTACATACTAAAACACTATAACAAGCAAAAAGCAATTTAAGTTTCTCTCCTATCTAGCTACAATAAAGTAAGCATGAGCAATGAGATGAACATATAATTCAGAATAAGCAACAAAGTTATTACACAATACAATAAAAAGAGGTTGAAATTGAATAATAATTATTACACATTATCTACACCAAATTAATAGTGCTAACATTGATTTCTTACTCACATAACTTCAATTTCTTCCCTATAATTTTCTCAATCTACTTACTAAACAATATCTACAACAAATTAACAGCGCTAACATTGATTTCTTACTCAAATACTTCAATTTCTTCCCCGTAACCTCCTAAATCTGCCATAACATTCAATAAAAAACTTTTGAAAAAAAAAATAGATCTAATAAGAGTAATCAAATAAATGCTGAATTATTACCAGGATTTTTGGTTAGATTTTTCGATAGAACCAGAGAATTTGAAATGGCCGCCATTGTTATCGTCCGAAGAAACAGAAAAAGCGAGAGAGAGTTTGTGCAGTGCAAAAATTAAGCGGTTGGTGGAAGAAACTAAAAAATGTAAATGTAAATCAGGTGAAGGAAGAAGGATCGACATCGATGATATCTAAGCTGCCCTTTTTCAGTCGGTTGAATGATACGCTGCGTACTTATCACCGTTTTTACAACGGACTCGCGTAATCTTTGCCGTTCATCTTTCCTCTTTTACTTTCTCCTTCCACTTAACGTGTTCTTGGGCCTGTTCCCCCTCAAACATCGTTGGGCTTGTAAACAATAAGGGGGCTCAAGTGTATAATCACCAGGACATTATACTGTATGTCCACACTTTTATTTATTTTTTAAATATTCTATCTTTTTTATATATTTTTGATATACCAAAAATATATTTAATATATACCATTAAAAATTGAATATATATTTAATATACCAAATATATATCCAAAATATATATTCATTGGGATATTTTTAAAATTAAAAATTAAAAAAAGTATTTTTAAAATTGAAAAAGAAAAATGAGTATTTTCAAAAATATTTTTATTTTTAGGATATTTTTGAAGAAATCCCTATAATCATTCCATTTTTTTTTATCAAAAATTCTTGAGTAATTTACAAAACTATATAATAAATTTATAATAATCTAATAATATATTTATTATTAAAAGTGTATAATGTTTAGATTTAGTGTATAATAAACTAATAATAAATTTTATATATAGCTAATAAATTTATAAACTGATCAAAAGATTGTGAGAATTTTAATTAAAAATACTTTTTTAAATTGAATTTTTTTTATAATATTATGAGTTTTTTTATTTTAAGAAAATTTTTAAAATATAATATATTTTTTAAAAGTATTCTTCTTTAAAAAATATGTAATTTTTAATTTCAAAAATACAATACAATATATTCTTAATTAAATTTAAAGAAAGACACGATAAAAGAATTTTAGACAATATATTTTTAATTAAATTTAAAGAAAGACAAGATAAAAGAATTATATTTGCTTCGATGTTTTCTAAGCCACCAAATCAACCCACTAAAAAACAAAGAATTTCAAGAAGAAGATGATGCGTCAATACTAGCTCCATATTAATTAATTGCTAATTGGACCAAGCAAATCTAAATAAATAAACAATAACAACAATTAAGAAATTAAGAACTATCGTCGTTGATTACATTTAAACAAAATCTAAAATTATGTTCGTCGTCCCTTAATAATATATTAAATATATATTTTTATATTATTAAATAAGACAGATGTATTTTATCCTGATTTTAGTGACAGTTTATAAAAAAAAAGAGTGTATTAGAGGGCATAGATAATTGGTAATTCAAGTTCGAATTAAACTAGTTGTTATTGATTTTTTTTCTTAGTTAATTATATATGTAATTGGCATATAAGCCGGCTTATGCTGATTTATTTATGACATTAATTCTATGTTTTAGCTTTTTCACTTGCCGGCTTGATTTTGCATTGTTATAATAAGAAAGAATTGTTGATGCTGCTAAAAACAACACCCAGTAAATGACAAGTTTAAAGACTCTAAGACGCGCTTCTTTGGCATTTATGTTTGATTTTAAATGCATAGTTAATAACATTATAATGCTGATCTTTAAGTTTAGTTTTTAACTAATAAAGGGTTGGAAAAATTTTAGTTCTAAGTTCCAGCCATGGCCGCTGCTGCTTCTGGAGAAAGGTCCTTGCAGGAGACACCCACATGGGCTTTAGCTTTAGTTTGTGCAGTGTTTGTCATCATTTCAGTTCTAATAGAGCATGGAATTCATTCATTAGAGAAGGTGGGTTAATTATTTGTTTAATTCTCTGTTTTTCTTTATTAATTGCATGTGGGGATGTCCGAGACGCCTGAAACTCGAACGCGAGACATGAAACAATCGGTTCTCCGCCATCAAGCCATGACTTGATGTTTAATCCTCTGTTTTTAGTTACCAAATTAAGATTAATGTTTGTTTATGTTATCTGAATTAATCCCTTTTCTTTAGTGGTTCCAAAAACGCCATAACAAGGCCATGAGTGAAGCTTTAGAGAAGATAAAAGCAGAGCTAATGCTATTAGGCTTCATATCTCTACTACTTACTGTGGGCACTAAATACATTGCAAAAATATGCATCCCTGCCAAATATGAAAATGGCATGCTCCCCTGCAAATCAGGCTACGAGGAGGAGGAAGACAATGATGATAAAGGTGGAAAGGACCGCCGCAGAAAACTACTTTCTTTGGCTAGAAATGTAGCATGGCACCGAGTCTTGGCAGCCGCAGGCGGCGGTGATGATTATTGCACCAAAAAGGTGGAATTTTTTTTATCAGTAAGCATACATAATTTTATCTGAAAAGGCTTACTTAAAATCCTCTGTTTCTATTGAATGAATTACAGGGTAAAGTGTCATTGATCTCACAAACAGGAGTGCATCAACTGCATATATTTATATTTGTTCTTGCAGTCTTTCATGTTCTCTATAGTGTTATTACTATAGCACTGGCACAGGCAAAAGTAAGTTTCTTAATCTTGATTAGCAAATCTAAACAAAGATTATGAGGCTTGCAGCATCAGAATTAATGATTTGCTTGAATTGGGTTTGCTGATCAGATGAAAAAATGGAAGACTTGGGAATCAGAAACCTCATCTTTGGAGTATCAGTTCACTAATGGTGAGTTTATACTAATGCTGGTTAAGAGGTAGGAATAGGCCGCCATTTATGGAGCTTTTTTTCTTTTTCAGATCCTTCAAGATTCAGATTAGCCCATCAGACTTCCTTCGTAAAACGTCACTCTGGCATCTCCACAGCACCTGGAGTTAGATGGATTGTGAGTTTATGCATTAGTTTCTACTTATCAAGTTCAAGAAATTTTAGAATTTTGCCCATTTGGCTTCTAGGGAGAGCAAATTAGTTGAATTCTTATGAATATATATATATATAACCCATCAAAAAAAAGCCAAGAATTTGGTTCCATTTTCATCATTAGCCTCATTTATTTGTGTATATATATATGTATTTTGGCAGGTTGCATTCTTTAGGCAATTCTTTGGTTCTGTAACAAAGGTGGATTACTTAACTATGCGAAATGGGTTTATTAATGTAAGTTGGTGTTTAATTACTTAAGGCTTGCTTGTTAATAACCAGTCCATTAGCTGCAACTTCACAAAACATTATTATTGTTGGTGTTATTATTTCAGGCACATTTTGCTCCAAATAGCAAATTTGACTTTCATAAATACATCAAAAGATGCATGGAAGATGACTTTAAGGTGGTTGTGGGTATTAGGTCTCTTTCTCTCTCCTTCTCATTCCTTAGAAAAAAAATGTTTTCTTTAAGCTCTGAAAGAAAGTCATATACTAAGGTACAATCTAATAACAAGTGCATATTTTCCTAGGCAATGGATTCATATTGATTCTCTAGTCCCTAGGCAATAGACTCGACATTGATTTCCCCTTTCCAATGGTCAAAAGAAAAAAGAAAAAAGCTCTAAAAGAAAGTTCAAACTTACAACATCAATTTAGAACTCCACTGCTAATGAGTCAAAAGCTTATTAGTAAACAATGAATTATAATTGCTGCAGTTAACATGTGTAATATTTTGGCCTCAGAACTTACATTTTATACTGATTTTTTGCAGCATTCCACTCTGGGTTTTTGCCATAGTATTTCTGCTGCTAAATGTCTACAGTAAATCTCTGAGCTTCTCTTTATCTCTGACTTACAGACACACCCATGTGCACAGAAATTTGAAATTTCATGGATGGTCATAATTCATAAACATTGACACCCATATTTTGAATCCTGCAGGATGGTACACGCTTACCTGGTTGACAATAGTGCCATTCATTGTAAGACAAAATACATATTAACTCTCTTCTACTGAAACGTGAATGGGGATCATTTTGTTCTTAATTTCTTGACTTATTGTCCTTTTGCAGATTCTTCTTTTGGTGGGTACTAAACTTGAACTTGTTATAATGGAGATGGCCCAAGAAATCCAAGCAAGAACTACTGTTGTCAGAGGAGCTCCAGTTGTCGAGCCTAACAATAAGTATTTCTGGTTTAATCGACCCCGGTGGATTCTCTTCTTACTTCACTATACATTATTCCAGGTCAACATTATTATTAATACAGCAATCTTATTTTATATATAAATGTTATACTCTAACTTGCTGAAATCTATATTAAACCAATTAACGCTAATTCATCTTCACAGAATGCATTTCAAATGGCATTTTTCTTGTGGACTTGGGTAATTAATTCCAAACATTTCTGTCTCTATGTTCTTATTTTTCAAGGCCTTACCATCAGAAAAATGGCTAAAATATCATATTCTTTCAGTTTAATTCAAACCTTTATTTTTTGTCGATTAAGCACTGAAGTTTTTTTTTTTACATAAATTTCATTTAAAGCAGGTTAGTGAGTTGTCCGAATGTATGTGATATATGCTAACCTGGCAAGAATGGAGTTGATTGCACTGAATGCATTAAAACATATAAACATATCAGGACAGCATATCACGTATACTCGGGCAACTCTCTAACCTGTGTTGGATGAAACGATATATTTTGAAGATTTTATTTTTTATGGTTAGGCCTATTTTTCAAATTTGTAACTTATATAGTGATAATTTTATGTGTGTGTACAGTATGAATTTGGGTTGAAATCTTGCTTCCATGAAAACCTGGCAGCAATTTTAGTCAGGGTTTTCCTGGGACTGGCTCTTCAGATTGTATGCAGCTATATAACCTTCCCTCTGTATTCTTTGGTAACACAAGTGAGTGATAATCAAAACCTATCTTTGCTGCTTTATATATATATATATATATATCTTACGTATCTATCTCTCTCCGAAGATATAGTTAATAATCGCTCCAACCACAATTAACTATGAATTAAATCTTTGCTGAGTTGTATATATATAATTATGCAGATGGGTTCACACATGAAGCAATCGATCTTTGAAGAACAAACAGCAAAAGCTCTTAAAAAATGGCAGAAAACTGCAAAACAGAGAAAGAAGTCGTCAAGAAATGGAGGAACTTTATCAGGTTTGGTGAGTGGTGAAACTACACCAAGCCAAAGTACGTCGCCAATACATTTGCTCCAAGGCCATCAATACCGTTCGAGTCAAGCTGACATTGAAAGTGTTCTTAATTCTCCAATATCTTACCGATCTGATGCCGATCTATCGGAAACTGAAGGATCCAGCTCTCACCTCCGCCGTGAATCAAGATTAGTAAAACAAGATCTTCCTGTAAAAAATGATGATGATGATCAACCACATAATAATGATTTTTCCTTTGTTAAAATATGAAGGATTATTATATATAAATATATATATTTTAATAGTATTAATTAATTTTTGCTTCTTGAAAATATTGTTTTCTCTTTTGATTTGTAAGAAATTATTATAATTCATTGATTATATGTAGATAATAAAAATGCTAAAGTCAACAATGCACTGTATTGAAAATAAATAAAATTCACCATTTAAAAGAAAAAAGAACTTTAAATATATACTAAAATAAAATTATTTTTAAAAAATTTACTTTTTTTCTTTCAAAAATGCTCATTTTCTTTTTAATATATTTTTACTTTAGTTTCATAAATATACACTTAACATATATTTTCTATATTAAAAAATAAAAATAATGAGGTTTTTTTTTAAATAAAAATAACATATAACACAAATTTATAATGGAAAATATTAATGGGTGCCAATAACTCTATTTTTATTAAGAAGTGTTTTATTTTTATTGGAATTTATGTACTAATCTTATAATTTGTGTATTTTTTTAATAATTATTTTAAAAAAATAATTATAATAAATTTTAATAAAAATAAAATATAGCTTAATAAAAAATAGACATTTATTTTTATTTAAAGAATATCATTATGTCCTGCTAGTACCAAAGTAACACATGGCATTTTCTCTCCTGAAATTACAGAGACTATGTGCTATCGAGAGATCTTGAGTTCGGTAAAAAGATATGGCATTGACAAAATAAGGTTCGAGACAGACTCTTTATTGTTGGTTCAAGCGCTGTAAAATCCAGAAGCTGATGACTTCTATTTTGGAGCTGTAGTGAAAGGTCTGCAAATTTTATTGTCCATTACATTGCTAAGGCAGCAAGCTCTGTGCGTATGCAGGAGTGGGCCCCCCTTGCATTTATTACTTCTTTCTTATGTTGGATTTTCACCTCTCAAAAAAAAAAAGATTATATAATGTCACCAGAATTATATTTTATATATATGTATATATAATTTATATGTGAAATATTAATTGAATTTTGAAATTTTCAAATAAGCTAACGATGGCGCAGTGCAGTAGTTAGATAAAAGGACAAATGGGACCAGTAAAAAGCTGACACGCGTTTGCATTTTTTATGCGGGCTGTACGATTCCTCTTTGAGTCGCTTTTTGACATTTTGAGTAAGTTGGGCGTCGTTTGGTACGGAAGAATCATAGTGATATTTTGTTTGTTTTTCAATTCTAAATTAGTAAATTTCAGTTAATTTTGTTACTGCAGCTAAATAAGATTTGGCAAATTACTTTCAAGTACTTAGGAATTTAGCAAATCATAATTTTTTTAAAAAATATATATATTTTTAACTTTTTATGAGGTATTATTTTAAAAATCAGTTTAAATTTAAACAATGTTAAATCCTCTTTAATCAATATTCAAGAAAAAAAAAATTAAAAGTATCCTCAAGTAAAATTGATCTCATATCAAGAGAGATAATATTATGCCGATAAAATAAAAGATGATAATTAAAATTCTAATTAATTAAAAAGTTAGTAGTTAAATTGATTTTACAGTAAATATGATAAATTTAAATAATGACTAATTACTAATAAAAACATGAAATCAATACAAAATTACTTAAAAATTACAAAAACTAAATACAAAATAAGGTTAATTAATTTGATATTACCCAATTTCTAATCTCCTAATCAATATCTACTTTAATGCAAGTTAACTCTTCTTGACCAAAAATGTTTTTTTTTCTTTTTCTTCTTTTTATTTTTGTTTTCCTTTTGATAAAGCGAGATAATATTAGCTCAATGATTATTTATAGAAGCCTTTGTTGTTAATAAAGAAACAAAAACAAAGATTCTAACTAGATATAATTAATTATAATAAGACAAGTACATCAATATTATGAATAGAAAATCAAAAGTTGATGTTTCCACTAATATAATATTAAAACACAAATTAAGCAGATGAAAGCATTATCAATAATCAAATAAACAATTCAACCTTCCACACAAATATCTAAGTGCATGTTGAATAAAACAGTAGCCATCATTGTTATTTTTATTAGTTTAAACACTTTTTAATATGTACTTTGATAAATGGCTCAATTTGACCCAAATTAAATGGAGAGATTTTTGTCAATATGAAAAATAAAAATCTGTTAATTAATTAAAAAAATATTATTTGATGTGCATTTACTTAGATGCCCTCACAATTGGCTCCAAATTTACCTTCAAAATTTTTCTCTCGAATTTTTTCCATCATCTACTTCAACGTTTGTTTATAACTTTTAAATTATATTTATTGTAACAGTAATCTTTCATTAGCTAGCTAAGTAAATTAAAATACATTCACATTTTTCATATTATTATTTTATATAATATACTTATTTTTGTTTATAATTATATAAAAATAATTTTTATATTACAATTTTTTATATAATTAAATAATTACTAATGAGTCCTAAAATATTATAGCTCGGCAAAGATGTAAATTAACACAATTAGAAAGTTTAATTTATTTATATTGTAATTCTTTCACAAATAAAATAATTCTAATTATATTATTTATTAATACTTCATATAATAATGCATATTCAAATTAAAATTTAGAAGCTAACCAAAATATTATAATCATTATTGTATAGTTATTTAATATGACAATATGTCTAATAGTGATTTTTATTTTTATTTTTTTAATATATATTTAAAATAGATTAATCTTATATATATAAAGCAATATTATTTTGTATATTAGAAATATCAACCTCCAATCCCAAAATTTAACACATATACCAATTATATATTATATTAAAATTGAATATATATGTCAACTATATATTATATTAAAATTAAACATATGCGTCAATTATACAATACATCAAGATTAAAAATGTATGTTAATTATATATTAAATCAAAATTGAATATGTGAATCAATTGTATAATATATTAAAATTAAATATGTATGCTAATTATATATTATATCAAAATTAAACATGTATATTAATTATACATTACATCAAAATCAAACATGTATTTTAACTATATACTATATTAAAATTGAATATGTGTATTAATTATATGTTACATCAAAATTAAATACATGTGTCAATTATATATTATATCAAAATTAAACATGTGTACTAACTATATACTATAATAAATTTAAATATGTATGTCAATTATATGTTATATGAAAATTGAACATGTATGTTACTTATACATTAATTAAAATTGAATATACGTGTCAATTATATAATTGATTTTTTAACTAAAAATGATGTTCAACTTTATATTATAATTTTATTATAAGACATGAATATGTATATCCATTCTATGTTTATTATATTTTAATATGAGTTTTGTTATTACAATGATACTGTGACACGCTATAAAGCATGACAATCAAATAGAGCACATCAACTATAATTATTCATTGGAATTTTAGAACCTTAATTATCAAGGAATTCTGATTTTAAATTTTTAAATTAGATTATAGAATTTATTTTTCACAATTAATATAATATACATTAGATAAAAATACTAATAAAATTAAATAAATATTATTAGCTATAATTTTCTCAAAATTTTTATAGTGGCCTAAAGAATTTAAATGATAATTGTCATATCATAATATAGATTTTATCTCAGTCATAGAATTTAAAGTGAAATATTTTAATAAAAAAATTTTATTTTTATCTCTTAAAAAATATTTATGCTTTTTGAAAAACTTTACAAACACATATTTCAAGAAAAAAGTTAATACAACTCTCCATCCAATAAAATTTCCATTGTAAAAATATAAGGGGCAGAAAAGTAATTTTAAACATTATTAATTTGTGATTAAATATGCATAATATAATTTAATTTGTAAACAGTCTAACTCACCCATTAATTCAGATCAATTTGAGCCACGTACCAAAATCATTTTAATACTTATTCCAACAACACATATTAATAATAATAATAAATATTTTAATTTTTATTGAAATGCGTTCCTTATTTATTAAAATGGTTACAATTTCTCTATACTTCTAAAAAATAAAACTAATATATATTTCAATAAAAATTAAAATATTTATTATTATTTAATATATATTTTAATTTTTCTTAAAAATCCTTAGTTTAAAAGTGAGAGGTGTATAGGCAGCTCAATTAGGCTAAGCATATATTCAAAGTAAAAAATAATAATAAAAGGATATTAAATATTATATAATCTATATTTATTCTTCATTAGTTTATTAAACTTAAAGAAGCTTCTCCATTTCTACTTTAAATTACGGCAATTTGCAATTTCACTAATTATTGGGGACTTTTTTTTATATAAATTAAAATTTTGGACTTTCCCAACAACGGTATGGTTGAAAAACAAAAAGATTTAAATATTGACTTTAAAAAAATCCGCTAAAGAAGGAAGTATGGTTGCATTAATTGGTCAATGCTTGAGAAAAGGAAATGCAACATTTTTTGAAAATAAGTAAAATTGAATTCAAAAAAGCTTTTTATTTTTCAAGATTTTTTTAAATCTTACCTCTTTTTTAGCATATACTAGAGACATTATTTTTTAAGAAAAAAATAAAATACACTAACTTTTATGGGAAAAAAAAATCAAGAATGTCTATTTATTAGAGATGTTTCTGGAGTTTTATTAACTTAAATTCGCATATATTTAAACATTATAATTGAAAGCAAATGTATATGTGTGTGTGTAATTAGCAGGTATAAATATTTTACTTCAAATTTTTATTTTTTTTAAACTTTAATATTAAATAAAAATATTAAAAATTATTATTTTAAATTATTATTCATCATATAAAAATTATAATTTTTTATAAAAAGAAAAAATTAATTTTAATTATAAAAATAAATAACACTAAAAAATAAAAAAACAAAACATATAAAAATATATTAATAAAAATTATTAAAATTATTTTTAAACAAATTTTATATATTATACATATGAAAAAAAATATACAATTTCATTATGTAGATATATAGTAGATACGCTATAGATGTATTATAGATGTGATGTAGATATTGTAGATGCTATGTGTATGTTATATTTTTATTATTTAAATTGTGTATATTTTATGTAAAAATTATTGAATATTATGTGAATATTATATGAACGTTGTATAAATATTGTAAAAATAAAAATTTTTTAAAAATAAATTAAAAAATATTAAAAATATTATTTAGATGTATTGTAGATATATTATAAATATATAGTAGATGTGTTGCAGATGTATTATAGATGTCGTGAATGTAGTTTATATTATTGAGTGTGTATTTTATATATGTTATATATATGTTATGTATATATTGTATATTTTATTTATATATATATATATTAAAAATTTGACATCAAACAGTTTTTTTAAATAAAAAATATAAACAAATTAAAATAGAACAAAAAAGAAAATAAAAAATTACAAAAAGAAAAAAAAAAGAAAAAAGAATGCCTAAAACGTAAATTTGAAAAACAATTCCCGTATACAGTATTTTTACAAATTGAAAATATTTATCCGTGTATTTTTGAAAAGTGCAATTTAAAAGTAGTGAATAGTATAAATTTCTCATATATATTCTTCATTTTTAAATTAAAAAAATAAATAATTTCCCTAAAAAAGTTGCAATAAGCAGCACTTAACATGCTCTAATTGAATGATAAATTTGGCTCTTTTAGTGCAAATTTAATAAATGACATTGTCAACATAACTATTAATCAGTCAAAACCCTAATTTCCTATTATTATCAAAATAAAAGAAAAAAAAACTTATTTCAAAAGCATCCCAAGTTTTTTGTTACATGATTGTCATATATATAATTGGGTTTTTTTTTATATAAAATTATCAAAAAAAATTTTAAAAATTATTAATATTTTTAAACTTATCAAATTTTTTTTATCAATTTATAAATTTTTTAAATTTATTAAATATAAAAAATTATATATTTTATAAAATCATGAAAAAACTACAAAAAAAAATTATAAAAATCTTAAAAAATACTGTGGGAAGTGTAATTTTTCATATCAATAATAAGCAAATGACATAACATTGAGATATTTTTGTAAATTAGGATTTTTGATGGGTATGAAATGTAAAAAACAGAAAAATATAGGCTAACATGCCGGCAAAAACAGTGATTATTAAAATATAAACCAAACGGTTATAAACTTAAAAAATACTGGAAGTGTGGTCTAATACAGTCCTTTTTTTATTCTCTGGCTCTCTTCATCAAGTATATGAATCTAATTCTCCATTGAAGCTCAAAATCAACTTCATGGGTAGTCTAAATTGACCTTTTAGCATCTGGGTCGAAAGATTTAACAGGGAACAAACTCTACAACACAACAATGTGCCCAGTTCTTATTTGAAATGGTTTTCTAAATTTCTAACTTCTGGGTTCTGTTTAGAGTTGATTTTTGTTGTTAATGGTGGCCTTAGAGTGTATATAGTGTTGATTATCGAGTTTGTACTGTTTTATTATTGTTATTGTTGTTATGGCTAGGCGTCATGGCTGGCAACTCCCTGTTCATACTTTTCAGGTACAGGTTGTTTCTTATACATCTGTTTTAGTTGTTCAAATTATGAGAGGAATGTTGAGTTCGTTTTTGGACTTTTGACTTCATGGGGTCGTTTTCTAGTTATTCATGTGTGTTGATTATTATCTCTGAACCCTCTCTGCATAGTGGTTGTTCTTTATTGGTTCCCATCTATTCGCATTTTTCCCTTAATTGTGATGTATTGTTGGATTTGATTTACTTTTTGTTTTATTTTTTCTCATATTTGAATTTCTGTAAAGTGCCTAAAAAATTATGTGCGAGTTTTTCAAGTGCTTTGTGACGTTCTTGAGTAATTTATACATGGGCATCTGTATGCGGGATATGTGGCTTTGGACTTTTGCGAGAATTGATTAACCCGAGATAGAATGATGCAATATTTCATTCTAGCAGCAACTGTTTGTGTTTTTTCTTTATTTGTTCACAATTGTTTGGTTCCTGAGATAAATGAGCTCGTAAACTGAATTTGAAATTTGATTCTTCAGCTAAATAGATGTCATATGCTTAATTTAACTCAATTTGTATGATTGTGCTATATTGCATTTCACCTCATGGATCCCAAAAGTCAAAATCCATACCATACTATTTCTTAATTTATCAATAGATTTTGCCCGTTTTGACCTGAGAAAAGAAAATTCAATTTGTTAAGGAAGGCTCTAATTAGGAAAGATGGAATTATTTGTGAAGTTATAATTTCTTTGGTAGTCACTCTGTTTCTAGAGCCCAAATCCCCTTCTCCAACTGTACAAGGAAAGAAACAGAAACATGACCATGGAGATAATGGAACAATAAGTTAAATTGCTAGTCAAAACTCATGTTTCACCTAAAAGTTTCTGTGCTTGCTAGTTTTTATCTTTTTGAGAGCCCTGGGAATAAATGTGATGATCTCCTCTCCTTTTGTTGTTTTCACAATATACTGATTCAAATTTTTTTTTCAATGGTGTATAGACCGTGGCTATAACAGTTTTCTTCTTGCTATCCGTTGCATACTATGCCTTCTTTGCTCCCTTTCTTGGGAAGAATATATATGAATATGTGGCTATTGGCACTTATTCCATTTTGGTAAGTGCAGCAGCCTCTGATTTGTTTATTAATGCGTCTAAAGTCCTTTGCTTGTTTGTTTTTCCTTTTTCACCATGTTTTCATGTTTCTCTTTTCCTGGTCAATTCCAGGCATTTGCCGTATTCATTCTTTATGTACGATGCACTGCTATTGATCCTGCTGATCCTGGACTTCTACTTGAAGCTGATAAGACAGCAGCGCATAAATCAGAAAATGACATAGATCTGCCTGGTTAGTGTTCATGCAGTTCATTATTTTACTCAGAGTTACTGACATGCAGATTAGGATGGAGTCCACCATTTCTTAGGTGATGTGTTGTTGATAAGGAACATAGGATGATCAGAGCACCTTAGTCAGCTCCTTATAGACCATCAGAAAGAAGAAAATTGATTATGAAAGGTTTTCTAGAAATGAATGGCAATTATCACATTATTATATCTAGACTTTATCTCAGTTCCCTTAAAACATCTGGCCCCTTTGCCTCCAAGTTTTTGGTCCCTTGAATGAAAGATGTGAACATTTGGCGCTATCATTTTGAATCATGTGAATATGGAACTTATTCTCCTTCTGGAACGTTAATTGTGAATAGAAACTCCTGCACATCTTTACTCTGTAATTCTAATTTCTTATATGAACCAGGAAATGCATCTTCTATTGAAGAACCTAGCAAGATAAGATTGAAGGATGGAGGAAAACTGAACAGACACGGTTCAAGTTGGTGTTCAATGCTCGGATATTTCTTTTGCGGTTTTCTTGTAAAACAAGATTGCCGCCAAGATGATGATATTCTGCAAGAACTGGGGGAGGAGGCTTTGTTCTGCACACTGTGCAATGCTGAGGTATGTGATTTGTTCTGGAAAACCTCATTTCAATTGCCTGCTATTTAGTTGTTGCCATGCAGAAACCCCTGCACCCTTCTTCACAAAAGGTGCTCATGTACACACACAAACACACGGAAAGAAGTAATAAGACTAGAGAGGAATATCAGAAGATTCCTGAGTAATTTAGTTGTTCATAGTTGAAGTGAAGGCTTATGTAGAGTTTTGGGCATTTTTCATGAGTCATATTTTTCAAGTGATTTTATAAATATTAAATGTTTTAGTACTTTTGAGGGATCGATGCTGAAATTCATGTGTATAGAAGTACAATCATGAGTACCCATTACAGGAAAGAGAGAACAGTAACACTGTGTTAAGATTGTATATCCACTCCTTTTGTCCTCGCTGCAAACCCCACCCCTCTTTTATTTTTGAACAAAGCTTGCTTATTATAAGGTGCTGCTAACTTCAGTTTTTACCAGGTACGCAAGTTCAGCAAACATTGCAGAAGCTGTGACAAATGTGTCGATGGATTTGATCATCATTGTCGGGTAAGTTTGATCATCATTGTCGGGTAAGATATAAACATCAGTACTCTCTATCCTCTTGTGGATCCAAGAACATTAAGTTATTTATTAATGCCATGTTTTTTAGCTTAGATCATTTAGCATGGATTGTTTTTGCCTAGAAAATCTCCAAATATTTTGCAAGAGATATGCATATCCTGCATATGTTGCTTGTATAGTTGATAATTTTTTTCCACAAAATGTTTCCCAAACAGGACATCAATTTATCTATTTTCCATTACCTCTTTTATTTTTTATTTTTTGCATTGTTGTGCTGATGAAAAATCTCTCTGGTTGCTGCAGTGGTTAAACAATTGTGTAGGAAGGAAGAATTATATCACTTTTGTGTCCCTGATGGCAACTAGCCTTGTTTGGGTAATATTTGAGAAAAAATTATTAATTTAGACTCTCCTATTTTTGTTTTTTTATGAGTTATTGCTTTAGTTTCAAATTAACTATATTTTCTTTCATGTATTTGTCTCTGGATCTGTCTATCAGCTTCTTGTTGAATTTGGTGTTGGTATTGCTGTCCTTGTTCGGTGCTTTGTAGATAAAAAGGGCATGGAACATCAGATAACAGAGAAGCTTGGCAGTGGATTTTCTCGTCCCCCATTTGCTACGGTGGTGGTATAGTTCCCAACTTCTTTTAGATTCATAAATGGACGCGGCAGGTTTAGGCATTTTACACCATGATACACTGGCCTGGAAGTGGATAGATTGATCAATGTACTTGATGTCACTTATCATTCAGGAGAAATAACTAAGGTCTAGAGACATTTGGTTTGGTGTAATAAAAGATTAAAACATCATGCAGAAAAAAAGATGACTGCTTTAGAATTCATTGCAAATCTCAACCTCTGGATTCGGTTGATGGAATTACAAACAGGGCTAAGCATATGTGATTCTCACTAGTTTATCATGACCTGACCATGAATCTTAATGTTTAATATGTGTTCACTTGTTTCAGGAAACATGAAGTGGCTGAACCTTTTTAATTTTAAACCCCTGATAAAATTTTCTATAGAGATACTTATAATTTGGATTTCAGAGTTCCTAAAAGAGCGAAATATGCTACTGCCATTTTCAAAATAACTTCTATTTCTGTGAGATAATATATGCATGATCAACTTTATAATGACTACAGGCCGTGTGCACAGCTGTGTCTTTCCTTGCCACTGTGCCATTGGGAGAACTATTCTTTTTTCACATGATTCTGATCAGAAAGGTGTGTCTACCCCCCCTCTCTCTCTGCCTCTGTTTGTATGCACGCGTCTTTCTTAATAGTCAAATAATGGCACCTGATTGTAGGGTATCACAACATATGAATATGTTGTTGCCATGAGAACTCAAAGTGAACCACCTGGACCATCTGTGGATGGAGGAGACCGGCAAAGTCTTCCATCTTCACCTACCAGTTCAGCTGTTACTGCAGTGAGTGGAAGAAGTTCCATTGGCATGAGCTTGCAATATAAAGGTGCTTGGTGTACTCCTCCAAGAATCTTCATTGATCACCAGGTAATGTTACCCTTATAGTAAATTTATTGTGAAAAATTGAAGTAAATTTAGACAATATTGTAATTCATTAAGTTCTTATAAGCGCCATTTGAAATAGGCCATTGATATCTAATCGTGGATTGCAAGATAGAGAAACTGAGTAGTGTTCCTTTTGTGTGTCCAAAAACCACCTCACAATGATTCTCTGATCATTGTCAAAATGGATAAACCAAGGGGAATCTTTTAATAATAGAAGATTAAGCATTAGAGTGTTATGTTAGTTGTGATATGATATGATGCTATTTTCAATTTATCATCTTTTGATCTTTGTGCAAACTTTACAGTATTTAATCTTGTTCAGGGAAATTAGTTAACACCCATTTTCAATAGATTGTTAAATTGAGAGACAAAAAGCCATATAAGCATTGTATTTTAAGACCAACACAATTTGAATTAAATTATGATTTGCTATCAAATACTTGTATCAACAAACTTGGACTTGAGATATCAGCATATTCTGTCTCATGCATTTAGTATTTCAAATTAGTTTTCATGAGCCCTTCAACTCAATGAGGTTGTCATTTAATTACTTTTGTAACTGTAATAAACAGGATGAAATTATTCCACATTTGGAGCCAGGACGGCTACCATCAACAGTTGATCCAGATGCAATACAAGAAGGTGACAAAGGAAAAAAATTACCACATCGTCAAGTTCGAATCAGTGCCTGGAAACTTGCAAAGTTGGATTCCAACGAGGCAATTAAAGCAGCTGCTAAGGCTAGAGCATCATCATCAGTGCTGCGTCCCATAAGTTCTGGACATCATCCATATGATGCTGATCATTTATCTAGTAACAATATCAGTGGAAGAAGCAGTCCAATCAGTACCGATCAAGGTTTTCATAATAGAAATACTAGAACAGGGACATCCAGAGTGTCTCCTTCTAGGAGCAACTCATATGCACCCAGCAATGTTAGTCATGCTAGCAGAGAAGACATTGAAACATGCAATCAGAGTCTTAGTAGTGTTAATGTCTCCAACCTCACTTCACCACCGCAGCAGAACTCTAACAGGGACCACTTCAACCCCATATACCAATCATCGGCTGATCAATCGCCTTGGTCAGCAAGACAAAGCGAAGCAAGTAGGAATGCACCCCATGAAAACATGTCTCAAATTCCTTTGAGAAGAAACCTGGGTGGAATGGAAAATTTGAGAACATCCGTCTATTGGGATCCTGAAGCTGGACGCTTTGTCTCCTCTTCTTCCAGAGTTGGTTCTTTTCATGTTCCTGGAACAGAGCTTTTGTACACAGATCAGTCAATATTCTTTGGTGGCCCTCTGGTGAATGAGCCACCAAACAAAGGAACAAGAAGTGCTAGTTCAGTGGCTGCTGGGGTGAATAGAGGATCTACATCATCGTCAAGTCATTATCAACAGGGTAGATCACAGAGAGGTGGGCAACTTCCTGTTTTTGTTCCCAGTGATTCTCATCAAAACTAATTTTCATCTAGATTGCCTTGAACTAGACCTGGCCATGGATCATTCTTAGGCTGAAAAATACTAAATTTTCCCAAGATTCAGGCAAATTTCTTTACTGATTGAGGCTTGAAGCCAGGTCTGTCGCCAAGTCTTTTAGTAATTGGATTTGCAGATGGATAGTCAGGATTTTTTTTTATTTGATTTTCTTATTCCACACTGTGCAGTGTTTTGATATATTTCTCTCCTTTTGGACACCTTAATTCAGCTGAAATCCCACTCCAAAAACACTGATGCAAATGTCCAATTTAATCCATATTCATTGCAGAACAGAGTTTGCAATTGTATATTACAAATGGTTTCTGGTTTACTCTGAAGCTATTTAATGAGGTTTATAGTTAGGAGCTCTAGTCAAAATTTACTAAAAGAAATATTTGCTTTATAAAATTACAACTGAATTTTGCCTCAGATGAACCAATTATTTTTAACAAAAAAAATTGTATTTAAATAACACCATTGAGATCATTATATATTTTATCATACTGATAATATCAGCAGAGAAGAAATAAGAATGCGGCAGAAAAGTGGGTAATCACCCAAGACCTACCCCAATACTATATTTATATAAGACAATATACAAATATATATTTACAATATTATCCCTATGTACTAAATATATTTACACAAAACAACTAATCAGGAATATGAACCTGATTTCCGTCACATCCCCCCTCAAACTGATGTGGTGACAACATCAGTTTGCTAACAAGAAAATCATGACGAGCACGCGTCATAGACTTGGTAAAGATATCAGCAAGCTGAAGTTGCGTCGGAACATGAGGAAGACAAATGATCCCAGTTTGATATTGTTCTCTTATAAAATGACAGTCAACCTCGATGTGTTTAGTACGTTCATGAAATACTGGATTCGAGGCAAGACGAATAGCACTAAGATTATCAGCATAAAGAGGAACAGGAGTAGAAAAAGTGATCCCCAAATCTTTGAAGAGTGCTATCAACCAAATGATTTCACTACAAGCGGATGACATAGCCCGATATTCTGCTTCGGTAGAAGACTTAGAAACTGTAGGTTGCTTTTTACACTTCCAAGATATGAGTGAGTCACCGAGGAAAACACACCAACCCGTAGTAGAACGACGAGTGTCAGGACAACCAGCCCAATCAGCATCAGCATAAGTTCGAAGTTGAAAAGTGGAAGTAGAAGAGAAAAATAAGCCTCTAGAAACTGTACGTCGAAGATACCGAATAATTCGATAAACAGCAGACAAATGGAGTTGACAAGGAGAGGAAACAAATTGACTCACTACTTGAACAGCATATGATATATCCGGTCGAGTCATGGTGAGATAAATAAGACTACCAACCAGCTGCCGATATAAAGTTGGGTCAGATAGTGGCGATCCAGCATTCTTAGAATACTTCACATTGAGCTCTATAGGTGTGTCTACTTCCTTTGTGTCAGTCAACTTTGCTAATTTGATTAAATCATGAGCATACTTTCGTTGATGCACGAAATAACCCCGAGATGATCTTTGAACCTCTAAACCAAGAAAATATGTAACAGGACCAAGATCTTTCATTTTAAAGGATTGAGTAAGCAGCAATTTAAGATCTGAAATTCTCTTTTCATCATCACCTGTAATAAGAATATCATCTACATAAAGAAGTAAACATGTCAACCCTGAAGCTTGAGAATTAATAAATAAGGATGAGTCATGCCCACTTTGAACAAAACCAGCCTGTATCACAACCTCTCGAAACCGTTCAAACCATGCTCGAGGAGCTTGTTTCAATCCATACAAAGATTTTTTTAGTCGACAAACCAAAGAGGAGTCAGAAGAATAACCTGGAGGAGGTTTCATGTAAACAGTCTCCTTTAAAGTACCATGCAAAAATGCATTTGTGACATCCATTTGATAGATTGTCCAGTTATGAATTGCTGCCAAAGCCATAACAGTACGAACCGTTGTCATCTTGATAACCGGAGCAAAAGTTTCTTCATAATCAATGCCATATTCTTGTTTGTATCCCTGAGCTACTAATCTAGCTTTGTATCGATCAATACTTCCATCAGGCTTCAATTTAACCGTATAAACCCACTTACTACCAATAAGAGAAGCATTAGTAGGAAGAGTGGTCAATTCCCAAGTGTTATTATCAAGAAGTGCTTTAATCTCAGTATCCATAGCTTCTCTCCAACAAGGAAGTGAAACAGCCTGCTGGTAAGTTTTGGGAATATCTGTACACTCAAGAATAGCAGATAAAGAACTATATGGTGAATCAGAAAAACGGGAAGGGGGATTAGATATACGAGAGGAACGACGAAGGGGCATGATGGGAGCAGTTGAAAGAGGTAAAAGATCAGAAGATGAACATACCGGAGAAGTTGATGACAGGTCATTACCCGAGGGAAGTGTAGCAGAAGGGCCTTGTTCATGTGTAGATGAGTTGATTACTGGAGTTGTATCTAGAACATCAAAATCATGAAGAATGACAGTAGAAGTATCATTATGAATAGCATCCTTTGAACCAAAGTATGGGATATGCTCAAAAAAGATAACATTTCTAGATATACGAATCCGACGAATGATAGGATCATAACACATAAACCCCTTGTGATCAGGACTATAACCAACAAAAACACATTTAGCTGCTTGACAAGAAAATTTATTACGTTCATGTGCTGGCAAATGAACAAAACACATACAACCAAAAACATGAAGAATTGAATAATCTGGTTGACGAGTATATAAGCTTTCAAAGGGGGAGATCGAATGAAGAACATGAGTAGGCAAACGGTTAATTAAATAAATGGCAGTAATAGTTGCCTCAACCCAAAAAAAAGAAGGAACATGGTATTCATGTAAAAGAGTGCGAACAACAGCAAGGATATGTCGATTTTTTCTTTCAGATATTCCATTTTGTTGAGGTGTTCCCGGACATGAGTATTGATAGAGAATACCATGTTGTTCCATAAATCTTTTAAAGTCATCACTAACATATTCACCCCCAGAATCAGAACGCAATACTTTAATGGACTTAGAAAATTGATTAGCTACCATGGCTCGAAAAATTCGAAAACAAGCAAAAACTTCTGACTTCTTACGCAAAAAATATATCCAAGTGTAGCGAGTATAATCATCAATAAAAATTAAGAAATAACGAAAGCCCAAACGAGAAACACAAGGAGCAGGACCCCAAACATCTGTATGCACTAAATCAAAAGGAGCAGTAGAAACACTAGTTCGAATTGAGAATGGTAAAACAGTACTTTTATTCAAAGAGCATGTAGAACAAGACTTGTCTATAGAAGATAAAGAAGACAATTTTGAATTCAACAATCCTAAACGAAATAAAGAATCAACTCTATCAGAATTGGGGTGGCCAAGCCGTTTATGCCAAAGATGCCATACATTATTGGAACTAACAAAAGAAGAGAAAACAAATGAATGATGAGAAGATGTTGATCCACAATCAGTTGGTACTTTCTCCATCTCTAAAGTGAACAAGCGTCCCATCCTACGACCCTTCCCCTTCACTTCCCCAGTGTGTAGGTCCTGAATCAAACAACCACCACGATAAAAAGAAACAATAACATTATGGTCATCAACTAATTGGCCAATAGAAATAAGATTTGCTGTTGCTTTAGGAACAAGATGCACATTAGACAATGATAAGTTATGAGAAGAGGGCAAAGGAAGAGAAAGGTTTGTAGTACCAACAATATCAAGTTGCTCACCATTTGCTGCAATTATTTTTCGTGTACCATTATAAGGAGTAAATGAAAATTTTGAAGGATAAGCACCAGTCATATGATGAGTACATGCCGAATCTAGAAGCCACAACAAGTTCATAGGAAAAGAACTCTTACCAGACAAACCAATGGCTGAAAATGCAGAGGATATAGCTGTGGATACTGTATTCTGAACTAATTGCTTCATCTCATCGGTCAAGTTTGCATTCTGTCCGTGAGAAGTAACCCCACTATTTTGTTCACAATCAGATGTATGATATGCCATAGGAGTAGACCGAGACTGATTTCTTCTATAGCCTTTAGCTGAACATTCAGTAATAATATGCCCACTCTGCTTACAATAAACACAAAAATTTTTCTTTTTACAACGAGAGACACCATGACCATACTCTTTACACTCGTGACATTGCACTTTAGACCAATCACGTGGAACAAATTTATCCTTGGCTTTGCCTGCAAGGAAAACAGATTCCACCTCTTTCTTACTCTCCATTGTAGCTTGTGTAGCCATTCGGGTTTCTTCACGAAGAAGCTCGCTAAGGACAGAATCAATATCAGGCACTGTCACACGATTCAAAATATTTGCCCTCACAACTTCATATTCTGGACGTAGCTTCATTAGAAATTGCATAACCTTTCGTTCAGTATATAATTGTTGAAGCATTTTGATACAACAATCATTAGTCAAAGTGCCCATATTAGCAGATTCCAATTCTGCCCAAAGAGTCATGAACCCAGCATAATATTCATGAATATTTTTATCCCCTTGTGCATATTGGAAAATATCATGTTCAATTTGAAATTTTCGTGCAAGATTAGACTGTTGATATACCTTGGCAAGATAATCCCACATATCTTTGGCTGTTTTAAGACCTCGCATAGGCGCCCCTATATTCATATTAACAGATCCCAAAATCCATGAGACAATTCTAGCATCATCAATTTCCCATTGTTGAACATCCGATAGAGATTCTGTCGGCTTCGGTTTAGATCCATCAATATGGCTCCAAAATCCTTTCCCTTGAACAAAAAACTGAAAATGGAATCTCCAAATAGGGTAGTTTAACCCATCAAACTTGACTGTAATCAAATCTCCTTTTTCTAAAGCCATTATCCAAAAAATAAAGAAGGAGAAACTGATTTTGGATTATTGGTGCTCTGATACCATGATAATATCAGCAGAGAAGAAATAAGAATGCGGCAGAAAAGTGGGTAATCACCCAAGACCTACCCCAATACTATATTTATATAAGACAATATACAAATATATATTTACAATATTATCCCTATGTACTAAATATATTTACACAAAACAACTAATCAGGAATATGAACCTGATTTCCGTCACATACTATATCTCGATGTGCTTTTATTTTTATTTTAATATAAAAAAAGCAAAAGAACTCGTAAAAAATAATTAAATTTTTACAATGAGAATGTTCCAAAAATAAATTCTTCCTGCATTAAAATTTAAAATTACATTAATACGGTGTAATGATTGTATTTGAATTCAAGTTATATTCAGAGACATTTACATAACTACAGAAAAAATATTTTAAAAATACTATGAATACTAAAAATATTTATATTTTTATAAAAAGTTAGAGTAAAATTTTAAAAATATTTTATTTTTTATTAAAATAAAATTTTTTTTCAAAAACATCTTTTTTTCTCACTACAATTAATATCTTACTTTAATTTTTATCCATTTTTTTATTTCAACTTCATTATTAAATAAAAATATTCTAATAAAATAGTAAAAATTAATATTTTCAACTATTTTTTATCATATAAAAATTATAATTTTTTATAAAAGATAAAATTTTAATTTTAATTATAAAAAATAAATAACACTCAAAAAATAAAAAAAAAAAGTAAAATATATAAAAATATATTAATAAAAATTATTAAATTTATTTTTAAATAAATTTCACATATTATACATATAAAAAATAAAAAAAATACACATAATTTCGTTATATAGATATATAGTAGATACCTTATGTATGTTATATTTTTGTTATTTAAGTTATATTTATTTTATGTAAAAATTATTAAATATTATGTGAATATTGTGAGAATAAAAAATTAAAAAAATTAAAAAAATTATTAAAAAAATTATATAGATATATTATAAATATAGTTTGTATTGTTGATTGTTTATTTTGTAAATGTTGTGTATATAAATATTGTGTGTGTATTGAAAATATGACATTAAAAAAAATTAAATAAAAAATATAAATAAAATAAATTCATAAAAAATGAAAAAATAACTAAAGCTAGGAAAAAAAAATAAAAAACAACATGTTAACCACGTAAAAATGAAAATAATGTTAGTGTGTGGATATTGCTGAGAAGGGCAAATTAGAAATCTTGTACACTGTAAATATCTCTTATATTTACACAATTAAAATAATACTCTCACGTTACTTTGAAAATATATATTTTTTATTTTTTTAATAAAATAATTTTAATTATTTAGTTATAGATAAGAAATATTTAAAATATATTATAATAATTAACAGTAAAATCAGGGAGCAAATAAAATATATAATAAATAAAATTTATAAAATAATTACACTATTTACTTATTTACTCTCAATTGATAATATTTTTTATTTAATATAATAATATATATTAAAATAATAAAGCATAAATTTCTTTGATTAATTCTGATATAATATCACCTTGTCCTATTTAAATTATTACTTTTTATAAAAAAAAATTCCCATTAATATTACCACTTTATAAAAACTAATTAGCTTTTTTTTTTTTAATTTTATCCTTGTTGTTAATGGGTTAATTAATAAAGTAAAAATATAGTATTTTTAATATTAATGAGTTAATGGATAAGATTTTTACATATTTAAAATAATTTTATATAGTATTAAGAAAGTTTAATGATTTTCTTAATAGGTATATATAAGCTGAATATAACAATTTAAATGAGATGAATGTAGTATTTTTTATATATTTTTTTAGGATGTTTGGCTTAGCTTATAAAATTATAAACTTCTAAGTATCTAAAATTATTTAAATGCTTATAAGGAGCTGATAAATTACTAACATATTTAGTAAAAAAATAATCTATAAGCACATTTATTATTAAAATAATTAAAAATGATGTAAAGTCTTATTACTAAAAGTATTTATTAAAATAAAATAAAAATAATATAATAAATTATTTGGTCAAATTAATTTAGAAGTTAATTACTTATAAATACTAAAATAATAAGCTGGTACTTTTTAATTTTTTATATATCTTATAAGTCCGTAATATAAACTCATAAAATTATTTAAATAAATATATTAGCTTAAATTTAAAGTTTATAAACTAATTTGATAAGTTTATAAGTTTTGACTTAAATTTAAAGTTTACAAACTAATTTGATAAGTTTATAAAATTATTTAGAATTTAAGTTTAAAAATAATTTTTTTTCATAGGTAATATTAGGAATTAGTTTTGATTTCTATATTCATGATAATTTCATGTTTAAAAAAACAAAATCATGAATTTTAATATGCTTTTTAAATTATCAATTTGATAAATTTTTATAATTTTATTTTCAAAAATATAATTAATTAATTTTTCAAAAATGAAATATTCACTTATAACTTAATATTTTTTAATTTTCATAACATATTAAAATTTTATAAAATATTATTAAACTAAATAAACCAACCATACTATACCATATTATATATATTTCCAAACATAACAAACAATACTTGCAATATCATATAATATAATGTTATGTCTAGGGACGGAAGCCAAAAATAAATATGAAAGAGAACTAAAGTAGATTAATAACAAAAAAAAAAAATCAATCTGAATACGCAAAAATGGGAAGTTCTTCTTTGATCATGATCCTATAACAAAAGATATAGGAATGTGTGTGTGTTCTTGAAAATGATTCAAACTATAAGTCTAAAATGCAATGAATTTGCCAAATTGAAAATTTCATCAATAAATGTATATTTCTACACATACATTGATTGGCCACGTTCATATTTTATACTAATTGAATTCGGTAGGCAATTTATAACAATCATTCCTTAAGATATTTAACATAATCATCTAAATTTTTATTTATTTATAATTCATTTTACTTTCATACACATACATTAAAAAAATAGTTAATATATCACACAAAATTTTTAGAACACATTTATTCAATTATTCTTTAATAATAACATATTAATTTTAGACATTGAATTAAATACATATTGCATAGCTAATCAATACAACAAAAATTAATTTCTCATGAAATTATAATTCAAGGGGAGATAACCTTTTTTTAATTATTTTTTTCAAAATTCTTTCTCCTTCATGTCATGTGATTTATTTATTTATTTATTCATTTTGGTTTTTATTGATCCATTGTCCACATCAAATAATTACCTAAATGAAATATCCAATAAGCATATAATTTTTATATTTATCTACACAATAAAAATTAAATTTAAGAGCTATTTAGAAAATTTTAAAGCCTCAAAATTCCTTTATCAACGTATATACATTATTTTTTATTATTTTAATTAATCTACAATACATTTTCATATAAATTTTTATAATTATTTTATTATAAAAAACATTTGACAAAAAAAAATCACATATGTCAATTTAAAAAAATGAATAAATTAAATAAAAATATAATTAAAATTAACACAAAATGTAAGATAGATATTTAAATAATATAAAATGAATGAATGAAATCTATATATCCATATAAGCCAATAAGTAGTAGCAATAATGAGTATTGTTATTACTTAACTAAGGTCCTCACGTGCATATCTTCAATGAGGGACAAAACATGAATAAGAATGTGTATTTTATTGTTCATCTATAGTGAATTCATCTTTTTCTTTAAGTTATTAGAATAAATTTTCAACTATCAAATTCTAAATTTTCAGTAAAAAAGTTATTTTATAATATTAAAATTTTTGCAATTTTTTTAAATGAAATTTAATATTCTTCTGTTAAAGATATAAATTCAAAATCCCTTAAGCTCAAACTTTACAATAATATTCAATTGAAATAGTTTTTTAGTCTCTCATCTCTTAATTTTAAGAGATTAATTAAAAATTATTTAGTACTAAAATACTATTTCAAGTAAAATTTTAGAGAATAATAGTATATGATATTTTCATTAAGAAAAATATATTATATTATTATATAACAAAAGGGCTAAAGTATTAGCAATTTAAAAAAAAATTGTTAGAAGTAAGAATTTAATTGTAATTACGTATTATCAAATATCAAAAAACATTTAGCAGTTTATCCTAGAAATATATATAAAATCGGGAGTCCAAGAACTTGTATTTATTTTACTACAATAAAAAAGACTTGAAAGTAAATGTCTAAATTAAGAAGGTTATGGCGTAGACAAAGAGCATAAAAGGCAAGGACAAAACAATATAAGGATCTCAAATATACTGTATATCTTAAAGGGAATTTAATAAAAATATAAAAATAATATAAAAATAATTTTAAATTTATAATATTTATATATTTTAATGCTAGATTTTTATTAATTTATAATAAGTTTACGATGAAAATATAAAGAATAATGTCCTATATTCATTTAAATTGATAAATTTAAACGACGGATTGTATGTGGAAGCTTAAAAGCCCATTTCAATTGTGCAATTTTAAATTTCTTTAAAAGATAAATTAAATTTTATAAAGAAGACGCCATTGCTATAGCGACTTTGATTCTCACTTGGAACTTCAAAATTATACTTTAATAAAATAACAGTACTATGATTAAATTTAAGTGTATATTAATCTGTGTGATATAACTTATTTAATAGTAATTTTCATTAATGAGAATTAAATAATAATAATATGATTATTTTTTTGTAGAAGATTTCATGGCTTTTTTTTATTATTTTTAAGTATGATTTAAATAATAAAAAAGGATTACCATTGAAAATAAACAATAAAAATAGGATACTACTCAGCAAAAAAATTGGGTTGTCCTGAATAATAACCGTCACTTTGTTCCTGTTTATATTTCTGGTTCAAGACCGTTAATGGAAATTGAAAACAAGAGGAAAAAAAGAAGAAAAACAAAGAATCCCCCAAACCCATCAAACATCACCTTCAAAGAAATGTATTGGGTAGCAGAAATTTATGATTCATTAGAATTAGCTTTTTGAAATTCATACATTTTTTTCTGTTTCTTGTTCATAACTCTATATATATATCTGCACCTTGCTTGTGAAAAGGTCTAAGAAATGGCAGGTGGAGAAGCCCCAGGTGCAAGAGAGCTTGACCAGACACCTACATGGGCTGTTGCTGCAGTTTGTGCTGCCATTGTTATGTTCTCTATTCTATTGGAGAAAGTTCTTCATCATGTTGGAGAGGTAAATGAATTTTCAATTTTCTCTTTCTTTTCACATTTCAAGAATTTGTTACATGTATGATTTGTTTCTGCTCAAATAATTTTATGGGTTCGCATTCATTTATTTTAAAGATTTCTTTCTATACAAGATTGATATTCATTTCATTTACATTACATTGAATAATGGTTTATACATTTTCTTTATTTTCATTTTATTTAAATGATTGTTCCTTAGCTTCTTGATCTTTTTAACAAGCTTTCCTGTTGATGAACTAATTTCCTGGTGCTTTTATCTCAGTGGTTTCAAGAAAGACATAAGAAAGCTTTGTATGAAGCTCTTGAGAAAATTAAAGGCGGTAAAATTTCTCAAATTTTCTCCTATTTAATTATTATTTATGTAAATAAATTCTAAAGTTGATCAGTTAATTTTCTGCAGAGCTTATGGTTTTGGGATTCATATCCTTGCTCTTGACATTCAGTCAGAAATTCATTGCTCAAATCTGCATCAGTGAAAAATATGCAAATACTATGTTACCTTGCCCCAGAACAGGCAGCGTTGATAAGGAGCATGGTGGTGGAGCTCAACCTGCAGGGGGAGAACATCACCGCAGGCTGCTATGGTTTGAGCGCAGAATTTTAGGTGGTGGCGGTGGAGCAGCAGGATGCAAACAGGTAATTAAGTGTATCTTTCAACATGGAAGAAGTTGAATGATAGTAAATAGAAAGTTTTCAACTTGATATAAAGCAATTCAAATAGTATCAAACATTATTGAAGTTCTATCATATGAAAGTTCTGAAAAATCATATGAATTTGGTTATTTTTTTAGGGGTATGTGCCGCTTATATCTGTGAATGGATTGCACCAGTTGCACATCTTCATCTTCTTTTTAGCATGTTTTCATGTGATCTACAGTTGCATAACAATGACACTCGGAAGATTAAAGGTAAGTTTATGTTTCATTTCTTTAAATTTTTGTCATGTGGCAAATTACAAATGGGGTAGCTGCAGAAATGCAAGAATTATGAGTTTGTTTTCTGCAGATTCGTGGATGGAAGGATTGGGAACGTCAAAGTCTAAAGGAGCACGACACCATGAATGGTATTTATCAGAACATGAATCTAGGAATTTTGCTTGCATTGTAGTTTTTGGACTAGGTACTAAAACCGATAACGTTCGAGATTATGCAGGATTATACACAGTAGTACTTATTTATACCTGCATTGTTTAGTTCTATTCAAGTGTTTGTTCATATTTTCTGCTGCTAAATTGTTCTGCAGATCCAACAAGATTCAGGCTAACTCATGAGACGTCTTTTGTAAGAGATCACACAAATTTCTGGACGAAAACGCCTGCCCTCTTTTACATTGTAAGGAACTATTCATGGAGCCCTTTTATAATTTTCTATCATGTATTAGTGTAAAAATTTTGATGGAAAATGTATAATCTTTTGCTGCAGGTGTGCTTCTTTCGACAGTTCTTTAGATCAGTTAATAAAGCTGACTACTTGACCATGCGACATGGATTTATTTCTGTGAGTTTCAACAGTGTAGACATTCTGATATTGCAGTTTGAACTATTATAGTTTTTATTCATAAATTAACTGAATCATTCTTAAAAGGTCCATTTAGCACCTGGGAGTAAGTTCGACTTCCAAAAATACATCAAAAGATCATTAGAAGATGACTTCAAGGTAGTCGTCGGAATCAGGTAAAATGATGAAATGAATCAGCATTTTTAAGAAACCAGTAATTGGCAAAGCGGTATTCATTTGATGGAATTCATGTCTAATTATTGTTACTAATTGACAGTCCACTACTCTGGGCTTCTGTGGTTCTGTTTCTGCTTTTCAATGTTCATGGTTAGTCCATCTTGCAGCTTTCAGGTTTGCATTCAAATTTGAGCAGGATGTGATGATGATGATGATGTGAATTGCTTGTAATTTTTTTTTCAGGATGGTGGGCTATGTATTGGGTTTC
Organism: Garcia nutans; assembly: GCA_947685225.1. NCBI lineage: Eukaryota > Viridiplantae > Streptophyta > Magnoliopsida > Malpighiales > Euphorbiaceae > Garcia > Garcia nutans. The sequence continues at coordinate 60,225,067 of CANTUV010000039.1, forward strand.
TGTTATGCCTATATTTGTAAGAAACTTTCCATAAAAAGATGCATTATCAATGTTGCTTAATAATTAACAAGATGAAAGGTTAACCATTAGTTTTGTTTTCAAAGGTAATCTTAGCAGTTGGAACAAAGCTTCAAGCAATTATAACAGAAATGGCACTTGAAATTCAAGAAAGACATGCTGTTGTCCAAGGAATACCACTTGTGCATGTCTCTGATAGGCATTTTTGGTTTAGTTGGCCTCAGCTAGTCCTTTATCTAATCCATTTTGTCCTGTTTCAGGTATATATATATATATATATATATTTTAAATACCCACTCTTCCATCTTTTTTTAAAAAACTTAAGCTTCCATTGGAGACCCTTTATGCTATGATTTCTAGTATTTTCTGACAAGTTCTTTGAATGTCTTATTATTTTCAGAATGCGTTTGAGCTAACACATTTCTTCTGGATATGGGTAATGATCTATCATTCTCTTTCCCTCTCATTTTCTTTCTTTTCTTTCAGCATTCTTTAATGGAGTCTCATTATTCTTTCTCATTCTGCAGTATGAGTTTGGATTGAAATCATGTTTTCATGAAGATATAGCTCTTATATACTTAAGAGTTGCACTTGGGTAAGTCATATTTCTGACAATTTGTGAAGCATTTCTAAAGATATTTCATTATTTCTTGTGGGTGTCAAGCACTTCCAAGAAAGAATCTATCTTTAATGAAGCATCCCTGAAATCAGAATTTATAATTTCACAGAGCAGGAGCCCAATTTCTCTGCAGCTACATTACACTTCCACTCTATGCTCTTGTTACTCAGGTAAATCTTTTCCAGATTCTGTCAAACAAGTCCAAGAAAACACATACTAAAGTTCTTTCCTGTTTTTCATTCTGCTTTCGAAAAATTTCAGATGGGGACGACAATGAAGCGATCAATCTTTGATGAGCAAACTTCAAAGGCCTTAAAGCAATGGCATAAAAATGCAGTAAAGAAAAAGACTGATCATGGGAAGCCTGAGAACCATGCAACTAGAACACTAGGTGGGAGTCCCGGCAACTTGCCGGTGCATTCCCCGGTACATGTAAAAGCTCATCCAATAGATACTGAACTTGCTGATGTTGAAGCAGACACAAGAAGCACTCAAGAAACAGCAAATATCATGGCTACAGTTGATCTTGATGGAGATCAACAAAACCAATATGGGCAACCTGATTTACTATAAGTTTGATCATCATTTGCTTCATTACTAAATGGCAATGCAGTTTTGATTGTTGGTATGATCTGAAAAGTACCAGAGAAACTGCTAAAGTTTTAGGCTTCCTTTCAGAAAGGCATACTTAGCTGGTTTCTTCTTTAACTTGGTTTTCTGTTTCATAGCTGTGGTGTAGTGAAAGTTGACCCTTAGCTTGAACTACTCCAAAATCTTTAGAAAAAAATCGTGTATACTCTATTCTTTAATCCTTCATGTAGGTACATTTTGTAGAATCATACACAATACATACAATTTTATTTTTTTTCTCATTACTCGAAATTTATTTAATTAAATTTTAATATTTTTATATATCAAAATACAATTTAACAATAAATATATTCTTTTCTTCAACTCAAAAATAATTCGGTAATAGATATCTTTTAGCTATTAAAATTCTACCGGTTTGTTAATACAAAGACTTATATTGTGTTTTAAAATTTCTAATTAGCCTAAAAGTATTTGAAACTATCAAGTTGTGACCCCAACCAGAAATTTATTATTTTTGCTTACATTTTTTGTTCGAGTTCTAGATAAACCCTTTCTCTTTATATAATTAATTAAAAAAAAAGCATTTGAATTTTTATGCCAATTTGAAAAATAAAAATAAAAAGACCTAGAGAATATTACTCAAGAACCTCTCAGTGGGGACAAAATGGTCATTTTGGAAGATAAGAATGGATATGGATAACGCGGGTTTTGCTGTATGTTGTGAAATAACTGTATGAGCATTTGGAAACCGACGGCCATGGCTTCAGTGAAGAGCTTAAACAGATGTATTCTTAATCATCTTCAAAATAAATCAAAACCCACAACTGAACAAACCCTCTTGAAGACTATCTCACTAGCCGTTTGTTAATCCAAAATTCCCTTTTACTCTAATTCACTATTTTTTTCTAGTACTAATTGACTAATTGATAAGCAATGGCGCAAATCAAGATGGGTTTTTTCGATTCTTTTTTTAAAATTTTACAGTCAGTTTAGGGAAAGGAAATGCTGGAAATTTGTAGCTTGTTTGTGGGTATTTTTCTGTGTTAAAAAAGTTACTTTCTTGTTGCTTACAATAAGTGAAATTTCAAATTCTTGAATGCCAACATTTTCGAAGGCTATGGATTTGTGGCTCTTTGGTTGCTGCTAATTTTGCCCGTCTATGGTTGAAAAGGTTTAAGAATTGAAGTTTTAGTAGCATTGGAATTGTAGTAAAGTAATTTTTTTAAATAGAAAAGAGGATAATCTGTTTAGAGTAGCCTTAGTCTCAATGCACTGCAGCTGCGGGTTCTCCAGGATCTAACTTGTCTGTCCAAGCATGTAATGTAAGAAGTTTTGTCTCTCTGAAACTTGCATAACACAAGGGAACAACATTATTCTTAATATTAGCATGAAAATTAAGCTCAGCTGCATTAGAATTGAGAAGTCTACGAGTCATGTCAACAAAATACTTACTGGGTAATGAAGTTTTGATAGCCATTGGTGTTATGCTCTTGAAATTAACATTTCTTTTTGCTTTGTTCCAAAATTGAATGCTGCATTGAAATATTATGATGTTGTTGAGGGAAAGGGTCCAATAGCAGAGAAAGGTTCCACGGTTCAGGTTCATTTCAGTCCTAACTGAACTTAAATCTTGTTCTCTCTCTACCATTTAAACTAAAATCTTGTAGTGCCTTTTCCATTGCAGGTGCATTTTGACTGTATGTATAGGGGGATAACTGCTGTGTCTAGTCGGGAATCGAAGCTTTTGGCTGGAAATCGCATTATTGCACAGGTCATTATATGCTTTTCACATCAAAATACTTAAATTTCTGTGTGTGCTCTGCTCATACCTGCAGACTAGATCTAAATTCTGTTATCCATGGTCCAAATGCTTTTTTTTTTGTGAAAGTCTGGACAAACTTAGTAATTTTAAGAGTAGCTCAGCGACAGTGCTTCTTTGACTACAAATTTTGTTTAATGAAATTCAAATAGCATGCCATCTCTACCGCATAATAGCAATAACCTTTAACTAAATAGATTATTGATGCTCACTCTTTGATGCTTTACTTAGCCATATGAGTTTAAAGTTGGAGCACCTCCAGGCAAAGAACGAAAACGAGATTTTGTAGATAACCCGAATGGTCTGTTTTCGGCACAGGCTGCCCCAAAACCACCAGCTGCTATGTACTCAGTAACAGAAGAGATGAAAGCAGGACGAAAGTTAACAGAACCCTCTACATTTTTGAGATTGTATGCTTAATTAACAGGCAGCTTTTTGTTTAGTCATTCTCAGCTTTTCACCTTGCTTTTCTGCCTTCATTTGCTCTTCTTTTTGCAGAGGACTGTAATTGTTTCTCCTCAGTCTGGCTATGGCCAAAAGGGAATGAATGAAATACCTGTAAAATCCTATTCCTAATCAACCAAATGCTAATGTAGTTGCACAAATTACTATATATATGATTTAAAATGGTCAAGTTATTTCATCTCTAATGCAGCCAGGAGCTACGTTCGAGCTGAATATTGAGCTTCTGCAAGTAGTGCCGCCAGAAGAAAAGTAAGCTCAAATTTGGTTTCAAGAAGAATCTCTCATGCTCAATGAAAATTTTGCTTCTTCCTGAGGAAAGGTAATGTGAGTTTTTTTTGTCTTATTATACTAAATGAATATAATTGTAAATGACGTATCATTCTTACAATTTTTACATTCAATAAATTAGAACTGATGAGTGATTTCTTATCTTTTTACAGTCTTGCCAGAAAAACTTGTAATATTACAAATTTACCAAATTTTATTAATTTTATCAAAAAAATTTTGAAATTTACAAGTTCACAGATTTATTATATATTTTCATAAAAGACAAGAAAATTCTTAATAAAAAGTAAAAAATTTTAAAAAATTTAATAAGAGGGCATAATTTAGGACTCGTGCTCATTTATGAAAAGAGTAACCCAGCAAAGATCAAAAAGAAGAGCTAAAGAAAACTCGTTCAAGCACAAATAAGCTTTTCACCACGGATCCTAAGCTACTCGACTCAACTAAACTTCAAAATCCAAATCTATCAAAATAATGTAAAAGTCTAGTCTTGCAAAATTTAATCCATGGAAAATTGCAGCAAGCTCCTAAAAATTGAACTTTGATGACAACCAAAAAAAAATTCTAATCTGAAACTCGGCTGCTCCGCCCATTTCATTTATATCTCATTGATATAATCTAAAAGATCATCAACCTCCTGCCTCAACGCTACAATTTTCTGCTGCAATGGAGCAATCCTGTTCTCAATTTCCCTTCCCCGAAGTTTCTTCTCGTAGCAGTCGACTACTGTTGAGTGTTTCCCCATCAACTTCTCTTGCAATTCTCTCTCCTTTGCCACCAGCTCCTCCACCTGTATAAAAGACACATTACAGATCAGTCAACAGGAATACATAAAATTAGCTTTTACAAACACTGAAGCAATAGAACTTGCACCATTCTTTCAAGTAACAGGTCATCTCACACAGGTGGTTTAATAAGAGAAGCTGTACTAATTCAGTTGACTATTACATCTTTTATAAATTTCAAACATCAAAGTTTTATCATTAGCAATAATCTCAAATGAGTAAGTTAGCCAATGAACCTTGGGTAATATAGAAGCAGCTGCAGGAGAAGATTGCAAGAATGCTAGTAAGTGCTTCAACACTTTTGAAAGCTCTTTCAACACTGCATCAGCTTTCTTCCGAGCAGTTTTACAGGCTTGGACATCTCCTACCCTGGAAAGATCGTGTAATGATGCTTCTAGATTCTCATGTGTTGCTAAACATTGGTCAATGGTACTCTCAACCTGCTGAATTGCTGCTCGCACCTGAAATTATATATATGTGTATTATGTTTTCTTATATGTTAATAACAAGTAATACTGATCTACGACTGCATAAATATGAAATCATCTTACTCACTTCATCCCACTGCAGTTTTGCCAAATAAGAAGCAGAAGACTTGGAGATTGACAAGTCAACATGAACATATGCAGTGCAAGCCACAAAAAGGAGGAAAAAGCCAAAAACCAACATTAATGGCTCTCTAAGCATTGAGACTTTGTTGAATTTGTAATAGACCTGCAATATCAGGAAAGGAGTTTTTCAAGCATTTGTACTAATGTAAACTACCATGTAATTGCATGAAACTTAAGAGCGGAAGAAGGTTTTTTTCTTTCCTTTCAAATTATATAGACCAGGGTGGAAAGATACTTGTCCAATTAATTACACATCAATGCAGTTCATTCAAATTCAATGAGGCAGGAGTAGTACCTGGAAATACTGATTATGCTCTGGCACAACATTGGTCTTTTCCAGCACAGCTACTGGCCTACCAACAACGTCCAAGTGGGAAAATTTGGTCTGCAGTAAACCAGTCATGATTAAATAAAACAAGATACCCAACGAAAATTTTCAAATTACAAAAGAAGGTAGCCATGATTAAAAATGAAATGGTTTTGAGGATATGAGAGGGAGAATGACAAGACTTTATATTATAGCCCCGTGATACCTCTTGCTTCTGCTTCACAGGGAATGGAGTAGAAACAGATAAATCTTTGGACCCCTCAGGTAAAACAACCTGCAATTGAAAATACTGAGTCAAAACTGCCACGAAACAGCACTCTTGTAAATCACAAGAATGCTGCTTATAAACATATAAACATAACCTAAAACCAGATGATCACTTTAACAAACCTTAACAATGAGATTATCAATGACCAGCTCATTCATGGGGGAAGCAAAAGAGATGTTCAGGAAACGCTTTCCCTCTGACTCAAACAAAAAGTCCTGAAGTGGCAAACTATATCCAATGGTGAAAGCTGTCCTCCAACCTCCAAACATTGGATATCTAGGTTCAATCAACAGCTCTATCTGCAATCAAAGAGGTACCTAAATCAGGACTGGCAATATAAAATATCTGACTCACTCAAGATGCCCACCTTTTTAGAATCAGCAAACAAATGAGATGTTGATATATTCCCAATTTCATCCCTATAATAAATGGAATTAGCTCTTGGAGGCAATTTTGCAACTAGATGTCTTATGGCTGATGCACCTCGCATACTGGGTCTGGCTTGGTAATCAAGCCTGCAAGATTTAAAGAAATATATCAGAATCAAACACTTAGAAATAAGGAACATAATATACAACCATGAATAACATTAACTGACCTAGAAAATTCACCCTGGCTTTTAGCACCATCATGGACAACACTGTAATGTTCTGTGACCCATATACTGCCCCAATGAGAAACTTCTATTTCTCGCACTAACTCCTGAGCGACAGCAAATGGCTGATTGGCTTCAAAATGTACAACTATAGGTAAGTATGAGAAAGGGGGGAGATTTTCATATGGACCGTATTTGATCTCTGAGCCATGCATCTTTGTAGTCTCCAGTTTTGTATACGATTCTATCCTAGCATCAGGTAGTTTAACACTGACTGACTGAAACTTTACTGCATAAGGAGAAAGATAGTGTGCACTATCCTGGAACATTACCAACTGAATATCAGCCTGAGAAATTTTCTCAGGAAATGGTTTCAGTGCATGTGTAAGTACTGCCAAGACATCCAAAGTCAGTGTATCCCCTTCACCTAGAGCCTTGGGCATTGATACAGAATAAAAATTCAATGCAGCAGGCATTCCTTTTGGGTTGGCAAATTTAATAGAGAGACTAACACCAGAATTCTTCATTTTGCCTTTCCCTTCATTAGTTGTTGCCGTCAAATATGCCAAATTTTTTGTCTGAAGCTCAGGAAAGGCCAGCAAAACCTCTGAAACCTTACCAGGACCAGCATTTTCTACCTAAAAGTTCAAACCTGGTCAGACAAATAAATATGCCTGCACTTCTTTTAAACTTACATACTTTCACATCCATAGAAAAAAGAAAAGCCCTTTTCATACAGCAAACGAACAAAAATGAAAGAATTAACTAAAAGAAATAGAATTAAAACATAGTCCTCAACAAACTTAAAGAAAAATCATTTAAGCACCTTTAAGGTTGAAGCGATGCGTACAATTTGTGAAGTCAAATCAATCTGCAACATAATGTTAAGATTAGGGTTAGCATCAAAAATCGGAGAAAACAATAAGAAAACACAGAAATGAACAATAATATATTTTTATCCAGAGTAGGAGAAATCACAGCAATGCATGTTTAATACAAAAGTTAAAAACTTCAAATTATGAAACATTGATAATAAAAAGTTTCAAAATGGAAAAATGAACTCATGAGAAACTGAGGCGAGATATATTGAACAATTGAATTCCATTCAAATTCAATTCTCTCAGACTCTCAAACTTATAAATAGATGATGAAAGCGAACAAGATCTCATTATGCTCAAAGCAATTCAGCTCAAACTGATAAAGAGTAAAGAGACACCATTGATGGCGGCAATTGCAGTGAGAGATCAAGTGAAAGAAATGAACTTACACGTCGATCGACTTTAGAGATAATCAGATCTGAGAACACAGGAGCTGAGATTAACACAATTGTTAATACAAACAGATTAAACCCAAAACAAAACCCCATTTTCTTGTTGTTTTCTCGCTTCAGTCTCTGTGGCTCCAATGGTGGTCTCTGGCTTCATATGTAGAGTTTCTTATTTCGTCAGTCTGCCAGTAGAACAAGATGGGCTTATTATGGGCTGGTCCTGGGCTTTTATCTTTCAGGCCCAATAAGATGAAACGTGGCATTATCTTATTGGCTAAAGGAAAACACGATACCTGTTGCTGTTAGCCGCAGATCAAAGATAGCGGAAATGAAGCAGCGTATAGTATACAGACAGCCACAGCCACAGGCACCACAACAACAACCGTGGAGGCAAGCGAAGCCGCCATTGATTAGGGTTTTGCAAAGCCGCCATTGATAGGGTTTTTGTGATTTAGAGATTAAGCATATATACGAAACGGAATGGAGACATCTTTGAGATATGGCGGAGACTCCAAAACCCTAAGAATCCATGCCAAGGAGAAATTCCCTCTTGATTCTAAAACTCACTTGCAGGTGACTTTCATTTCTCTCAACTCTTCTTCTTATGAGCTTTAACATCTAATTAACTTCAGTTAAATGCTCAAAATTGCTTGAATTTGTGCAAAGATTAAGACTTTTATCTTGTAAAAGGCTGATTGCAAAGTGGTTCACTTCTGTCATAATTTGGAAATTCTAGATTGCTATTAAGGTGAAGCTTGTGTTTAGGTTCATGGAGAGCTAGATACAAGAATTGGAGCACCCAGCTATGTTAGTGCAATGATAAGACGCTTCTACCCAGATGTATGTTCTTCTCTTTCCTTTTATTTATTTTGTTACTGTTATTGTGAAAAGATTCATATTTTCGTGTAAATCCCCTTCTAAATTTGTTTATGTATGATAGTTATCAGCTAGCCTTGGTATGGGATTGCATTATGATAAATATGAGAAGCTCACATATAGATTACGTGGAAAGAAAGCCTTTCCTGTGACCAGTGATGGTTTCTTAAGCTTCAACATCAAGGGATGGAGCATTATAGATAAGGAATTTAAAGAGGTTGGTTCTTGGAAATATAGTTGGTATATGAAGATTGGAGCAGTGCTACTCTGAAAACTTATAACTTGATATGTATGTATTTCTAGCTTCATTTTGCAACTAATATCTTTCCGATATGTTGACAGAGGAAGTCAAAAGGAGCTGCGGAATTTTCTTGGAGCATATTTAATTTGCAGAAAGACCAAGATGTTAGGTTCAAAATTGGATATGAAGTGACTGACAAGGTATGAATCCTTGTGTAGATGATGCTTTGAAATCTTGGAATGTACATAATGTAGACCTTTGCTATAGTTTGTTATAATTCATCATCATATTTTTCCCATGGCAAAGTGCTTTGATATGACAGTCTATCTGTCACTACCCGGATCCCAGTGCCACTGCGGTTATGCAGCTAGAGTAAGCTGAAGACCACCATGCACCCATAGAATCCAAATTCAAACAGCCAAAACATACTAAATATCAAATATTCTACCAAACAGATGTGGGAGAGTAGGTGTGTTGCACAATTTTGTGCAGAGGAAGGGATTGGACAATGAGGATAATTAAAAATTTCTAATTGTCTATTCTATTATCCTTACTGCTCTTGTCCAAGTACTATTTTCATTTCCCCTCTCTTTGAACAGAAGTTCCTTTTCGTGTGTATGTATTGGGGCTTCGGGGTTGGGAGGAGTGAAGAATTGAAATAAGTTACTTCTGAATTATCATGTCATGTTTATTATGTCATTTTTTCATGATGATTGGATTACAATTTATAATGGTGTAAAAGCTAAACCTAGTGTAATAAAATATCCTTGTTATTTTGGACCTTGTAAACTTTCTTATTCTGCTTTTTTGTCAATCATTCTTCCACCTTTCAGGTGACATATATCCAGATTAGGGAAAACAATTGGACCCTCAATGCTGACATGAAGGGTAAATGGAACGTGAGATTTGATTTGTGAAAATAATAGACGCACTCTTGAAGGTGAGACTATTAACTTCAGATGCTGATTCTGTTATTCAACTGTATCAGTTGCTGATGGTAGAATTATAATCTGTCACTGTAGCAAGAGCCCCTATTCACAGAAGTCTGAACTCTTAGCTCATATTTTAGCACATTGTCAACTTGTCGCTATGTTATGGTTGGCTGAATACTCAATTCCAAAAAATTATGATGATTATGGAAGTTGCCTACTACCTTGATCTGTACAAACATTGACTCTGCATTTTTATCACTGTTCAACTAATGAATGTCAAAAGGTCACACCAGTCATTGTGAGAGCCCAAGGAGAAACAACTTTGTGCTTGACCCTGTTCTTTATTTTGGTTACCATCACTCAGGATGTGAAACAAAACCCCTAATTTTATTTGTTTCCTCTTTGCTCATAATCTATGAATGTTATAAACATCTTATTTTGGGTCTGGTCACTTTTTTACCGTATTTTAATGCAACTTTTTACCATATCATTTCACTGACCAAGGCTTCACATTGTAGCTTGCAGGCATGACACATGAGGTGCACATTGAGTTTATGGATCAACCAAAGAGTTCTGAGGAAACATTGCTGCTGGGGTGATTTTGATTGAAGAATGCTTAACTTGTATTAGCTATTAACCATGAAATTCCCCATGTTTTAAAATGTTGAACCTCGCTTTCTTCAAATATTGAACATCATTTACTTTTCATATCAAGCATTTTTATATGATTTCCTATTGAATGATTGCCTTAAATTCCAAGAATTCCAAGTCTGGTTATATCCAGTGGCGAAGCCACTTGGTGGGTAAGGGGGGCAACTGCCCCCCTTCATTTAAAAAAAATAAAAATAAATATATATATATATTTTTAAATTTTTAAATTTTTTTATCACTCTTAAAATTTTAAGTTATCTTCCTATTTAACAAGAGAAAAATATATAAATTTTAAAATTTTTAACAAAATTAATTAAATATTTAACCAAATTAATTCAATCTTATCCAATCAATTAAAAGATTAAAAATAAATTATAATTATAATAAAAAAATTGAGAAAAATAAAATAAAATTAAGATCTTTATTTTTTATTTTTTTATATTTAATTTTTTTTTAAATTTTTATTTTATTATTTATACTTTTAATATTTTTTGATGATGTTTGAATCAATTATATTTATTAAAAAATTATTTTTTATACTTTCTTTAATTATTTTTTTGTTAACCAATGAAGTTGTCTTATTAATAGATTAATAAATTTATTAAATAATTATTATATAGAAAGGATTTAAAAAAAATTGCCCTCCTTATAATATAATTCTAGCTTCGCCCCTGATTATATCTCGCTTGTAATGAAATTGCGAAAACAGTTGATTGCATAGAATCATCAACCAACATGGGGTTAGGTGTTGTGTTTATAAACTAATATAAGCTTATAAATATTTAAAATTTTAAATAGTTGAGCAAATTGAGTTACTTTTTGAGCTTATAAATTCAAATTTTAAGCTCATAAGATTTTCTTAATAAACACATTGGCTTAAATTTAGTACTTATAATTGAAAGTGTTATTATTATTATTATTATTATTATTATTATTATCAAAATTTTATTCAACAAAAGCTGAAATAGCGTTTCTCCTAAGTTATCAGAGACAAATTAATTAATGCTGCTTTTGTGCGTTTTTTATAAGAAATGCTAATTTTGTGTTAAACAAACTTTATTGGACTCCTCTTCAAAATTGATGGTCCGAAACTACAACAAATAATTTCCTAAAATTTTAAATTTTAAAATTTGATTTTGTACAAAAAATTTCAAAGTAAAGTCATTCAAAATTAAAAATAAAGGATCATGAAGATATCTACAACCTCGTTGCAATTATCCAAGAGCCGTATTTAAATTTTGTTTAAATGATAAAGTGATTTAAAAAATTTTATAATTGATAAATTTTAAAATAAAGATTTAATTAATTTAAAATTTTAAAATGTGTTATTCCTATCCATTAACTCTGCCTATATATGAGTTTCTTGTGTATCGCCGGTCCCAAGCCCGGGTAAAGGAGGAGGGTTGCGGTAGGTGACAACCAGCGTAAAACTTTTGTCACATCTCATGATATTGATTCTAATAATAATATCGTTGGGGCATTTTCTACTTGCGACGCGCTACATCGGAGTCTGGGTATAGTGAAGAATAAGCAAGGGTGTAGGGCGTTCCCCGAATGCGACGCTCCATGTCGGCGCCCGGATGTGGTGCATACTAAACAAGGGTTCTCACATCATGGACAGGTGTGGGTAAAGAAGTTAGTCCAAAATATGAATAATAAGAGTAATACGAGAGATACAGTTTTAGATAGATGTTAAAAGATTTTATAGGAAGAAGCATAAAAAAGAACAATTAGGGAGTAAGATCAGAATAGGAACTTGAAATATTGGATCTCTTACAGGTAAACTGAGAGAACGTGTTGATACTATGGAGAGAAGAAAAATTAGTATTGCTTGTATCCAAGAGACTAAATGGGTTGGAGGGAAAAGTAAAGACGTTCAGAATACTGGGTATAAAGTGTGGTATACAGGTACATATAGAAGTAAGAACGGAGTAGGTATAATTTTGGATCGGAACCTAAAGGAGACGGTTATATCCGTGAAAAGAGTAAGCGATAGAATTATTTCAATTAAACTTGTGATCCAAAATGAGACCATCAACATAGTTAGTGTATATGCCCCTCAAGTTGGATTGGATGAGGAGAGCAAGCAAAATTTTTGGGATGATATGGATGAACTTATGCGAGGGATTCCAAATGATGAAAATATTTTTATAGGAGGAGACTTAAATGGACATGTAGGAAAAGACAGAGTAGGTTTTGAGGAGGTACATAGAGAGTATGATTTTGGAATTAGAAATGAAGAAGGTAAGAGTATCCTTGATTTTGCTTTAGCCTATGGTTTGATTCTGGCAAATACATATTTTATAAAAAGGGAATCACATTTAGTGACCTTTAAAAGTGGGCAAAATAGAAGTCAGATTGACTTCATACTCACAAGAAAAGCCAATCGAACTCGATGCAAGGATTGTAAGGTTATTCCAGGTGAGGCTTTGACCACTCAACATAGGTTAGTAGTTTTGGATATCAAGTTTAAGAGGTTGACTAGTAGGCCAAGGAGGAACAATAGTCCTAAGATTAGGTGGTGGACTTTAAAAGGTGAAAAATAATTGTTGTTCAAGAATGAGTTGGTCAAAGTTGGAGGGTGGGAGGAAGATGTGAGTATGTCATCAAATGATATGTGGATATGTATGTCTACAACAATTAGAAGAGTAGCTAGAAAGATTCTTGGAGAATCTAAAGGGTGTGGACATCCCTCGAAGGAGTCTTGGTGGTGGAATGAGAAAGTGCAAAATGCGGTAAGAAGTAAAAGGGAATGGTATAAGAGTTTGCCTAAGTGTAATAACAATGATGCTTTTGAGCAGTACAAACAAGCAAAAAAAGATGTTAAAAAGGCAGTTTGTCAAGCAAGAGCGCAATCTTTAGAGAGTTTGTATGAGAAACTTGGAACAAAAGAAGGAAAAAAAAGCTATCTATAAATTGGCTAAGATAAGAGAAAAGAAATGTCGTGATTTAAACCAAGTTAAGTACATTAAAAATAAAGAGAATAAGGTTCTGGTTCAAGAAGAGGATATTAAGGAACGATGGAGAAGCTATTTTGAGGAACTTCTTAATGGTAACCATAGTGATAACATTGAGGGTTTAGACGTTAGGCCGGAGAAAAATGTGAAATACACTAGACGGATTAGATTTTCGGAAGTTAAAGAAGCTTTGAAGAAGATGAAAGTTGGTAAAGTCTGTGGACCAGATGAGATACCTATTGAGGTTTGGAAATGTTTGGGAGATACAGGAGTTACATGGTTGACATCTTTGTTCAATAAGATCTTAAGTTCAAAGAAAATGCCTAATGAATGTAGATAAAGTAATTTGATACCTATTTTTAAGAATAAAGGAAATATTCAGAATTGCTCAAATTATAGAGGTATAAAGCTTATGAGCCACTATATAAAATTATGGGAAACAGTTATGGAATACCGTTTGCTGTTAGATATTTGTGTCTCCTCAAATCAGGTTGGCTTTATGCCTGGTCGATCAACTATGGAAGCTATTTTTCTTATAAGAGATTTGATGGAAAAGTATAGAGAGATGAAGAAGGATTTACATATGGTTTTTATTGACTTGGAAAAGGCGTATGATAGAGTCCCTAGAGAAGTTTTATGGTGGGTCCTAGAGCGTAGGGGAATATCTATACGATATATCCAAGTCTTGAAGGATATGTATGAGGGAGCTACCACCAGTGTCCGCACCGTGGGAGGAGATACTAAAGATTTTTCCGTTTCTATTGGATTACACCAAGATTCAGCTTTGAGCCTTTATCTTTTCGCCTTGGTCATGGATGAGCTAACAAAACATATACAGAATGACATCCCTTGGTGTATGATGTTTGCAGATGATATTGTATTAATAGATGAGACTCGAGCAGGGGTAAATCAAAAGTTGGAGTTATGGAGAAGCACTTTGGAATCTAAGGGTTTTAAGCTAAGTAGGACTAAGACTGAGTATATGCATTATAGATTTAATAGCAAGAATAAAGATAGAGGCAAAATTATTTTGGACGGAATAGCAGTGCCTCATAGTACTTATTTTTGATATCTTGGCTCTATTCTTCAAGAAGACGGGGGTTGTGAAGAAGATGTAAATCATATGATTAAAGCTGGTTGGATGAAGTGGAGGGGTGCTACAAGAGTTCTATGTGATCGAAAGATGTCAATTAAATTAAAAGAAAAATTTTACTGCACTGTAATACGGCCTGCTATGATGTATGGTAGTGAGTGTTGGGCAGTAAAAGGACAACACATGAGTAAAATGCATGTTGCGAAAATGAGAATGATAAGATGGATGTGTGGTCATACTAGGATGGATAGAATCCGCAATGAGTGCATTAGAGAAAAAGTGGGGGTAACACCTATTGAGGATAAGATAAGAGAGCATAGATTGAGGTGGTTTGGCCATGTGAAACGAAGACCTAGCGATGCTCCAGTTAGAAAAACCGAACAAGTTAGAGTAGATATAGCTAAGAGATGCAGAGGTAGGCCTAAACTGACTTGGTCAAAAGTGGTCCAAAATGATCTTATGATGTTACATTTACCAGAAGAGATAACCTTAAATCGTATTGAGTGGAAAAGAAGAATCCATATAGCCGACCCCAATTGACTTGGGATTAAGGTTTTGTTGTTGTTGTTGTGTTATTCCTATCCATTCATATTCATATTGAAATTTAAATTTTGAGATTTATAAAAAAAATTATAAAATAATCCTAAATTTTGATATTAAAGATGATAAAATAAATATATGCAGTATATATTCTAAATTATACAATGATCCTAAATTTTATTGATAAATGAAAATAAAAAAGAAGATAAAATAATATATATCCATTTCATTTGAATTGTCATCTCTAATTTATGCATAATTATTAAGATAATAATTATATTTTCTCAATTTTATAAATATTTTAAATTAATTAAAATACTTTTCATTAATTATTAGCATATGAGCAAATCTTTTAACCTCCAACATTAAAAAAAAAATAGTAGGTTTACAAAATATATTGATTAATATATTATAATAAAATTATTATATTTTATCGTAAAATTTGTTTGGCCACTGTTTTTTACGTACGTATATATTTTTATATGTTATTATTTTAAAAAGTTATTTAAAAATAAAATTAAAGAATAAAAAAATTAGTATTAGATTGAGTAAACAAAACCCAACTTTGCAGAAAACATTCACATGACCTACGCCACATGGTAGTTGGGAGAGTGTCTACCATTCAACTCACAAAGCACAACAACTGTGTCTATGCCTATGTCCCTCCTTAATTCACTATATATCAATATCTTGTTAAATTTCTCAATTAATTGATCCCAACAATATGAGTAGTAACTCTCACGATTTTCATGCCATGTTTGACACGTGTTAAAGTTTCTGATCATTTTCTGATTTTGTAACTGATGGTGGTGGGTGGTGGGAGGTGGTGGTGGTGGCCATGCCCAATACCCCCATTATTAGCCTTATAAGTATATATGGTTAGCCTAACAAAACCCTTTCCTATTCTTCACAATCTTTTTGAATGTTTTTGCTCTTATTAGAACAACCTTCTATTTTTAGTAACTCATCACCTTTTTTTTCCTAGAAGGTGAATTACATCTATTTTATTATCATGTGTTACTCAATTTAGATTATAAATTCAAATTTTAAGTGTTTCTCTCTTTCATATATAATTAATAAAAAAATTAATAATAGAAAACGGTAATAAATATTATTTTTTTCGGCTTACTAAAATTTTTTATCTCACTAAAATTGTGGGTTTTAAGTCATGTATGAATAGAATGAGAAAATAAACTGGTCAATTTAACCGACTATATTAATTTAAACTAATTGAGTTGATCGATTTTGATTTTAAAGTTTAATAAATTGATATTATCATTTTTATTTTAACCTATATATTTTACACGTTAAAATAGATAAAATTAACTGAATCAGATCGATAATAGTTAATATTATAAATTTCTCTCATTTTGAGTGGTCTCACTAAATCGACCATCATTAATCGAATTAGCATACTTCTAAAACTCAACAATATTAATCAATGATCATCTTTATGTTTATATCAAGAAAATTATTATATTCTTTTAATTTTATAAAAAATTATTTAGAATTGACTAAAATATTATATATTAACTCATTAATATTTTTTTCATCTCAAATCAATACTAAAATAATGATATAGTAAAAATAATACATTTAAATTTATATTTTCAATTAGAATAATTAATTTAGAATAATACATTCAAATTTATATTTTCATGTGAAATAAAATATGAATTTATCAATTTAGAATGGTGGGAGTATTAAGATATTTATATTTTTACTTTATTAATTAATTTATTAATAATAAAGATATAATTAAAAATTAATTAATTTTTTATTAAATAAAGTGATAATTTTAGTAGAATTTTTTTTTATAAAAGTAATAATTTTAAGGAAATGATAATAAGATAGTGTTTCTCAAAACTGGAGCTTTTCAGCTTATTGTGAATAAGTGATTTTTAGATTATAATCAGATTAAAAATAAGCAGTTAAGCGTTTCTGTAAACTAGTTAATAATCAGCTGATAATCAGTTTATAATCAGTTAAGTGTTTCTGTAAAATCAGCTTATAATCAGTTTTTAATTGCAGAAACTATCAAAATAACCAAACTGTCCCTGAGTTTATTTATTGTATAAAAATAATTTTTTAAATGTCAATTCAAAATTTATTTTGCAATAATAATAATAATAATAATTTATTTAAGAAGAAACGTAAAAGAATTTTGATGGGAACTAAAGTGTATAGGGTGGGCAAATTTGAAATATTGAAGATTAGGTAGGGATAATATAGTCTTTTACTTGGTCAAAACTGCTTAAAAAATAAGTGCTTAAAAAAAAGTAGCAAAACCCAACTTTTAAAAAACTGATTAAAATCAGATTATAATCTACTATTTAAGTTTTCAGAAACACTTAAATAAACAACTTATAATCTAAAAACTGCTTATAATCAGTTTTGACCAGCTTTTAAATTTTGAGAAACACTCTCTAAATCTTAAGGGACGTAATTCCCCGTTTTTTTTCATTTGTTTTGGGTGATATGAAATCTTTGTATTATTATTTATTTTTTTTAGGTTTCAATTCGATTAGACCACTAGTTTTTTTACTTTATGTATAGAATTAATCTCTTTTTTTTTTCAGAATCTCTTTTCATAAGAGCATCTTTGTTGTTATTGTTGTGAGATCAACGATCGATCATAATAAAACCAAAAAATAATTATAAAAAATAAACAAATGTTTCAAAATATCTTTTGTATCAGTCAAGCAAATCACTATATGTATAACTTTATTGTTATATATTTGTACTTCACCAATATTGCCTCCAGCATATTCATTCAATGGAATTTCAATGAACACAGATTTTTATTTTATTTTATTGTATTTTTTTTCTATTACGCTTTCTTTTATAGTTATGTACCATTTCTTTTGAAAAAAAAAACCTTTTTATATGAATAGTGCTTAGATTTGACCCCTATAAATTGGGTTTGAATTTGAAAAAATGTTGTAATTTTTAAAAATTAACCCAGCGGTCTCAATTTATTTAATAAATTAAAATATGCAGTCACTAAGCTCATATGAAATTAAAATAATTTTTTATTCTTTTAAAATATGAGAAGATGATTAGAATCTATTTTCTTTTAAGAGTTTAATTTTTATGTCTAAAATATTTTTAAAAATTGAGAAAAATATTTTATTTTTTTGATAGGTCTGTATAATATAAATTCGTATTATATTTAGATTGTAAAATACTAAATGGTTAAGATTAAAAAAATAAAAATAATTTTATTATGGGAATATGAAATAGCTTATTATCTATATATATGTGTGTGTGTGTTTACTTGTTTTTTTTTAAAGGAAGAGCATATGAAATGAGGAGTTAAAAGAAAAGAAAAAGGACGTCTAGAGTTGAATGTTGATTGAAACCGAAACATGAGTAAAGATGCTCCGGAGGGACTATGTGTTTTCACTTTTTCAAGCAACAAATTCAAGATTTAAAAAAATAATAATTACAACTTAAAAGGTTAACTTTTTTTTCCAAAATGATTTACCAGAATTTAAATAATTCAAAGTTTTTTAGTATGTAGTACAGTATTTGTTGGAAACGTGTGTGTGCCACCTATTGTTACTCTCAGTTGAGAGGGTATGAATTTAACCCCCATAAAAAATCGTATTTCGATTATCAAACTTTAAAAAAAATGTTAGCTTTTTTACATGAAAAATACTTATTTTAAAAAATAATTATTCAATAATCTCTATTTAATTAATTAAAAAATATTTAAAAATATTTATTACATATTTATTTATTAAAAAAAATATTATAAAAAATATTTTTTAACTAATAAAAAAATTATTAAATAATAATCTTTTAAAAAAACAATAATTAATATTTATCTTTTTATATATAAGATGGATATTCAAACTAAATGTTCCATGGCATGAAGCACTAAACTTCTTCCACGATTCAGTCAATGGATTACACAAATATATATATATATATATAATACTTCTCCTAAAATTATTATTTTTATAAAATAATTATCTCTATTAAATTATCACTTTATACAATTAAAATAATTAATTAATTTTTTTAATTATATCTTTATCATTAATAATTTAATTAATAAAATGAGAATATAATATTAATAAGTTTATAAAAAATATTTTAATCTATTTAAAATAATTTTATATAATATCTAATTTTTTTTAATAAATATGCTTAAACTGAATATGATAATTTTTAAAAAATAAAAAAAGTAATAATATTATGGTAATTAATTGACTATTGTGTAAATGAGGTTCCATCTTTTAAATTTTATGATTTTGCTCTATAACTTGTACATTTTTTTCTTTTACTATAGAACTCTTCTCTTTATAGTTAATCTCATAGCGAATATTAAAAAGTTGTTAGAAGCGAAATTGAAATGCAAAACTACATTATATTTATTAAAATAGAAATTTTAGTGTTAATTATCTTATCTCTTGTGTTACTGGGTTTTTAATCTAAAGCCTATTGATCTATGTGGCTGATATGTACATTTTGGGTTGAACTTGTATATTTTTTACTGCATAACTCTTTTTTCTGTAGTTCAATTTATTTAATTTTAACAAAGAATTTAAGTTATTTTGATAGCAAATATTAAGGAATTATTCGAGCGTAATTGAAGTACGAAATTACATTACATTAATTGGCATATAAATTTTATCGTTGATCATCTTGTTTCTTAAGTTATTTGACTTTTTTTTTTGTTGATTTACATAGTTGATTGCTTTATAATTTTATTGGTACTGGTTATTCTTAACAGATTAACTATTAATAAAACACCCCACTAACTTTTTATAATTAAAGTTAAAGGACAATATTTTCATCTTATTATAAAAACCACCCAAAATCATTACATTTTCTGAGATTAAAAGAAGAACGTTCTATACACTTGCACAACACAACAACTATAACCCCACTCTGTTAAGTCTGTAACACTTCTCTCTCTCTTCACATGACTCGTCCTTTCAGTTTCCTCGGCGCCGTTAACTCGTCGGCGACCACTGTCACCAGCTCGAACTCGACAGAACAACCGGCAACTTTGGACTCCGACTTCGTGGTGATACTAGCAGCACTTCTCTGCGCTCTAATTTGTGTTCTCGGACTCATCGCCGTCGCTCGTTGCGCTTGGCTTCGTCGGCTTTCTTCTTCCACGGCTAATTCCCGGCCTGCTCCGCCGCCTTCTCTTCCTTCATCAGCAAACAAAGGTCTAAAAAAGAAGATCCTCCGTTCACTTCCTAAGCAGACGTTCTCTTCTGATTCCACCCCTAAATTCTCCGATTGCGCCATTTGTTTGACGGAATTCACAACCGGAGATGAAATCCGAGTATTGCCTCAGTGCGGTCACGGATTCCACGTCAACTGTATCGACACGTGGCTTGGGTCTCATTCGTCCTGTCCATCTTGCCGTCAAATTCTGGTGGTAACTCGGTGTCAAAAGTGCGGGGGTTTTCCGTCGACGAGTTCCAGCCGTGGAGCTGAAACCGAAGCAAGATTGAAGCGGCAAGAAGATGATGCTAATTATAATAGGTTCTTGCCCTAGCTTTTTATCACCTACTATTTTCACAGTACTAAACTACTTGAAATCTAAATTTAATTAACAGCAAAATTTTCAAATTAGGTTTAGAAAATTAGGAAGATTGAAGTTCAGAATTAGTAAGTTTTCCTTGTAATTCAATTGCTTGTGTGTTTTATACGTATTAATGTTATATAAATATCAGTTTAATTCCAACACAGAGTAATTTAAACGAATTGATTCAAGAAACAGAGTAATTTAAACAAATTAATTCTTTAAACAAAGTAATTTTCAATATTTTTTTTCTCACCCAATTTTTGTGCCCTGGCTAGGTGCAGAAGTTGAGGATGAACACAGACTGTCAAGAACTAGAAGAAGAGAATGAATTGTCGAACTGATTGATTAAAAATTACTAGTGATAGTAATACAATTTGTTCCATTTGGTGATCATTCTCATTAACTTTTTTTTTTGTAAATTGTAAATTACTGATTGTTGTATGGTAGGTAGTTATTTTATGAAATTAGAGCATTTTGTTGGATGCATACAGATACAAAATGGAATGATTGAATTCTGGTTGTTTTTAATCGAGTGGGCCAATAGAATAAAGAAAATGAAAAAAAGGTGTTTATAGTTGATTGAAAACTGAATATATATATATATATATATAGGATTTTTTTTATTAATTAGATGTAAGGACAAGAACGCTTGTAACTCGAATTCGACAGCGAAACGGAAGTGATAAACACTTCTGGTCACCAAGTGGTTATATTTTTAGATTTATCAAGTAGCAAAAAATCTTTTAATTTTTATTAAAATGTATCTTATTTTTATTTTAATTTGTTATGAATAGTTTGCAATATTTGAAAATTTTTTTATGAATCATTTAAAAAAAAGTTATTGTCATAAATTCTAATAAAAATATTTGACAAATCGCTTTAAAAAAGTTACTGAAATAGTTTTTAATAAAAACCAAAATATTTATTACTCGATAACATATATTAATTAAATTCATAAATATATTTTATACTCAATGGTTATATCAATTTTTGTTATATTTTTTACAATTAAAATCAAATTATTTTTATGGATTGGATCAATTAAGAATTAAATCTCTAAAGTGGTTTGAGTTATGATAATAGTTAAATGCAAATTAGCCTAAACATTATAATATATATATATACACTATTTATAGGTTTAGATGAATTGTAGTGTTATTTTATAATAGTGTCTTAAGTAGCTAACTAGATAAAATCCACTAAATAGTGTCCGGCACATGCCCACCGTTGAATGTGACGAATGCAAGTATTAAACCAAGCTCATGATAATAAATGGAATTCATTCATTATCTAAATCGTGATTATATATATATATATATATAAGTGAGCTGCGGAGATGCTTATTGCTTAATTGAATTTAGGAAATATTTTCTTAAAGACAAATTGAGTTGTTGTTAACAAATTATTTATTTAATTTAAATTTAATAAAAAAAATTGAATGATCCAAAAATTCATTTCAATATCTAGTTGATAACATTTAGCAAATAATATTTTTTTTTCCAAAAAAAAAGGATATAAATATAGTAATATATTTTTGTCAACATTGGTGGAAGTAATCCATCACAGTGGAAGACCAAAGATAAGTCATAAGTGCATAAAACAGGTAAGGCTGAAAATAGCAAATTATTGGGTAAGTTGAATTTATTAATTTATTATATAATTGCAAGTAAAATTTGTCATTATGTGTACTAATAAAAGTCGGTAAACCCACTAAATCAATATTTAAAAATTATAAAAAAAATGATTAACAAGTATCTCTGATATATCATTAAATAAGTTGCTAAA
Source organism: Garcia nutans (assembly GCA_947685225.1). Classification (NCBI taxonomy): domain Eukaryota; kingdom Viridiplantae; phylum Streptophyta; class Magnoliopsida; order Malpighiales; family Euphorbiaceae; genus Garcia; species Garcia nutans. Next base: position 60,247,344 of record CANTUV010000039.1, read on the forward strand.
TGTTGAAGAAAAGATCTCCATTTTCAAACCAACTAATACTAATTAACTGCCGTCTTCTTTCTTGTCTTGACCTAATTAAAAGAAAGGATTATTATCAGTCTATCATATATATTTATATATATACACACACACCCCTTAATGGCAATTTAGTATGTAAAAAAAAATATTATAATTTAATTTATTATTATTTGATCTATTACATTATTTCTTTATTCAAAAGTTATATATTCCATTTTATTTGGAACCATCCAATTAAATAAGCTTTGAGAATCATCCACTATGTATGCAGCCCATTTAAAGAGTATATAATATTTATTTTAAGATTTGGTCATAAGTCGAGCTGCAAATTTCTATTAATAAAGAAAATTTTGATCTGACAAATATTTTAATATTTTTCAATTTATAGCCAAATCTATTTAGTTGGCCCTATAATTTAAATGGAAGAAAAACTTTACGTTTTATTGGATTCTTTAATTCTAATCACAAGTGATGAGGAGGAAAATTTTAATTATATGATGTAATGGCATTTTAAGCAAAGTTTAAGATGAGTAGGCAAGTAAAGCTTCCTCTTTTGTGCCTTTCAGTGCTGTATCTATGATATATCTATATCTTTCTTGTTTTATGATGGTGCTCAATTTAAATATTTCATTTTTTAAGTTTTTTTGTACCTAGTATTTTCTAGATCGTAAAAATCTTTTTTTAGATTGTATTTTTTTAGTTGCTTAATGATATATATATATATATATATATATATATATATATCAGGCATGTAATTAAATGTGAGTAATAATAATAATAATGATGATGATGATAATAATAACTAGAGATACTAAGCAATGAACCAACCTGTAATTTATTTTTACAATCTAAAATTATATTTGAATTAATTATTTTGTCTTTAATCTAAAAATTACGTATGAGTTAATTATTTATAGAAAATAATTTTCTTTATATATGTATATATATATGTTTTTTTGAAGATAATAAATGCCTATATTTAACAATGCATTTATCATTTTTCAACTATAATTTAGATTAAAAAAAAATTCAAATTTATGGTTTTGAAAATTAAAAACTGAACCCGACGTGAATCGAACACGCAACCTTCTGATCTGGAGTCAGACGCGCTACCATTGCGCCACGGATCCACTGTTTTTATTGGTTTCGAATTTTATTAATTAAATAGAGAAATGTTTGAAGTTAAAAGACGAGGAGCATATGCGATTGCGATGGGCCTGGGGAGGCGAAGAAACTGCCATTTTGTTCCACAGAAACTTGTTTAGAAGAAGGAAGAAGAAAAGAGAACGGTAATTCTCAAAACACTAATTTCCAGTAATTTCTTATTTGTATGATTAGTATTAAAAATTGATTAAACATTCGAAAATTAGCTCCTCAATTTTTTTATCTCAGTATGAGAATTTCCCTTCCACACAAATGGCATCGACACGTTGGACACTTCAATTTCATTCCTTTTCTATTCAGGTAAAATCCCAATTCTCGCCTTTAATTTTGCATTTAATCTCTCTTTTTCGTTAATTAAAGCTTTATGCTTTGATTGGATTGTAGCCATCGATGTGGATTCCAAAACTCTGGCTTTCTCCGAAATTTGTAGAATATAGGAGTGAATTTGTGTTATCTCATGGCCAACTCAAGTGTAATCGATCTACGACGAATCAGTTTTTCAAACTGAGATCCATTAGTGGTTCGGTTAGTTCTAAAGACGAACAATGCACCCAAAATGAAGTGGTCAAGGGTGTGAAAGACACTGTCTTGGAAGCCAAACACCCCATCTTCAAATTGGAAGGAATGGTTTCTGCTTTCCCTCCCATTGTTTTTTTGGTAACGTGTCAGTTGAGTTGAGTTCCTTTCTTGCATTTTGTTTCTGTGAAGTGTTAGACATGGCGTTTTGTGCTTTGATTTCTTGAAAGTTTATTGTTTTTATCAGAAAAGAAGACAAGCTGGAGGAAGTAATTTTATAATCTGGTTGTGCATTGCTACTGCATTTTTGGTTATTGGTGTGAGAGTGTATGTGGTGAAGAAGTCAAGGTACAACCGTCCTGGCTCTGTAGCTGATCTTGTCAGACGCGGGCAGTTAAGATCTGATAGAAGAGGCATGTATGATTTCAGTCCCTAATATCTTTGGCAAGTTTTGACCTACTCTGATTAGCCATTAATTAATCATTAGTTTCTGATAGGATTATTACGAAGCTAATCTCTTTTCATTTTTAGTTACTCTGTTGTGTTATGAGAATCACATTTCAAGTCATCCCAAGTTTTTCCTACCATCTTATTCAATCTTTTATTCACAGCTCAAGGCCTCTCAAATATGAGGATCCATTCAATAATCCATTGGTGAAAGTTGGTAAGAGCAATTCCACAGTGGAGATGTGTGGGAAAGTTTATAAGTTGGCCCCAGTTACTTTAACAAAAGAGCAACAAACTATCCATCAGAAAAGGAGGTCGCGAGCATACCAATGGAAGAGACCAACTATATTCCTTAAAGAAGGGGATACTATACCTCCTGATGTTGACCCTGATACAGTCAGATGGATTCCTGCAAATCATCCTTTTGCAACTGCAGCTAGTGACATTGATGAAGACTTGGCCCAAAATAATGTTTACCTGAAACATGGTGTTCCATTTCGTATTCAAGCTGAGCATGAGGAGCTACAGAGAAAGCTGGAAGCACTGCAAAATGTAAGTGATTTTGCAGTTTCGATCGTTAGTTTTCCTTTTTGCTGGATAAGGCAGATTTTGTCTCTACTTCATTCTGCAGTATTTCTGTCAAGTAAATTTTACTGTTTGTTTGCAGGAGCAAAAACTTAATAAATTAGTCATTGATACCAGCAATGCTAAAGATTTTGAAAGACCATTCAAGTTAAATCCAAAGTCAAACGAGCTTATAGAGCAGAGCCCCTTCAACAATCAAGCGGGTGTCCCTAAGCCTCTGAAATCAGATTCTGCCCCAAATCCCTTTAACAGCAGTTCATCTTCAGAGGAAATGCCCAAACAATAACTGGTTTTTGGATTTGATAATGTCATCCATCAAATATCTCAATTTGCTCTGAATTCTGGGATTTTTAGCTTTAGGCGAGTCTGGATTTTGAGGTTGCCAGTGGAAAGACTTTCAATTTTTAGCTCACACCAATAGTTGAATTGTAAACTAGAGGCTAGTCGGTGAATCTTATTTTGTTTTGCAAACAACAATATACAGCCTCTTTAGAGAGCTGACCTGTTCGGCTCTTATATAAATTTTACCGCTCCAAGATATATATTGTATGCAACTTTATCAGCACTGTATTCATGGCTTTTATTTTGCCATCAGATTAGAGTTTCTTGTTTGATTTGTATATTATTTTTTGGTCAGTTCTCTAATTTCTCATTTGGATGAAGCATCACTCTGTTAACATTCGATGTTTGTTGATTTGGCATGCTTTGCTGAGTTCGAATTTGCCTTTTTAATTTCGCTTTAAAAGAACAAGGCAACACCGTGAGTCTGTGACGCAGATCAAAGAGCAAGGCATCATCGAAATCAAACTCTCTCTATATTTAACATTATCATATTATCATGAAAATTTTTCAAACAAATTGGCAATTAATTTTTAATTATAAGATCTTCATTCTCAATATAATGACATTTAGCAGCTCAAACTGCAGAAGAATCAAAAGGCCATCCAAACTTTTGTCAATCACTCGTTCTTGGCAGCAGCAGCTTGTCTTGCACCTACAGCAAAGAATTCTGTAATGACTTCAAGGGGCATTCCTTTAGTTTCAGGAACCTTCAAGAAGACAAAAATCCAAGAGATGGTACACATAATGGCAAAGAAGATACAGATACCCTGTAAGCCAATTGAATTTAGCATTACAGGCACTGTGTAGGTGACAATGATGTCTGAAATCCAGTAAACTAGAGCACAAATGGCAATGCAGAGGCCACGAACCCTTGTCGGGAAGATCTCAGAGCATAGAATATTTGGGATTGGTCCATAAGCCATTACAAAACAACAGAAGTAGACGACAACACAAACTGTTGAGATTGTTGAATTGGCGACCGTGCCCAAGTCCACACGTTCGCCAATTATGAGGATGACAAGGGATCCTATGAGCACAGGAATTGTGGTGAGTAGCAGGGTCCTGCAAGAAGAGAAGAAATCATTAGTAATACATCTTTTTCAAATGATAAGCGGGGGATTTCCATATCAGACAAACGAATGGTAGAATAAGGGTCTCGTGGATAAGACCTTCAAATGATGCAAAACTTAATACAGAATGAGAAATCACCTTCTGCCTGATACATCCATAAGCCTCATGCCTATAGCTATGCAAGGAAGCATCAAAAATGTTGTGACTATACTAATAAGGAATGATGCAGAAGTTGCACTGATTCCTAGGTTCACAAGGAGAACTTCGACGCCTGCCTCTTCAAGAATTTGAGGAGTGTAATAGAGAATACCACCTATACCAGAAAACTACAAGCAAGTATAATAAAAGCTTCAATCATTACAAAATTAATGATATATCAACAAGTACGGATCAGAATAGTAATGCTGCTAATTTCAATTCAACTAACTATTGAATAGATGGAGGAGGAAAAAAATGATAAATAAGATGGACTACCTGCTGAAGAAGTTGAATTCCAATTCCAACAATCAATGCATGCTTAACTCCAGGATCAAGTAAAGCACCCCAAATTGGCCCCTTTTTAGCAGCTTCCGCTGGGTGAACCATTGCAGGTCCAACTGGATGTTGATCCAGCAGCTCCTTGGAATAAAGAGCAGGCTGACTTACAAGAGCAGCAGCCTGAACATATTCACCCTCTTCACGCACATCACCACCAGCAAGAGAAACAAGAGACCCACGGCGAGATCCAGGTCCTCCCTCCTGGTGCAAATAAATCCTTTTAAATCCTCCTTCCTTCTTTCCATCTTTGCCTTCTCTTTCAGACCATTTCCAGGCCAACTGCCAACCGCCACCAATACCTGTGCTACCAACTGCCTCCCCAGTTCCTTGCATAAGACTGCTATGGCGCCTCATGCTCAGAATGCTGCCATGTGAAGGAGGGGGGTGCATATCCTTCTCCATGCTTGTTGTCTGACGCGAGATCAATGGACTATGTAAATTGTCATCTGAGTCTCCCCCAGCTGCTTCTGATGTGTAGTCCTCACCTTCCCTCTGTAGGCTCTCTTCATCCCACTGCTCATGTTTAACATGAGGTTCTGCTGTACTAAACATGCTACCAAAATTAGGGAAAAGCATGCTTCGCATGCTTCCTGTTTCTGGAAGCTTCTCATGAACACTACCAAAAAGAGTCACAAGAGGATCCATAAGAGGTATGCTTTGGCTCGCCATGCTTCCTTGGCGAGACACAAGAGCAAGAGAACTCTGTCCAGTGACAGGTTTAGCAATCCAGGAGAGGCCCTCTTCCGGTCCATATAATTTGATTTTATCTTTTTCAGCAGTGGGTTCGTGACCATCAGGAAGTTCATCTGCTGGGCCTATTATGTACTCCTCTATAGAGGTTTCACCCCCAATACCAAGACCTTCAACCAGTAAAGCCATCTCACCTGTGGATCATATAAGATTTAGCAAAGTCCAATTGATAAAGTTATCATACGCTACATAGGTTAAAATATGCAGACCATTTTGAGAAACTGTAGCATGTTATTTTCCTCTGTGATGAGAGCATATAGATATATTGCCATTTATTCAAGTTAGGCATATAAAGTTATAAAAGCTACCATAAAAATGATAATAAATCTCAACATGAACTTAAAAGTGAGAACTCCATTGTGAAATGGTTCGAATTCCACCAGCAAAATAAACAAGCCATTCAGTAAAGGAAAAAAAATTGCTTCTGCATTTTTTTGAGGAAAATCTAAGGTATTTTTTAGGTTGATTACTATTAAGATGAGTAAAATGAATTTTTCTGCATTCATGAAAAAAGTGAAATAATGGGCATGATGGACGATGAAAAATAACAAAATAACTAGACAGAGAAGCAGAGAGTGCTTTAACATTAAACTATTTAGCATTAACACCAGAAAATACCAGCAGAAATTCATGCAATATTACAAGTAAATTCAAGAATGTATTCAGTCTAAAAATCTGGTAAGACACTAAAATTAATGTCTAATAAAATTTTAAGCAGATGTACATAGCCAGTGAAACTCTTATATCAAGATTCATTTGAGATAATTATGCAAACATGCACTTTAATTAGGCTCCCTTGTGATTCCATTAAAACAAGCAAGAGAAAATGCTTCCAGTACAGAAATTCCTAAACCTTTTCCTACAAATAAAAATAAAGAAAAAGGAGGAAAAAAAAAGGAATGAATGAACAGTGAAATAAACCTGAAACATCCTCCCTTCCACGCAATCTCTGGAGAACCCGTTTTGCCTCTAGCATCTTCCCTTTACTCACAAGCCATCTAGGAGATTCGGGCAGATAAAATATGGTCAATGCAAAATACAGTAGAGAAGGTATAGAAAGGACCCCAAGCATCAACCTCCAACTTGGTGAGGATTGCAATGACATCCCAAAAACCATACAATAAGACAAAAACATGCCGCCTGAACCAGTGAATTGAGGAAGAGTATTTAACATTCCCCTTATATCTGATGGGGCAGTCTCAGATATATAGACTGGAAGAAGTGTAACAGCTAAGCCAACTGCAAATCCATCTAAAAGCCTTGCTATACATAGGACATAGACATTTGGAGTCCAAACCATTATCAATCCGCTAATGAAGTAAAGCATTGATGAAATTATTAGCATTGGACGCCGACCAAGCCAATCTGATATTGCTCCTGAGCATGTCGTGATTGCTGTGGCTCCAATAAGTGACATGGCTACGATTAGACCTTCCACTGTAGATTGCAAATCAAGGTCTTTCTTGATGTAAACAATAGCCCCTGAAAGCATAACAAGAAAATAGCAGAACTGCATCCATTCAGTAAATTTTCTTAAGCCATCAGGAAAACTAGATTACTACTGCTACAAACTCCAGAATTTTCAAATTTTTAATTTTTGATTCAAACGTTTCTTGGTGCTCATCGAAGATCACATATATGAGACAAAGATTAAATGTTCAAGGAAGAAATACCAGCAATTGTAGCATTATCCCATCCTTGTAAGAAGCTGCCAATGCACGCAGCAATAGCCACTAGTACAGCTTCCTTCATCTTCTAACAATGAATCAAATTCCCAATCTTGAAATAACCTACAAGAGAATAATCAAAATGAACCACTCCCACCAAATATCAGATCTAATGCACTTTTAAAGTGAACTAATACAAGTAAAAGAAATGAATCAATCTATACTAGCAATCCAAGCAGTATCTAATCAATAAAATTTTCATTAAAGTCAAGCTATGAATTAATAAACTTACTGAATTACGAACAAAAAATAGAAGCCCAACCACCATTAGTACATAGAAAAACCAGAAAAGTGAGATCACTTTAGATGACTCACCTATTGATACCCCCAAAAAAGGTGAGATGGCGCTTGGCACTCAATACTGTGAACTAAAAGTAGATACAGCTCTCTAATAAAAGAAAAGGAACAAAGCAAGGTTATTGTTTTCTAGAGAGAGAGCGAGAGATAAACCGTTATTAGTACAGCCTCAACATGAGTCATGCCACTAAAGATTTGATTTAGGCTCTGTATAAAAGAGAAGAGAAAATTATCAATCAACCATCAAGTGAGTGATGAATTGGCCGCTCTTTGATTAAGGAATCTTTGCGGGTATAGACAAAAATGACAGTAGAGGTTCAAAAAGGGCAAAAATAGGAAAAAAAAAAGAATTAAAATTTTAATCCGCCAGAGAACAAAGAAACTGGATTTGATGATTGAAGCTGAGATTAACCGGACCCTTTTCTTAACAACCCTTCAAACAGCAACCCAACACCCGTCTCATACTCGCCACTCACTCACTCGAGTCACTGAATTAAACTTCTCTAATAACTCAATGACCCAAGACTCTAAATTCACCAGAAACATGCACCAAAAATTAAAAAGAAAGAAAATCCCAGAAACTATTTCCAACTGGGTACAACTTTACAGTTTAGAGTATTAAATTGAAGCAAATATGAAGAAAATCAAACAACTTTGCTTGAAAATTGATAAATTACCATTAAAAGAAAAGAAATTTAAAAACAGTCTATGAACTACTGTTCTTAATCTATGGCTTTTACCTTCCAAATGGGCCAACCAAGAAATCGAAGATAGATACTGTTTTTCTTTATTTTCTGTATGGGTTTTGCGCTTAATCTGTGCTTTTTTTATAATAATAATTTTTTTTATAATAATAATTGAATATAAGCTGTTAAGGATCTGAAATGTACTTGCTGTGTAAGAATTTGACATATACTGTCAGCAATGGACAAAAAAAAATTTCTTTTCTTCTTACAACATTGGAGATAATTTTCAATGTTCTTTTTCTATGTATTAAAACACACAGATTTAATTATCTTTGTGAAATCCATACTCAATTTAGAAATTATGTTTTTTTTTCTAAAAGAAATTCTATTTAGCAAATCAGAATGTACAAAATGAATATTTCAATTTTCTCAAGTTTTGAAATTTTAAGCTAATTTCAAAGTCAAATCTTAATTAAGTGCTATATATATATGAATTCATAATGAAATCATAAAAGGTTATTATGCCATAAATATCTTAATTAATATAATATATAGAGATAAAAGGTTATTATTATGAATTTGAATGGGCGAATAAAATGTTAAAATATATATAAATAAAAAGAAAAATATGTAAAATTGCCAGTAAAATCTACCTGTCAAGAGGAGGGAGGATGGGACTCAAAAGATAAAGCAATTTGCAATCAGAGAGTAATAGATATAATGTACGAGGAGCCACATGGTTTAGATTCCACTTTCTCACTTTGTCTACGTAATTAACTTATCTTCTTTCATCCCATACATCACTTGAAAATTATTACACAACAAAAAAAAAATCAATTAATGGAGTAATAATCAAAATTTTAATAAATTTAGACTTGATTCATAATTAGATCTATACATAATTTAGTTTATCTTCTTTTACTTTTTTTAACCATTTTTTTAAATAAATGCCATTTTAATTAAATGCTTATTAATAGCTCTTTTTATTCCATCTAAAATATTTTTTGCATAATTTTATATATTCATTTCAAATTAATTTTATACATCATTAGATATGATTATACATATAAAATTTCAACTGATTATGATTAATAATAATTTTTTAAAAAAATTAATATATTTTTTTTAAATTCAAACTCGATTTATAATATATCTATAGCTTACCTTCTTTCTTTCTTCTTTTTTTTTAAAAAAAATTCTTGAATAAGTACTATTTTAATTAAAATGAAAATTTAATGCTTCATAGATTATGAAAAATATCTTAATATCACTCAATTAAAAGCTTATTAATAGAACTTTTTATTAAATATAAAGTATTTTCTCATAATTTTATACATTTAATTATTTATTTCAATTTAATTTTTTTTATAAATGAATGATGCATATATTAAAAACACCATTGTTTTATTTCGTATATTTAAAAAAGTAAATTTACATATTCCCCTTTTAAAATAAAATTTAGATTGATAATGTAAAGAATCCAAATAAATTTACATATACAATAGTGTTATATTGTTAATAATTAATATGATATCCTTTTTTTAATTACTAAAACCAAACATTTGATTCTATTTTTGGTTATTAAAATATAACAAATTGATTTATCAAATGAGACAATCTACAAGCTTATTTTTCATTAGAAAAAAATCAGAAAATATGGTTGTGAATGCGTATGTCGACCCAAAAATTTGGTAGAGAAGCCCCATGTGCTACACGTGGATTCTACTGATTGGGCCAACTCCATAAGCATTTGGAAACATTTCCTGTCCCTTTCCCCACCCTACCTCTTTTTCACTAATCTTCTACCTTAATATTTCAAAATATTTAATACGACTTTTAAATTATAATCAACTTGTTATGGTACAGAAATAGTTGTTGTTAATTATTAATTTTAGTAATATATTAAATTAATTAATTGATTCATGTTATGTTATTTTTAATTATTATTACTAAGGGTGATATTATAATTTAATAATCCAAAAGGGAAGGCATAAACTAGCTCAACATCCCATTTTTTACTTAAAATTATTTGATGATATATGGAGACCAATAATTGAAAAAAAATTACCAATTAATTTAATTTGCTTCCAAGAATTAAATTAATTAATAAAATGGATCGACATTATAAGGTTGATGAAGCAAATCAATACTTTATTTCATGAGAAGGAAAAGGTTTCAATGGCGACAAATGATGGTGCAAAGGATCTCTACACGTGCATGGCCCCTTATATGACCCATTTGTGCATTTGATTTTGAATAATTGTGATTTGAAAATTATTATAAACTTAAATTTTAAATATTTAGTTTTTTCAAATATTCAATTATTTTAAATGATTAATAAGTATTCATGTGGATCTTATAATTTTCATTCGTATATGTATTACTTTTTGGTATGAGAAAAAAAATGCAAATCAACTAATTACAAAACGAATGAAAATACTCATATAATATTGCTAAAAGAATGTATCTGAATTTGGAAAAAAGATAAAGCATGACAACAATTGTTCATGCTCTCAAAAAGTCATATTAATTAATTTGTCTGTCATTATAGAGATTATTATTTATAATTTAATTTTCAGTAAATATTAATTAATAAAACCATATTATATATATTTATTTATATATATATTTACAAAGATATTTATGAGTGAAAAATCAAAATGGAGATAACATAGCTATGGCCAAAATTTCTTTTCCCTGACCCACGTATGATTTGATTTTCTAATGAAATATAATTGAGAATGGCAAAATCACTTTGATTTATTTTTTCACATATTGTAATATTTCCTAAAAAATTCCATAGAATAATAATTAACTCTGAAAATTCAGTGGCTACAATGATGATGTTGACACATATCTCCTCATTCCATAGCTTCTAAAATTCCCTTTTCCACAAAATGTTTTGCATTTGTATTTGTTATATGATGTACATATAATGTTATATATATATATATGTATATATGTATGGCTCCAAGAAGCTCACTGTGGATTGATCAATTTACCTATGTGAATGCCTGCCCGAGCTATGAAGAATTTTTGAATTTGCTACTATATCTCTTTTCTATGAAACCGCTTCATGAAAGTTAGAGATTTTTGTTCCGTATCAGTTTCCCTTGTTACATCAAGGCAAGTTATACTTAGAAATGGACATGCATCTCATAATTTCAAGAAAGATCTTTGTCTAACGTAGGTCATTGATTATAATGAATTAAAAGAACCAAATCCTGGTAACTGTATTTTCCATTATGACAAGACTGAACAAAAGGTACTTACAAATGCAACAAATCTTATGCAAAGAAAACTTATTATTATATCTAGAATCATATAAATAAAGAACAAATTCACTGTACACTGTTGTAGCCAATCTTGATAATTGATATACTCTCTCTACTTTGCAAACTTTACATCAGGATTTCTCATTGGTTTGAGCAACATGTCAGCCATTATTCTCGAAGAAATGCTCCATAGCAGATCTTGCCCTTCCACCAACACATGTTTGCCCCTTTTCCCTCCCTTTCCAAGTCCATATGCTACCAACCATTGCATTGCTGTTAGCCTTTGCCTTTCTGTATCCCACATACTCCTCTTTCCTCCTGTTCTTAGCTTCAGACCTCCAACATGGAGACTAGCCACTTTGAACTTCTTTTCTTCATCATGTTTGTTATGTTTTATGTCAGCACAGGTTGCATGAATGAGTACAACTACAGGGCCTCCAACTGCCTCGTATTGCCTTAATGGATCCCGGAACTGGACAACCACTGCTACTGTGATTGTTGATGGATTTCCTGAGTCCCCATCTGAAGTAGAGGAGTTGTAGCTTTTTAGCCAATCATCAAGTGGTATTGCAGAAGCTAGAGGGTGATTGTATTCTTTCTGATCAGGTGCGTTTGTTTTTCCAGTGAGGGGAGAAACATCAAATGGTGCATCTTCTTCTGCTATTTCTGCCTGAATTTTCAAGGCCTCAATTGACATTGCTTCAATCTTTTGCAATGAGAATGCTAAAATCTCCTCTGCTGTCAATGGATTTTCATCTACATTCCAAATCCCAGTTGAAATCCTCTCTTTTCTTCCTGTATTCATTGCAGTTGCCATGGTTTTTACTGAAGCAATGGTACGAGCAGCTCTTGAGCTATCACCCTCTTTGTTTCTTCCTTGGATGATTGCAGAAGCTATGCCTTCAAATGCTATCTGTTCTGCTGTTTTCCCCATCAGTTCATCCACTGGCATCAATGATGTGATTTGAGAGCTGAGTTCTTCAAAACCAACAGCTGCCATTTTCTGAAACAATTCGAACCCACTTAAGGATTTTTGAGATGGAATAATAATTGGTTTTGATAACTGCATAGCTAACTTTGGAGTGTCTTTCCTTGCCACAATGGCATCTAGAGGATTCATGGCTGCTAAGTAGCCTCCATCCCTTGTTTGCACTACACAGCCTAAGCCCTTGCCGAGATCGGATATATATACTTTGGATTCAGCCTCTGTAGAATCATCTGCTTCCCCAAGCTGAAGAGGGGGAATTTCAGATTGATTAAATTTGTATGTATTAAGCTCTTCATCCTCAAGAAGCTGAAGAAATTCTCTTGTTACTGTCTCCTCATCTGAATCTAGTTTTTGTGATTCAGTTTCCTCTATAATAATTATTTTTTCGTCTCCCATCATAGATTCAAGAGCTTTTATCTGCTGAGCAATTGAATCAAGGTCACTTAATCTGCTAAAATGTACCTGATCATGCACCATCTCCTTAACATCCTCCCTTGATGATGCAGACTTTGCTTCAACATTTTCTTCTGACTCTTCTTTCTCTTGAATTTCAACTCCTTTATCCACAATATCAAAGTCCAGGAACTCATGTTCTTCAATCTTTGATTCTGGCTGTTCTGATTTCTGAACTGGGGGAGATGGTGCAGGAACTGGGGCTGGCTCATCAAGGTTAAAGTCATCTATTCCTTGCAAATCCACGGCTGTTTTTGTCTGAGGAGTCCAAGCTTCGCTTCGACTTGACATTCTTGGACTGGGGATGCTAAATGATGTTTTAGACTGTTTCCGGCCAAACGAAGAAGTGAGGTTTCTGGATTTTGCAGGCTTCAATTCAACTTGACTGTAAATATCAATCCCTCTCTCCTTCTCCATAATCTGAAATCCCAACTTGATAACAAGTTCCCCTCCCTTAGCCTTACCAGAAAGATTGAAACTTGTATTCCACTGACGAATTCGAGTACCTTCTTGATTCCTCTCCATGGATTCCTGAATTAGGTGACTCAAATCCACTAAACCTCTTCCGAAATCTAGCTCTTCAGCATCAACTGCAAACACATAAATCCAAAATGGCCGGGGCTCAAATTTGAGCTGCTGCTTTCCAATGCCTGGAGAGCAGTAAACATGACATTTGACAAAAAGGGCCTCTTCAAAATCAGCAGCTCCTTGTGCAACTCTTGATGGCATGGTATGAACTGCACCATCTTTAGTTTCTTTCTTCCTAATACAAACTGAAAGCCGAAGGCCATTCATTGAAGCTGGAAGACCTTGTACAGCAACCACTTCAACGGAGAACAAACAGCTCAGTTTCTGCATCCCAATATGAGAAAGTGCACGAATTGGTTTCCAGTTCCAAATTCCTTTCTTCTCAGTTGAAGCAGCTGTTTCATCGAACTTCTTAGCATCAGGTTGTTTAGATGTCTTAGCATCACCATCATTATCAGGCTTTGGCCGAGAACGCCAAGGCGACAAGGACATACGCCTGCAACGAGGTCTAGAACTGGATCTTCCATCAACTTTTGCAGTAGTAGTCTCATCAACAGAAGTGAGTGAGGGAGCTGAAGTTCTTGGAAGTGCAAGTGAAGCAGTTCTTCTATTAGTAGTAGCAGTGTGTGTTTGATATAGAGACTGACTAAGAGCTTCCAACTCTTCCAAAAGCTGAGTATTTGAATTCTTTCTGCCTGTAGCAGAGTAATCTGCTGCTGCAGCCATTACATGAAAAAGACAAAAGATTTAGCAATGGGGTGGCAACAAGTGTTTAGTTTGGTTTTCAGGGAAGAGTACTGCAAAGTGGATAAGTGTTTTACATGTTTGCAGATTTTGAGGTGGAGAAAGTGCCATGAAAGATATGATAAAATATGTGGTAGTTGCTGGTCCTTAAATCCAAGAATTTGTATGGTTTGCTGCAACATGTGGCCAACAATTACAAGAGTTAATAACAAGAGAAGAAGAAGCGACAGTCCTTTCTGTCCTCTTTCTATCTGTCTAACGAAAAAGACAGGATTGGACCCAATTAGTTATTATCGTCAAAACTGTGATATATAAGCAGTATGTTCAAATGTTTCAAATTTTTTATATTTATATTGTTCTCAAAAAAAATTATGTGAATCTAATATTGAAAGAATATATATTTACTGTCATACTATATCCTATGACGCATCTATATAAACTTAAATATCACTCTAACTTAACATTATTAAATTAGTTTTTTAGCAAAATATGCATTTATGGTTATATTATACTCAATATGATAGTGTATTAATCAACTTCAGATTTATTTCTTAGGAAAATATAAGCACATCATTACATTGTATTTCTAATGTGCAATATTATAAAAAAATTTAAGCAATATATAAAAATATCTTAAAAATAAAATATTTTTTAAAATATTATTTTTAATTATTTATTTTAATTTTTAAAATAACCACTTTATTAAAAATATGGATACTGTATTCTTTTAGTAAATTAAAAAAAAGACATTTTAAACATCAAGCTATAGTCCGATAACTCAGAAATATATATTATTTTTATCTATATCTCAGATTTAAATCTAAATATTTTTTTATCTCCACATGTAATTAATTTAAAAAAAAGATATTTTAAAAATTTTTAGAATTTTTGATAAAAATATAAAAATAATTTTAAATAATTTTAAATATATCATATTTATCAAATATTTATCAAAATATCATAATTTATAAAATATTTATCAAAATATCATATTTTTATTAGTTTACAGAGAGTTTACAATGAGTTTATAATTAGTTTATCATGAGTTTATAAATTTTATATAGCTTATAATAAATTTATTATAAATTTATAATAAAATGAATAAAATATTTTTAATAAAATGTAAAATTAAAAAAAATAGTAATTTTTAAAATTTTTATAAAAGAAAATTAAAAGGATGACGTATTTGTCACGATGTTTTATGCCCAAGACCAAGCCCAAAACTACACTTTAGTCTAAGGAAGCCCAATTTCGAAAAGCAATCGATCAAAATCTGTTTCATGCATACTTTTCAATATGACGCACACAGTTCGTCAGAAAGGTTAAGCTAAGTGAAAATGGCGATGATGCGGGGAGAGCCGTTGGTGGCGAAGCTGGCTGCGGTGGCCAAGTACGTCGTTTTTCCGGGAGCCATGGTGGCGGCGCTAATCTATTCTCCGCCGCGATATGGTTCTTCCTCCAAGGACAATAAATCTCCCAAATAAGATCCAAAACTCGTCCTTTCTCTTTTCCCGGTTCGTGTTCTTTTAATTTCTGGTTCTAGGTTTCTATGGTTTTGGTACAATCCTTTTACTATCATTATTATATGTTCATATCCATTTTCGCTTCACATAGGTTGTGCTATGAAGTATTCAATTGAACCACAAATCAAATAGATCTGGAATATGTAATTAAGTCTAATGCTGAATCAATTTGCATACTGTATTTGGGATTGATGATTTAGTGGGAGTGTTATTGTCCATGAATTTCGTGGTTAGTGGTAATGGATTTGATCTGTTGTTTGTAACTCTTCAAGGATTTTTAGCTATTGGTAGTTGATTGTTAGGTTTTTCATGAAGTCATTGAGGGCATCGCCTGCTATTCTGCCCACTGCCAGGAAGTGGAGCTGTTGGTTAAGTTCAACTGCAGTCATTAAAGGTGTTTTGGTTATGCTTTGCCTTTGAGTTTAAACTAGTTTTTGTTACTCAAGTTGGAATTTATTATTGTTAGGTCCTACGGATCATGTGATATTTATGTCGAGTATGTTGTACTTTATAATGAATATAAGTATTGGCAATACCGCATCTACTAAATAAAAGAATATGATTCAATTAATATAGAAACGGGCTCTTCAATTTGCACAGTTAGGTTTTAGAGTCGGCTCTCCGATATTTATATTAAAAGGGGCAGCCCGGTGCACAAATGCTCCCGCAATAAGCAGGGTCCGGGGAAGGGTCGGACCTATTGGGTCTTTGTACGCGGCGTTCCCTTTATATTAAAAAGAAAAAATTTAACAAGAAGAATTTAACAGAGCTCTCGAGGATATTGTTGACATTGGTCTTCATACAAGTTATTTCTTTATACCTGTCAAAAACTTGAATACATTTCCCTGCTTTTCCCTGCTATTTTGTTAGTTATTATGTGTCATACTAGATCAGATGCAGATAATTCTCGTGATTCAAGATTATAGGTATACTCTTGCTATATGTAATTGAAGAAAATTTGCAGTTTCTTATTGACCGATGGAATTGAGACTTTACATTCTTTTGTAATCCCTCTGTCAAAATCCACCCTGAAATGCAACCGAGTAATTTTCCTTTCTGTACAGGGGCAGCTTCGGTGTTTGGCTCTGCTTTCAAGTAGATGTGTGATGTGTGATTGAGCATGTAATAATCCTCAGCTCAGGACCTATTAGTTGGATTCCGTGAGTAGGCAGTTTGTGAACTAAAAGAGCTTCTTAGTTTGCTTTGAAGAACTTTTAATTGTAAATCTTTCTTTTGACAACTTGCTTCTTATAAACATTATCTAGTTAATCAATGTTGCCCCATCAACATATTTCGGGACCTATGAAATTTTGGAATGCATGGTGATGTGAATTCTGTATTATTCGAATTTCTGAGTGAACAATGGTGCTCTCTTTTTGCCTGGTAATGGAGGTAAGGTCATTGCCAATTAGCAACGATAGATGAAAACATGGTATAAATGAGGGTCGTGTCTTTTTTTTTCCCTTTGAATTGATACATTTCTGCAGCTTCATTGAATCCCAGTTCAAAGGTTTATGTATGTACATATATATTGTGTGTGTGATAAGCTTGAACAAGCCAGATCTAAGTTATGTGACTGTTTGATTTTAAAGCAAAAGTTGTGTGTTTGTGACCACCATCACAGCAGAATGGAATGTTTGATCTCTGCTGGGCCTAGCAAACATGCTGTTATAATTTCTGGCCCAGTACGGTCAAAGAGAGATCTAGTATGTACAGCAAGTAGTAGGGTTGTTCAGATGGCTTGTAAACTTTAAAAACGCGATCCAATCTGGATAATTCGGGCTGGATTGAAACGGCTCGACTAAACTCTCGGATTGGACTTAGAATTTAAAAGTCAGACCCGAGTTAGATGGGACTTCGGCTCATGTGGAATACAAACTTTATCATCTAAGAAATTATTGGGTAAATTTATCTTCTAAATCCAAGTTATGGTACCAAATTACATGCTTAAATAAGCAGGAAAAAGCTGCACGGCCAAGAATCACCATTAATGCGGGCACTACTGGAGTTGTTTGTCAAGAGTTGAGACAGCCACTAATGCCCAATTCCTCAGGTGGAGGGGGTATCTTAATCTCATGCACATAGATGCAGGACATGAATGGTAAAACAAAGAACAAATTGATGATGATGCCATTGTCATCGACTTTTATCAATGAATAATGATGGTTGGTTGGTTTGCTTTTTTTTAGATACATCCAAGGCTTGTCTCTCTCTACATACAGAGCTAAAATAGGGCCGTATAGATGGAACACGGCTCTTCCCAGCCAGCCAACCTCTCTAGCAGCGCGCGTGCATGCAAAGGGACCCTTCCGCCCAATCCCATCATCAATCATCAACACAAAGTGACGTCTAAATCATTTCACTATACTACATATATAGTAAGCTATGAATATATAATACAAGCCCAATCCTATTCCTTCCACCTGGGTACTTTTGTACTCTTTTGGCTTTAGCTGCTGCTCCACTTATCCTATCCACCACCGCTGCCACCGTTTTTTATTTTTTTAAAAAAATTAATTCTGAATCTATTATTATTATTATTATTATTATTATTATTATTATTATTATTATTACCACTGCTTCTTAAGAGGAGAAAATCGATCATTATTATTCCGAGATATATACATTTGGTGCTTGATAGAATTTTAGATATCTCCAAACTTAGTAAAAAAGAATGAGACACGATAATAAGATGGATTAATTAGGAAATGTCCAATAGATGATAAAAATAGGAATATATGCAGTGCTACATTTAATGACTGCTATATATACTAGTAGATACATTTAAATAATACAATACATTAATGATTGATATGTATATGTATATATGGTGAAGTTGGAGAGTTGAAGATTTTAAGAATCTAATGGCCAGGACTGTGTGATGGGAGTGTCTAACATCATCTGAAAGTCGGTCCTGTTGTTGTATGCAATTGATGAAGTGGACATGTCATTTGGTGTGATGTCTGAATCATGATCATGAGAAGAGATCCCCAAAACATGGCTGCAATCCATCTCAAAAGACAAAGCAGGACATTGATATGAGTTTGGATGAATCTTATCAACCCAGCTGAATAAATTAGCATCTGCAGGCAGTTGCAAATGGGAAAAGTTATTAGGCTGCTCTGTCTTGCACTGTTTAGTTACAGTCGTGGATTGTTGTTCTTTCAAAGTGCAATCTTGATGCGAGAGAAGAGACTTGAAGAGCATCGATGGTGATGGGTTATTGTTGTTTTTGTTTGTTTCTTCTGCACTACTAATGGGATTAGTAGGATCAAGTGAAAACAAGGGTTGAAATTGAAATGCATTTATTGAAAGCATGTTATGAGATTGTGAGAGCAAAGGGCAGCTCAGTACTAAACTTTTTATATCAATATTATTACTTTCTCCCTGGCCCTGCTGCTGCTGCTGCTGAATCAGAAATGCATTATCCTGCTGATGAGTTTCAGATTCTAATAATATAGTAGAAGATGGTGCTTCAAGCAATGAAGGCAACAAACTACATGTGGGTGGTGAAGTAGTAACTTCCAAGAAGAACCCTCCTTGTCCTCCTTGCAATACCCCATTTTTCTTCTCACCAAATTTGTGAAATATCCTGCAAATCACCCATTCCTCCTGCACAACAACCAAGAAAATATGGTTTTAGAATAATAAATACAGAAACAGAAGAAAAGGACAGAGACAGAGAGAGGCATTGACAATGAAACAAGACATGTTAAATCAAAGCAATCACATCAGAAACTACCCAAAAGCTTCAATTAATAGTTAAAGAAAATCAAACAATAAGTGAAAACGATGCAGTGCAATAGTGGTGGGGAAGGTGAAGGTGAACAAGTCAACCCAAATGAGGACAACACGTGTGTGAGTTGCAGAACTTGCCTTGCACGTGTGGCGATATGAGAAATCGCCATCAAGACGGTACTCATGCATGACCCACTTGGTCTTCTCACCTCTTGGAGCTCTGCCTTTGTAGAAAACCAGAGTCTTTTTCATGCCAAGTAAAGAACCACTGGAAGCACTGTAAACTTCTCTATCTTTGCCTGTGGCTTTCCAATACCCGGCTCCGGTTGCTCTATTTGTTCTTAACCCTGTTGGGTACTTCCTGTCTCTTAAGCTGAAGAAGTACCATTCTCTCTCCCCCATTTTTGCCACATCTGATTCACAAGTAACCGTTTTCACTACTTAATTAATCAATCACCTTAACTTCTGTATAAATATTTCAAAAAGTTTTGAACTTTCTCAGTTGTTTTACTTTAGTTTCTTGAATCCAAATACATTAACTGAACCTCTTCTTTTTGAAAGGTATAATTAGAGTGATTGTGTATATAGTAATTAACATAAAACAAAAGAACTAAACCTTCAAGAAACGTGAGAAAATGCATATGTATATAAGCATATATGTAGCAAGAAAAACAGAAAGTGGCGACCCAATAGAGAGGTGTGAAGATGATGGCATTTTGTTTCATACCTGGAAGCTCCCATGGCTCACATCTGTTAAGGTCAACTTCAGCAATTTCAACACCACAAAAGCTTCCATTAAACACCTTGGAAGCAAGATAAAAGGTTACAAGCTCTTCGTCAGTAGGATGAAATCTAAACCCAGGAGGCAAACCTTGTTCATTTCTATCATCTCCACTAAGCTCACAAAGAAGTTCTTCCATAGCCAACATAATTAATAATAATTTTCGTTAAAAGAAAAGAACTAAACAAGAAAAGGGGTGAATGAAGAGAAATGGGTTATTATTAGCATTTTATAGGGAGTTTTGAACACTGAAACCGAAGCCAATTTAGCCAAGGGCCAAAAAGGCAGATCCATACATCAGATATGGATTCATAATAATAATAATAATAATAAAAGTCTATATAGGGCCTACAGAGAAACGAAAGGCTTTCGGTCAGAGTATAATTTTTTTCCCCATTTTCTTTCATATATTATAACTACGCTCATGTTTAATGGGTGAGAGGAGATAGTAAAAAAAAAATTTATCAATAAAATTTGGAGTGAATTGATTATTAGAAATGAAATATCATTAGACTTGAGAGAAAATATTTTTATATATATATATATTTAGATCAATTTATAATTTCTAAATTTGTAAGATATTAAATTATTAATATAGAAAAATAATCAGATAAATCTCAGAGTTGGTGAGTCCATGAAAGGAGGAGAAGTGAAGAGAGTAAACGAGAATAATTGGTAGTGGCAGAGAGAGGGAGAGAGAGAGAGAGAGAGAGAATTATGCGTGCGCGTGTGAGCATGTTTTTGAGAGAGTGTAATAATAATATAATATAAATTTATATTTTTATTTGATAAACTCGAGAAGTTGAGGAGAGCATGTCATTCTGACTTACTGCGATCATCATCGCCTAATTCTTCTTCTTCTTTCATTATTATTATTATTATTATTATTATTTAAAATAAAATATATTTCTTTTATTTCAAATTATAATATATTTGCTTACGAAATAAAAAAAATACCTTATCAATTAGAAGGAAAAGAGTATAAATTAGAAGATAAACATTCACGATAAACAAGAAGAGAATTATATTTTTAACATTAAAATCCATCAAATGAACTACAATATTCACAAAATAATGAATAAATAAAAAATATATTTATTAATTTAGGATAAAAAGAATATAAATTTTCTAACATATAAAGTACAAAATTCAAGGTAAAAAATAAGAGGGAATTCATTTATTCGTTACATTTTAACATTGAAAATAATAGTTCGAATTAACATATAAGCTATCAAGTTTATAGAATAAAAAATAAAAGAAAATTGATTATTATTCAATGATGAAGCTAAGTAAATGCAATCATATTATTATTATTATTATTATCATCGTTTTAGTCATCATCCTTGTTGTTGTTGTTTAATAAAAAAAATAATAAATAAATTTATTTATGAATCCAATTAAATCTTCAAATTAAGAATTTAAAACCAGTACTTGTTAAAATAAAAGAGATGGGTGAGTAGTGCAAGGGAAGCATTTATTGGATATCATCGCGAAACGAGTGTCGGCGTTGCACGTGTGGCATGGTACGATGACGTTAAATTAATAATAAAATGATAATATATATATATATATATTTAATACACTCTTGAATCTTGATGCATTCTTTTTATGCCATTTGTATAGTAATTAATATCCATTGATTGATAGATATTAATTATTGACAATACGAAACTAATTAAATTACTCAATTTATTTATTTATATATTTTTTGCATAATATATTAGTACTATAAAATTTGGAATAAGATTTATTATAATAAAAAAAATTGTCAAAGCGCCATATTTGATAACACTTATCACTACATTAAAGGAAAAAAAAAGAATGTTTTTAATCATTTTAATTATTAGATTTAATTATAATTTTTAGCAAATTAAATAAGTAATTTTAGACGGCTCACAAATTGTCACATAGCTCATATAAAGCAAAAATAAATTACATAAAATATTTTTTTTTCTTTAATTTTTTTAATGCAAAATAAATTTTTATTAATAAATAAAAAATATATCTATAAAGTATAAATAAATTATATAATTTTAAAACATATAAAATATATATAACTAATTAAATTACTGGATCTTCTTAAATTTTTTTAATATAAATAGTGAATAATGATAACATATTATGGATAATTTGGCTTTCAGCATCCATTACATTCTATTCGAGAAAGATAAATTGATTAAAAAATACATTCATTAGAGAATAACAAATCTCCAATAAAAAAATAATCTTCAATAAAAAAGAACCAATAACTTCCATTAGAGAATGATAAATAATCTCCAAATAAGAAATGATAAAATTTCATAATAAAAATTTAAATTACATTTAATTTTATTTTAAAAAATTAAAAAATATAACAATGAGACACAACTATTAAATTTTATATCTATAATTATCTGAAAATTATTTTAAAAATAAATTATACAAATAAATACATAAAACTAAAAAATAATATTAAAATATAATAATATATTAGAAAGAAAGATGAAATGGGTTATTATCTGTCAATAAATTAACTACTACTAAATTTTTAGTTCTTTAAAATTTTATTTTTACTACTTTTACTTTACAAAAATATATTTTTTTATATTTCGTGAAATATGTTAAAAATCTATTCAATACATGTTCAACATCTATTAATATATCATATTTTTGTAATTTTTTGTATG
The DNA here is from genome assembly GCA_947685225.1 of Garcia nutans. NCBI lineage: Eukaryota > Viridiplantae > Streptophyta > Magnoliopsida > Malpighiales > Euphorbiaceae > Garcia > Garcia nutans. The sequence continues at coordinate 60,270,180 of CANTUV010000039.1, forward strand.
CACAGTATTTTTGATAAATTTTTATTTTTTTCAGTTATTTTTGTATTTTTCCAAAAAGAATGATTTTTCTATAAATAAAAATGAACCCATATTGAAAAATAAACTAAAGCACAAATAATTTTTTTTAAACTAATAATAATGTGAGTAGTGATTTTGGCAAGCAAAAGATATTAAAAATCTAATGCTACATATCCCATAACCTCTGCTTTTCAGGCTACTCTATCTATACCTCTTTTTTATTTTATTTTTATTAATTATTTTAGTTTTGATGGTTTCTAGGCATTGTCTGGTGCTCTGTTTACTCTGCAACTGCATGCAGTCCTTTTTCATACAATTTTCACATGTGATTTCTTTCGCCCCTTCTTCTTTTTTACCTGTCCTTGTCCTTCTTTGATCTGTTTTTCTACCACTTAATTTATAACACAGATAAGAAATTGGGATGCAATCAAGCCTAATTCAGAGCTGAGTTTTGACAAATTTACATTCGATTTGGCAATTAATGCTCAATCTCAAGCTTTGTTCGAGTTTTGATAAGTTTTGATTTAGTGTAACAGTTAATATTCAAATTCAAACTTAATTCGAACTTGTCTAATTTGAGCTCGGTTTTACTTGATTCTAGATAAATTTTGACAAATTCATATTCAACTTAGCAGTTAATATTCAAACTCAAATTCAACTCAAATTTGATTTACAATGAAATTGTCTAATTCAAGCTCAACTTCACTTGATTCGAAATTGAGTTTACTGAATAAGATAAATTTAAGATATAATTTTCGAATTATGTTTAATAATGATTATTATAATTTTTCGTCCCTTATAAAATAGGGTATGAAGATAAAAAGAATGATAAATAAAAATTATTATAGTGGTCTCCTAAATTTTTAGAGAGAATTTTTTATATTTTTAAGAACGATTTTACGTGTTTTGTACTTTTTTTTTTTAATATCTGTAGTGAGTACATATTGTATAAGCTGGTGGTGAGTTTGAGGTCATTAATATGCCTCTGTTATGACAAAGTTCAAGAAAGATTGCTAACAATATATATTATCATCTTAAAACGATAATATTATTACGTATAAAAACTATTATTATTATTATTAGGTTCACGTACACGTACAAATAAAAAATAATGGAAAGCAAATATATTTCTTCTCATAATCAATAAGCAATTGATACATTCTTAATTCCTTGAGTGGCCCGCCAACTTACTTCTTCAAGGCCTTGCTCTTACTGACTCTGTTGCAGCGTGGCCCACCCACCCATCGTCTGATTACCTTGCATTCATCAAAGTTGTGATTAAAATTTAATTTTTTTTACATAATTATCAAAAAAATTTAAAAATAATTTTTAAAAATATATTTAAACTTATCAGAATTTTTATCATTTGCAGATTTATTAAATTCATCTAGTATATGAGATTTATTATAAATTTGTTACATATATGATAATTTATATAAGTTTATTATATATTTTTATAAACCGATAAAAATATTATTATAAAAATTTTAAAAATTATGATTAGAAGCAAGATATCAAATCTTCTATTAAAGTTGATATTTCTTTTCAGCTAGTTTACGGTGTCCTAATCAATACAGTAAGAATATTTAAATTTACCACGTTTATAAAGAAGCAATTCAACTGTTAATTTCTTAGCTAATTGGATTTTTAATTCTCGTTGTTTATTTTATTGGTATGATATTATATCTCTTTATTCGTGTTTAATTTGATTTGAAAATACTTTTGATTTTTAAAGTAACTACTGTTTAGTATTTTGATTTGTTATATGTTTAAATAAAAAAAATATATTTAACAAAGTTGGATTTTTTTTTTTGAAAAAGAAAGGAAGGAATTGTACAAATTAGATATTCTAAAATAAATGAAGAAATGATATACAAACGTATATATAATAATAAATAGGGAAGGTGAGGAGAGGCCCCCTGGCATGAGCCACCTGCAAAGCTTCCTTTGGTTTGGTCTTGTTAACATGTCAAATGGACTCCAGCAGGCAAAGAAGGACATTACAATTGATAATTAAATTATGGAATGTAAGTGGAAACTTTCATGCATTATATTAAAAATAGATAAATTTCTTTCATTCATTCATTAATAAAGGAAGAGGATTTCAAAATTCAATCATAGAGTGTGATCTTTGTGGCAGATCCAATTAATGGAGCTTATGATAATATAGCTGAAATGCAGCTCCTTATATATCCTTTAATGATCCGTACATTTACATTTAATTCCCACATCGATCAAACCTCACATTCTTTTTATTGAGGTCCACATAATAATTAATTTTGTCCAACTATTGCTATGTATTGATTTAATGTTTTTTTTTTTTTCATTTCTTCTATATTTTAACATCCATATATACATACATTTGTTTGGTTTAATATTTTATTAATGATAAGTTTTGTTAATACGGTGCTACTTCCTAAGTTATCAGATTGATTTTTACTTATCTTTTGTATCTTTTTTTTTTAAAATTTATAATTAATTTTATGTTTGAACCTAAATATTTACTTAGTCCATTTTGAACGTACCAATGTAGTTAAGATATTCGTATTTATTTCCAACTATATTCAAATTTGTTGTGATGATAGATAATTATTAAGTGTTTAGTTAAATTATATATAAATGATTAATAAATATATGTTCGATATAGATATAGTATAATATTTTTACCATATTTATTATTTGGTAAAAAAAATAATTAATAAAAGAATAAGCTCCAAATAATAAAAATAAATTTATTCAATAATTGCCAATAATAATAATTATTGTCAAAATTGAATTAATTTTTACTAATAATATATATAGTGTGTGAACAATTACACCAATTAATTATACTAGGAATATTTTTAGAAAAAAGAGGTTGATCACAATGGATACGCCTAAATACCAAGTTTTTGTGTAGACAAAATTTTTCTAGATATATAATTAATAGCACAAAATATCACTATAACTATGCTTCAAAATAGCTATTAAATAAACAATAAAGAGAACACCAAAATTTAACGAGATTCGACTAATTTTACCTACGTCTTAGGACATCATAAAAATAATTTTACTAATATTAAAGATGGATTACAAAAGAAATAGAGAAGACTTAAATTTTTAGGATATCTTCCAAATGAGAGATAAATAATTTATATAGACTTTAAAAATTGGATTGATGAAATTAGGCACCTCTTTTATCTAAGTTAGGCATCTCAATTTTTGACTTTTATTTCCTAAGTTAGGCACCTCTATATTTGATCCAAAAAATAGTTAGTAAATTTTCATGATAGATAAATAGCCAAAATAATAATTCTCCACATTGACTATTTTTCTATTTACAATATGCAAATCTTCACTCAAAATAAACTATTTTTAGTAGTATTTTTAAAATGAGATGTGAAACGCTTACTTTCAATTTTTCAAAACATTGATCAAGTCCAAACAATGGTTGAACTTTATAGTTATCACCACTTTTGTCAATATATCTGCGGAATTGTTAGTGGTCCAAATTTTTTGAAGTAATATTTCACCTTTCTCCAGAATCTCACGTACAAAGTGATACCGAATATTGATGTGCTTCGTCCTTGCATGATAAATTTATTTTCTTACTAAATGAATAGCATTTTGACTATCACAGTACACTTTGATGTGTTTTTGTCTAATTTTCAGTTCATCAAGCTACCCTTGAAGCTAAATTGCTTCTTTAACAGCCTTTGATACTGTCATGTACTCTATTTCCGTAGTAGATAATACAACTATTGATTGTAACGACTCCTTAGTAAGTGTAAATATATAACCAGTAGTTAATCGACATTTATCCAAATCATCTGCATAGTCAAAATTACAGTATCCAACTACATATTGACCTTCTTTCTCATCCTGCTCAAATATCAATTCAACATCTACAATATTCAGAATATACCGCAGAATCTATTTTACAGCTTGTCAGTGCTCCTTACCAGGATCATGCATGTACCTGCTCACAATTTCAATTGCTTGTAAAATATTTGGTCTTGTACACACCATAGTATATATCAAGCTACCAACAATATTTACATATGAAACTTTTGACATGTACTCCTGTTTTGCTTCATTTTTAGGAGATGAAGATGTGTTGAGCTTCATATGAGGTGCAAGCGACGTACTCACAGGTTTTGACTTTTCATTCAAGCCAAAACGTTGTAGTACATTCTTTAGATATAGTTTCTGATTCAAACAAAACTTCTCTCTCTTTCTATCTATGCATATCTCTATGCCTAAATTTTTTTTGGCTTAACCTATATCTTTCATTTTAAACTCCTGATTCAGCTGAGCCTTCAACTTCTCAATTTCTACTAAATTTTTTGAAGCTATCAGCATATCATTAATATACAGGAGAAGAAAAATGAAATATCCATTTGGTAGTTTGCCCAAATACATACAGTGATCATATTTGCTTATTGTGTACTTTTGTCTTATCATAAAATTATCAAATCACTTATACCACTATCTCAGAGATTGTTTCAATCCATACAATAATTTTTTCAATTTGCATACCCATTTTTCTTCTTCAGCAACCTCAAACCCTTCTAGCTAAGTCATATAGATTTTCTATTATAAGTCATCATGTAGAAATGCAGTTTTTACATCAAGTTGAACAAGTTTCAAATTCAATTATGCTACTAAGGCCAATAAATTCTAATGGAGAAATATTTTACAACTGGAGAAAATACTCTATTATAATCAATTTTCTCCATCTAAGCATAGTCTTTAAAAAAAATTATAAGAAGGAAAATTTTAAAAAATTAACTATTTATCATTATCTTCTTCTTTTCTCTCTCCACCACAAAATTTCACTATAGCCACAAATGATTTTCACTCCAAACACCAAATTTTGAAAGATTTCAAAGTATCAAAGTGATTTTTGGTGATTTTTCCAATAATTAGTAAGCTTTATTTATTATTTTTAAAATTTTATGAATTTTTGAATTATTTATAATTTAAAATTTTGATGAGCTGATTATTTTTTATTCTAATACATGTTAAACATGTTATTTTAATAAGTAGGTAATGATTTTATGGTTGAATGGTTGACATATTTAAGTTTTGATAGAATTTGAGAAAGATAATAAGATTAGGGTTATAGAAAAGGAGTTTATTCAAGATTATAATTTATTTGATTTTATCATATAAATCATATTGTTTAATGATTTAAATAATATAAATGAACTTAAATTAACAATTGAAATTTGTTAGAATTTTGTACCAAAATCAAAGTGGCTTAGGGTTTGAATTTTGAAATTTTGATGGAAGAAAGATACATTGTATTTTAATATTTTGTATATGTTAAAATATAATGCTTGTAATATATTTAAGCTTTAAAATCAATTTAGAAATATTGAGAATGAAGTTTTAATATTAAAGTGTGTTTAGGCACATTTAGTATTTTTAAAAGGAATACCTTTAAATTGAATTTTATATTTTAATATGTGTTAAAAATGTATTGTTTAAGATATAATTAAGCTTAAAACTCAAATTGGTATTGGATGGATTAAAATTCTAAAATTGTAGTGCCTTATGGCTTAAGAAAGTAGAAATTGAAGAATTGAGTTTTAATTGATGTTTGGTAGCTTGAACACCTTAAAATGTGATGCTCATGTGTGTTTGTTATTCACATTTTAGTTAGGTGTTGAGTAAGTTATTCCAACAACTTAGTAAATGAAGAAATTTTGGTGAAATTATAAAATTAGTATTTTGGCTTGGAAGTGCCTTTGCATAAAGATACATACATATTTTGATTGTTATGCATTAAATTACATTTGCTTAACACATTTTGTGATTAAATGATTTGGTGACTATACCACTTTGATGTGTGAATTCACATAAAGAGTGCATAGATATTTGCTTAAAGTTGAAATATATAATGTATGTGTTTATGAGCCACTTTGAGTTGGCTAAAAGCATTGTGATGAATGTTTGTAAAAAATGCATGAAAATATGTGAAATAAATGAGAAATAATGAAAAAAGTGAAAAAAAAAATTAAAATTGACATATTTGCCAAAAATTGAGAAGAACGTGAAATTGTTTAAGTAATGTGTGTAATCTTATGTAATATCAAATTTCAGAGTATTGTGTTTGGTATGATAGGGTATATCAAATATTTATCTTTGGGTCAGATATTGAGTGTCATTATTATTGTCTTCGGGCCAGATGCTAGACATTATTATTATCACCTATGGGCCAGATGACGTCAATATATTTACCTTTCGGTCAGACACTGGATGTCAAATGCGAGTCTAAAATAATATCTCTAGAATTTGAATATTATATAGAGTCATTTGGGCCCAATGTCTGTGTATGAGAAATGTGTTAGATTGAAAATGTTAATTGAGTGACTTGCATTATGAAAATGCATATCAAGTTTACATTTTGAAAGAAATGCATTTTTCATTATTCACGTGATTTTCTTTATTTAAAATTATGTACTACTAAGCAATTTGGCTTAGCTCGATTTGTATATCGCTCAGATGACAGGGTTACTGTAGAGAGTCATGCTGAACCAGAGCAGGTATAGAGCATTTTTGCTTTCCAGAGTTTTGAGTTGGTCACCTCAGACCAGGACCGTGCAAACATGTAATATATTTATTTTAACAACTTAACTTTTAAATATGTATATTATATTGTAAATATGCAAATAATGTAATTTAGAAAACTTGTGGTTTTATTTTTGTAAATAATGGTTATGTGTATGTATATATGTATGTTTAAGTTTTTGAAAAAATTGATGGAGTTCTGAAAGTATGACATGTTAAAATTATTTTGGGAGTATATTTTCTGCAGGTTATGAAATATTGAAAATTTTGAAATATTAAAATTACAGAAAAAAAAACTCTGACGAATTTTTTTCAGAGATTTTTTATTAAATTTTATATTTTTAGAATATAAATTACTAAATATTTTTATTTAATTATTAAGATACATTTTAAGTTATAGAACTTTTAGTAAGATTAAGCTGTGACATACTAGTACTATATATACATCTTTTACATATACATTGTGTATTTATTGAACGTATATAGAATATTAAGGTGTTACAGGTTGAACCAATTTCTTTAATCATACATGAACCGTCATTTGCTATATAAACAGTTACACCTTATAGTTCTCTAAAGTCAAAAAATCAATTCATATTGGGACACATATGATTATTACAACCTGAATCAAGTAGCTATACACTAAAAGAGTTTGTTGATGGCATAACAACTAATGAAATATCTGGGTATTTATCGTCACACTCAGCTACATTTGAATTCACTATAACTTTTTCTTTATCAAATTTACTTTTGTTTCTCAGCTTATGACAGTCTATCTTTCAATGACCTTTCTCCCGGCAAAAGACACATTCATATTTAGCTGATCTGAATTTTGGTCTCCCATTCTTTTCTCTTTTCCTACTTTGAGAGCGATCTCTTATTATTAGTGCTTCTACTGCTCCACTTGAATTCTCTTTCTTGTCATTCTTTAGTAGTTCGTAACTGTGTAATGCAACAGTTACTTCAGAGAGAGTCACTTTATTCTTCTTATGGAGTAGAGTTATTTCAAAAAATTCAAACTCCTATAGAAGGGAATCCAACAATATCAAAGTCAAATCTCCATATTTGAAAGATACATCTAAATTTATCAAATCAGCTATCAGCTAATTAAAATTAATAATGTGCTCATTCATAGTGGTACTAGAAATATAAGTGAAGCGAAATAATCTCTTCTTCATATGAATCTTGTTCTGACTGCTTTTCTTTAAAAAAAATTTCTCTAATACATTCTACAATTTACCTGCAGAAATTTTCTTAGAGAAAATATATTTTTATTCTCTAGAAAGATAAGATCGAATTGTATTACATGTCATTCGATTGATGACTTTTTAATTTTTTTTATTAATATCTTCTGATTTTTCTTTTTTAATGATAATATTTAGACCTTGATAAAAAAAAAAATCTATAATCTTACTTTGTCATATATCAAAATGTATGCACTTTTGAGGGTAATGCTCCAATATCAATGGACCACACAACAATTTGCACTGTGATTTTATGGTTTATTAAATTTTAGGCTATGTTGGGTTAGGTTTCGTACCCAAATCTCTCGCGAGTCAGGAGACTCAATTCTCTAAATCGGCCTCCACAGCCCAATGTAAAAATCCACCGAAACCTTTTTTTTTCTGCATTTAATTTCTTCAACGGCGTTATCAATCGGTTCTTTACTGTTTTTCTCCTTTTTCAGTACTTCTCATTCATTTCTCCATTAACAATTAATTATTGGCTTCAATTCCACCTGTTTTTTTACTGCCTTAATTAGTTACTATTAATTAATATGTTTGAAAAGAAATACTGCAGACTGAATATATATATATATATATATATTCAAACAAACAATAAAAATTAAATAAAATCAGTTATTTTTTCTATTATTACTTCGTCATTAATTTATTATCAGTTAAGTATAATATACAGTGTATGTTAGAATTTCCCTTCTTCTCTAAATATTTAACAATTCATCTTAGATTTACATAGATATATATTATATTTGTTAATTTTTCAAAAAATCTTATTCAAAATCAAATAATTCAAATAAATTATTTTTTAATTAGTTTATCATTTTAAATAAAATGTTTAGTTGAAATTATGATTATATTATATAATGTCTCTTATTATCATACTGGCTATGAAATTGTAATTTTCTGCATGCTACATGTCATGCCTGTTACCTGCCAGCAGGAAGATACTAATAGTGGAAGATGTTTGGGCCTTCTTTGGGCTGGAAAATTGTTCAGAAGTAGCCCATATATTTATTGATGGTATTGGTTTTTGATTTATTTCCAAGATATTGACACTTTTAGGTCTCAAAGTCCAATAAAAACTGAGAATTATGGGGCCATAAAACCCATGCAGCATATGAATGGATGTAATTCATATAGTATCAGCTTGCAATAAAATGGTATGATGAGAGGCAATGGTAGGTGTACGTTCGCATATATTCATCTGAATAATAGATTTATATTGATTATTCTCTTTTTCATATTATTATAATAATCTTTATATCCATTTTATTTCTAAATATCGATTTTGAATCTATCATATATAAATATGTATTTATCGTTAAATTGTACATGTACTACCTAATTATATTAAGTTAGGTTTTTTGCATATTTTCATTTTTAATATCATACATGATAGATGACTTGACATCCAATGATAAGCTTATAGATCTCTTTGAATCATGGATATCAAAGTTTGGAAAAGTGTATGAGAGTATTGAAGAGAAATTGCATAGATTTGACATTTTCATAGATAATTTGTTTCATATTGATGAGACTAATAAGGTGAAAAACTATTGTCTTGGATTCATTGGGTTTGTAGATTTGAGCAATGAAGAGTTTAAAGCGATGTATTTGGGATTGAAGCCTGATGAGTTTTCTACAAGAAGAAGACACTGTCCTGAAGAACAATTCACTTATAAGGATGTTATGAATGTCCCAAGTCTGCGGATTGGCGAAAGAAAGGAGCTGTAACTCAAGTCAAGAACCAACTCGTGGTAGTTGTTGGGCATTTTCAACTGTAGCGGGTGTAGAAGGCATAAATCAGATTGTTACAGGAAATTTGACATCTTTATCAGAGCAGGAGCTTATAGATTGTGACACTACCTTCAACAATGGCTGCAATGGAGGACTTATGGATTATGCATTTTCCTATATTGTATCCAGTAGTGGACTCCGAAAGGAAGAAGATTTTACATTATGGAAGAGGGTACTTGTGATATGCGCAAGGTAAGAAATTTATAGCAAATTTTTTGTTAGTACAAGTACAGGCAGGAGAAAATCAATCTTTAATCTATTGCGCAAAAAGCCTGATTCAAGTATGTTTCCTTTATGTTTCAGGAAGAAGAATCTGAGATGGTAACCATTGATGGGTACCATGATGTGCTCCAGAACAATGAACAAAGCCTATTGAAAGCACTTGCAAACCAGCCTCTCAGTGTGGCCATTGACGCTTCTGGTAGAGACTTCCAGTTTTACAGTGGGGTAAGTTGGAAACTATCACAAACTTCATGTATTCATAATGAAACTATCTATTATTATCAATTAAGAAAAATGGGGGTAATTTCTCCATCGTTGCAGGGTGTTTTTGATGGTCAATGTGGAACAGAACTAGATCATGGAGTAGCAGCCGTTGGATACGGATCAACAAAGGGCTTAGATTACATCATTGTTAAAAATTCTTGGGGACCTAAATGGGGTGAAAAAGGCTACATAAGAATGAAGAGAAACACTGGCAAGCCTGAAGGAATCTGTGGAATTTACAAGATGGCTTCTTATCCCACTAAAAACAAGTGATTATATTTGTGCCTTTTAATTATGTTCTTTGCTATTCCATTATTATGGGTAATTAAAGCAATGATTTGTACTTTTAATAATCTGCTGAACGTTTTAGTCTGGTCTAAAGAATATTATATGGAAATACTAATGATCTTTTGGTTGACTAATAGAGCTAGCTAAAATGATTTCAAGACTTGTGAAAGGTTAATTAATATTATGCAAGTACTCATTATAAAGAAGCAGAAAATAGGGAATATAAGTACTCATGATGATATTATACAAATATCGACATTGTAGAGCTTATACATATCGAAGAATTTATAATACTAAGGAGGTGTTTGGTTTGAATTTCAAAATTAGAATTTTGTTTAATTCTGTCTGAAATCTGAATCCAAAACACTATCTAAACTATTTCAAAAATGATTTTGAGTACTCTCACGTATATTGCTCATCCTAAATTAAGACATAAACAACACATAAGACCATATCTTTTCTATATATATCTCTATAAATGTACATAATACAGAAAAAAAGAAAAAGAAGCAAACATACATGATAAGTTGTTTACAGGGCCATCAATTCTGATGAATTTGTCCCGCGACTAGCACCATTATTGAAACGTGTAAAGAAACGCCTTTCGCTATGATCCTCAGTTTCATTATCATTCTCATTCTCTTCTAATGATCTTCCATTGGTTTCAGGAGTGAATACATAGGTGACAACCGTACCCACAAGACAAACAACTCCTAAACATACCAATGCTGTTCTCATTGGTTTAACTTCTGGGTAATTATCATCTCCATTTTTAGAAGCCCACAAAACTCCAACCGAACCTATCAATGCACCCATCTTTCCCACTGCTCCTGAAATCCCATGACAGGTTGATCTAAATCTTGCAGGAAAAAGCTCTGCAGGCACTATAAAAGTTGTTGTGTTTGGTCCAAAATTGGCAAAGAAAAAAGTGAGTGCATATAAGAACAAGAACCCTGTATTTGTGTTTCTGCTCCAATATGTGTAAGGAATTCCAAGAGCAAAATAAACAATACCCATGAAAAGAAATCCCATCATTTGGATTTTTCTTCTTCCAATCTTATCGATGAAATAGACAGTGAAGTAATAGCCTGGAATGGTAGAACAGACTGCTAAAATAGCTTGGAAACGGGCAACTTTAAAAGCTTCTTCATAAGCTTGGAAACGGACAACTTGGATAGTTTCTTTGTACATGTCCTGATGATCATATAGCTTCTGTTCTTCAGTTAGCTTCAGAAACTGACTGTAAATCTGGGATTGGAAAAGATTGCTACTGTAAAAGACAATGTCGAGAAGAAACCAATTGGCAGAACAAGAAAAGAGATCGCGACCATGGCGATGAAAGAATTCTTTGGAAAGAAGAGGATAGGTTGGTCGATCTTGTGGCAGTGGCTCGTCTTCTGCTATTTGACTCATTGAAACATCTAACACTTTCTCCATATCTTTCGCTGCTTGTAGGACATTATTTTCCACAAGAGCTGTGTATCTGCAGCATTAAACGAGAAAATGTATCAAACATGTTTCAGTTAGACATCTTATTTAAAATAAAAAATAAAAAATGGAATGATCGATTTTATAATTTTTTTATAATAAAATATTATTATTCAAATAATTTATTATTTTAGATAAAATTATGGTTATATTATATAATTTCTCGCATGAAACCATTATTTATTTTCAGAAAATATCATAGCTTTCATATTAATCAAAAGTTGAACTGTGAACCATTTTTTTTAAAATTTTTTGTCATTTTCGTTTCAACGTATAAAAGTCAAATTACCATAGGATCTCCAACATCACCATGCTAAAAAATAAGAATTATTCTTAGACTTTGAGTTTGACTAATTTTTTATATTATAATTTTATTTTATTTTTCAAAGGGCATGAAGTACTAACTAAATTTTATTTACTCTTTTTTTTTATAACTTTAGCTCCAATCAAATTAATGTTTAAATTTCTAATTTTTTTTATTAATGACGATTTGTGTAACATTGAGTAAAATAACTAAAGCTAAATTTTATTGAAACAAAGTTTAGTATTAATTACTCGACTAAAATTTTGAAAATTACAAATATCAATAGATTAAGCTTGTAGTTAAATTTGGGCAAAAGTCAGGTTTGAGTTTTGAAAATATTCAATTTTTCAAAAGTTCAAACTATTAATTTATAATTTTTTTCATTAATTAAAACTTATAGTCGGATTCATATTCGGATATAATTAAATTTATGAGGACAATTTGGAACAAAAAATCAAATTTGGGTTACCAAAAAGTCAAACAAAAACACCTTACCATGCTTGTGAAGTTAACAATGTAACTATGTAACCTAAACTATGAAACAAAATTATTTGATAAAAACAAGGAAACTTATAAAAGATATATATCTATATATATACATAATCATATTCTTAATAAAATTAAGAATCTTTTAATAAAAATTATAATAACAAAAATAAGTAAAAAAATTAAAACAATAAAAAAAAAAAAGCTCCACGTTACCTTGCAGTTTCAGGCATCATCATACGCCAATAATACGTCAGGGCCGCCGGAATTGCACCGAACATTAGTATCAACCTCCACGCAAGGTCAGCATCTTCCGGCGTATGATCCTTTTTCAAATCCGTCGACGTCACCCAAAATATCTTACACACCACCAACGTCGAGGCAGAGCTGGCCAAGATCCCAAATCCTTGCATTGAAAACACGCCGGCGATGAAAGACCCACGAGTCCTCTTGTTTGCAAATTCCGACATAATGGTCGCCGATAAAGGATAATCTCCTCCAATCCCTAAACCCAGTAAAAACCTGAAAAATCCCAAACTCACAAAAACACAATTACGAGTTCTACAAATGGAGAATCCACAACTTAAGGAGCTGATCATCATTAACATCAATGCGATTCCATAAACGGTACGCCTACCCATTAAGTCCCCTTTCCGGCCAAAGACGACCTGACCAATCGTGGCGCCGAGAAGGGCTGTACTGACCATTATAGAGAGGACTTCGTTTGGGATCTCATATTTGGAGTTGTCGGGCTCGTTCTCGTAGTAAATTCTTCCGAGTAATTTCAAGATTGGTGGGATACAGAAGAGATCGTAAGCATCTGTGAAAAGGCCCATTCCTGCTACAATTATGGCTTTGAAGTGATAGTACTGTGTTCTTGCAGAGTCAAGAGCATAAAGAACCTTTAGCGCCATTTTTGAATTTCTACTAAGCTTGGAGATGGAGAAAGAAAGAGGTCAGTTTTGAAAATAATGGAGAACTTGGAGTTATATAAAGGTTGAATTGCAGATAAGTTGAGTATGCAAATTAACGATTGGAGATAATTTAATTAACGACTATCAATGATGGTCAAGAATTAGCAATGAAGGGTGGACTTTTGACCAGTGCGAGTCTATCTGTCTATGTGTCTGTGTGTGGCGGATGAATAATTCTTTAAAAGATGCGGATCATTTATTAGTTCTTTTCATAATTTTTAAAATAGGACTGGCCACTCTATGGATTGATGTTGATAATTTAATGAGTTTAATAGAATTAATTTGAGTTCAATAATATAATAATATTATAAAAATATATATATATATTTTATAAATAGTTTTTAAAAAAAAGTAAAAAATTAAAAAAAAAATATTCATAATTAATTCAAAAATATTATATATTAACCTTAATAAATATAACAAATGAACTTAATATTTGAAAAGTCACTATAAATTTCAGTTATTTAAATATTTAAGTAAACTTATATGTTGTTTGATTTTTTCCCTCCATCTTTATAAAAGAAAAAAAAAGTCGTATTTATAAAATCAGTTCTTTTCTGCTTAATCCGATTGATATCAATTTGGACGGTTCAAAACAGTTTTTATATATTCAGTTTTTAATACATTTTGGATAGGACTAATCTTTAATTCTCAACTAATTTAATTTGATCAGCCAGTCTGATCTTATTATAAAAATATTAAATTTTTTAATATTGATATATATGACAAAAAAAATTAATTTTAAAGCTATTATTCAAGAAAATATATATTTAAGATTATGTTCTAATTCAGTATATTAGTTAATTAATATTGTGTATTGGAATATTATTGTTGTTGTAAGGAATGTTATGGAAAAATGCATAATAAGCATCGGACTTAGATGGAGTGTTATGTTTTTGTTTGGCAGTTTCCTTTAAATTTCTTTGAAAAGAGCTTCATTCATTATTTTGTACTAACTCGCCGAACACTGAATAGATAATAAACAGTTTTGACATGGTGACGGTGAAATCATTGAAAATTCCTCAAAGATTAATTCTATAATTAATTAATTACTGCCGATAATTCCAATCAATTTCATCATCATTTCGTGCTTCGTGGGCTACTGCCAATCGGAAGAGCTGGCTGCTGCGAAGGGCCTTTTCACCGGCTCCCTGCCGGAATATATAATTGCTAGAATAATATTAAAAAATTTCTTAAAATTTTTTAATCAATTTTCAAAATTATCAATTTAATATAATATATATATATATATATAATTTATTATCAGTATTATATATATAATAATAACTTTTGTAAATATATTGTAAATTGTTATAAATTTATCATATATTTTGGTAAAAATGATCGAATAGCCACTGGTAAAAATAACAAAAAATTTTAAAAAAAATATGGTAAAAATTATAAATTTTCATTTACATATGTACATATATTAGTTAAGCCTCTAAACTAAGTAATTAAAATAATAATAACTAATTTTTTTTATTAATTATATGTGAGAGAAAAAGTATCTAGAACTCAAACTCAAACTCTAGAACTAAGCAACAATGCTCGTGACTCCAAACCAAGAGTTGTGGTTAATTTAAAACTCTTATAAATATGGACAAAGACTGACTTATAGTTGATAACAAGGAGAAGTCAAAATGTTCAGAGTAGGCTGCCAAAGCTAAGCATGAGAAAGAAAAAAAAACCAGAGAGAAGGAAGGAAAAATATTAATGCATGCATGTTCCACATGTAGATACTATTAGAATTGAGAGAGGTCAATAAAAGGTGGCAAAGTCAGGACTTAGCTTTGAAGTTCGAAGAAGACTAATTAACAAAGGAAACAAATTACCAACAGCTAGCATGGAAATGGACAATTTGCTTACATATTTGAAAGTCCGTGTGGACCCTTTCACTTTCCTCTTCAACCTGTTAAAATTACGCTTATTTTGGACTTACTAATTTCCCATATTAAACAAAGTTAAAAATCAAAATTAGCTGATTAGTTATAGTTTTTGACTGGTAATGTGATCCTTGTGTGTCCACGTTAATTCAAACTGTGTGAAATCATTTCAAATCCATTCAATTCAATGCCTTAATTAACTTCCAACTCTTTTGGGGGGCTAAATCCAATCTCTATCCTGAAGGTTTGAA
The DNA here is from genome assembly GCA_947685225.1 of Garcia nutans. NCBI lineage: Eukaryota > Viridiplantae > Streptophyta > Magnoliopsida > Malpighiales > Euphorbiaceae > Garcia > Garcia nutans. The sequence continues at coordinate 60,285,951 of CANTUV010000039.1, forward strand.
GATTGTTACATTTTTCAAACTCTGACTCGGAATCCGACTCGCTCATCAACAGCTCTCTCTAGGTCAAGTATACTCTATTCTTCAACCTAATTCCACTCTTCTCTGATTTTAACTCCAATTACGATTTTCAGGCATCATCGTTCCCCTCAGGAGATAACAAAAAACAGAATTTCAGGACGAGCAAAGATCACGTAAAAAAGGATTTACTGTTAAAAAAAACACACATAATAACAAAAGCACCATTCACCCCGAGGCATAGTCTAATGAAAGTGTATATTCTTTTGGATAATAGATTTAGATCAATTCCGCTCTCCTCATAATGTATTAAATGTCAAAAAGGAAAAAGTTTGGAAATGGCTATATTCACCTTAAAAGGCAAGGTCTACTGGATATAAATAACACATCAACATTTACCAAATAAAGAACAAGATGGGTATACATGCCTTTCTCTTTTTATAAACTCAGACTCTGTGCTCAACAGCATGTCTATCTATAGATGTTTACCTGCATTCAGATCGCAATGCACCTAGGTTTCTGATAAAAAGCTCGTGAAGGAAGGATTCAGCCATCTACAGGAATAACTGATTCTCTCTGTTTCATAACCACCCCTTCCAGAATACCATCACCACGGAAATTAGGACAGAATAGTCGAGGGTCTACAGGTCCAGGCAATTTAAAAGAAATAGTAAACGGTCCAGGCGGGCAGAGCTGTTGGACCATCAACTGGAAAATATTTGATAAGTCTCTTAGAATTCCTCCATCGAGTGTTACTACTCCTCGTATATGAACAGTCCCATCGCGTAGGATCTCACATTTTACTTGACCTACAAAATAAGCAAAACCTGCCCAGTTAACTTCTGTATTAGTCAAGTAATTGGCTAGGTTAACTGCCACATATTATTCATAATGCATTCCTTTAGGATTCCTCTTAATCCAAACAAGCCCAGAGATGAAATATTTGAATACGAGTAACTGCTTCACCTGGTCAAGGTGCATGACACTGATAGTATGCGAGAGTTTTCAATCGAGTGCTGAAGGTTATAAACTTACATTCATTCTTCCGGATGCCAGGTAGTGCAACCCGAAAAAGATAAGCTTCTTCACTGATACCCATGTCAATTAGACCAATAGGAGGTCCAGCACTTCCTTACTTTGCTGTTCCAGTTGATACCGTTGGTGACTTCAGTAGTGGATAGTTGCCAGCACCATGAGGATCCATGCTGCCAAATAAGATTACTTTTATATTTGAGTTCTCGATAGGATTAGCTGTAAGGTTAATGAAGGGTTTTGAATGTGCAAACATGTAATTGTCTTTCTTTATTCTAAAAGATGTATACAGAATTATGAAACATTTTGCATTTTAGCTCAAAGATACAATGGCAGAACAGCTGTACACCGTATGACAGCTAAAGCAACCCGTTTTTTTCCTCATGTTAGAAATGCCATTCTTACAAAGATGTAGTACAGGAAACTAACTACTTTTTGTTTTTTAAATGAGCACTATGTTCATTTCCAAATAAAATATTGTGATTTCCATAAGGAACCTGTCTGCATAGCAGCAGAAGGAGAATAAAGCAGACAGTTCATATTACTGCAAGCATAACTAAAACACCAGTGCTTAGATCTCATGGATCAAAGCGACAATCACATACATATGTCTAGTAATCCAGTATGCAGCACTACCATTTTTTAACAATATATGCCAATACAATATTCATATTTGTATGTAATGTTGCAGAAGAAGAAGCAACAAGCACATAAAGATTGCCTGAAAGACCTCAACTATCATCTTAAAATCAAACCACAAAAAATAAATGACATAAAATTGTACATATTATGTGTGTATTTTCATAAAAGCATACCTTCAAATATCTAGAATTTTTACATTAAATATGAGAGAAACAAGGAAAGAAGATCCCTTTAATTAATAACTTACTCTAAATTAGTGATTCGTTGCCCTAATATTGAATGTAAATGATGCCAAAATAAAGAGGATGTCAAATTTTTTAAGGAAAATAAAGGGATTAAAAAAGGAAGCAACTTCCCCATAAGATTCATATCATCATTTGGTCATAATAAAATGTCTACAAGCATTTAATGAACATCAAGATGTAGATAAGCAATAAAGTATAGAAGAATCATAATATGAATTGCCCAGCGAACTAATTCTATCATCTAAAACTAATGCTTGCATGAACCGTACAAGGAGACAATTGTGTTCCTTAAATATTTGGGAATCAGGACAAAAAATCACCAACAGAGAAATGTTCCAAGCATGTCAAGAAATTAAAATAAAAGTGAAAGTTTGCATAATATTTGAGTTGGTCAGCCACGAGATACAATCATAATTACAAATACACGCCTCTGCTCGTTATACCTCGTTTAATCTTCTATTAATGCTTTAATTTTACCCAAATTAGAGAAAATGCTGCTAACCACAATACCTACGAATATCTCTAGCTAACATAACAAAGAGGAATAAAAATGCACAAGAAGTTTATTATGGAAAAAGGCATTAGAAACCATTTAAAAGCATAAGCAATAATAACCACCAAATCATCTTATACAAATATAAACTAATAGACATAGTAAGCTAAAAACCAGCAGCAAACTCTTCCAGGGCATGTATCTCCCTTGCCCTTTCGGCTAAAATGGCTAAAATCAAGTGTATTATTTATTATTGGCAGTTCAATGTCTCCAAAGGACAAGCATAACTTAAGGGAGAGTGCAGCAAGTAATATAAGCCCCACAAACAACAGCAACTTTTTCACAATAAATGCATTTTGCAACAAAAAAAAAAAAAGAAACCCTAGATTCACAAAATTGTACCATTGGGATATACATGCAAAACCATCAACAATCATCAATGGCGAAGGGAAACAAACTTATGTGCTAATAATTCTTGTTTTATTACCAGCAAGCAAGAAAGAGTAAAGCTTTAACCAGTTTAAATTCCAAATGTTAAAAATAACACCAGAAAACCAAGCAACCCAACAACAAAAAATGAAAAATGAGAAAAATAAATCTGAAAAATGATATAAATTCGAGAATGCAATGTACACATAGAAGTAAATAACTTCAAAAGATTTTAGGTCGTAAAGAGAAGACCAAAAATAATGGAGAATGGTCGAACCAGAAATCAGGGAATAGCAAAACGGCAACGAAGCGGCGACAGCCGGTGAAGCTGTTTTCAATGAATCAGAGTTGGGAATATTTTGAGTTAAAAAAGCTGTGGCCTTTGGCTAAACGTTTGGCATTTTGTTAGAGAGATTTTATAGCCATCATCAAGCATTAGTGAGCTTCCATAGCCATTCTGTCTGTATATATTAACACTGTGGTGGACCCGATCTTCTGTTCTTTCCTCTATATTGCTTCGTCTGCACTCGGCACTCTGATCTCTCTCACGTGTGAATTTGTACTCGTGAAAGCAATGGCAAATGCCTAATAAAGCAAATTTTATATAATGCAATGTGATTCTGACATGTAATAATAATATATATTTTATATTTTACAATTAAAAAAATATGAGTTTTCTCTTTTTAAAAATATCATCGAGTGTTATTATCTAATTAAATTACCATTCATATCATATAATTTCTTTTAGTAAAGCATATATATATATATATAATCATTTTAACAATAAATAATATACTTATAATATATTTTTTTACCAAACTCGTCAACCCTTTTATCAGCTACTTATAACTTAACTACTTATATTTGCTCAAGAAAAATATGTAAGTGATTAAAATTTTAAATACTTGTAAATCCATATAAAACTTATAAGCATTTAGTGACCAAACAACCTACCAATAATATTGTAACAATTTTCTGTGAGAATGGAGGACAAAACTTATTAGTGACCTGGCTTTAATCATGACACAGCATTCAACAACATAGTTAACAAGGCGAAGCATTAATTTAGGAAGAAAAAGCTGTCAAGACCCAAGATGGGATTGGCCTGGAATCCTTAACAAGTTCATTAACAGGCCAAGTTCCAGCAATGGCTATGAATTCGAGAGAAAAGACGCTGAGGCCAGTGGTGGGTGGGTTAAAAAATTTATTGAAGAGGACTTACATTTTATAAAAAATTACGGTGATTGATTCGGGGCCAGAAAGAATTTTTTTATCACGTTGCTTGTCACTCTATCACTTATCATTTTATTGCTTACCTTCACACTCGTGTGTGTGTGTATATATATATATATATATATATATATATATATATGACAGAATTAAAAATTTATCGAGAAAGTTAAATTTTTTTAAAAAAATATAAATAATTTTACTGTAAATTTAAATATTTAATATTATAATAATTTAATAATTAATTTATACTATTAAATTAGCTATATTTAAAAAATTATAATCATAGTAATTATATTTTATAATTTTTAATATTTTAAAAATATTATATAATAAATTTATTTTTTATTTTTAAAAAATATTTTTTCACATAATACATGAGTAGTATGTATATATAAATTTTAGTAAAAAAATTATAAATTAATATAACATTTATTTAAATTTACGTATATATAAATTATATATACATAATTCACACGTATATAATTCATTTAAATTATTTATATAATTTATTTAAATTTAAATATATAAATGAATATATATAAATTCATGTATATATATATAATTCACATATATATAAATATGTATGTATATACATATATATATATATATTCAAATTCATTTAAATTTAAATATATAAATTCATATATAAATATAAAATTTATAAATATAAAAATAAATATGTGTGTATATTTTATAAAAAAATATTTATATATATATACATATATAATTCATTTAAATTATATATATAATTTATTTAAATTTAAATATATAAATTGATATATATATAAATTCATAAAAGCATGAAATAGCACACAGAGAAAGTTATTATTAGAGGAATCATTAGTTATAAAAGCAAATTGGAATTGGTACAGATTCATTCATTGAACAATTACGAAATATAATACAAATCTCTTTCTCAATTTCTCTCTTTCTCCTTCTTCCTTCTTCCTTCTTCTTCTTCTTCTCTTTCTTCTTTCTGCTGAATTTCGTCTCTTTCCCTGCTCTCCTTCTTCTTCTTCCCTTCTTTGTCAGGTTCCTGACAAATTGGTATCAGAGATCAACACTGATCCGCATAACGTCCCCACCTTGAATTCAATAGCTAACATGGCCACATTAATTGAAGCTCACCAACTCCAGAACCAGCAAATTTCTCAGATCTCCACACAGAAGCAGATTGAGCAGCTAATGGAGATGATGAGACGCTTGACTACCCATATTCAAACCAATCCAGCAGCACAAACTTTCCAAAACTCACCTACAACCCCAAACAGATCAACATTCACACCAATTGCTAACTCCAGAGCAGATCCCAACCAATCCCACCAAAATTAATTCAGGACCTCACCGATCACATGGAGTTGGAATTCTTCCCACTTTTGCCATTCCATTCCAACCAAACAACCTCAGTTACCAGCCCACCATTCCACCCCATCCTGCCACATTCATCACTCAACCTACCTATCCCAATCAAATCGTCAACAACCACAATTACCACGTTAAAACCTCACGAACCATTACCAATCCAAATATCAGCCAAACAGAAACTCAGCACAACCCAAATACCTTTGATATTGCTCGACGTGGACTAAAATTGAGCTCAGTCAATTCAATCCTAAAGGCCAAAGGAGTAACAGAATTCAAAATATGAGTAATCAAATTGAAGCTTCCATGGTAGCATATTCAAATTTGGTGTGTCGACTTCAGAAAATCGTTCAACACTGTGATTTTAATACAACTAGAATTAGTTGTATCCAGAGGAAATTAGAAGAAGAATTTAGCATCAATCTATCACACAAGAGAGTTTTATTTATTAATAAATTCTGAATTTCTTTGAAACTCTAAATGACGATGATAAAAATGAAAAAAAAGTGGAAGAGTTTATACAGAATGTTGAAGAAGTTTCCGAAAATTTGATTCCTAATGCCACCAAGAAAAACTCCAAATCACATGTCAAATTGGTAACTGAGGGTGAATAAGTTTGGATCAGTGTTCTTGCTGGAATTTTGGTTGAAATTAAAGATGGGTTTGTGCTTCCTTTTCAATTGGCCCATAGATACATAAGGAATGGGCTTGGTTTGCAGTCAGATAAATATACTGATAACAGAGGAGATGAAGAGACTGCTATAGTTGATTTTAATTATGCAAGAGCAAAGATAATAAAGAAAAAAGGGTTGTCCATTGAGCAACTGATAACAAAGAATACTATGACTGCTAAGATGGAAAATGTACAATCTGATTCTGAATTTCTTGATGGATCGAGGAATCATAGAAGAGCAACCAAGACTTCCCAAAGACTTCATCAATTACCCATTGATGGCTGTTATGATGTATCAATTTTGGAGCACAAAATTCCTACTGACTAAAATTTAGATGGCAATGACAGATCTTCAAAGTTGTTGGAAGATAAATTTGAGAGGTGGAGAAGACAAAGAAAGAAAATTAAAATTGCCTTGAAGGTGTTTGAAAAGCTGCAAAATAGAGAAACAAAAACTCAATATTATGCTCGAAGAGAATTTGAAGCTAGCTATTGGGAAGAAGGTGCAATGGGCTACTAAATTACTAAGGTGGCAGAAAAATGAAAAGTTGAAGGCTCATTCCTTCTTCCTTGAGGACAAGGAAGACCTATAAGAGAAGGGTAATGTCAAGACCCAAGATGGGAGTAGTGGCCTGGAATCCTTGATAAGTCTACTAACAGCCCAAGCTCTAGCAATGGCTGTGTATTCAAGAGAAAAGATGCCGAGATGGATAAGATAGCCGAGCTGGGTAGTACGTGTAAACCTAAGATGAATTGATTAACAAGTGGCGATTAGAGATTGGAGTATATTAGTCACTAAGTAGTGATTATGATGTCATTGCTAGTATTAGTCAGACAGCTAAGAAATAGCACACAGAGGATGTTATTATCAGAGGAATAATTAGTTATAAAAGCAATAGGAATTGTTACAGATTCATTCATTGAACAATTACGAAATATAATACAAATCTCTTTCTCAATTTCTCTCTTTCTCCTTCTTCCTTCTTCTTCTTCTTTTCTTCTTTCTGCTGAGTTTCGTCTCTTTCCCTGCTCTTCTTCTTCTTCTTCTTCCCTAAGCATTATAAGGAACCAGATTCATCCACACTTAGGTATCATAAGCACAGAGATTTAGCATTGAACTGAACACATATATATTCCATTCTCATGACAAATATCATACAGAAAGGGTTTACAAGAGTAGCTGCATTGCTACTATTGTAGGGCTAACCATACATACATGCAGCTTTGGCCTGGAGACTAAATTTTACATTTTTTCTTGTGTTTTAGGATAACTGCTTCAAAAATGCCATCACTTCTGAAGTCAGGTGAAAATAATATTGGATCAATAGGTCCTGGAAGACTGAAAGGAACTGTAAATGGTCCGGGTGGGCATAGTTGCTGAAACTTTATCTCGAATGCACGTGAACGTTTTTTTATGATCCTTCCACCAGACAATGACTCTTGAATGTGAACCTTCCCATTAGATTCAATCTCACAGCTAAATTCACCTGTTACAACAAATGTTATCAATCTGTTGAAGAGCAAATTGAAAATCTTGATAAGAAAATCACAAGAAAAGAGATGACTAAACCAATAGCGTATCAATTAAGTGCATCAATCAAATGTTCAGGATTCTGAAGGCATAAAATAGCACTGCTTCCCTTGTATCCAAATAAGCAAAGCATTTACTAGATATGATAACCAGAATCAGATGTACCAAAGAGAGCAAGGCAGGACAGTAACGCTTACAAAAATCCCTTCGGACACAACTTGAAAAAAGTAAGCAGCTTTGCTAATGCCTTATCTACAAGGCCAACTTGCAGTCCAGCCAACCCCCGTCTTGCAGTGCAGGTCAAAATAATAGACTTGTCTGTCATACATTCTTCCAATATGGGAAGAATTCTAATAGGCGTTGTGGCTGATCCATCCAATTCACAGGTTCCCTTAGAAGTGTTTTCTTCATTGTGTAGCTCTGGCGTAGAAGGATCACTTGGAAATGGTTGAATTGATATAGGGTGACGGCAGTTCCGCCTTTTGTATTTCTTCTCAAACATTGCTGATGACTTTTCGGTTCCACTAGAAAGAGTTCCAGCAGTTTCCTTCTCACTGTTCGTCATGCAAGTTGGCTCAATTTCTTCTCCATCCATTTGGTGTCCATGCTGATAACTGAGACATTTCTTTACATCAATTCTCAAATCATCAACAACAGTCAATAATCTGAACCTTCCTAGGTCCTCCTTTTTCATGTAGGATGTAATAGGATCATCAACAAGCACAATCCCCTTCACAATTTCATGGCTTGGTGAGTATCTCTTATGGTCATGAAGATTCAAAGGGAAAAAGGAAAAATTTTAGAAACTGCCTAAAGTCTTCTGTTGGTCCTAAGCTTGGTAAATCTATGCTATTCTTTAGATACATATAGAATATATTAGGTTTCAAAACCAGGCTAATCGTTGAAATGCAGAGTATCATGGGTTATCGGAGTAGACAACGGGACCTAAATAAGTGCACATAATGAAGTTAAGTAAGAAATGTTGATCACTGAATAATGCTTTGCCTGGCCCTCTAAAAGTAGTATTATTCTCCTGAACGTCCATGGTTAAAGCTGGGCCTCTTTAACAACTAGAACACTCTCTGCACATACCTGCATGAGAATGCATATGAACTATCAGCCATTAGCTATTCTAAACCTCACCTCAATGGATATGTAAAAAATCAGTACAGTGACAGGTGATTGATATTTAAACTTCAGTTTCTTAAAATCCAAATATCATATAGATTAATAGATAGTATAGAAAATAAAGGGCAGTTATGGCTTAAAAAGTATAAACATGTGCTATATATTTCTTCCCTTGGTGTCACATAAAGAGAGACTCATAATTCAGTTAACATTATTGACATAGCCAAATTTCAATAGTTGAAACAAATTCAATATGAGTTCTCAAAGGAAAAAGAAGAAAACAAGAAAATACCCAAACACAAATACTGCACATTTACAAGCATTATGTTCCAGAATAAAAGAATCAATCTTTCAATAGATTACTATAAGTGATTATTAGCAGTCACTTTCTAATGTGTGCAGTTAACGTAAAAATCACTGAAGAAATAGCTATGGAAGAATTATTAAGCACATTATTGAAACAGATAAAAATGGGAATCAAAGAATGACAAATTAACATTAACTAACTCTTTAAATTATAATATTACCTTCTCAACACAGTGATGAAGCTTCATCAAATGGGATTCAATTTGAGGTGAAAGACAAGAAATTTTACGGTTTATTTTGCTAAGTGCAGTCCCGAATTTGGCAATCTTTCGCTTCTTGTCTCAGTGGCTGTGTATATAAGCAACAAGCTGCTGAGGCTCTGGCCTCTGGCTGAGCACTCAGTTCCACCTTCCAGTTTGCACTCAATACTATGAGGACCCCACTTTAGAGTGGGCTGAAAATATATTGGACCCGACTTTAGTGTCGGCTTATAACAAGCATAGAGTAGACCCAGTAAAATTTAGGCCCAAGTAAAGTAGAATGGCCCAAATAGTCTAATCATTGTTTGGTGAAATGGGTTTTTCTAATTAGACAGAGCTGCCCAAAATATTTAGAAAAAATTATATACTATGTTATTTTTTAAAATTTTTTTAAAAAATATTTTATAATTTTTAGAAAATTTGAAAAATATTTGTATTTTTTTAATTTAGTTAAACATATTGTGTATATACATATATACTAGATGTATACGTTTTGAAAATGAAAAATGAATGTTTAATATTTTTAAAAATATTTTTATTTAGGATTTTGTTATGCTCAAATAATTATGATATTTTTCTAGTTTTATGAGACATTTTGGTTCATATTAAATTTCTGTTGATGTGCTTATTGCTGTAAAAAAATATAGGCTATGTAGCACTTGAATTTATAATATTTAATTATTTTGTCATCTGAATTTTTAATTTAATCATATTCTCTTAAACTATTTTGTATCAAATAGATATGTTAGTAACTAAATTTGATTGAATGCAACTAAATATTAATATAATGGACAAAGTGACACAAATTACACCTAAAAAAGAAGAACTATGTTTGATTATTTCGATGTAAGTTTGATATTGTTAGAAAAGAAAGGGTCATGGATTGCTTGGAAAAAAGAAAAGAAAAGATGGGATTTTGAAATTGAGGTTGTCCCAGCAGCAAAATGTGTTTTGTTTGGGTAATAGCAGTTGTTTGCTGTTGTTGTGTCCATAGTCAGACAATAAGTGAGAATATTCAATGTAATTGATCCAAAAGCAATTCAAAGAAAATAATACTAAAAAAAGAAGTGCAAAGAAAATGAAGTTATGACCAAAGAAAGAAAATTGGAAGATGAGATTTGTGATGTGATTCTCGAGAAAATTTTCTTCCACAGATTCCAATGTTTCTTCAATCTTCTTCTTCTGATACCAATTGAATCTTCCATAGCTTTGTTTTTTCTCGGGCTCCCAATTGTCTCCCTCCATCACGTTCTTGCAAGTCTATAATATCAAACTAAATAATCTGAAAACCAGTACAAGTATTAATTTTTTTTTTACTTATTTTTATTAAAAATTTTATGTTTTGATAAAGAGTTGAAAAATCCATCTATTATCTACTCTATTAAGGCATGCGAGTCATTATATAAACTCTTCAAAATTTTCAACATCTACTTTGACTCTTGAAACACAAAAGACCATAGCACACTTCATAGACAAGGTGAATTTGCCATCCCATGATAGCAAATTCGTCATTCCTATAAAGTTTGTGTTGTTTGCCTCTAGTTCTGATTTTTTATATTTCATAAGCTAAATTAGACGGATGGAAAAACAAAGAGTTTACACATCTCAATTATTTTTTAATTGAAAATAGGTAAAAGCAAATTAAGATCTTAGGTTTCACATGATATATATTGGATCCATTAAAAACAATTTGTCTAATCTCACAGGAGTAAATACAAAATGTGATGTATTGATTGATTATGGTTAATATTGAATGAATTAATGATCGTATTAATATCAGACATTAAAAAAGAGTGCATTGATGAAGAAAAGAATATATAAATGTGAATGACAGATGGGTGGTCAAGATTCTAACTGTAATAACAACTCAACTCTTTTGGGTTAGGCAGAGTAATGAGTATTAATTTGGCAGCCAAAGCCAAAGTATAACAGATCTTGGGAAGAAAAAAGTAAGTGTTGGACCATTCAAACCCAATCATTTCAAATTCTTAACACTCACATTGCTTTGTGCAGAGGCAACTCTTTGTCTTGAAAAATCTTGAATCTTGAATCTATAATATATATTTATAATATATATTTGAAAAAGCACAATCCAAATACCCAAAACATACTTTACTGTTTATTCGATCCATCTTTTTTCATGTCTCCCCTCTTTTTTCTGTTATATATATATATATATATATGTAGATATCAGCCTGACATTCCATATCTGTTGCATTCATCATCATTCCATTTGTAGCTTCTAAATTATCTCATTTCGATCAGCATTTGCATTAATTTGCAGAACATTCTATCATCATCTCCAATCATATATATATATATATACTGCTTTCATGGAGGTACTAATGATTATTATTTTTGTTTTAAATTTCTTTGTAATCAGTTACTGGGTTAATTTCATTATTCTCAAATTATCTTCTGGTTGGTTTTAAACAAAATTTTCTACTAATGCATGTAAGCAATTTGAAATTGCAGAGTGTCGAATTGAAGGTAGAAATGGTTGGCATACATGAAAAAAGATTGAGGAAATGCCTGTCAAAATTGAAAGGCGAGTTTGGCTTGTATTGATTAGTTTATAAAACAGATAAGAAAGAACACACGCATACAGTAAACAATAACTGCACACATCTTATAATAAAATAATGAAAATTTTTTCGTGTTTGCAGGCATAGAGAAAGTGGAAGTGGATGCTAATAGCCAGAAGGTGGTGGTAACAGGATATGCACATAAGAATAAAATACTTAAAGCCATAAGAAGAAATGGTCTCAAAGCTGATTTCTGGTCTGCACAGAATGAGCTCCTTAATGCTTATGCCTGCAGTGCAAGCTATGGAAGCTTGAGATTCAACAACTACAATTTCTTCTAAGTTTTCTTTTCTCATTCTTCTTCTTCTTCTTCTTTTTTCTTTTATAATTTAGAAAAAAGAAACATGTTTTAATTGTATTCTTTTCTTTATTATTTTTATTTTTATTTCTTGCTTTTTTAAAAGGAACTGTCTCATGTTGAATGATTGATACATGCATATGATAGAGTAAAATGGAAGTGTCCTAAATTTTGCAGATTTCCCATTAAGTTTCTTTTCTCTTTCTCCTTAATTATTTTATTTCTCATTAATTGTTGGAAAAACCTTAATTACTCTTTCATTTAGTAATTAATTAATTAACTGCTCAAATTAAGAAGATTAATTATGATTTGCCAATTATGAAATTTTAATATAAATAATGGATTCTATTATGCATTATATATATATATATTTCATGCTTATTAATTTATGTCTTATAATAATAATAATGAAATATTACTCCCGTGGATAATAAATTTTTTTTTGAAGGGTTAAACTATTATAGTTTAATAATAATAATAATAATAAAAGATTAGTATAAAGCAAATTAGATGCATTCTTATTTGAATTAGTTTTCTAGAATGAGCAAGAAATGAAGATAATTTTATAAAAATGAAAAAATAGATTTCGAAAATATTTCATATTGAGAATATTATTAAAAATAATTTGTTTTAGTATTATAATGAGGAGAAAAAAATTAATGCCAAATCAATAATTCAATAAAAATGTTGGATTATATTTTAATATATTAAAATAAAATTTAAAAATTATGCAAAACCATCAAATTGAGAGATTAAAATTTTAAATAAAATCTGATTAAAACTTATAGTTTAAATAATAAAATATTATAAAATAAATAATTAAATAATTAAATTATATTTTATGAAATTATATAAATAAATAAAAAAAAAGCTGTAACCGTTTTGATCCGTCTCGAGATGGCAACAGAATCCAAAACAAATAATAATAATAATAATAATCATAATAAAGGTGTGACCTTGCTCTTGCTGTGGAGTTCAGAGAGAGACGTGCCTGCAAATCACACAAATCGCATTCTTCTTCTTCTTCTTCTTCTTCTTCTTCTTTTTCTTCTTCTTCCATTGACGTTTCGAAAACGAAGCTAAACTTCAATAAAGCAAAATGCACTTGAGCGATAATGAAGGTATCTGGTGGATTGGGCTTCGTCGGCTCAGCTCTGTGTCTGGAGCTTGTACGCAGAGGTGCTCGCCATGTCCGAGCTTTTGACTTTAAATCCACTTCTTCCTGGTCTCACCAACTCATTACCCTTGGAGTTCATTGTATTCAAGGTCTCTTCTTTATTTCACTATCAACTCATTCGATTGTTTGTTTTAATTTTATTGTTTTCTAGTTGGATCCAGTTAAAATTGATTGCTTTTTCTTGAAATTTTTTGTTGGTTCTTTTGTGAATTTTCATTTTCAAACTTTAATTGCGAGTCTCTGACTCTTGATCAGTGAACTCACTGCATTCAAGGTCTCTTCTTCATTTCACTATCAGTTCATTCGATTATTCCTTTTAATTTGACTTTTTTCTAGCTGGATCCATAGAATTGATTGCTTTTTCTTGAAACTTTGTGTGGGTTCTTCTTTGAATTTTCATTTTCAGACTGTACATGGCGAGTCTCTAATATATGATCAGTGATTATACACACAGGGGATCTCACTAGCAAAAAAGATGTTGAAAAAGCGCTTCGCGGTGTGGATTGTGTGTTTCACCTTGCTTCCTTTGGTATGTTGGGGAAAGAAATGCTTCAGTTTGGCCGCGTTGATGAGGTTAATATCAATGGAACTTGCCATGTTCTTGAAGCTTGTATTGAGTTTGGGATCAAAAGGCTTGTTTATGTCAGCACTTATAATGTTGTCTTTGGGGGAAAGGAGATTGTCAATGGCAATGAAACCTTACCTTGCTTCCCTATTGATGATCATGTTGATTCATATGGCCGGAGTAAATCAATTGCTGAACAAATGGTTCTTAAGTACAATGGCCGTCCTCTCAAGTTAGTAGATTTTATTTTTGAGATTCCTATTTTTTTTATGCATTTTTGTGCTTTAATTCATTGGTTAAAGATCAAAATGCTAAGACTTGCATTTGTTGGACAAAAATTTAATTGCTTTTTAACATCCAACAAGAGGGGGACGGGGAATTCCAGCAATTTGTTGATTGTTTGTGTTGATCGGTGGTTCTATTATAGTTAACAATTCATGTGATTATTCCTGTTCTGTGTAGGAAGGGCAATGGAAAGCATTTTTATACATGTGCCATTCGAGCAGCTGCTATCTATGGGCCAGGTGAAGAGAGGCACTTTCCAAGAATTGTATCCTTGCAAAGTTGGGTCTGTTGTCTTTCACAATTGGAGGTGCAAATGTGAAAACAGATTGGGTTTATGTGGATAACCTTGTGCTTGCACTGATACTAGCAAGCATGGGACTTTTGGATGACATTCCCAGGAATGGAGGACATCCAGTAGCTGCTGGACAGCCATACTTTATATCAGATGGTAACACTATACTTTGAAATAATCTTCTTGGTCATTTGTGAAATTGAAGTATTAAAATTCAATCTTGAGACTATTTTCAATAACATCATTGGGAATGTAAGAGAGCGACTTCCATACATGAGTTATATAGAATGATGGCTTAAATGAGGGAAAAGGAAATGACTTGTTTCTTTCACAGGTTCTCCAATCAACAGTTTTGAATTCCTACGACCTCTCCTCAAAAGCCTGGATTATGATCTACCAAAGGCTTCTTTACCTGTTGCTTATGCTCTTATTCTAGGAAAGATTTTCGGGGCTATTTATACACTCCTGTATCCATGGCTGAATCGATGGTGGCTTCCTCAGCCATTGATCCTTCCTGTT
Organism: Garcia nutans; assembly: GCA_947685225.1. Taxonomy (NCBI): domain Eukaryota; kingdom Viridiplantae; phylum Streptophyta; class Magnoliopsida; order Malpighiales; family Euphorbiaceae; genus Garcia; species Garcia nutans. The sequence continues at coordinate 60,301,021 of CANTUV010000039.1, forward strand.
GAAGTATACAAGGCAAGTTTGAAAATCCCATATACTCTGTTAAATATTTGTGCACTGCAGACTTACCTATACATACGCATATCTTGTTCTGGAATCAAGACAAAGGAGCCATGAAATAGATATCCTATCATTATGTTTGATACAATACATAGATTTTCTTTTTTAATTTCACTGGATATCATTCTTTTCTATAAAATTGGATAGTGTTGATTTATCTGCCAATTTCTGATGTTATAGACTTTGTTATATTTGCTGAATCCAGTGTGTTTGAACAGGTTGGTGTGACCCACTATTTCTCATTCCTCAAAGCTAAGGAGGAGCTTGGCTATGTTCCAATGGTGACTCCTCGAGAGGGCGTGGCTGCAACTATCTCATACTGGCAAGAGAGAAAAAGGAAAACTTTGGATGGACCTACAATATATGCGTGGCTGTTTTGTGTGATTGGAATGGGTACATTGTTCTGTGCTGCTTGCTTACCAGATATAGGGCCAGTGCCACTCCTCAGAGCTATCAGTCTTTTCTTCCTTCGGTCGATGTGGATTATAAGGACAGTGTTCTTTCTAGCTACAGCAGCACATATTGGTGAGGCCATATATGCATGGAACCTAGCAAAAAGGGTGGATTCTGCTAATGCAAGAGGATGGTTTTGGCGGACTTTTGTTCTTGGTATCTTTTCGTTGCGTTTTCTGTTGAAGAAAGCCAAGAAATAAGTCCCAGTTTCCTCATATGTATTCCTATACTATATGTAACATTGTAAAGTACTTTTATTTCTCTTCTAGTAACTAATTTTTTTAAGGCAAGGGAGAATAATAAAAACCAAATGCTACTTCAACATGTTTACACTGAAATGGGAGAAACAGCAAACTTCACAACTTGTTCTGATTTCTTGCTAAGTTAGCGTCGAGTAATAATAGATAATGTGGATTATGACTAAACGTAACAAGTTTCTAAAACCAAATTCAACTCTCAAGTTCTCTAATAAACCATCTCGTGTACTAAGGAAAACTTATCAGGTCTCTGACATCAGGCTTTGTGCATCCTTATCTGCAATTTCAGTAGGCAATTGCACACACACCACAGCTCAGTACTGGATTTTAAGAACCAAATGAAAGGAATTGGGAAAATAAAATACATGACATACGGAAAATTAACGAAAATTGAAGCGAGGAACATCTCACTTGTAGAGCCTTGATGGATAGATAAACAGAGATTACTTCCCCTTTGTCACACAGAAACAACATAACAGCCACAATAAACGAACATATATAAAGCTATTCATCTCATTCTAAGACCTAAAAGCATTTGATCCTCTACTGTCACAACCTCAAAAAGGGATGTCCCACCGGCCACTACTCACTACCTAATTAGCATTTTCCAGCAATTGCAGAGTCCAGCTGGAAAGCATTCTGTAGTCATTTTATTTAACTAACTTACACAAGGCTTAAATTACGAAAGTCACATCCTGGGGCCTACAGTATAGCACAACATCAGATCACAAGCCTGCTACACAAATTAGTCAGACTTGAGCCAGAAGAAGGTTTCATTTCCAGGGAATGCTTGAAATGCCTCGAGGGTGACTGTTATTGCAGCCTCCGGTACTCTGGTTAAGTGGACTGCCTGGCCCACCTGAGGATTCACTAAGAGTTCCATGTGACGGTGGGCTGTTTGTCCCAGTTGTCACCCCAGCGGAATTTAGTCTCGAAATTTTAGATAAAGGTTCTACTTGGTTTGCGGACTTTGATTCCTTGCGACTCTCTGAAATGAAGCTTGCTGCAACTACCTGCAATGGAATATAAAGCTCGGTATTATATTAGCAGATTCCACAGCCAAAACAAACAAAGCAGTCATGAATTTTTTTCATTGCTAGTAGAACTTTTAATGCTAAAATAGGTGGGTAGCTCAAACCACATATCTAAATATTAACATGTGGAAAGGCCATGCTGATGGTGAAGTTAAAAGGAAAAAGATTAGCAGCAGTTAAAACTTTGGCTATATTATACCCTAAAATTTAGGGTGTCATTTTCCAATACCATAATTTTACAATTTTGACCTTTCAAATTAAACATTTTATTAACATGGTTTCCAAAGCTCCAAATAAATGGAGGTACAGGAAGGTAACAACATCTTAGACCGAACTGTGGTACAAAGGAAGTAGAACCTCAGATTATTTAGTCAGAACATGATCAGGTCATGAACAATAGGTTTTCATAATGGCAAACAGATGATTCTGATTCAGTACCTACTTTTGAAACATCATACAACTAATAACATGGTAGTTATACAAGTTGTCTTAAAAGAATTACACACAAATAAAAAAGAAAGAAAGCAAGACGAGCAAAACCCTATTGTTCATGATTGAAGGGTGATGTTATCCTTAGAAATGCTTTCTAGATAAAAAAAACTACATTTGATATTTCAGAGTGAACATCAAAAGAAACTCTGCTTTCAATCAAACTATATATGTGCATGACAAGCTCAAGGAAGTACACGTGACATGGGTGTGCATAACTTCTTGAGCAATATCAGCAATGAGTTCCTCAAATCTTTCCAAAAACAACATTGCAAAACTACAATGATAACAGAATAACTAATTCACCTGAACAGGAGCTGCAGCTGTTAGAAGACCAGCTACACTACCACCTAGCACCCGACCATCTGGGCCAGATAAAGACGCACTTAATCCTCCAGTTCTACTCCTTTGACCTCCATTTTCAGATGGCAAGAATGAACCAGACAGTGACAAAATTTCAAATCTTCCCTGCAGTAAGAAAAATTGCCTCTTAAACCTGAATAAAAAAAGCTCTAGGTATACATTTTTTTTAAGTTGATAAACAAGTATAATGCCACAAGTCATAGAAAGGACTTCACATAAAAGCAGCTTTCGTTTTAGGGCTGTGAAACATCTGCAGAGGTTATAGTCTAACTTTTAACAAAACATAGTACAACATTCAATGCAATAACCTGTACTTAATAATACATCGTTTTGCTCCTATATCTATATCTAAGAAGCCCTGTCAAAATTTTGGTATTGTTCTAAAGACAACACCTCCAACCCTACACCAACTATAAGCCACTTTTGCACTCCCTTCTTATATGCTAATCCAGATCTAGCTCTCCATTTCAGTATAAGCATTTAGACACTGCAACCTAGACATCATAATAATTTCAACAGTGTCATAAGTTGAGTTGTGGCTCTTGGAAAAGATGAAATCTTGTTGTATTTTCCACTTTTGCACCCCCTTCTTATATACTAATCCAACTCTAGCTTTGCATTTCAAAATCTACATTTATACGCTGCAACGTAGGCATCCTCATAACTTAACAAGGACAAAATTTGAAAAGTGGCTCTTGGAAAAGAAGAAATCTTTGTTTCTATTTATATTTTTCCCCGTGTGCAAGGATCACTAAGCAAAATGCAAGTAATGTGACTAATCTTTCGAAAATTTTATGAACATGAGCTCTTGTTTTCATATTTGCCATCCCTTAATTTTTTTCAAGAAATAAAATTTCATATTTTTGAAAGCTTGAATTATATCATATGAAAGTGAAAAAAAAATGAAGATAAAACATGGCCAAACTATTCAAAATCTTTGCTTCTTCAGTGGCTAATAAACGAGGAAGAATTCTATCTTGCAAAATGTAGACAAGTCCGTAGACTATAAATATTTTCCCCTTCAATATTCATGGATTCATCCGTAGAATCCCAACTATTATACGGTTTCACAGGTTAAAATGCGGAGAAGTCAACGCGTTATGGCGTCCAACAAAATTTCATTAGTCACTTTCTATATGTGTGCGAGTTGTGCTTGGTAACAGGTAACTAAATTTGAAATTAAATTCAACATGACAAACCTCATAAGTTACAGTTCCACCAGATGTAGCTGGTTGGCGAAGAGTCACATTGGATATGGCACCATTTGCTGACAGGATACAAACAGCCCTTGGACCATGTTGAGAAAATGACATTATTTTTGACGATACATCCTAAAAAGGTAAAATAAAAGAATACGTCAATGTAAGCATAGAACAGAAGAAAACAATAGAACAATTTAGGACCAAACCAAAGAGCCAACACGTGTTGGAATTACTGTATCCGAAGAATAAATTCAACATAGAATGAGCAGAATTTAATAAATATGAAACCAAAGAGCACTTGCCACATCCTTATTTCCAACATTATGGAAGCTAATCGAGAGAACAATTAATAACATAGCATTTGTTCTCATTTCCTAATAACTATCTAGCCCTCTAAAGCGATATTGATTTCCCCACAACAGTCAGAGCAGTGGTACGTATGACACGTTAATGGAACTAGTAAAAATACCTATCAAGGAGTTTTTTTCTAATTAGCATATCATTAATCTTTTTCCATAATTGACACGTAAATCTAGGTTACTACTTATAGTCCATGCATTGTTGGAAAATCACCAATGCAATAACTGGATAAAACATTGAAACCAAGCATTACATCTAGGTCAGAATATTGAATTTTAGGGGTATGGGCCGCGCAATCAAGAAGTTAAAATGATGAATTCGACAAGCTAAGTGAATATCATCTTACATTTTATAGCATTATTATCACATTGAAAAAATTGATAAACTTAGCACCTCTATGTTATGAGATAAGAGACGAGATATATCCATAAGCCTACAATAAGTATTAAATGTTTCAATGACTATGGTGTTCACCTTGAATTCTAAAATGTCTTATAAGTATTAAGCTTGCATCTAGAAGTATCTAAGGACTGTCCATGCGTGATATTAGTATATTTACTTTGGCTTTTCATATTACCCTAATGCAGTTGTATTAAATAAGCATATTCGGACAATAATATAGCATATTAACACATCAAATTAGTTTAAAAAATTATGAAGGTCATTGAATATGTAGACATTTGAAATGAATGTGATTCGTATTTGAGTTTTAAGTGTAAAATTATAACAAAATCAATGCCGCAATCAAATTCCAAATGCGCAATCATTTTAAATGATTAGCTATGCAAATGGACCATCAAATTTATGAAAAATAGTGAATCAAGCCCCAAATACAGCATATATCTGTATGTGATACTCGCAATCCAGTTCAAGTAACATAGAACACAAGAACGGCAAACTCGTAATAACCTGTAAGAACCATTCTTGGTGTGTGTATATATATATATATAACTATAGTTAAACACAACAATAATTAATCAGTAAAAACATTCCTCACTATTAAGAAGGTTTTCCAGTTTGCGTTGTAAAATTCATGAAGAAGTCACCACTTAGCCAAAAAAAACTAACAGGAATGCTTTGTTAAAGACTTTTCCCTAATGCAAGATAGTACTAGTAAAATAACCAAATTATCTGGTTTCTTTTTATTTTCTTTTATTTTCTTTTCCTTTTTTTGGACTGGGTTATCAGGTTCCGTACAAATATTCAAGGCTCGAAATGATTGGCTGTTCATTAATTTAGAAAGGTACATCAATCATGGATTAGCAACATAGGACAATTACAGAACTTCCAAAATCAGAAATCCTCTGCTTTACCTCCTTCCAAGCCCCTGAAATGAGTTGTTGCGACTACTTCCAAATGAGAGTATTTTACAACAAAATAACTGAAAACTGCAAAAACACAAACTAACTGTTGCTTGATTTAACTACCAAGAGCAAGCTACAGTTCTTAAAATCTAATTTTATGTATTCATGACTTGTGAAGCTTCAAAACTATGCATTAAAATAGCTTAACAAATGATTCTGTAAGCCTTTTATAAAAATATGCCGAATTGTTTCCGCAAACCAAAGTGCACAGCAATAATTATTAGTCAATGTATGTACATCTAAGAATATCTTTTCTCATTTCTTCAGTTCAGTTTAGGAGGAGAAGAAAATGCAACAAATCATCACCAATTTGGATAAAAGCACCATCATGTTTACACAGGATAATCTAACTCATTTCTGTAACTATGAATTGTAAATAATATTAACACTTGTGTTCAACATATATGATATGATTCCAAGATGATAACTAGTTATAAAACTAGTTGTTTATTTGCAACAATTTGAATTTATCTGCAATACTCAGGAAAGATGAAAATGAAAAACTGAAAAATAAAGGACAAGCAGAAACCTCTCCAGCTTTCACTGTGATAACATGTGGAATAAATCCAAACCCAGCTGATCCTGTAAACAGAAATTCTCTCAGTAAAAAATTAAAGTAGTTAGTGGAAGTCAACCACAGCATAACAATGACATGAAAAACAAAGTTTCAAAAGCATATAAACAAAAAGAAAAATAACAATCATTTCATTTATGTAGTGGACAAAGTTGAACAAACAAAAAGAATTATGGTTCTCTCTAAAAATAAAGCAAAATAACTGAAATTTATTTTCCAGTTTAAATTTCAAAGATGTTTTAAATTTTTTTGCTTGAAAGAAAATTTTCAAGCAAAAATATTATTCAAACCAGTTGAAAGAAAGTTCCAAAAGGCTTTCAGAATCAAATGAAAATTCATTAAAGAAATTGACTTTTGCCATGTAAAATATTACACTGAAAGCTTATTCTTTAAAGAATTGACTTTACCTGGGGGAAAAAATAGCAGAGAATATGCCAGGAATAAACAGCATAAAAATGTAAACAAGAAATGAATTATAACTACATGGTAAGAATGCCCAGAACGCAGCAATAGATATTAAGGGCAGATAGGTAATTTGGCGCACAAGAATCTGAAGTCAGATGGAACAGACCTCAAGTTCTAGCATTACCCACATCCAAATCGCTTCCCTTTTTCTTTTTCTTTTTCTTTTTTGCAGTCATCTTTACGTGACACTAAATACCTTTCATTATATCAGCAGCAACCATCGGAATCTATAAGGTCCCTAAATTAACACACAATAAAAGTAACCAAACCCACTCGAGACCTATATGCAGAAAATATGACCCCCAACTATACAAGTAAAAAATCTGAAAACAACCACACAAGTAGAACGGGCCTAGAAAGCCACTGTTACCTTAAAATCCCAACAGCTTAAAAAAACATTCCAATCCCACCACGTGACCGATAAAAATTGATAATAACATAGTGCAAAAGACCAAAATTTTAGATTAAAAGAGCCCACAGAGAGATTTATATTCAGAAAAGAACAAGATGAATTTTTTACCTAAAGCTTCAAGTCGCTGCTTCATACTTGAACCAGGGGGTCTACCTCTCGCTTTCTTAATCCCAGTTGAAGAAAGTGATCCTCCCGACGGCGGAGGAGGAGAATTAAGAGCAGCAGCAGGAGGAGGAGGAGCAGTAGCAGCAGCAGCAGCAGCAGCAGAAGAAGTAGCAGCAGCATCAGGAGGAGGAGAAGAGAAACCAACCCCACTTGGCTGGGTCACTGGGACAAATTGCGGTGCAGATGCAATAGCCAGTGCCATACTACCATCTGGCCCATACTTCCTCGGCCTTCCTCTCTTCCTCTTCATCGTCTCAACGCCGCTTCCCATGTTCACATTAATCCCATTGGGTGAAACCGCAGCTGATGCTTCCATACAAGTACCGCCGGCAGCTGAGGCGGGAGAGGGTTGGTAGGAAGGTGAGGTGGTGGTAGTCACGGGTTTGTAGACAGCTGTTCCGTCGCCACTGAAAGCCAAACGCATGTTCTGTATCACCGGCTGCGACGTCACCGGACTTTTCTGGAGACCCAGTCCAAAAGGCTCCCTTGCAGTGCTTGTCAACACTCCAGTTTCAGATGTCATCGCTTCTCCTCTAAAATCCCATCAAAATTTTGACAAAATTAAACAAACATTACACTTTCAGATCAGTAAAAGAAACCAAATTTTACACAAAAACCAAACAGAAACTGAAATTCTCATAAGATAAGATTTTCCACTCATGCTGAGACTTGAAAGACCAAAAGTCCAAACAAGTCTCAGTAACTTCAGTGACACCCCAATAAATAATATCCCAAATAATAATAATAATAAGAAGAAGAAAGAGATCTTCAAATTTTTGAAGAAATAAAATGACTAAAAAATTTACTAAACCCTAACTGGGAAACAGAAGCTTTCCCCTTAAATCTCGGCGATAAAATCTAGTAAACTCAAAATCAAAACCGCAATGACTGCAAAAGTTTAAAAAATATATAAACGAGGAAATAAAAATCTAATTAAACTCTATTTTCTCAATTTTTGTTTTATAGAACTTTAGTCAAAATTGACAGCAAACAAAAAATCTGCATAAATTTCGAACTTAAATTTCATTTTTTTCCCTTAATTAAAAATCAAAACTTTTTTTAAAAAAAAAATCCGGAAATTACTGTAAAAAAATGAAAATCAGGAAAAAAAAAGGAAAAAAAAAAGATAAACTTACCAATGATTTAGAAAAAGAAAAAAAGAGATCGAAAATTAGAAGATGAAGAAATGAGAACGCATGAGATTGAGAGAAACACCAAAGCCTTTTTTTTTTTTAATTATTCTCAGGAAATGCAAGAAATCTGAAATTTTTAAGATATATTTTAATTATCATAATTTATTTTTAAAATTTTTTTGGATTTTCCTTTTTCTTGCCTTCTCATTTACGAGAGTGTCTTTATTTTTTTCTTTTTTGCAAAAAAAAAAGGTAAAAGCAGTCATATTTTGCAGCAAAATATTAAATAATTTTTTAATTTCTTTTCTTTATTAATATTTTCTAATAATCGCTCGAGTAAGAATTTATTCTACTCGCTTCATTTTAAGAACGTGTATCCTTTTTTTTTAATGTCAGCGAAAATCTACGTGTCAAACATGTAGAGTGAGTACATCTATTATGAGTGAGATTTATGCCATTTACTTGTTTTATTTTATTTTTTAAGTTATTAAAATAATTTTTATTTTCTTAAAAAAATAAATTATTAATTTTGTTTGTATGTAATAATTAATTATTATTTTGTCATTTGTATAGTAAAAGTTTCAAATTGAGATATTTTTTTTATAAATAAATATTGCTCCACTGTTTTTAAAATGTTGCCTTTTTATTAAAATAAAATTACAAATATATCATTCTATCTTTTATTTTATTATTATAATAATAATATATATTAAATATATATTTTTAAAATAATAAATTTACAATTAATTTTTCTCCCTATAACAATAATAATAATATAGTATTATTATTTGAAGGTTGGCAAAAAGTGGTTGGTCCATAAAAGCAATTAAGCTATAATTGAAAATGCTGTATTTGGATTTGGTTAACTAGCAAATAAGGCCACCCATTAAATTCTTTTTGTTTCTTTTGTTTTGCATTAAATAAATTCATTCATTTTTCTAAAAAAATATTAATTAAATTAATCTCAAAAACGAGTATTAAACAAATAATAATAATGATCATAGATAAATAAATTAATGAATTCTAAAAAAATTAAAATTACTAAATTACTAAATTCTCAAATTATATTCATATTTATATTTATTATATATAAAATAATAGTGAAATGAGTCTTGAATTTCTACAATTCAATATGAGTTTAAATTAAAACAAATGTAAAAATTAAATTTATAATTATTTATATTAACTTTAATTTTATTTTAAATTGTAATATCAATATTCACAGTTTACTCTGTTATGATGAGGGATTTATAAAATCAATTATTTATTTATTTTTTAACAAAAATAAAAATTAATCAAAAATAAAGATTACTAGTAGCTTTCAATTTTCAATTAAATTATCTTAAATTATTAAATAGATATATAATTTAATAATAAATATATATATTTTTATAAATAATAAATTTAAAATTCAATTTTTTTTATAAATTGATTGTTGATTTAATTACCATTCCATGCCAATTATGACATGATGCAAAAGAATCTCAACAAACTTGTAATAAGACATAAGCAAAGGATAATTACTTTCATTGAAAAACCATTCATAATATTTTTAAAAAATTTATTTTTTTATTAAAGATATTTTAGTCATTTTATTATAAACTCAATATAAACTATGTAAAATTTATAAACTCATTATAAACTCATAATAAACTCATTTTAAACTCTTTATAAATTAATAAAAATATGTTATTTTAATAAATATTTTATAAATTTTAATATTTTGATAAATATTTTATAAATATAGTAAATTTAAAATTATTTTAATTTTTTTTATATTTTTATTAAAAGCTCTTTCTGAGTTACCTATACATTTCTAAATATTTGACAAATGTTATTTTATTTTAGTCCGTCCAGATTTTTTACTTATTTTTCTCAATTAACTCTTTGGATTGTAAAATATTTTTATGATAATATTAATTAATAAATTAATATTTTCTAATTTATATGGCAATTAATAATTAAATGATCATTATTATAGTGCAATTTAAAAAATATATTTTTTAAATACTAAGATAAAAAATTTATTTTATTTCATAGAAAATTAAAAGATATATTAATGGATTTCATTGATGGTCAAGGATTTTGCTCAAAGCCAAGATCTTAATTATAAATTTACTAAGTAATTTTTATAGAATTATTATAAGAAAATAATATATATATATAACTTTTAAAATCTATCAAAATTTTTAATCAATTTATACATTTATCAGATTCAATAATATATATAATTTATTATGAAATTATTATCACATATATAATAATTTATATAGATTTATTATATATTTTTATAATATGATAAAATGTCTCTAATAAAAAATTTAAAAAATTGTGATGAAAAACGTAATTTTTCCAATTTACAACCACCTACTAATTATTTGTTAAATACCGTTACCGTTAGTAACGGCTAAAGGCATACTCAGCCAGTCTGAAAACAGAAAAAATTGGATAAACGTATAAGCAGAAACCAATAAGATCAGAAAGCCATGGCGTCTATTTCTTTACTCTGTAATTGCTACTTCACTTCTTTCTCCAACAAAACAGCCTCCCAAAACCCTAATTTCTCACCTGCTTCAATAATTCCTATGAGTATCAAAAGATATAGAAAGCAAAACGTCCTCTGCTGCAGCAATGGCAGCCATGTAGAAAAACAACAACAGGAGGAACCATTCTTGTACTCTCAACTTGAACGCCCTGTTTTCACCCATTAACAATCATCTTCTCATTCTTGATTTGATGGGTTTTTTATTTTTTTTCTTTTTTCAGTCGAATTGTTGTAGTTTTTGGTGTAAAGAAGAATCAGCTGGAAGAAGAGAAGTTCTGTTCAGCATACCATTTACTGGGAGTACTTTTCCGGCAATTGTTTCTAAAATCTTAAATTTGATTTTGAGAGAGCATTGATTTATTCTAATTGACAATTAGTTTGTTTGTTTGTAGATGAGTTCCGGGTTTATACTGATGATGCTAACAAGTTTCAGACATCGATTCCTCAAGGTGAATTCTTCTGCAAAATTTCAACTTTTCTTTGTTCTGAATCATGAATTTGAAGCAAACAATAGCTGCTTGTTCGTGAAGACTGGCAAGTAGGTGTAGGAGAACCTAGAGAATTCAAGTCAGTGACTGCTTTCTACCCAGAAGAATCTACAAGTTCGAATGGTACTTGCAGAGTTTATTGATGAATCCATATTTTCATTTCATTCTGCTCATGTTGTGGTTCAAATTTTTACAATTTCTGAAAATGTTATTACACAGTCAGTGTTGTGATATGGGGGCTGGGTCCTGATTTTACGAGAATGGAATCTTTTGGCAAAGTGGAAGCCTTTGCTGAAACTCTGGTGGGTTTTTGAGATTTTGCAGTTTGCAAAAGCTCATTCTATTAATCTACCTGGTTATATATTTTATTTATAAGTTTTCTGTTTGGTCTCTCAGGTTAGTGGATTGGACAGAAGCTGGCAAAGGCCACCAGGTGTGGCTGCAAAATTCATCGATTGTAAATCTGCTAATGGTAATTCTTCTATCTGATAAATGCATAATTGCAATGAGTGAAGGCAACTAATTGATAATTTTAAGTATAAACTTACAATTCAGGCTGAGACCTCTCAACTTTAAGTTCCAGTTCCAGTCCCTAACTCTTATTAAAATGACTGACAGGGATTTATTATATTGAATATACACTGCAAAATCCTGGAGAAAGTCGCATACATTTATTTTCAGCTCTTGGGATGGCATTCAATGGTTGGTATAACAGAATATATACAGTGACAGGGCAGGTGTGTTTCTATAGATCAATCTCTTTTTACCTTTTTGAATCCCGCAATGCACAGAGTCCAAAATAGTTAAAGAATTGAACTTCGACATTCCTCATCTTTGCAGTATATGGAAGAAGAATCAGAGACATATGGTTCTGAGGTTCAAAAGGTAGTTTCAATGAATGAACTAATGAACTTAATAAGTTAAAGTTCTAAGTCTCTATCTTTTATAAGTGAATTCTTCTGTTCAGTGTGCACTAGAGCAAATATTAAAGAGCTTTTATGGTTTCGTTAGTGTCATTTCCAACTGAATTTCTAATATTTTGGCTTTGCAGGTTGTTTCATCTTTCAGGTTCATTTGACAAAATGACTAGCCAGTAGCAGAATCAACATTTTGTTGTTTTAGTTTTTCTGTTAATTATGGTTTTTAAGCAATCATATATGATTCTAACACAATTGAGCTCGCTACTACCTGGCTATGACTGTTAATGTTCAAAGATAATCAATTTGTCCAAATACAAAATGCCTTTCCACAGTGCTCCAAGAATTAATTGCAGTAAAATACCTTGTATCTTCTATGATACTAAGAATGCCATCCAATGTTGCATAAATTTCTTTGATCTGAGGGTGGCTAGTCTCATCTGCAGTGAGCACATGTACCCTGTTACCAACTTCTATCCAGCTGCAACCAGGATTTTTCTGAATCCCTTTCTCTCTCATCAGTTTTCTCACATCTGCAACACCTTCTAATTTGCCAGAATTTGAATATATATGTGCCATAAGTAAATAACTTCCAGAGCGTTTCACATCCAATTCAAGCAAATACCTTGCTCCAAATTCTGCTAATTTTGTATTGCAATGGATCTTACAAGCACCGAGTAAAGCTCCCCAAACATCCGCATTTGGCTTGAAAGGCATTTCATCGATCAAAATTTTAGCCTCCTCTAGCAACCCAGCCCGGCCAAGTACGTCTACCATCCATGCAATGTGTTCATGTGTTGGAGAGATGCCATAATCTTTAGTCATGGACTCAAAATGATGTTTCCCTTCTGTTATGAGCCCTGCATGACTACAAGCTGATAGAACAGACCCATAGCTTATAAAATCAGGTGTATATCCCAACTTCAACATATTCTTGAAAATCTCTATCACTATCTTACCTTGACCATTCTGAGCATATCCACCCATTATTGAATTCCAAGAAACCAAATCTTTTATGCAAATGGAATCAAAAAATTTCTGTGCTTCGTCAATTTGTCCACATCTTGAATTCATTGTAACAACACTATTTGCCACTGAAACATCAGAACCAAACCCCAACTTTTCAGCTTGGGCAACAATTTGGATTCCAAGGTTTAAAATTGCTAAATCAGCACAGGCATTGATTGAAGTTGCAAAGGTAATGTCATCCGGCCTAATGCATTCTCTTTCCATCTGAACATACAATTTGATACCCCATTCCGAAAATCCATGTTGAATATACGTGCTTATCATGGAGTTCCAAGTTATGACATTCCGCTCAAGCATTTTATCAAAACAAGCTTAGGCTTTTTCAACATCACCTACTTGAGAGAATGAAGTAATCATAGAAGTCCATGATATTAAATTTCTGACTGGCATCATTTCAAATGCATAATTTGCATTCTGATAATCACCACATTTTGAGTACATTGTTATAAGAGCGTTACCCACAGGAACAAAGGAACCTATTCCACTCTTCACTGTAAATGCATGAAGTTGTCCGCCGACAGAGATACAATTTGGACGTGAACAAATCTTCAGAACTATAGCAAGAGTATACTCATCTGTGGCAACAGGAGCCTCTCTCATTTTCTTAAATAGCAGCAATGGTTCCTCTTCAAGGCCAAAATGTGCAACTCCACCAATCAAAGAAGTCCATGCGACTGCATTATGCTCTGTTAAAGTGTTAAACACCTGCCTAGCAAACTCTAAACGTCCACATTTTGCATACATATCAATCAGGCCATTGCCTCCACAAACATCCAGAATGGGTTCTACTCGAACAATCCGAGCATGCAAATGAGTACCCCATCCCAGATCATGAATGCTGGCACATGCACAAAGAACACAAGCATATGTCATGGAATTGGGTCTAACACCTTGAGAACACATATCAACAAACATATTAAGAGTAGGAACTCCAAATCCATGCTGAGACAAGATCGAAATCATTGTGTTCCAAGACACACTGTCTCGTTCCGGCATTCGATTGAAAATTTCAAGAGCCCTTCCAACCTCAAAAGATTTAGAATAACCATAAATCATACTATTAAAGCAAAACAAACTTCGATTCTGGATCCTTAAAAACACTCGCTCCGCATAACTCATCAAACCACACTTTATATACATATCCATAACCGATGTTTCAATTGATGCCTCACTTCCAAAATCAATTTTCTCTACAAGCCCATGAAACTCACAAGCCAATTTGATGTAACCAAGAGCACCACAAGCCTTCATAGCACAAGAGAATGACATCAGGTTAGCAATACATGCACAATTCCGTAACAGCGAAATAAAAACATTTATAGCTCTTCAGGCTTCCCATTTTGGAAACAACTGGACATCATAGAGTTCCAAGAAACAGAGTCTCTTTCAGGCATTTCATCAATTTCTTTGCTTCTCCTATTCTGCCCGCATTACCCAACTCGCCAATCATTGTACTGTAGCTAAAGACATTGCAAAAACCCGGCAAGAGCTATCCGTTAAGTCACAATTGAAGTACATATTCAAAAGATGGTTTTGGAGGAACACGGAAATGTCTAATCCTGTAGAGATGAGTTGAGCATGAAGCTTTCGACCGATGGGTATAGAAGCACATTATTTCATTGAGTCGTGTAACTTTTGTGAGAGTTGCATGTAAGCAGATTGCTAAGCAGAGGATGAGAAGGAACAAAGGAGAGGCTTTATGAATGGAAGCCATGAGAGCTTGATTATCATTCCAGACCATTAGATGTTTAATGGGCAAAACGAAAAACGGCGGGAAAGCGCGAAATTGTAGTTAAATTCTCTACAGTTTGATTACATTGATTTCAGATCGAGCTAGGCTATGAAGAGTTTGATAAACAATAGCACGAATAATATTTTTGCTTGAAAATTTCCAAATGCAATAAAAAAATAAAATAATCTTTGAAATTGAAACCAGAAAAAAAAATTCAGCTATTTTGCTTTATTCACTTTTTGTTTGTCCAATTTTTGTCTACTGCATGAATGAAATCATTGCTATTTTTCTGTGTTTGCTTTAGTTTTGTTATCCTGTGATTTGAGTTTTCGTAGTTAAATTGGCAATTTGTTTTACCTTTTCAGAGGCCAAAACACCTATCGAAAATTTTCCATTAGTGGGCACTTTCCTGGAAAATTTGAAGGGCTTCCTCAATGCTATATATTAGATTAATTTGAATCGAGAAAAACATAGGCAAAGCAAATGAAAAAGCCGCAAAGAGAATGGCATTCAATCAAATATATACTGCACTAAAAACATCAATCTGTTCTTACATTCTCATCCACTCGCTCACCAGTTTTTGGTGTTGGTATTTTATGAAACAATATGGCAAGCTGATCCACAAATAGCAAAATTTTCATTTGCTCCAACTGTCGCCACTCTTTCTCCATCAACAAATCCAACTCCTCAAAGTGAATGATCTTGTCTTGGATATCTTTCATCTGGAAGAAAAGGAAAAAGAGTGAGAACTCATTCTTTTTGTTCATCAAAAGACCATTTATTTATGGAAGCACTAGTGACAGAAGACTATGCACCTGCACTTCTATAATCCTGGAAATTGTGCTCTCTGCATCAGGTACTTCTTTCTCCAGGAGTGAACTAGCATCTGATGAAGCTCTTTCCGATGCATTTATGTTGCTGGTGTCACCATTAGATGCAACACCAGCACCTGCACCTGCACCAAACGAAAACTACTACTGTCAGGTGCCAAAAGTAAAATGCAGAATTCACCAAATATTTGGCGGAGCACCTCTTACTAAGTGACAATGTGAAAAAATATATTAAAAACTGTTCCTTGTAACCAAAAGAAAGAACGCCAATCATTAATTTGTTTCTAGAAATCTCTTGATCTCAATGGAGCTCCTTTCCCCTCTCTACCACTACTACTAGCACTACTGCTAGTTTATTCCCTTCAAGATTAACGGACATAGTGCATAACAAGTTAACAACCTGGCAGACTCCTAGTTATGCCCTTAAAAATTCATCTCACTATCACACCAGTAATAGGCATAATTATTTTTCCCACTCTTTTTCCGCTAATCAAACCGCCCAAACCAGCCTTAGTGCAACTCAATCCAAATCATAATCATCCTACTTGTTTTTGTTCTTGAAGCACAAATCCTGATTCTCAGTGACCAAACCATATAATGCCAAGGTAACACAGATACAGAGATTGCAGAAATTTGTCCTGTCTAGAACGAACCTATTATACCTTGTCTTGTATTCCTTGAAAGAGATCCAAAACTGTCTTTACTTGCTCCATGTCCAACCTCAGTCAAAGCTGTTACAGCTGCCTGAGCAGCGGCTTCTGCAACCTCCACACCTGCCAGAGCTGACAGAAAAGCAGCCTGGGAAATTTTCAAAAGAACATATCAGCCTCTATCTAAACAAAGAGAGCAACAAAACTGGAATAGGCTGGAATTTTTGCTTGACCAAGCAGATTCAAAATAGAGGCAGATCAAAATTAATGTTCACAAATTCACCATTTCTTCAAGGGCAAACAAAGAAGATTCCCCACTCAGCTCCATTCCAATGTCGACTGAACATCAAATGATAGATACTAACTTTATATGTTGACCCCAAAAACCAGGTTAGGGAGCCAAACCTAAGGCCATTCTTATAAAAGTAGATGAATATCTACTCTTTTAGGCACAAGAATCAAACAAAACAAACAAACAAATAAATAAATAGTACAAAGAGCATGAAATATGTCCTGATTCAAGGATTCTGGGTATGCCAAAGTGTTCAGGAAATGCCAAAAGGTTCTTGTGATGGTTTGACCTAAGCAGAATTCATCAAAAAATAAGATGATGTAGACTACTGAAATCAGTCAATTAGTTACTTAAAAGAGTTAATATTGGCTAGGAGACTGAAGTGATCCATGTCCAGGTTTCAAAGTCCAACATGCATACTTCTGAATCCTAAATGCTATATAGCTCTATTTTGTTTTATTTTTCTATTGCTGCTACAGTCTAAAACCAGTAGCAAGAGCCCCCTCCCTCCCCAGCCACAGAAAGAAAAGAAAAACATAAAAAAAACTTTTATTAAAAAAAACATGAAAGAACTTTTATTCACTTATCCAACTAAGAAATGACCCAACAAACTATACATGGCCCATTATTGGGTTGCTTGCATCTGCAAGAGTTGTGAGGCGCATCTTTTTACTTGCAGATGAGGAGCCAATACTTTCTGATCCAAAGTTAGAGTCACTACAACTCTTTATTTCGTCATCCTTGCTAATCAGATCTCCCAATTCTATATAACCAGTATATTCTTCCCCAAAAGGAAGCTTGATGAAATGAGTGACACAGTCCTTCTCGCTTCTACCAGGAACATGCAGTGCAATCTTTTTCCAGTCGTCTCCATAATGTGTAACAGCTTCCAGAAGTTGCAACGTCTCCTTTTCTGTCCATTCCGTCCTTATCTCTTCACTGATTTCAACCCGCCTAAAATCAGAAGAACTGACACCAACGTGGTAGTTGCCACGCACATAGCACCGGGCACAAAGGGTCAAGTCATACTGCACAATAATAGAATGCAAAGATAAATATAAATTCCCACATTTTGTAGCTTTTTCCCCTTCAATTGGATTAGCTAAATCCATCCACAATGCTCATATGTGAAAGAATACATAACATGTTTGTCAAGAGAGTTATAGTTCAATCTACATTTTATGAAGCCTCAATGAAGGATAAATAACTTAATATTAAACAACAAGATAAGGTTTCCAAAAGAGTCCAGTAAATGAAATTCGGATTCCAACATCTCTTGGTCTTATATTCCAACAGAATCTAATTAACTGGCGTAAATTCATTTAATTTTTGTAAAATACAGGTTTATGAGCATAAAATCCTAAACTTTCAGTTCAGGTAGCATTTGCGGCAGAGAAAGTTAAAATTTCTAGCCAGAGAGATGAGTTTACATTGTCACAAACAAAGCAGGCAATGGAGCAAACAGACTGACAACCGCTACACAATCTCTTGGAAGTACCCCTCTTGGGAGGAATAGAATCAGCGGAAGCGCCTCCACCATCAGCACCGCTCTGCGAAGTAGACTTGGAGTCCTTATCTTCCCACTTCAAGGGTTTGTTCAAAGCGGAAGGCGTGTAATTAATCAAGCCCCAGGCTTCTAGGAAGTCAAAAACCCTACGAATGGAGCCCACGTCACCCACAAGGGTCTTCCTTACCTCTGTGAAGGTGACCTTGCCCAACGGATTCTGCCTGAAATGCTTAATAATAGAGTTCCGATAATACATGTAAGTCCTAGGGTTTTTAGAAGGCGACCGCGAATCGAAGAATTCCGGGAGAAATCGGACCTCACATTCATGAATGCTGTTCCACGAAAACCACCCTAGAGAAACACACCAATTACTAAATCATACATACTCAAATTTTGTATCTATGAATTATGAGGTGACTTACTGGAGTAGCTAGGAATGTGAACAACGTCGGCATCAGAAGGTGGAGGCGCAAGCAATGGCCCGCTAGCGGGAGCGGAGGGAGTTGAAAACTCAGGCTTGACAGGAGAGGAGGTGGTTGCAGCGGCGGCGGGGGGGGGCGGGAAGTTGAGAAGGTTGGGGGATTTTGGGGTTGAGGGACGGCGGAGTAGCGGTAGAGGGTCCGGGAGGCTCTTTAAACGAAGACGGTGGGGGTGGTGGTGGTGAGGCCATGGTTAGATGAATTCAAAAGGCAGAAACAAGGAAAGAGGGAATTACAAAACTAGTAAACTACTGAAGCCAGAGCGCTTCGTAATTTATTGCGGGTCGGGTTGCTACCCACTTCATAAAGGAAAGTGTTCCTTCCTCCATATTGATATAGTAATTTTCCTTTGTTTTTTTTTGGGCTAGTAATTTTCAAATAGTAATACTATAGTTTTTATTATTACATTATTATAATATTATAATTATATAATTATAATTAACTACCAAGTCCTGATTTAATTACTAAAAGGATGTGTTATTTTTATTTAAATAATTAATATCAAATTTTATTTTATTATTATTTTAAATAAAATCAATTTTTATATTTTTATATTTATTTCAATCTTAATTTTAAAAACATGTAATCGATTCCTTGAGTTCAAAAATGAAAATTACTCTTCATTATTTTTATATAATATACAAATTTAATACAATAATAATAATAAAGTCTTAATCTTAAATTATTATTAAAATAATTCATATCATAAAATATTATAAAATTTTATCCAAATTTAAAATTGACTATGCAAAAAAAATGATGTATAAATGAAGTTAATATACAAATTTAATAAATTTAAAAATTTATTAAATTCAAAAATTCTAATAAATTTTATAATTTTTAATTTTTTTTCTAATAATTTGATATATATAAAAATAAAAAAGAGGCAAAAAAAAAAAACCTTTAAAGATCACAATCTCTTGGCGGGGCCAAAAATAATTAAGGGGCTATAGCTTAATCTTCACATATAAATGAGATCCCATCCTTCCGCGTTTGTTGTGGAAACAAATAAAGAAATAGGAAGGAAGAACATCAAATCACAAGAATATGACACGCTTTAGGTTTCTAAAATTCCAAAGAAAAATAATTTTGAATTGGCGACATGTAGTGTTAATGCTCCCTCTTACATTTCGAATTCGATTCTTATTAATAATAAAAAATTCCCAAGAAAAATTGTTTGTTCACATTTTGAGAGTTTAGACCTCTACCTTCATGCTTGTCCAAATCAAAAAGACAAGAAAAAATTTCAACAAGACTTTAGAAGGGAGGGAGTTGCGCACACAGAAAAAAAAATATATCTTATAAAATTAAATATAAGTGAACCTTCCTCATACTTTGAGGTCAGCTTTTCATATTGTTCAAATAACAAAAACTCAGAGTCCAATGAGAAACATCCCTACTCCAACTACTATGCACAAAACTCCAAATGATTGATGTTTTTAAATACAAATGCAGGACACCAACAAAGGCACCAGAGACTACTACCCTATACACCCCAAATGCTGGGACTATCACTATGAAAAAGAATCATATGTTGATTCTATCATAATGATTTTTCTTTTTTACAAAAGTGCATGTATTAGTACTATTAATTTTCCTATAGTTTAGGTTTGCCAGAGACCAATTCCGGCATCCATCAAATGCATTACTGCCCGGAACCTCATCCTGAGATCCTGCAGTATATGAGGTTTTTGATACACTAGGATAAAGGAAGAAAAGTTAGCATCTTCCACATTCCTTCTCCGCCGTTTGGAGCAACTCGAGACATCTGACTTCTCTGGTGAGAATGACTATGTATGACCTGCACAATGTAAATTGTAAGATCAACAAATCGAATGCGTAAAAGTTGTGTACAAAAATAGAATCAGGCGTGCATTTTCTTCCCCATATATTCAAATTTAGCTCATAGAACCAATATTTTCAAATATATAAACAATCCAAGTTTCCCCCTTTTCAGTGATAAGATTCAGGCCTAACCTAGTCCAATGAAGATTAATTATATATCAAATATGGCAAGCTCTAACTAATCATTGCTGTATGATTCATGATCAAAGAAGCTGACATGGGTAAAGTTTTGCTCACAGCCAACTCCAAGTACATTGATTAGGGATAAATGAAGAAAGAACAAACAAATTTATGAAAGATTCTATTAGATTGCTTTTCGAGATAAATCTCAACAATAGTGACATAGAATGATCTACATCCTCAAAATGAAAACCATCATATCTATTACTTCAGGCCGTCATTTTATCCTTCATATTATTGATTTCAACCAATTGAAATCCTAAGACATCAGTAATGCGTACAAAATTAGAACATACTCACCTCTAGAATGCAAAATAAATAGTTTGCAAGGCTAGATCTGAAGCCCGCCACTCATGTAGCAGATCCACTGCTCTTAGTCCTGCTGCAGTCTTAAGGATACCTGCAAATGAACTGGTTTTACTATCTGTTCCATAATTCATCACATAGAAGATAGGAACTTAGGTCAGCGAACTGACCTAAGTTATTATCTGTTCCATAATTCATCACCAGACCTGACAGTAGAGCAATGTTACACACCTTGATCAACCCCTCACCCAGCCGTTTGGTCAGAACCGCTACCTTGCATATACTGAGGAGAAGGA
Organism: Garcia nutans; assembly: GCA_947685225.1. Classification (NCBI taxonomy): domain Eukaryota; kingdom Viridiplantae; phylum Streptophyta; class Magnoliopsida; order Malpighiales; family Euphorbiaceae; genus Garcia; species Garcia nutans. Next base: position 60,322,445 of record CANTUV010000039.1, read on the forward strand.
GCAGGAACTATAAACTGAGGTTGCGCTGCAACAGGTGCAGCTATACCTAAAAAACGCAATACACTTGCCCAATCAGTTCCCTCTGCATAGTTATTGTTCTGGTTAAATGCCCATTGGCGAAATTTCACAATCATGTCCCTGAATAATCAAGCTAGGTTTGAGATCTTTTGCTTTCTCCTGTTATCCATATCATCAGCATATGGAAACAACTTAGGCCCTTCTCCGTGGTTAATTCTCTCTATTGACTTCCACATCATTTACCTTTGCTTATTCCTATTTTCCCTTAACTTGTTTTATATTTATTAATGAATTTTGTGAAAGCAAACTTATGATGCCAGTGGCAGCTATGATTTTGATAGATAAACACTCATACATATTTCTCTCTGTGCTTGTTTGACCTTCCTTCAGAGTAGAAAAGGTTTTGGATAAGTACAAAAACACTTCCTGAATCATAGGGTCAACTTCGATTAAATCCAATTATTTAAAAACTTACAATTTAAGGCCTGAAACTATTTAACCTAATCAAAGTCGTCCTATTTTCTCCCCTTTCTTGCAATTTTAAGCATTAAAGCATCAAGTAAAACAAGTTCATAAATTTGATAATCTGTAGCTAACAACTATTACCATGAGAATTATAGTTAGAAATTCGTAGATAGAAAATTGTGAAAGGAAATTAAAAATTTTAAATTATTACTTTGGCTTCTGATTAGTTCTAATTTGAAACATGACTTGCATAGTGCTAGAATAATGCATGATTTGATGAAGAAAACGTCGAGATTTCAAGGAAAAATAATTGAAAGAGTGTAAAATTGCAAATTTTAAATCGTAACACTTCAAATGATCGAAACTAAATTGAAATTAACCTAAAACTCAAGATTTTTAATGAACTTAGACCGAAAGTTCCTAAAATTAAAACATTTACCTGTAGGATATGGTGCTTGAATAGTGGGCATAGGTGAAGTAGTTAGTGCATTAACACTAGGTCCACCAAATTGCACAATCTGATGACTTGGCATAGCATAACCCTGCACTGCTGTATAACCATGACCTCCAGGAAGGGTTTGACCCAGCTGTCCATAAGGATAAATTGCTGAATTAACTGCCCCAGGGACACCATATATCTGAAGGTACTGTTGACCAGCATAAGGATTGTAGACACCCTACCAATACAAAGAAATCACATTATAAGTCAAAGCAAGTCAGCATTATGGATTTTTTTAAAAAAATAATTGTACAAAACCTCAAGGACAAATAAATTCCCATTGTTGCTGTCATTTACCTGTGGATAGACGTATTCGGGTCCATATGCAGCATATCTGCATAGATAAAACAGCCATTGCAGAGATTCAGAAGATCAGCATAAGATTTTACTTAAGGAATGATATTGAACTGGAGAAAACCTAAATCATCGAAGTATTTGAGAATTTTTCAAGTTACTAGATGTTACATCAATCCTATCAATAGCCCATTTCAAGTATGTCCAGATAAAATCAAAACAAGGCATAAGCCTAACAGCTGAACAGAGAATTTTCAGGGCAATATTTTCCTCTCCTTTTAATAAAACCACAATAATTATCTTGCCTGTTCAATAAACATTGAGCTGGGTCACATATCCTCTGCAACTACCACTTTTTGGCATTCCTGCAATTACCAATCACACCATGTCACATCTCTGAAGTTTGGGAATAATGAACCCCGAGTTCTGGGAAACTGACTAATTATTCTGAGATTAACTAAAAACTTCTATCTGGCATTTTATGAAGTGATTGGCACATGCACGAATAGCCATGTACAAGGAAACTGAAAAAAAGAGGACAGTAGTTGCAAAGGACATGTGCCCAAACAAACTGCAAATTCTGGCTACAATCTACCCATAGTTGATCTAATTAACAACATGCATTAAAAGAAAATGCAAAGAATATGAGGAACGAATAAGGTTATTCCTACAATTGGCCATTGGTTATTTCTATAATGCAAATAAGCATTTGAAACTAATGTGGATACTAAAACCCAGTCAAGGTACGACCACAAACAAATTACACAGCAGAAATTACAAAATCAGTCCAGGAAATCAAATACAGCAAAGAATGCTTTAGCAACAAATATATCAGTCACTTCTACTTCAAAATGCACAAGGGAATGGGAAAAGAAGAGGAAGAAGGATGGGAAGGGGGCAAAAAATACTCATGCAGTGGAAGGCAAAACTCACCCATAAGGATGATACATTAATCCTTGTTGATAGCTGTAAGAAAGTGGTTGCTGGTAGCCAAAACTCCCAACATATGTCCCCCGAGGAGTTTGCACACTTGCAACATATGGAGAAGCTGGTCTCAAACGTCCTATAATATTAATAATAAGAAAAACAATGAGAAGAACAGAGACATGGTAAAACCGAAGAACCGAAAAATTACTGGCAGAAATATAACAGATGTTCGCAATGCAAGGTTCTTGCAAACTATAAGGAAAGCAAATCACAAGCAATGCAATACAAGAGTGCGCATGCTGCATATCAGCTTTTGACAAACTTCAATCATTGAAATCAATCATTTCTCCACCTTGCATTAAACAAGCCTACAGATTAAATATCTCAATCAATTGCCAGGTACCTCGAACAAATCCTAGTATAAAAAAAAAAAAGGCACAATATGACACTTCATGTTCAATTGGAAAAGATAAACACGACATAGTACCATAAGGCAGTGGTGGTCGAGGTCGTCCAAGTGAAGCCAAATTACAATTCGCCCGTCTACCATCAATAATTGGAGTAGGATCAGCACAGGCTCTCTTAGCAGCCTCTGGTTCCCGGAAAGTCACCTACACCCTCCACACAAATACAAACCGTAACCCAAACAAAGTCATTCTACAGCCACTATAGAAAACCCATTAACGTTAAGGGGCAAGAATGGACATTGTCAAGCATTGGCTAGCACATGTACATGCGTATAAAATCGTTAAATTTCCTACTTTAAACTAGCAACTGGACCAATCGAATCAATTTTATTGAGTGATGTGTAGAGGAGCTAATCAAGGACTATTTAGATGAGTGTGGATGATAACAAAACCCAGGTGATGAAACCTAGAAAACAGTAAATACTCACAAAACCGTAGCCTTTTGATCGGCCGGTATTCTTATCGGTGATAACAACGGCCTCGAGAATTTCACCAAACTGCTCAAAATAGCGGCGCATGGTCTCGCTCTGAGTCTCCCAAGCAAGGCCCCCAACAAAAACCTTGGTATAGGTGGTATCTCCAAAAGGGGAATTCAAGTATTGAAACCCTGAACTGGAACTCGATCCCGAGCCAGGACCCGGAACCGATAGATAAGCCATAAATTGAAATGAAAACGGAAACGGAAATTCCTAAAGGAATAATAAAGGGAAAAGAAAAGGGAAGAAAAGACAAGAGAACCTAGTTCAAAATCCGAAATTTGAATTGAGGCAAAAAGAAGGAAGATTCCAGGATAAAAAGATGATTGTGATCAAATTGAAAAAAGATTAGGTGATACTAAAGTCGACCCAATAGACACTAAGCCACATCTTAAAAGAAAAACCCCAGAAAAACCCTAGAACTGAATGAAATATACTGAGAATCCATAGAATTTTAACAGGATCACTACACAAAGTAAGCTAACTTACAGAGACAGAAAAAAAAAAGGAAAAAAAACAAAACAAAACAAAAGATCGAAAAACAGAGTGATGGGATTGAAGAGGTCTAAAAAAATAACAATAAAAAAGAAGAAGAAAAAAACCCTAGGATTGAGGTGGTATGGGCCAAGAGAGGGACGAGGTCGGCGATGGAATTGGGTGGAACATGGATGGAAGTAGCAAGAGGTGGGCTTGGGTTTTGTATGGGGAAAACTAAGGTATTGAAGAGAGAAGATATAAAGGAAGAATCTTTTATCTTTGGTAGTGATTATTATGCTAAATAGTTAACTATATTAACAGTAATTGTGTAATTTTCCTTCCCCTTTTTTCCATTGATGTTATTGTTGTAGCAGTAGATGGTGGTGATGATGACGAAGGAGAAGGAAAGTCATGATTTTTATGCACTGAAGAAGAGCAAAGAGAGAGTGAAAATAAAAATAAAGCTGGACCCTTTTGTCTTCCAGACTTCTCAAATAAAGCTATACAGCTTGGAAGGGGTGCCAATGTGGGGTCTTCCAAAACCCTAATTTGTTTGTTCTGCTGCCCGTACACTTAGGAAGCCCGACGCGGTGTTTACACGGCTGCTAATTTAGCCATTTTTATCAGCTTCTTCTTTCATCAATTTTGCTGCTCTGTTTGTTTTTTTTTTGGCTTTGGTTGATTCAAGGTCTCCAATTTCATTTCATAGCTTAGCTATGAACATTTGTTGTTTAGAAGAAGAAGAAGAAGATAAGTCTTGGTCTTTCTGAGAACTTCAATTTGGGGACAAAAATAAAATTAAGTAAAAAAGTAGTATCATTTTCATCTGTGACTAGTGCATTAATCACCAGATTAGCCCAAGTTCAATTAATTATTTATCTTTTTGCTTCAATAATTTTGTGACCAGAGTGTGAATGTGGGGTTTTTTTATTCTTATGATTAATAAGACTTTATTTAGGGTGGTGCAATAGTAGGATTGGTCAACAGTAACAGTAATAAATTTTTAGGTCTATTCTGACAATGAATTTTATGTTTATCAGGAAGAAATATAGTACAGTTGAGACTAACTTTTAGAAATTTTTAAAGAATTCAAATGGTGTATTGGAGGAAATAATTTATAAACTGTTTTAAAATTGAGTTTAGTAAAAGGTACAAGTTGATATGATAAATTCAGTCTCTCCTAGAGACACAGAAAATTTCAATTTACAGTTTACATATGATAGTAGTATGATCTATGATAAAAAGGTCAGAGGCCAAAGCAAGTATGTGATATCAGTATAATAATATATTGTCTCTCTTAGAGAACTGTGTATTTTCAGTATGGTAAATTTTAACTCTTAATATCTATACAACCCCCTAATGGTAATTGAAGCTTGATTGATCTGCTGAATCAACTTAGCTGTCTTTATAGGCTTCTTATTTTTTGCAAAACTATCTTTTCATATGCATAACAGTATGTACCCTTTACTAAACTTAATTTTGAAACAATTTATGAATTATTTTCTTTAACAAGACCTCAAAAATCTCCAGTTTTCTTATTCTCAATGCCTCCTATTATATAGGGAACACAATTCTTTAAGAGAGGTACAGTGTGTTATTATATCAGATATCACAGACTTTTTTGGTCTGTTCAACACCAGTAGCATCTACTGTCTGGATGTCTGATATAACAACGTACTGTACCTCTCTTAGAGAATTGTGTGTTCTCGGTATGTTAAATTTTGACTTTTAATATTCATACAACGATAAAAAAAAATATTTTAGAAACTAAATGTTATAAATCAGTTCAATCGAATTTATATACAAATTAAAACGATCAATTTAATCGGTTTAAATTGATATAGTCGATCATATTAATTGGATTATGATCGGATCAGTCGGTTTGAATAATTTTGCTCATCCCTAACTCTATTATATAAAGAAATTTATACATACTGTTAAATTAAAAGGCTTGAAATTATAAGCCTAACTTCTTTTTGCTCTATTTTTTTGAGAAGTTTCTTTATCTCTACCTATAAGAGTTTTTTCCCCCTTTTCTTATTCTAAATCCTGGACCATGTGGCTATTAGTTACCTTAAATTTTCCAACCTACTTTCTTTTTCTCCATTTGTCTTTGCTCTTTCCTTAGTTTGATTTTTGATATGGAGTTTTTAAAGCCGTGGTCTATAGGAGAACATCTCTTTACCTCCTCGGTGTTTTTGTTCGCCTAAGCTCTCTAGGTAATTATGGTTATATTTAGTATGTTCTAAGACTCCGAAAGCTTTTCAATCTATTATCCTTCTTTGTTGTGCTCATTGAGCTTTCATTCCTCTCTCAGCAGGCTTCAATTCACCAAGCTTTTCGTTTGTTAATGTGGCTGATTTTTAGTTTCTTATAGCTGAATACGGTTTTTTATAATGCAATTCTTTGGAACATTATTTTCCTTTTAATAATCCTATGTCAAGCTTACTTCATCTTACACAGTTTATCTATTATAAGTTATTTATGGACTTCTTTATGCTGCCTATCTTGCGTTGATGTTCGATCTTTTTTTTTTTCAATTACAACTCTTTTTGGGATCGTTAATCACTTTGTTAGGTCTTTCCCGTATCTTTATTTGGATTTTTTTTAGCTCGCAATATCTTTATATTGTTTTTATATAAAAATTAAAGATTATAATAATGATAATAATCACTTTGAATGGTACATAATTATATATTTTTGTTATCTTCATTCCATTTTGTGGAGATAATAATGGTGGGTGTAGAACTATAATATCCAAGCTAAGAGATGATGTAGTAGTGAAAAGGACATGCGTTATTGTCTTACATGGTAAAACCTTCTCGAGGCAATATTCTATATTTCCTTGAAAATAAAATTATTATCTTCGTTTTATTTATATTTAGCGAGAAATGAGAAATTATGTATAAAAAGTCGATTATAAAAAATTACACATAATATTTATCGAAGAAATAAGAAGTTAATTTAATATATTATAAATAAAATATAAAATAAAATATTTTAGTTTATCAAAAACACAAATAATTATTTTAAAACTTTGATAATATTATATATTTTTATAATAATTTAGTAAAAATTATTATAAATTAGTGAAGAGGACCCTACTAACCCACACTATTGTAATTGGATGATGTGGCTTGCTTGCAACATGCATCATTATTTGCCTTCTTTAAAACGGATAGTTTAGTTTTGTGATCAGGAGTGGCCGAGTCCACTGAATCTTGGGAAGTCATGATACTCTGATTGGGTGAGACCAGGAAAAGTCAACAAATTAATTTGTGTTGACTTTTTTAAACCTGGCCCAAACACGACGACTAGGGTGTCACTTTCAGGCTAGTGGATATTCAGTTTCAGTCATATCTAAAACAAATGGCCAGGGTTTTGGGTCCAGTCTGGACCCATTACACCTGTTTCGGGCCATACTTCCAGCAGTGTAGTTTTTTAGGGACCATAAGAATGTGTACGTTGAGTGATTCTCTTTTTTTTTTTTTTTTTAATTAAAAATAAAGAAAAATAAAATAATTATATCATATATATATACATATATGTATGTATGTATGCAGAGACAGGACATCAATTTAGAATTGGCTCGAAGAAAACAAAAGATGTTTCTGTCTGTTTGACGACGACGATGATGATGGTGTGCTCCTTTATTAATAAGCTTATTTTATTATTAAAAATAAATATATATTTTTTAAAATATATATATATTTTTAAAGTATATATATTTTTTAATTTTTTAATTTTAAAAATATATTTTTAGTAAATATTTAGTGTATTAAATGTCTACTTTATTTTTAGAGATATATATATCAAATATATATTTAGTATAATTAAAAGTATATAGAAAAAGTAAATTATTTTTTTTAGAAAAATTAAAAGCAGTATTATACATTATAATTTGCTTTATATTTTTCTTAACAATATATTAAAATTGATTCCTCCTTTCTAATAAAAAAAATATAAAAAAGGCTCATTTTGTTATTTTTTAAAAAGGACCGTTTATATAACTACTTTAAAAAATAATTTTTATTATAAAAATATTATAAAAATTAAAAATATTTTTATTTTTATAAAAATTATTATGAATTTTTAAAAATACATCATTTTCCATAAAATTAAAGTTTTTTTTAAAAATACATCTCCTCACTTCAATTAATATTTTACTTCAATTTTTATTTTTTTTTCAAACTTTACTATTAAATAAAAATATTATAATAAAATAATAAAAATTAATATTTTAAATTATTTTTCATCATATAAAAATTATAATTTTTATATAAGGTAAAATTTTAATTTTAATTATAAAAAATAAATAATATTCACATAAAAATTAAAAAAATAAAATATACAAAAATATATTAATAAAAATTATTAAATTTATTTTTAATTAAATTTTATATATCATACATATAAAAAAATATATAATTTCATTATGTAGATGTGCAGTAGATATATCATGGATGTATTATAGGTATTGTGTGTATGCTATGTTTTTAATATTTAAATTGTATGTATTTTATATAAAAATTATTGAATATTATGTGGATATTATAAAAAAATTAAAAAAAATAAAATTAAATAAATATTAAAATATTATGTAGATATGTTATAGATGTATTATAAATGTATTATAAATATGTTGTAGATGTAGTTTGTATTGTTAAGTGTGTATTTTATATATATTGTATATATGTTATGTATATATTTATTTTTTTATGTGTATATTAAAAATATAATATTAAAAAATTAATTAAAAAAACATAAATAAAAAAAATTATAAAAAACGAAAATTACAACAATTACAAAAAGAAAAAATAGCGTATAAAAGTAAAAATGAAAAAAAGTTTCCGGCTCCCGTATATTTGATAACGGAAACCTTTTTTCCGCGTACCGCGTAATAATCTCTTTCAAAAAAGCCAAGCTAAGACCTAGTTTTAGCCAAGGTTATTCAATTTTACACATGCCAAACCCAAACCTAAGATTTTTTACCACATTACATAGGATTAAACTTCATTCCAACACTGTGATGGACATATTAATTATGTCATCCACATACTTTAAAATATGAACTTGTTTTAGAACCAAGATTTTTCTTTTTATTCTAGTTTTTTATCCAGGGCACCACTCTCTTCATAATTCTTGATAGTATCAACAAGTGTTTCCTCTAAAGGCCTGTATTTCCATCCTAAATCTTGCAGCTTTCTTGAACTCATTTTTGCCCATGTCATCCCTGCAGTGTAACTGCCAAGCCACAGCCAAAGTCAAGTAACATTTTCATTTAAATGGTTAGCATATTGTTTATGGAAAAAAAGAAGGTACTTTTTGGGATATTTGTATACTTGTAATGGAGATAAATAATACTTACAATACCATATCATACAGTACTATACTATATCATAAATTACTAAATGAGATTGACAGTCATCTAAGTGGACCCTAAATGGTTAGCATATTGTTTATAGGAACAACGTACCTTTTTGGATAGTTGTAATTGGGATACATCAACTTCAACTTATCCAACATTTCTTGAGTGCTAATCTCATGAGATGAACATACGAATCTTCCCTTTGCTTCAGGCTTCTCATATACTGGCAAGAATGCTTCTGCAGCATCACGCACATCTAGACAAGGAACATCTCTGTTCTCTTCTGATTCAGATCCATCTGTGTTTCCATGGCAATCAAGATCAAAGGAAAGATCATCAAGTTACAAAAGAAAAAAACATTTTTTTTAAAGAATTCTGATGAAATTCACTCCCATGTCTCTAATCTTGCATTCATCTTTCTGTAGTTCTTCTTTGTGACAAACTAGATTTGAGGAAAGCACGATATATTGAAACTCCATAACAATGATGGTGGAAATATTGATGTTTAATAACAATATAAATCAAAAGGAACAGCTTTGGATAATGAAAACCTGTCAAGAGCTTTAGCATGAATAAGCTAGAGGCATTCTTGGTTGGCTGCTGCAATGGCCCTAAAGTCAAGGATGGACAAACTGTTATGATGTTAAGATTACTTCTCTTTGCATACTCCCAGGCTCCTTTTTCAGCAGTTGTCTTTGAAAGAAAATACCAGTTCTGGAGTTCATAGGAGTATATTAACTTATTATAGTTGACAGAACAAGAAATAAGATAAAAAGTTGGAGAAAGATGCATAGTTTGATATTTGATTGAGCCAGAATTGGATTAAAACGATATTTAGAGCTGCTAAAGATTTTGACACCTTAATTGTCTCACATAATTCCAAGTCAGACCAACAATCCTCATCCATGATTTGATCCTTTGGCCAATTTGGGTTCAACCCAACAGCAGCAACAGAGGACACAACAACTTTCTTCACTTTAGCCTTTGAGCAAGCATTCAGCACATTTCTTGTGCCAGTGACAGCTGGTTCCATAACTTGTTCCTGCAGAAAGTTATCATAATTGATTAATCCTTTTCCTATAAGCAAAATACTACTTCAGTTCTAGCAATCAATGGATGTCACATGAAAGGACAGACAGACAGCCTAGTCATTTTCACAATTCAAAAGCTCTAAGAGAGTTGAAATGAAACAATATCACTTAAGCTTTTCAACTTATGATTAAATTGCAGGCCAAAAGCACAATAATTGATCTGGGTTGGAAAGGAATTTGAATTCAAGAAATCTTGCCTTAGAAGCAGATTTACTGGGAAAGGGAAGTGGGCCAGAAACATGGAAAACCCCACCACATCCTTCAATGGCAGCATAAAGACTTTCATAGTCTAGCAAGTCTGCCTTAAAGAGTTTGAGATTCTCTTCAGCATTATCCATCATCTTTAGATGTACGTTCTTGTTATCACCTTCAGAAGAGGAATAACATGTTAAGCAGAATGTTTTGAAGACAAAAAAGATAATTAAAGTGAGAAAAGAATCGAAATTTACCCGGGTCTCTCACTGTTCCATGCACTATATAACCCTTTGATAGGAGAAGCTTCACTAAACATGATGCCAAGAACCCTCCTGAACCAGTCACACATACTTCTTCTTTGCTTGACATGGGTTATCCTCACAGTCCTGAAAATGGACAGATGAGCATAGAAAAGAAAAACAAGAAAAGTCTTGTGCAATGTTTCAAATAAATTGCAGGATTAATAAGTAGGGGTAACTACTAAAGAATCGATAGAACTGACAGGACCATAATAGATGGTGTTTATTTGTGTGGATCAAGATAAAACAAAAATGATTGATTTGCAGGAAGAAAAAAGCCATAGCCATTAGAATTCTATATTGTAGAACCTACAATTAGACTTTGATGCATGAAGACTAAAGTATAAATCAAGCATTCCAATATAACAGTTCTGGAAGAGATTTTTGTAATCCGCATACTGTACCTCCAAAAAGAAGATCACGAACTGGAGAGAGAAACCTTTCCTGTTGTTCAAACTACTTTTGGGAATTGAGATTGGACAAGAAGAACATAAACTTTGAGGAATAAAAAAAAAGGAAAGAAAACTCAGCAGGAGAGTCATTTTTGTTGGATTTTTTAGTTTATTAAATTACTCTGTTGTTTCTGTCGATCCCGCAAGCCGTTTGTTGAAATGCCCATGTGAAATTTCAATGAGAATGAAACAGTTCACCTCATTTTGACATAGTTGGAAAATGTAATGCATTTCCTTTGACATAGAAAAAGCATCAAAATTGCGTATTTGACAAATAACATTTCAAGTTCACTTTTGCTTGGCAAGGTCCAATTTTCCTACATTTTATCCGCATTAAAAAATTTCAGTCCATGCAGAATATAATTTGAAGTTCATCACAGCATTTATTATTAATACAACATATGTAACATCGATGACGTGATTTAAAACAAAGGAGACAAAGAACCACTCAAAATAGGAAAAATACAGTGTCTATGTTTAAACTTGGTATCTTTATATTATCTACACATATATTTAACAACCTTTTTTATCCTTCCTAATTATCTAAACTCTACTCAGAAGTCCACTTTCTTCATAATTCCCGACCGCATCAGCAATGGTCTCTTCTAAGGGCCTATATGTCCATCCCAAATTCTGCAGCTTCTCTGAACTCAGCTTCAGATTTTCTTCAACCTTGGTGAAACTGTCATGACACATATTGAATGAATGCAAACGCCAAAGAAAAAAAGATCTAAATACGAATAAGATGCTCAAATAATCTGCACTTCAATTGAAAGATACTAAAGACTAGACTGTCGGAGAATATAAATGAATCCTACGTCTGAAAAGTATAATAAAATACAATGACACATAAGGTGGTGTAGATTGGGCCTTAACACAAGTTAATTGATTTTATATTGAAATGAGGTTCCAAATCCATTTATATGGTCATTGTATATTTAGCCCAATACTCGCAGAGACCATGTAATTTCTACATGGTATTAGAGCTAACCAGGTAATTGACTAACAGCCAGATGATCCTGGACTCCGTTGTTAACCTAGGGCCGGCCTAGGTAATTTATGATGGATCTAAAAAAAAAAGTAAATTATCGTTCATATTTGCCAAGTGACAATTGGGCTAGGCCCAGTTACATTTGAGGGAGAGTATCGAAGAATATAAATGAATCCCACGTCTGAATACAATGACATAAGGTGGTGTATATTTAGCCCATCATCTTCAACAGAATTCATCTTCCCCGAAAACCACATTAATTTTGCAGAAATTTGAGACTTACTCTTTTGAATAGTTGTAATAAGGGTACGTCTTCTTCAAGTTTTCCACCAATTTTTTTGTTCTAATAGAATATGATGTGCGTATATATCTTCCTTTTGCTTCCGGATTTTCATATACCAGCAGAAGTGCTTCTGCCACATCACGAACATCTACTATATGTTCTTTGTCTTCAATAGACTCAAGTCCGTCTGATTTCCATGTGAATCCCATTACATTACACAGTGAAAGCAAAGTCAAATTAATTGGGAAAAGAAAAGGAGGAAAATTCAACAGCGTGCTATTGAACACAGTACATATACTCTTTTTCCGCAATTATTACAGTCACCAACCACAGTGCATATCATTACTACTAATAAACAGTACAAACTTGGCCTTGGGAATGATAAATAATGAAAATGAGATATGGTACCACAACAAACCTCTCAAAAGTGTTGGAAGAAATAAACTACTGGTATTCAGTGTATGTTGCAGCATTGGCCCAATAACAAGGGATGGACACACTGTTACAACTTTCAGCTCAGTTCTTGCATACTCCAAGGCTTCACTTTCTGCTGCTGTCTTGGCAAGGCAATAATAATTCTTGCAAAGCAATCAGATTAGAAGGGCTTTCTAGCAATCCAACAATGACGAAAAGCTTTCCAATTTGGTAAAAAGGCCAAGAAGCAATATGTTTTCATTTCTCAAAGATATAACTGAAAATTATTCTCTATTTCTGTTTAGAAAGGTGAAAACTTTCTCTTAAAGAATCAACCTGAGAATAGTCATTGTAAAATATTAACACTTTGATCAATACCTTGTTGAACTTGCAGAATTCCAGATCAGACCAACAGCCCTCATCCATTGATTGATCCTTTGGCCTGTTTGGATTGCACATAACAGCTCCACAAGATGAGACAACCACAACCTTGTTCGCTTTTGCCTTCAAACATGCATTTAATACATTCCGTGTGCCAATTACAGCTGGTTCAATCATATCTACCTGCAAAACCTTTGCATCTTTATGGACAAAGCAGAAATCATTCATCAATAGCAATTTTGAGAACATTGAAACAAATTGGTAAAAGTAAAAATGTAAAATTCTTGCCTCAGGTTTAGGAAGATGATGACCAAAACATGGAAAACCCCTGAGCATCCTGAAATGGCAGCACAAAGACCACCATAGTCCAGCAAGTCTGTCTTGAAGAGTTGCAGGTTCTCTAAACATTTGTCTAAGTTCTTCAAATGGGCATTCTTCTTATCACCTGAAATAGTCATGTTTGAAGGAATACAAATTCAAACAATAGCACTTCAATCTTTTCTCAAATTACATGTTAATAAGGAGGAGAAGAAGAAGGACAAGTTTACAGGGGTCTCTCACAGTTCCATGGACCATGTAACCCCTAACCAGGAGAAATTTCACCAGCCATGAAGCCACATACCCTCCAGCACCTGTCACACACACTCTCTCCTTCTCTTTCACTTCTCTCATCCTCTCTCTTTCCAACATATACAGTCTCTACAGCCATAAAAAAAAAAGAAACATTAGATAGTAGGTGGCGATGAACTTGAAGCTGTGAGCCGCTAATTTTGCCTGGTCAAAAACGAAAGCTGAATAGTTCCATAATATTGGATAATTTTCTTTTCATGATTATCATCATTATTTTTCTTTATTGAGCTTTGAAGCATTTATTTTATTTTTATTTCTTGCATATATAGCTATTGTCAAGAATTTTCAACTTAATTTTTTCAATTTGCTTGCATTCCAGGGGAACAATCTTGAAATTGCCATTACAGAAAAATGTCATCTCATTACACTATTCAGAATTACATGAACCAAATGAGCAATAATGGATATAATTTATGCCGCAATGATGAATTTGACTCGTGGGTATTCAGGAATCACTTGTTGTTAAGAGAGATTGAGCTGGGAAAAATAGAATTTATCTTCCTACTTCTTGAACAAATATTTTTCCTATAATATGGCAAATATTCCTAAACAGATAGTACTTTCAAAGCATATATTCTATAGAAGGAAATTCATAAACATACATTATATACAAGGAAATTTCTAAATGAAAGCACTGCTCCGTCCACATCTTTGCCATGGCGACATATGATGACTCTTCTTGATATGCCACGGTGACAATTTCCCCCGTTGATGATCTTGGTGAATTTACAGACATATTGTTATTGGCTTGTGATTTGCACTAGAATTCGATGGGGCTGACTGTTCTAATACCATAAGAGAGATTGAAGTGGAAAAAGAATCCAACATATTTTCATTTATTGTGAACTTCAAATGCATACAAAATATAAAGCAAATCACTTCCTAAATTGATATTTCTTCCAAATATATGTACATTTATTATTTCTTCAAAATATATGTACATTTATTATTATAAGTTTAATGTGTGTTGAATATGAGTTGATTATACTTAGTGCATATTCTCCATTTTTATTGAATAAAATTAGGATGATATGGGCCCAAATGTGATATGTGATATGGGTTATGACTCAGTGATATTATATAGTGATGGTGAGATTTGGACTGACATGACAGTTATGACATTCTCATGCTCAGCACTGCTTGGCTAAGACCGTGATGGCGAACTCCATATATTGAAATCTAAGAGAATCAGCTCCCCAATTTGAGATTTAATGTAGCCATATTGACTTACTCCTATCATTGTATGATTATGTGATTTATTTTCCTAGTTGTTATTGCATGAACATTATTGGCATGAAAATAATGTATTATATTAATTGTTATATAGCTCATTGAGTCGAATGCTCATTTTTGTTTACTATTTTTTTTATATTGCAGGTTGAGCCTAAGAATATTATTTATTCAGACTGTCTTTTTTTTTAATTATCTGCATAAATTATTTATTTATTTATTTTATTATTTATCTATTTCACCTTATTGTATTTTAGAACTCTATATGATATTTTTTTCATTATCTATCTTTCTATTTAAGTATATCGTTTGGTGTATTTTTTTTACCAATATTAGATGATGAGATATTATATTAATAATATAATATTAATATGCTTGTAAGTCCGATTTGTAATAGTGCTTGATGTTATTATACAAATTTTTTTAAAAAATAAACTGTCAGATTGACTACAATTTCTAAAAGTTACGTGCTTTTCAACTTTCTAATGCCGATTATGTGCCATTAAATTTGGATTGTGACAACTATGAAATATACGTATATATAAAAATATAATACATAACGATTAAGATGTAGCTCAATAAAATATATATATATATATACTGTTTTCCTTTAAATTTTGGATTTGAGTGCTACATATTTCCCCACTCCACATGTAATTAATAAAAAAATGAATAGTAGTATATATATTATATCTTATAAATTTATAATTTATTTAAGACTTGAAGATTTAATTAAGTATAATGTAAAAATAAATTTAAAAACCTTAGCCGTCCGTCATATGTCTTTCTCCGCTCTTTTAGTTTTTTTTTTTCCGGGTTTGTATCTTTTTATTTGTATTTTATTTTTAAAATAATTTTTAAATTAATATAAAAATAAAATTTAGTATTTTTTTTATTTTGAGATTATATATCATATTCAAATAAGAGTTTATCATTTTGAAGTATCATTCTTAAACGAGAGGTGATAGAAATTTAATATATTAATAGATTGAATGAGTATTTTGTTAAGAGTCAAATTATTATATCATATTATTATTATTATTTACTATTTACATCGAAGCAATTTATATCAAAGTAATTTAAGAAGATTTATTAATTTTATTAGTTACATATATTTTATATATTTTAATAATTATATATTGTGATTAAAAATGTGCTTTATGTTTATTAATGAAAATTTTGCATTAAAAAAACTTGAGTGTTTAATTCAATTGAGTTGGATTATCAGTTATTTTCAAATTTTATTTTGCTGTCATATTTTTTACTGTGGTATTAGGCTGTAATTTGGATATGGCCTCTCCCCAAAAATGCCAAGGACACGTCGCGAGCGCCACGTGTGTGGGCACTAAGCAAATGTCCTCCTCGTATAAAAGCGTCCCACATGTCTTAAAAGCGACGCTCCTCTCTTTCCCTCCTTTCGCCAACACGTTCACACCCTGTAATTCAAAGTCGCCGGAATATTTTTCCATGGACACGGCCGCCCGCAGGCCTTCTAAACAACCAATCTCTCCCGCCATGCAAGGCGACCGGCCTCACCGACTCCACCAAAATCAATCTGTAGCTGTTGATGACCGTTCTCCATCGCCCTCTCCAAAAGCTTCGGACGCCCTTCCTCTGCCACTGTACCTAACCAACGCAATTTTCTTCACTCTGTTCTTCTCGGTGGCGTATTACCTTCTCCACCGGTGGCGCGACAAGATCCGTAACTCTACTCCTCTCCACATCGTTTCACTTTCTGAAATCGCCGCCATTGTCTCCCTCATTGCTTCGTTTATTTATCTCCTTGGATTTTTCGGTATCGATTATGTGCAGTCGTTCATTGCACGCGCTTCTCATGATGCGTGGGACCTTGACGATACGGATCCGAATTATCTCGTCAATGAAGATCACCGTCTTGTCACTTGCCCTCCGGCGAATATTGCTCCCATTACTGCCGCACCTCCCCAATTACTCCCTTTGAAACCTATAATCACACCTTTGGCCTTGGAGGAAGACGAAAATATCGTCAAATCCGTTGTGAATGGAACGATTCCTTCCTATTCGTTGGAGTCGAAGCTAGGGGATTGCAAAAGAGCAGCTACGATTCGACGCGAGGCTTTGCAAAGGATGACGGGAAGGTCGCTGGAGGGATTGCCACTAGAAGGATTTGATTACGAGTCGATTTTAGGACAGTGCTGTGAAATGCCAGTGGGGTACGTGCAGATTCCAGTTGGAATTGCGGGTCCTTTGTTGCTAGATGGGCGCGAGTACTCTGTTCCGATGGCAACCACGGAGGGTTGTTTGGTGGCGAGTGCCAACAGAGGGTGTAAGGCGATCTACTTGTCAGGTGGGGCTGCCAGCGTATTGTTGAAGGATGGCATGACCAGAGCGCCCGTTGTTAGCTTTAAGTCGGCGGCAAGAGCCGCGGAGTTGAAGTTTTTCTTGGAGAATCCTGACAATTTTGATACCTTGGCCGTCGTTTTTAACAGGTTTCTTTTTTATAGGATTTGATTTCGTTAAAATACTTGTTACATTAGTGCTACTTAAAAAAAATGATGTTGATGGATGTTTACATCTAACCAAGAACTATTGAGTGGTGAGGATTTGGAAGAAAAAGAAAACAAACAATGATGATAAAGAATTCAATAATAAAAAATAACAGTGAGTGAAAAGTGAGTTTTGATTGTTAATGATTGCAGGTCGAGTAGATTTGCAAGGCTCCAAGGATTTCAATGCTCTCTTGCAGGCAAGAATCTTTATATGAGATTCAACTGTAGCACTGGCGACGCAATGGGGATGAACATGGTCTCCAAAGGAGTTCAAAACGTTCTTGAATTCCTTCAGGATGATTTCCCTGACATGCGTGTTATAGGCATCTCTGGTAAAGTCCTTCGAAAGTTTATATCGATGGTTAGTAAATAGTGAAGTTATAAGTTCCTAGGAATTTTAGTCGAGTGTTGCAATTGAAGGACACTTGTCTTATTTGTTGAGCCTTAAAAAGAACCTATCATTTCCTCTCATGTAGAAATATAAATTTATAATTAGTAACTTCATATTCAGATTTAGAAATTTCTCCATTTTGGGCCTTGTTATCATCATCAGTTGTTACCATCTAAATCTTTACTTTCTTTTCTGCAGTAATTTTTTCCTGAGGGAGTCTTCGTTGTGTTTAAGTTGATTAATCAGTTTTCTTTCAGTTACCTATGTCACTTAAGCTGCTAAAATCATAGCTGCCATTGTCTGAGCCTCCTTTGTATGGGACACACAAAGTCCTTTTTTGTCGTGATTGTGGCTTATTATTTTTATCTCATGATTTTGAGGACAAAAATAAGCACTGTTCATATACCACCAATTGTGGAAGTCTGCTCCTAAACAATTTAGTTTTCTGGATGCCGAATATCCTTTTCCATAGGATGTTATCTGAGTAGGTGTCATCTTGGTTGCAAGATTCTCTGTTTCATGGGATTCATGATTAAAGCTTTTTCTCTATTGGCTAGGAAATTTTTGTTCGGACAAGAAACCTGCTGCTGTAAACTGGATCGAAGGAAGGGGAAAATCAGTTGTTTGTGAGGCGATTATCAATGGAGAGGTGGTAAAGAACGTGTTGAAAACCAGTGTTGCTTCCCTTGTGGAGCTCAACATGCTTAAGAATCTTGCTGGTTCTGCTATTGCTGGTGCTCTGGGTGGGTTTAATGCCCACGCAGGTAACATTGTTTCTGCAATCTTTATTGCTACTGGCCAGGATCCAGCACAGAATGTTGAGAGTTCTCACTGCATTACCATGATGGAAGCTGTCAATGATGGAAAGGATCTCCACATTTCCGTGACCATGCCTTCTATTGAGGTAATTTGACATGGACTTTTCATTGAATCATGGTTTCCCGTAGGTATGATTTTATTCAATAATTTGTGTCTAATATAATTTGTTTCTATGTCAGGTGGGTACAGTTGGAGGTGGAACTCAACTTCCATCTCAGTCTGCTTGTCTGAATTTGCTCGGGGTGAAGGGTGCAAGCAAAGAATTACCAGGATCAAACTCAAGACTCCTGGCTGCCATCGTAGCAGGTTCGGTTTTGGCTGGTGAGCTCTCCCTAATGTCAGCCATTGCAGCTGGACAGCTTGTAAGAAGCCACATGAAATACAACAGATCCAGCAAAAATATATCATCACAACCTGAATCTTAGTGGGAAAAAAGTGGTTCTCCAGCGATTCAATGAAAAAGGATCTAGAAATAAGAAATGGAGACTGGGGGAAGGAAATTAAGGAGAGAGAGACAGACAAAATTGGGTAGTGAGAAAAAAAAAATCAAATTGGTCGGTTCACATGTGGGATTTTGTTTGTTTAGCACTCATAGCTGTAAAGTTGCTACCATATTGAAGTGGGATGCGGAAGTATTGCTAATCATGCTTGCTTTCCCCAGACTTTCTATCCCTTTTCCATTCATGCTAACTAGTGCGATAGCTTCGCCTCCTGATGATGACTATGAGCTGTAAGTGAAAGGTATTGGTATCCCCACCAAAAGTATTTACCTATTTGGTACATGTGGTGTTCCTTTTGTTTTCATGTTTTTTCTATTATTTATGTTGGATAATTTATGTGTTGCTCTGGTCCAAATGGCTTGATGTTTGTTTTTGCTATTGTCTCTTTGTATTTGTACACTAGAATGAGACTGCCCAGAAATAATTAGATGATTCCTTGTATTATAAAATAGCTATGGCCATGTAATTATTCAATTTGCTTTAAATTTTCATATTTGTATTAAATGAACTGAATTGCAATTGGTTAATGATTTGAATTGCGGTGGACAATAACATGGGAAACTCAAATTCAGTATGGCCAGCCCATATCAACCTGAATTTCGCACGCTTGGACCATTCTAGCAGAAGTAAGGGGCAGGGCCTCTGTTCTAAATGTTCAAGAAAGCTCTTCGAGTGTTTTAAGCGGCCATCTCGTGCTAGAATAAACCTAAATAGAATAAAATAGGTCCCCGTATTGGCCCATGAATATCTCTTTCTAACTCAAAGCCCATCAAGTAATTTCATTTTCCATTTTTGAATAGGCTTTGAGTTATTGATCTGTTAATTTTAGCTTTGAACTTTTAATTTGAAGTGAAATTTTCACATGAATCGGAGAGTAAATATATTTGTGATAATCAAAATTAAATAAATAATTTTAATAAAAAATAGTAATTTTATTTGTACCAATTGAAATTACATAAAATAATTTTAATAAAAAATAGTGATTTTATTTAGTTTTAATAGTGATTTTCACTGCCATTAGACATTAAAAAAATTGAACATGTTTATTTTTTCTCTTTTTATAAATTTTTAATTTTTAATTTCAAAAATATTTCATAATTTTGAAAAAAAAAATAAGAAGTGAATAATTTTTTGAAATTTTATCCAAATTTATGAGGCGGTTGGTTGCTGCTCTAATGAATATATAACGACTGGGCTTGTGAAACAAACAAATTTACGACTAGCATAACGTTCTTTCAGCGCACTTGATCCGTCGGTTAATTTTTGGATTTAACTTGTCAAATGGGAACAATTGATTCATCAAAGCCTTTTTGCTTGATTTGAAATTTGCTGAACCCTAATCGAAAATCTCTCTCTAGGATCATTAATTTGTAATGATGTCTAGTGATTGGAGAAGAACATTGGGAAATATCAGGTCGTTTATTGGGAATTCGATGGGAGGTCTTAGAGGAGGAAGTAACCTAGCTTCCTGGGCAGTTGCAGGAACCCTAGCTTACTTTCTCTGGGTCAAGCCCTCCCAGGACCTCAAGCGAGAACAAGAGGTCAGTCCGACTTTCTTTTTATTCAACTCTCCGTTTTTAAAATTATATGATTATTTCAAGAGGCTCAAGTGTTCTTCCTATTTACTTCGCAGGAAAGAGCAGCACTTGCAGCTTCAGATCCTTATCGATATATCGAGAAACGAAAGCCCATACCTGATCCGCAGGTGACGCTTAAATCCCTACTTTCTATATCAAATTACTTTGGCTTGTTTGCTTGGTTCTCCTACATGTTGTTGGGATTCGATTATAATGTGGAATTGGGGGGAATTCTTTGCAGGAAACTGGATTGATATACGGCAACAAAAATGAAACAAAGAAATCCGTGGAATAATTTACTTTGCACGCCGTACTTGTGAGTTAATATTTTGGGTCTCTTATAAATATTACAATGTAATGATAGTACCACTTATTTATACTCACTAGGAAATAAAAAGGTCTTATTTTGAAATACATCCACTTCTGGTCCTATTTTGACCAGTTTGGGATTATATTCTTGATTACATTTGTTTAGATAGAGAATAAGATAATTCCATATGCTCAATTACATGTTTTGATATGGTATGATGACCCGTTGAGCAAAAGTGTTAAAGCTGTTGATTACTTTGATGCACTGTAATTACATGCTTTGCTTTTTCTTGCGATATTTCTCATATCCTGAATCTTAATGCATCATAGAGCTATAACGTGAGTTCATGCATGTAATTTGTTGTTGGGTTGTTCTGTTCATGTATATTATTCCCAGTAACACTTTCAAGTTGGACAAGTTGTATGCAAGTTCGCTATAATGTAATTTGCTTTCCATTCTCGAATCTTTGGTAGTCTGATAACTTTGGCTCTAAATGATACGGTGTTCAAACATTTATTTTACGTTGTATGCAAGCATCTAGTAAGAGACTATTATCCCATCTTATGATATGTGCAAACATCTAAGCGCTAATGAGATTTGGTGAATTTTCTCATTTTGATGCTACCTTGTGAATTGTGAAAGGTGCATATATGTTTACTTCTGTGCGTTTCCTTTTATTGTTTTTATAGTTAACATCCTTAATGATTGTGACTTCATTTCAACGTTGAAATGCAAAGCATTTCATATAGAGATTAGTAGCAAACCATTGAACTCCCATCTGGTTTTAGCCTGGATAACAGCACCTTTCTTTTTTGTTGTTTAGGGAAAATTCCAAATGTCGGGATGGAGTTTTTGGTACTAGATATTTTTATTTAATTGTAAGTTTCATGAGGAGCAATTGTAGGGCACAAGGTAATCACCTTTGTTTATCGAGTTAACATTATCTTTTATTTTTTCAAATTTTTTGTTTAGAAAAGTTGAGTTGTATAAAGGCAAAAGCAAGAGATACATACTTATCATATACAAGTATATTTCATTGTATATTTCTAAGAGAGTCTATGAAAAATTAGTGTTGAAAGATCACCTAAGTCTCCTTGTTAGGAATAAGGATTACAGAGAATGTTCATGGTTGATAGCATCCAAACAGTAGAATCAGTGGCATCGGTTTTCTTACTCCCAATAGGGTGTGTATCCCTCTTGTTAATTTATTGGAATTAGTGAAATTGTGGGCTCTTTTCAGAGAATTTCTCTTGGGGAAGTGATGAAGAATGGTTGGTGTTTAGGAGTGAGGCTTTTATTTGTGTACCATGGTGGTTGGAGACCATGTGCACTTGGCATGCAAGATCACCCATGACTTAAGGAGTGGAGCAACTCCCTCTGATGTGTTTCACCGTTTTCTGTTGGGATATATATTATCGCTGCTACTTGATTGTAATTATTGATCCTTTCCGTGCTTATAGATTGCCGTAGTTCTACACTAGATTGTATTAAATTTCAAGTTCCCGGAAGCATGTTTGGTAGATTCTAATGAGAGTTCATTGTTCTATTGTATTGTTATGTGATTGTATGAAGTTATACTAATATGAAGCAAGTGGGCTTTTTAGATCCAGGAGCTAACAAGAAAGCATCCATGGACAGTGTTAGAACTGAATTAAAAAACAAAAAAAAAAAATTCTGTAATATGACCAAATCGATCAATCCATTTATTGATTTCGTATGATTTAAGTTTTAGTTTTATGAATGCATGCAAGTTGATTTTTACATTATATTATTGGGGAAGGAGCAGTGGGCTCCTCTAAATGAATGGGCCCATTGAAACGACAAGATCAGGTGTGGAAATGGAATTACAAAGATGCTTACACCAATTATTGGTGTAACCCATCCCAACCACTAAATCGAACACGTGAAGTTGAATCACGTGAAGGAGTCTACTGGGAATAGACACGTGAGCTTATCAATTGTTGTTTTTTATTTTGAATAGAGTTATTTTTTAAAAAAAAAAACACACGTATCATTGGATATATTTCACGATAAATAAAATTATTGTAAAATTTAGTTGTTAAATACTTGATTTAGTTATTTTGAGAATAAGGATTTCGAGGTAAAAATATTTTCCACTTGTTTTGTTTGACTCTTCGATAATTTCATATTTTCTTCTTTTGATAAAATTGCCTATGGTATATGGGTTCATATATATAACAACCTTATAATTTATTTAGGGATTAGTTAGTGTTGTTATTGACAAAATGGGCAGCGTAACTACTCTTCAAATTACTTAATTAAATGTTTAGTTTTAATTTGGCCAGTAGCGTTATTTTTTAGGTATTTTTTTATACTTTGTCAAAATTTTAATACAAAATGTATAAATAAGCTTTAAAAACCTTCAGTTTTAATTTGTACTTTCGTGCCTTTTTGAAGGGCATACGTATTTCTTAAAAAAAATATTTAATTTAAAGTTAAAAAGTTGAAGCAAAGACAAGGGCAATCGAAATAAAAGGATATTGTCCATTGGATTAGATTGAAATTGATTTGTGATTGTACCCATTTTAGATAATTTTTACTCCATTTTTAATATGACTGGGCGGCCTGATTCCACTAATTAATAATAATTAATTTTAATTAAATGAAAAGCCGAATGCAAGTTGCTTAATTCTTTTTTATTTTATAATTAGGGGGCCATTTTTCAATCTTAATTATTTTACCCACTGCTTCCCAACTAATGTTTTTGGATTTATTGAATCGTGCGGTCCACTTCTAACTTAATTTAATCAAATAAGCATATAATACTAAATTTGCTTATTTCCTTTATGAACTTTTGCAGTGAATATATATTATATATTAATTAGCAATCAATGGATATAATAATTACACAAATTAGTAAATAAAGTCATTCTCATTAAATTTTAATAAAACTACATGCCTAAAATCTTAACTCAAAATCTTTAATTAAACTAAAACAGTTTCTTATTAATATATTTATACACTCAATAGTTTAAATAAAGGGCTTTTGCAGCTAATAATAATACAATAAGATCGCTAAAGCAGCATTTTATAATTATGTTTTGGCTTCATATTTATTGCAAGTTATAAGGCGAGAGCATAAATATTTCACTAATAATAATAACAATTACGATAATTTTATTATAAAATGTATCTTCTCATTATTTTATATCTGTGTCTTTTTTTAAAAAAAAAAAAGAACATAAAGCAAACATGTGAGTATTTGAGTGGACCCAGGAGTTCATCTCATGCATGGACCATGCCAAATACTAATATAGTAATTGGCTACCTATTGGTGGTTTATTATCATTGCGTCTTCTGCTTATAATTTTTAATATTTTCTTTTGTAACACTGAATATTATTATTATTAGAGAAAGTGAGTATTTAAAAGGAGATGCTCTCTCTTATATATATATATATTTAAAATGTCAAGTTATTCCTGTATATGTCAGGTGATTTCATGCTATGTGTATAATTATTTTATCAACTAAGTTCTTAATACATAAAAAATTTCTATTCTTTATTACGAAAACTAATTAGTTAATTAATTCTTTTGAAATTTATAACATAGAAAAATAACAATCAGTTTAATATATTTATTAAATATGATTGGTTAACAAACTATATGTTAAACTACTGGTGTTAGCCAGTTCATCAACAAACCTCGATTATATTTATATATAAATATTCAAGTATAATATCTTATGTATTGGAATATATAAATCATTTTATAGTCAACCTCACATGTAGTAAATAACCATTGAGAATATATATATATATATATATATATATGTAATTATATTTTGCGCAAGAAATGGATGTTTCTAGTTTTGAATGACTAGTTGTACTAAGCCGATAAGTAATCGACAACCAAGAAATTAATAAGCTCTTAGGTATATATGCAAACATTGAATTCAAATATTGACAACTGAATACGGTAGACAAAGGGCTTGGCATACATACGGTAGCTTAATGCCAATCCATTTTCCATCCATTTGTCACTGTATAGACCCCACTCAATAATCTATTCTTTCTAATTAAAAAATACATGTATGATTCAATAATAATTAATTGATTTAAGTATTTCGATACTTTTTAAATAAAATATTATGAATTTAATATTTATTAAAAAAATTATCATTTAATAAGAATATTTTATTTTTGATAGACTGATCTAATAAAAATATAATAATTATTTAATGAGGGTAATTTATCTCTTATCAAAAATATATATATATGTATAATTTAATTAAATTAGACATATTGATAAATATTATTTAATTAATTTATCATTATAAATATTAATTTGTCATTATAAATACAATGTTTGGTTGAAATTATATTATTTAACAATTGAATTGGATTGCTGGCGTGACTTTCATCGACGATCCAGCTCAGCTCTGATCTGCAAAAACTACAAATGGGTACGTGGTCAATGTAAAACTAGAGAAGAATAAACAAAGAAATTTAATTTCGAAAAAAGGACAGTCAGAGCAAATCAAATTGGAATTGGAATTCTATGGGTATGATATGATCGGCTAAATTGACTTTAAGGGTGTCATTGTTTTAGTGCGAGAGAACAAAATTTTCCAAATAAATGAATCACTCAACAACTTTGCCCCAATGCGTCTTGTCAGCAACTCAAAGTTTCTGACATTTGATATGACTTTATATTTATATAATTGCTGGTTTCCTAAGACAGTAGATTTTGAGAAAATTATATATATATGTGGATGGGGCCTAATATTACTTGCACGGGGGCCAACAAACAGGCTGCCTTCTTCCCTTATATAAAGGACACATTTGCCGTCGAAAATTGGCCTTTTTTTCCTTTCTTTTAAAAAAAAAAAAAAAAAAAGTATTCCTTATCCTACAACGTATATATCTCGTTCATTTAATTTTGCACTGACTATTTTGTAGTTTAAAAGTGTGTTGCTATTATTTAATTTTTTTTAATTATTTAAAAGTTATAGATTAAACTGAATTTGTACGAAATAGATGAACATTTCTTTCAAATTTTTCTATGATGCTAATTTACATTAAAAAAAATTTAAATTTAAGATATTTATTTTTAAAAAAATCCTAATTATCCCATTTCGCTCATCGAGATTAAAAAGCAAGTATAGAAGATCAATTTTATGAAAAATATAAACAGATATGCATGTATTTATGGTTTTATCTTATAATATCAGACTAGTATAAGATATGGTTGACCAAGTACCGATGTTTTGCCAGAATCCACGTGGTCTGAGACCTCAACGCCTGGCGTAGTAATGTTGACCGCACGTGACCTCTGTTTGCTCCTTTGCCACTGTGTAATGTAAAATTGAATTCAATGCACATTGCACTATTTTGCTGCCCCAAGTTTCTTGAAAATTCAGTGGGCTCGTCCGTGTGTGGGCCCCATCATCACGCCGACGGCTATCGTGATCTTGATGCTGTAAATCGATCGTTGATTATATCATCAGCATTTTGATTCCATACTTAGCTCCAACTCTCCCCTTAATAGGAGTTATATTTTCTGTAATATTTTATACAGATTGATGCATGTTATAACTATTTATATATGTAAATATAATAAAAATTATCACATTAAAAATTAAAAAAATATCAATACCAATACATGTACCGTAATTAAAAATTATATTTAAAATTCTCATTTTTTTTTAATAACAATTCATCTAAATCGAGAATTTTAAATCTAGACTTTGATATTAAAATAAATATAACACCCTTATATTATGTACAAATATAATACACACACTTAATATATATATAATATGTATATACGGTATAAAAATATCACGATCAAGTTTAACAAAAAATTTTATGTTTCTGATTTAAAATTACAAACATCTTAAAATGTATAATTAAATAGTAAATAAAATATTTTTTATTAATTATAAGAACCCAAAATAAATATTTCATATAAAAATCTCTGAAAAAAAAACGACAAAATTTTATCTGTAATTTAGACATGCTAAAAATTTAATAATTTCCACAACCTGCATAAAAACACTTCCAATAAAATAATTTACATATTTTCACCTCGACTTCTCAAATCCTCTATATTTCTCAAAATATTTACATATATATACATCAAAATACATATATATAGCCCACATTATACAATTACTCATAATATTCTTTATGCTTTAAAATATACATACTCCAAAAATATAATATAATATACATAATACCAAAATATACTATATTATAAAATTTATACATCCTGGCAAAATGACTATGATATTGATATATCCAAAATTAGCTCGACGAGCAGCCTCTAATCTAGATTCGACCAGGTCTAGAAGAACTTTTTGGCTCAACCGGATCTTTCTTGTCATATGCGCAATGAAATGCAATCGCCCTAAGCTAAAAGCCTAGTAATACAAACTTTAAAATAATATCAATGCAAAAATATTTTTATGTCATGTCACAATGTGGTATCCAAGCACATTTTTAAACATATTATTTCATCATTTAATAATTCACACAAATATATACATAAATATGGGCTCAAATATCTAATACATTATTCAAACATCATAGCTACTATTTTTTATCCATAATGACATGAAATGTCTAGTCTTGAAAGCAAATTAAATAATGCTCAAAAGCTAGTCCTAAAGGCAAATCATATTACAGTGACGCCAAGCATCTAGTCCTAAAGGTAAATCATATCGTAGTGACACCAAATATCTAGTTCCAAAGGCAAATAATGAGGATAACTTAATAGGCATGTCGGCAAATACAAAATCTGAAAATTGCATAACATACTATGCACACAATTATTTCATATTTTCCATCATCAATTTCTTTCTCATTTTTTCATTATCATTTAGGCACGTTGCCTTATTTTTTCATTTTTCTCATTCATACCAATGTCATTTTATTTAAATTCACCATATTTTATAATTTCATCACAATATACCTCATTTTTCATTAAAATCATATTACCCAAATATTTTGAGTAATTCTCACATAATGCAAATAAATCATATATAATTCAATTTAGCCATTAGTAATAGTTTTTCATAATGCATATAATACATATACAATAATTTACAAGTCATAACACAATGTTCATGAATGTTCAACGTATCAAGTAACTTAACACATTTTTATCCAAAATGTATTAAGCCCAATTTAATGTCAATTTATCTAATTTATCAAAAGTTTATACTTACCTTATAAAGCACTCCAAAACAAGCTTCAAAACTATCTACAAACTTCTCTTTCAAGTTGTCTTTCAACATTAGGGTTGGATAAACTCCTTTATCTCAATGTTATACTAAATCTGATTATAAATAATTATTTAATATTACATACTAAGACATTCTCAACATCAAACCATAATTAAACACCACTCTAAAGAAAATTCCAAAATTAAGCATTTCTTTACTTTAACATTGAACTTTTATTTTAATCCATTTAAATTAGTGCTTAAAGTTTATTAATATCATTAAAAACATATTTTAATATGTTTAAATCAATTATATTACATAAACACATACTTATCTTCCAAACCCTAAAATGGCATAGCATTTTTCCATTGAAGGTTATCCATTCAAACTCATTCCAATTATCAATATAATCTTATTTTCATCACTTATATTCTTAAAGAACGTGATTAAAACAATAAAATCAAACAATTCACCATACTTTAAAAATATCTTTTCCAAAACCCCAAACTAATACTATCATTCTCAAACTCTATCTAAACTTAACCAAATTCATCATTTGACTTTAAATTCATTACTTATGCATCAAAATAATATATTTGAAATCAATTTGCACAATTAAAACTCATGATTTCAAAAGTTCATATGTTTCATAACCCTAAATTCTCTCCACCAAACTCAACTTCAATTCAACCATTTCTTCAATCTAACCTTAAAATCATTAATAACCAATCAAAATAACTTCATTCATATCTAATTAAGCAATTAAATCATTATACTATAAAATTCAAAAAATCATATATCTATATCTTCCATAGAAATTGAGAATTTAGTAAGAAAACTTACTTACTCGTTAGAAAATCATAAAAATTACTATTGATTCTTAAATTTTTTTTGCAAAATTAGTTGTTTAAATGGAGCAAAAATTACCTCTAACATCCATGGAAATCTCATTTTTGAAGAAGAAGAAGATAATTTCTCTTTCTTTCCACTTAAAAAAAATATAGCCATATATAAATATTATTTTATTTTTAATAAATAATAAATTATTTAATTATTTAAAAATTCCAAATTACCTCTTTCAACTAAAAATATTTTATTTTTAATTTATTTAAATAATTTTACTTTTATAAAATATAATTACAAAAATGCCACTTGACTTTGACTTTTCGTTTTAAAAGAGTTGACTAATGTATATGTTAAGTATATGTTAGGTATATTTCACATATACATTTCATTTTTATCACTTAAAATTCTTTTATTTTTTATTTAAATTTTTTATTTATTTTATTTAACTTAATTTTAATTTATTTTATTTAACTTAATTTTAATTTAAAAAAAAATTAGGGATGTTACATAATAATTATATTTTGGGCCCAAATACAATTAATAACAATATAATTAATTATAATTAATAATTATATAATTAATAATAATAGGTGAAATAAATTTTATATGTTAAAATAATTATATATTTATTAATTGTAATTATATTATTATTAATTATATTTGGGCTCAAATATAATTTTTAATTAAAAAATATTTTTTATTTCTTTTAATTTTTAATTTTTAGGCTTCAAATTTAATTTTTTTTATTAAAAAAGCCTTCCCCAAAAATTTTAAAAAATTAATTTTTTTATTTTAACACATAAAATTCATTTCACCTATTGAAAACCATTTCTCTATTTCGAAAGAATAATTTCCCCAATTAATTAAAATTAATAGTAACATTAATTAAAATTAATAATAACAACTAATTAATAACACTAATTATAATTAATAACAATATGATTATAATTAATAATAAATATAATTACTAATTATATATAATTGATAATAATATAATTATAATTAATAATAGCAATAATTAATAATTATAAATATGTTGTTATTATTAATTTTAATTAGTGTTATTATTAATTTTAATTAATTGGAAAAATGATTTTTTGAAATGATGAAATGGTTTTAAATATATGAAATGAATTTTATTTGTTAAAAGAAAAAAAATTAGTTTTTTAAAATTTTTGGAGAAGGTTTTTTTATAAAAAAAATTAAAATTTATTTTTTTGAAGAAAATTAAAAATTTCAAGCCTAAAAATTAAAAAAAAAATTGACTAGAACTGAAACTGTTAATTTAGGTCTGTTAATTTTGATTTGAGTAAAAAAAATTAAAATATTAACCCAAAAATTAGATTTTTGGTTTAATATTTAACTTCTATAAATTAATAAAAATAAAGATAAATCACACATTTTAATAAATTATGGGATTTATTCCCATATTTTTATAAAAATCTCTGTATAAAATATGTTTAATACTAACGATAAAGTGTATTACTTTTTAATGAGTATATTGGCTGTGAATCCAATTTAGTTTACAACTCTAAGGACATGGAAGGTTGATTTTGTTGCACTACTAATGCCTATATTCATATAGGCTTCAGTAATATTATATGCACTTAAGATTGTGTTTGTGCATATAATTAAATATTTCTCTTTTCCTATATAATAATACGATGCATGGAATTAATGGAATAAAGAAAATAAATAACTATAGAGTAGAGTCTTATTTTTTAAAATATTATTTCTATGTTTCTTTACTCAATATTTTAAGAGCTTATTATTATGATTGTTATTTATTTGAGGCTTTGACGTTATATATATTATATTATATTTGATTAATTAACTTAAAATAAGAGCTCATGCTATTAAGCAAGCAAAGACATACATACCAATGGTTTTATCTAGAGCAGCCAAAAGTATACAGAATAATAATAATAACAATAACAATAATAATAATTTATATATTTTTTCCTATAATTAAGGAACCTTTGGATGTTTTTTAATTATATACCCAGATGATTGTTCTAACATATAATTTTTATAAGAATGGTCAGTGAGTTAATTAATTATTAATTAGGCAGTCCATTAAAATAGAGAGAGAGAGAGAGAAATAGTGATGAGTTGGGCAAAGTCATGAAGTCTTTATATGACACCAAAGGAGACTAACCCCAACGTATGGGTCTCATTGAAGAAAAGAAAAAGATGGTTCGAAACCATTAAAAGGAGACCTTTGATCCAATTGATATAATCAAAGATTAATGAAGTAAAAGTAAAGGAATATATGCTTTGCCCTAAGTTTGTAATTTGCATCTCCTCCTATATATATATATATATAATACCATTACTTTACGCTATATTTTTCTATATATTATATAATATTTCTCAAAGCCAAGTCCATTATTATTATTATTATTATTATAGCACATGGACTCTCGACTACGGTATTATGGGTAGCTAACAATAATTTTTACTCTATTTGTCCCATTTCTACAATCTATTATATTATATTTAAAAGTTTTAAATGATAGTCTATTTTAAATTATTGAAAATAAAAAATCTTAAAAATATTTATATGAATTTACTTAATGAGAATAATAATATAATTAATAGAATATAAATTAAAAAAATAAAGGAGTAAATTGAAAATAAAAAAGTAAATAGAAATTTAATTTAATTCAACGTAAGTTTATATCCACGAATAAAAAATATTAAAATTCACTAATAATCAAAAAATAAAAAAAATATTCAAATCTTTTAACTTAATTATACAAAAAATATCACATCATCTCATAAAATTATAAATTACTACGAGCTTAAAATAAAAATAATAAGATAGTTACATCTTTTTCATATCTCAAAATCTCACAGCATTACAAATTATAATATAATTCTAAAACAAAAGCATAACATAACATAACCACAAATTTGCTTTTATCTTAAAACTATATATATATATGTATATATGATTTAAATAAAAAAAAATACAAATCCTATTTTTAAAGAATTTCTAATTACTTAGTAAAAATAATGAGTCTTATCTAATAAATTTTTCTCAATAATATTAAATTAAAAAATATTCTTTCAATAAAAAACTAATTCTAATAAAAAAATATCCAACTTAAAAAATAAGAATAATTGATAACAAAATTTTTTAGACAATTCAAAATCATTAACATAAATAATATCATTTTATATCTAATACTATTAATTATATGTTTTTATAATACATTTTTTTTATCGCTACAAAAATAAACTTAAATTATGTTAACCGCACTTTCTTAATTTATATATAAATAATTAGTAATTCACTATAAAAATAAAATAGTGAGAATATTTATGCGCGGTTTACTATTAATTAATGTTGATAATATTGTGTTTTAGTATTGAGAAATTATCATTGACAACAAAATTAAAAAAAATTAACTTTTAATTAAATTAAATCAATCAATTTAAGTCAATATCAAAAATTTTAAAATATTATATTTTTCAACTGGTTTAAATAAATAAATAAACTATTAAATTGAATATTAAATCAAAAGAAATAAATAAATAAAAGATGAAAAACTTGTACGTACGCGCGTCGCATGATGGTGGGATGAATAAGTGGCAAGCCGAGTGAGACCTTTGTCTTGGTAAATGCTTAATTGGATTCTTTTAGTATAAATTTACTGTACTATTTTCCACCAAAAATTAATAAATTTGAAAATAAATAAAAAATTAAAGTCTGTCAATTAGCTATTCAAAGTTCAAGCTTTTATCTATCAGCGACTCTTAACAAAATTTCCATTAAAATTCTGAAAAATTCTTCTATCAGCTCCTCCATAGATAGATTTCAAGAAGCTCATATTTCGATTATTTCCTGTAAGCTTATTATTAATTAATTTTAAATTTTCGTCTACTTTTATTTCAATTTTTCTTTCACAAATTCTAGAAAGAATTTGATCTGATCAGAAGCAAGAAAGAAAGATCGATCAGAACAAGATTAGTTTTTTACAAAGAAAAAAACTGGCAAATAAGTGGTGGGAGAATCTGAAAGTAGATGTGGGCATGGCAGGTTTTGAGCAAACTCCAACAGGGACTGGTAATTCTCGCTATGTTCATCAACTTCTTCATCTTCAAAATCCTATCCAACTATCTCCTGATTCTAAAGATAATACTTCACCTCACTCTAAAGATCACACCGACACTACCGCCACCAGTTCTGGCGGTGTAAATCGCCGCCCTCGTGGCCGTCCTCCGGGTTCTAAAAACAAGCCTAAGCCGCCGATTATTGTAACTCGTGATAGTCCTAATGCTCTCCGATCTCATGTTCTTGAGGTTTCTAATGGCAGTGATATTATGGAAAGTGTGTCTAATTATGCTAGAAAGAGAGGAAGAGGAGTTTGTGTACTTAGTGGAAACGGCACCGTTGCTAATGTTACGTTAAGACAGCCGGCTTCTCCTGCTGGTAGTGTTGTCACTTTGCACGGTCGGTTTGAGATTCTCTCTTTGTCTGGAACGGTGCTTCCTCCACCAGCTCCGCCTGGGGCTGGGGGGTTGTCGATTTTTTTGTCTGGTGGACAGGGACAGGTTGTTGGAGGAAGCGTTGTCGGGGCTCTGGTTGCTTCTGGACCGGTGATTTTGATGGCTGCGTCGTTTTCAAATGCTGTGTTTGAGCGTTTGCCTTTGGAAGAAGCAGAAGCAAACGTTCAAGTTCATTCCACCGCTTCACAGTCTTCAGG
Organism: Garcia nutans; assembly: GCA_947685225.1. NCBI lineage: Eukaryota > Viridiplantae > Streptophyta > Magnoliopsida > Malpighiales > Euphorbiaceae > Garcia > Garcia nutans. The sequence continues at coordinate 60,356,273 of CANTUV010000039.1, forward strand.
TGTGACTGGTGGCGGTGCTGGGGCTGGAGGACAGCTGGGTAGTGATGGTGCTGGTGCTGGAGGCGGAGGAAGCAGCAGCGGTGGGACTTTTTTTAACATGGCCGGAAATTATCCTTTTTCAGGTGATTTGTTTGGGTGGGGTAGTGGCAGTGGTGCAAGGCCTCCATTTTAGTAGAAAATACAGAATAAAATCAACAGCAGAAACATTTTGTATGATAAAACTGCATAAAAATGGCCTTCCATCTCATGAATTCATTCAACAACTGATCGAAGAAGAAAGGGTTCTGTCTGATCAAGAAGATTGTATATCAATTCATGGAGATCGCAGCTGCTGGTTATGGCTACTTTGTTTTGATTTTGCAGACTTTTCAAAGGTTAGAAAATCTCAAATTTCATGAATAAAACCATTAATTTGGCTTTCTCTTATCTAACTTGTTCCCTTCTATAGTTAATTTTCTATTTTAAATATATATTTATTTTATGATTCTATATAGCTAGCCAGCTAGGGTTTATATATATAACCACATAAAAACTATAAATTATATTATTTCCTGTTTCCATATTTCTTGGTAAGCACCTTATTATATATATCATATGCTTTTGTTAATCTTGATTAATTGAATCTAACAATATATATTAATTAATTGTTCCTCAACTTGTGAATTTTTATATATGCATTATGCATATATAGTAGTAGTGTGAATTTTTATATATGCATGGGGTGATTTCTATATATAATTTTTTCCTTTAAATTGAAAATTGAAATTTAACCAGAAAACGCATGCGGACATTCTAATTAATAATCTAATGTGCTACTTTTATATGTAATACTTTGTTATCATTTTAGAATAATTTATTTAATATTTATATACAAAATATTGATTGATTATAATTACAATATTGCAAAATTATTCTCCTATTCCCTCCATTTTTTTCAGTACATTTGTAGGCATCTCCTCCAAAATGTCAGTTTTATATATATATATATTTCTTAATAAATAATTTGATTGTGTTTGCATGTGGGCATGTCTTACTTTTGAATTTTAATTTAATAATCTCATGAATTTCTAGTTACTCAACTAAGAAAAAGCAATGTGAAGAACCTCAAAAAGCCTGTGCTTCTTTAACAGCAGAAAAAAGCAGAGAAAGAAAACCCTAGCTAGCTCCTACTTCTGAACTTGGAGAAGAGAACAATGTATGTGTCCTTTTCTTTATATTAATCATGTCCTGCTGTGCCAACTTCTGACCCATCTAGCGTTACAGCAGTAGGATAAAACTAGCCAAAGAAACTTCTCTTGTCGGTTATATATATATATATATTTATAAAATAATTGTAGTGTCTGGTTTAATTTGAGACATGCATGGAATTAAAAACCCATTTCCCAACATCAACATATGCAGAAATATGTTGATATTATATGATTTTGAAACTCAGGAAGATTTTTCAATATTATTATGGAATTTAGTCTTTGTGAATTTTCATCTTGTTCTGTAAATGCCTGTAGGAGAAATTATAAGATACAATTGCGATTTCATTTAAATATCTTAATTTCAATAATAAACTAAATTGAATAATAACATATTTTCAAAATTTTTTAATTATAAAATATATATAAAAAAATTCACTATTCAATTAACTTATCATTTTTAGTAGAATATTTAGTTGAATTAATGACCATTCTATTATATAATTTTTCTTATTATAGTCTATATATTTATTAATTAATTTGTATTTTCTTTCTCGTTGTCTCGTTAAAAACGATGTTGTGGTCATGCTCATAATATTGTTGCGTTTCTTGCATATCATAATTAATTGATTAATTAATTAAAGTTCCATGAAAAATCTTATGTTGTTTCAGGTGTTCAAGTTGTGGTTTTAATTTGCTGATTGCCATTTATGTTTTCTCTAATCTCTCGCACACCATTTAATTAATAAACATAATGATATTGTTCTTTCAATTAAGCAACTATGGAAGATGCTTTTTTAAACATCAATTAAGATTTCTTTTTGAACTTAATGAACTTCAGAACATTTTTTTTTAAATACTCGATCACTGAAAATTTTTTTCACGTATATATATATATGTGTGTGTGTGTGTTGTAAACTCATCTTTATAAGTCTATAATAAAGGGATAATCCATCCATGCCATAACTACATATGTAATTAATTGTGGGTCTTGATTAATTAATGTTTCTTGCCTGATTAGTGTTTTTTAATTTTTATTTTTTGGTTATATATTAACTAGTGTTATTTCCAATTAAAAACAAATAAGCAATATAATAACATAAAGTTAATTATCACAAAATAATTAATACAATAAAATACTGTACAATCTTGCTTTTCGCGATATATGCATTCAATTGGTAATTTTCTCTCCAGATTTACCTACTTCTCTTTCGTTTTTGATGGCATTTAAGCTGCATATTCTGCGATGATGATGCATTAATATGTTTAGATCTATAAAAAGGAATTATAAAATCTATTATTATTTCTATATGATGATGCGAAACGCTAAAATTAAATAAATTATTGATATGAAACGACATTATTAAAAAGACAGCAAACAAAGAAAAAGACTTTTTAATCAGACCACAAGTTGTTCCAACAAATTAGTGAAAAATGTCTGCAAAAAGGAAATTGAAACCAGTAAACAAATTGGGCTGCAAATAATGGGTTATATAGAAGAATTTAAAGCTCAAATTAAAAAAATAAAATAAAAGTACTAAGAAGTTGTTCGTTTCTGGTGCCTATGCCTATTTTTCCTCCATTCGATTTAACACTAAAGCTGCGATGACGCTGTCGTGTCTTTATCCATTTGATTAACGGAAAGCTAACATGGATGGAGCTGAGATGAGTACAGATTAATTTCTCCTAAATGGAGATGAGATCAATCACAATCACAAATGAGCAGAAATAGCTGACATTTTTGATAAATTCTAAGCATTCATCAATCGCGTCTGAATAAAATGACATGGAAGTGGAGGAAGAAACATAAGTTGTTGTTGTTGTTGTTGCAGTCTTTATCTAAAGCCATCTTAATTCCTTTAAGATTAGCGATGCTACTACTTGTACATTTTTTGGACAATTTGATGGCTTTTTCCCTCCACTTGCTAAAGCATTTCCTCAACTGTAAAAATCTTAGTCGAGTCCAGTGAACAGAAATTCGCATTGTTTTCAACCAGAAACCTTTCTGCCTATATTTTTTCTGCCTGCCCATGCTGATGCTGCACTTCGTTCTGCTTAGATGGATACAGTTTCCTCCAATTCTTTTTTGACTTTTCATTATATAAAGTTTTTTTTTTTTTTTTTATTTGTGTTAGTGGCTTTTAATTTTCTCAGTAATGATAATGAGTTGTTATAAGATAGTGGGTTACCATAAATTGGGGATTCGGATACCACAGTATCTTGCTTTTCTTATTTATTATTGCCTGATTTTCAAATCATGTTAGGCCATAATTAGCGGGACATGGAATAAGAAGTTACCCCAATAATAATATCGTTTTTCTGTTATTGACATGAGAGAGAAAAATCTATTGTGAATTTATCATAATATACACTTACCATTAAGCTATATCTCTATTTATATTTTGGTGTGCTTTAATTGACATTGTTAGTTCAGAATCTTATGCATGATCCACGCCAAACGGACAATTTCATACGTTGAAGGTTGTTAAATGGAATTGCTCGCACAAAAATAATTTTCTTCATTCTGCCTGCAATTGTGAGGACATAATGGAGATTCTCACCAGCCATGTCAACATTCTTTTCTTAAATTTACAAAGTCCAGTTACTACTAACAAGCCAATTATTGAAAAGCCTTTTCAATCAGTTGAAGACTGCCATTACATTACATGGTCTTGATTTTAAAACGAAAAATAACGGGCCTGGAATTCGAAACAAGAGCCTACAACTATTTCATGGTGCGTGATTACCATGTTTCGACCTTTTCTTTAAAGTCTAGCTCGCTCAGTCTCTGATTTTCTTTATAAATTGAGAAGGACCAACCCACTAACAGGTCTGATGCCTGAATCCTGATACCATAGCATTGCGTATGCAAAGCATCCTTTCTAGCCCCACATAAATGACTCGATCAGCCACATCATAAACCTGTTCTCCAATACCATACTGAAGCGTCTGGTCAGGTATCAGATACTACTAGGCAAGACACATGATAAATCTTCAGAAACTAAATTGTAAATTGCACATACAATGAATCACTGCTACAAAGTCGGTTTGAAATATTTAACAAAACTAATAAACAAATGTCTCAACAGTGCCCCCATTGCCATTTTGACTGGCATGCCTTGGTTTCTGCCAATGATTTTAAATTTTTTTACCCATGAAGCTGTTCATCTGGCTCTTATATATTAACTCAAGCTGATCCTTGCTCAAAAGGAACACGGACATAGAGCCGACCATGAAGGCTAACAACAGCAGTTGTCTGAAGTGGATCAATTCTTGAAGGTAAGCTTATGACCTGATCACCACATCCAGAAAAACGTATTTTAAAAAGTTTTTGCAGGCACAAACAAGAAATACTGATTTAAGGCAACAACCATCATAAACTTTTTTCCTCTTTTTTTTTTCTTTTGTGAGAGAAGCCATTATAAACTTAGTAGGCATTGCAACGAGAAGATTATGCACCCCCAAGACACATTATTGCTTGAATAAAATTATGGCCCTTAATAAGATGTAGCAAAAAAAAAATAATTAAGAGATTAAATTTGGCAAGAAGATGGAAGGCCTAGAAGGGCAAAGCAATTATTATTTTGCCTAACAACCAAATTCCAAACAAGAACTCTTGATTCCTTCAACAAATTGAGAGTAAATCAAGTGTCCCTGTCCCAGGCACTCTCTCTCATTCCCCTCTTTCTACCAGGGAAAATCAAAGACATACCTTCTTGAAGGGTGTTATACCCCAAGGATTGTGAAGCTGCTCTGGTTGACCTGTTATAACCAGCCGTCCAGCAGGATCTGATTGAACTCGCACCTGAATTCACCAAAAGGTAAGGCTGACTATAGCAGCTGCAGGCTTAATACAGTCATCAGTTGTTATGGAAATTTTCGTTTTAAGCTTTAAAATCACATATCCTTAAGCACTTGATGCAACTACAAACTCCAGGTGGCTTCAAGGTACAAGTAAGAATGAGCTTAGAGAAGAAACAATGATAATTTCATATATTATTCACAACATTTTAAACTTAAGCTCAATAACCTCGCAGTTCATATGCATGAGAATTTAAGTTACAGGTAGAGATGCATTTTTTATCTAATCCTCCTATGGGATAATAAATTTATGCTGGAAGAATTTGCTGCTACATAGAGATCAAGGAGACAAGTGTAAGAACAAGCAACAAACATCTAAAAAGTGAAATTATCAAGAGAAGTGTTCACCTCCTCTCGCAAAAGCCCAGGGACTAAAGCATACACCTCAAAGCAATCTTTCTGCATGCGGAACAGTGTAACTCGTCAGCACTCCCAGCAGAAAGAACTGAACACTAGTGCAACATAAATTTGTCAAGTCTCAGCATAAGGAGATTTAGAAAGGAAACATAAGCAACTTACGGATTCCCGCACATTGATCTTCACCCAATCAGCAGGGGGTCCAACATCAACAATTTCCATATCCAGTCTACCATGGATTAAAGAAAACAAACATATTTAGACTTGATGAAGGAACATAAAAGAAAACCCATAATAGCATGTGTAGTTTTTCAATTATTGACACCCAGGTGCTCTTCCAACACACCCATGCAGAACTAGAGGGATGCAGATTTGTTGATTAAGTGAAAAACAGGTGATTTAACCCTTCTAGAAATGAATTTATTAACAACTCGACAGGGTATGTTTCTTTTATGCCCTGGACAATAAGAGGTAAAACTGGGGAGTTGCTTTACCAATGTTTGGTCTTTAAAGAGATTTTACAAAGCTAAAGAATAATAAAAAGAGAGAGTTCCTTCGTCTAAAATAATAACAAGAACATAAAGATATAGCTATGAAGAGCTAATAATTTGTTAGCTGCCAAAATTAATATAATATTTCATATTTCTTGAAAGAAGACAACATTGAATTGCTATTACACTGAAGATGACTTCATATAAAATGATAACGTTATTCATAGAGTTCCAGTACATACTTGCACACAACATAAGGTTGTCCATCTAATAAACAATTTAAACAAAGTGTGGAGACAAATTAAAAGAAAATGTTGAAGATACAGAGGGGAATGATTAGAAATCTTAACTCTTTATCTGTGCCGATGATTGCTGTTTTCTCAGAATGCTCCAGATTAGTCTTATGTTTATGCAGACCTGACTCAACAAACATAACAAGAATAAGAATGTAAGCAAGCATCAGATGCATTGGCCAAAAAGACTTCCACTTATAGGGAGTATACCGATGCTTTTGAGAGGCTTTTCACGCCCTGGAGCAGAATTGAGGCTCTTCTCCTGTTTTAAAAACAAAAACCAGAAAAACACCATTGTACTTCACAGAAAAGCACGCAAGAGTTTTCACACAAAAAGACATGAAAACACCAATAATTAGGTTTTAATTTAGAACAAACCTTAATAATTGGCTCGCTAACCTCATCATATCCAAGAAGACGTTGAGCATGCCAACCCTGCATAGCACGAGCTGCAGCATCCCTTCTTGCCCTACAAGATCCTGATGTTTGGTGGCCACTTGCCTGAACATGAAACTCATGGAAGTGGGTGGGAGAGAAATGGACATTATAAATCGTAAAATAAGTAAAAAACCAAAACACAAGGGATTATATATAATTTAAATAAGACAAAAAACCTTGTTCGCAACTACTCAGTTCACAAATATAAGCATACAAAAGTTCAGTAACCTCATAAGTAGAACCTGTTTGTATTTGCACCAGCCTACAAATCAAGAATATAGTTTCCAAATAGTACATGCCATGCCTTGGTAAACTTTAATAATTCCCACCATTCTAGAAATTGCATTTCTCTTCATGGAAGCCTAATGATTCTCATGTAGCACATTCTTTTATCATTCATTTAATGAGCTACTAAAGTTTAATGTGTCAATAACAAATTTTGAAACCGAAAACCATTTGTACCTATGATTTATGCCAAGGCCTAAAACCCAAAAAGAATCAAGCTAAAAAAAATCATTTTTTAAAAGTCAGGAACCCAAGCCAAGCCCTTAGTCATATTTGTTTGAGCTGTTCCCTACAAACAGACTGCTTTTATTTGCACACTCTAGTTATCAGAAATATTCTGGATGCTAAGTAAATACTTTAGTTCCGACTCTCTGGTGGATCTTCCCATTAATAATATCATAAAGACAATGATGAGGATTACATGTTCCCCACTTCACAATACTGCCCCATGGCACATACTATTCACAAAGGCATAGTCGCAGAATTCAGTAACCTAACAGTTAAAGCTTTTACATGTGCTAAGGAAAAATTATATCAAGAAGAATGACAACAGTACCTCCTTTTCAACACTAGCAGGCTGATGCGGGGGTGAACCAGGGAGTTGAAGCTCACCATTTTGCCTCTTATGCTTTTCATATTCCAAAAGGGCCTGTAGTAACTGAAGAGATCAGGCATAGAAGATACAAAAAATCATGCAAATAAATGATGAAAGGCTTTGATGAACACGACGGCTGAAAAGTATGTTGTACTTTATCAAGCTAAGGAACAAATTTAAGGCAAACAAATATCAGCCTTATTTTTATAGCATTCAAATGTCAAAGGCGGATATCCAATCTCAATTCCACCTTTGAGAAAGATAAACAGAGAAAGCACAGGAAGTTAATCTCTACATCAATTCAAAAAATGAGTCGATGTTATCCCCCTCTCTCTACTAGTTGCAACTGAGGGCGAAAAGGAGATGGCTTCACAATTTAACACACTAAAGGCCCAACATCGTAATGACTGATCATAATTCAATTGGATCTCTAAAATTGAGCATTTTCCCAACTGAAAAAGCATTACCTTCTCATAGAAAATGCGGAACGTCCAAGAAACTGTTGTGCAAGTCCTGTAAGAAAACGAGAGGAAGAGAGCATATAAATTCAATAAACTAAGATATTGGTCGTCGGTAGAAGCAAAATTTCCAACTTATAATATCAAATATAAATTATGCTACAAGGTGAACTATCTGCGGCCTATAAACTAGAAACTTTAAACCGTAGAGCAGAAGAAAAAAAAATTATGATAGAGCTAGCTGTCTGCAATCTAAAAACCAAATATCATAAAGAATGCAACTATAAAAATGGCTGAACAACTCCATTCCAAACCAATATATATTACAAGACTGTTTAAAAAGATATTCTTGCTAGTCCTTACTTAGGGGGATGGAAAGACTCTCCTACTTGCCGCCACAACTTGGATGCAGTGACCTACAGATATGGGGGTAAAAAAAGCAGCTTGTCAAATGCTAATAATAATAATTATCTTCCACTTCATGCAACTACAGTAATGAAGTTCAAAATAATTTCATCACAAGAGATGAGCATATTCAACCAAAGATTGAGATGGGACATATGCATACCACTTCATAGCCACCCAGTCTAATAACAGCTCTCCATAACCTAATTCAGGTGGAAAAGCAAAATAAAGAATTAGCTAAAACCTAGAACCAGGCACAAATGCATTAAAACCATCGTATGGAACTTACTTCAGACAGTTTAGTGGCTCTCCATAAAATTTTGGGGGCTTAAATTCCAGCGCATTGTCCCTGCAGAAAGTTTCTAGCTCCCTCACGAATGCTGCTCTTTCCTCTAGGGTCCCTGATTCATCAGCCTCCCCCATCTGCAATTCAAACGGTACAATAACTTTATTGAAATAAACCACTGATGGGTGTTATGCTTTTACTAAATTACCTCGACATCAGTCCAGACACTTTTGGACTTTGTGACAGTCTCATGCTTCGGTCGATGAGTTGTATACTTTCTGAAAGGAGGAGTTGCGGTGGCAGTTTCCAGCAGGTTATGGGCAGGGGCACCATCTCCATCATTCTTTTCCAACACTTCATTACTACCAGCATCATTCACATAAACATTGGGAATAGTTTTATTATTGGGGACAACTTCATTATCCCCCATATGAACATCACTTGGCAATGCATCAGTTTTATCCTGAGCAGATGTTTTCCCATTTTCACTGGTATTTTGAATCTGGGGACGGTCATCAGATACTTTCCCCTCCTGAACACTGGCATCAACAAGATTGACATCGGAGCCACCCGCCAAATTTTGACTAGGAACTTCAGTATCTTCCATTCTGTGTAACAGACATCATGCAGTAACATTAAGAGTTCCTTAAAAAGAAATAAAATAAGTGCATCATTCATAAGATACCACAGTAGGAAAGCTTGATAAAAAAAATATTTTTTTAAAGAAAAAAAAAGTTACCTTTTAAAGAAGAAATAATTCCAAAAGGAGGAAGGGACAAAAAAACAAAATTAAAAAAGTTGTTTACTATATGCTCTCCCTATAAACAAAAACCCTAACTTTCAGTTATTTTCTTATGGAAAAAAATAGTTTTTTTTCTTTTAGCATAAAATTATTTGCTCTCCATTCAAAGAAAAAGGAAGAACTTTATAAGATAAAATTTTTCGACTGGAAAAAACAAATTCAAAGTACCAAAATGCTATGGAATTCTTAATTAAAGAGAAAGGAAAAGAAAAATGGGTGGTAGAAATGTAATAAAAGCTTGCCTGTGAAAGAGAAACCTCGGTGTTGAAGAAAACGAAAGAGAAGAGAGCTGAAACGGCGTCGTCTTAGGGTTTGGGCAAGTAAAGAGCTTGGACAATGCAGCTGATGGAGAAAGGTCAGGGAGGGATATGAAGAGAGCTGCGAAATCTAGCAATTGTTATCCAGCAACAAACATAGAAAGCAACGTTCATGGCAGGTACAGGTGGATTAGCAAAAGCTTTTCAAGACAAAAAAGAACAAAAGAAAAAGTAAAAAAATAAAATCTTTTATCAAAACCGCCGCCGCCGGTGGTGATGGGGGTGGTGATAGTGAGTATACGGACAAAAACCTGGCAGAGAAGCCCACGGCGGAGTAAGAGCCTTTTTCTCTCTCTTTGCTTTCCCGGCTTGTATTTGATTTTTGACACCACACAGCTCTACACCTGGAAGAGTGGCTCTTCGAAATTACTGAATTACCCTTTTCTTATCTCATATTTACTTTAAATTTATTCTCAGCGTGTCAAAATGGATTGATGGTTTTATTGATACAAGATTGATTTATTATCGTCATACGATTAAAATAAATAAAAATATAATTTATTTATTAATTATATTAATATAAATATAATATAAAAATTAAATAAATTATATAAATATAATACATATAATATATTTATTTAAATAAATTATATATATATCATATAATTTTATACGACTCATTTAATTTATATAATATTTTTAATTTAAAATAATTTTATATTTTTAAATAATTTATTAAAAAATTATTTATATAATAAAATTATAATTAAAATAATTTTAAAATATAAATAAATTAAAATTTTTTTTAAAATACATAAAAAATAAAATATATAATATAATTAACATGAAATAAATGATAAATGCGTATAATATTTTAATTTCAAAATTTTATAAGAAAAAAAATTACAAAATAATATATAGTTATCAATACAAATTTTATAATAAGTTTTTTAAAAATTTTATATTATTTTATATTTATTTTTTCTATTCTATTTTCTTTTATAAATTTTATTATAAATTCTAAATTAAAAAAAATTATTTGATATAAAATATAAAATATTAGATATTAAAATCATAAAATTATTTAATTTTTAACGCTTGATTTAAGAAAATAATTTCTAAAATTTATAAAAAAAATTAAATTTAAATTAATTAATAATTAAAATTAAAAAATTAATAATTAAATAAAATTAATAATTTTTTTAATAAAAATAATTAAAAAAATTAAATAAAATATTTTAAAGTAAATAATAATATATTATATAATAATAAAATTATAATAATATAATAAATATATAACATTAATTTTAATTTTTTTAGAATAAATAACAATATGATATATTTTAAATTATATAAATACGTGGTTTTAGTTAAACGAATTATAATAAATTTACCTATTAATCAATTATAATCGTATCATAAATATTTATGATACTAACTCATTTAAAGTTAATATTAACTCGTTAATTTTATATATTTATGTGTCTTATTTACGTGTTATGATATATAATAATAATAATAATAATATATTGAGATCACGTAATTTTAACCGGCTTAATGTAGCTATATTATTTTTTAGTTGATAAATTCTTAATAAATGTGAAGTTTAACTCTCAAATTAACAAAAAGGATAAAATAATAGTTTATATATTATATATAACAATCTTATAAATTGATTAAATTTTTTGTTTAGGTTAGTTTTTTAAATATATAATTAATATAATATATATATATATATATAATCCTTCATCGCCTTTTTTTTTTTTTTCAGTTTTTATACATTTTACTTCTTTCTTAATTTGAAGGCGGAGCGCAATAATAATTTTAATATATTGCTAAGCTTCAAGAAATAAGCAAAATTTTATATACTTGTATGTACAAAAACAGCCGTAAGCCATTCGTTATCATAAAAAGGTGCCTGTTTTTTCTGCCTAAAATGGAAAAAATTGACGTGTAGAATAAATCTTTAGTCTAATACTATCCATATAATGCAAAAGGTTATTATAGCTAAGTTACAGCAAAGGTTGTGAATGGTTCATTGAATAGTTCTAAACCTTAAAGAGCTAACTAGCTTGTCTCTAATGGCAGCAAGAAAGAAGACAACTTTCTTCCCGTTTTCATATCATACAGAGCAAAGAGAAAGAGCCGTCATTTCTTCTATTTCTGTCTGTGTATATATATAAATATGCCAACTTACTTCCATTGCATCCATCAACAGACAAATACACTAATCTGTAAGTAATGAAGCTTTGATCCTCATTAATTCTTTGTTCTCATGAATACAGAATCTTGCATGATTCGAAGAAAGTCTCAAAGCCAATTGGGTTCGTTCGTATGAACTGTGGCTGTTGAAGAAAACGCGGTTGCCAATCATATCAAATGTGACTCGCGTACTTTTAAATTAATGTGTTATTTTAGAATATAAGAAAGAATCCCTTGCCTGGTTTGCCATTAAATTCCAAGTTGGATTGCCTCCTTTGACTTGCCAGTTTGCAACTTCAAATTGTTCTTTTCTTCTCTTTTTTATGGTTCCTTAAATATTGGATATTTGCAAAGAAATTTCCAATAATATGGGGCTTTTGGATCTCTTCATTGCTTCATCAATTCCAGTTTTAGAAGTTCTACTAATAACTGGACTCGGGACGTTTCTTGCTCTAGATGGTGTGGGTATCTTGAAAGAAGATGCCAGGAAACATGTTAATAATGTAATGGGGTTGAATGTTTATTTGATTTTTCAAGTTTTCAGGTCCTTTGAATCCAGTTTTTCACATTGTTACTAACTACATTTTTTTTTGGTTTGTGAATGAACAGATTGTATTTTATGTGTTCAATCCAGCTCTTGTGGCCACCAATCTTGCCCAAACAATTACAGATGACAGCATAAAGAAGTTGTGAGTCTAAAAAAATAATTGGTTTGCTCTGTGTTTATTATTGATGTTTACTAAATATTCTAAAGAACTGATTGAATTTGATAGATGGTTCATGCCAGTAAATGTCCTCATCACAGTTATTGTTGGTTCTATACTTGGCTGGGTTCTTGTTCAACTTACAAGGCCTCCCTCACACCTACGTGGCCTAATTGTGGGTTGCTGTGCTGCTGGTAAGTGGTAAACTCGGGTCCATCTTAATGCAAAATAGTTTCTGCAAATTTCAAATTTGATCAACTATAATGCATATGGTTTCTTATTTGTTGTTCAATTTGAGCAGGGAATTTGGGGAACATGTTCCTTATTATGATCCCAGCAGTCTGTAAAGAGAAAGTTAACCCATTTGGAACTCCTGACATCTGCCAGTCATATGGATTGGGTTATGTTTCACTCTCAATGGCTGTATGTACTATTCATACACATTCTTTCATTACTATTATTAGGTCCGGGAAGTCTTCGTTGAGCTAGTGAGAGAATACACTCGTAAAACTAACACCGTATTTCAACTTAAAAATTAGATATTTTCATTAATATATCAGTTACTAAATTCATCTTTCTAACGTGACATTCCTCCCCCACTTGAAATTCCAACCATTATTATTATGTTTAGTGGAGGACTTATTATTTATTGTTGTTAATGTTCAGTTAGGAGCCATTTATCTATGGACTTACGTGTATAATATCGTGCGAGCATCTGCAACTGGTACTACAAAAGACCTCTGCATAAGCAAATCTTCAACAGAAACCTTTGCAGCTGAAGTGGGAAGTAGCAAGGAACCTCTGCTTACTTCCAGGGAATCTCAATCTCCGCCATTTGAAAACCATGTACATCATCAATATGCACTGCCTGTCACTAAATCAGATGGGCAACTTGAGGTTGTTCCCAGTACAACATTCACTCTTATATTTGTCTCATATAAAGTTATAAATTTTTAATTTTTCTCATGCTAACTGTCTTTTGGGGGGACAAGGAATTGATCTTTCAAGTTTGTCTCAGAGGGCAGATTCAGGCAATAAAAAACTGCTTGGAAGTATTAATTGGAAGACAATATTTGCACCTTCCACAATAGGAGCAGTAAGACCACATCACATCACATATAAATTTTCTTGTTCCCAAATAATTTTATGAGACTGATAGTTGAACATTGTCTAATTGGGTACTTTTTCTCTGTACAGATTGCTGGATTCATAATTGGGCTTATCCCATTCATTCGGAAGTTATTGATTGGTGGCGATGCTCCTCTTCATGTAATTCAAGACACTGCCTACCTACTGGGGTATGAAACATAACCAAAAATCTCATTCTGCCCTGTATAAACTTGATCTTTCATAATTTCATTGTCTCTTTGACTGTAGAGAAGCAGCCATCCCAACTCTCACCTTGATCTTAGGTGGGAACCTTTTAAAAGGTAATCAATGCCTCTGTTTTATGTATTAATTTAGTCTTGCTAATTCAGTGATAAGAAACTGATGGGTTACTATTTGATTCTCTCTCAGGGCTGAAAGGGCCAGGGATGCACAAGTCCATAATTTTTGGCATTATAGTTGCTCGTTACATTGTCCTGCCCCTGATTGGCATTGTCATTGTTAAAGGAGCTCTCCGCATAGGTTTAATTCCTCCGGATCCTTTGTATCAATTTGTTCTTCTGCTTCAGTTTGCAGTTCCACCTGCTATGAACATAGGTATTTACTTCTACTCTTAATGAATTTTACTCTCAATTCTTTTTTTTTTCACCTATGAATTGACAACATTACTCCTAATAGCAACTGATGATTTCTTTGTTGATCAGGTGTCATTACTCAGTTGTTTGGAGCAGGTGAGAATGAATGTTCTGTAATCATGCTTTGGACCTATGCTTTGGCTTCAATTTCACTAACTCTTTGGTCAACACTCTTCATGTGGCTTGTAGCTTAGATCTGATTTTATATTTATTTCTACTTGAATGTGTAACTAAGAAAATTAACAATTTTACATTATCCCTGTTCTGTAAACCACTAATTCATTGAATGGTTGAATAGAATGTTACATATACATTTCCATCTATTCTGGTGTTTTTAAAATTTCTGTTAGTTATTATATTAATTTGATCATCATAACATACAATAATTTAAAATAAGCTTAATCAGAATGAGATGTGGAATTTGCACGTGGCAATTTCATTGAAAATAAAAATGCAGGTTAATCATCCCTCCTAAGACAACATAGTGACTAAAATATGCTCGAGAGAAGCAAATAGATTTTCAATACAGAATTTCCATTGCTGGTCCTGAAACAAGATGCCACAACAGCTTGAGGGACAGCTGTTCAAACTGCAGTCGTGTGTTTTTCAGAGAATGGCCTTGTTTAAATCATCAAAGTAAGGATGCTCCATAGTTTTCTTTGCTGAGATACGCTTTGAGGGTTCATAATGCAACATTTGCTGCAGGACAATTAAATTGTAGGTCAGAATGTGCTTTTGATTAAGATATATAGTAGTGAAATAATGATGTTATAATTTATAAAATCCTTCTGTCCACACGCTAAAGATAAACTTGAAGTAGTCTGACAACTTACTGCTAACAAATCCAATCCATCCTTGTCCAAATTAGGAACAGCTGTTGACAGACTCTGAGGACTCCACTGGGGATACTCATGCCAGTTGACCAGTTTGCTTACACCTGGCCACACATTCTCATTTGGAGTACCTAACAACCTAACATCCAAGTGTCTGAAAGAATAAAGAAAAGGACATATGGTAGCAAGAAATACATCTTACTTGAGTGAAAGGGGCAGAAATGGAACCTGAAAATATGCAGAAGCTGTTGCAATTCAGAATCTCCAGGGAAAAGTGCTTGCTTCGTTACTAGTTCAGCTAGGAGTTGGCAAAAAACACACTGTTTAGCAACTAAAAGGGCAGATACATTGATTAAGTAGAAATAGAACAACTTGAAAAGGAAATCAAGACTGTACCAAATATACATCCCACAGACCACATGTCCACTGCAGTTGAGTAATGGGTAGCTCCCAAAAGGACTTCCGGAGCTCTGTACCACAAGGTCAATATCTGAAACAAGAATCACATCCTGTTTACTCTCAAATTTCTAATGCTGTGGAAACAAGCATGATAAATGAATAATAGAAAGCATGCACTACCTCATGAGTATACTCCTTCATAGGAAGGGTAAATGCTCGAGCAAGTCCAAGATCTGCAATCTTAAGCATCATTGTCTTTCTGTCCATCAAGAGGTTGTGAGGTTTAAGGTCCCTGTTGAAAAAAAGATTAATATAGCAGCTATTATTGCATCCAAAAGCATTCAAAAAAATATGGTAAATCTCAGATGAAAAACAGAAGGTAAGTTATCTAAAACAGTACCTGTGTAAGATTCCATGCCCATGGCAAAAAGCCACCCCCTTGCAAAGTTGGTACATCAAGCTCTGCAAGAAGATCATGCATATAAATTGTTAATGAGCCAAAAATAAAGGTTTCTCAATCACTTACAAGAGTGGAGCATCTACCTTGACAAATTTCACAGGAATATCCTCTCCGATTTGACGGAAAGACCGAATAAATTTTTTAAGATCAGTGTCCATGTACTCAAAAACCAGATAGAGTACTGTTTTCCCTTCTTTGTTCTGGCCTTGTTTGACATCCATCAATCTATAAAATAAGCACAAAACAACAATACTTTTTATTTCCCTATTTAAACGAATAATGGGGGAAAAGAAATGGAAAGAACTCTTTTGCTATAAAATAAACTCTAAAATGACAAATTCAGTTGACATGGGAAAGCAAGAAAATAAACTTGTTTACAGTAGAATGAATGAAATCACATGGCACGCCAATGAAAGACTTCGAATTGTGAGAGAACTGATGCCTGATATCGGGAAAACTCAATAAAACAACCAAATCAAGGAAGCCTATTCCACGAAACGGCTAGCCCTAAAACAATATTGGGGATGCAATTAAAAAGATTTGCTCACTTGACATTTCAAATCCCTTAATTTCTGACTTTAGAGATGAAAAGGATCAAAGAATGCCAAAATAAGCACGGATTAAACCCTAAGGTTACTTGAAAGTTGAAACCCTAAAATGGGAAAATGAAATCACCAAATATCATTAAGGTTAAACCCTATATTCACTCAAAATCAATCCGATCAAAATTGGATGATTGAAAATAGGAGACCATAATTGAAACTCCAAGAGTAAAAAAATAAAAAGGATGGAAGAAACGAAAGTACCTTACGACGTGAGGATCTCTGGAGAGCATCCGCAAGATAGAGACCTCACGGAGAGTGGTGGGAGGGACACCTTCATCGTCTTCATGGAGACGAGTTTTCTTGAGAGCAACGATCTTCCCAGTTGCCCTCTCTCTCGCTCTGTATACTTTCCCGTATGTGCCCTCTCCTACTTTCTCTAGTTTCTCAAATGCCTCCATTACAGACATAGTTGTTGCTGGCTTCTCCATTGTTCTCTCTTTTTCTCTCTTCCTTTGTGACACAGTGATATCAGAATTGAAGAGAAGAAACGGGAGTTTAAATGTATATGATTATTTGTTTGGGGGGATTCTTGCCCGTTGGCCAACGGCATCCTCTTTGAAATTCAAACTTCAGATCTTTCTTAATTTCCATAAATACCCAGGAGAGCCTTCGGTTACAACTCTTAGTCCTAACCCATTCGTCCAATGACCCACAAAGCCCAATTCAGGCCCAATGTACTCAATGGTCCACATTTTTTTTGAATTTTTGATAAAAATATAAAATAATTTTAAATAATTTTAAATTTATCATATTTATAAAATATTTATCAAAATACTAAAATTTATAAAATATTTATCAAAATATCAAAATTTTATTAGTTTACAATGAGTTTATAATGAGTATAAATTTTACACAGTTTATAATGAGTTTATAATAAAATAATTATAATATTTCTGATAAAAAAGTAAAAATTTGAAAAAATATAGTAGATGATCTATTTTTTTATTTTTTTAGAGAATTAATAAAAATTACAAAAATATTGTATAACGAAAAAATTTACAAAAATATAATATATTTTTAATATATACTGAGTATATTTTTGATATATATATTTGTTGAATGTGTGTTCAATATATGCTGTAAGAATGTAAAAAAATTAACAAAAAACAGTATTTTTGTAAACTGAAAAAAAAACATAGTAAAAATAAAATTTTGAAGAAAAAAGTATTATGTAATTTCCTTTTTTTTAAAAAAAAATATTGAACTTAAATAAATCTTATATAGAAATCACTTGTTTTTATTTTTATTTATTCATCATATACCCATTTTTATTTTCAATTCTCATTAGCAATCAAATTAAAATTTTATGATATAAACTTTCTTTAATTTAATATCTACTACAATTATTTTGAAATATATATAAACTATTGGAATTGGCCATAAAAAAACCTATTGGAATATGTTATGACTAACAATACAATCAGGCGTGGCTAATTGTTTTAACCACAAAAAAAAAAAAAAATTGAGATTGTGTAATTAGGCCTCTCAACATAGCTTACATTACAACCTCCTCTAGAGTAGGAACTTAAAATATATCCTCCTCTAGCAACTAAAACACTTTTGTTTCTACCATGCGTTAAACCTTCAAGCTTCAGTTCAATTTTTCAAATTAAGCCTCACATTCTGAATCTTCACAGATATCTTTAACTTCTGTTCCTCCATATCTTTCAAAACAGACAATAGTTTTGATCTATATGCTTCACATTGTTGGGTTGCAAGCTCCAATTTAGCAGTCAACTCCTGAATTTTCTTGTCCTGATCCTACAGAATTAACAAGAGAAGAGCTGTTTTAGTTTAAACATGGTTGTGCACCAAGAAGAAAAGTAAAGAACTAAATGTCTGCATGCCCACAACCCCACAATGTAGAAACTGACAAATGATTTGATTTGATTTTTAAGAATTCAAACTTATTTGTAGAGCTCAGTACATTCACAGGAAGTTTTCTGAGAATTGAAAGCAAATATTGCTATAAACCACAAGCTTACAATTTATGTCACCTGAGTGCTATATCATTGTTCAGTATTGCTATAAATCAGTTAAAGTTCTTAAAATTTTCCAAGTAACATCAATTAATTTAGATCCAATTGATGAATGTAAAAGAGAGTCAATCACTCAAAGCATCATCTGCAGCAAACAGAAGCCAAGCGCAAAGAAATTCTTATATAAGTTTAAGAACTGACCAGACAGCATGGCTGCAGCTCCTGACTACCATTAACCAGAGAATTCTGTATGGACAGAGGACCATGCTTCTTTGCAGCAGCAACCTTCCTTTTCGCCTCATGAAGAGCATTCATTGCCACATTATAAACATGCATCGATTCTGAGCCCTCTTCTATATATTTGATGGCTTTCTGGCTTAGATTGTCACATCGGGCAGCAAAGGAATCTGGAGAATTATGAGGCAGAAAAACAGAATGTTCATCCCATGCAACCTGACTTTTGGCATTCCTCGTCCATCGTTTCAAGATATAGTGAGATGGAAGTGTAAGAACATTTGTTACCCTAAAAACTGCTAATATGTGCCTACAGATTATACCTGAAAACTCAAACATTTGGCAACTACAAGTAGCTCTCTTTTCAAAAACATGGAACCTAACAAAGTGCACTTTATGGTCTTCCCCAAATTTTGCCACCCTATATGTAATTGTTGATCCCAAATCCTCAACTAAAGTTGCAGGATAAGCAAGTGTCTCGACTAATTCTTCTTGGAATTTCATAAATATCTTCCTTGTGTAGAGGCTTGCTGCTTGTTTTTCCATAGGAGAGGGAGTTCTTAAAACTGGAGGAATGTTCATTGTATCATAGTCTGCCTTTACTTCCTTTTCATAACGAGTTTTAATTGTTTTTTCATGCTGCTTAATCAGCATCTGAATATTAGTAGACGCATTTATATATCCATCAAAGTAAGAATTTATGGCATCACTTCCTTCCATTGTGGACATCTCACCAAAGAATGTATCCATAAGATAAACAGGTACCCATTGGTGGCGAGCATTGTACATTGACTGAAGCCATTCACTATACCCAAGATCATACTTTTGAAAAAGCAACTTCCAACAAGACTCGAACTCATCAACTGTCTCTGTCAGGTTGATGCACCTGTGGAATTCTGCTTCGAAAGTGGGGTGTGAGTGATATACATCAGAAAGCTTTTCCTGGGCCTCTCTAAAAACGTTCCACTTACAAAATCGGTGGCGGGTTCTAGGAAACACTTGTGAAACAGCTGTCCGTATGATTCTGTCCTGGTCTGTCGTGATTGAGATGGGGTGACGGCCTGACATTGCAGCGAGCCAAGTCTCAAATAGCCAAACAAATGAGGACTCTGACTCATTGAGCAGTAATGCACATCCAAACAGCACTGGCTGTCCATGATGGTTCCAACCAGTAAAAGGTGCAAAAGGGACTCGGTGACGGTTTGTTCTATATGTAGTATCAAAAGTGACTGTATCCCCAAAATAAGAGTAATTCATTCTTGAATTTGCATCTGCCCAGAAAATGTTTCCTGTTGAGTTCTCAAAATCACCTTGAACAGCATAGAAGAACCTAGGATCCTCGGCTTGCATTTGTTTCAAATAGTCAAAAACAACCTGACCTCCACTACCAAGTGTCCTCTGCCTACTACTACTCATATAATTCTGGCAATCAACTTTAGTAAAACCAACATTATTGATTCCACCAGATTCTTTAATCAGCACAGACATGACTCCACTTGGCCCCATCCCAGCTGCCTGAAGAGTATCAATAAGACTTCGTGCAGGACCAGACACATGCCTGTGCGACCGGAGGCAATGTACCTTATCAGGTGGCACAAGATCATGATTATGTTCTTTAACGAGTTTAGTAACAGCCCATTTTCCAGAATTCTGTTTCTTAACTGTCAATTGAGCTTTACAGCCAACTCTAGTGATAGTTCGTTGTCTTTTAGACCTATTCTCATTGCCTTCACGACGAAAGCCTTCACGAGAACAAACAATTTGGCGGCAAATAATAGACCCATCTCGTCGAGACCGTTGATACACACTGACCCTAGTACTAAAACCAATACGACGGGCATAAGAATTGTAGAAAACGCGAGCAGCCTGTTCTGAATCGAATTCCATACCTTCATAAGGCTCAAGATTACGATCGCCATAAGTTGAGAAATGAGGCGCCACAGAAGGAGCATCCAGTAAATCTCCATTATCATTGTATTGGATTTCAAAGTCATCTGGGCTACCAGAACCACCCAAGTCATCAAACTCCATCATATTCAAAGACTCGATATCCATGATTAATGGTGATTGATTGATTACATAGTCTCTAATTGTTACATTATTATAAGTTTAGAAGGCAGAGAAAGAGAAACTGACCAGAGATTTGAAATTGTTGAAAGACTTGCAGTCATGGTGTTTTGAGTAGACTGTAGGCGAGCTTCAGAGAATCTAAACCAGCTACGAGTCTTCTTCTTTGCAATCTATAAAACAAAGAAACATTGTGGGGCTTATTGTTTCTGTTAAAAGAGAGAAATAGGAGGGAATTTGGTGGTTTGAGGGTTTTCAGTTGGGGGAAATCTTTCGGTGTATACAGACAGCCATTTCTTGACTATGGAGATATGCTTTGCGACTAGCAATCATTCCCTGCTTCGCAATACACTGTAATGACTTTTTTTAAAATATATATATAAATATATTATAAAAAAACACTGTATATCTTAAGGTTTTTTTTTTGAACTCAACTGTATATTTTAAGGTTAGAATTGGCAAGTACATTAGTAGAGTAAATAAATTATTAAATTTCAAATACTTAGTATGAAATAAAAAAAATTTATTTTAATTAGTCTCTCCCCTTCTTTCCCAAAATATAAATGCATTTAATATTATTGTATATAAAAGAAATAATAATATTTTTTTAAGAAAATCATGCCCTTCGGATTTTTCAATTTTTTTTTATTTTTTATTAAAAACTTTTTAATCATTCTATAAAATATATAATAAATACATGTATAATAAATTCAAAATAAACTAGGTTATGATAGGTAAACTTTATATATATATATATTACAAGAAATTGATAAATTTGTAAATTTATTTAAAAAAAATTGATAATAGTTTTTTGGACTTATTAATTTTTAATTCTGTGAATTTTTTTTCTCAGAATTTTGTAAAAAAGAAAATCAAATTTTCACTTAAAATTTTCCTCCAAGGAGAATTATTCATTTGCAAATTTCTAGTTTGTATTAAGGAAATCTTATTTTCCAAGTGGAATCTACAAGGCTTTCTTCCATTTGTACAAATCACTGGACTGGGTGACTCTCTCGTTTGTATATTTAAAACTTCATTCATGGTAATATGAGGAAATAGAGGCAAGTTATTTTAGAAGAGGATAAGAGTTAAATCTCATCTGGAGCTGCTTCTCTGTCAAAGCCATGGAAGTTTTGTTATCCATTTGGTCTTATTATATTTGCTACTTTTATTTCATCCAATTCGGGCAGTTAACTATCAATTCAGACATTAAATTAGAAAAAGGATATTCATTCACAGGATTCTTCAACTCAGCAAAACTTACAATATATAATCCTCGGGTTATATTATCACACAGATAATGTAATTTTAAAAATTTTTAAATTAAAAGAAAAAAAAAACACAAAATTCAGCTTATTGCCATTATCTAACTCGTATGCTCCTACAGTTCCAGATACAAATTAAGGGAAGGAGAAAATGTGCTGAAGATCCATTTGCTTAAAGGGGTGTCTGGCCGTTGAAGGAAGGTGAGGACATTGCAGAGAGAACATCTGTCACTGAAGCCATTACACTCAAAGCAGCTTTCAGAACTTCCTGTGAACACCCTGGTTTCACAATAGTTCGTACCTGCAAAATTTGTGGGTTGCGAACCATTAATAAGAGTCTAAACAACCACAACAAATGCAACAACAAAGCCAATAGCCAGAATCAAGTTGCATTTTTTAACTAAATAAATGCCATCAGCCTAAGCTAGTTGATCAAACCCCATTCAATACGTGCACAAATGATACAGATGGCAGATATGTAGCATAAATATAGCAAACATATATAGAATGAACGCATTAGTGGAAAATGGAATGATAAGATACTGAATTGTCATTAAAATATTAACAACAAATGGAATTCAACTTATTTATGCTGTATGGATCTCATTTTATATTAACAATAATTCTATAATTGCTTTTGAGAGGTATAACATAGTTTTCCAATCATGTGAAATTGCAATTGAAGAATTGGAAGAACATAGTAATTTAAGCACCTTGTCAAGGTATTCTTGCAATTTCTTTATCCGGCCCATGTAATCCTGGTCTTCAACACAGAGAGTTACAGGCTTAGCATCAGCACCAGGACCTTCAAATTGAAGCGGCCCTGGATTTCTGTATAGATCATCCATCAAAAACTTTATCGCATTTAGTCGGAGCAGCCTGCAATCAAAGGCATGCAGAAAACAGAAACTCAAACAAAGCCATGATTACACCAGTACTAAAGTTTCCCTTGATCCCTTTTTCTTCTGTTATTTGAATATTATATCAAGCTTCCTAGGGAGTTGGTGAAAGAACTCACTCATATGCTTTGCCTTTCAAATCCACAGTGGCTGGATGAATTGCAGGTTTACCGATTGAAGTGGCACCTGGACTTTGAGCCCAACGCTTCACTGTCATCATTGCCTAAGATTTCAGAGAAGACAGTTCAAAAATGTCAAGAATCTATATAACTGCAACCATCACCAAGTAACCAAAAACTGTACTGCACAATATGCAAGGAAAAAGTTTCCCAAGAAAAAACTAATTCTTGGTTGGGAGTTGGAAAGTAAAATATATACAAGTTCATATGGAGTTGCAGAATTAAGAATAGGATTGAAACCCAACTGTAATTGGAGCAGCACCACATCGCCACTTGTTCACAGGATTCTTCAGGTTAGTTACAGTTGCCATGTAACCATTTAAACCAGCTGCTAGAATATGGTAGC
Source organism: Garcia nutans (assembly GCA_947685225.1). Taxonomy (NCBI): domain Eukaryota; kingdom Viridiplantae; phylum Streptophyta; class Magnoliopsida; order Malpighiales; family Euphorbiaceae; genus Garcia; species Garcia nutans. The sequence goes on from CANTUV010000039.1 coordinate 60,379,902, forward strand.
AGATGTGTCCAAGAACCTACAGAAGAGATGTTCTGCATTAAATAAAAGGGACTACTTTATTCAAAAGCCCAAAAAATACATGTATCCCTTTTCAATAACATACATAGGCATAATCACAATCAAATTTTGATGGCACAGAGCCCCGGGCCTGGTAACCAAAGAAGTGGCAGATGGCATTGAATTTTTTCCCCTTGTATGTGCCTTCTTTCTGCTCCAAAAAAATAAAATCAAGAAACGATAAGCAGATGATTTAATAGAGTAAAATATAAATCAAAATAGACTTTTTACTGAACATTATTACTATATGTCAGTTCTGGTTCCCACATATCACTTCCATAGCATATCACACAGCAATTATGGAACAGAAAATCATGCTACAAATGTGACTAAATATGTGAAGCACAGATCTCATGCAATCTTATAAGCAAGGATAAAATAACTTCCTATAGCAAATTACTTTACTGTCCTCTTGGTAAGATTACAACTTCACATGAGGACTTTCAGATATTGTCAAGGATGCCAAAAATATGCATGAATTTAAAATATCAACTCAACAGTGAATTGTGGACATGAATAAGAGAAAATTTAGAACACACATCAAAAGTCTCTAGAGAGATTACAGCTTGCATCAACATGCCAACCTTGAGTATCAAATCAATCAGAGATTATCAGGAAGACAAATAAATGGAGAATAAATCTCTCAACTTCTTCACAACATACCATACGCTTGCTCATCTCTTCCTCCACAAGATGTGCTAGAAGTTTCTCTGTCTCAATCTGGAGCAGACAATATATCAAGGATTCATAAGCTTAATGCTTCCTGTTAATCAGGATATAATGATAAAATACCTGGGATAACTGTGCAGAGTCATCTGATTCTGGGTAGAGGAGCAACTGTAACATTACATCCCAAGATGAATAACATACTTATTATCAAGCTTCAATCGTCTAACAAATATCTCTACAATGTACATTTAAGATAGCAATCCAAACCTGTTTCTTGATAAATGGTGGCAAAAATTCGAACAAAGCAGATGCCCATGGTGAGAGTTGAGATGAAATGTTATTGGGCGTAACACCTTGCCTCAGCAAGCCATGTATTTCCTGAGAGATGTAGAAACTCCAATATCAACTATTGCAGAAAAGAGACAAGCTACCATTTACAGGGATAGTTATAAATAAAAATGCAGTTGTAAATATAAAAGTATCTATATAAAACATACACATCAAGAAAGGAAAGCTACCACTTATTCAAACGATATTGAACATATACAGGAGAAGCTAATTTCATAGTGAATTAATAACAAATTCACAAATACTCACAGTATCAGAAAAGGGAAGCATACACAGAAGTCATTGTTTAGCTGCATGAATTACCTTCAAGAGAGCATACACTTCAGGAATGCTTTCTATGAGACCCTCGGGCAGCAGAATGACCCCATGGTATTTGTCTGATAAATTTGATTCAAGTCAGGATACAATCACCAAAAATTATAAAAAGCAAGCTAAACAGTCCAAAAACCTTGCTCCGCTCTGGCTTGAACTGCATCACAAATTTGTTTTGTTATGTCAAAGAGAGTGAGCTTAGATGCAGCTACCTCCTCACCAAGAATTACCTACAGAAATTTGAATATTATTTAGAGAAGGGAAAATGTGATAAATAAATGTGCCACAAAGGCAAAAACACATTAAATGACTCATCAGGTAAAAAGGCTATGAAAAAAATACTTGCCATATTTGGATGAGACTGGAGTGTGCATTCTAAAGCAACATGAGATGCCTTTCGACCCATGAGTCGAATGAAATAATAATACTGGAAATGGAAAGTGGTAGAATTTTAGTAAAAATAAAAGTAAATCTTAAATAAAAATTCAACTCATAAAACAAATTTCATCACGAGAACATCTTTTAATATTCCTTTTTAATCCTTAATTCAGCATGTTTGAGATTTAATAATGCTCCACCTGATCACTACTTCCTAGTTGGATCAACAAAGGCGAAGAAAAATGGAAATTGTCTATTCCTCCAATTAACTTTTTGGTACAAGAATATCAAAAGAATGTGGGCTTATAGTGACTGTGTATCTGGTCACTAATAAAATGCTGCCGAGCCAGATAAAAAATGCTTATTACCTTCTCTGCAGAGAGAGCATCAGTACAGACATTGCTAATGAGCTGAGAATTGACCTATTCATCAAGAAAATGAGATTATATATCTGATGCAGACAAAAAATACATGATCCAGTATAAACAAAATGCAAGTAGAGAAGGAGAAGGGGAAAGAAAATGCTTTTGCTTAGAATTTCACAGTGTAAAGATTTTTTGATAGTATTTATAACCCAAATCTTAAAGAAAAAATATTGACTTTCTCCACGAAGCAATATATGAATATTAAAGAAAAAATATTGACTTATGTCTGACTCAAATCATCTTTCAGTCAGCATTTCTAAACAAGTACACACCATAGCCTGCTTACAAAATGTTTATTAGCACAGTATTATAGGGAAATGATGAAGAGAGAGAATGAGAGAAAAAGAGGGATCAGATCGTCATGTAATTCACAAAAGAAATATCGAACAATTCATTTTAGCAGAAATTCAGAAGTGCAACATAGAGAAATTCCTTTTATTTTTATTCTCATAAGTTGCAATTTCAAAGACAAACAAGTTTATCAAGGTCTTCATTTATGCAAATATAACAATATTGAATATACCTTACATATTGTATCAAAACCAACATTTGTTTCCACAAACTGATTCTTGAGATCTCCATTCAAAGTAACAGGAACACCAACCACCTGCAAAACTCATACAGTTAATTGACTTGAAATAAAAGTATGCTCAAGTTGCAGAAATTCAAGGCATAAAATTATGAGAAGCGTTAAAACATGCAAGTTCATGCGATGGCTGCTTAATGAAAATTTAGATGGCTCTCAAAGAGTACCTTTGTTGGGCACTTTGCCTCAGCAAATGTTTCAGCAAGCTGAGCAGCATCGGTGTTTGATGTAACCCCTTGAAACGAAAAAAGGAAAAGAACAAACCTGTATCAGCATTTCATCCAAATTTTATATGCACATTTCTACAACTTTTACGAATCTATCTTACCTCCAATAATAACAAGGCCATCCAATTTCAATTGTTTGCACGTGGTTAATGCAGCATTCACTTGCTCAGTTGTTCTTATTTGATCTTTAGTCCGACCCAGCAAATCATAACCACCTTGACATATGTAATCAGATTACGAATTAGTCGAGTTGCATGGCAATGTGAAATCATAGATCTTAATCTGACAATCCTATGATGTTTTAAATACCTTGATTTTTGTATGTTGCTAGAATTTCATCTGTAATTTCAAGAGCTTTCTGGGCAAATAGACCTTCAGATCCACCTGTTCAAGTATACGGCCGATGTAAAAGTAAATATATATATATATGCACATTAAGAAAAGCTGTTGGGCTTTATTCAAACAGCTATAAAATGGTACAAAGCAAAAACTCCATACGTCTAAAAGAAGCATAATAAAAAAGAACCTTGAAGCAATAGAAAGCAGCTAAGAGTACCGCCCAAAATTACATGTGAAGGGTGTGTGTGCCTCTTAGAAAAAGACAAAGTAAGATGCATAACTTAGAAGCATTCTTTTCTCTGTTTCACCCGACACAGCAATATAAATTAATTTTTTATTTTAGATAACAAAACCAAAACAAAAGAAGTTCAATTCAAACCAACAATTTTCTTCAAAACAAAAGTAAGATGTTTAGTTTACCAACCAGCTACTGTGCTGCGAACCAATGGTACCAAATAGTGTAACACCCAAAAAACTGAAGAGATCCAGCTGCTTACCTAAAAATCCAAGTAAAGTACTGTTAGGATTGTGGATTTTAAGAGCGTTGAGAAGACCCCATATGACATTGTGGCCTCCAGGAGATTGTCTACCACAAAAAACTACTCCCACCCTGTTAAGAGGTAATATATCAGCAAAGCAAGAGATATTGAAGCAAAAAGATATAGCAGGACTGCAAATAATGCCATGAATAACAACATCAAAACAAGCAAAAAGCATATACAGCATCATTTTTTAAGAGTCGCACTGCATAAGTGAAAAGAGTCGCACACACCTCATAGCTGGATGCTCAGTAATGATGTGAGCATCGGGCACTTTAGCAGTTGCCCTGAGAAAATGAGCGAGAGGCTGACCATAAGTGTGAGGAAAGGATCGACTTATGGTGTGAGCCCCGGCTGAATCCGCTGCTGCAGTAGCATCGCCAAATTCTACCCTCACAGTAGTTCCCTGCACGATGGCATGATGCCATGATTAAAACCAAACCAATTTTACTGCTCATCAATACTTATAAGAAAAAATGTCAGAAGAAGAACTAAAAATAACTAATCACCAAAGTTTTCCAAACGAACAGCCTAAACAATTAAAAACAAGATCCATTCACATCAAGAGACCTAATTCTCTGAGCGTAAACAGATCTCAGCCACAAAAACCTAGCAATAGTAGAACTGCAATGAAAAGGATCTATAATTTAAAATTTCCAAAAGAGAACATCTCAACATTTTTCTAAAACGATGAAAATTAGGGAAAAAAAAAAAGAATAGACAGACATAGGCTTGAATCCAATAATAGAAGCTAGAAAATGAAGAAGAGAACAGAAAAAAAGGTCGGAAAAGCAAGTGAAAGACCTGAAGGCAGGGAGGGAGCTCAGGCTGATAATGAGATCGGAGTTTTTGAAGCTCGGAAAGTTCTCTAGGAACGCCGAAATCGGAATCCATGCCGCCGAAGTTGTTAGTTTGGTATTGGTATTTTGTTGTGTAATAGCAGAGCAGGTAGTGGAGCTGCACTCTTTTTTACCCTTCAAAAGACCGTTTTTATAGGGGGGAAGAAGTAGAAGAGAAAAATAGAGGACCCCGGCGATACAAACAACCAACCAACCGCACCAGTTTTTTACTTTAATCTCAAACTAACCCCTGCTTTGTAGGGTTTATTACGATTTAGCCACGAGCATTATTATGTAATTACTCATATTGCCCTTTGCATTTCATTGAGAATTTGAGGGTGGAATTTAGTAGCCTGATTAATTCCTAATCTTAAATATCGTTAACATATATTTTACTAGATTGAGTCATTGACAATAACATCTGGCTGTTGGTTTTTCCTTGTGTGGATCCTGAATGAGCCCACAGCAAAACTTTCGATTACACAGCTGTTTTTTATAAAGAGCAATTGATATTGAATTTATTATTAACAAAAATTTATTTATTAAAATATGTTGAACACTATATTATAATAATTGAAAATGTCAAATTATTACTATGCGTTTCTAGAATCAGGGTAGTTTAAGAAAACCAAAGGCATATATATATATATATATATATATATATGTATGCAATTCTAAAAGTAATAAAGAGAGCAAAGAAATCAATGAAAAGTAATAGAAAAAAAAAAACAAATAAATGGACTGCATGAGGCAAATTACGGTGAGACTCAAAGCTGACTGACTAGAAGGTGAGGATAGGAAAAGAGTTCAAGAATATGCGGAAAAGGATATTCCTCTAATTTTAAAAGAACCCTCTGACTCACCAAACAAAAGCAACTGAAACATCGCCAGTTGATTGTTCGCATGAACTGACGTTATTAATGGGCTTGCGCTTGCTATCCAATCTAAACCAGATTCAGCCCCAAGCCCTGGGTATTAAAATTATTATTAATTAATTAATTAATTTAAACTTCACAAATTCATTATATTTGAGCTTATTCAAATTATCAAGTTGGAATCCATTTTAAATGTAAATTTACATTTGAATGTTGTAAAATATTTTATTTATAATAATTTAACAAAAAATAATAAAACCTCTCCATTACTTTCCTATAAATACCGTAGCCGTAGGGCTATAATCGAGCTCGAAATAAGCCCGAGCCGAACCCGAACTCGATTCCTTATAAAATAGTTGAATTCGAACTTGAGCTCGAATTAAGCCCGAGCCGAACCCGAACTTATATCGAGTCAGCTTATATATCATATATTTTGAGTTTGAACTCGAAATTAATTTAATTAAGTTTAACGAATCCAATAAACTTATTTCAGTTTTTATTTTTTATTCATATTTTTTTACATTTTTATAAAAAATAAATTAATATTTTTATAAAAAAATAAATAATATAATTATATATTAATAAAAATAAAATATTATTTTACTATAATATTTTATTATACTATAAATTATTAATCTATTTTATATTATATATTATTTAATTTATTTATCATATATATCATATATTAATAAATTATATAAATTAAATTAATCATTAATCAAAAAAATAATATATTCATGTATATAGTTTAATATATATAAATTAAAAAATATATTTTTAATTAAATATAGTAAACGAACTAAATTACAAGTTTAACTCATAAATTTTTTAAATGAACCAGCTCGCGAGCTAACGAATCAAGTATTTTTTAACTTGAATTTAACTCATTTAATAAATGAGCAGTTCGAATCGAGCCTGAACAAGCTTCTACCGAAATGAGACCCAAGCCGAGCTCGAATAGCTTGCTCATTTATATATATATAGCTAATCTAACACTATATCATATATTAATAAATTATAGAGACACAAAGAAGAAGTCTGGAATATATCAACCTTCTATTTATATATATAACTAATCTAACACTAGAGCAATTTAAAGTAGTCCCAAAAAAAAAAAAAAGAGATATCATAACAAAAGAATTAAAGATTAACATAACACAGTTCCAATTGCTGGGAAAATACATCTGACTTTACTCATCATCCTGCAGCATTTTAGCTAATAAAACCCTCTTTATGCTTCAAACCATGACTCCAATAAAAACAGATCCTAGTTTCATCCTTGTCCTTGAAGCTTTGCATCTTCTACTGTTAACAAAAGATTGTATCAACATCCTACTTCCTGCTCCTCTTTCGGCCACTTTCTCTTCCACGTTTTCCTGTGGAAGTGCCACTAGAGTTGACTGTGGGAGCTTGGGCAGAGTGAATACGCACATGATGCCCAGGAACCAAAGCAGGGAACCCAACAGCAGGGATTCTGCAAAGCAAGATAACCAAAACATTTAACATATATCCAACAATTGCATGTATATGCTGAGCAAAAGCGTAATAGAAATCCAATGAAATCCATAAGCTTCATTGAGTTGTGAAGTCTGAATCATCTTGCCTGTTATGTTTCTTTTTTTTTTTTCAAATGTCGTTAGGGTTATTATATTTAAATACTTGTTAAAGGCGTCGGGTAGTGATTCCTTTGAAGAAACCCAATCAGGTTTAGAGATTGGTCTTATAGGTTTGCCAATGCTCCCACTGACGCAGCAGATATGTGTTTAAACAAGAATTAAATACCATTAATACTTACTAAGTTTCACCCTCGAATAACATGGAAAACCTGGCTTTTGGAGATGTATGAATAAACATTAAACTCTACATCTCTCTACTAATGGAGAACTACAATGATAGCAAAAATGGAGCCTTGCTTAGTGAGCTTATGATACATACCCAACGAGAGCACAGCAGACTCCTGCTTGGTTGATGAAACACCAAATGCACTGCCCTTCTGCAAACTAAGTCGCAAAGCCTGATTCTCTGCAATAAAACACTGAAGCAACCGCCCCAGTCTTCTGCATTCTCCTTCCAAATACCTACTCTTGGTTTCCAGATCCCTCACATACATCTTCTTCCTTTCCCTTGATCTAACAGCTGCATCCCTATTTCTCAACTGCCTGGAAAAATCATACAATTTATCATAACCAACATATGATCCCACACGGTATTTTCATATCGCAGGCACATAAAAATGGATTTCGCAATGTAGTTCAGTCTTGCTGAAACAGAGATCAATATCCATCATCAAAATGCTCATAACAAATAGAATCAATGTTAGTGTCTTCTGGAAAAACACGGAAGAGACCCGAAAATTATATTATATCTCCACCATATCCAGAAAGAAAATTGATATATAATTTGCGTAGCAAGCAATAGAATGTGATTACGAAGGATTAAATTAAATAAAATGCCATAAGATCAACATTAGACAACAAGGAAATAGCAGCAATGACTAAATTGAATGTCCGTAATTAATCTAAACAAGGAGCACACAATGGATATGATAATCGTAACTAAGAATCTTAGCATACATCATATAAACAGAGCCATCTCTCCAATACAATTTTTTTTATAAAAATATATATATATTAATTTAGGGAATAAATAAATAAATTACATGTACCTTCTCCGTTTCTTAGAGATGGGATCATCGGCATCTTCATCAGCATCGTTTTTTGCCTCACCTCCATCATTAGGTACCATCTCTCTCTCCTTGTCCGTATCGGAAGCACCACCATGTCCATCATCGGAAGCCGCCAAGTCCTTGTCGGTGGAAACACAAACGACCTCAGCAGAGCCATCAGCAGGAGAATCAACGAGGATATCAGCCAAAAAATCGTCGGTAACTTGCTTGGTCGGCTCTACAGCAGTCCAATCGTCGTCTTTCATCAACATGGTCTCGATCTGCCCGATCCACGAAGACAATGAATCAGGGGAAGATTCACATAACTTACTATGAGATGATGATTCATTGAGAAAAAGAGGCGAATCGTGAGGTAATTCAGTAAACAAATTATCCCAATCAAGTTGCCCAAATTCATCGAAATTGACTTGCCGGAGAAAGTCATCTTCTTGATAATCTATATTCTCCATATTATATAGATAAAGATTGACCAAAACTAAACTACTTATTTACAGAGGATCATCAAAATTAATTTGCATTTCAGCCTTTTCTTCAATCAAGAGAAACAAAATAGACTGAATTATTTATAGCAACGGCTGTTGAGAAATTCAGAGGAAGGTGGCAGAGACAGACTCGGTTTCTTTGGGAATAAGAAAACGCTTTTACTGTGACAATCTACTGACCGTCCACTTGTCAAGAGATCCGGGAGTCTAAAACCAGTCCTACTACATGAAAAGCTCAAAGTGTCGCTGCACGAATTCGAATATCTTTGAGTAACCGAGGAGCCTTATTGACTTTGGAGTTTGTTATGCCATCATCCGACCAATAAAAACACACTTAGTGGATAATGAGCTCCCCGGTCTTTTCCACCTGGAGCACACGTAGATACTACCATTTTTCCTTTTTTTTTTAAGTTTTTACTCTATTTTATTTCCTTTCACTTCGATTTGTCAAATAGGCGTTTCTAAATTATGTCACTTCTTAATTTACACACGTTAATAACTTAATATATGATTTTAGAAATTTTATCAAATTAATACATAAATTAATGAAATAATTTTAATTGTATTGAAAAGAAATAGAGTTTGTATTCATACGATAAAATTAAAATAAATATGAATATAAATTATTTATCGTAAATTTGCATGAAATAATTTAGTGAATAACCATTGTTTTTGTAATAATTTTACATATCATCCCAATAAAATTTGAAATAAAATATATCACATTTCTTTGCAACTTATATTGGACTTCATGTCATGACAATTTAATAATATTTAGTAATCATATAATATAAATACAATATTTATTTGATATTGGTAGAAATATTAATTTAATAGAGTTAAAGAATTGTGTTTTACGCATTTAGCTATTTTTTTTTTAATATTCATTATTAAATTGATAAAAAAAATATTTATCATGCAGATGGATTATGAACTCTTTTTATGAAAAGAGTGAAATCTCAATCCTGATGGCAGTGGCTTTTTGACAAAAATGTCATGATAAAAAAAATTTTAAATTTATCAAAATTTCAAAATATATTCAAATTTAGAGAAATTTATAATTAATTTACTAATTTATCAGGTTTACACCATTTATTATAATTTTATTACAAACTTATTATAAATTTATTATACATATGATAATTTTTATAAATTTATTATGTATTCATTTTAAATTTATTATACACTTTTATAAATTTTCATAAAAAATAGTGTACGATGTAATTTACCCAACAGCAATCAAGTTAAACCAAAGTGTGAACCACGAAGAATCCAACTTAATCCATACAAAAACCTGAAATCCCAAGGGGCACCATTACCGATGGGTTGCCATTGTTACCCTCTAAAATAGTAAAATCGTTCAAAACAATAAGCTCTCTCCTCTCTATTTTCCACCACATTTCCAGCACTAAAATGGCATACCCCATTGTCGACAAAAATCATGATATATTAAGATCAAACAAAATGGCCAAAAATCCACAGTTGCCTCTGTAACATATTCAATCGTAAATTCCGTTTCAATTACCTGTCTTCATCTAATCAGGACAAAAACACCAGACCTGTAATCTGAAACTGAATTTTACTCCCAATTCAACTAGATGAAATTTAAGCCATTGGGCAATTTTTGAAAACATTGCTTCTCACAGTAATTAAACATTAAGAAAAAGGAAAATCTACAGCATCACCATTCCATGCCAGAGAACACTTTAACCCTTGGTGAAAGAATAGAACAATGGCACAAATTCAATACACTAACAGGACAATATGACCTTTTTGATCTCTCTTGTGTTCATCTAGCCCAATTCAGAGATCCAAAACTGGCCCTAAAATCAATAGTTGGATAAGTCATTAGCAAAATAAGCAAAGGTATTACTTTGTCTAGTGAAAGGAAAAAGAAAGTAATAAAGTATAATCGTACTCCCAACATTCAGCAGAACACAGAACTTTCAGATTCCCGCTCATAACATAGCCGCGACTTTTAGTCTTTTACGTGTCTGAAGCAAATCCTCACTACTTACCTACAAATTGCTAAAGAACTTGTGCTTGCTGGTCCGATCAATACACTGAGAGTGCTGAACAGCAAACAGAGTTATCAACAATTGACTCTATAAACAAAATTACACTGTCTATCAAATGCAAAATTGTTGAAATATTCGCCAATTATAACAACACTTTCCTAACTTAAAAACCCAAGTCAACCCATTTTTCAAGTAATATTCATGCTGCACTGGCAGTGCAGCCACATGGCCTAAAGCTATACACTAATAATTGCTTAGCTACTGAGACAACAGAAAGATAGAAAAAAGAAACACATTTTCGTCATTCATTAGAAAGTTCAATTGCAAGTAAAATAATGGTAAACATGATCTTACAAATGCTGCCAAAGATTAGCCACTGAAAGAATTCTCACTAAATTTGGTGGCTTCTTATCAATCAAAATGAAATAGTCATACGAAAAAAAAAAAAAAAACAACTGATGACGTCTTTCAAATATCAATGATTAGGCAATAGCTCAACCCTAGACGGGTGACAATTGATACACAACAGTTTAAGAAAATTGAAGCTAAGTGCACACAACATAATAACATAGAGCAAATCCAAAAAAAAGTTCGTTACCACATGAACACTTGTCTTGTATGTATGATATTTTTAAAAGTGTTAACAAGTTTCATTTCCTAGCACCTAGTTTAAACTCAATGAAAGCATGTACTGCATATTGTTTAAGAAATGATGAGCAGAGGATCAAAACCACTAGAAAGTCTATACACCTGATTCCTAGCTTGGTTATATCTCCACTCCAACAGGGTATCAATAGAAAACATAAACAAACAAAAGCTTCCCAAACAATGAAGTCTATGACCTGAGATCTTGTTCCAACCTTCAAACACCAACTCCAGAAAAAAGAATACAACTACTTGGAAAAATGTTCCAGGACAACATAATCCACATGATAAGCCATCTTATTTTCCAATGCATTTAAAAAGCCAAATAAAGCTGGACCATCTAGATCCATTGTAATTACCAATACTTTTCTATAGCTAGTCTGGTCATTCTAGAGCAGGAAATCCTAGCATGAAATAAGCAGAAACTTTAAAGCCTAAACATTCCATTATCATCAACAGGGTAAGACCAACCACTTAAGAAAAAGGAAAAGAGAAGCCTTTCTAAGCAATGTTGATTGACAATAAATCAGCATATTGCAGCCCGCCTATGAAGCCATTTAATGCATGGAAAGCTAATGTACCCCAAGGAATCAAGTATCAACTATTATACACACCTAATAAATCAATATCATCAAGCAGTCATACAGGATGACCAGCACTGCAATGAAGGTATATTGCTCCAATTTCAATAAATATATCAGTGGAGAATTCTATTAAGGCAGCAGAACCCACTGACAATATCTGCACAGCGCTTCAGCAGAAGTGATCACTTGGGGTTAATGTCAATCCCATCTAATGCTAATTATGATTGAAATATAAAACAACATCAGGCATCTAGCCTCCATAGACATGAATACTATCATCAGCAAGCCTAGATAGAGAGATGCGTCAATGTAGGAATTCATATACAAACAAGAACCTCAGTAGTAAACAAACAAAATGCAGCATCATAGAAAAAAAAATTAACAGAACGAGACCATAGAAAGAAAAACATATAACACCAACACCAAAACAATGAACAACAGGAGGTTCATAAACCAATTTGGCATGAGGATTGAAGCATCTTGTACCCTTAAGCATCAGATAAAAGAATAACTACTATCCATCAGTGCTAAAGTACCACTCTAACTGATATAAATACCAACAACACCATCCTACAGCAGCAAAAATAGTACCAGTCCTTCAACTGAAGGCCATAAAGTGTCAAATATCCAGAGTTGCAAGGAGCATAAACCAAACATCTGAGCCTAGAGATATTACCAATAAGAGAAAAAATGTGAAAAGAGATGTGCAGACAGGAACAGGCCAAATTCAGCGTTTCTCACTGCTTTTCCTCTCTTTCTCGGTTCCATTGTTCAATCCTGGCCCTCCGTTCTTCGCTACCTTCCCTGACTGGGCTCCTGCTCCGCCTAGGACTGCCATGTCGCCTTCTACCCCCATCTCTATCATACCTGTCGGGTCTGTCCCCACTCCTACGCCCATTTCCTCGGAAATCGAGGTCTCGATAATCTCTGTCTCGCCTATCACTGTCCCTCTCTCTCCTGTGCCTTGGAGACATACTCCGGCTCCGGCTCCTACTCCCTCTATATCCACGGTACCTTCCAAAGAGCTTCCTCCTCAAATCTCTTCCAATTAACTTTACATGCATGAAATTGCAATAACCACCGCGATTACAATTATTCTCCTCAAACTGTCGGCACGTTGCTTCACGGAAATCCGTGACAGGCGAAAAATCAGCGATAATCGGGCGACCGGAATAGAACCGACCCTGTAGAGCTTGTAAAGCAGCAGCAGCCTGTTCCTCCTCCCTGAACTGGACGTAAACGTTGCCGATCATGTGGTCGGCGAGGTTATCACAGACATTGAGGCTCTCGATCTCGCCGAACTTGCTGAGTTCTTCAAAAATGTCTTCGTAGAAGTCCTCAAAGTGCTCCTGGATCTTCCGAGGGTCGATCGGCTGGCCTTGGGCGTCAACGCCAGGAGTGATCATGTCAGGGCGCTGGTACATATTGGATAAGAGGAGAGTTGGGGAAATAGTGGGGCGGTTATGAAGGCGTGAGCAACGATCTCCATGGCGGCACGCTCCGATCTTGAAGTAGAATGGGCAGTTAACGCGGTCCTTTTCAGTGCCGAAAATTGAAGCCAAGTGCTCCGCCATGGTGGATGGATTTCGAAGCTTGGTTAGCTCCGGTTAGGGTTCTCTTGTATTGAAAATGAAGGGAATTCAAAGAGAAATGAGAGAAAGAGCGATTTCAGTGAATAATTCAATTCATGAGCGGGGATACCAAAACCCTAAATTGGAAATACATTGGGGGAAAACGGGAGGCGAACCTTGGAATTGGATTGTAGAAGGTTCTAGTCTCTGTGAGGACCCTACCGCGCCTCATTAGTTCGTTTATTATCGTTCGTTCTATCCTTCAACGTAATTAATTAACTTAAATTAAAGACCTTTTAGTAGCTTAGTTAACTGTAATCACCACCGTAGATCTATTAATTAACATTTTAAGTGTTTGACCAAAGGATACCAACTTTACAGAGAAGCTCAGCAAAAGCCCAGCAAGATAGGCCTTTTGCTTGGGCCCCAGAACAAGCCATGAAGATAAAAAAAATTTCTTGGGGCCTTGCATAGGCCAAGCAATACACAACTTGATTTTTCTTCTAAAAAATTAATACTCTCCACGGCCTTTTTTAAAATTTATATTTTTTTACTATCAGAAATATTTTAATTATTTTATTATAAATTTATTATAAATTATATAAAATTTATAAACTTATAATAAACTCAATATAAATTCCTTATAAACTAATAAAATCTAATATTTTAATAAATATTTTATAAATTTTAATATTTTAGCAAATATATTATAAATATGTTAAATTTAAAATTATTTTTAATTTTTCATATATTTTTGTCAAAAACCTTTTTCATTTTCCTGCTCACTGCTCCTATCAATATTTAGAATACTACTTAGCCTTGCATGGAGTTTGAAATAAATCTAAAATTTTCATTTGCAAAAAATAATTTCAAATATGCAATGCAATCATAGTAGAAAGAAACCGTTTATAAAGGAACAATTAACACACGATTAATGTAGAGTACTTCTTTTCTCAACAAATCAATTACTGTTCAAAAAAATCAATTACTGGAGAACCAAAAGCCCCAAAGAAAACAATTTACTGTCATCAACCAGAGAAAATAAATTTTGTAGACAGAGATCGGGTTTTAGAGATAAAAAGCTGATCCATGCCATGCTCAGATATCATACAACATTTCAACAGCACAATGATCATCTAGGAAGGCTGCTCGAAAGGAAATTGCGTAAAGGGTTCTCCCTCAATAACTCTGTCTCCCTGCGCATGAAAGATGAGAATATGCTACCCTATAGTGCAATTGTTTGGAAATGCCAAAGTACAATAAGTTGCAGCTGCCACTTACTTTTTAATGTCTAGGCCATCACCCTTTCTGAGCTGCAAAATTGAAGACTTGCCACCAGCATCATGTGATTTATCAGATCTGACAATAAATTTGATAACAAGTTAATAAGGGTTGATGATATCAATGAGAAGCATAATGTGTTCATATGGAAGAGTAGAGTCATCAGTTGGGACAGGCACATTGATTTGAACTTCCCTCGTGATATATATATATATATATATATATATATTAAACATATATATGCTATCCATCAGGCAAGAAGAAAGTGCTACATATTCTTACTGGAAAGTGGAATTACTCACTCCGCATATTCCTTATCAACAAATACTTCAATACAGGCAGTTGCTCCTCCAGCTCTAGGGTCAGGTCTTTGTGGAATCTGAAACAAGAAAGTCTTAAGTTAGGTGTTTTATGTTAAGACAGGGAAAAACTTTAGATAGAATTGGAAGTGAAAGAACATGTTTTACAGATAGGGTACGTTGTGAGTTGTCCACTTAGTAGGTATTGCTTTATTTTCTTTGTTTCTCTCAGCACGAGCTCCAAGACTGTTCCAAGGATTGAAATCTGTTTTTGACTTGCCAGTCGGATGCCCCAGAATGATGTCAGCATTTGAGTCTTTATAAATAGAGAAGGAAGTCTTTTGAGTCCTATAAAATGAATTCAAAACAAAGAACGTGTGAGAACAGACTTGGTAGCTCGCTAATAATAATACCAAGTATCACTAGGTACATATTGTAGGACATCATCTCATGACAGTAGTGAAGAGGACTAGCTGAGATTTTTAAATTGATGCAACCAAAATTTGGGTACAACATCGAACAACTCCAACAGCATCTTTAATAAATGGGAACTATTATTGGGAGGCTGACCCCCCAATAGCATCTTTAATATTGAGAGGCTGATCCCCCAACTGCTGTTGAATGATACTGAGCATGGCCTCATAGGCAGCTCTGGTTTCCTTGGTTTTAGGCTGGTAAACACCTTCCTCAGTAGAAGTGAGAACGTTCTCTTCTCAGAGGCGGCGCTTCTTAGATTGACGACTGGGGACAGGCTCGGAAAGAGGGTCCCGCTCTTTCTTCTTCTTAGATTTCTTAATCTTCTCATCTAACTCAGGAGGTCTACCTCTGTAAGCACGGTCACCGAATCTTTTAGGATCAATCTTGCCCCAAAGAGACTCAGGTTCACCGGTGGGCTCATATGTGTCCCTTGGCCGAGAGTCGGTGGTACGGACCAGACTAGAGTTGGCTCGATACTCATACTGCTTAAATCGGCCGTGCGCCTCAGCACCACCCCCTAGATGCGCCATTAATGACTAAGGTTCTCAAAACCCTAAGTTGTACAAAACAAATAAATTTAAAAAATAATAATAATAAGCTCAGAAAGAATTAAAGTTTAGATGAGAAAATAAAAAATGAAATATCTATAAACGAGTAGAATTGGATTCATATGAGAGCTATTATAGCAACAAACAGAATACTTACAGTACCGAAATGATCTCAAAATCCTCCTCTGGCCTCTTCTCGTTTCCAGTTACCCCAATATCTTCTTCTCCTACCTCTACTGCACCACTTCAGTGTCAGACTGTCTACAACAGAAGGGTTTTTCAAACATTTGTGCCGTCTTATATATAACGCTGCGTTTAACCGACTTATTAATTAAATAGAGTGTGGGCTGGGCCCATATTTATGAGCCCATTTTCTTATTGATTTTTTTTTGTTTATTTCAATTTTTTTAGTTTTATTATTACAAATGCAGGAAGAGAGAATCAACACTCCCCGGCCCGCCACCGGAAATTTCATAATCTTGAGGTGCGTTTTCCATTACCTAGGGTTTGGGTTTTTGTAAAAGCAAATAAAAAAATTAACTTAGAGTGGAAATTTTTAAGGAAAAGGGAAAAGTGAGTGAGGTTCAGTTGAAAGAGTGTGAGAGATTTGCCCTAATTTTACAGAAAGAGAAATGGCAAATCTGATTTTGAGCTGTTGAGCCATCAGAGTGAGTGAGTTTCATCTCACATAAAACGGTGCGTAGAACTGCCTTATTAGAGGGTCATAATTAGAGGGTGTTTCTCAAAACCGGAGCTTTTTAGTTTATTGTAAATAAGTGATTTTTAGATTATAATCAGATTAAAAATAAGCAGTTAAGCGTTTCTGTAAACTAGCTGATAATCAGTTTATAATCAGTTAAGTGTTTCTGTAAAATCAGCTTATAATCAGTTTTTAATTGCAGAAATTGTTAAAATTACCAAATTGTCCCTGAGTTTATTTATTGTATAAAAATAATTTTTTAAATGTCAATTCAAAATTTATTTTACAATAATAATAATAATAATAATTTATTTAAGAAAAAACGTAAAAGAATTTTGATGAGAACTAAAATATATAGGGTAGACAAATTTAAAATATTGAAGATTAGATAGGGATAGTATGACCTTTTACTTAATCAAAACTGCTTAAAAAATAAGTACTTAAAAAGTAGCAAAATCCAACTTTTAAAAAATGAAATAAAATCAGATTATAATCTACTATTTAAATTTTCATAAATACTTAAATAAACAACTTATAATCTAAAAACTGCTTATAATCAATTTTAATCAGTTTTTAAGTTCTAAGAAACATCTCTCTTTCTTTTATTTATTTATTTTTTTATGAAACAGAAATACTAAAAAATAAAAATAGTGGCCTAGGAGCCATCGCCCATGGCTCTGCTACATCATCCACAGGCTTCGCTTTCTTCTTTTTCATCTTCCTCTTCTTATTTCTTCGCGCAAGGTTCAAAATTCTTTGCCCCAAAACCTCGAAGAACTCTGCGCAACAGAATCTCTGTCAACTCTTCCTCACTCTTCAAAGCTTCATGGCAAGAGGTACTTTGCGCATCACTGCATTTGCTCTCTTTTTCTTTCCCTTTTTTATTTAATTTTTTGTTTGAGTTACGTTATTTGTTGTTTTTATTTTTTTAACGATAAATTTTTATATCTAATTTTGCTGTTTGAAGCTTGCTGGAGTTCTGGTTTTCTCGGCGATTCCATTTACGGTGGTGAAAGCAATTGCCAATAGTTCGCTAGGGGAGACTCTTCAGAGACGAATGGAGGAGCGAAAGAAAGTTGCCGTCCAGGAATCTTCCAAGTTGCAGGCTTTAGCCGCAAAGGCCCGTAAAGAGAGGTAATTTCGGGGTAAGCAGATTGTTTATTCTTGAGTATCTACTGCTACTGAATTGCATAGTTGGTTTTTTGGCCATCGAAATTTGGACTATTCAAATTTGATGATAAATGGTTTCAATTGTTTTCATCATTTGTTATTTTTGAGCTGTTAGTTGGTGCATGTTTCTCTACTTTATTCTTTTGGTGGAAAGAAATGTAGATTCTTTCATTGCAAGCACTAAAAAGTATCAATGAATATAAGTCTAAGTCCACCTATTTCATTTATAGCTGTCTGTTAACTCTGTATCTGGTTGTAAATTTGGAGTGCAACTAATGTTGTTGGATTCAGTATATACAATTTTCAGGAAAAAACCACATTGAGCACATGCACAAGGAAGACAGATGTTTAGTTTTATGCTGCTACTGATTACTTTCTCAGATGCGTAAGTAATACCAGGATTTTCAAATTTTCAGTTTGTGGTATGGAGAAGATCGTCCTCGCTGGCTTGGTCCCATTCCTTATGACTACCCATCATATCTTACTGGAGAACTACCCGGAGATTATGGCTTTGACATTGGAGGTCTGAGCAAGGATTCTGTGGCTTTCCAGAGATACTTTAAGTATGTTGCATATTTCTGTTCTATTCGTGTCTTCTTTAGTCATGCAAATATAGCAAGATCTTCCCATGTCAATAATACAATGGAAATAGAAGTTTTGCACTTTCTAACAGGACTAAGAGTAAGGCATTGCTAAGTATGACATACTGAAAAATTAATTATTCGATCATGTTGATCAGTAATTGGAAGATTCCTTTCTGCAATTGTATTAAATTTTTTCAAATGATGTGGCTAGTTGCCCTACTCTTTGCAGAGACCTATCAATGTTTAATGGCATCTAAGTTTTTCCATGACTTAGATTGGCATGATGTACTTCCATGTTGAACATCTCAACTATAAATCCTCAGGGTCTTTTATAAGAATAGTGAAATGTTTTTTTTTTTTAAATCTCTGTGATTGAATTACATTTTTGTGCAGCTTTGAAATACTACATGCTCGTTGGGCTATGCTTGCAGCCCTTGGTGCTTTGGTGCCTGAATTACTGGATTTATCTGGTGCCTTTCACTTCATTGAACCTGTCTGGTGGAAAGTTGGCTATTCAAAGCTTAAGGTTTTATGTCTTGGTTTTAAACTTTCAGTAAATTAATTGTGCTCAATTATGGCCCAATTAGCATACTTTTGTATTATTTCAAATTAGATAATTTTTATTTCCCAATTTGCCATTTTTGACTCCAGTTGATTTTTGTGTTGGTAATCTTAGAGCATGCCTTTAGCATTCTATATTTTCTGTATTATGAATTTGCCTACCACATGACTGATTTCTTTTCTTCTTGATTCTTTAATTTTTTTACCAGGGAGATACACTGGACTACCTTGGCATCCCAGGATTGCACCTAGCTGGAAGCCAAGGAGTGATTGTCATTGCTATTTGCCAGGCCCTCCTCATGGTAACACCACTGTCCAACTGCACTTTTTTTTTCTGTCCTCTAGTGAATACCACAACCATTCAATTACTTGCATTTTGCTTTGTGTATACACTTCTATTTTCCTTGACTCATCTACATGAATTTGTACCATACTCAAGTTTACCAATTTCTAGTTAGTTGAGCACACTTCATGTTTTTTGGCTGAACAATGGCTTCCTCTATACCTCTTTATCACCTGGTCTCCCTCCCACACTACCCTGATGAAAGTATGATATCAACATATTCATTATTAGTTCATATGGAGGAGTTTTAAAGCTTTCAACTTTCCTTTCGTAGATCACCATCCTAGATTTTCCAGGAGTGTCCTTCTCTCCCTCCATTTGTTTGTGAATGTAGAATGTATTCATAAGTATACTTGATTCTTTGGCAAATATTATATTCCACATTGGCTTTGCCTTTTGAATTGAGTTCTTTTGATTGCATTTAGACTTGTGAGATTGAGTTGTTCATATGCTAACTTGGTTACTAGCAATACTTTCTGCTTGTGAAGGCTGAGTGATGTTATGAACTTGGAAAAATATATATATATATATATATATATATATATATATGGCCCCTTTACTGATTGTAAGTATCTCCAGTAATCAAATAGAAATGCAGCATCTTGGATGAGCATGCACTTTTATCATTATATATAACTAGATTCTTAGAACCTTGCTACCTTTTAAACAGGTTGGACCAGAGTATGCTAGATATTGTGGGATTGAAGCATTGGAGCCTCTAGGAATTTACCTGCCAGGGGATATAAATTATCCAGGGGGGACACTTTTTGATCCCTTGAACCTTTCCAGTGATCCAGTAGCTTTTGAGGAGCTGAAAGTGAAAGAAATTAAAAATGGGCGCTTAGCAATGGTTGCATGGTTAGGCTTTTATGCTCAAGCAGCTTTGACTGGTAAAGGTCCAATTCAGAACCTCCTTGAGCACATATCAGATCCATTTCACAACAATTTGTTTTCTGTGCTAAAGTTCATATAATGAAAATGTTGTTTGCGCGTACAATAAGATGGTTACCTAATTATTTATACAAACGGTTACCTAATTTCTTATACAAATTGAATTTGAAGTGAAGATATTTTGCTTGTTCTATTGTAGTTGGAGTTTTCTCTTTCCGATGCTGATGAGATTGGATTGATTGGTCTGTATCTAATGAACCGTGGGATAAGCCCAACGATAACAAGATCAATCTCATGGATCAAATATGTAGATTTTTTATTGTGTTTGTGTGATTGATTTATGACAAAGCCAGTAACGAATTTTTTTAGTATTAATAAGGGAAAATGAATCGATTCCAAGTCTAATGTATATAAAAATATACTCTTATTACTATATTGTATCTCAGCATACAAACAACTAAAGAATTTATTGCTGTCAACTTAATATTTAATCAGAACACTTGGGCCAACCTGTGTTTGTATATATATACTGTCGCAATGCTGTCTTGTGAAATAAATGGTTAGATATGATTATTAATTAATTAAATATATTTAATTAGTGATTTAAATAAAACAAAATTTATATGCATATAGTCATATTAATTGTCCTCCTTGCAACTATCCTGTCCATGTAAATTAAAATACAAGCAGATAGTTTTGTGGTGATTTGTACACCACACTTTGGCTCAAAAATGGAAAAAGTAAAAAATCAGAAACTCATACTAATTATTTAAATGGAACATTGAAATAAAGATTAGAATTAGCTAGAAAAAAAAAATAGCACATGCAAGACACGAGAGTTTTAGAGTTTGATTCCAAAATTCATGCGAGTTCATGTGGGAAGCGAAGCACTGAAAATGACTTATTATATGCATGATTGTATGTTGCTTCTACTGAATGCATTCTTCGAAAGTCATATCGTTAAATTTCTATTTCTACTATTATAAAACAAACAAATCCCACTTGGATTCCTTCATTGAATTCTCAAGATTTGGGGGAAATTTTGGTTATAACTAGAAGATATTTCTTTGAAACACTCTTTGCTAATTCTTCACCTTATTACCTAATTTTATCTTACCTTCTCTGTTTGGAAAAATATTGCGTATCTCATCCTTGCATTAGCCAGCCTGGTTACACCATAAAAATTACAATAGAATCATTCTATTTCTTTCCTTTTTTTTTCCAAAATTATATATTAAAAAAAAGATTTATCTGTATTTCAAATTTATTGAAAATTTTTTTATCAATTTATAGGGGTGTAACTTGGTTTGGAATATTACCGATTTAAACCGAAATCCAAACCGAAATTGTTATTTGGATTGGAATTTTGGAACGTGGAATATGGAATGGAATGTATTTTCTAAAATTTTGGAATATGGAATATGAAATGGAATGTTATAATGAAATTCCAAATTCCATTCCATATACCGAAATTTTATTATAAGATTTTTAATAATATAATTAATAATACATATTTAAATAAAATCATCAAATATTAATATTAAAATATGTAATTTAATTTTATACAATATTTTATTAACCCTACCCTATTAGGTTTAATATATATTCGTTTAATATTTTATTAACTCTACCCTATTAGGTTTGATAGGTATGACTTAGAGGATACTCGTTATGAAAGTGAGTTAAAAGATAGAGATGGGGGTGGAAAGCCTTCTGATGATGATTGGGTTAATGTTGGTAGGTTGGTGACTTTCTTAGAAAATTTTTATGAGTTGACTTTGCGTGTTTCTGGCTCTTTATATGTCACATCTAATAATTTTTTTCATGAGATGGTTGCTGTAGATGCTCTTTTGAATGAGTTGAATAATAGCTCTGATTTGAACATGAGTTTTATGGCTGAAAAAATGAAAGATAAGTACTGCAAGTATTGGGGAAAGCCTGAAAAATGAACATGATGATTTTTATTTCAGTTGTACTTGATCCTCGCTTCAAAATGAGCTTATTAGAATGGGGTCTTAATCAATTGTTTGATTGTTATATCTTATATAGTATTCTTAAAAAAGTGAGAGAGACAATTAATTGCATGTTTGAAGAGTATAAGGGTGCTGGTGGTTCACCTACAAATGAGGTTGGGGCACAAGTTACTGAAATAAATCTACATTCTAATGTTATGGTGGATAGTTTTCAACCTTCTCAAAAAATAAGACAAATAATGAAAGAAAAATACAATAAACATAAATGCGAGAAAAATATAGGGTATATCAAATCTGAGTTAGATAGATATCTTGAAGAAGACTGCATTGAGGATGTAAATGAATTTGATATTTTATTTTGATGGAAGCACAATGGTTCTAGATTTCCAATAATTGCAGAGATGGCACGTGATGTGTTAGTCATTCTTGTTTCTACTGTTGTTTCTGAAGCTGCTTTTAGTGCTGGAGGTTGTATACTTGATAATTTTAGAAGTTCTTTGAGTCCTAAAGTCGTGGAGGCTCTTATATGTGCACAAGATTGGCTTCGTGTTTCTCCATTTCCAATCAATTATGAAGAATCACAAGAAGATATTCAACAACTTGAGGAAGGTACATATAATAATTTTCATAATTTTAATTTAAATATTTTATTTAATACAAATTTTAACAACCTTTTATTTATTCTTTTTTTTCAATATTCAGATTTGTCAAGACTACCATGATGCGGTGAAGAAATTTTTTGGAAAGATATAGAGGTTTAAAGGATTACTTAAGATGAAAAGCATTTCTTAAATTATTAAGTGCATTTGTTTTTAAAAAGAATATTATTAAGTACTTATTTAGTAATTTAACTTGAATGATATAATTTTATGAATTTATTTAGCTACTTTGAAATTTAAACTTATATAATGTTTCCATTTTCAGATTTATTTTAAATCTATTCTAATTTTAGTTTTGATGGAAAAATTTTGAAATTACCGAATACCATACCGAATTTTAATGGAATGGTATGGAATGAAATTTTTAAGTCCGAATAATATTTGGATTGGTATGGAATAAAATTTTAAATACCGAAATATTTTGGAATGAAATTAGAATAGAGGCGATTCCATTCCATACGACCGAATTACACCCCTATCAATTTATAAATTTCTTAAACGATTATAAGTTTATTATATTATTATTATGAGTTGAGTAAAATAACAAGAAAACTTATTGTAAAATATATAAAAATCTTAAAAAAATCAGAAGAATAGCATAAATTGAGAATTGCAAAGATTTTTTAAAAATAATAATGAATCAATCAATTGAAAGATAAAGAAATGTGTAAGGATTAAGGAACATAAATCTTATAAGCATCGATATACAAAATTTCGCCATAAATTATGTTCTCGGTTCCCTTAATTTATAAAAATAACTGGTCCAAGTATAACCTTTAGGATAAAGTATTAATAAGGTGTGGCTCTAGTCAATTCTCGTCCATCAATCATGCGTGATTATCATTGTCATATTTTGCTATCTTCCAAAACATCTTTTTTTGTTTGGCTTTTATTTTTTATTTTTTATTTTTTGCTTTATTTTCCTTATAAATCTTTTTTTTTTCGTAATGTTAGGTAGCCGACTTGGTGAAGTTAGGAGGATTCACCGTGGAAAATGGACAAGTGTCTCTAATTAAAAATTACAACAATAAAACATTAGTCATTAACAATCAATGTCAAAAATAGAAAAAAAAAATTAAAAATTGGGTAGGACCTTTTCCTTGGCGAAGGCTGTTCGCATATAAAACTTTGGGCTAGTTATTTTGATATTGTTTTATGCACCATCATTCAATACTTTTTTTTTATTGAAAATCACACTATGTGTAGATTTTTTTTTTCCTAATTTTTTTTAATAATATTCTATTATTTTAGTATCTATGGAATATATTAAATATATATCTATAAAAATTGGAGTATATCTTTAATATATTGGCTATATAATAATTATATCCCTTTGAAAAAATATTTTTGAATTAAAAATAGAAAAATAAATATTCTAAAAATGATTTTATTTTTAGAATATTTGAAAAAAAAACCATTATTTGTTTTGCATTTCACTCTAACTTGATCAATTATTTATACATCAATTCACGATTCGATGTAGCACAAAGTGTATAGATTTTAAAATTAAATTCAAAATTAATTTTTCCTCCAGCGTATTAATACCAAAAAATCAACAATTTTAAAAATATCAATACTCAATTATTAATCAGTCTCATTTTATTACGAAGTTGATAAAGAAAAATTGAAATTTTTACCCACTGAAAATAGATAAAATAAATAGTACTAATTAGTAGTATACCGATAATTATTATCGAAGTGAAAATCCATGTAATTATCAGCGGATCTCGTTATTGACGTTCAGATGGTGCCATGGTTGAATTAGCCAGCCGTCACGAGGATTTAATGTTTGAATTTTTTAGGAGTCCTTAACAGTAAAAAAAAAAAAAAGGTCCTTATCTAAAATATTTTTTTTAGGACTGACAAAATAAAATAGAAAAAGAAAAAAGAAGAAATTAGCTATAATAACAAGTAATGCTCCACTCCCCCCGCTTCACGCGTTTGTGCATTTCTTTTGGACATTGGACCCCACCTTTTCGTTAGATTTGGCTCATCCATCATCTCGAAAACTCCCTGTTTATATCTTACATTGCATTCATAAAACAAAATAATATTTATTATTTTTTCATCATAATTATTTTATTTTTAATATCTCAACCTTTTAAATTATATTATAATTAATAAAATAAATACATATTTTCAACTTAACAATATAATAAATCTTAAAATTTATTATAAATTGATATAGTAATTTAAATATACTGTTAAATAAAGTAAATACAAAATAAATATACTATAAATTAATTAGAATGCATATTTGTGATATTTTAATCATCCACATTCAATTTTTTAACTTAATTTCACATGATAAAATCATATAAATTTTAGTTAAAAAATAATATTAATAAAATTTTATTTATTTTCTCTTATTAGTGTTATCTTTTAGGCCAAATGTTGTGTAATTTTATCATGTAAAATTAAGCTTAAAAACTAACCGTAAATAATTGAAATCATCATAAATATATTTTTTAATTAATTTATTATATATTCATTTTATATTTTTTCACTCCATTATATATTTAAAATATTTGGTTGATTTATGATATATTTTTAAAATTTTACTATATCATTATATTTAAAAAATACATCTATATTTTACTAATTATAATATAATTTAAAATTTTATAATATTTAAAATAAATAAATTATAATAATATATTATATTTTATTAAAATGACTAAAAATAATAAATATTATTTTAGTACATTGGTCTGTTTAGCTTACGCAGGTAAAAAGCCCAACTCGTTTAACACCTCTATTATATCTAGTATCTCTTGAAAATCTATTATTTTTAAAATTTAAATATATAGTTTACTTTAATTTTTTGAATTATATTATTATTTTTCAAGAATATATTTTAAAAATTAATTGCTTAAAAGTTTTCTATATGTAATGATCAAAATATTATTTTTAAAGTAATAAAAGTTATAATGTTTTTACAAAAATATAAAAACATCATAAAAATATAATACATATAATTAGATAAAATATTATATTTTTCAAGTTCATTTTTTAATTAATTGCTAATTATTTGGGTTCTAAAACCTTCCGAAATTTCGAATTATACAAATCTATTCCAATAAAAATAAGTATTCATTTTTCCTCAAAAAAAAAATCCTCTTAGGTTCATTTTCAAACAAACCACATCTAAACACAAGCATGATTTTATTTATTTTCACCAAAAATCTCAAATAACTTTGAAATATTTATTAGAGCTTGATAACATAAAAAATAAATAAAACATATAATTACTTATTATTACATAGAAATAATTATTTAGTGATTGGTATATATATAAAGAGAGAGAGAATTTTATCTCAAATTTTGATTTATCTCCCCTGTATATAAGTATGTATATATATATATATTAATTTTATACAATAGATATACTATAATTAACTTGTATCAAAATTTAAAATTAAATTGATAATTTAGTGTAATACATTGAAAGATAATTTGATTTTTTTAACTTGGTAATCAATAATAAATTAATAAGAAATTATTTTATTTTAAAGTGTATTTGATATTTGGAAATTATGATATAATTGATAAAATATATAAATAATTATAAAATTTTGGAAGTTTTTTTTTGAAAAATAATAAGCAAATCAGAAACTATGTATGATGATGTCATCCGTTTGGATGTAGAAGTTATGAAATAAAGGGATTCTGTCCCATCTTATCCTTTTAGCTTTGAGCCAAGATACAGTTATTCATAATCATCGGTGAAAACTAACAATTAGTAATAAAAGATTTTGTTTAATCCAAAAAAAAATTTACCGCGATGAATTTACTGTCAAATTTAATAAGATAAAATTAATAATAATAAATAAATAAATAATTTAAATTAAAAATAATAATAAAACGTGAAAGGATTTGTTTTGTTTTCAAGTTCAAACAGAAGGGCCTGATATACAGTTTCTTCCCTCTCGCCAGCTGTTTGTTTCGTTTTAAAGCTCTTTGCCTCTCACTATAATTCTCAATCTTACCAATCTCAAAACCCTAAGATTCGTACATCCAATTTCACCGCATTGACGTCTCTTACTATTCAGTTGATCTCTCGCTCGATCTGGTGGTTCCGCCACTTGCATTCGCGGCTGTCTGATCTGGAGCTGACTCTAAAGTGCAGGTGAGTTTGATTGATCTTCTTAAGATGTTGATTTTTATGGTTTTGTTTTATTTATTGATTGTTTGAATTTTGTTTTTTTATCATTGAATGGAGTTTATTATAATTTGATCTGTATTGTTCATTATATGTATTGTATGTTTGTAATTTGTGTGTCGGTGTGATCGTTTAGCTGAGGTACAGAGAGAGGGAGAGGTTAAAGTATATCAGTGCAATGACGGCGGATGTGGATGTCAATGTCAATGTGTCAACGAGTGAAATGGTGGAGGACAAGCGTGAGTTGGATATGAGTAGCCATGGTGATCTGCCGACAGCTGCTGTAGATTGTAATGGAGTTGAGGATGGGAATGAGAATGCTAAGGGAAATGAGGAGGATGATCCTGATGCCTCCTACGTTTTTGTTGCGGGGAACGGCGCAGTTGCTGATCAACCTACGGAGACTTCGGATGTCAATGGCAAGCCTGAATCAATTGACAAAGTCGGTTCTGGTGATAACCACATCGAGAATGAAGTCACGGAATCTGATGTTGATCCTGGAATTGGGAATTTTAGAAGTTCTGATGTTGAGGCTCTCCTGAATCATGAGGTTACCTCAAATGATGAGAATGGTGTTGTTCCAGTGTTGAATGGATCTGGGCCTATTTTGATTCCAGAGGATCATGGACTGGATGATCAAGGAGAGGTTGAGGATGATCGAGTCCAACTGGATTCACCTAAAGATGCAGAAGGGCATGGGGAATTTCAACGTAATGTTTCAGTGGATGTTGAACCAGAAATTCAGGTTAATGACAGTGATGTGAAGGCTGGGGAGGAAGACAGTGCAGAGTCAAATGTAACCCAGGAATCTCAAGTCACTCCTAGGACTGATCAAGTGGAGGTCGAGGAGGATCATGTCAAACTTGATTCCCTTAAAGACGAAGGGACTCGGGAAATCCAAGTTAATATTTCATTGGCTGTTGAACCAGAAATTCTGGTTAATGGCAGTGATGCGGAGGCTGGGGAGGAAGACAGTGCAGGGTCAAATGTAACCCGGGAATCTCAAGTCACTACTAGGACTGATCAAGGGGAGGTCGAGGAGGATCATGTCAAACTTGATTCGCTTAAAGACGAAGGGACTCGGGAAATCCAAGTTAATATTTCATTGGCTGTTGAACCAGAAATTCTGGTTAATGGCAGTGATGCGGAGGCTGGGGAGGAAGACAGTGCAGAGTCAATTGTAATCCAGGAATCTCAAGTCACTACTAGGACTGATATTGTTGAATCAGAGCAGAATCAATTTGGTAATATTGAGGTCATTGCTGAACACAAGATTGAAGATGAAATAAAATCAACTTTGGGTACAGATATAAAAGAAAATCAAGATTCCCCTGTTGTAATTACTGAGGAATTCGGCAATGATAAGGATTTGGACTGGGTTCAGGGGGAGGAACCAGTGGCATCCGCCAACAACTTTCCTGCGGATGGTCCCCAAAAGGCATCTGAGGTGCAGTTGGAGAAGAATACAGAAACAACTCCATGCCTGGTGGTGCCTGATAAGGAGGTTGAAACTTTGATTTCTACCGATATTGGAATTGGTAGGAATGATATCATTACATCTGATGCTGAAACTGGCAAGAACTTTCCAGCTATGAGTGATGATGATGCAATTGGATATCAAACGAATGAGGTTGCTGTACCTGTTCTACAGTTAGAATCAGAGGCTGTTAATGGTCATGTAGCATATGAAAAGGGAGAAAATCTTCCTGCTTCTCATGCTGAAGAAAGCATTTCACAAGCTAATGTTAACTTGGTGCAAACCACGCTTGAAGGAAATAAGCATTCTGAAGTTTTCAGAAGCATTTCAGTTGCTCCTGTTTCAGCATCAGAACCAGCTGTTGGAATTGGAGTTGAAATTGGAGATTCTTGTCCTGTGGATGATATTTCTGTGGTTGAAGAAATAGATATCAATAGCTGTGAAACTGTTGATTCCTCTCCTGTCAGTGACAAAAAAGAAGTTATTGAGACAGAGAGTTGCCCTCTTGTAACTGATATAAAGCCATATTGCACAGATGATGATGTAACACAAGAAATTGAGGGGGATTTTGTGCCTATTGAATCGGAAGAAAAATTATGTACTTTCTCAAGTGATGAGGCGGACACAGAATCTGACCTTTCAAGGAAGGCTGTTGGATGTGTTCCTGTCTCAGCTGATGATCCTGTTCCAATTGATGTGAGATCGGAGTCATCAACTTTGCCTAGCAAAGAGACATCCAATGATAATGGGCATAAATATGAATCTGAGGTTCCAGATGGGTGTGAAAAAACTTTAAATTGCATTCAGGATGAACTCGAGAAAACACCTCAAGAAATGGACATCACTGATGAGGTTAATGGGGAAGAAATCTCAACCACGTCTCCAGAGGCCTCCACTGATGCTTCTGATGGCCAAAATACAGTGATTGAGGTGGTTAAAAGGCCATTCTACTATATAATAAAAATTCCTAGATATGACGATGATGAAAATTTGAAAGAACAAATCAAACATACCCAATTTCAAGTTGATGAGAAGACAAAAAGTCGGGATGTTATTCGAGCTGAAATGCAAAGAAAGAGGGTAAGGAATCTCCGTTAAATGCTCTTGTTTATTTTTCTGACACTTATTTCTGTTTCCATCATATAATTTCTGAAAATGCTTCTATGATTAGGCCGATTGTAACGAGTATGGTAATTGTCTTGATACTGCCAAATCAGAAGAGGTAGCAGCTCGTGACTTACTTAAGGCCAAACGTAAGGAAATAGACTCTGTACTATCTGTGATTAACAGGGTGAAGAGTGCTTTTTCTGTTGAGAATATTGATAGCAAGGTAACCCTGTCTTCCCTTTTTTTGGTTTTTGCTTTTTGTAATGATTAGACTATTGTCAGCTAAATTTAAATTCTTTTGAATATTTTCCATCTCATGTGGCTTCAATCTATGTCATGCATGCAGATACGCAACATGAATCACATGATAGAACATGAAACCCTGCCACTGAAGGAAGAAAAGAATTACATTCGTGAAATCAAACAATTGAAACAAATTCGCGAACAACTCTCTTGCAGTCTGGGTAACCAGGAGGATGTCCAGGAGGCCATAGATCAGAAAGAACGAGTTGAAGAGCGCTTGAAGGTATTATTTCCTGTTTGCTGTTGTTGCATAACCTTGAATATCCAATATGTACCAAATTTATTATTTTGATTGATATTCTGCTACAGCTTTTAAGGAAAGAAGCAGATATATTGAGAGAGAATGTTCTTAAATCTGAAGCTGCCACCAAAAATGCTAAGAAGAAATTTCAAGATGAAAATGCTAAGCTAAATGAATTGATTGCTCAGTTTAGAACTGCAGATGACATACGGCAAAAAGAATATGCACATTTACAGAGTTTAAGGAAACGATTACATGAGAAGGTACCTTGTTTTCACACTTGCCCGTGAACATATTTTCAATATTATTCCACAGACACATAAACCAAATTTTATAATAATACAGGAAGCAACGATTTTGTACATGGTTGTGGACATACCTCCAAAATTTTAGATAATCCTACTTTTCACCCTTGTAGTTTGCATGGATATTTATTTCCAGCAATGACTAAATATGTCTGAGTATTTTGCTATATGTTTAATAACAGCTATATAAGTTGTTTAATTAAGTTCAACCACCATGGTTTTAGTGTTCTTTTAATCATCTTTTCTGCAAACAAACAAAGGACCCTTATTGTTTGTTGGGATTATGAATGACCCACTCCACCTCATCTTTGTCCATGATTAATTGTGGATCTAACAAAGAGATTGACACTGTCACTTTCATTTTAGAATAAATATTTTTGGAAGTACAAGGATGATGCAAAAGCAGCTTATGATTTAGCATCCAAGGGAGAAAAAGAGGAACTCCAATGTCATTGTGTTAACCAGGTGAACTGATGCAACCTTTTTGGTTGCTTATATCTGTCAATTTGGCTACGATTTGAACTAACATATTACTGGTTTAGGTGGAGAGAGTTATGGAATTATGGAGCAGCAATGATGAGTTCCGGAAAGAATACACTAGGTGCAACATGAGAAGTACATTGAGGAGATTGCGGACGTTAGATGGTCGTTCACTAGGCCTTGATGAAGATCCGCCTGTGATTCCCAATGTGGTTGCTGAAAGAGTGGCCAGAGGCAACATCGATTCGTCTATTTCCACTGTTGAAGGAGAAAAAACAGTGGTACCTATGGAGGCAGAGAAGACAGATGACCAATGCTCAGCAAAAGTTAGAGACCAAAGCAATCCAAGAGTTAAATCTGAAAAACCTGCAAAACATGCTACTGTGAGGAATGGCTTGGCAGCAACTGTTTCTGGCAGGAATGAGGTTGAAAAGACAGTTGTTTTTGGACGGAATGAGATTGAAAATACAGGTCAAGAAGAGCATAAGCGGACAAAGGAGGAAGAGGAGTTAACCAGGAAGGCTGAAGAATTGAGAAAAGAGGAGGAAGCAGCCATGTTGAAGGAACAGCGACGTTTGGAAGAGAAGGCCAAAGCTAAAGAAGCAACGGAAAGGAAGAAAAGGAATGCAGAAAAAGCGCAAGCCAGGGCTGCGTTAAGAGCACTTAAGGAAGCTGAGCAGAAAGAGAAGGTAATACCGAGTGTCCAAATATTGGCATTATAGAGCATGTGACAGTTTATATAATTTTTACAGTATCGGCTTTCTCTAGCTATTTGTGATGTCTCCACTTATTAGGATTATTCAATGCCATTATGATGACCCGATATGAATTATTAATCCAGGAAAGGGAGAAGAAGGCCAGAAAGAAGGAGAAAAAGAAGGCATTAGCAGAAGATGTTAATACTGTCAATGATGGAGAATCGGCTCCAATATCTGAAACTCCAAGCGAAACCAAGGAGCCTGAAGCAAGAGAGAAGCCAACAGAGGTGTCAAAGAGACCTCAAAAGCCATCGCATTTCACAAAGCAGACAAAGTCAAAATCTATTCCTCTGCCACCTCGCCATCGTGGTAAGAGAAGGATACAGACATGGATGTGGGTCCTTCTTACTGCTCTAGCTGTTTTTGCCTTATTTTTGATGGGGAATGGCAGCTTCTTTCTACAAAGGTTTGGTTTCTGAATAATAATTATATATGCTTTTTAACTAGGTAATTTATAGAGTATGGTGGGGCATTCCCGTAGATATTTAGGCAATTATTATTATTATTATTATTATTTTGCTTGGTTTAAATCTCTGCATTGTTTGCTTCCATGTAATTTCCATTTAATTAACTGTAAGTGGGTTATTGGTTTGGCTTTATATAAAGTGGCTGATAGGTTTGGTTTTCAACTATAAGGCATGGAACATTACTTTTGTGGAATTGCTTCCATTTAAACAAAAAATATGATGCATAAGTATTGAAATTAGTTTTGATGTCTATCATTTATCATATTCAAATATGATTAGATTGACGAAGAGAAGATGTCCCATGTCTCTCAGATTCTTGTATGATATCTTCATACCAGTGTATTAAGTGTTGTAATTGACAGTGTTTAGTGAATGATTAGTATTAGTTACCAAGCACAAAGTGTCGTAACCTTCACCTGCAGCGCAAGTGTAATTTTTCACTAGCCGCGTATAGAACCGGTCATGGGTTGAGCTTGAGTTTTGGAAATATTCAATTTTCCGAAAGTCTGGCTCGCCAACTGTAATTTTCTTCACTAGTCAGGTATAGTGGCATTGATGAACGGAGGACTTTGAGATAATATGGTTTCTGAAAAATAATCAAGGCTAGGCTCATAAGCAGCGGCGGAATCAGAAATTACTGAGAGGGTTACCGATGACGGCTGACAGCAGTGGACCGGCACGGGCGGGGGAGCACGGGCTGGGATTTTAGGAGAGAAGGGCTGGGGAGCAGGGGAGAGGGAAAGAAAAAGAGAGCAGTGTTGCAGTCTTTTTTTTTTTTTTTATTTCATCATATCAAAACGACGTCTTTTCACCATAGATAATTTAATAAAAAAAAATTTATTTGAAGTGAGGTGTTTGTCTACCCCTCAATGCAAATGAAATAATTTAACTTTTGTGGGGGTTAAGTTCTTTCATGGATCACAGCCTCATTGGCGCTTTTTTTGAATGCCGGTGAGGAGGGCACATGATTGCTCCGCCACTGCTCATAAGATCAAGGCTGTATATACAATTGGATACTTGCTCTCTTGTTATGAATCAATATCCCACTCAAAAGGAACAAAGACGACTTCAAATACGAAATAGTAGACGAGCAATAACATTAACTGGGAGTGAATTAGATTCTCAAATACGTGTATCACTCAGTGAACTCTTTTTAAGAAATGAAATGGGGACATGTGCAATTCCAAACAAATTGAAAATGAGTGATGCAATTTGGATGATTTAAAAAAAAACAACAAAGGGCTCCATCTAAATTGGTAGATACATTTTTATTTTTCATTTGTTTTAAAATATATTTTACTTATTTTAATAAGTTAATTAATGTGATAAATTTTTATTGCATTCATATTTATTAAATATATTTATATAATAAAAAAATAGATTTCAACAAAAATAATTAATTTGCTTTAATATTATAGAATAAAAAGTGTGTTTAATGATTTGGGATTGAGTACTAAGTTGGTAAAAATGTAAGAAGAAAAAGGATAAATAATTCAGATGAATTGAATTGAATAAGTGTAATAATGTAGAATAATAATTATTGGCGTACGACGAGAATGGAGCTCCAAACCAAAGAGAAGGTCCAGTTAAAGCCGTCCGTACATGAAAAAGGCACATGGTGTTTAGGCACCATTTATTTAGAGCATCCACAGTGAGTTTGATTTTTGATAAATGGATGATTATCAAATCCTGCACTGCGAGAGTTTGATATATATCAATTGATTGGTGACTTTAAAATAAAATAAAATAAATAAAGGTAATGCTTTGTGACTGCCAGCCTCGATTTAGTTTTTCTTTTTTTTTTTGCATTATTATTTTACTAGTTTTATGGGTTTAATTATGAATTTTTTAATTATATAATATTTAATTATACTTGTGGTTTAGATGTTGAATTAAAATATCCAAAAATTAATAGTTAATTTTTTGAAAAAAATAAAAAAAATTTATTTTTGGAAATTAATAAATTATCTTTTAAAAAAATAAATATATGTAATATGTATTATGAATTATTAAAACGCTATCAAATTTAATTGTGAGTATAATATTATATAATTATAGTAGAAGAGTATCTAAAAGTCTGATGAGAAAGAGGAGGAAGGAGGGGAGAAGAAGAATCATCTTTTCTTCTCTCACCAATCAAAGTGCCTAACAAATGTAGGACAATCATGAAAGGGAAGGTCAACTCTTTTTATTACAGTTGTGGTCTCCCTCTACCTATTTCCCCTTTCCTCCTCCTCCTGCTTTTCTAATTACCAATCATAAATTTCTCTAACTCATCCCTTAAAAATAATACCCCTCTTACTAATGAAAATTTTCATTTGTAAACATAAATATTCTCTCTCGATAAAAAAAAAATTTATCGACAACTTTCTGATTAAATCAATTAGTTTACGCACAATTACCTTTTAGGCAAATAAGTTATCAAAAAAAAAAAAAAACTATTTCTCAATAATTACCGATTATTTATCATTGCAGGTGTGGTTTCCAAAAATTTCTTAGTTATATTTTATATTTTGTGTTTTTTTATCTTAATCATTCTGTATCCTATATAATTTAAATTATAAACTAATTTAAATCCGCCATAGGCAAACTCATTAAAGGGTAAAACTCATTTTTTTAATTAGAAATATTTTTTATTAAAAACTCGAACTCCACACCTCTCAAATTTAAGTTTTAAGTTTTAGTTATTACGTGATTGAAGCATTATTTTAATCATACAGTAAGTGCACTATGAGCCAAGCAAGCAAACAACATTGATTGTTATGGTAGAAGTCTAGCATTTTGCAAATGGGGAATACAAGTAGATGCCAAGTAATCATGAATCTGAAACCATACATTATAGAAGCTAATGTAGGGAAATTTGTTGGGTGTAATAAGCATGGAAATGTACACTCAGATAAGTGAAACTTTTTTCAAAGTAAAATTTGTTTTTGCATCAGAAACTTCAGAAGTCAGGTTTAGAGGTCCAAAATCACAGCAAATAGCTTGGCTTGTTTGCTTCGTCTCAAACAAAATGAGTCTGGACACACACACATCCATTATGGACCACACCACCCCCCCTCTCTTTCTTTCTACACTTTCTATCAGCTTTGAAGTTTCAACAACATCATTAATTAATAATCAATCATTTATTTTGTTTAAGAAAAAACTGAGAGCTGGAATTAAATAACAATAATGGACAGAGAATTATCACATAGTAATTATTATCCATAAATTAGTTAATTAAAAGTTAAAATAAAAATAACATAGAAAATATTTAGCCTAAATTTATAGCAGGTTTTAAGTTCTAAATTTAAATTGAAATATTTATTTAGAAAGTTTATTATTATTTTAGTATTTATAAATATTTTGTTTAAAAATTTTTATTAAATAAATTATTATATTATTTATATTTATTTTAATGAATATTTTTATTAATAAAATATATTTTTTATTATTTTAATAATAAATAAAATTATAAGTTAATATAAAATTATATACATTTAAAATTTTAAGTAGAAGTAATCTAAGTAGATTGATAAAAAAATAACTTACAATTATTTTTTTTTTTTTACCAGACACACTGATAATAATGGATTTAGGACAGTACGAATTGAGGTTGAACGACTTTATACTGCGCATAATAAAAATAAATAAAATTTAAGAAAAAAAAGAAAAAAGAAAATGGTAGGTGAAATTTGCAGGCAATCAAAGTCATTCACTCGACCAAATGCATCGTACTTGAAATATTTTTCATAATAATACAGCTGTTTCCCACACGTCACTCCGTCCGGACGATAGAGCCACCACCACCGCCACCACTCTTTTTCTTTTTCGCCTGCCCTACACACCCATTTCCCATTAGAGGTGGTGGGGAGACATAACCGTACTTTCAACACTGTGCTAGATTATTTTTCAAACTCACTTTCAGCGTTTTTTCCGTCATTTTACTGCCTCAAACGCTAAAAAAATAACAATAAGTGTAAATCTGAACGCAGCATTATTATTGTCCAACGCGGTGTGTGGGAAAGTAAGAACTTGGTGGCAATTACGTGGCGCCGACGCACTAAGGCAACCACAACTGCCGTTTTCTACTCGGAAAATTGCGTTTTCATGATCAAGCATATTTAATCTTATTTTCCTTTTTTTCATCATAAAAATCTTTAATCTTACTATTATTTGTTATGCTTACGTTGTAATTTTAAAGATGTGATATGATAAGCTTACATTTATTGTGATTTTTCTGTATAAAAACAAAATCATCTCATCTTGACGTATTAATTGATTGTCTTGTTTCTGAGAAAAATTTAATGCATGCGCGCAAAGGCTTATTATAGCTAAGCATAAAGGATTAGGATATTCAAAACTGGTAATAGCTAGAGCTTGGCTATCTGTTTCCATGCATGCTAAATAGCGGTACTCATAATATTGGGTTTTCTTTAATTTGAAATAGCTTGGCTCTAGTTTTTTGGTATAATCTCTATGAGCGTTAACACATATATATTAAGAAAGTCGAATTCAAAATTTCTAATTAAATTAAAAATAACTCCTTATCAATCCAATAGATTTAGTTGAGTATCTAAAACTCATTCATCTTTAATCAATTATCGAAAGTTTAATTTTTGGTGTTGAATACAGAGCAGCCTTGAATTTATAGGCTAACTATCTTATTTATAGAGATGTTTATAAATCAAGGAAGAGATTAGTCACTGTTTGTAGCGTTAGATAAGATATTTGTTAAACCGAAAAAAAAAATAGTTTTAATTTTATTTGCATGTTAAAGGAGAAGGAAACTGGTTTTTTTTGCTGATTTGCTAGCAAACGAGACTCAATCTCCCAATAGGAGTCCAGTTTGTGCAAGCAGTTAATACAAGTAGATATGTCAGGCATTTGCTGGAATAATTATATGCTACAACCGTTGTAGCAATAAATGCCTATAACGGACCAATGAGATTCTTACACGTAGATTAAATGATTCATTTTATTGGTGCGTTGTAGATATTTATTCTACGTGTAAGAATCTCATTGGTCCGTTGTAGGCATTTATTGCTACAACGGTTGTAGCATATAATTATTCCATTTGCTGGCCTCGGGGTTTACAGCGGTGATTTTGGTTTTATAGTTGATGCATTTACCAAAAAGAAATTTATGTTTAATTGGATGTATATTATGCTAAATTGATTAATTAACATGCAATACTATATTTATATTATTAATTATTTGTCTACTTTTTAATGAAGTTCGACTTATATAAAAAATATATAGTATTTTTTGTATTATTGTTTACATCGAGTGTGAATTATTCAAATTGGAAGATATGGTAAACAATTTGTTTTGTTAATTAATTAATTACTTTAGTCCATTCAATAATTTTCCAAATTATAATAAAATAGATAATAATAACATAGCACACTCTGTTGACCAATCCAGATGATTATAAAAGTCCAAACTTAATTAGAACCTTAAACTCTACGAATGAAAAGAAAAAGAAAAATCAGTAATTATTTAATCTTTACATAAAACGGATTTTCCCACTCTTTAGATATAGCTGATTAACTTACGGATAAATTCAAAAATAAAAATAAGATCATTTCATTTTATTTCATTTGACATTGAAGGCAGCAAATTTTGAAAAATACTGCTCGTTTTAAGCACCAATAACACCAAGTCTATGCAATTGTTAATTTACAACACTAATTTATGAGAAATTATATATTTTATAACAAAAAACGATTAAGTCAATTGTTTAGTGGTATTTGTGATTTGTCTGCTGTCTACTAACACCGTAATAAAAGAAGGCATAATTGTCAATAATTTTTTTTTTCTTTCTGTACATAATATATGTATATGAATAAGAAAATCTTTTAGAGTGAGTAATGAATCATATGACGTACTCATATAATTCTTACCCACTAGCCACTAGTACTTATTCAAATTTTCATTTGTGTTAAAAAAATTAATAAAACTTCATTAATAGTAAAAATTATTAAATTTGTGATTATAACATATATATTATCGTGTATAGAAAAGAAAAGAAAACATGAACAAGTACAAGTACAAGCATTTTTAAACAGTCTCAAGTGGGAAGAAGAATAAAGGGATAAAGTGAGGCAGCTTCCATTGCCGGAAATGCTTTTTCCTAAAAAAATAAAAATATTTACTACTGGAATATATGAATAAATTTATTTAAGCATTTATCAGTGGACAAAGGTTATTTTTTTCTGAAAACGACATCAACTTACAAAACGCGATGGTGAGACGAAACTCGTATCGGAGTATTGTTCAAAAATAAAATAAAAAAAATAAAACTCGTATCGGTATAGGAGAAGGCATACCCATTATCGTCATTTCATAACTGGTACGAAAAGCTCGACGGTCATTTGCTATAGTTGCGCCACTTGTGTACTGTATTTCTGTCGTACAAACTATACTATAATTAATTGATTAATTAAAGTAAACCTCCTGTATCAGTAATTAATATTTGATTCGGTAACCAATCAGATATTATTATTATATTTTTTTATTTTTAACCAACCCAACACCAAATCGTATTAATAATTGGTTTACAATTGACTGTTTAAAAAAATAGTATACAATTTAATTAATTCAGCCAATTTAATTTACATTTAATAATATAATAAAATTATAAATATATTTTTATTTACAAAGAATCTAAATGTAATAAAAATTTTAAAATTAAAAACAAAAAAAATATATTAACAATCAATTTAAAATATTAAATATTAAATTTAATAAATATAAATAATAAATATAATATTTAAAAATTCACTATTAATATCAAAGTAAAATTAGATATTATTTGTTTTTTTATTTTCTTATCAAAAAATATTTGATATTTATAAAATTAGTTTTCTTCAATTTCACCTAATTCATCTTATTCTATAGATTTTAATTCTAACGATTTTTATTTATATTTCATTTTTACATATTTTAGACTAATTGAATATATGATTCTTAACTAATAATATTTATATGGTTTGATTTTAAAATACATATTTTAATAAACAGTTTGATAAATAATTAAAAAAATTAATTATTGAAAATATATTTTATAAAAATATATTATTAAAATTATATTTTATAAAAAATATTATATTATTAAATTTAAAAACTATAATAAAATATTAAAAAATTAAATTAAAAAATATTAACTTATTTAAACATAATTTAATTTTATTAAAAAAATTTAAATAATACTTAAACTATTATTATAATATTTTTTATTTTATTATACTATAAAGCATAAATAAAATTATTATTTAATTTGAAATTTTATAATTTTATAATAAAATAAATTTTTATTATTTTTAAATAAAATATTATATTAATTTATTAGTAAAATTTATTAAATTTAATATTTTATTTAATATATATTATTTATAAATAAATATAATATTTTTAATTAAAAATAGTTATTTTAATAATTTTTTCGTAATTTACATTGCAACTAAAAGTTTTATAACACTGTACAATTAATTATTAATTAGTAAAAGAGAAAGAAAAAAGAAATTTTGGTCAAGTAGGAAGGAAGGAAGTGTCTTGGATTCTTTGTCAGTCCGTGGACGGCTCCAACTTTAACCCTTAGCTTTGGTTTAATTTACGATTTATGCCAAAATCACCGAAAACAAATGGTTGTTACAAGACAGAGAGAGGGCAGGAAAAGTTTAGAAAATGAAAATAATATATTTATATTTATAATAATATATTTGGGGAAAAAAAAGGAAAGTGAAAAAAAAACAAAGCTTGTAAAGAGACGCTTTCTTCTTCTCATTTCTTCTTCTTTGAGTCGGTGTATTGAAGAATAACTGTTTTTGGAAAGGGAAAAAAAGAAAATTCAGTTCCGTTACCAGATTTCTGGAATACTTGTTTTTTTCTGATTCATCGTTTGAAGTCTTTCTTTTTAGGTTTTCAAGGTTTGGTTCTGTTTGGTATCCAAGAAAAGGAAGTTGCAGCAGATCTGGTTTCGAGTGAGAAGATGACAATTCTTTAGAGGTATGAAATTCGTTTTCGTAGATTTTTGCAGTTCTTTGTAAGCTGGAGTTTTTCTAATTACATCTATCTGTATGTGTTAGAACTACCAGCTTTTTTTTATCATTTCCTGGACTTAAAATATTTACGTGAAAACAGTATCTAAAAAATTTTACATGGAAAAACTTCTATACCTACTGAAGAACTAGTTGCGTTGGTTGCTAAATCTTTGTCTTTCTATACAGAGAGCTTCTCCTTGTTTTTTCAGAAAAAAAGTTCTGATTTTTTCATCTTTTTTCTGACTTTTGTAATCTCTGTTTTTAGAATTAGCTAAACAGAATATTATTCAAATTTCCTGTAATTTTGATGATTGATTTTTGGTTTGATGCATAGGCTTGTCTGTTTTGGAGGGCTAAGTCTTTTTTTTTGGGAAGAGATGGAGGAGTTAGGTGCGCAAGTGGCTCCTCCAATATTCATCCGCCAAGCCCTTTCTAATCGATTTTGTGATGCAACTTCCATGGCTAAAAAGCGCAATCTTTCTTATCAAACGCCCAATTTTCAGCTCCATCAGCAGCAGCACCGCTTTGTTCAAGACCCTAGGGATAACTGGAATCCTAAGGCATGGGACTGGGATAGTGTCAGGTTTGTCGCCAAACCCATGGATGCTGACACTAACAACATTTTGCAATTGGGTACGACATCGTCTGAGTTGAAGAAGAAGAAGGCGGCTGAATCTTCTGCCAACCGTTTGCCCTCGAAAGAATCCACTATGGATGAAGATGATGGACTTCGCTTGAATCTTGCTGGAGGCTTGAATACAGTTGAGGAACCTGTCTCCAGGCCAAATAAAAGACTCCGCTCTGGATCTCCAGGCACAGCTACCTATCCAATGTGTCAGGTAGATAACTGCAAGGAAGATCTATCAAATGCAAAGGACTATCACCGCCGCCATAAAGTGTGCGAGGTTCATAGCAAATCCACTCAATCTTTAGTCGGAAAGCAGATGCAGAGATTTTGTCAGCAGTGTAGCAGGTTTTCATTTCTTCGCTGATCAATATTTACAGTTTATCCTTCACGTTCTTGCTTCTTACACATTTTCAATTATAACTTTTTTTTTTATCATTACGGTCTTTTGCTCTCTGGTGCTTTAGCTTTGTTGTTTGATGTGGAATTTGTACTTTCTGGTTATCACTATTTCCTAATGCGTTCAGGTTTCATCCGCTTTCTGAGTTTGATGAGGGGAAGAGAAGTTGTAGGCGGAGGC
The DNA here is from genome assembly GCA_947685225.1 of Garcia nutans. Taxonomy (NCBI): domain Eukaryota; kingdom Viridiplantae; phylum Streptophyta; class Magnoliopsida; order Malpighiales; family Euphorbiaceae; genus Garcia; species Garcia nutans. Next base: position 60,421,500 of record CANTUV010000039.1, read on the forward strand.
TTGCAGGCCACAATCGACGGAGGAGGAAAACCCAGCCTGAAGATGTTACGTCGCGGCTGCTGCTCCCTGGAAACCGTGATACAACCAGCACCGCAAATTTAGATATAGTGAACTTGCTAACCGCTTTGGCTCGCACTCAAGGTGACAGAATCTTCTAAACGAATTTAACCTTTATTTACTTCTGCATTTGCTAAAATTTATGTACTGAAAACTGCAGGGAAGAATGAGAGCAAAAGTATGAATAATTCATCAGTACCAGACAGGGACCAACTTATTCAAATTCTTAGTAAAATAAATTCATTACCTTTGCCAATGGATCTTGCTGCAAAACTTTCGAATATTGGATGTTTAAATAGGAAAAATCCTGCACAACTATCATCAGAACAACAAAAAATATTGCATGGAACCACATCTTCGGCATCAACGATGGACTTACTTGCTGTTCTTTCTGCAACTTTGGCAGCATCTGCACCAGATGCTCTTGCAATTCTATCTCAAAGAAGCAGCCAGAGTAGTGACAGTGAGAAATCTAAGTTGACCTGCCCTGATCAAGCTACTGGTCCCAATCTTCAGAAGCGACCTATTATAGATTTCCCCTCTATGGGCGGTGAGAGAAGTAGTAGATGTTACCGGTCTACTGTTCAAGATTCAGACAGCCAGCCTCAAGAAAATTGCCCTAATTTACCATTACAGCTATTCAGCTCCTCACCCGACGCAAATAGCCCACCAAAACTAGCATCCTCTAAGGAGTATTTCTCTTCTGACAGCAGTTATCCGAGTGAAGGGAGATCTCCATCATTATCTCCTCCAGTTGTGCAAAAGTTGTTTCCTCTGCAGAGCACAACGGAGGCAGTAAAGTCGGAAAAGACGTCGATCGGTAGAGAGGTCAGTGCCAGTGTTGAAGGTAGAAGAACCCATGGATGTATGTTGCCTCTTGAGCTCTTTAGAAGTTCAAATGGAGGTACAGATCAAAGTTCATTTCAAAATTTTATACATCAAACTGGATATACATCTTCCTCTGGGTCAGATCATTCACCTTCTAGTCAGAACTCTGATGCTCAGGTAGCTGCTGTTGATATAGTTATATTATTTTGCTTCAGTTTTCTGTCATTGGATGCAAATAAATTAGTGATTGTCATTGTAAAGTATTTAATGGTACTGTTATGATTTTATGCTTGTTCCATAGGATCGCACTGGGCGAATAATTTTTAAACTATTTGATAAAGATCCTAGTCATTTCCCAGGGAAACTGCGAACACAGGTTAGTTTATGATATACCTGTTCCTATCGTTGTTATTTAAGTGGTGACCAAGTGGAGTTGGAGATGGAGTAGTGTTTAAAACCTATATCCATTGCTCTCTTTTGTTTCAGATCTACAATTGGCTCTCAAACTGTCCGTCTGAAATGGAGAGTTACATAAGGCCTGGTTGTGTGGTTCTATCAATTTATTTGTCAATGTCATCTACTGCATGGGAGCAAGTGAGTGAACTGCTGCAACAAATATTAGGAATTTCTATGTAGATTTATGTTGACCATTTGCAGGGGGTATTTGGTTCTTGCAGTTTGAAAGAAATCTTCTACAGCACATCGATTCTTTGGTTCATGATTCAGATTATGATTTTTGGAGAAGTGGAAGATTTTTGTTACACACAGGCAGGCAACTAGCGTCATATAAAGATGGTGCGTATAATAGATGAGGGTTGCAATCCCATTCCTTCCTGTTCTAGCTGTTCATCCCACCCTCTTCCCATTTTAACTGTTAATGTTTCTTCTTAGGTCCCATAGCCTCTTTAAATGACAATGATACATAAAGAAATTGGCTATAATGCTTATGAATTTATTTTAGAATTAGACATGTTTTTAACTTCCAAGTTTTGTATGTAATAAATATTCAGGAAAGTTTCGTTTATGCAAATCCTGGAGAACATGGAGTTCCCCGGAGTTGATCTCAGTGTCTCCACTGGCAGTTGTGGGTGGGAAAGAAACCTCTCTGCTGCTAAAGGGAAGAAATCTGACGAATCCTGGTACCAAGTAAGCGATTTGCTAGTGACATTTTGCTTGTTGACTTGTCTTCCTTTTCAGAAAGGCTCATTTACAATTTATGTAGGATTCATTGTACTTTTATGGGGGGATACACATCAAAGGAAGTTACTGGATCAACTTCTCCAGGAGCCATATATGATGAGATAAACATGAGTGGTTTTAAAATTCATGGTGCATCTCCTAGTGTTTTGGGTCGCTGTTTCATTGAAGTAAGACCTGGGACTTTTTTGTGTATATTTGAAGTTTACAAATGCTTAAATAGAATTGTTGAGAATGATGTGTATGACATCTGCCAATTTCCTTAACAGGTGGAAAATGGTTTCAAGGGCAGCAGTTTTCCTGTCATAATAGCTGATGCTACAATCTGTCTAGAGCTGAGACTCCTTGAATCTGAGTTTGATGAAGAGGCTAAAGATGGTGATATTGTTTTAGAAGAACAGGCTCAATGCTTGGGTAGGCCTAGATCAAGGGAGGAAGTTATGCACTTCTTGAATGAACTTGGATGGTTGTTCCAAAGAAGAGCATTTTCTATGTCCGAGCTTCAAGATTATTCACTTAGCCGGTTCAAGTTTTTGCTCATTTTCTCAGTTGAAAGAGATTATTGTGTGTTGGTCAAGACAATTTTAGACATGTTTGTGGAAAGAAATTTGGACATGTATGGGCTATCTAAGGAATCATTGGAAATGCTGTCGGAGATTCAGCTAGTGAATCGGGCAGTGAAAAAGAGGTGCAGGAAAATGGTGGACTTGCTCATCCATTATTCTGTTGATGGCAGTGATGTTTCCTTGAAAAGTTATATTTTCCCACCCAACCATGCTGGACCTGGTGGTATCACATCTCTGCATTTGGCTGCTTGTACTTCAGGTTCAGATGATTTGGTTGATGCTTTGACAAATGACCCACAGGAGGTAAATTTTTTTTTTCTTCTTTATCTTCCTGTTACTCTGTCAACTTGAGATCTTTGATTCTTTTATTTATTTATTTATTTTGTGCCGGGTGTTGGGGACTCTTGGGTGTGGTTGGGAATGGTCACTAGGGATAGCTCTGTAACTGGCAAGGTAGAATTTCTGTCCAAACTCCACTGTGTTTTGGCTTTCCCAAGGTGGGCTTGGGGACTGAATTAAGACACCTTAAATACCCACTTCATCTATTAACTCTGCATGTTTTGTTCTAATTGGACTGCTTAGGGTGTGGGTGTCTCCAATTATGATTTTGGTTTTGATAGGTTTGAAGTCATCACTTCTCTGGGGTGGTGTTATTGAGATGGGAACCGTACTCTAGTTCTAGGTTTAGATTTGTAACCCCCTGCTTTACTGCCTGTGCTGCTATGGGCCTCCTTTTGTTCTGTTCCATAATTTTCTGCTTTTGGGAGTCATTTCATGTATAAAATTGTCCCTTTTCTGCTGCAGATTGGGTTGGCTTATTGGAATTCTCTTCTGGATGCAAATCATCAGTCTCCATATGCTTATGCTGTCATGACAGATAATCACTCTTATAACACATTGGTGGCTCGTAAACTTGCTGACAGAAGAAATAGTCAGGTTTCTTTGATAATTGGAAGTGAGATAGGGCAACCGATGTCTTCAAGGATGACTTCAGACTTTCATCAAGGTCTTAAATCTTGTGCAAAGTGTGCAACTCTCACAGCAAAATACAATAGGAAGATTATGGTTTCACAAGGCCTGCTTCGGCGTCCCTATGTTCACTCAATGCTTGCCATTGCTGCTGTCTGTGTTTGTGTCTGCTTGTTCTTCCGAGGTGCCCCAGACATTGGCTTAGTTGCTCCCTTCAAATGGGAAAATTTGGATTTTGGCACGATTTAGTGATAACCTGAAACTTTTTCCAGCAGAAACAGGAATTGGTCCTAGAAACTTTTATACTTGGAGCAGACACGACATATATATGTTCATAAAATGCAGTTATTTCTGGAAAAGGAAATGAGTTTTAACGTGCTTCCTTGCTGACTATAGATTGGAAGAAATAGGTGCAGCTCCTGGGTGTGACATCAAATGCGGCCTACTATTGTTAGCATAAGGAGTTCTCTAACGTTATAGGGTATGCTGTTTGATTGGCCCGTTTACACTATTTTTTTGTATTGTTGAAATCCTTGGGTCTGAAAAAGTTGAACGGGAGCAACTGTTTAATGCATTGCAAGGGAGATAGAGCAGAGCAGAAATTTGGAGGATTTGTTAGGTAAGACCTTGCATTGAAAATTGGATGCATTGCTTATAGGAGCAAGGAGATACAATGGAAGAAGGATTTATTAGTTAAGACCTTGCATTGAAAGTGAAGCGTCAGAGACCCAGATTCAGGGAACTGAAAGGTGGAAAAAAAAATGTTAATTTTTGTGTCCGTTTCTTCCTTTTTGATTTTTCCCCCACCCCTCTTTTTTTTAACAATTGAAAGAGCTACTAAGTTGGAGGTATTACTGACAATGTATTTTATTTTTCTTTACTGTAAAGTTAATTAGGATATCATTCAAAGAACTGAAATATTGTATGATCAAATAGTGAAATATTTATTAAATTATATTTGAAATAACAGGCATGCCCCATCAAGCTGCCTCCCTCCCTCTGCTTATGTGAGCCTCTTCCGAAAATCTTTCAGTCAGCCTGGAATTCTCTTAAAATCAATGCAATTGGAGGGTGTTTATCATATAAACTGTAACTCTGAATTAAAAATAAGTAAATAAAAACAGGATGACCGAATAAGAATATTGCATTTATCCCCTTTCTTATAGACTTTGTTAACATTAAAATTGGCATAAAACTGTAAACACTTAGAAAACATGATGTTGAAAATGCTTAAAATAAAAAGGCAGACCACTGTGGCGGATACGGCTAGGCCCTAAATGTTATTTCCTAAAAGTTGGCCATTACTTGTCATAGTCCATGGGACGCGTTTGTTTGCTTTCACGTCCTCCAATTTTTTTCCCCACTTTTATTTATTTATTATCATTTATGTCGGTTTCCTGAATTATAAAGCAGAAAAATAAGTTACAAAAAATTATTTGTAAATTTTTTATGTGATGAGTAATCGAGAAAGGTTGAGTGTGAAAGCAAAAGTGTTGAAAGGCCTCAAATTCATAAACTTTGCCGAGTGCGGACAAGTGGTAATTGGGTTTGGATATAATAGAGTAACTGCACCTTGGTTAGTCAGATAGAAGAAACTGCTTCTGTTGATTGTGTTTTTTGTGTTTTTTATTTATGAAAGAAAGCAAGATTTATATTAGAATAAGATGTTCCCCTAAAGCAAAATGAAGATTGTTAACACAGATTTCTTTATGCAAAATTTAGTAAGTTGCGTCTCCTTTTACTTGCAAATTGGTTTTTGAATGTTTGTTATTACAGTCTCTCTTCTTGCATGTCTTGCTGTTCAAATTTACTAGTTTTTATTTATGTTTATTGGCAAATGCTGCAAACTCCATCATAAAACTAACAAGCAAGTAAAACCAAACCACACCCTTCATTAGAAAATGCTTCCATTATAACACTAAGATTCGTTAAAAATTTGGACAGGCTTAGGCTAGAGAATCAGTCAAATTAAGTACTATCTAATACATATTTTTCTATACTTATTGATATATAAATACCAAATTGTTTTCTTTTTCAGTCGATTAATTCAATGTTAACGTATGAACAGGACAAATTATTCAATGTTTACATATAAACAAGACAAACTATGGTCATGCAAGACTTGATTCTACCATCGGTACACACAATGCTTGGATCATTGTTTCTTCACTTCATCTTGCTTTCTTCAGTCGCAGGCTGCCTGGAAAAATGTGGCAACATTTCTATCCCTTACCCATTTGGAGTCGGAGAACGTAGCTGTTTCAAAGAGCCAGCCCATGAATTGATCTGTAATCATAGTTACAACACTCCTTTGCTTCTCTTAGGCCCTAACAGCAACATACCAGTCCTCAACATATCATTACAAGGCCAGTTGACTGTGACATTGTGGATTGCTCATGACTGTTACAGTAAGACTGGGGCAAGATCAGATGGGTTTAATCAGGAAATCACACTTGCTGACATTTATTCTTTTTCTGATACTAATAACAAGTTCATTGCTCTTGGATGCGACACCCGTGCTTTCATGTCTGTCACTGAGGGCAAAATGTTTCTCAGTGGATGTGTTTCTCTTTGCAGTAATACTTCAAATATCTCTGATGGGTCCTGTTCTGGTGTAGGCTGCTGCCAAACTCCCATACCAAGAGGTCTCAGGAATTTGCATATTGATTTAGGAAGCTATTACAATCACACTATGGCTTGGAATTTCAACCCTTGCAGCTATGCATTTCTTTCAGAACAAGACTGGTTCAAGTTCACTGTCTCTGATCTTTGGAATTTCAATGATAATAATCCTCCCATTTTCGAAAACATTACTAGTGCACCAGAAATGCTGGAATGGGTGGTTGGCCTTGAATCCTGTCAACATGATGTTGGACAAAGTTCAACGGCTTATTCTTGTGGGAAAAACACCTTCTGTGCTAACTCAACAGATGGCCCAGGATACAGGTGCTATTGCTATCAAGGCTACCAAGGAAACCCATATCTTCCCCAAGGATGCCAAGGTATCTATAATCTAATGAACTTCTCATATTATTTCCAGCAATCAGCATACTTTCACCTATACCAAAATAAAGATCATTAATTTCTTGTACTTGCTTGCTCTTGATATCAGACATTGATGAGTGTGCTGATCAAGGAAACAAGCCTTGTGAAATATGCCATAATACGCCTGGAAGTTTCTTCTGCACTTGCCCTCATGGAACCATTGATGATGGTGAGAAAGATGGCGTCCGCTGTATACCTCCCCAAAAGCAGTTCCCAATTGTACAGTTCATTATAGGTAATATTGCTAGCATTTTTAGTCTTTTCCCCATGTATTGAGCAAATAGTTACTAAAGATGAGATAAACTACTCATTTTCTCATATCAATTTTTTGCTATTGCAGGGCTTGGCATAGGGCTCTTGTTTATGCTCATTTCTGGTTCTTGGATATATTGGGTGATGCAGAAGAAAAAACTGATCAAGCTCAGAGAAAAATTCTTTCAACAGAATGGTGGGTTGCTGCTGCAACAACTTTCCTTGCGGGAGCGATCAGTTGCGACTACAAAGATCTTCACAGCAGAGGAGCTTGGAAAGGCAACTAACAACTATGATGGAAGCCATGTTCTTGGTCGTGGAGGTTATGGTACAGTCTACAAGGGAATTCTGTCTGACAAGAGCATTGTTGCCATTAAGAAGTTTAAAGTAATTGATGAGAGTCAAATAGAACAATTTATAAATGAGGTGGTTATACTCTCCCACATTAATCATAAAAACATTGTCAAATTATTGGGATGCTGTTTGGAGACTCAGTTCCTTTATTACTTTACGAGTTCATCACCAATGGTACTCTCCATCATCACATTCATGATAATCCTTCAATTTCTTGGGAAAATCGGTTAAGGATAGCAGCTGAAACTGCAGGAGCACTAGCCTATTTGCATTCTGCAGCTTCTCCACCGATCATTCATTGAGACATTAAGTCCACAAATATCCTTCTGGACAATTATCTTTGAGCAAAAGTATCAGATTTTGGTGCTTCCAGGCTGGTTCCTTTAGATCAGACTCAGTTAAGTACATTGGTGCAAGGAACACTATGGTATTTAGATCCACAGTAATTCCTCACAAGCCAATTAACTGAGAAAAGTGATGTTTACAGTTTTGGAGTAGTGCTTGCAGAGTTATTGACAGGACAGAAGGCAATATCTTTTGATAGAGCTGAAAAAGAAATCTTGCAATATATTTTGTGTCATCAATGAAACATAATCGGCTTTCAAAGATGCTGGACAACCGGATTCTTCTAGAAATGAAGGTTGAACAGCTTAGACTGGTAGCTGAGTTAACAAAAAGATGCTTGGAAATGAGTGGGAAGGAACGTCCAACCATGAAGGAGGTTGCAATGGAGTTAGAGGGGTTAAAAAACTTCCAAAAGCACCCTTGGGCTGAAGAGGAGCACAATTTTGCTGAATGCTTGCTAAGACAATCACAAAAATCTCAGAATGGCAGTATGGCTGTGGATGACACTATGAGACAGCGAATGTTATGGGAGATTGAACGTGGGCGTTGATGGCTTTTCACTACACTACATCTCCTTTTAGGCCAACTCTACTAATTAAGGCAGCATCATATCAACTTTGGAAAGACATTTCTTGATTGTGTTCCCTTATTTAGTTTAAAGTCTAGACACACAGGGTCCAAGAATCTTTCTTCTACCAGCATTCTGTATAATAGTCCAGATAATCATCATCATAACAAGATTACTTTAATATTCCAGATTCCCATGAGATAATGATATCCAGAATCTCTGAGACAGAAATTTCTAAGCAGAAGAAAGTGCGAATAAATGTATTTATTATTATTATTATTATCTAGCTTACACTCTTGAAGCCAATAGAAACAAGAGTTATGAACTCCTGAGTTGAGCATAGCAAGATTGAAAATTTTCTAGCCTACTACCTGCTATATCGTGTTGTAGATATGATGATAAAAGCTTTACATTTACAATAGCAGTAAGTTAATGAATAATTATAGTTTTATTGACAGGTCTGATCCCAAATATACAATAATAAGTAGTTGGCAATTACACAAACTTTAATAACTTAATTGACATATATAATCAACCTACAACTGAATAATATGGCATGAGCTACAAAGTATAAACATGGGGCATAAATAGACAATTAGTATCAATACAATCCAATCCAAACTTTTTATAATAATCAGCCTGTTGATTAATTAATAAAGCTTACTCATTGAATTGTAGTAGTTGGAGGTCTTCTGCTACTGCTGGGGCGCCTTCCTCTGGCTATACTTTGAATGAAGGCTTCCCCGACGCCTTCTCCTAGCCCCTCGATGAGGCCACCGATGAATTCTATGATCGCCTGAGAGGCAACCCGAGCTGCAGTTCCTAACATGCTGGACTTCTCAACACCTTTGATGCCATTTGCTTGCAGACCATTGACCATGTTCTTGGCACAAACTGCATGGAGATGATACTCACAGACTGTGCAGCGATAAACTCGGCCTGATCGCTTCGAACGATTGCATTCTCCACAAACAAAACCACCACCAGCAGGGTCCCCATTTGGCATAGCCATGGCAGCAGGTAAGATTCTTAGTGGGTGTGAATGGACTGAAATGTTAATCTCATTAGAAAGCATAGCACAGCATGGATGCATCTGATAGCTACAGGCGTTGCACCTGAATGTGTACCCTTTTGCAGGCTTCCCACAAACATCACACTTGGATTTCAAGATTCCTCCTTTACCTGACGAAATCAAGAACTATAAAACTAAACATTAAAAAGGAAAGAATTAATCAATTAAATATTCAATTGAGTACCAGCTGGTTTGGAAGAGAATAAGAGTTGGTGTTGCATATGAAGAGGATGGGCTTTGAGCAGAGGAGAAGCCAAACCACAAAACTCATGTAACTGAAAGTCGCATTGTTGGCAAGTGAACCTCTTGCCTGAGCCATACTCTTTGCAACCTGAGCAGGTGAAGAGGTCGGGCAATTCAACCCGAAACAACCGATGCTTTGGGTGACCAAAATGAAGTAATTCTTGTCCCAAAACAAGGTGAGGTGAGGTAGGAAATTCAATTAGAGAAGGGCTTTTGGGGAATTGCATTGAAGAAGGAGACTTGTTTGGGGGAATGGAAGTAGTCTTCTTCAATGATCTGTTGGCCATGATGAAATTGATGATAGCTTTTTGCAGCAAAAGGGTATTTGGGTTTTGGAGTTGGTGGTGCAAATTGCAAAGCATAAAGAAGAATATTTATTTTTGCTGGAAAGTTAGCAGAGCACTGTTAGCCATGCACAGATTGAAGAAGATCGATCAATGATATGCCATTCACATCATCCCATACATCTTTCCATGTGCTATCATTGTTCTTTTAAATTTATCTATTCAAATTTTATTAACATGATGCACATGCGATTAAACTTTATATATATATATATATATATATATTAAGAAATTATTAAATTCTTCATATTAATTTTCTCTTATTAATATAGATTTAGAGTGTCAATTCTAAAGCTGACTTGTAAGGTTAGAAAATCCATTTCTATATTAACCAATTCATATTCTTTTTAAATGTGGAATTACCCCATTTCATCATTTTATATAGGATATTTTTTAAATATAAAATTACCCACACTTTACCATATTATAGGGCAGCTCATCAAAAATAATACACCCATATAAAAAACAATGATCATATAATTTTATTATAGTATATTAACAAACATATTCCCTAAATAGATATTTTGTTATTTATCGATATGGGAGACACTCAAACTAGAAAGAAATAAAATAATTTGTGATATAAATGATTAAATTAAAAGTGACAGTGTGACAGCCACTAAACATATACATATGTATGTAAATTATATGAAATTAGGAGAAAAAAGAAATGGAGAAAAAGGGTCATGTCCCTTGGGAGGCAAGCAAAGATGTGACCCAGAGAGAAATAGTTTCGATTCCTTGGAAATGATACAATGTGCAGAAAAGTCAAGGTTTCTTTTTAAGCTTTTAATTCATGCAAATGATACGTAACAAGCTTTTTAGGTTTTTCCCACTAAATTTCCAAATCCTCCAATATAGCTATTATATATATTATTCGATTCTAAAGTTAAAAACTGAAGAAAACTTGGCAGCCTTTCCCCTCTTTTTTCAAATTATTATTATGGAAAACATATTCACTTGAGAAAGGGATGTGCACTGATCCATTCATAATATAATTAATCATTGATTTAATTAATATAATTAATTAGATAATAATAATGTCTTGTTGTTGCCCATAATTATTAACCCACCTGCTCGTAGTTTCTTCGTTATCGGGTTGCAGAGCATCTACTCTTTCTTTCTTCTTTCTTGGAAAATCAGTTTGACAATTTTAAGTTAATTTGATTCCACTCTGAGACCATGAAATACACAAAAGAAACTACATGGAAAAAAGATAGGAAAAAAAATAATATATGCATATTCGATTGTACATGGAACCAATCCCCATGTTTCAGGATAGCAACTATCTTTAAGTTTTCTTCAAAGCAATAACAAAATCAAATCACTGCTTGTTTTCTTATCAACTCTTCTAACTTAATTAATATGGTCATTAATCCATTCAAAAACCCAATTTATTAATCAAGTGTGATTTGATGAAATGAACCAAACATTCTGACAATGTTCTCCACTTACAATGCATCCGGTTGATTCGATCAATTAATCTTTTTGATTAATATACTTCTTTCTTAAATCTTGTTAATAATTAAGAAAATTTTCATATTTACTTGAATGATTAAATTTACAAATTTACGATATATATATATATATATGCTCACAAACCATCTTGTCAAACACACGTAAAAATTTTCTATTTTTTCTTCTTATAAACTGATGAGTCTTAATAATTTCCTAGTTATACCATGTAAAAAACGAATGTTTAACTAGTAAATGCTGATGGCCAATCAAAGCCCACCAATTAAGAAATTTTGTTAAACTTTCTAGGCTGATTTTGACGAAACCCAAATAATTTCAAAGCCCAAAGTCTATTGGCTGCTATAAATGAATAAATAATGGGTATCTTTATAATTTTACCAGAAAAACATCAACATACTACATTTATATTAACTTTTTTTTTAAAAAATAACTCCTTCTACCGTATTTTTAAAAAATTTTATTTTTTTATCAAGGATATTTTAATCATTTTATTATAAATTCATAATAAATATATTATAAACTGTATACAATTTATAAACTCATTATAAATTCATGATAAACTCATTATAAATTCATTATAAACTCTTTCTAAACTAATAAAAATCTGATATTTTATTAAATATTTTATAAATTTTAGTATTTTAATAAATATTTTATAAATATGATAAATTTAAAATTATTTTTAATTTTTCTTGTATTTTTATCAAAAGTCCTTAAAAAATTCTAATTTTACTATAAAACTTTAGACATCTTTACATAAATATAAGAAAAAAGCTTATCCCACTATAATTATAACAACTTAAAAAAATAATAAAAAAACAACACAAAAACTTTCTTTTCCAAAATAGCAAAATTCAAATAAAAAATTGAACATCAAATTAAATTTTCAATCAAGAAAATCTACTACACATAAATATTTTTGTTATGAATAGATTATATCAAATTTATATAAATATAATTAATTATATATTCAGTTTATGATAAGTTTAAAAAAAATTTAAAATGTGTTTACTATACATATTTTTTAATATAAGAGATATTAACTTTGTCATAATAAATAAAAATAAATATCAATAAAATTTTATAATAAATAAAATAATATAAAAAAATTAGAATTAAAGATAAATAAATATGCATTCGTTGTACACAATAAATAGATTATATCAAACATATATAATTATAATTAATCATTTATTCAGTTTACAACAAATTTAAAATAAGTTTAAAGTCAGTTTATTATATATGCATTTATCTAAAATTTTACCAGTACCAAATTTATCAAATTCAGATCAATAATGCCTATCTTCTTTAAAATTATATTTTTTTGAAGGTTTAACAGATTTATTCACATCATCACCAAAACTTATTTTCTGTCATTTTTTATTTATTTTCTATAATTTAGATATCTTTAACTTTTTTTTTATAATTTTCAAAGTACAAATAGTTTTAACCATATCCTAAAATTAATAAAAAACTGAAAAAAAAATGAATGGCCATAATCATACAAAAAAAAGCAAAAAAAAATTGAAGAAAATAAAAATTTATACACAAAATCAAATAAAAAACCATAAACATAAAAATTCACAATGAAAATAAATAAAAGGTATAGAATTCAAAAATTAAAAAATAAACTGCAATAATGCTAACCAATATGAAGAAAAATGCTATAAATTATAAGTAGTAAAAAAAACAATAGTAAAAAAAAAGAAAGAAAGGAGAATTTAAAAAAACTCAAAAATATGATATAAAAAGCTGCAAATATGGTAAAGGTGAAAAAAATAAGCTATACTAAAAATTACAATACCACTCCTGATAAAAATAAAAATTAAAAATTAAAAATAATAAAATTCGTAATTATTTCTAAATAGTGTGACATTTACACAATTGCTTAACAAAAATAACTTTTATTTTAAAATATTATAAAAATTAATATTTATATTTTTATAAAAAATTGAAGTAAAATTTTAAAAATATTTTATTTTTCACTAAAATAATTTTTTTTAAAATACATCTCCTCTCATTGCAATTAATAATTTACTTTAATTTTTATTTTTTTTATAAATTTTACTATTAAATAAAAAAATTCTAATAAAATAATAAAAATTAATATTTTAAATTATTTTCAACATATAAAAATTATATTTTTTTATAAAAGATAAAATTTTAATTTTAATTATAAAAAATAAAAAACACTTGTAAAAAAATTAATATATATATTAATAAAAATTATTAAATTTATTTTTAAATAAATTTTATATATTATACATATAAAAAATAAAAAATATATATACACACATAATTTTATCATGTAGATATGTCATAAATATATTGTTGGTGTGTTGTAGATGTTATGTTTTTATTATTTAAGTTATATATATTTTATATTAAAATTATTGAATATTGTATGAATATTGTGTGGATATTATGAGAATAAAAAATAAAAAAATTAAATTAAATAAATATTAAAAATATTATATATGTATTGTAAATACAGTTTATATTATTAAGTGTGTATTTTATAGATATTAGATATATATTTATATTATATATTGAAAATATGAAATTAAAAGGAATTTTGAAATAAAAAAATATAAACAGAATAAAATAAAAAATTACAAAAATTTTAAACAAAATTAGCATCAAAAACATAATTTAAAAAATAAAATAGCTTGTTTTGTTTTACATATATGAAAAAAAAGATATGTGACCCGTAGGAAGTAGCGGCACTGGGTGTAAATTTCCCATAAATAAATCATCATTGCCGACAGTCCTCAACAAAATCAAAATCTGGGCGCAACAGTCCCTCTCTCGCCAACCATTGTCTTCCATGGCCACAATAACAGAATCCTGCCTAATCCCAAATGTCTCCACCCAGTTTTGTCCCTTTTTACAAGTAGTTTTTCCATCATTTTACCAAACTGAATTATAAACTCATAATAATCAATTAATAGAAATGATTATATATATAATTCAGTATATATAGTATATGAAGTTGGTCAATTTATAAATTATAAAAAAATTTCAATAAATTTAATAATATATTTTTTTATCTGATAAATTTATAATATTATGCACTTTTCTGATAATTTGTAGATAAAATTTATTTTTTTCCAACAAATCTATAGAAAGAGACAATAGATTATGCATTTTTTTACTTAGAAAATGATAATGATATATCTCAGAAATGTACAAAATTTGGATGCATTGTGGAGTATGCGTAAAAGAGAGACAATGTTCTAAATTGGAACTAAACTATTGATTTTTCTGAACGGTTGCCTACTAACTCACCAATGCCCATTCCTTTCCAACAAAAAAATAAAATAAAATAAAAAGCAATAATTATTTACTAAATTTACCCTTCTTTTTCTCATTTACTGAAATCAAATTCCTTCAACCACCTTAGCCTCATTATATCATTCTATTCTATATCTTTGTGCTAAATTTGAGTTTTAACTTTAACCCTTCTTCCATATAATTAAATTAGTTAAATGGGATCAAATTTAACAAGTTAGTTTGTGGCTAAAAGTCTGGCAGTGACTCAAAAAAATTGGTTGTTAATCATTTGCAATGCTAACAATGTTAATGTTACCACCGACACATCTTGATAGCCAAAAATTAAACATTACAAAGAATAGATTCTGGATAATAACTTTTGACCAATTCTTCTGTTCTTTAAAAAAAAAAAAAAACTTTTGGCCACCAAGCATTTTTTGGAATTCGCTTTTTTACCCTTTCTGATTTCGTTATTTCATATGGTAATAAAATAAAACATAACCCTTTTGTATTATTCTTAATGTTCTTATTTTTACGATTGGAGATAGTTGTGTAAAATGTAAGTTATTATTCTTAAATAGAATTCACATTTACTTATCGAATGGAGGTACAGTTTAATAATAAGAGGGTGTTTCTCAAAACTGGAGCTTTTCAGCTTATTGTGAATAAGTGATTTTTAGATTATAATTAGATTAAAAATAAGCAGTTAAGCGTTTCTGTAAACTAGTTAATAATCAGCTGATAAACAGTTAAGTATTTCTGTAAAATCAGTTTATAATCAGTTTTTAATTGCAGAAACTGTCAAAATGACTAAACTGTCCCTGAGTTTATTTATTGTATAAAAATAATTTTTAAATGTCAATTCAAAATTTATTTTGCAATAATAATAATAATAATAATAATAATTTAAGAAGAAACGTAAAAAAATTTTGATGGAAATAAAAGTGTATAGGGTGGACAAATTTAAAATATTGAAGGTTAGGTAGGGATAGTATGGTCTTTTACTTGGAGGGTGTTTCTCAAAACTTAAAAGCTGGTCAAAACTGCTTATAAGCTGTTTTTAGATTATAAGTTGTTTATTTAAGTGTTTCTGAAAACTTAAATAGTAGATTATAATCTGATTTTAATCAGTTTTTTAAAAGTTGGGTTTTGCTACTTTTTTTTTAAGCACTTATTTTTTAAGCAGTTTTGACCAAGTAAAAGACCATACTATCCCTACCTAATCTTCAATATTCCAAATTTGCCTATCTTATACACTTTAGTTCCCATCAAAGAAATTTTATTATTATTATTATTATTAAATTTTATTATTATTATTATTATTATTATTATTATTGCAAAATAAATTTTGAATTGACATTTAAAAAATTATTTTTATACAATAAATAAATTCATGGACAGTTTGGTCATTTTGACAGTTTCTACAATTAAAAACTGATTATAAGCTGATTTTACAGAAACACTTAACTGATTACAAACTGATTATCAGCTGATTATTATCTAGTTTACAGAAACGCTTAACTGCTTATTTTTAATCTGATTATAATCTAAAAATCACTTATTCACAATAAGCTGAAAAGCTCCAGTTTTGAGAAACACCCTCTTGGTCAAAACTGCTTAAAAATAAGTGCTTAAAAAAAGTAGCAAAACTCAACTTTTAAAAAACTGATTAAAATCAGATTATAATCTACTATTTAAGTTTTCAGAAACACTTAAATAAATAACTTATAATCTAAAAACTACTTATAATCAGTTTTGACCAGCTTTTAAGTTTTGAGAAACACCCTCTAAATATATAACATCAACTTTTGTAAAATTAATTTCTTCTTTTTATATTAATATTAAAAAAACACCCACATATATAAAAATGTCTGTTGATATTAAATTGCTAGAATAATAATACTGAAACCACTAAGTCATAGTTGAATAATTAAAAAAATTATATATTACTTTCAAATTCTAACTATTCTCCTCCTGCATATAGAAATAGAAAAAAAAAATAGCAATGAATATTAGAAGTTGAGGGTTATTTATGTTTTTCATAAACACTCGTTAAGCAAGAAACTATATTATAGTTTATACCATGAGGAAATCATGTATTAAGTATCTCAAATCTTTATGTTGATATACATAATTAATGACATAGTTTTAAATTAATAAAGCTATGAATAATGTATTAATATGAAATTAGACAGTGATTAATAAGGAGATTGAAAGTCAACAGAGCTTGACAATGCGCTATTTGGTATGTATCCTTGCTTTCACATGCTACTGTTTCTTTTTCTATCTTTAATATATGTAAATAGATAGATCCAATTGCCATCTGTCTCACAATTTCTATTATATAATTATTATAAAACCACAAGTACTTGTTTTGTCAGCCACTCTTCTTTTATATATGAAATTAATTATTATTATTATTATTATTATTCTGTATAGTATTTTGCCTACAAGGTTCCATTTTTAATGTTCAAGTTTTTTTTGGAGATTTGGAGTAATTAAATTGCTGGCATCTATTTTATTTTTTATGTCTTCATTTGTAGAATTTTATTTTTTATTGATTAAGTGAGTGAATAAATAAATAATTTATAATAAAATATTAATATATTCTCAGAATTCTTTACTAGCAATAAAATTAACAGTTTAATAAATAATATCACTTAAAATCAATATTTTTACTCAATTCAACTGAATTGGCTTACATTCAATAATATTATAAATATATTTTTATTTATAAATTTTTTTAAAATAAAATTTAAAAAATAATAAAATTATTTACAGCTGATTCAAAAGTATCACATATTAAATTAATAAATATAATAATTAAACTTAATATTTAAAGTTTTTTTCTTAATTTTAATAATCTAAATATTTAAGTAAACTTATAAATTATTCGCCGCTTTCCATATGATTTTTATTAAAAAAAAAAGAACTCAATATTTATATAATTATTTTTATCTGATTTAATTCAATTTATCTGATTTAATTCGATTTTGATGATTTAGAATAACTACTGTGTATCTGAATCGAATAAATTAATCTAGTATGATATGGCTTGAAGAATACTGTTTAAAATATTTATTTTTTTTGACACTTATATTGATAACATTGAAATGGAAAATTTTAATAAATTTTAACACTAACTTTATAATAAATCTCCACTTATTTATGCTACGTTCCGGCGAAGTTTATAAGTTTATGTTTGGATGAAGATAAATTAGAGGTGAAATTGAATTTATTTTAATGAAGTAAAGAAGGGTAATATAAAAGAAATTTAATCTAAAAATATTTTTTATTGTTTAATAGTTTAAATAAAAGAGAGAATAATTTAAATTTTTCTCTTATTTTAAATAGTCATTTTATATACTTAAATTATGACTCATCTCTATTTACTCTTTTTACTCATTTTTTTAGAGAGAAATATTTGAGAGATTAGAGAGTAAATAGAGAAAATATATTTTTATTTATTATATTTTTTAATGCAAAATAAATTCTCATTAATAAGTTAAAAAGTATATCTGTAAAATATAAATAAAATTATAAAATATATAAAATATAACTAACTAATGAAATTATTAAAATTGAATTTTCTTAAATTTTTTCGATATAAACAGTGAATAATTATAAAATATCATGGATAATATAATTTTTAACAGGACACTCATTATATTTATCGTATGTTACTTTTCTATTAAATAAAGATAAACAATCACCGTTAGAGAAATATAAATAATTTAAATTTAAAGATATACATAATCTTCAAATAAAAAATGAAAAAACTTCATAATAAAAATTTAGACATCATTTAATTTTATTCTAAAAAATAAAGAGCCATAAAAATAAAACATAAATGTGAAATTTTAGATTTATACTAATTTAAAAATTATTTTTGAACAAACTACATAAAAAATTATGTAAAATTAAAAAAAAATATAAAAATTACATAATATATTAAAAAGGAAAATAAAGAGGACTGCAGTATGCCAATAAATTGATAATAACTTCACTTTTAGACTAAAAAAAAATAAAAACCTCCAGGAGTTGAGAGAGAGAGAGAGAGAGATATGAAAATGGAAGTTATTATTTTTATTTACTCTCTTATTATTTAAATCAAATAAGAGTAGTGTAGATGTTTTAAGACAAGGAACCATTACGATTTATGAGCAAGCTAATAATTTTCATTATATGGGAACAAGGAAAAAGAAAAAAGAACAAAGGAAGAAGATGGTTATAAATAATTTTATTTATAGTCAGTTACTCATGATAATGTTTCCTTGCATAATATGAATAGTGAGATCCGTTGGGTAGAGAGGATGCGGGGTCCACGTTTTTTTTGAATGTCAGTATGATTTTTAAGGACTAGCCTTTGCCTTTGCCTTTGCCGGAGTAGATCTGGAAAAATAAGAGGCAATATCCATTAGCAAAACCAGTGACTGTTTTGTAATAAATTGAAGATAAAAACCCAAACACGTAATAAAACAACCTCAAAATTCCCAAAAAACAAAACCAAAGAGAGCAAGGCTGGTTAGCCAGTCGTTTCTAAACTTTCTTTTGTGTGTCGGTGACCGGTGGCTATGACTCTCCTTTGACCCTTGTTGCCTTAAGCATCAACGTTATCGATAGTACCACCGCCACCGCTCACCGACGGCCAAAATGAGAAAGGATTGCCCACCGCTTACCTCACTTTCTGGCGGCGCCGTCGGCAAACTATCTCTTTGTTTCGAAACAAAGCCTTTAGTGGCCACCTTACTAGCTCTTACCCTGGTTATGCTCCTCTGGAACCTCCCTCCTTATTATCAAAACCTCTTATCCACCACTCGTCCTTGCTCTGCAGCTCCCACCACTACTACTGCTACTACTTCTCTAATCGCCTCCAATGCCTCCTCCTCGCTGCCTATCACCTCCCGCACCGGTACCGCCTCTGTTTCTGAGCAAAAGTACTCCACCCCCGTCACTGACCCAAACAAGCGGATCTTCCAAGCATATGGCAACGCCGCCTCTCTCTTTGTTCAGATGGGCGCATACCGCGGTGGCCCAAGGACCTTTGCGGTGGTAGGGCTGGCTTCTAAGCCCATTCACGTTTTTGGCCGCCCCTGGTATAAATGTGAGTGGATCTCCAACAATGGTTCTTCTATGAGGGCCAAGGCCTATAAGATGCTTCCAGACTGGGGATATGGTCGGGTATACACTGTTGTGGTTGTGAATTGCACTTTCCCTGTGAATCCTAACCTAGACAATGTGGGTGGAAAGCTGATGCTTAATGCCTATTACAGTGAATCTCAGAGGAAATACGAGAAATTCGTAGCATTGGAGGAGGCCCCTGGATGTTACAACGAGTCCAGGTACCATCCGCCTTACCAGTATGAGTATCTCTACTGTGGGTCTTCTTTATATGGGAATTTGAGTGCGGCTAGAATGAGGGAATGGATGGCTTACCACGCGTGGTTCTTCGGACCCAGCTCCCATTTTGTGTTTCATGATGCTGGTGGAGTGAGCCCGGAGGTTAAGGCTGCGCTTGAGCCATGGGTGCGAGCAGGGAGGGTAACGGTTCAGGACATTAGAGGGCAGGCTGAGTTTGACGGATACTATTATAACCAATTTCTGGTGGTGAATGACTGCTTGCACCGTTATAGATATGCTGCCAATTGGACATTTTACTTCGATGTGGATGAGTATATCTATCTGCCAGTCGCAAATACCTTGGAATCAGTTCTCAAAGAATTCTCCGATTATAACCAGTTTACAATTGAGCAGAATCCAATGTCTAGTGTGCTCTGTTTAAATGATTCTTCTCACGACTATTCAAGGTACGGTTTCTGCTATGCCCAAACACAAATTTATTCTACTAAAGCTTCTGTAGATTTTTGAAGTTTATGTATAGAAAGAATTTATTCTAAACTTCTATTCAAATAGAGAAAACCCATTATGATAAAATTTCAGAAATTTCATTTTGATCATCAGTAACGAGTGACTGTGATGAAATGATTGATTAGGGAATGGGCATTCGAGAAGCTATTATTTAGGGAATCAAGAACAGGGATTCGGAGAGATCGCAAGTACGCAATACAGGCAAAGAATGCATTTGCAACAGGAGTTCATATGTCAGAGAATGTAATTGGCAAGACTTTACACAAGACTGAAACTAAGATTCGTTATTATCACTATCACAACTCGATTACTGTGCCAGTCGAACTGTGCAGAGAATTTGTACCTCTATCAGCCAAGAACAATGTCACTCTGTACAATAAGGTTCCTTATGTTTATGATGATAACATGAAGAAGCTGGCTGCTACTGTCAAGGATTTTGAGCGAACTACCATTGGAACTGTACAGGGTTACTCATAATTTTTTTTTTTAAAATTTTATGTCCAAAATAAATTAATACCCACATGATTGCATTAGTCAATACCCTTCAAGCCTGGCCTGCATTTTTCAATTCACCATAAGTTTTGCTGAAAATTCACTCCTCTTTTCTGTGCTTTTGAGTGCTACGGATCTGACCTACATACCCACCCATTATTTTTATGTGCTTTTATATGTCTGTGGTCAGAAACTAATATTGCGACAAATGGTGGAGGAGATCTCTATGCTCCTTTCATTTTCTCCCTCTTTATCTATATATATTTTTTCATTTGTAAAATCTTAAAAAAAGAAGAGGGCGTTTTGATTGTTATATTTATTTGGACCTTTGTTTTTTTTTCCTTCTCTGTTCAGTATGATTTGATTTTAATTTAATTCTAAATCTAATGTGCATGCGCAATTTAAAGACCAAAAATGCCTTTAGATAATAATCTTCTTTCTGCTTCCGGGGATATAAAATGATATTGGAAAGTTTCTCAATTTGACAATTGAAGGAGTAATTAAGGATGCCATGTGTCGTCATAAAATAATAAATGAAATTATCAAGAGACATGCTGTTCAATCAAATATGAATTGACAAACTATAAATATCCTCGCTCTCTAGCAAGCACTTGTAAATAAATCTGTAGTAAAAAAAGTTCGAAATTACATCCGCAATAGTAACCGAGGTATAAGTTAAATGTTAATGTAAATTTAATAAATTTAACAACGATTCTCTGCTCTCTTATTAATATTAAAAAGGCAGGGGAATGCATTGATCCATTTGGTTAGATTTTAAGAAGTACTAAAACTGACTATCACAAGTCATGGGAGAATTTATCATTCAAAACTGATCGTTCAAAAAAAAAAATTGTTTGCAAACCAGCCATTATTAGTTGGTTTAATTGGGTTTGGTCAATTTCTACTTATAAAACATGCATATTAAAATCATTGTCAGAATTTTAATTTAAAGCTGACTAACTAAGTTGGTTTAAATTAATATAGTAAATCGAATTAGTCAAAATAGTAATCGGATCTAATTGATTCAGCCATTGCTCATCCGAATAAAAAAAATAAAATCTGCAATTATCTGGACTTAAGTTTGCTGATGCGGCACATCTATAAGAAGTGGGCAGAGCCCAAGTTTTGTCTTGAGCTTGCGGATGTAAAGGCCCATTGTCGGGGGATGGATTTGGATGAGGCTTGAAAATTGGAGTCTAGTTAACTTCTTCATTCATCCATGGCAATGGCTTTAGAATTAAGGACACAGCATATTACAATTTGTATATGGACCACAGTCACAGTCCACAAGCACTCTCCCAAAATATATTCCAATAGTTCCAATTGATGTGCCTAATGTGTTAGGTACACTTCATAATTCAATCCAAGAATCTATAAACCAACCAAATTATTAGTTATGTCTTAAATCTTATCTTGGATGGATACTTAGCTAGTTGGAACTACTTCTCGTCTGTACTTTCTACAAAAAGATAGTTGTTTTTTTTCTATTCTAAATTTTTGTCCAAGTTGGAAAGATTTACTAATGCTTTTTATCAGGAATTAGTCAAGTTGGTTAATTAATTATGTGGTGTACGGATATGACAAAGCAATGCCCATATTCTTTAGTGTATTTGACATTAATAGATGCAAATTTGCTATTTCCAGGTAATAATCTTGATATGTTAAATTCAATTACTTATTTTCTTTTACCATCTTAATCTTTCTCTGTCAATTGGCTATTACTTTTTATATATAAGTTGTCTGTCAAGTTGTGCTTTAGAATACGTATTAATATTCAAATTTCATCCGTAAGAAATCTCACTGGACCATTCTAAAAACTTCAATTAAGGTTCAATCTTTTGTATTTATTAACAGTAGACAAAGAAGTAAAATCCCTTTATTTATGTGAGATAGAGAGATAATTTAATAGTAAATATATATTTTCTTGATTAATAGATATGTAATGGATTTTCTCATATCTTATATTAATATTAAAAAAAACTTTATTTATGGTGTTGGGTGGAATTTTCTTAATTTGTATATGAATGAAAGGTGTGTGTTGTAAAAAAATAAATGAATAACTAAGAGAAAGGATTCCATATTCAAATTTTTATTTACATATATATATATATATATAAGATTAATTTAAGGATTAGCATATAAAATTGAGATACAAGTATATGATTCCAAAGCATACATATATATATAATTAAGCCTTAAATATTGATGATGAAGAAGGCACTTACAGAGAGAGTTGAGTTGAGTTGGAGCTAGTGTTGGAACACAGTAATGTAAAAGAAAAGAGGATAAGCATCATTATGCTTAATTTATATTGTGCTTTATTATTAGATGGCATACCACGAAAAGCCAGTAAAGCAAAACATGCACCAATCACCATGACTAGCTCGAATAAGTGAGGATCTTTTTGGAGGTGCAAATTGTTCTTTTGTGCATGACACAACTGCCCACTCACTTTTATTAAATACTTTGCCTAATTTGTTTTATTATAATAATATCATATGCCTTAGTGGAGCTCAATATTTGATACCTTACTCTCTTTTCATCTTGCCCTTAACCAGTAATTTTACATGTAAGTTTTTATTTTTATTATTTTTGGGTTTTTCAGAGTTGGGTTTAAAGTTGTAAATTACAAGAGTGCAAATTACAGTATTGCTGTATTGGCCTATTTCAATAGGTCATGAGTGACGACAGAAACAGAAAGAAACGAGGCATTCTCGGCCCGTTCTAGGAGTCTCCACGATCAGTTCATAAGAAAATTATTAAATTCCGAAGAGTACAACTCAGATGTTGGTAAACTCATTTGTTTGAAAGCAAATATGTTTTAGTTTAGGTATTATTTAGGAGTATATATGAGTTAATTTGGACATTTTACAAGTTAAATATGGAATCAAAATATATTTTGTGCTTGATAACTTTTTAAATTGAAATTAAATAAAAATTATGTGAAATCACTAATTTTAGATTGATTCGATTTATTAAAAACTATATAAGGTTTGATTTAGATCTGATAAAGGGATAGACTTTAAGGACTCCGATTCAAGTTCAGGTTTGATGTACTTCAACTCTTAAGCCTGCAAAATTAAAAAAAGGATCGGACTCCAAAAGAGAGTCTTCAATGCTTAAGTCAATAATCAGAAATAATCGAACTCTAGAAAGATAAAGAGTAATAGAAATCGATCCTCTTACCTGAGAAAATTTATACCTATTTATAGTTAGAAGATAGAGATAATTTTTATAAAGGTCATTGAATTTTCAGACTGTATTGATATAGTGGGCAAATTTTTTAAATGTGTCAGTGTAGTACTATCTATCACATTAAAATATATTTTACCACAATTCGACCGTTTAAAGAATCTAATATATACTTGAATCCAGTTGAATAGTTCGGTAATGGAGTTCGAATTCATCTACAACACCAAAATCAAATTGAGTTTTATATTAATTTTATTAAATTTAAATTAATTTTCATTAAACACTCATATATAAATATATCTTAACAAAATATACATCAAATTAATTCCGTTTTAAATTAAAGCTGTAACCATTAAAAATAAAATTACAAAATAATAAAATATTTTAAGAAATTTGAAATATATATATCATTACGTGAAATTCTTATACAATTAATATCTTTAAAAAATCTACTAAATATTTTGAGAGTTATTCAATCAATTTTGAATTTTTTTTAATCACAGACAATATTGAAAATTCATCAAATTTCAATTTGATTTTAATGAATAGATTTATTTCGTTGGGTTAAAAATATATACATATTTACATCCCTTAACAGAATGCTTCATAAAAGGACGAATAAATGGACAACTTATAAATTACAATAAGCAGCATTAAATAACAAGTGTGTGTATAGAATAAGGTTGGACTAGTCTTTAATTCACACGTGACTCCACGTTTTTGCATCTACTCTCTATTATTAATGTTATGTTTATAAATATGAAAATTCAATTCGATCGCTCCTGTAATAATGCCATTATTTCCCAAGCTTTAGGAGGACTCCACGTAGTTTGGAAAGTTTGTTAAACTACTCTTCCTTTTTTTTTTATCTTTGTTAATAATTGTTATTAGTTTTGGAATTAGTTTAATCCTGACAATTTTAAGTCAATTTCATTTATTACTATTATCAAATCCTCTTTGCTCTTTCCTTTTCTTAATAGCCAACCCAAAATATTAATTATTAACGTATGAAATGTAGATGTAGGTAAATATAATCACATAATTATATCTGCGGAATTAGTTAAAAGCGAATTTAACTATATTACAGTTAAGGGCGGCTAAGTTGGAGCAAAATTCAAAAGATATTTATAAAAGCTGTCCAAAAAAACATTTATAGTTAAGGAAAGTAACGTAGGACCGCAATAGTTGTTTCTAGAGAAGGAACATATTTTCAATTATACGGACCAAACTGCTACTTCCTCTTGTAAAATAGTATATACATGAAGATTATATATATATGTGTGTGTGTGTGTCAATTTATTATATTCAACTATTACTGTATTTAAAATGATAATCTCTTAAAATTAACAACATCGACTTAATTAATTAATTAAGTGTGCTTTTGTTTTAGTTAATTAATATTGAAAAAAAATTGAAAATACAAACTGCTACTATGAATTCACTATCTATCATCAATGAAATTAAAAATTATCTTGTTCTGTATTTAAAAGTTGATTCAGTAGCATGCGTGGCTTTATTTTTGGAACCTTAGCATCCAAATTTCTGCAGAGAATGGGAAAAGTTTAATTAATTAAAATCAAATAATAATAATGATAAATAATAAGAAGAAGAACCCGTGAGCAGCCTCTAGATGACACTTGACAAATGAGAATAGGCAGTTTGACCAAAAATTCAGAAGACGGTTTGCCGTGTGGATGAGAAATCAAATATTGCATTATTCTTTTCTTGTCAAAGTATTATTAGGGTTTTGTTGTAACATCAAAAGAGAGAGAGAGAGAGAGAGAGAGAGATAGCCTAATTAACACACAGTCACACACGTGGGTATTGGGAAAGCATGAAAAAAGCGGCCGTCAACTTGGGTTGAATCAACAAAAAAGGGACCCACTCGAATCGGACGGTTGATTATTAAGGCAAAACGATCTAAAACAGGTAAAAAGTTAGAAAGTGATCGGACGGGTATTATTAAAATAAAGCAAAGGAATCTCCTACTTGCTGTCTCCATTTATGCCCGTCGATATATTCTCCATTTTTCAGCTTGTGAGAAAATCTGGGCACGTTTCTTTAGCCCTTTAATTTTATTTCTTTTACAAATTTACAATATTTTATTATATGATTGTTAATTTTATTATTTATTTATTATTATGTGCTGTTTTTGTGACCGCCTTATAAATTTCTTTCTCTGTTTAGGTTTTGCCTTTCTTGTGTTTCCCTATTAGCACATTTACTGTACTGGCTGCTCTGTTCTGACTTTGTAACATTCTCTTCTCCCCTTAATTTCAATCGCCGCTTTCATTTTGCATAAGGTTTAGCGTTCTATTCCCAATCCTTCTTTGTTTAATTCATTGATTCCTCTTATTTTAGCTGTAGCTGTTCCACTTATAGGTTGCTAATGCAGGATTTGTTTGCCCTTTCATTTCAGATTCAAATCGATTTTGAACGCTTTTCTTGGAGCTGACAACGGTATATTTAAACCATCGACAGTAGCTGCAGAAACAAAATAGCAGCTGGGGATTGGTTTTTTTCATTTTTCAACACTAAAGTCATGGTATTTTTCCCATCACTTTTAGATTTAGTTCACTCCACTCCAATCCTCTCTCTGCTATGCTCTGTTAATTTATTTATTTCTGTTCTATAACTTCAGTTGATGTCTTTGGCTATCAGGTGAGTCCATTTGCATTTGGGCAAATGGGCAACCAGGATTTGGGTCCTTCGTGGTTAAGACCGATGCTCAGGGCCAGCTACTTCATCCCCTGTTCAATTCATGGGAATTCTAATAAAAGTGAATGCAACATGTTATGTTTGGACTGTATGGGAAATGCCCTTTGTTCATATTGTTTGATTAATCACAAAGATCACCGTGTTGTTCAGGTCTGTCTTCTGATTCCCCTTGTTCAATCATTTCATTTTGTTATGGTAGTTTCTTTATGGGTTGACTGAAAAAGAGTTTGGTTGGTGGATTGTTTCAGATTAGGCGATCTTCGTACCATAACGTGGTGAGGGTGAATGAAATACAGAAGTACATAGATATCTCCTGTGTCCAGACTTACATTATCAATAGCGCCAAGATTGTGTTCCTGAACGAGCGGCCTCAGCCAAGGCCCGGAAAGGGCGTCACTAACACTTGCGAGATTTGTTGCAGAAGCCTCCTTGATTCCTTCAGATTCTGTTCTCTTGGATGCAAGGTTTCTTTCTCCCCCCTGTTTCTCAATGTCCTTTTCCTAATTCTGTTCAGTTTTTATTGTTTACTTTCTTAGCATTCAAGTTACAAGTTCCATCCTTTG
The DNA here is from genome assembly GCA_947685225.1 of Garcia nutans. Classification (NCBI taxonomy): domain Eukaryota; kingdom Viridiplantae; phylum Streptophyta; class Magnoliopsida; order Malpighiales; family Euphorbiaceae; genus Garcia; species Garcia nutans. The sequence goes on from CANTUV010000039.1 coordinate 60,448,922, forward strand.
TTTTCTTTGTTGATGGTTTGATTAACCCAAATAATATCAATCTTGCCGTGTTTGACTTCTATTTCTTTTTTAATAAATTTGATCTAGAGAGTTGCTCTGTCAATAAACTATCTTTTGTATCTGACCTAACCCCAACAAAATTAGAGAGAGGAGAAATGAAGTTGTAATGGGACTTTCATTTGGGGAACCAGAGTTTTCAAGAGTTTAATTGATTTAGTGTCTGGTTTTGGTTTCTCTGGTGCTTGTGTTCCCTGTTTTCGCCTATGCTCTGTATTTATGGATAAGTTAGTAAGTTCATTGAAGTGCCCGTTTACATTTGCATTGCAGCTGGGAGGCATGAAACGGGGTGACCCAGACCTGACATTTACAATAAGAGGGAAGCACAATAAGGATCCGTTTCTTGGTGGGTCTGAATCTGATGAGTCCTCTACACCAAAGAAGATTCGAAAGACGCATGCTTTCAACCGTTTAATGGATGGACTTTCAATTTACTCTTCATCCGATGGGCAAAACAATGATGGCAGCTCCGGTGACGAGGCCATTACCAAAATTTCTCCATCCACTCCTCCAATATATAATCACCGCAATGCCAGGAGGAGAAAGGGTATACCTCATCGAGCTCCATTTTAAGATCAGTTTCATAAAAAAAAATGATATACGTAGAACAGGGGAAAAATGGGAAAAAAAGAGAGGAAAGTTTGCAATGATGTGTTTAGTATATGAAGTGAAAGATGACACATAATTAGGAAAAGAAAGAAAAAAAAAAAGGAATTGAAATGTGGGAAGTTTGGGGTGTAAATAATAGGAAATGCAGTAAGATTGTATTAGCCTAACGGAGTATTGTAAGAAAGGAAGTGATCCCCTTAATATTTAGAAATTAGTGTGGGATTTATTTTCTTTGATAAATTATAAATCTCAGGATATAATTAAGTTGAAAACCATGTCCATGTACAGTTAATATTTATATATATGGGATTTTTAGGGTCGTTGGAAAGATAGTAATAATGGAGTGGCATTATTGTATATTGTACAGATGAATGTGTTTTGCCGATGTCGATAGAAATAGTTTTACTAGTTAAAATAATAGTTAATGCATGGTTTGCTTTTATATTTTGTGCGCATTTGCGATGAATTTGCAACCCGATGAATCACATGTTGCTTTAGGAGTGGAAAATAATTGAGTTGGCAATTTGCTTATTCTGGGAATGGAGAGGGAGCAAACGGCATAATTATAGGAAAAGTAGCTGTTTTAATGTAGATGTAGATGAAGTATAGGTTGCAAAATATATGTAAGCGGGTGGAGAGGTAAATTTGAGTGGAGAATAAAACAGAAATAAAAGGTGCAAATTCTTCTTATTGTTGTTGAATATAGGGGTCCAAAAAAAAATGGTCAAATGGCATATATGTGCATAATATATGGTGTTGAACATATAGGTAACATTTAGTTGAAAAAAAAAAACTCATGGAAGTACAATGTCATAGTCAATTTGAGGGGGCCAATGGTCTGTATTATTCGATGGCTAAATAATTGGAGATTGGTACAACTCCATTCTCACCGATATACGATGTGGGAATTTTTTAGGCTGTGTGGAATTGCGTTTACGTTAACGATGAGAGTTTTGTTTTTTTGGTGTGAGGGTCACACAACAACTTTTATTTTAGTACAATTACTTGTCTTATCAATTGTTAATACAATTGTTAATCGTTCATATAGATAATATAATTGAGCAATGGATATTTCTAAATTTTAATTTTATTCTTTCCACTAATTAATTAATGGAATTATGTAAAAACTTTCAATGCTAGAAAGCTTGGAAGATGAAATTTTGGGAGGGTAATTAGATAATCAAGAGAGAGTTGGAGTTAGATGACAAAAATAAATAATATAGATAAAGGACAAGGACGTCTCACTCTGTCTCTCTCCGGATGCTGCCAACTTTTTTTTTTTCTGTAATATAATTAATAATTTATATTATTAATTATTAAAAAAATGAAATAAGTGGATGATGATGATGAGAGCCGTGAGGAATCTGAAAGGCTGCGTCTGAAACTCCCACTCTCCTTCATCCCCTTCCACCCACTTTGTATCTTTACCTTCTTATCCTTTCTTCTTTTTCTTCTTCTTATTATTATTATAAAAATAAATAATAATAATAACAATAATAATACAAAAATTAATGAAATTGTTTAATATGAATTATTGAAGTAGGGGGCTCATTATTAATGTCGCAGTAAAATTGTTAGAGGTGTGGTAAAAAAGGGTAAAAACTCCGTAGTAAAAAGAGTGGGTGACTTTCCTAAAGTTTTGAGCAGAAATATAAATTAACAATTGTCGACTTAACATACGGAATGGTAATGAAGTGATAAGTGCTTACACTGTGCAAGAATTTGCCACCTTATATTCATGAGAGGACTTTATCTCGACACGTGTTCCTCATTTTTATTTTATTTTCATTCTTAAAAAAATAAAATATGAGTGCCCTTCATCCCAAAAAGTATTGAAATACTTTCACTTTTCAATAAAAATAATAAATAAAATAATATTTTTTTAAAAAAAATTTTGTAATATAATCAATATATTATTTAACTATAAAGTTGCAGTTTTACTGCTCCAGTTTGGTAAATCTTCTTCTTCAGTATATAATTAATAAAAATATATATATTTAAATTTATAATTTTTATGTTAAATATTTCATTAATATAAATATTAATAAAGAATAAAGATGAAAAAAAAGAATAATATTACTAATTAAAATATGCTAATTTTTGAAGACATGAAAAAATGGGAAAAAAATATAATAATAACACCGCTTATGAAAAAGAATAATATCGTAAAGTTGCGGCTGGTGATGAGTGAGGAGATAATAGTGTGTGTGTGTATATATATATATTAATAGAAAGAGACAGTTATGAATTTTAGTGAATGGTGAGAAATATGGACAAGGAGGCGGATAAATGATAATAGCTTACGTTTTTTTTTTTAAATTTGTGTATAATTATTATTATCCTACTTTCATTTTATTTTATTTTATTTTCTTTTTCTTCTCTTGTATATATAAGTAATTATTATTATTTATTAGATATTTGTTTTATGATTATTATTATCTAGAATTATAAATAGTTATTTTTATAATTAAAGGTTGAGGTGGCTTTCATTAGCATCACTCAACGTCGTTTCTGGGTCTTCTACACAATCCTTTCTATTTTTACATAAAGTTTATGCCTTATTGTTTTAAATTATTCAACACTCGATTCGAGACCATTCATCTCATCATTTTCGCATAAGAATATTATACATGCCATATATACTATTTAATTGAGATACATATACATTTCAGTTAATGTTTTTCTAATCAAACAATTAGATTATTAATCTCTAGCTTTTTTATATTATGAGTTTTAATAGCTATGCATGTGTTGATGTTTTATTTTTATTTTTATTTTTTTATTAAATAAATTGATCTAATCGTTCAAAGTAATATATATATATATATATCAGTCTTTCAGCTACAAACACAAATACCCACCTAATTAAACTATTTTTTTTAATATTTCTCATATTTTTAAGCCCCATTTATTTACCATGAAAAAAGAGTGTCTTTTGACCTTTTTTTGTCACTTAATTATAACATTTCAAAAATTAGTTCGCAATTATTATGTTTTTTAGTACTTAGGATATTTTAATAAGTAAATTATTTGCATAAATAATATCATAATTTAAAATTATTAATATTTTCGTACATATACTTATTTTTTACTCATCATTTTTGTATTAAAATTGTTTCTACTTATAGTTGAAAATAACTAATACCTGGCATATGTGTATATAAATATGGATTAGTTCATTAACAATAACAAATAGAAATGGTATAAAAGGGCGAATAAACTTTTTTAACGGTATTCAATAAATTTATACTTAAAACCCCTCTTAATACAAAATTAGAAGTATTTTCCTCTAATTATTGAGATTATTAAAAACAAAAAGTGTTAGAGCCCACACATATTTCTCCGAATTTAGAAGGGAACTGAGAGAGTTGACTATTGAAATAAAATAAATAAAATTGGAGGAAAGATATTATTAGAAAATGATGACAAATGCAATTGCATCACCCAATTAATTACACCTAACTCTTACCAAAATCTAAATAAGAGACAAATTAATTTTGCGTCCAATTATATGACTAACTATATCACGCCCTATTCCATAGACATAAATAAATATGCAATTAAGACTGTTAAATTCAATTTCTGCAAATTAATTAATTAATTTTATCAATAAAAATCAAATAATTATCATCTCATTTTTAAAAATAAAAAAGGGTCACTTATAAAACTAAATTAAAAAATAAATTTTATTTTAAAAACACTATAATAAATAAAAATATTTACACTTTTAAAAAATTAGAGTAAAATTTTAAAAATATCTTATTTCTAACTAAAATAATATTTTTAAAAAAAAATACATGTTCTTCCACTATGATCAATTTTACTTCAATTTTTATATATTTTTTAAACTTTACCATAAATAAAAATATTATAATAAAATAATAAAAACTAATTTTTTAAATTATTTTTTAACATATAAAATTCATTAATTTTATAAAAAAATTATTTTTGATTAAAAATAATAAATAAATACTCACAAAAAAATAAAATATATAAAAATATATTAATAAAAATCATTAAATTTATTTTTAAACAAATTTTATATATAATACACATAGAAAATAAAAAAAAATTAATTTTACTATACAGATATTTTATGTATATTTCGTAGATATTATCTAAATATTGTGAGAATAAAAATTTTTAAAAAAAATAAATAAATATTAAAACTATTATATTATCTAGTAGATATTGTAATATTGTTTGTACTGTGATATGTGTATTATATATATTATGTATATATTTATTTTTTATGTATATAATGAGAATTTGACAAAAAAAAATTAAACAAAATATATAAATAAAATAAATAAAAAATAAAAAAGTTAAAAAAAATAAAAATAAAAATAGCGTTGAAAATGTATAGATGAAAAAGAAGGCCGGTGTCTACACAAAATTGAAAGGATTTTTAATAAAAATATCAGGAAAAATAAAAAAAATTAAATTTACTATATTTTTAAAATTTTATTTAAATTTATAAGAATTTAATATTAATTTATCGAAATATAATATTTTTATAGTTTATTATAAAATAAATAAAATATCTATAATAAAAAAATAAAAATTTTATAAAAAATAGCCGAAAATATAATTTGTGCTGATTAAAAAAAAATTCGACCATCAGGCCTATTATTGAAAAACATGTGTAGTTGCCAGTGAAAAACGCTCTGATTAATTGAGAAACAAATACGGCCAACGAATATTTGAAATAATTGGATTCAGAAAACATTTAACATGTTAACAATTTACTTAATTATATCATATATTGCAAATATATATATAAATTAAATCATGTCAAGTTTTTTATATTCTCTAACACCACAGACCAGACTTTTCTATTTTTTTTAGCACAAGCATGTTTTTCTTTCTAACTCTTTAATTTAAGAGAGAATTGAAATATAAAAATAAAAAATAAAAAAAAGTTTACCAAAGCTTAACTTAAATTTAGAAAATGTGAAATTTTGATTTCTAATTTTGTGTTCGGAATTTCTACAACTAATCTTCAAACTCCCTATTCAAGTATTATATTTACTCTGTCTCTCTTTTCTTTCACTCCTTTCTCCATTTTTCTCTCTACTTCACTTTCATATGGTCTCCCAATCAATTTTTTTTAATTATATTATAAAAATTAATTGAATATCGATTTTGTTATTTTTTTCCCAACAAAAGATTTGCCGTATATAAATTATAATCACATTAAGGATATTTTGCAAAACGAGGATATATAAAGAGAACTCAATTCTTGTTCTAAATTAGATCGTATATTCTAAATATATGAGAATTACAGATAAAAATTCATACATATAAATTACATATTTCTTATTATTTATTTCGAATATATCTTTATTAATTATTTTTTCCTTTATTAATTCTCTAATTGAAAGATAACAAATAATTAAGGTATATTTAGTGTTATTTTCCTCCCATTTTTTAAAAAAGGTAATTTGGCTATCAAATTGAAAATAAAATAAAATAAAATTAATTTATTATCAACTTGATAAATAAAAACACATTAACAATTAGAGGTCCGTAGTTGAGGAAACAATTTGATTATAAAAACCAAGAAAGCAAGTGAGAAAGAGATTAAAAAGTCAAACAATACGCCCATCGTAAACCTGTACGTAAACGTACTTGGTTGTTCGTACTTTTCGCTTACTCAACAAAACAAATATTATTTACATATATATTAATTTTTTTATTTTAATTAAACCTATAGTTAATGGGTTATTATATATATATATATACATATATATTAGAAAAAAAAATATCTATACTTTATAACGTTGTCATTTAAAGGTTGAATAACAAGTGTGCGGTTGACGTCGTTCAGAAAGGCTGCTAAAATCTACGCCCAAAAATTATTATGCAAAATTTATTAGTTTATAATTAAAATGTTTGATATAAATAAAAATTTTACTTTGACTTCTACATTTTTAATTTAACTTAACGTTGTATTTGAATTAATATTAACTGGATAAATTTTAGAAACAAAGTCGAAATTTGCTGAGAATACAAATTAATAAAATTTGAATTACTATAATATTTAAAACTATAAGAATTATTATTTTTTTTTTTGGCAAAAAGGGAAGAAAACCAGATGCTTAAACATGCACCTGGCGGCTGGCGCATTCGAGTTACACCGTAGACATCATGAAGCAGCTACTGTTTGATCTCTTCATTAGGTTCCACAATTCGATGAATACTCAGAGAAAAGAATGAAGCTTTATTTGCTATAGTATCTGCCGCAAAATTTGCTTCTCTAAAGGCATTATATGCCGAAGCTCGACTTTTCAAATCCTCGAGATCAATTCCTTTATTTCAGACACCATGGCAGTGAGGCTATGGTGTCTAGAAAAGATTAATTTTATATATACACTAGAAAAGATTTAAAACTATAAGAAATTAAGGTATGAGAATTAAAGTATATATACACTATAAAAGAAATAAAAGTATATATATATACACATACTATAAAAGATTTAAAACTATATATACACTGGAAAAAAAATTAAAGTATATATACACTAGAAAAGATTTAAAACTATAAGAAATTAAAGTATATATACACTAGAAAAGATTAATAAACCTTAAATATACATTTATACCTGACAAATTTTGACAGTAAATTGAGGATGAAAACAGTGACAGAACCGGAATTCTAATAGAAGTGGTAAAATTTTTACTAAAAAAATTATAGATAAATTCATATTTATTTTTATTTTTATATTAAAAAATTAATATAAATAGATGATATTAATATTAATATTTTATTTTATTTTCATATTAAATATTTTAATATTTATTATTTTTATTTTAATATTTAAATATTATTTTAAAAAATTACATAATATATTTTTTAAATAGTATTTTTATATATTTTGAGATATTTAAAAAAATTAAAATTAATTATTTTTTAATAAATTTATATGATATAATATTTTTTACAAAATAATTAACATAATCACAAAATTTTAAACTCAATTTATAGTCAAATTATAAAATTAATTCATAGTCAAATTATAAAATAATTAATCTAATAAAAAAATTTTAACCTTTCAATTTATATCATAATTAAATTCTAAAATAATTAATATAATGATCAAAATCTAGTCATAGAAGAAAATTACAATTAAGAGGAAATTAGAAGAAAGGAATTTGTTTGTATTTCAAACTTACTTAACTAGTATAGAATAAGGTTCAATAAATAGCCAATTCTACCTTATCACATTGTAAGAGAACTTAGCCAATACGTGAAAATAGGTTGCAACAAAAACTATCCTTATCACTAAACGAAACATCTTCTAAATATACGAAAGAAGTGAGCTTATCTTTATCTTTATTGTTAATATCCTCCCTCAAACTGAGTCGAGGCTGAAGGCACAGTTTGGTGAGAAAAGAATGGCAGAGCAGCTTTGGGGATGGATTTCGTAAAGATATCTGCAACTTGCTGATCAGAAGAAACATGTTTAGTGACAAGTAGTCTAAGAGCAACACGTTCTCGAACATAATGAAAGTCCAGTTCTATGTGTTTACTGCGAGCATGAAAAACAGGATTAACTGCCAAATGCAAAGCACTAAGATTATCACAAAAAAGCACAGGAGGTGAGAATAGTGAAATTCAGAGATCAGACAAAAGATAAGTGAGCCAGGTGAGCTCAGCTGCTGTATGGGCCATGGCTCTATACTCTGCTTCAGTACTAGAGCGAGACACAGTTGATTGTTTTTTTGCACACCATGAAAAAATATTAACACTAAGAAAGGTACAATAACCAGTGGTTGAACGTCTAGTGGTTGGACAACCCGCCCAATTTGCGTCAGAAAAGGCAATTAACTCAAGTGAAGTTTTAGAAGTGAGATATAAACCATCATTAACAGTCCCTTTCAAGTAACGCAGTATGCGACGAACTAGTCTTAGATGTGCAATAGTAGGACAATGCATAAATTGCGACACATAGTTAATACTAAAAGATAAATCTGGACGAGTGAGTGTGAGATATTGAAGTGTGCCAACAATGCTACAAAACAAACTTGGATCATCAAGAATTGGACTGTCGAAAACGGACTTAACTTTGATTTCGAGTAGTGTAGGCATGGGTTGGCAGTCCAACATGTTTGCTTTTTCCAAAATAGCTAGTGTATAATGAGATTGGGACATATGAATGCCATCAGCTATTGAAGTATTTTCTATTCCAAAAAAAATGGTGAACTGGTCCTACATCTTTCATAGAAAACTCAAAACTCAAAGTAGTGATGAATGAAGAAATCAAAGAAGCAGAGGACCCTATCAAAAGCATATCATCAACATAAATAAGCAACACAAGAGTATCAGTAGCACTATGAATATAAACAATGATGGGTCAAACAAACTACAGAAAAAACCATAAGATAACAAGAATTGACTCAGACGATCGAACCAAGCACGAGGTGCTTGCTTTAAGCCATACAAAGCTCGATTAAGTTTACAAACATAAGAGGATTTAGTTGAATCAATCATACCTGGCGGTTGCTCCATAAAAATGTCTTATGCTATATAACAATGTAAAAATGCATTTTTTACATCTAGTTTTCGAATAGACCACTGATGAACTAATGCAACAGTTAAAAGTAAACGAATAGTACCTGGTTTAACCACTGGTGAAAAAGTTTTTGTAAAATCAACTCCATCAAGTTGATCAAAATCTTTTGCCACAAGACGAGCTTTCAACCGATCTAAAGACCCATCAGGTTTCAATTTGGACTTAAAAACCCATTTGCATCCTATTACATGCATACTAGAAGTTCTGGGAACTAGTTCCCATGTTTTATTCTCATGTAGAGCTCCTAATTAATCTAGCATGGCTTGTTTCCAACCCGGATGAGCAAGTGCACTCCTAACAGTTTTTGGCTCTCTAGGAATAGACAAGTCAACAATTAAAGCATATCATGGATATGGTTTGAATGTACCTACCTTAGATCGAGTAACCATATGATGACCACCAACAGTTGCTGTGGAATTATCTTCCTCTAATTCTGCTCCTAATTCATCTCCAGTTGCTATAGAGTCATGACAAGGTACAGCTGTGACAAAATGACTACCTTCAACTTCTGAACCAGATGCTGTAAAAACTTCAGCGGCTGCTGTGCCACCTGTAGTAGTGGTATCTTGAGACATCTCTGTTGCTGAAGTTGTTTCAGTAGCTGCTTGAACAACTGTAGTAGACATCTCTGCTGCTAGAACCACTTGAGCAGCTACTACTGGACTGTTGGCAACCAACTCTGCTGCGGGAACAACAGCAGCTACTTCTTCAATTGGTGTAACAATTGAAACATCCAATTTTGCTGCTAAAATAGATGCTACCTCTGGTGGAAGCCAAGAACCATCCGAAGGTGCTGCTAAAACAGTTGCAGCTACGGCTGATTTTAAATCATCCGTTAAACTATCTGTTCCTGCAGCTACAGAAATATTAGGTGCTACATGTACATCATCACAACCACAAGCATCTGCACATGTAAGCGATTTTGAAGCAAATTGATGGAAACATGTTGGAGGTGTTGTCATAGAAACAACATTGTTTAAATCATCTGTCCTATCTTTAAAATGCTTCTCTTGAACCTTACGTAACCAATCATCAAAAATTTTAAGTGCACAAGAACTATCATGAGATGAAATTTTAAAGGGAAAAATATTCTCATCAAACACAACATGCCTTGAAATAATTAAATTTTTTGTAGAAGGATGATAGCATTTATATCCCTTATATTTATCACTATAACTGACAAATACACATAACACCGACTTATGATCAAATTTGTGTTTCTTAGAATCCCAAACATAAGAAAAGCATTTAGACCCAAACACACGCAACAAGGAATAATCAGGCTGACTGCCATACAACTTAAAAAATGGTGTTTCATAGTCAATAGATGACGAAGGTAATCGATTAATCAAGAAAACAACTATAGAAAATGCTTTAACCCATATAAACAACGGAACATGAGCGTGAAACAGCATAGTCATACCCAATTCACGAATAAAACGATGACGACGTTCGACCATACCTGTCTGTTCCGGAGTGTAAGGACATGAAATTTGATGAACTATTCCTGTAGCTAAAAAATGAGAAGATAATTTAGAATTAACAAACTCACCCCTCCATCAGAATGGAAAACTTTCATTCGTTTACCAAACTGGCGAAAAACATATTGCTCAAATGCCACAAAAGTAGTAAAAAAAATCAGACTTCTGTTTCAAAGAAATTAACCAAGTGTATTTTGAATAATCATCAACAAGACAAGCATAAAACTTAAACTTATTCACCGAAGTTATAAGTGCAGGTCCCCACAAATCACAGGGAATTTTATTAAAACTACTTAAACTAGAATGTTCAGATAATGAAAAAGGAAGCTTACTAAGCTTTCCCAACTGACAACTATCACACAAGGAACTAGGCTGCAAAGAGCCAACAACATGAATCAAATTTTTATTCTTTAGATTTTGAATAGAATAAGCCTGAGGATGGCCTAAACATTGATGCCAGATAGCAGCAGATCCACTCTTAAAATGATAAGAAAAATAGGCTTCAGAACTATTCGGAAAGACATAAAGGTTATACTGTCTTTGTCCTGTTAAAAGCTGATTCCTTGTTTTCTGATCCTTCACATAAATAGACACATCAAAAAATTCACAATTTACAGGTAACTCAGATGTTAGCTGACTTACAGAAAGTAAATTTTTCTTAAGTTCAGGCACTAACAGAACATTATTAAGTGATAAAGACTTTTTATTTGCACTTTAAACACAAGAACTTCCAATACCTGTAATTTCTAATGAAGAACCATCTCCAATAGCTACAGTATCAACACCGTTATAAGAACTTAAATTATGCAACATATTAGAGTTACATGTCATATGATCGAATGCGCCGGTATCTGCTGTCCACTTTGTATCTGCCACTGTGTTATCCAAGGTCAAAGCTGCAAGAGCTTGTGGAATATTATCATGTTCCCCTCCTTGTGAAGATATCTACCAACAGATTTTGGCAACATGTCCTAGTTTTTCACAATACTGACAGATCTCACTACGATACAGATCACGTTCTGCTGCAGTCATTCGACACCGTCGTGGTGGTGGTGGCCGCCGCGGCTGATTATTGGCAAAGGTTCTGCCTTGTGCTAAACCTCTGGTTTGAGCTTGAAATCCACGTCCAGATGAAGTGAAATTTTGACTCGGACTACTTGAGATATTCTGACTTGAAGTTTGATTCTGCTGCTGCCCATAAAAAGCAACATGCGGTGCAATCTGAGCTAAGACTGAATTTGATTGAGTAAAGTACCAACTCTTTCTCTGATTAAAATTCTGCAATTGTGATACCAGTTCAGTATAAGAAGGTCTTGGTGGCTTCAACATGGCAGTGGTAAATGTCTCATACGGAGCCCCCAAACTTGTAAGAAGACAAAAAACTTTTTCTTTGTCAGGTAATGGTTTCCCAATTGCAGCAATATTATCATATAACCCTTTGAAAAGTCGAATATGCTCTCTAATGGTCTTGGATTCATCTTTGCGAAGATAAGTGAGTTGTTGACGCAAAGTGAACTCACGTTCCTGTGAATCTTGAGCAAACTCATCTCTTAAAGCAACCCAGACACCCTGTGCAGTTTCAATTCCAATTACAATACCCAGAGCTTCTTCTGAGAGAGTACCCATTATCCAGCCACAAAGAGCACGATCTGCTTTCTGCCAAGTAACAAATTCATTTGACAATATGGGCTCTGAATTCTCTGGATTAGGTGTAGCGAACTTAGGTGGAGCAAGGGTTTCTTGAAGGTGCCCAACAATTTCCTGACTTTCAGCTAGACCTAGAACCTGCTCTCTCCATAGCGGGTAATTACTCTGTGTTAGCTTTAAAGTTACAAAATTGCTGACATTCAGAGAAGAATTCATCGCAATGAAAGCAAGACAAACTGCTGTAAAACCGAAGCTTTGTTTCTGAGGATATGATTTGAAGGTAACGTTCCTTAGACTTGTGAATCCAGGAACACTCGCAAAAAAAATGAGTATTCCGATTTGTATTTGTCGATTTAGAAGAGAGACGATTTGTATTTATCAATTTAGAAGTGTGTCGACAGAAAAATTGTAGGTATGATATATGGTTAATGATTTGGGGTTTCTATTGATTTGTGATTTTGAAAGAGATTTTGGAAATTTTTTTTTTGATTTGAGAATTTTCAACCGTAAATTTAGGAACGGGTTCCTTTCATTTATAAGCTAAAAACTCTAAATAAAAACATTTTGGCTCGGATACCAAGAAGAAAATTACAATTAAGAGAAAATTGGAAGAAAAGAATTTGTTTGTATTTCAAAACTTACTTAACTAGTACAGAATAAGGCTCAATAAATAGTCAATTCTACCTTATCACATTGTTATATAACTTAGCCAAAACTATCCTTATTACTAAACGAAGCATCTTCTGGATATATGAAAGAGCATCCTTATCGCTCCAACATAACAACCTTATCTCTCCTGCTCTTTCAAGTTGCAATTAGCTTATGATGAGAAGTGGGCTTATTTTTATCTTTATTGTTAATAGTCATAATTTATAAATTGATAGTAAATTGAGGATGAAAAGATAATTAAATTTATACATATGGAGATGACGAAAGCGAAAAGGCAAAAATAAGAAAACTGAATTAAAATGGTAATTGCAAGGCAGCCAACCGGAAGTGATGTGGCAGTTGATGTCAGATTTTAAGTGAAATTGGTAGTTTTTGTCTGCTGCAATGCAATACGTGAGGCAAGCAATAGACACTATGATTTTCATTTGTGTTGACAATTTGAATACTACAGTTAATGGAGATTTTGCCAATTAAAAGGGGGTGGGAGATTTGGACCAATAATGGCTCTATTAATTAATTTTCTGTGGGCGAAAAACTTTGATTTTTTGCTTATTCATTGTGTGCTGAAAGTATTTTTTAGGACTGTAGAATGACAAGGACAAAAGATAAACAAATATGGACGCGTAACGGAGTAGTCAGCAATCGTCTCTTCAACAACGGAATTTCGCTTATGACGGACTCACTAGCGTCATCATGCCCTTCAAATTTTTTCTTTTTATACCCTCTTTTTCTCTCCCTTTCTTATTATTTTCCCTCAGTTTCTCTCAAGCCATTCAGTATTATCAAATGGGTATTTGTCTGTCCAGTGAGGCTCAAGCACTCCCTTCTTCTACAGCTAAAGTGATATCAATTAATGGCTCTCTTCACGACTATAATGTTCCCGTGTTTGTTTCTCAAGTTGTAGAGGCTGAAGCTTCTTCTTCTTCCTCTTCCTTACATTCTTCCTCTTCTTTCTTTCTCTGCAACTCTGATTTCTTATCTTATGATGATTATATTCCAGCCTTGGATTCTACCGCTCAGCTTTACCCCAATCAGTTATATTTTGTTCTTCCAAGGTCTAAGCTTCAAAACAGGTTAAGTGCTTCTGACATGGCTGCTTTAGCTGTTAAAGCCAGTGTAGCTCTCCAAAACGCTTCAAAGAAAGATGGTCATCGGCGTAAGAAGGCCAGGATTTCTCCTGTTTTGGTACTCAATCAGTCTCCCTCATCACAAACTCTCAATAATATCCATATTAATGGTGATAAAACCTTTGAGAAGCCTATAAGAACACAAAAGCAGCAGCAGCAGCCTTCTATGCGGGTTTCAAGGTCTGGGTCTGTTAGACGAATGCGAAAGTATACTTCAAGACGAGCCAAATTGGCTGTTCGTTCCTTTAGGCTCAGATTGAGCACCATTCACGAAGGAACTGTTCTCTGAGTTTCTATTTATTTATTAATATTGTTATTATATAGCTAGACTACAGAAGGATAATCCAATTTTGTGGAAAATCAGAAAAAAATGAACCAAAATATATGTGAAGTAATTACTATATATGTATACCTTCATATTTATACTTCCTCCTGTAAAAACAATGCAGAAGGTTAAATTCGAACGTCTGTTGTTTTTTCTTTGTTCAATATCAAATGAATGGTTTATAATTTTCTTTCATTTAATTAATTTGTTTTAATTATTGTTTATCATGATTACTCTTAACTTCTAATTATTATTACAAAATATAATGGTATGCATGAATTGAAAGTTTTAATTTATGAAACAAGAAGGAAGAAGATAAATGAAAGTGTGAAGGGAAGGAAGATTCAAGAGATTCCAAGGGGAAAATTAGCCGGTCCCAGCTGCCTGCCATTTTTCTAGAAAAAAAAAATGGACAGACAGCTGCTTTTTATCAAACTATAAATCTTCACGCGTACTGCTAATGAAAACATGCATATATTAATATTGTATTTCAAAAACAAAATACGAAATTACTACGAAGCTACAGTAATTGCCTTTATTTATTTATTTTTAAAAAAAAAGTCAATCAGTAATTTAAAACAATGGAGTATATCTGATCATCCACTCACCGGACGCTGCCGGTCTGCAGCGGCTGTTTCGTGCTTCAAAGTTCAACGTGGCTGCATCATGATATCGTTCGTTGGGGTGTCTAATTACATGCGCAATATTATCAGTTAGTTGCCGTTGATCTTTTTCCTTGTAACCAAAAAAAAAAAAAGTTCAACGTGGTCGGATTAAGCCGGCCTTATTTATGTATACCTCTTCTTAAAGTCAAATTACGACTTTTTTCATTCACACTCATCAACTACGTTAATTCATATATATATAATCTGAAAATTTAACTGCCCATCTGCATTTAAGTATTGAATGGTCGGTCGACATATCGGTAACTGATGAATTTCCATTCTCAGTGACTATTCGAATTGTTTTGAATAAAAAATTTCCAGATGGTGATTTTAAATGGGAAAGAAAGTTAATTCAGTTCATCTACCTTAACTATTTTGTTTTCATAATGTCACGCTTTATTAACATGTCAAATACACATTAAATTAATAATATTATTAATAATTAACAATTTCATATAATTAAGAAGCAAATTTCCATTAATTTAATGCATTGAATAAAGGTGTTTTATGCGCAATGAGATCAATAATAGAAAAAAAAAACAAATTAAAAAGAACAAGATTAGTCATTCTTGAGAGCATACTCTTTGATTGATAATTGTAATTAAATCTAAGTTTTCATGCTTGTCCAAAATATTAATAAAAGAAATAGAAAATATAAGATATATATTCCATTGGACACGTGGGTTTAATCTTGACCGTAGCTAAAGTCAAAGTATGTCATGATCAAAAGATAAGAATTAGTGCAAAAGTTGTGGAGTTAATTAATTAATTGTCTCATCATCAAAATACATGTTGAATCGAATCACAGATTTATTTTACATTATTTTTATCTTTCATTCACCTAAAAGCCTCTTAAGTCAATCCTTCAAAATCATAGATAGATTTCTTCATCATTTTTCTCGTTTGGAGATTGCTTAATTAATTTGTGGTGCAAGTCAATGCACCACAATCCTTCCTTTAATTCATTCAATTAAGAAACAAGTATGAGGAACTTCCAATATATTTTAAAAAAATTTATTTTTTTATTAAAATTATTTTAGTTAATTTATTATAAATTCATTATAAATTATATAAAATTTATAAATTTATAATAAACTCATTGTTAATTCTTTATAAATTAATAAAAATCTAGTATTTTAATAAATATTTTATAAATTCTGATGTTTTGATAAATATTTTATAAATACGATAAATTTAAAATTATTTCTAATGTTTTTTATATTCTTATATTTTTGTAAGACAGTGTTCTTGGGCCTATTAAAAGTCTGGACAATAGACAGGCAGTTAACAAGCCAGCCCAGTCCAAACACAACAAGTACATAAACAATTGATCGTCATTCGTCGAAGCTTAATGATTATATATGACAGTGGATTCTAATAATGAGACACTGTTAATTTAATTAAAACGTATGAAACATAATAATAATAAGGTAGATTTCAGTCAATCGACTTTAAGGTAAACAGGGAAGCAACTAATTTGCCCCCCGCTGGTTTGCCACTAATTGTTAGTACTGTGTGATTTATACAACTTTATTTGTTTGTTTTTTCCTGAGAATTAAAGAAATCTCAACTTTTTGACACCAAAAACTATGCTTGTCTCCCTCTCTCATCCATTTCTGTCTCTGTGTTTCTGTTTCATTTTAACGCCTTCTTTCTTGCTTTTGGTCTTTACAGCCTGCCATTTAATGGCATTGCAAAATTTATACTATTTGATAATTTAATTAATTGCAAAATTATAAATCATTGAAATTTGATAGCCACTTTCATATGTAGTTCTGTTTCACAATTGCATATATACAATCACACATTGCATTGCATTACATTCGCTTGCATAACCGTTTTTTAATACCAAACATGTCGCTTTATTTATATATATATATATAATAATATTTTATACACAATACAGTGACGAGTACATATTTTTCTAAATAATAATTTATGAATTCTTCTCTCTACATATCAATAAAAAAATATAGCATCGTTTTATATTCAGATTTAGCTGTTAACTGAAAATCCAGCAACAGGAAGTTACTTTTTATTCTTTCATGTTGCCATTAAGGAATTAAAAAATGATAATAATAATATCCAGTAATTAATGATAATTTAGAGCAAGTATTTCCTTATCCATGATGCAACCCAATTTGGATTGTTTTGCTTCCTTGTAGGATTTAAGTTGTTGGACAATGCACACATTAGTTAAAAATTTTAATTATATGATAGTTTCATGAAAGTTTTGTGACATTGTTATGATGAGTGGGTTAACTGTCAATTTAATTCTTAGTACATCTGAACACTTGATTAAATATTGATGTTTCAATTTTCCTTTTCATATTATTATTATTTCATCACAAAGTCATATTACACTTACATAACAAATTATTTAATTTTTGAAAGAATCTATCTTTTGATAATGGACATGTTTTCGCAAAAAAAAAAAAAAAAACCAGCATGGCAGGTGGCAGGAATGAAATGATTGGCACCCATTATTATTATTATTATCATTATCATTATTAATAATTAGTATAATATAAAACCAAGGGGGAAGCTTTGCTTTACATAAAGAATTTAAAAGAAAGAAGTTGAGACACAAATTAATTAAGGTGTAGATGGTCTTTCCCACAAATTAAAGTACCTCTCTATTTTGTATAAATATTTAATAAAAATTAAATATGAGAAGGTTCACAAGTGGAGATTGGAAAATGGAGGTAGGCGAGGCGAGGCATAAAATCATTGAATAATTTAGAGAGGGGAAAAAGGGCAGTGAAGCGTGCAAAAATCCTTAGTGTGGACCTAATTCAAAACTTTTGACATGATTTCATGGAATGGATGCTTGTCTTGTTTTTTTATACACCCTTTTCCTCTTTTTCCTTTTCACTTATTTATTCTTTTTTCTTTTTTCTCTTCAATGATTAAATTAAAGTTTAATTTGGGGCATCTAACCGTTATTCATGATTTTCTTATTACACAAATTAATCAACTCATTTACTAGCCATATAGATGGTATGATTAATAATTTTGATGATTGGCTAGACCTATATATAATCTATATTATTGTTATGGAACATTATTTTAATTTAAGATAGTAGTAATTAAGAGTAGAATATTGCTTTTAAGTTAAAAATAACAGAATTATTATTTCCATGATCGAAAATTCGCCATCATCAGAAATCAATGCCATGAAACTTTCAGACAAAGTAAAGTTTATAGGAACAAAAGGGTGCTCGAGAACCCAACCACGAATATTACTTTATTATAATCTTTTAGATGAAGGTTTACATATGTTCATCAAATCTCAGATAAAAACCATTTTGTCTAGAAAAATTTAGTATGTTTTAACTTAATTTTTGAGACACGCACATGTTATTACTACTACTACTATATATATATATATATCTCAATTTAATTAGAGCAAGCAATTAATTAATTAATGTTCTATATATTTATATATACGATATATAATTAATTAAGTATACACGTTTATATATATGTATAATAAGCGAATGATAGAATATCTAGGTATATATATATATATATATCGCAAGAGAGTTGGGAAGGTGAATGGTGTGTTTGAATAGGTAAAAAGATTAAGACAGGTAAAGAATGATTGGGTTTAATCATTGCCTCGTGCATGCTCATCTTCATGATCATGCTGATGCTAAAATGCTCTCGTGCATGCCTATTGCCATCTCCATCAATGTCTCATTTACTGTAACCCACTTTACTCAATATGTTAATTTTTTCATAAATAAAGAAAAACAGAAGACAAGCAGTTAATTAACATATGAATAATCATTATATATATAAATTTGGTATACTTTCGCAATCCCAGGAGTCGTATCAACCGCATCACCCCCAAACAAGTGCTTCCAAGAATTGTCCCCACAGTCCCTCGTGGGCAGAATTATTGCCCACGATTCCCTGGCCCTACTCACTTTCTTTGCTTATTTATTGGCTTTAATCTTCATTCTCCCTCCTTATATTCTCTTCTTCTTCTTCTTCTTCTTCTTCTGTTTATTAGTCTCTCTTTCTGCTACTGCCCTATACACCATCTTTACTTAGCTTCTGTTACTTGTTAATCTGTTTCTGTGGTTACTAATATAGTTGGTATAGCTACGTTCAAAGGGTTAATAGTACGTTTTAAGCATGAGGATGATGATAGACTTGGGCAACCAAAGAGGTCCTCTCCCCATAATTGATACCCCAACTTCAGTAGACTGCGGCAGGGAAGTTCGTTTTCGCAGATCTTTCAGGTCTCTTGTTGAGTGCATGGTTCCTTGCTGTGGATTCCAACCCTCCGATTCCTTCTCCGCCGATACTGACTCAACTCATGCCTCCACCGTTACTGGCACCTTCTTTGGTTACAGGAAAAGTCGGGTTAGTTTCTGCCTACAAGATGACACTCGAAGCTCTCCTCTCTTACTGCTTGAGTTTGCAGTTCCCACTGCCTACCTTGCAAGGGAGATGCAGTACGGACTTGTCCGTATAGCACTTGAATGTGACAGACAAAAGGAGCGGTTCAGGTCTTGCTCTCTGTTCAACGTGCCAGTCTGGTCCATGTTCTGCAATGGCAGGAAGGTTGGTTTTGCGATAAGGAGGCAGATGACTGTAAGCGATTTAGGAGTACTTAAAATGATGCAGTCAGTCTCTGTTGGTGCTGGAGTTTTTCCTGTGGCCCCAAAGTCTGAAGATGGTGACCTCATGTATCTTCGTGCTAGTTTCGAACGAGTCATCGGTTCTGCTGACTCCGAGTCTTTTCATATGATTAATCCTGTTGGAAGTTCTGGGCAAGAACTTAGTGTATTTTTCTTGAGATCATGACATATGCATCACTTCCATATGAATTAATTTTAGCATATATATGTGATCAATCATTAAGCTGAATACCAAATATGTATAATATTTATTTTTCTTTTTTAATTATTATATATGCATGTCCATCTATCAACGTTCAGATCTACTGTCAAACCTAGATTTAATATATATATATATATATATATATATATGCATATAATCCTAATTTATATGTTGCTTTCTTAGTGATTAAACTATATGTATATATATTTGCTATTAGTGATCAATTACAATTGATTCAAATACTATGAAATTAAAGGAAGAAGAATAATTAATTTGCCACTTTTATTTCCAAATTTTTTGAAGATATGGTCAATCATAATATCGCATCATTCCACCACTATAACAACAAAAGGACCCCGCATTTTTTTTATTTCTAGGATACGGACATGCATAAATTATTTTTTAAAGGAAATGAAATGAATTTAAATTCAATTTTAATGATATCTCTCGCTTTCCTGGGAGAGATACCAATTTCACATAGTATTAGGCCTTATTGACATTAAAAAGTCCTAATAGTTGACACATGTTTTTGTTAATTTATTTTCCATTTCAAAGTTTTAATAATTTGGCAATAACAAGAGCTAACTAGTGTCTCATGGTTTTAATGTCTTTGTAATCGATAAAACAATGGATATATATATATATATATGTATATTTGTGGTAAAATTTTAAAATATTAATATGTAATTAATTTGTTATATGAAAAGATAATTATACCGTGCCAAGAATATGTTAAAAATTTTCATTTAATTTTGGGATAAAACTGGTTCTATTTGAAGAGTTTTATAGATGACGTGCAAAAATTGATTGGGTTGCAATTAAAAGAAAATTTTAAAAGGTATAATTAAGTTATAAACAGTTGGCATAGTAGTAGTCAATTTATGCGTGTGCATGTTGCAAAAAATTTAGGATATGCAGGGTGATATAATTGGTTAATATGCTGCCTTTTCGCTCTTGTTTGAATTATTACATGTGAGAAGCAAAAATCTTTGATTGATGAAAAGAGAATTGAGAAAGCATTAATTTGACTTGCTGCTTAGAAATAATGAATTATTATTGCTGTCTTTAACGGTTAGTAGCGAGTTAAATAATAGATTGGGAATTGATATTTAGATTTTGGGTGGCCTTATCCAAAGTAAAACGATGGAACATTAATTGCTTTTAGTTGACTGTTGTTTTGCTTTGTAGTGTGTCAAAAAGTATAAAAAGGTTAAATTTTTCTTTGAAAAATAGACAACACAATGGCTGTGCTGTTGGCATCAAGCATGGGAAAAGATCGAAACATTGTTTTGTTTTGGCATATCATATATAATATGAAATTAATTAAATTCTATATATATATATAAATTTGTGTGTGTGTGACACAAGTAGAATCTGAGTTGTCTCCTCAAGACAATACGTATATTGCAAATTGCCAATTTGAGATTGACTACTCACTGTAATAATATACATAACACTTTATAATTAAGTTTGGCTATAAATATATATATATGAATGATGCAATGCCCTATTTTTGTTTGTTTTGTGTCCCCTGCATCTACATATGAGTGAAATTCTTATAAATTATACTTTATTATTTTATTTATTTATGCTTAGCTCCATTTGAATAAACCTAGATAAGATGGCAAAACATTATTATTAATATTAATATATATATATATATATATTTTTTTTATATGGACATGCACACGGGCGGTGAGTGGCAACTTTTCCGACATAAGTGTCCCAATGGGCCCATCCCCACTCTCATCTGTCACCAACCTTCCTTTTCGTAATGGGTTGACTGTTTATCCCAATTTCTAAGTCCATCGCGTTTACTTCATTGTACAGTTAAGTAATCCGAGTAGTATTTGTTGGGCTAGGCTGGGCTGGGTTCAGCTCCAAAGCGCCCATTTCTTACTCTGTGGTCAATTATCATTTTTTTTAAATTACTTTTTATTAAGACCTTTTTTTTATTGTTTTGGAAAAGCTTATGATAAATTTATAAAAATTATCACGAATTATTTATTATATAATTAAACGCATAATAAAATTTATATATATTATATAAAATTGATAAATTTATAAATTAATCTAAATATTTTGATAAATTTGACATATAATATTATGAGTTTTTTTTAATAATTTTATAAAAATTCGAAAATTTAATATATTTGATTGAACAAGCCAAAAAATTAATATTTCCTCTTCTTCCACACGTGAAAAAGAATAATCTTTTATCAATACTACAGTATACATATGGGACCGTTAAGGCAGTCGAACCACTCTTTAATCAAGTGGAGAGAGAAATTCCTAAAACTTTGTTAATTATAATGTAAATAAATATAAATTCTTCTTAGACTTATTTTTCTTTATCCCGTGTTCCATGATACAAATACAATACCTAGTCGCATCATTTCAAATCTATAATTAGATATGTTTATTTTTAGTGTAAAGATTAAGATCAATTAATAATAATAATAATAATAATAATAATATATAATTAATAATGGATGAATAATATTTAGTAGAAGCAATTAATGATTAAAGGGAGAAATTTAATAATTTTAAATTATTAATTACTGAATTTCAAAATATTTTTCTTAAATATGGAAGTTTATAATCTAGGATAAAGGTATTTGTACACACTATTTTAATCAAAATGTACAAACTCCTCTACTATAGGATGTAAAATGACTTTATCATACTTAGTTAAAAAAAAATAGACTAATTAGTAACTATTCATTAATATGATCATTAATTATATCGAAAAAATTTATAATAAAAATATAGCATCTATTTCGGCTTAAAAAGTGTCAATATGACACCAGATCATATTTTCCATTTTATAAAAATATTAGCATATATTTTATAATTTTATTATAAATATATTTATTACTTTTAAAATTATACTCCCTTCACTTTATTTTTACAGTCAAATAATTATTTACACGTATATTAATAAAATGTGATTAATTTAGTTAAGAATTAGTTTTTTTCTAATATACCTTCATTAAATATAATGTATTTTTTAAATTATTTTTAATGTTATTTGTAATTATTGTAATAAAATATATATTAAATGAGGACATAATAGTAAAATAATGATTTTATTAATGATAAATGAATTATAATTTAAGACATTTAAAAATGATATAATGGATTATAAAAATGAAAGGGAAAGAGTATATTATTTTATTTATTAGCTAATAAATGTAATAAAAATTTGAAAAAACTTACGAATTTAAATGTATATATGCTATTTATGAGGTATTAGAATTAATACGATTTCATTAATTGCACAAAGTGAAAGAAAAAAAATACTAATAGATATTTTTTATATTAAGGATATAATTGGTTTTTTAATTAGTTTGTATAAATTATATATATATATATATATATTTGTACAAATAACAGCTCCCTATAATTTAATGCCAACTCTTCATCCAATCTAAAAAAAAGTTCAAAATTAGTATGCTTTTTGAATTTAATAAGTTGGTTTAATACGGTATTCATACTTTTTTGCGTTATTTTGAGATTGTGTGATAATGCCGTATCCAAAAAAAAATTATATAATCAATGCATCATGGACCCAACATACATTGGATTTTAACGATATTATTATTATTATTATTACTAATTTATTTATTATTATTTATTTGCAAAATGTGGGGTTTTGCTGTCTATTAAATCATCCAAAAAGTTATTTTTTTTATTTTTAAGAAAAATATATGATATGTCATTGATTTTTTTAAATATTTTATATTTTAAAAAATTAAAAGTATTATTTTTTATGAGTATTTTTATACCACAAATATCTTAAAAATATATTTCTAGAAATGAAAGTTTTTGAAATTAAAAGTTGGAAAATAGGTTTGTTTATAAAAAATAAATATTTTTAATTTTTAAAATATTTTACACAAAACCTTTTATTGGTATGGGACTATGAGTTTTGCACAGAGCATAATAAAATTTTTGAAACTGATCAAATCAATCGGATTGAACTATATTTGATCGGTTTAAAATATATATTTTGAGTTGGTTTAATTTAAAAATTAAAAAAAAATTAGGTTTATTCAGTTGGTTGAATTGAGATAAATTTTTTTATTTGAATATAAATCGACTAAATTTTTAATATTTTTATATAAAAATATATATTTATTATATTTTAATGTCTAATTCGATCGAAATTTGACTCAATAATATTAAAATAAAACTAAAAATAATATTTTAATATTAAATATTAATCTGTTTAAAATTAATTTGGCAGAACTCAAAATTAAATAGGGTTGATCGAAAATATAAAAATTTCAAATAATATTAGTTTATTTATTTTAATACTTGGTGGGATTCAATAGAAAAAAACTTAATCCCGCAATATGATCTAACTTAGAGGGTGTTTCTCAAAACTGGAGCTTTTCAGCTTATTGTGAATAAGTGATTTTTAGATTATAATCAGATTAAAAATAAACAGTTAAGCGTTTTTGTAAACTAGTTAATAATCAGCTGATAATCAGTTTATAATCAGTTAAGTGTTTCTGTAAAATTAGCTTATAATCAGTTTTTAATTGCAGAAACTGTCAAAATGACCAAACTGTCCCTGAGTTTATTTATTGTATAAAAATAATTTTTTAAATGTCAATTCAAAATTTATTTTGCAATAATAATAATAATAATAATAAAATTTATTTAAGAAGAAACGTAAAAGAATTTTGATGGGAACTAAAGTGTATAGAGTGGGCAAATTTGAAATATTGAAGATTAGGTAAGATAGTATGGTCTTTTACTTGGTCAAAACTGCTTAAAAAATAAGTGCTTAAAAAAAGTAGCAAAATCCAACTTTTAAAAAACTGATTAAAATCAGATTATAATCTACTATTTAAGTTTTCAGAAACACTTAAATAAACAAATTATAATATAAAAACTGCTTATAATCAGTTTTAACCAGCTTTTAAGTTTTGAGAAACACCCTCTTAATCCGTACTCACCTCTAGTGTTATGTCACAAATACGGGCTTAGATGTACAATGTAAATTGAGAATATTACACATTATACATTTTTTACATTTTTAATTTTAAAAAAGACGATTCCGCAAGGTTTTTTTTTTATTTATTTATAAGGCTTTCGCCATTTTTTTTTAAATTTACTTTTAAACGTTTCTTTTTTTTTCTTTTTTATAATTTTATTTTATTTATATTTTTTATTTAATTTATTTAATTTTAGATTTTCAATATACACATATAAAAAAAACAAATATATTCACAATATATATAATATATATAAAATACATTTACAACATTTACTACATATCAACAATACATTTACAATAAATTTACAATACATCTATATAATATTTTTAATATTTATTTAATTTTTTATTCTCAAAATATCTATACAACATTTATACAATATTCACATAATATTTAATAATTTTTATATAAAATATATACAACTTAAATAAAGAAAATATAATATATACATAACATCTATAACACATATATAATATCTATAATATATTTATAATACATCTACATAATAAAAATATATGTATTTTTTTATTTTTTCATGTATATAATATATAAAATTTATTTAAAAATAAATTTAATAATTTTTATTAATATATTTTTATATATTTTATTTTATTTTTATTTTTATGAGGGTTAGTTATTTTTTATAATTAAATTAATTTTTTTTATAAAAATTGTAATTTTTATATGATGAAGGATAAATTTAAATATTAATTTTTATTATATTATTAAAAAAAATTTATTTAATAGTTAAATTTAAAAAAAATAAAAATTTAAAATAAAATATTGATTGTATAAAAAAAGTTATTTTTAAAAAAATTATTTTATTAAAAAATAAAATATTTTAAAATTTTAAATTAATTTTTTTTTATAAAAGTATGTACATTTTTAAATTTTATAGTATTTTTATAATATTTATTTTTTTTGGATAGTTGTGCAAAATTTGGATTTAGGCTGATAAAATAGGCCCATCAACCGACACTACGAAAAATGATTAAAATAATCATAAACGGAAAAACTAAAAAAGTACTCATTTCTCTGGTGAATTACTTGCATATTTCGTTATAATAGGCAATCAATAGCAGGTTTTGTGGTTGTTAATGGTGGTGTCCTTAGTACCTCGATAAAGGGAAAAATTGGAAAAATAATTAAATGCTGCTGAGAGAAGGGTTGAGTTTGAGTATCCCAAGTGCCAACACATGGTTAATATTATGGTCCTGACCACTCCCATTTTCTATAAATTCTAATTAATTTCATTGTTTATGACTTTCCTGAAGCGGTAGAGACGAAATGCAGATGGTGGAAAGTCGAAGCAACCATAAAAAATGGGGAAATTATGGGAATATATATATGTACATATTAGCATATCAGTTGGGGAATTTCAAAGATGAGGCCTTGGCCTTGCCTTGCCAGTGCTTGCGGGTCCCGTTTGCAATGTTAGCTGGTGCGTCTCTGTCCCCATTCCATAAGTTAAATCAGTACCCTTTTGGACAAACAAAACTACAATGATTATTTCAGATTTTTTTTTCGGGGACTCTGTTTTTATTATCAATTCCCTTTTTTCTTTAGTAAATTGATGAATTTGGTAGTATTATTACGATTTAAAGCATGCGAGTGATTTAATTAATGACGGGGTTGGCAGAACTAAAATATTATGCCTGCTCCTTTTTTCTGTGAAGTCGTAATCATCACTGTTTACTTTCTTCCACCTAATTTAATTTCTATTCTGTAAAGTTTGATTGCTTAATATTAAATCATTTTGTTTATAAAAAGAAGAAGAAGAAGAAGGTTAGTACTTGTGTTATCAGTCATCAACTCAATGACTCTCATAATAATTGCTGTCTTTAATGCCCAATTCTACCCCTTGTAGACTTCTTGTTGTTGCCTTGTTTTGTGGGGTATCCCTTAGCATTAAGCTCTCAAATCAAGTCTGAAAGGCCCCAGCAAATAGTTTAGAATTAGATTTATGTTTACTAAATGGTTATTATAATTCATAAATGAGATAGATTATTATCAGTACCAATTGTTTGTATTTGTTTTTCCTTTTAAAGGATTTGTTGGGTGCTGGTAGAAACGCATTTTGTTTGGTTCTTTGTACAGTTACTTGTAGTCTCGTGTCATCTTACTGGCTAATGTCAGTTACTAGTTTTTCATATCTTCTCCTAACAGAGATTTAATGGTGATGCTGATATATGCAACTTCCCTCACATTTTAATAGCTACTTTTGACCAGACCGGAACAGAACAAGGTAATTTTTTTTATTATTTATATTTTATATTTCTCAACTCTCATCTTTTGTACTTTTCCTCTTCTCTGTCTTTCTTTTATTATGCTCGCTCAACTCTCAAGTGTTTAGTTTCTTGTGACGATACAGGAATATTAGAAGATGCCGGCGGGAGCCAAGTCCCGCTCTCCTTTTCTAAGGGCAAGGTAATCTCTTTTCTTTGTTACTGAATACTGATGCAATGACACAGTTTTCATTTCTGATTTTCTCTTGGCAGCATACCAGACAGAGACAATCAAATCTTGAATATGTCTTCTAATCCTAAGCTATCACCTCTTTCCAATTCTGTAAGTTTCTTCCTTTTTTTTTTTGCTTAATTAATACTTCACTTAATTGCTTAATCACATTCTTCTTTTATGAATTTGATCAATTATTCACTTCATTCCATACCCTTATGCGTAATATCAATGATCATCCTCATGGCCCGAGGAGTGTCAAATGATTCATATCAATGATCATCCTCATGGCCCAATGAGTCTCTCTGAAATAATCTTTAAATAGTTTTAGGGATCTCACTGTACTCTGCGTCCTTTGACACTTGCATATGAATTTTTTTTTGCTTAAAGATGAAATTTCTTCTAACCAAGCAAAATGCATTTTCCCCTTCTCTCAATCACATTTTCTGCAAAATCAGTTAATTCTTAAATTTGACTATAAAAATGTTTAATCAGTTTTCCTTACATATAGGTCTCTCTGCTAAATCTGCTACATTTCTCCTTTTTCAAATCTATTTTCTGTTTGTGTTGATACAGATTGTAAAATCGGACAGCACACTATCTTGTGAGGCTTCCCAGAAATGGAACTCCGAGAATACAGTGGGTTTTACCTCCCTCATATCAATTCCTAGTAATGGCACCCCAAGTCCAAAGTTTTAACACTACACACTTGGATAAATAATGATCACTGCTAATTGGTAAAATTTGATGCGAATTAATGGCATGTGGCCATGTAAACATATGGAGCTTTACTCGTAATCTGTCATCAGAAAAATCAGGCAATGATTTACCAGTGAAGGGAAAAAAATGGCTAGTAACCATGTCACATGTAGCAAATGAAATAATGTCATGTCATCTGTTTTCCACTTTATGCTTTCTTTTATTCACTTTGTCTGATTTGATCTCTTCACTATTACAGTCTTCTGATGCATTGAGGAAGGAGATTGCCGCACTTGAGGCTGAAATATTGCATTTAGAGCGATATCTTCTGTCACTCTACCGAACTGCTTTTGAAGAGCATTTGCCTGCCATGTCAAATGTACCTAAAAATCATTTGGAATACAAGAAAGGATCTTTAAATCCAAATATAGAGAGAAGCAGTCTCATTTATCATGACTGCACCTCCCCTGCAGATGGCTGGGCCAATTCAGATGATCAAAGTTCCACTTCCTGTATACAATCAACAGCTACAAGGGTAAACATGCATCACTATGTAAACATGCATCCTGTATACATCTTTTTATGTAATTTCTACTCTTTCTATAGCTTTTCAGCTGTTTTATTTCTATAACTTAATATGTGATCAGACTGCGATCTCTGTGATAAGCATTTGCAGGACCATGAGAATGCCAATTCAGGCCACCGTAGCCTTGCGGATCACTTTGGTGCTTCTTGCTTAGTTAACAGCCTTAGTACTCCAGATAGACTCTCAGAAGACATAATGAAATCCATATCTTCTATTTACTGCAGACTTGCAAGCCCTCCTCATACCAATCTGGGTTCCTCATCTTCACCTCCTTCACCTTTGTCATCATCAATAAGTTTATTTTCTTCCCGCAATCCTTGTGACAGTTGGAGTCCGCAATATAGTGAGGATGCTATAGTGCATTGTCGAGGGTTGAAAGAAGGAGGAGGACCATACGCCTCAATGGTGCAAGTTATGAAAATATGTTTAGATGGTGATAGTTTCAATTATGCTGCAGAAATGCTAAAAAAATTCAGGTTCTTCACATACGCCTACGAATTCTTTTGTGCATTGGTCTTGCATGCCTGATTGCTTTGATTTTATCATATCACAAACTATTCTATTCTAACTCATCCTTCCAAAGGGCGAGGAAGAGGGATAATAGGAACAAATAGCTTTGGGAGGAGTGTTCAATTCTTACCTTAGCTAAATATGAGAGAAAAAATTCCCATGATTTTTTTGTCTCTTTCTTTATGAGAAAGAATCTGTGCAATTTTCCATAATTTCTCATTTGCCTTATAGCTATGTAGGTCATTGGTTCGAGAACTTGAGAAGGTGGATCCAAGGAAGATGAAGCGTGAAGAGAAGCTTGCTTTCTGGATTAACATTCATAATGCACTGGTCATGCATGTATGTTAGTAGAATTTTAGAGCTTCTTTAACTCTAACAATAATGACTTTTTAGATTAGATGGAAAATATAATGCAAGGAAATTGCTCAAATAACAGCAACCAAAATTCTAGAAAATTTCTTGTATATTATTTATGCCAATGCCAATACACATACTCAAGCAAACTTTCAGGAGTGTAGAATGTTTGAGCATCACCTGCTTGTTTACCATATTGACTGCCTGCCTTGATTGACCTCCAAGTTTGTAAAACACAGAGCAATTGAGAATGTTTTCTATATTTTGAATGGGAAAAACTACACATATTTATATATAAAGAGATTCCATAGAATATGAAGCTAATCTCTCTAGAATAGGAAACTAATCCTATAATTAATACTAAAATCTCTACTAATTACAACTACAATCTCCTTTCTATATCTGTACAGATTCTATAATACTCCCCCGCAAGCTGGAGCATAGATATTGGTCATGCCCAGCTTGGTACAAATGTAGTTGACCCGATTTCCCGGTAAGGCTTTAGTGAATACATCCGCCAGTTGACTTCCGGTTCTAACATGTTGAGTTGAGATTGTACCATCTTCTAGCTTTTCTCGGGTGAAGTGACAGTCAACTTCAATATGTTTGGTTCGTTCGTGATATACAGGATTAGTGGCAATGTAAATGGCTGCCTCATTGTCACACCATAATGTCATTGGTTTTGTTTGAGAAAATCCAATTTCTTCAAGCAAGTGTCGTAGCTATACAAGTTCACAGGTTGTTTGTGCCATAGCCCTGTATTCAGATTCCGCACTTGAACGTGAAACCACTGTCTGCTTTTTACTTTTCCAAGACACGAGATTGCCTCCAACAAACACACAGTAACCAGTCATGGATCGTCTATCTGTGAGATCACCCCGCATAATCAGCATCTGTAAACCCCTCTACCATATAATGACCATGATTTTGATACAAGATTCCACATCCAGGTGCTCCTTTCAAATATCTCAGAATATGAGTCAAAGCATCCCAATGTGAAGTTCTGGGAGATGATACAAACTGACTTACCACACTCACTGGAAATGCAATGTCAGGACGAGTGATCGTAAGATAATTCAATTTCCCAACAATTCTTTTATACTTTTCAGGATTTTCAAGTTGGATGACCAAGTTGACAATGAAGCTGTAGAGAAGTAGAACTTGCACACGCAATTGACCGAGGCACAGGTTGCGAATTTGATTCAAGAGTGTATAGCCCATCCACTAAACACCCTTTACCAATAATCTGCTTCGTCCCAAGATCCTGAAAAAGATAATAAGTAGGATAGAAAATAACACAACAGTTAAGGCTTTTGTGAGTTGGCTAACAGATAACAAATTAAAAGGAAATTGAGATAAGCATAAGACAGATGACAACGGAAGAGTTTTGGCTGGGTACGCTGTCCCATGCCCAATAACTGAAGCTTTAGACCCATTTCTTCCTAGCCTCATGGTTCAAGAGAGGGTGACTAGTTAAATGGTCCTCTAAATCAGCACTGTTCATAAATCTACGAATAATTTTTTTCCATTGGGCATATTATGATTTCCGGTTAACTTTCTATCAGTGATTCTTGACGAACCAAACGTAACCTCAGTTACAACCTTCTTTTCACTACTGTCCCCCATTTAACACAAAGAAAATAACACTGAGAAGTCCAAAAACACAATCAAACAGAAAAAAAACAGACCTGATCACTGTTCACATGCACTGATCACTGTTCACGTGTCAGAAATGAGGAAAATGCAAAAACGGACCACCAGAACAAACAGCTGCCATCAATGCGAAGCCAGAATAGGAAAGTCGACCGCCGGTAACCGTCGCACGCTCCTCCACGCGCCGGCGCGTGATCTCTGGCTGGAAAGCTACAGTGGCGCGTGTATCTCACTCGCTGCTCTCTGGACCGCCGGACTTCAGGGGATGGCCGAACTGGACCTGTTCTACCTTAACGTGGGGGCTGTGATGAGAAACAGGCAGTCTAGGTAGGTGACCTAGACTATTCTCCAAACTGTAGTAAAATCGATCAAACAAGCTCACCCAGAATAGGAGGGCTCTAATACCATGAAAAACACAGAGCAATTGAGAATGTTTTCTATATTTTGAATGGGAAAAACTACACATATTTATATACAAAGAGATTCCCTAGAATAGGAAGCTAATTCCTCTAGAATAGAAAACTAATCCTATAATTAATACTAAAATCTCTACTAATTACAACTATAATCTCCTTTCTATATCTTTACAGATTCTATAAAAAAGTTCTATTTACCATTTTCATAGTTGTCAACACATTTTAATTCGTGCTTCTGAGATTTTCTTGGCAGGCATATCTAGCATATGGAACTCGGGATCGTGTAAAAGGTGCCTCAATTTTGAAGGTGAAGAACTATCTTGAATATCTTATTGTCTGTCTTAAAATATTGTTCAATAGTTGTGTCACTGCACTTCTCATCTTGCAGGCAGCATATAATGTTGGTGGACATTGCATAAATGCCTGTGTCATACAAAACTCTATTTTTGGAATCCAGTCACACTACTCAGAACCGGTATGCGTTATCCTGTAAATCCCAATATCACTTATATATCCTTGTTATTATCCATGGATGCTTATATCTAAGCATGAATAAGGCATGAATAGTTGCATACGTTTGTTCTCCTGTAAATCCCAATATCACTTATATATCCTTGTTATTATCCATGGATGCTTATATCTAAGCATGAATAAGGCATGAATAGTTGCATACGTTTGTTCTGATTGCATAATTTTTATGTCTCCCTTCATTGTTTTCCTCATCCTGAGAAATATGTATAAAGAAGATGGGAAAAAATGGAAGAGAGGAAACACATTTGCTAATTGGAATAATACTGCAGCCTTTTGAGCCATTTTGTGGATAATTTCAAGTTTCAGATGTGTTTCCCTATATTCCTGGTGCTTTGGTTTCTTTAAGTTCAAAAGTATTACTGGAGAGGGAGGATTAGGTGCCTTATTTTGAAGGGAATTCTGAGGCAAGAGGGAGGAATGTTGAGAGTAGAATGTTTAGAGGTCACAGTTATGCTGTGAACCCAAAGAAGTAATTTCGTAGAATGCATCCTCTTTGTAGATTGAAGTAGACAAGGCTTTTAGTGCTGAATTTTCTGCATTTGGCGTCCATCTGTTTGCAGTTTCTTTTAAAAAAATGGTGTATTGAGCTGTCTGCACTTGGCAATCAAATGGTGCCTTAAAAGCGGTCAGCTTTTTATGGAAATTTAAGTGGTATCATATGTTCAGTATATTTTCCAGTGGAGTTTATGAACCAAACATGATTCATGCCTAGTCTATATGAAACAAGACATTTACTTTCCATATAATTTTATTTTCTTATTGCCTCTTTTTACACAAATTGAATGCAGTGGCTGCAAACACTATTTTCTCCAGGAAGGAAATCAAAGACAGGGAGCTTAAGTCATGTGTATGCTTTAGAATACCCAGAGCCCCTTGTTCATTTTGCACTTTGCTCAGGGGCATATTCTGATCCTGCTGTAAGAATGTTTCTCCTGAATTATGATAAAAATGAATATTATTAAGATTGTTAATTAGATTTGGAGTGCATTTTCTTTTTGTTTGCATTACTCCTGTGTTTGAAAGTGGAGATACAACTTGTTCTGAGTTTAGGTTCGAGTATACACGGCAAAGAATATTTTTCAAGAGCTGAAGGTTGCTAAAGAAGAGTTCATTCAAGCTAGTGTTTGCCTCAATAAGGATACAAAGATTTTCCTACCAAAAATATTTTCTTATTTTGCAAAAGACATGTCCATGGATATGTATGGGCTCTTGGAAGCAGTTAGTGGGTGTCTCACAGAAGTGCAACAGAAAGCTGTGATAAAATGCACGAAGAAAAAGCTAGACAAGCACATCCATTGGTTCCCCCAAAGTTCATCGTTTCGGTATGTGATCCATGCAAAATTAGCCAAAGGAAGATAATTATGATCGGCACTCTTTTTTTTTTTTTACATAAGATGGATAATGTGTTTCCAAATTCCTTTTCTTTTTTCCAAATAAGGGTCAAATGTTAAGCTGTAAAGAAGCAATGGAATGGTTTTCAGTATTTCACGAACAATTTTAGCAGCTCTGTATGTTCTTGTAGTGTAACCAATTGTATAATTGTGAGTAACTGTGGCTTATTTAGTAAATTGTAATTCTCCTGGTGAGTTGATGCTACTTGAAAGGCTCCTCCTTTTGGCTCTGTGTCAATGAGCCAATGATTCAATTTAATTTACAAGATCACAAAATTAAGAAATCCAACTAATAAAAAACAAAATTGGAACCATTTTGCAGGGAAAATTTTTAGATAAAAATGGTGAAGTAATGGGGCTGTATCTAAATGGTGGTGTATTAGAAGCAGAAATAGAAGCTTCAAGTGTTATTAATGGGGAGGCAATAAATGGAGGAAGAGATTAATTTGGGCGTGGACTTCAATTCCAGAAGAAGACTGATAGTAGCTCAGATGCTGGAATTGCTATATGTGCTGCTAATTCTCTGCTGGAGGGAATGGAAATGCACGCGAGGAATGAATCAGAGGGAATTATGGTTAGGAGCATGGGATTAGTGTTGACAGCTGTGGGAGTCGGTGCAAATAGGCATGAATGTGCTGAATTAGTTAGCTGTATTGATTAATCTGTTATTCAGAAAATCTATATATAATGATTGGTGTACTCATTACTTAAACATTGAAAATATACTGCACTTTGACTCTCTCTTCCTCAAGTATCTCTCTTCTTCCTTCTTCTTCCTCCTGCTGCAACTTCTTGTCTTCTTCTTCTTCTTCTTCTTCTTCGTCTTCTGCTGTTTTTTTCTTTCCTTCTCTGTTCTTAATCTCGGGACATGACAGAAGTTAATTACTTGGATTGTGATTGGGCTTAATTAAATTCAAATTAAATTAAATTAATAAAAGTCGTGCTTTTTTCGGGCTTTAGTTTAGATAGAAAGAGACGCAGCAGACGCTATCAGCAAAGACGAAAAGTGAAAAAACCGCGTGCTTGGCGGTTTTAGGGTTGTCTATTTTCTTCCCTCCATCCCTCATCTCTGTAGATAATTTCTATTTGTTGAAATTTAATAATGGCGGGGTTGCTTCAGGGGGAGGCAGAAGAAGAAGAAGAAGCAAGCAGCAGCAGCTCAGCTGTCGCAGTTGGAGGAGTCTGTCGAAGCCCATCCTGAAGACCCTTCTTTTCTTTTTGAACTCGTAATTATATTTCTTGATTCTTACTTTAATATTAATACTGTCTCGTAAATTTTCTTCTATTGATTCATATGTATATATATAATGCAGGGGCTGCTGTTGTGGCAGAAAGGAGGTGAATCCAACCAAATCAAAGGGAAAGCCGCCGAGCATTTTGTTATATCAGCCAAATTGAATCCGAACAACGCAGCTGCTTTCAAATATTTGTGTAGGAATATTTATAGTAATAGGCAGGTAGATAGTTACTGTGTCATTTCTGTAAATATGAAAATTAGTTAGTTAGCATAAGCTGGCATTACTAGAATATTGTCAGTGGCGGAGCTAGGACCGCCGGCGGAGGCTGAAACTGAAATGTCCCATAAAGTTGAGAGAGCTGAGCTGAAACTGAGGTGTATGGGAGGGTCCTGACTGAAGAGGGCTGAGGGGGCTGGTACCAAGGGACTGAGAGAGTTGAAGGGTTGAAGATTAATATCTCCGGCGACCGGCAGAAGATCGTCAGCTCCACGCGACTCCACTTGTCTCCGCCCCAGAATATTGTATATAATAGAGTTCACGTGTATGTTACTTTGACTGGGAAAAAATAATACGCAAAAAAAGCTTTCTCTGCAATTTACCCAATTTTGCCTACTGCTACTTCTTGATTTCTTCATGGTATCAGAGCTCTAGGGTTTCGATCTGTAGGGTTTCTTCATTTTTTTTGTGTATTTGCAGCTGATTGATTAAGAGCAATTAGTTGTGATTCAATTTGTTGCTTTCTTTGATCATTTTTTTACTGATAGTTGCTTTGATAATGGAGACACCAGAAGTGATTCAGACCTCACAATCACTTTCATCTTCTTCGCGTACCATCATTTCTACAGAAAGATAATTTTTCTTTTTCATTAGTTACTGCTCCCCTCTCGGGAGCGAATTATCTTTCTTGGAGTACTTCAGTTCAGATATCGCTTGGTGCGAAGGACAAATTGAGATACATAGATGGATCCATCAAGAAACCAGATGAAACAAGTTCTGAATATCCAAAGTGGAGAAAAGGAGATTATATGGTTCGATGCTGGATTTTAGGATCGTTGACGAAGGAATTGGCGGAGAGTTTTCTGTATTGTCCAACTGCGAAGGATTTGTGGAATCAGATTGGAGAAAGGTTCGGAGTGAGTAATGGACCACAAATATTCCAGATTCAAAGGCAAATAAATCTGGTTGATCAAGGTAATAGTAGTCTGACAACCTATTATAACAAAGTATCAAGACTGTAGGATGACTTGAACAGGTTGAGGCCAATATCTTACTGTGAGTGTGGAAAATGTGTTTGCAATGTTAATAAGAAATTGGGAGAGGTAGACACCTTGAATAAGGTAGTTTAATTTTTAATGGGACTGAATGACGCATTTGAAGGAGTAAAGAATCAACTTCTCATGTTAGATCTATTGCCTACTGTTAATAAAGCTTTTGCAATGTTGCTGACTGTTGAGGCACAGAAGTTTCTTTTAAAACCATCTGTTGATTTAGTTGATAGTAGTGTGATGATGGTGAAAGGGTCTGACAGGGGATATAATAATCGAGGAGGGAAGAAGAAAGACAATGGAAGGAAGGAGGATCGTTATTGTGACCATTGCAAGTATACTGGCCATACCAGGGATACCTGTTTTAAGCTTCGTGGCTACCCTGATTGGTACAAGGAATTGAAGAATAAAAAGGACAGTGAGGTCAAGCAGAAAGTTAATATGGTTGAGACACCAATTGATGTATATACATCTCCAGATAAGCATGAGGAATGGATGGCAGAGTTTATCAAAAGAGAAATGGGCAAGTATATGACAGGCAAGGCAAGCAAGCAGCACAGGAGAATTTTGTGAACTTTGTGCATATTGAAGATTTTTCAGGTATGGCCACTTATTTTCCTTCTCGGAACATTAAAAATAAGGTTTTGATTGTAGATACAGGGGCATCAAAACATATTTGTGGCAATCCTGAGTTCTTTGAAATATTACATACTCTGTCAAATCCTACATCTGTACATTTACCAGATGGTACAGTTAAGAAGGTAGCTCAGATAGGACATGTTCAATTGCATAAAGACTTGCTTCTTCAAGATACCTTATACTTGCCATCCTTCAATCACAATCTTATTTCTGTCAACAGGGTCACCAAAGCCAACTCAGTTTATTTCACCTTCTTGACTGACAAATGCCTTTTACAGGACCAGAGGAGTAATAGGGTAATTGCAGTTGGAAGAACCAGTGGAAATCTATACTAATTTGATGATCACTCATTTTCATCACATGTTTTGCAGCAGATAAATGCTCAGTATATAAATAAAGAGCCTACTGTTCTTACTCATGCTGTGTTACCTTCTCAGTTGCAGGATAATTGGAGTACTACTCAGTTTTGTAATTCTGCAGATAATATCAATAAAACTGATCTTGATTCTCAAAATTTTGGCACATTCAGCTGGGTCATCCCAGCAACCTTGCATTACAGAAGTTGTCCATCACTTCTGATGATACCAGTATTCATGGTTGTAAAGTCTGTTCTCTAGCTAAGCAGACTAGGTTGCAGTTTCCAGATAGTCAGATTAGTACCAAGATGATTTTTGAGCTTATTCATGCATATATTTGGGGGCCTTACCATATGCCTTCTTACACTGGTGCACATTACTTCCTAACAATAGTGGATGATTTCAGCAGAGGAGTGTGGGTGTTTTTGATGTTTTTGATGAGTTATAAAAGTCAAGTGGTTTCCATTTTGAAGTCTTATTTTCCTATGGTGCAAAATCAGTTTCAGACCACAGGTAAGGCTTTGACAAGTGACAATGGTGCTGAGTTCATGAAACAATCTTGTCAAGCACTTTTATATGATTTTGGGGTTGTTCATCAAAGAAGCTGTGTCCACACCCCACAGCAAAATGGAGCAGTAGAGAGAAAACACAGGCACATCTTGCAAGTTACAAGGGCACTCTTATTTCAGTCACATTTGCCAAAGAGATTTTGGGGTGAGGCACTTTTGCATTCTGTTTTTATCATTAATAGATTGCCTACAAGAGTGTTGAATTGGAAATCACCATTTGAAGTTTTATATGGACGGAAGCCTCAGTTTGATTTAATAAGAAGTTTTGGATGTTTGTGTTATGCTACAACTACTCAACCTAATAAAGATAAGCTAGCACCTCTGTCTTCTCCTTGTATTTTCTTAGGGTACATTGCTGGAGTAAAGGGATATAAGTTGTATGATTTGCATCAAAAGAAGATGATTTTGAGTAGAGATGTTTTTTTTAAAGAACATTGTTTTCCATATGCTTCTGGCAAACCTAATGAGGTGGACATTGGTTCAGATTTGGCATTACCCATTGTACCTAACACAAAAACCATTGTTTCTTTTGAAGTACCAACTCCCACTTCTTCGTCCAGTCCTATTTCACATGATCATGAACTTCTTTCATAACCTTTATTTTCTGACAATTGTACACAGTCCATTACTTTACCAACTCCCACCATTATTTCTCAGTCATTATCTACTGTTCCAAACTCATCCACCTTCCACCAAGGCATCATCCAAGAATCAGAAAACCCCCTAGCTTATTATCAGATTTTGTTGTTAATTATGTCTCTTCTATTACTCTTTTCCTTCATCTTCACAGCCTGAACTTCCTACAAAATATACTATACCTGCTTATCCTTTTGTCAAACCTTCTTGTTTTTCTGTTTCTCATTTGAATTACCTAGCCAACATTGATACTGTGAATGAACCATCTTCTTATACTGAGGCTAAACAGCATCCAATTAGAGGCTTTGGATAAAAATCAAACCTAGTCTCTTCTGGCTGGTAAAAAGCCTATTGGCTCGAAATGGGTTTACATGCTCAAGTTAACTCTAGCAGGGAAGATTGATAGATTCAAGGCTAGATTAGTAGCCAAGAGCTATAATCAGATTGAAGGCATAGATTATACAAAGAGTTTTTCTCCTGTGGCCAAGAATGTTACAGTGAGGGTGTTTCTTTCTTTAGCTGCTTCGAATCAATGGCCTCTTCAACAATTAGATGTTAATAATAGGTTCCTCCGTGGTTATATTGATGAGGAGGTTTACATGACTCCACCAGAGGGTTATTTGAAGGCTGCAACTGGTCAAGTTTGTAAACTGAAGCGCTTTCTTTATGGTTTGAAGTAGGCTTCTCGTCAGTGGAATGTGGAATTCACCAATCATTTGCACAAACTTGGATTTACTCAGTCCCAAGCAGATCCTTGTTTGTTCACTTATTCTGTACAGTAGGAGTTTATGGCTTTAATAGTGTATGTTGATGATGTTCTTTTAACGGGCAGTTCAGAGTCCCTTATTCAGCAAACCAAAGACAGCTTGCATGCTGTTTTTACAATCAAGGATATTGGTTCAGCAAAGTATTTTCTGGGGGTTGGAGATAGTTCGATCACCTGCTGGTGTTTATGTTAGTCAGAGGAAGTATATCCTTCATCTCATTTCAGATGCTGGTTTGCTTGGAGCAAAACCAGCTTGTACTCCTTTACCAAAAGCCTTGCATTTGACTGCTGATACAGGAACTTTACTTGAAGATCCCAGTCAGTATAGAAGGATGATTGGAAGACTTCTTTATTTGAATTTTACTCGACCTGATGTCACTTATGCAGTGCATCAATTAAGTCAGTTTGTTGATACCCCTACAGATGCACACCTGGCAGCAACTATGCATGTTATCAGATATTTGAAAGGATGCCCTGCTACTGGCTTGTTCTTTTCTTCTCAAAAAAGCAATGTTCTGGTGGCTTTTAGTGATGCTGATTGGGCCTCATGTCGAGATACAAGAAGGTCTGTAACAGGTTTTTGTTTGTTTCTTGGTTCTTCTCTGATTTCTTGGAAATCCAAGAAACAAAATACTGTGTCTCATTCTTCAGCAGAGGCTGAATATCGCAGTCCTGCAGCAACTGTTTGTGAGCTCCAATGGGTTATTTATTTGCTTGAAGACTTTCAGCTTTCTGTTTCTTTACCTGTTTCTCTCTGGTGCGACAATAAAGCTGCCATCCACATTTCTCAAAACCCTGTTTTTCATGAACGAACTAAGCACTTGGAGATTGATTGTCACTAGGTTAGAGACAAGTACAAAACTGGGTTGATTCTTCTCAAACATGTTGCTTCTCATTTTCAGCTGGCAGATATTTTCACCAAATCACTGTGCTCCTCAGCTTTCACGTTTGATTTCCAAGTTGGGTTTGTTTTCTGCTTATCCAATCCCAACTTGAGGGGGGATGTAGGAATATTTATAGTAATAGGCAGTTAGATAGTTACTGTGGCATTTCTGTACATATGAAAATTAGTTGTTAGCATGAGCTGGCATTACTAGAATATTGTATATAATAGAGTTCACGTTTACGTTACTTTGACTGGAAAAGTAATACACAAAAAAGCTTTATCTAAAATTTACCCAATTTTGGCTACTGCTACTTCTTGATTTCTTCAATTTGGGCCATTACTATTCTCGCTTTTCCGCCGATTCTCAGAGGGCTTTGAAATGTTATCAGAGGGCCATCACCCTCGACCCTGATGACTCCGAATCTGGGGAATCCATTTGGACCTGTTGGACCTTTCTGAAAAGGAGACCTTGGAGCTGGCAGTGTGCGTCGAAGCCTCAGAAAAGTGACCCAGGGCCTTTTGGGCATTCCGGAGATTGGGTTATCTCCATCTCCATCACAACGGATGGTCTGAAGCTGTTCAGAGTCTTCAACAAGCCATTAGAGGTTATCCTACCTGTGCTGATTTGTGGGAAGTAAGTGGGCATTACATTACTTCTTTCCTATTCTTTTTTCGTTTCTTGGTTTTACTCTGTACTATTGATCGCGATTATTTTCTTCTTCTTTTCTTCTATGTAGGCTCTGGGTCTTGCATACCAGCGGCTTGGCATGTTTACTGCTGCTACTAAGGTATATATTGTTTTTGTTTCTTTTTCTTGCCTTTTTCTTTCCTAGTTTGTGAGTTTGCGTCCACAAGTAAAATATTTTATCTTTCCCTTGTTTACTATTTTCGTCATGGCATATGCATATTTGGGTTTGTGTCAAAATCATGTATGTGCTCCAACAAAGCCACGCCCTTCTTTGGGTGAGCCATGGTGCTTATTAAGTGCGCTTGAATTTTGATTCTGAACGAGGTTCTCACTTCTCACATGGGTTCTTCTGTACTATGTTGTCACAAAATTTTAATCAGTTCTATGGGTGAGACATCGAGTTGGAGAGTACAAGAGTTTTTGCTTTGATTGAAAGTGGAAATATCTTATTGATGCTTGGTTCCTTCAAAAAGGTTTTAATTGTTTTTGTTTGTTTTAATGATGAGCTTTTACTCTTCTTCTTTTTTCTCCTTGACATTTGAATGAGCAAAGTTTTTTATATTCATCATGATTCTCTGTGCTGTTTAATGCAATGGCAATATTGGCTTCACTCTGAAGCCTGGTCATACGTAGAGCTAGTAGCGTCTATGCCACCTATATAGAAGTGGTAGAACCATGTCTTATTATCTTTAGACTTTAGCTAATATGCTCCTACCGTTAACACTTGTTTTGTTTGTATAACATCTGAATCCAACTAAAATATACTGATGAAACATAGTAAAGAGATTTTGTTGATTGTGGGGAACCCTTATTTTTGACATTGTCCATTTACAGCTGAACACCAATAAAAAAAATTGGTTTCTGCAGCAATCCCCAAAAAATGGTGAAAATAAAATAGAAATAAAATAAGAAAGTAAGAGTAGAGAACATGAGTCTTAAAGGACACTGATTGAGAGAATAGATTGGCTGTCAAGGCCACATCCTTCATAAGAAATTATCGAGGATCACTTGTTAGTATGGTTAGCTACTTGGCCAAAGTGCAGAAACCTAAGCACGTGGATTGATGTTTAAAAACTGACTCAATATGGTGAATAACCTTTGATCATTCTTTTTTTTATGGGAATAGTTTTTTTTTTTTAAGAAATCAGATATATAGTGCAAGGCTTTTGATGAGTTGCATATCTACAAATTTGATTACATGGATAGGTTCCAATTTCCATGTCAATACTAATACCTAAGTAAGAAGGTAGGTGTTTTTACTGCCCATTCTTGTGTTATGTTCTCTCTGTCTTCTTTATGTCTTTATTCACACATGATTCATACAAATGCTATAAATGTGGTCTTTCTACAATTAGGGAGTGGAGCAGTTTCAGCAAGCTTTGGAGGTCTCACCTAAAAATGTGTCTGCAAACTATGGGCTAGCAACCGGACTCCTTGGTTTGTCAAAGGAATGTATGAATTTAGGTGCATTCAAATGGGGGGCATCATTATTAGAGGTCAGTCAATTTCAAGCCTCAAATAATTTTTCTTTTTCTTTTTCCTGACAGCTTTCTGATGTAAAAGTAAAAGTATCTCATGTTTGTTTCATTTGATTTCAGGATGCGGGGAGAGTTGCAGAAGCAAATGCACAATTGGCTGGAAATGTTTCATGCATCTGGAAGTTGCACGTTGACATTCAAGTAAGCCTATCCAGAAGTCAGGCCATCTTCATCAGGGCATTTTCTTTGTATGGGGAAGGTTTTAGGAAATAGACACTCATTGTTTAAGAAATTTATGGACCCCTTTTTTATTGATGGCTGACAGCTATAAACAACAATGAGTCAAGTTTTTCAAATTTTAGAAGTGGTAACTGGAAAACAATTTTCTCTGAGTACAGTGTATTTGGGAGGATCTAATTACACACACCTCTTACTTGGGAAGTGGTTACTTTAGTTTGTTTCTTATTGTTTGTTTCATTCAATAATTAATGAAATTGACTTATTTTGTTTTTGATGCACTAATGAATAACTGAGTTGTAATTCTTTTCTTGCTAGCTTACTCATGCAAAATGTTTTCCCTGGATGGAAGGGGACCATGGTAAAGAATTTGATCTGGGCACTTTTGATGCTTTTATCTCTTCCTGGAAGCAGACATGCCGTTTGGCTGCAATGTCTGCTAGAAGTTCTTATCAACGGGCTTCGCACTTGGCCCCATGGCAAGCATATCTCTATATCGACATTGCAATAACTTTGGATCTCATTTCTTCTATGGATGAGAATCATGGGCAGGACACATATCCTTGGTATGATTTGGTTTATATTGATTTTATTTGAACTCTCATAGTGTTGCTGCTTTAACTTACTATCTTTTTCACCAGGCAGCTATCAGAGAAGATGGTTTTGGGAGGATTGTTACTTGAGGGTGACAATTATGAGTTCTGGGTGGCACTATCTGATCACAATGCAATGAAACAACATGCCTTGATTAGGGGATTGCAGTTGGATGTATCGTCAGCTGTTGCCTGGGCACATCTTGGCAAGGTATGCTACATTTTATGAATTGTATCCTCTCTCTCTCTCTCTCTATCTATCTAAAATAATCTCCCGAATTTGTAATGTGGATTTTATTCTTACTTCTTAAATAATGAGCGTTCTTAATCGTTTGGCACATCATATTTATGCGTTAGAGATAAAGTTGTAGGGTCTTAAATTGTATGTACTTTACATTGTCCTGTTTGGGATTTATTTGTTTTAGGAAAAAGTATATGCTATTATGTTAATCATCCTGTTTCATTGTAATATTGTGCCACATCAATGCTACTATGACATCATAATGCAATTATTTGGTGGGTTTTTGGGCTTGAGCTTATTATATTTGTGGCCTTATTTGGCTGGGTTTCCTGAAGATGTGCTTATCAGCACTAACAGTATTGCAATATTTATTACATTTTTTAATAACATTTTTTTCTGTTTCTTAGCTTGTTTCTTCATTTTTCTTGTTTAACTTGGGAACAAATGACTTTGGATGTATGATTGAATTAGAGTTCAAAGGGATGGAAACCTTAACTTTTTATTTTGTATTTTTTTGAAACACGGGAATAGTATGTGATTCTAGGCATCATTCTACTTGTTACTTTGGCATCTTACACAAAATACTATTGTTGTTGTTGCATTTTGCAATATGAAACATTCTGGACGTTTCTTGAGGGTGGACTGGTGGTTCACTTCTTTTTGATTTATGATAGGCGTCTAAATTTCTTGTATCTGCAGCTCTACAGAGAAGAAAGTGAGAAAATTGGGAAAACTGGCATTTGATTTTGCTAGAAGTGTAGATCCTTCACTTGCCTTGCCGTGGGCAGGAATGGCAGCTGATGCTTATGCTAGGTAGGTTGTCAAGTTCAAATGCATGGTTATTATTTTGTTAATAATGATTTGGTCCTCAGGGAGTCTGCAGCAGATGAGGCTTTTGAGAGCTGTTTACGAGCTGTGCAGATATTGCCTGTTAACCTTTATTCCTATTTTTGCTATATCAATATTACCTATTTTTAATTTATATGCCCTATATTGCGTTGGCTAACATTACTGTGGGTTATAGTGATAACATCATAACCGTGATATCGTCAGTTTCATCTCTCCCCAAATTTTGTCTTTTATTTTTGGTGTTGTCGGTAGGAGGGATGATATCTTCATTCTGCTTAAGTTTTCCTTTTTGTTTAATAAGTGGGGAGCAGATATCATCTTGGGGGCTGTATGCTTGTTGCTAATCAGCTCATCTCGTGCGTGCTCTGTTTGATGTTACTATTCCTGGCAGCTTGCGGAGTTTCAGATTGGTCTCACAAGGCTTGCTTTGCTTTCAGGGCAACTTGCATCCTCTCAGGTATGTAGTCTCCAGTAATGCATAAACACG
Source organism: Garcia nutans (assembly GCA_947685225.1). Lineage (NCBI taxonomy): Eukaryota > Viridiplantae > Streptophyta > Magnoliopsida > Malpighiales > Euphorbiaceae > Garcia > Garcia nutans. The sequence continues at coordinate 60,493,466 of CANTUV010000039.1, forward strand.
GTCTTTAGAAGTATATAGTTTCCTGTGACTATGTTGTTCCAATAGCTAACAGAGACTTATGAAGGTATGCATTTAATAACTGTTATCATATAGGTATTTGGAGCCATCCAGCAGGCAGTCCTGCATGCCCCTCACTATCCGGATTCTCATAATTTGAAAGGGCTAGTTTGTGAGGCACGATCTGAGTATCAAGCTGCTGTTGCTTCATATAGATTAGCACGCCACATGATCAACATTTCATCAGTCGATGCTTCAAAAATTATTTCCGAGATATAGCAGTTAACTTGGCATGATCTCTTTGTAAGGTAAACTTATTTGCCTTGTTTTTCATTTATATTTTTAAGCTGCTGTGCTAGACCTGTATGTTAGTCAACCCCCTTCTGTTGTGCATTTTATAGTAATAGGTAATTTATATGTATACTCGTCTTGCCTTTAGCAAATACTTTCTTTTGGTGAAGGCAGGGTATGCTGCTGATGCTGTTCAAGAATGTGAAAATTTGAAGGCAGAAGGTTTGCTTTCAATAGTTTTGTATTTGCTTGTATCCTGTAGCTTTCATTTCTTCAATTTTACTTGCGAGGTCTTATGAAGGGCATAAGTGGACTCATGTCATTGCTTCAATTATCTGTTTTATCTCTTCTATGTTATACACATTTACCTAGACTTATAAGATGAGGTAAAATGAAGAGTGAAACAGCAGCTGGATTAATGAGTTGTAAATCTCAGAATATTCCTCGTTTGTCAAAACTCATTGCTTGGTTCACAATTTTAGAATTTGCTTTTCTCCAACCAGGTCATTTTGTTTCTGCTTTATTTAGAAGCATAATGTGGTTCAATTTATTTGTTTAAGGTATGCTCGATGCAGAAGGCATGCAGATATATGCTTTCTCTCTCTGGCAACTTGGTAAGAGTGACATCGCCCTGTCTGCAGCAAGAAGTCTGGCTGCTAGTGTTTCTACAATGGAGCGAACATCTGCAGCTGCTGCTGTTGGTTTCTTCTGCAGATTGCTTTATTGCATTTCTGGACTAGATTCAGCAATTACTAGCATTTTGGAATTTCCAAAAGAAATGTTTCAGAGCTCAAAAATTAGCTTTATATTGTCTGCTATACATGCTCTTGATCAGAGTAATCGACTTGAGTCAGTTGTTTCAAGCAGTCGTGACTCTCTTGTGTGTCACGAAGATGTCAGTGAAATGCACTGCTTAATAGCACTTCAAAAATTGGTAATTCCTTGCTTTTGATGTTAAGATCTTATTTGATGAGGGCAGCACTTGTTTATGAATTTTGAAATTTTATTGTGGAAATTTTTTGTTGTTGGACCCTGTGCAGATGAAACACGGATCAGAATCTTGCCTTGGATTTCAGAGTGGAGCAAATCACCTGAGAAAAGTTCTTCATAAGTACCCCAACAGCAAATTGATTAGGTACAACAGAATTTCAAACAAGAACCATACATTATACATCAATCTGATGGTCTAAATGTTTAAGCATTCATTGAAATTAGTGCATTACACTATTTATATGATATGATTAACAGGAGATGAAAAATATCAAATTAGTAGAAAAAAGATAATTGAATCCTTTGATAAACTTTTTTTTCATCAAGGTAAGAATGGAGTGAATAGATTGATGAGTTGTACTTCTGAAGAAACTGAAACTATGTTGAACCTATTAATTCTCATGCTGACTCTTCCTCCAGTATTCAATTTTTTGTATGTGATTGTTTAATGCATCTTTGGCCTCCCAATGCTGGAATACATTGAAATTGAATGTATGCATTTTCTTAATAACTCATTTTCATCAAGATTAATTTTAAAGATTTATCTGGAAACTTCAAAGTTTGTTAATTTCCATGGTCATATTGTGCAAATGCATTGATAAGCTCTCAACCTGGGCTATTAGTATTTTGTGGTATTGTGGCTATTGATCTAAGTTCTTGTAAACATCGTCTTTGCTGTTAAATATTCTATCTTTTATACCACTGACAGACATTATGGGTTCAGGAACCTACTTGGTCATCTTTTGCTATCAACTGAAGAATGGAAAGACATTCATGTAGCTAGTAGGTGCTGCATGGTGGATGCTCCTTCCAGTACGAGTAAAGTAGGTGTGAAGTCTGGGTGTGAGATCCTTGGTGCTGGGGCAGTTGCTTGCTATGCAATTGGCAATAAGCATCCAAAGTTTTCATTCCCAACATGTGGTTATCAGTGCTTGTATGGACCTGAAGCCATTCAAGAACTACAGAAGTATGATAACTTTTGCCTTCTATATTTAAAAAAGCTGCATGTTGTTCGGCTTCTTCAGATTTGTTTATTGCTTTGGTTATTTTGTCCTGAACTTTGTATAGATAGCATAATAAAAAAAGAAAAATGGATTTGTGGGATTTGATAGCTTCCTCTTTTTAAATTTTTTCTAGTAATGAAACACCATAAAAAGATACCTCTTGCAAACATTATGCACAGTGGATGTGATTCTCCTGTTCTGGTTTGAATATGCAGATACTTGCATCAAGAGCCATGGAACCATAATGCACGATATTTGCTTTTACTTAATATGTTACAGAAGGCACGTGAAGAGAGATTCCCTCAGCAACTTTGTGTGATATTGAAGCGGCTGATATTAGTGCAACTTTCCAGTGAGCTATACTCCAGAGAAAGCTTTGATTATCAATATCAGAAGTTTCAGCTTCTGCTCTGTATGTCAGAAATTAGTTTGCAAGGTGGAAATCAAATTGACTGTGTTGAGTATGCTAAAAGTGCTGTGTCACTTTCGCTTCCTTATCACTACAGATTTTTTGGACACTTGCAGTTATGTCGAGCCTATGCTGCTGAAGGCAACTTTGTTAACCTTCAAGAAGAGTATACAAGGTGCCTGAAACTTAGGACAGATTATCATATAGGATGGATAGGTCTTAAAATAATGGAATCCCAATTCGACATTCAAACTGATTCAAATATCTTAGACCTAAGTTTTAAGAAAAGCTCAAAAGAATGGAAGAATTCTTGGAATATGTGGATAGCCATATATAGTTTAGTTTGCGGTTTGATATCTTTGTGGAATCAGGAGTTTTCATCTGCCGAAGAATCCTTTGCTCAAGTTTGTTCGCTGGTGGGTGTCAACAGCTGTCTTTTTCTCTGTCATGGTATGCATCAATTAGCAGATCAGTTTTGAAGTTCTATTGAAATTGCTTTCTATATAAAATGTTTTGATCTAAATTTAGTAAATATGGATTCATTTGTCTTCCTTGTACAGTCGAATTATTACGTCTGATAGATTTCTACTATATGTTTGTCAAATTGGTAACAAGGACATTATCTCAGGTTTTTATTTTTACACTAGGGATTATGCTTTATATATATGTATGTATGTATGTACAAGACATCGATGGCATGTTGTGAAAATACTGTCAATGTTCTTTTTCTATCACTATGTAAGAATTTAACTGTCAAAGTTCTTTTTCTATCACTACTTTGTACGAATTTAACATAATTTCTCTGGTCTTTTCTGTTTGTAAGATCAAGAGGCATAAACAATTTCCTAAGTTTGCTGGGATACTAAATAATTTTAAGCCTTGCCGCTTGAGTTTCCTTCTCTGGATAAAAGGCATATTAATGTATATTGATAAGTAAAGAGTAAATATGGTGACTATTTCTTGTTCATATTTATGATATATAATCTTCAATGAATACAGGTGCTGCATGCATGGAGCTTGCCAGAAAGTTGTGTAGTTCTGGCTGCTTATCACTATCTATAAGGAGTCTTTCTAAAGCTCAAGCAAATTCAATTGTTGCCTTGCCTGTTGCATACTTATTGCTAGCACTAGCAGAAGGGAGCCTTGGTTCTAAGCAGAAATGGGAGGAGAACCTCCGACTTGAATGGTATTCTTGGCCACCAGGTATGTTTGCGATCCATGTATACTCGTTTGTGTGTGCGTATGTGCGTTTGTGGGTGCATGCACTCTCACAAGTTAAAGCTAGAGAGAGAGAGAAAGTTGTTTGCAAGGTTCTGTTGATGAATTGATCTGCATGACAACTTATCAATGTCATTGATCACATTTTCTTGTTTTAAATAAAATACATGTGTGCGCATGTAAAAGCATGTCTCTCTATGTGAAATTGAATTGGCGTTCTGGAAAATTGTCCAATTTATCAGCCTATTATTTTGTTATGAGAAATTTGTGGATCCCTTGTTAAATAAAATGTGTCGTTAACTCCGCAAGACAACGTATGTTCTGATGGGCATCATCTTTTCATAGAAATGAGACCTGCAGAACTCTTTTTTCAAATGCATTTGCTTGCAAGACAATCAGAAGACGGATTCAACACTTCATCCAACGTGGAATTCTGTCAAAGCCCACAGAAGTGGGTTCTTCGGGCAATCCATACAGATCCTTCTTGTTTGAGATATTGGAAGGTTTTACCAAAGCTTCCGGGATGAGCTGTATATACCTCAAGAATGCACGTTTATGATAAACAAGGGGAAGATTGATCATCTTTGGAAGATCCAGTATTTATGTTGCCTTCAACCTCTGCTTCACATGGCGCACAAACGCACCGAGAGAGCTGTTGATGCAGTCCTGTCAGTTATGATTGGAAGTTCGGAACAATGCAGGTGTCCATATTTTGGTGGTGGGCTTTGCTGGTTTAATTGCAAGGGAAAAAACTGCGCCTAGCATGTCTCAATGGACAAAGGACTCAACAGAATGTGTCCCCGTCTCCTCGAGTGTAGATTAAAATATTGTAATTGTAACTGTAATTACTGTAGCATGTTACTGCTCCAGAGCGGCATTTTAGCCATTAAAGAAACAAGTCATAAGAACCAAAAGAACGGGTCATTCCAGTTTTCTGATTAGATGCTTCAACAGAAATTTTCCATGTAGAATCATATTTTCAGATGCTTCTGGGACAATTTCGATATTCATTAGTCATTGATGTGAAGAGTGTTAATTATTGTCCGGATAAATTAAATATCTATATCTATAATTTAAAGTTGAGATAAAAATTACTGATTATGCCACGGTGAAATGATAAATATATCCATTGTTTTTTTTTTATTTTTAAATTACTGTTTATGCTACAATGAAATGTTAAATATATTTATTTTTTTTTATTTTTTTTATTTTTGAATTGAATTTTGTTTGTATTGATTTTTTTTGTAAGTAAGGCCAATTTTTTTTTTTAAAGTAAGACTAAATTCATTAATATAAATTGACTAATATATCAATTAAAAAATAGAAAGTAAAATTTCTCGTAGCTATATCAGTATAAAAATTAGAACACCTAATTAAAATATGAGCAGTCACATTAGTATTTCTATGAAGCTAAATAATTTAAATATAACTTTTAGCTGGAGTATAATAATAATTTAAAAAAATAAAAATAATATTAAAATAATAAAAATTAATTAATTATAATAAATAAATTATAATAAATATAAAAATAAAAAATATTTTTTTAAAAAAAATAAATTAAAAATTAAAAATAAAATATTATTAATTGAATATAAATACGTAAAAAATTTATATAATTTTTATAAAATATTATTAATGAAGTTTAAATAAGTAAATTATATAATTATTTTGTAAATTTTTAAATATTATTTTTTATTTATTTTTTAATTTTATTTTTAACTATTATAATATATTTTAAATATTTATCTCATATAATTAAATGAATAAAATTATTTTATAAAAAAAATAAAATATGTTATTTTCGAGAGAGTGTGATTCTAGTTTAATTTATAATTGAATTTACAGTGCCCCTTCTGGTCCTGGATTTCCCAGCATCTGAAAGAACAACGCTTTGATTTTGCTTGAAACCAAATAGAAAGAAAAAGGATAAAAAAAAGACTTTGTTTCTTATTGCTATAGTGTGTGTGCTTTTACAATCGAAACTCAAAAATATAGATGCTTTACCTGCCACTGCTTATGGACCTACTAGAACTATCAAGTTAAAGGGATGGATCCCAGTCCAGCGAAGACGAGAGAATCTTGGATAGATTGATGAAAACTTGAGGCATAGAAGGGCGGGCATTGATATCGCGAGCGACACAGCTTTTAGCTAGCTGTGCGAGGGAGAAAGCTACTTCTATGGGGTACTCATTTCCCAGTGAAGGATCCATAAGGCTGCTGAATTTCTCTCTAACATTGTCCCCCTCCAGCACTTGGTTCACAGACGCTGAGAGCATCACCTTGTCGCCAGTGGCAGCTTCCTTCCCAGATAAGATTTCCAATATCACAACCCCAAATGCGAAAACATCTAATTTGGGAGTAATGACTCCATTCTCCACGTACTCAGGGGCCATATATCCTTGAGTTCCCACAACATGTCTTGTGAGCTGCAGTCCTTGATCTTGGCCTTGTTCATTTTCAAGCGCTCTTGCCAAGCCGAAGTTACCAATCTTGGCTCTTAAATTAGCATCCAACAGAATGTTACTGGTCTTCAAGTTCTTATGGATATAAGGAGGGTTAGTGTAGGTGTGAAGGTAATTCAGTGCATCAGCCACATCATAACCAATCTGAACTCTTTGCTTCCATGTCAGAGTTTGAATTTGGTATAAATTGTGGTCAGAATGAGTGTGAAGCCAATCGCTGAGAGCACCATTCTCGGCGAACTCGTAAACGAGGTAAGTGTTGCCATCGTGTAAGCAGAAGCCTGAAAGCCTGATGATGTGGGTATGATTGATCTTCTTGAGAATGTTGATTTCGCTGGAAACATCTCCCTTTATCACCTTGATAGCAGCAGCATCACCCTTGAATGATCCTTTGTAAACTGAGCCCTTAATTCTAGCATTTTCGCTGAAATAGTTGGTGGCCATTTCTAATTCGTGGAACTTGTAGACAGTCAATGACTCGACAGCATCTCGAATGCCCTGAGAAGACAAAGACCAAGATTTGGTATCCGCAGCCGAGTAATCAGTGGACTCTGTTTGTAGCGTCTTGGGTTCTGAAGTGGAAACAGGCTCCGCCTTTGTAGACTTGGAGTAGTACTTGCGGTGGTACCAAAACAGGAATCCAAAAACAAGCAGCAATAAGGCAACTCCTAATCCAACTCCCACAAATATCCATTTGTTGCTGTTGGAAGAGTTGGATCCCCGAGCAGGAACTGTCGGAATCACCGGAGGTGGCGCGGCTGTTGGAGGTAACGCCGCCGGTTTAATATAAGTGGGCTCCGTCGCCAAAGGAACCAGAATTGGCGTGAAGGGAAAGATGATGCTGGTGGAGGATAGATTGTTTGCTTCCAATAAGCTCTGTTTGTCGGCACCAAATAATTGAGCTATGGAAGAGATAGAATCTCCCCATGTTACCATATAGCTGAGCAAGTATTTGAACCCTAAAGCCGTCTGATTGGAAGTGGGGCAAGCACATCTTAGAGGAACTTCTAAACGCATACCCACCGACAAGTTTCGATCCCCATATGGATTTTGATCCATAATGGCCTGGCAAGTGGAGAGACCCTGGTAAGTGTTGTTGGCGACGCTGAAGTAAGTCTCAGATGGGGACTTGAGATTGTAGGTGGCGTTGTGCTGGTAGTAGCGGCGGGCGAAACATGAACAATTTACAGGGACAATGACCTGAGTGTCCAGCGGGATAGAGGCGACATCGGAAGTGAGGTTGTTGATGGTGGCGATGAGAGTGGCGGCGTCAGGAGCGCCCAAAAGGTAGGCGATGGTGACCGGAGTTGTGTAGGGAGTGGCAGATCGGAAAGTGAGGTAAGATTGGCATGATGATTGGCGACCATTGCAGATATACCCTTTTGTGAAATTGAAAGCTTTGTTGTAGCAATCAAGCTGTTTGTTGTTTACATAAGTTTGCTGAGCTTCTACTTGAGAATGGATTAAGATTACAACCGCCATGGCCAACCACCACCCCAACTTATCATCTATTACTTTCTTAAGAGGAACAAAATCAAAATCCATTGCTTCTCTTCTTCTGTTCTGTGTATTTCTGAATGGAAGGAAAAACTAAAAACTCTTAAAAGTCTCGAGTATCAGACATTGAATGTTATTGCAGAAAATTTATAAAAGAAAAAAAAAATCTCAGCTGTTTGTTGAAGTTGAGGAACAGATGATGATGATGAAAAGGCTTTGAAATCAAAGTCAGCAACCGCGTCCAGCCTTTGACTTTTTGACCAGAGCCATCGTTTTCTGCCATGAATATGAAATGCGATAATGCACATTGCTGTGGGCCTTTGAGATTGCAATAGCATTATGTAATTTCTTATTTATTTCAATTTTTATTTTCATTATATAATTTTATAAGATAATTTCTTTATTTGGAAAAAAAAAACAAAGAAACATTACATTTTGATGCTTCATCAAACTAAACAAAAATACAGTTTATACTGTACTATATCATACATAAAGTCATTAAAACATAAGATTTTTGCTCCAAGTTTGGGTTCTCATGGAATGGCTTTAATACTATTGTTATTATTACATCAGTCAAACAAAGTGTATCCAATTTAGTGGAAGAGACAGAAGTGGAAAGAGGATAGAGGGTGGCTATGGCAATATCACTCACTCTACCACTTTGAAAATACCATGCAGTTATAGTAAAAACATATTTAAACATTTCAGGCCAAAACAATGTTCCAATGAGTGATTGAGAAATTGGCTTCGCGATGAGGAAAACATAACCGCTAAAACTCCATATCTCACCATCCTGACATGGTTAATCCCGTTTGCATTTGTGGAGGTATAGCGTACAGGCTGATATAACTGCATACACTAGTCCTACCACAGCAACAAGCAACACTGCAAATATGCAATAGGGAACATCACGTTTAGTATAGCCAAGCACAATAGGGTAATGTCAGAGTATTTATTTGAACTTAATGCAAACACCTATTGACAAGAACAGTTCTTCAATTCAAACAAATCCCAAGATGCAATATTAGGGTGATAATTTAACTTCCCAGAGACAGCAGATTGGATGAGTTGGCAATTTATTGGAATTCAATTGAAATAGAATGTTTGCACTGTTCTTTGTTGGTATGCCCATTTCACTGCCTTGTATATATATCTTTTTTTGCTATTATTTTACCTCAAACCATTTTCATGTCCCAAAAGACAGCAAGCAGCGAAATAATTTCGGCCAATTAGTGAAATTCTATGCAGGATGCACTTAACAGGGGTGCTGCAAGTATGAAAAGACGTACCAGCCACAGACAAATAGAATACAATTGCCAGACGATATCTGATAAACCATGGCAAATTTACTTCGAGAGTGCAGTGCTTTTGATGTTTCTCTACTATAGTGGATGTAGTGTTTGTGCCATGGGATTGCAGCTCCAACAACGGAAACTTTACACCAGTGACAGGATATCCACCCTCATCCCTCACTTCAAGCTTCAAGGTAACAGGGGTCGCACTCCAATCTATTTCAATTGCTCCAAAATTGGGTTGGCCTATAAAAATTTTACTTTCAAAATAGATTGGATAATGGAGCTAAAAAAATAATCAGAATTCACATAAAATTCTAATCTTTGCATACCATATGTACATGATCTGAATCTGCAGCTATGGCTCATCACTCTCATTGTAGTTGGTGTCAACCAAGCCATAAATCTCACTATGAGATTCAACGGTGACGGTACTGCCTTCTCAACTGCTTGGGTAAGCCCACTTGATGTTACGTCATACAGTGGATATCCAGTGGCACAGTCATACCTCGAGATTTCTCCAAAATGAACATCTCCACTGATGAAAAAGATTCCTTCCCTCTGTACAAGAAAAAACAATTAGCAAATATGGAATATTGGAGATAACATTGTATCATTCCATCTCGGACAAAAAATTACAAAATTATATTTCCATCTCAGACAAAAAATTACAAAAGAACACAAATGCAATTAATAAGTATGATATTTCGCATTTAAATACTCTGGCGTATCAGAACAACTGAGAGTAGTTTTTGAAGTTTCTCACCTTACTATCAGCTATCATTTTAAATAGACTATTCCTCTCCTTTGGGAAACGTCCCCAAGACTCCAGATAAAACAATGGACCAGTGGCTGCTGAAATATTTGAAATAACCTGAATTGTTCAGGGAAAAGAGAGCAGATGAAGTTAACAGGCTAAAAATCTAATGTGAAACTGCATTAGAAAAAAATTGATCAAAGGTTTCATCTTACAAGGATAAGATGATAAGTAACTATGTATTATTACCCCCTTGTTTGCCGACCAAAGACAGCCAGCTATAATGCAAAGAGCGTCCACTTCAAATTACTTCCATATGCAGATGCAGAAAGTAGCATCAGCAGCCTCATCAATAAAAGACTCTTTTAAAGAAATCCAAGCAGCATAAAGGCATGTGGCAAGTCATTTAATGACAGCATATGCACGTGTGAATAAATTCATCCATTAAAGAAACCATTGAGTATATATGAATGATGCATGTCTGCCTGTATATGCATATGATGCAATATCAAGTCATAATTAAACCAGGGTGGAGGTTGACGATAAAATTGTATAATACCTGAACAGAAGATACAATTATGGTAATGGCTGTTTTCGGTCCATCCAACTGTTCTCCTAGCCATGTCCATTGAGAATTCCCCAACATACTTCCATCACTACGCAAAGGATCTCTGTGGTATCTTGTATCTAAGAGAATAACCTGTAGAAATTTAATCAAGAATTGCTCAATATAAAAAGCTTTCCCCTATATTAAAAAAGAAGAAATAAATTTGGAGCTCCCAGAGCAGCACCACATCAATTACAGCCCATTAGTCCCTATGAAAAAGCACTGACAGAGCTTGTAAAAGCAATCTCTTTTATACCTTAATTTGTTTGCTGATAGGACCAAACGTATAAGATGCATATACACCGTCCTGCTTGCGCCTACAAAATTGGAGCAATATTGACTACTGTGGGCGTTAAAACAATATGCCATCTCAAAATTTGATACAAAATAAAGATGGATTAACGTAAGAAAACAACTGACTACCTGGGACTGTTTTTAGGTTCATCTAGGAAATCGAGGAGAAGCCTCTGGTTAGTGACTTTGGCATGGAATTCTTTCCCCGCATCATTTAATCCATAATCATGGTCATCCCAGGTGCCAATTACCTGCAAATTTGGATGATTTACATTACAACTTAGAGACAATGAAAGAAAATTGCAAACACGAAGCTACTAAACCATTCACGCAAACGTAGACAATAGAGGAATACAGTGATTCAAGCAAATGATGAGTGAGATGACCTTAGCAGTTTGTCGAAGACGAGAATAACCAGGATTATTCTTAGCTTTGTGGTATCTAGACTCCATTTCCTGCTCAGATGAAGAAACAAACCTGGGAACATTTTTCCATGGGCCAATTGTCCTCTCCTTGCCAAAGAGTTTAAAAGGGCGTCTAATATCTCCATAAATGTTGTCGCCCAGCCAAATAAAAAGCTGAGGATCAAACTCAATTATTGCATTCCAGATAGGCTGGCATGGAGGCATAATCCGATTAGCATCCACCATCAAAACAGAAGCTAGTATTGAAATTTCATTGAAAATTTATCAAGAAAGAACAGAGAAACCTGAGGAGCGCTTTGGTTAGCGCATGATCCAAAAGCGATTCGAGTGACGAGTGTCTCATCATCGGCTTCAGCAGCAGCATCGCCGGTAACAACTTTGGCGACTATCACCGCCACTTGTAGTGAAAGCAACCACCAGCTCCACCGCCAATTGCTGGCCATTAATTATTAAATCACAACTCATAAGAGACAAATATGGATCATTTGAGAATTGATCTCCTCAGAATATATTCGAAAAAGGAGCGTTGTTGGCGGTGCAATTTATTAATTAAATTAAAACCATCACCTGCCCCCTGAATGGACAGTTAATTATGTTTGTATACTCAAAACTTGAAACTGAATAACTGATGAATTGGAGCAAGTTGGCAACTTCCAGTGAATAGTGATAGCCAATATAAGTGGCCCAACCAATGAGCAGCCATGAGAAAAGAGGCCCATTTCATACACCAGAAAAAAAACAAAATACGCAAAAAAAAATCATACTTATACATTAGTGGGCTTTATTTGTAGAATATGCTATTTATGTGGGCTTTGCGAATGTATAACCAGCAATGAAGACATCTTCTTCTATGGTTTTGTCAGCTGCAGCAAAGCCTGTCTGGGGATTGGCGTCGGCTCTACCGGTGCTTCGCGTCAATTCTCTTTACACTCCTAAACCTTCTTTCCTTAATACAAATTCCAATTCAATGGCTACCTCTGCACCTAAGTGGGCACAAAAGACTATTACTTTACCCCCACAGCGCCGAGGATGCCATCTCATTACTCCCAAGGCTACTTTTTTCCCCCAATTGATTGATTTTTTTTTTGTTGAATATATGTATCTGTACTTGTTTTTTTTTTTTGCTTGATTGATCAATTTCATTTCTGGAATTCAGATTTTGAATGAAATTGGTCAAGACTTATCAGAATTCAAGTGTGGCCTTGCTCATCTCTTCTGTAATTCCCTTTCACCTTCAGCCTTAGAATTTTAAAATTGTTTGTTGCTGTTAATGATTGATTTTCAATTCCATGTTTCAGTACACCATACAAGCGCCTCTCTTACTATCAACGAGAATTATGATTCTGATGTTCGCGATGACACCGAGACATTCCTTAACAAGATAGTTCCGGAGGTTTGTTTAGTCTTCCTCCTGTATTTTTCTATGCTGCCAAGTGCTATTCTTTGCTTATTTGTCTTCCACTTCTTTTCAGGGAAGATCTGCTTCTTGGAAGCATACACTGGAAGGTTAGTCTCAGTTTCTCATATTGCAAGTTGGTTTTTTCCCTGCGTACAATTTGAGTGCCCACAATATAAATATATATATGGGGTTTAAATCAGGTTCGATTAGTAAGTTGGAATATCAGAGAAACTATGATGAAGCTTAACTTATTTAGGAAAAATCTCATTTTGAACATCGTGTGTGAATACTTGTAGCAGCCATTTTCACTTAATTCTTTTCTGCTGTTTATCAACAAAAGATTGAAGCCTCTATTGGTTCATGGAATAAAATAGTGTAGGAATCAATTGGCTGTTCCATGAACTAAACAAAGCGAACACCATAAATTCACAATGTGATATTGGTTTTTCCCTCCCCCTCCCTCTGCACTGTGCCACGTTTCCCCTAGTCTTGTTTTCCTCTGGTTCTGCTGTGTTGATTTTATAGAACTTTTGCAGGCCCAGATGACATGCCAGCGCACATAAAATCATCAATGTTTGGATGTGCACTCACGTGAGCATACTTCTTTCTCGTAGTTTACACTTTTGCATGATCTTTTTTTTAACTCAAAAGTTTTATTGTGCATTTTACTTAGTTTCTATTATTTTGCAGGATTCCAATCACAAATGGAAAGCTTAATATGGGAACTTGGCAGGTGCGTAACTGAAGGTTTTTAGTTTGTGATTTTTTGGTATTGTTCATTAATCATGAGCCAGTGCTAAGCATCATATTTGCTATGAACACACACAAAAAGATTTGTACACTTGAAATGAAGGCATATTGATAAGGTACTTTGGAAAACCTGTAAATATTGAATCCCAGCGTGAAACTAAGCTCTTGGAAAACTCTTTCCAAAAGTATCTAGAATGTCCTAGTTTTTGTGTTTAACATGTCTTGCAATAATTGAGCCTGGGCTATGGTTAGTGATTGAACAAAACATGTAATCATCACACATTGGAGTAACCCATCTCCACGTCTTACTTGCGAGATTGTCCAACAAAAATAAATTACAGTATTTCTTATTATGAAGAATGAAGTTTTTTTAAAAAAAAAAGAAAGAAGAAGAAGAATGAAGGCAGTCTTTTTGAATTCTTAACTATAGTGCTGATACAATCATTTAATGCATACATTTTTTTTTTCCTTGTGTGGTTCAGGGAATATGGCTATGCGAACATCGTGACCACCCTACTGCACGCAAAGTTGTGGTGACCCTTAATGGAATTTAGGGCCTTAACTTTGTTCTGATATAGTTGTAACCTTGCATGGTTTATTCACAATGTACTGTCTGTAATTTTTTTTTTCGCTTGTTTATCATTTTTTTTTATCATTGTATTTGGAAAATTGGACTTGCAGAATAACCTCGAGAGGGTGTCAGGGGTGGACAAACTCGGTTCGGCCGACCGAACCGAACCGATCAGACTAAACCGACCAAAAATCGATCGTTGATGTTAGTAATCGAAAACCGACCGAACAAAATTAGAAACCGCGAAAAAATCGAACTGAAAAAATTTGGTCGGTTTCGGTTCAGACAAAAAATTATTGAACCTGATTTATTCTGTGCAGAGATCAAAATACCATCAATTTTATTGTTTTAAAATCGAACACCGAACCGTTTCAAAACAAAACGAAATGCGCATAAAATAAAAGAGCAGCAGTTTTGGTCGGTTTTTAGTCGGTTCGGTTTTTTGAGCAATGAAATCGCTGGCCGATCAAACAGTTTTGGTTTGCTGTAATTTAGAATCGAAACCGAATTGACCAGTCGATTAATCGATTTTTCAGTCTGTTTTTGATCGGTTCGGTTTTTACGGTTATTTTGTCCACCCCTAGAGGGTGGCATGAGTTTACTGTTGATTTGTCCAATTTTAAGATGTCAACTGCAATGTAAAACCCAATCTGGGCTTGAATTTTATCCAAAAATTAAAAATTCAATGCGTTAATCTCATAGATTAACGTGGTCTAACTATCTTCTTATTTTTTTCTTTTATGGACCAATTTGGGGTTATCTATATTAATCAATGATAATAAAATTTGTAAATAAAAGTACGTTATGATGAAATCAGTATGTTGAATTTTAGTTTTTAAGTTTTTAAAAGCTTTTGTTATTGATTTTTTTTTTTGTAATCTTTAAATATTTTTGAATAGTTTTCTGAATATATGGAAGAATTAATGAATTTGGAAGAATTATATATTAATTACTATTCTATACAAGAAAAAGAAAAAAACGAATGAATGAATAAATTAAATTAAAAGCATTAGCAGACAAGTCCCCAATTGAAAGTAGTGAGGAATTAACGCATCATGATAGCAAACTCTTTGAAGCAAAGGACGCCGTCTCCATTAAGGTCAAAACTACGAATCATGGCCTTGCAGTCATCAATGGACCTTGACTCGCCAAGTCGACTCAGCATCCTCTTCAAACTCATAGGGCTAATGAATCCAGAACCAGGCTCCGTCTCATACATCCTAAAAGCCTGTCTCAGCTCTTCCTTCTTCTCGTCCTCAGAAGAGTTGCTCTCCATCAGTTTTTGGAAATCTTCGAACCCTAATAGTCCATCTCCATCCGTATCAGATGAACTCACGGCAGCCGCCGCATCCTCTATAGAAAGCTCTCCTCCTAAAGTCCTTACGCAGTTCTGCAACTCAATCGGAGATACTTTTCCATCTCTGTTTTCGTCAAAGTAATTGAAGACCTGTCGTAACTCCATCGAGCTACAACTACTACTAGTAGTAGTAGTGTTAGTGTTTGTTGAAGGAGAAGGAGAAAGAGAATGCTTGTGGGCTCTCCTTGGGGTTGGGGATCTGGACAGAGCTGATTGACGATTGAATGAAATTGAGGATGAAAGTGTATTAGATTTCATAGTGATGAAGGAATTAGAGATATACGAGGAGTTATAGCAACGGTTATATATAACTGAAATTGAGAAAGGATAAGATTGTAGTTGAAATATTAAACGTGTGTGTGTATGTTTTGAAGAGAAAAGGCAGCTAATCGTAAAAGACGTGGTGGAAGCTACGAGTTGGGTTAAGAACACGGTTTTAAAGGTGGGCTGCATCACCATGAAAAAATAATATTTAAAACAAGGGGTATGTAAGTATGTTGGCCGTTGGCCAGTTTGTTTTTTTTGTTTTTCCGTAGCAGCGCGTAGCTCAGTTTCCTCCCTCCTTCCTAATTGTGCTTCTGGGCATTTCGGGAATTATGTGTTCAAAAATAAAAATATCTAATATTTAGTACTCCAACTACATTGGGTCGGTCACCGTCAGACTTGGAGAAGAGTCACCCAGTCGTCATGGCTCTATCTGTCGCCAGGAGTGGCTATCCTATCACTTTGAATTGTTGCCCGCAGAATACCGCGTATGTGCAAACACGTCGACCAGCAAAAATAACACCATTATTAGTATCCATTTTATTAGGCAATTTCAGCTATGAAATTGTGTTTCATTCTCCATGCTCTCTGCAATCCCTAAATTTACTTCTACCACACTATGCTACTGCAGAAAAATTTTCTAGTCTAGCACAAAATGCTTGCATAGCAACAAGAGCTTACTTCCATTTATCGAGCGCATAATTTCAAGCGATCATGTGTCCTTATTCTTCTTTTTCCCTTACATTTCACATCCACCAAATAAAAAAGTTCACATGAACAGCTCTCCTGCATCATCTGTTGATGAATGATTTACCAAAACATATTCCATATCATATGCTTATGACGAAAATTTTGTTTTTCCACACAAATTTTTTTGTAATCGGATGCATCACATATATTTATATTTATGTTATATATATATATATATAAAGTGGCAAGTTAGGAACACAGAGAATACACTCATCAATCAGAGACATCAGGCCACACACCTGAAAGAGCAGGACAAGAGGAGAAAATAGGTTAGAACATATGTTAGATCATCCACCTATCACAGTTGACTCCAGACAGAAGAGTATGACAGAAACCCTGCAACTTAATACATGGGAAACAACTTGATGACATTGCTTTTTCTCTAAATTTTTCAGTCATGCCATGCAAAATCTCCTTTCCCTTCTCTTAAGCTTCTTCCCCTCCTGTAATCAATTTCTGCATCAGAGCACGATGATCCCAGATTATATTTCCTGCTGATTTTGGATGATGTCATCTTTGAAAATATGTCATCATCATCCGTCAGAGCATGGATCCCGGGTGTGCTTGATCCAGAGACATCCCCTGCCCGCCTTCTTGATTTGGGATCTGTGTTAAAATTCAATAAAGGGCAATTATTAGGACTGGAAAACTGAAATGGTAGCTCAGAAAGCTACGATGAGAAATATACTCAGCATTGCATAGACATTCTGCCACATAATAGGATATGAAAGCAAGGGAAGAGGAAGAGCAAAAAAAAAATTCATACATATTCTGATGATAAAACACCAAGAACAATACAAATAGCAAGCATGTAGACAATGTCTCATGGAAGGCAAACGTTCAGTCATTAACCTGACTGAGAATATGAAACTTTTCAAACAATGTAATACTTCATAACAAAATGTCCCCCGTCACTCTATTTTCTGTCCACTGAAAAAATGGACCTATATGATATTTCTACAAATTTTTAGAGCCCTCCCTGCCATTTAATAATCAGATAAAAAATAGGAAGGACAACAGGGAAAAGAAAAAAATTGGAGCTACCACAGGATAGAAGATATCATAGTAACTTAGGATAGGTTTCTATCTCAAGGTTGTTGAAGATTCAAACTTACTTTTCCCCAATTCCCGAGTAAGAAAATACAGATTTACGCAGATAAGTATGAGGATTTACCTTCATATCTATCGCTTGGGGCTGGCACTTCACTACACACAATATCTGATTTCAATTTAAGGCTTGGCAGGTTTGTCTGTGTAGTCAGTGCCTTTTGGTCATCACTCATATATGCAGCCTCAGTACTCTCTTCTAGGGCAGGTTTACTTGAAGCAAAAGGAGTCATGGTAAATGAGTCATCCGTTACATCAGAAATCTCTACATATTGTTGAGTAGTGATAATTTCATCAGCACTGAACCCAAAGGATGCTCTGTAAGCTTCTATTTCTTCCACATCTTGCTTGGGACTTCTATTGTGCCTATTTTGATGGCCATTTCCACAGGCAGGATAAACATCTGAATCCTTGGAAACACTTAACCTCCCACCCGTATGAGGAAATGGTGGATTATGGTCGAGATAGAATTGTGCAAATGTAGCAGGACAGAAGAAATTAGTATCTTGTGATACCATGGAGGCACCAGTTGTGTCATGCCCATAAAGCCTGCCAGAACCACTCCTTGAATATTTTCCATTTTGGGGAGAGACTGAAGGATCCCAGTGAGGAGGGAACTCACGTTCAGAAAAGGATGATGACAAGCCATCACCTGAGGTCCTAGAAATTGGCGAAATGAGACTGCTGGCAGGACTTCCAGGATAAAGTGAATAGGAAGCTTGAAGATCCCCAGCAGCAATGTAATTGTTCTTTTCACTGCCTTTAATATCCACGGAAGATGAGAGGAATTGAGCAAAAGGCACATCTGGTGAAGAGGGTGTAGTCAAGTGAGCTAACTCTGGTGGGGGAGTAAGAGGAGCAGTGGATGGCTCAGTTGTGAAGGTTGAGAAAACAGGAGGAGAGACTAGTTGTGTTTCATGAGCATATGGTCCATTGGCAAACATTGTAGATGAAGGACCACCAGGTGAGTTGGCTGATAATGACAAGAAGCAACTGGGTGACTGAGCTGTTGAAGGGAGAGCCGAATTTGTAAATGATGCAGGTGAAGAAGGTGGAGCCAGAAGTGATGGAGCTAGTGTTGCAGCTTGGTTGGTCAGCCCACCAGCTTGAGGTCCATTTGGCTGTGCCGCTGTTGCATTACCATCTGGAATACGAGAGGCAGGCACAATACGTTTTCCACCTTTCTGCGAGCCAAAACAAGTAAATGCACCCCAGCATCCTCCCCATCTCTTTTGCTGCAAAAACAGGAAAGTATTATAACCACAGATTGCAGAACAAAAATATAAATCCAAACTGGGATATAACTAAAACAAGTTACACCGCCAGTGCGACCACCTTCAGTCTCTAATTTGGCATAGTCCTTGCAGTGAGTGTAAAAACCTTCACATGCCACAATAATTTAAACTAGGAAGGTAAATATCTATATTTAGATGCACAGGCATGCAGTTATTAGTATCTAATGTCCATGGTAGAAGAAAGTCAGTTTCAGAAAGAGAGACAATAGAAGTACTGACAAGGATCAAGGCCCAGCATATTTAGAGAAAATGCCACAAATGCAAGTGCTTGCATTAATGCATATACACACAAAAAGAAGCAAGAACCAGCATGATTCAAGAGAGAAAAGACTAACATAAGCATATATGCACATAACTGTACTGCATGCGTATGAAAAATAAAGGGGTGGATAAATGTTTTAGTGCAAATATCATCATTCCATTCCAATCATGCGTGGTTGCAGTTGAAGGTTCAAACTTCAAACGTATTTTTTGAACCCACTATGAACCGAGTTAAAAAAAATTATATAACATCAACCTTACTAATTTTATTTGGTAGATGTTCAGACAATTAGCTGTGATTCTGCCTTCCACGCACTCCGATTATCCCCTTAGGAGAGTGGGGAAAAGAAGATTCTCCATCTAGCTTTCAGGTTTGATTTGTCAAAATTTTGAAACTCGAGCAAAGCCGCAAGAGCAAAAGTTTTTTACTACTTGGTAGAAAGAATTTTTTTAATTTTTCTTGCTTCGGAGAAACTAGTAAGTAAGACATCAAATCAACTATTTTCTCTTTTTTTTTAGGAAGAAAGGATTTCCTCAACTCCTACTCCAAATTTCATTATTCAAAATTTTTGTTGGTTAATGGACAAGAAGGAACAGGTATCTGATTGCTTAATGTTGACTGCTATAAGCATCTTGAATTTTGAACAGAGGCTTAGGGTAACCATTGATTGAGCATTTGAAAGAAAGAAAACAGTTTATACCATGTCTCTACCTTACACAAGTAATTTGGCACATTCTTTTTAGTAGAGTTGTGTTTTAAGACTATCCCGTTAGGTATGGAATCAACTCTCTTTCCATTTCCTTTCCTTCAAAACCAAAAGACGTCATAATCATTAACAAAGATGAGTTATCCGATTGCACAACTCGTTATTGAGGAAGGGGTGTAATGATCAAATACTGGTTCGATACATGTGAGCAAGCATTTAGCCCAATTCCAACAATGCTGATTCTATAACTTGAAAAGAGCATCAAAATATGCAGAAAGCAGGACCAGTCTGATATTTGTTGTGCGAATTTTTTTTCAAAAAAAGTGCAACCAATAATCTATAGGACATGCGCACCAGATCTGTGCAAGTGACAGATATTAAAATAAAAATTAAGACAAAAGTGTGAAAAAAAAACTCGAGTCATGCATCGTCAGAATTGGGGAATTTAGGGGAAAACGAGCATTGGCATTAAAGTAAATATACAGATCTGAGATGGAAAATCGAGTAATGGATAAGCTTAAAAGCACAAAAGTCGAAGCAAAAAAGAGAAAAAATTGAAAAAAGGCACACCTAGATCTAGATCTGACTCAAAGCAGCAAATATTTTTGAGAAATCAAAGATGAGACGACATACCCGTTCCTGCTGAGGGAACCTATTTTGCTCCGACCCCATTACACAGTCTTTAACCTGGCAATACAAAGAGTATGTAGTAGCAGAAGTGGCTCTTTACCGAAGGAGGAGATGCCGTTGCCGTTGTCGTTGTCGTTGTCGTTGTAGTAGTAGAAGTAGTTGTTGAAGAATTGAAGTAGCAGCTGCGAAAACCCAGAGCTCACATTTCTTTCTTAATTGCCCATAATCCCTCTCAACATCATAAATTAGATTAGATTACTCTGCATAGGTCTTAGATTACACTTACAAATTAGATTAGAATAAACACAAACACACACTCTTTGTAAAACCAGAAGCTGATCACCATAAAGATTTTAATCCCAACAAAATGAAAAGAGAGACAGAAAAAGAAAAAAACAAAAAAACTTGAAAGAAAGAGAAAGATCAGCAATTACAAATTAATTAATCAATCAATTGTAAACGGATATTCCAAGAAAGAGAGTGAGACAAAGCAAGACAAAAAAAAATTAAAAAAAAAAGCGAAAAAGATTGAAGTGATTGAGAGAGAGAGAGAGATGGACAGAGTCTCACTAGTCACAGTATAGATTATCTCTTTTGATTTTTCAATAATAATAATAATAATAATAATTAAGGAGTGCTATATATTTTTGGTGGTGATTAATGTTTAGTATAATATTTAACAGTATTTAAAGAATAGAGATTAAAAGGAAGAAAAGAGTATTAAAGTTTGAGGTAGCTGGGAATTGGCGTTTTTGGGAACTAAAGGGCCGCCTGATCAGCGATAGGTTTTAATTCCTCACATCATTTTCATCATCTTTACTTTTCTTTTTCTTTTTTCTTTTCTTTTCTTTTTCTTTTCTAATCAATTTTTCGGCTTCTTTTTTTTATTTTTTATTTTATCACTTTACAACTCCCGTTGAGTCATTGCTTCACCACAGCACAAGCCTGAAAGCCTTGAATCAGCCCACCACTGGGCCCATTTCAAGGAACTCATATATCAGTCCAAGTCTAGTTGCCTATAAGTTGCATAAAATATTGACAAATTTATTAAAAATAACTTCAAAAATTAAAAAATAAAATAAAATAATGTTTAACCAATATAAAAAATACTGAAAACATACTACAATATACAAGAATTTAAAAAATATTGAATATATTTTTGTTATATGTAGTAAAAATATAAAAAAAATTAAAAAATTATTTTTCAAAACTAAAAAAAAAATATATGATAACAATGAAATTTTGACGAAAAAAGTAATAGTTTAATTAATTTCTTCTAAAATATTGTTTAATAATACTATTACAAAAATTGATAATGGTTGATTGGCTTTTTAATCCTTGAATGACACTATTTCTAAATCCACCAATGAAATCCTCCCTTTGCACATACTTTCTATCTTCTTAATTAGTAGACTTTATGGTTTGTCAATTAAAGTGACTTTTGCTCTTACCATAAAATTATTCACATCACAGCATTTTGGTAAGGCTAATTAAAAATTGTACATAATAATGATGATGTTTTATCACCAATTGAATGTTGTCCTCTCATCCTCACATCATCATATAAGACAAAACAAACAACATGGGAGTACAATAAAGCAACGGGTAGAATATTTGAAGTAATTCTTTATAAGATAATTTATTTTCTATGAACTGTAAAATTAAGATTTACTTCCAATAAATAAGTCTAGAAGCACTTTGCATTTGCAATGACAGATTTTTTTTTATGATTAAACATAAGCTATTATCACATTTAAATTTAAAACAAAAAATAACTATGATTATTTAACTCGATATATTGACTATTAACACAATAATTATTTTTTAAAAAAAAGCTTAATTTACCTTTTTGACAAGAAAAATATTTTCTAGTAAATTTTTCTAAACTTCCCAAACACTATAATAATAATAACGTTTTCCAAGAAAATAGTTCTAATGAGAAAAAAAAAGAAGATAAATTCCATTTTCCTTGGCAGAAATACACTGAAATGCCAAATTCAGAGCACATTGAAATAACTTGGGATATCATTGCCTAAAATTTCATTATTGGAGAGCGCTTAATCCTTTATGTTATTACCCTTCAGAGATAAAAATGCAAATTGTGGAGTAAAAAAACAAGGAACCCCTAAAATAAGAAAAAAAAAAAGAAGGAAGAATTCCAGCAAGTGAAGCTTCGTATACCATGTCACATCCTCATCTCGAGTAGATAAAACTTGCGAGCAAACATCAAATATGGCAACGTATCATGTTATCATTTGCTGCAAGCAGCACTGCACTTGACCAATTCCATCATCTGTCCCGCACCCAATTTAATGGTCGAATATGATATGGAAGGGTTTTAAATTTCAGACCCCACTAATTTTTATAAAAATTATTTTGATTTACTAATTATAATTTACAACCCTCCTCCTTTATCCGGGCTTGGGACCGGCTGTGCATTGACAAAGATATTTTACAGGACACAGGCGGAGTTACTTGGGCAAAGAGGAGAAAAAAGGGCATGAAATAACATCAAACACCTTGCCTTTTGATACATCCCAAAATGGATTGGCTCGCTCATGTTTGACAATTCTCAAAATTACACACCACTTGCACCAAATAAAAGCCCAAACTTCAAAAGCACTCCGGCAGTCGTTAGTAATCGATTTCTTAGTAATTATCCCAAGTCACCTTATTACCGTGCCTTAGATATTGTCATGCCATGACGCACCATCTCTAATATTTAAAGCATTATTAAAGGTTCCATATTTTAACCTTTTTTTTTCCTTTTTTTTTGTCACTAGTTAATTATATGTAAGGACGGACGGAAGGGGCAAAACTAGTTTTTAAACCTTGCACGGTACTTCCATTAATAGTAACCTGCTTGGTCGCCTCTATTTACTAGTGTTAGGTTAGGAT
The DNA here is from genome assembly GCA_947685225.1 of Garcia nutans. Taxonomy (NCBI): domain Eukaryota; kingdom Viridiplantae; phylum Streptophyta; class Magnoliopsida; order Malpighiales; family Euphorbiaceae; genus Garcia; species Garcia nutans. The sequence continues at coordinate 60,516,698 of CANTUV010000039.1, forward strand.
GAGAACATCAATTACCCTTTAATTATATTTTTAGAGGCCAAAAATGATAGTCACTATTTCTCAAAAAAAGAGAAAATTTACTAGGCCCTTGGCGTTGCATAAGGAAATAAGAGGGATCAAAACATACCCGGAGATATAACGAAACCTCCTTGGCTCCACCCAATCATTTATACGGATTTTTTCTTGGAACTCCTGCAACCAAAACTTATTTAAAGAAAAAAACAACACAAATAAAAAGAAATTCACACAATTTGCTAATAAACATTACCCATTTTAAGATCACTATTAAATTGATGCTGACCAGTATTATAACCCACTTGTAAAGACAAGCTGCGAGACTGGTTTTTGATAAATTACATGCCAGCTTTAGACCACATGCCTATCATTTTCCTTGAAAATCTAACAATGAAAATCGGTTTTTGCTTAATTAACACAATAGCAACTATTATATTTTCTCTCTTAATGCAGTCACTTCCATTGTTGCAAGTAGACAACTTCTTGCTCGTCAAATCATGCAAACTCCTCATGCGGCCTGTTACTTTGAAGCATTGCCAATTATGATCGAAATGCCTGATTTTCATTTAACAAGTTATTTTCTGATTACCGCCATGAATCACAAAAAGATTGTTGAGCTTGGTAATCACAACAAAAGCAAATGTTAGAAGCTTTATCATTTTACAAGCCATGATTCAATATGGCTGATAATTAGAGCAACTGAAATGACATCATAGAATGAAATTCACTAGCCTTCCAATTTTTTTTTTTTACTAAACTGTCTGACAGGTTACCATAACAACTTGACTGAGTCTCTCCTTTACTCAAGTATCAGATATTAGCATAAAAGAGCAACATACCCCGGATTTCTTCAATTCCTCCCATTTTACATTAACAAGTTCCAAGATACAAGAACATGTTATGTTGCAGGTCAAAGCACTTCATCACTAACAAAAAAAACCATAAAAATATCGGTATAATTTCTAATATTCATCGTATATATAAATTTCATTTGTATATAATATATGAAAAGTATGCATGTCTGTACAAATAGATATTCCAAAAATGTCGTGTAAGCATGAAACAAATTGATATTTCTAAGATTTGGAGTTTCTAAGAGGAGAAACTCATCTGCAGCAGAGAGAGATCTACAAGAATCCACAAGGGTAAGTACTTCATCTTCCACGAGTAGGTGAAAAATTTTAATGCAAAAACCTCTAAAACCAAATAACTCAGCCTTTATTGATGCCCTATCATTCATTACCTGAAACAGAACAGCATGCATCAATACTAACAAGGGATGATCCAAATTCATCATCAACACTATCATCAATGCCATGATTCCTAGAAAGTGCTAGATAAATTGGCAAACCAAGGGCGACTCAACTAATCAAAAGCTAAATTATCAGCTAAAACAAGGATGATCTGCAACATGAACAGGGAAAAAAAAACTTATTTGATGGTGCACAATGTTGTAGGGATGCAAAGGAGAGGAAGGAGCTGAACCCATTTGAACTTTGGCCTTCCTAGTGTCTTTTTGTTGTGAGCTTTAAATTTTATCCGAACTCATTTAGTAAACAAGCTTACCAGAGCCAGGTCACGCAACTCAACGTTGCAGATTTGGCTGGATCGTTAAACTAGTTGAAATCAAACTAATGGCTTTCTCAGCATTCTTCAGTTGAAAACAAAATTTATTCAAAAAGAAGATATTTCTTTGTTTCTAGTACAATCATATCATCTAAGATAAAAAGACCATGTAACAAATACATAGTACTGAAAAGAGTCACAATTTCTATGATATTCTAGGAAACAAATTTCAATAAAATCCATTTGGATAGATGGTCATCTAAAATATTAGGCATTTGAATTTGACATCACGTTGATATTTTTTTATAAATTTTCGCTTAAAATGCAAATTCAATTTTAATTCAGAAATCAAATCCTTAATTAGTTTACACATGAGTAACTCACATGTCAAGTGGATTATGTTTCATCAAAAGCTCAAGCGTTGTTTGTTTATTAAAAAGTTCAAAAAAGTAAACATGAGCTTCACTAATTAAGAGTTTAATTCACAAGTTCAAGCAAGCCTTTAGTCAGGCAAGTTCCCAGTAGCTCACAGCCAATTTGGCTCTCAGTTAGAGTCTTACAAATCCACCACAGGTAAACATACCGAGTGGACATGAGATTTCTTGTAGGCATGATACAAGAAAAGTCCAAGTTCACTTATGCACCGCTAAAACTTACAATTCAAGTTGTTCACAAAACCAGTGTTATACATATACAGTAACTCCACTAGATTCTGGCACCTTCCCACAAAGTTCCACATCCACCCAACCACTTATTTCGACCCTTTCCAAAACCTATTACAGCTACTGGAGTGTCCTGCTACATCACCAGTTAACAACCAAGTTTTGAACCATTGGACTAAAGAAATAACTTAGGGTTTACAAACTAGACAGTCTTTAAGTAGTGCAAATAGGAATTGGCATATTATCATGAAAACTGCAGACAATGTGGCGGAAATAAAAGAGCAAACATTTATTAGCATACATGTGTGCATGTGTTTGCAAGAAAGAGAGAGAGAGAGTCGGAGACAGATCATCCACAAGTATGTGCTTTTTCTTTTTCCCAAACAAATAAGATTTCCAGCCATAAAGAACCCCACCAAAAATCACCGCTGCTCAAAACTGACTTTATCCCCATGAAGCATTTTGGTACAGGCAATTTGCAATTTGGCATTAAAGCAAACATGCAATATTTCCCAAAAACATAGAAATTGTGAAATCCAATATTTAGTCAATTTACTATACAAAGAAGTTGGGTGAAATCACAAATTGATATTCAAACAGTTAGGTGATTAGAAACATACATATGATGATAAACCCAGTCAATGCACTCTGCCGGCCAGTCTGCAGCTCATTCATATAGTCACAAACCCCTCAAAACTTTCGAGCAGCAGCTTATAAGGAAGCTCTTAAAAGTTGAGTAGAAATCCAACTCTGCCAGAAATGTCAAGCTACATCGAAAAGGAAATGCTTGATCATTATAAAGCACATTTGCTAATTTGGAAAATCCATAACAAGATAAACAGAGAAGTAACGTCTAGTAGGTAAAACCAACCCAAATGTTGACATTGAATGTGCATGATAACAATATGAAGATTGAAAAAAACAACTAAATAATTGGCTAGCCAGCATTTATGACGAGATATTCAAAATAAAAATTGAACATAAGAATACTAGTTTACTGAATTTCAGTATATTTGTATTTTTTTTCTAGTGCTCATACAATAGTGTGCAGCTCACTAGTTAATTATACAAATATTTCAAACAGATTCGTTTTCCTTTCTTGAAAGTGAGTTTATAATCTACCATAGACATGAAGTACAACTTAGCCGAATCTCCCTGATAGAAATTCAATTAGTCAGGACACCATTTTATCAAGGCTGAATATGCCAGTATGAGTCCCACCAATTCCAACAAATACATAGGAGAAAGAGAAAGGAAGTTTAATTAGCCTAACAGCTTTCAAATATTGGTATGCAATTGATAGGCCTGCCAAATGGGTTATAGGTCAAGCCTCACTTTAACAGAAGTTGACAGCCTGCCAATGGCAAATGTCCACAGATATCTGCAACACTATAAGTTCAGCCAGAAGATAGCATATGGACTGCAAACTTACATATCCACGTATGCTAAGTAGAAAAATTAAATGCACACTTGTATATCCATAACACCCCATTAAACAAAGACAACACTGAAAATGCTATTACTAAAACTAAAATTAACAGCTCTAAGGTAAAACTGAAAATGCTATACTAAAATTCGAAGGAAGAACATAAACAAATACCTCTGACATCTTTTGGCAAGCAAATGTACAAAGGGAAGAACAGAACTTCAAAGAATAACCTACAAAAATATTGACCATCAGATAAGAAGGTATCACAAAGAAGCTTGATCACAGTTCAGTCCAAGAAATAATTAAGCACCACTTACCAAAAATGGCAACCGAGAATACTTCCTAATTCAATGATCCACGACACCTGAAAAGAAGGTGTTCAAAAAAATATTAACGTATATAAAAAACCATCAACACTGATACAAACAATACCACAAAGTTAAAGCCATGCACATGTTTCTTACTTCCTAGAACCACAATTGCACGGTATCTTTTTCTCTTCCAAAGGAAACTTGTAGTTATAAGTAATTTCTTCCCCAGCAGCTATATGCCGTTTAGAATAAATGAATATTTTTTTCTGACCTTCAACACTTATGACCTTCGTGTAGCAGTTAGGCTACAAAAGAATCGGCTTAAATTATAAGAGACGATAAATAATCCCATTTGAAATTGATAAAATAAGTTGCAAGGTAACTTTGTGCAGGTACCTCACAAGAATGGTTTATGAATCTTGCAATTCCCCCACGTTTTGTCGCATCAACCTACACCAAGCAGACATGCAACAGTAAGCTTCTTGGCCCACAAGAATATAACAAACATCATGTATGAAAACACTCAAACAATGCACCCAATGGTGATAGCAGAAGATATAGTCAGTCTCCAAACCCAACAGACATCATTTTTTCCTGTTAGCATTAGATGGCATTTATTACATAGCATATACCACCAGATAGACATGAAAATAAATTTACACCTAGTTTTGCACAATGCAACGACATGAAGTTCATTCATCTCCAGTCAACATCTCAAAATCTACAATAAACAACAGCGATAACTTTCCACATCCATAGATCAAGGAATAGTACAACTCAAATCTGCCACCAGCCCATTTATATAAACATTACTAAAATAGTGCTTTTTCTAAGAGCCCTTCAATCTAACAGTCATTCTATCTAAAAGCTAAGAATAACATGACGTTAGATTACTAACCAAGTAACCATCATCAAGTCTAAAAAGATAACTGCTGCCAATTCCCATATTTTCATAAAAACGCTCCCGTATATCAGATATCTGTGGTAGAAACACAATCAGAGTCAGCCATGAAATCAGATCTGCCATACAAAAAATTCAACCAGAAGAAAAGAAGGGAGTGTAGAACTACTTGAACAAAAATTAAAAAGAGAAACATGAACAATTAAATACTGAAAACAAAACGATCAAGCAAATATACTTGAACTGTGTAGTATACTGGAACTATTGAAAAATCTGGTTGAACTTACACGAGGACGAATTAGTTCACCAACATATTCTATTACAAAGTCCTCAGCCTCAATGGGCTCCAGTGCAACAAGACCCCAGTCATGAATTTTGCTTCGCTGGAAGCGTAACCGCTTTTTTCTTGCCTAATGAAAAAAGTAAATAATTATAGCAATCAAAGAAAATACAAGTCATTCCAAGATGATCCACTTTCAATACCTTCAACTGTGTAGCTTTCAAAAGGTCAGCACCTTCAGCTGCAGCAAGAAGATTGCGCATCTTCACCCTGTTTGTTCTTGCAGAAAGAACCTTCCCATTCGTCAAATGAGAAGTATAAGCCTCAGAACCTGAATGGTTGACATGAACACAGTGAATACCCCTAACACGAGTTCTTTCAACAGGACTTGCATTAAGTGACCATGCATGCCATTCCCAGCCATTGATAGAAGACCGTGCACATCCATCAGATTTAGGACAGGGATTTGATGTCCTGGATTTACCAGCCTTTGTCTTCTGCACTGTAACCTGTCCAGATGCTGATTGCTTAAAAACATTATTGGCCACTTTCAGAATTTTTGTAGGGTGTGAATTCGACCCATCACCCATTGAATGTTTCCTTTTCAACTTCGACACCTTAGTTACTATTTAAAGAAAACAAGAAAGAATTAATCACAAACACATAAATCAACTTGTTATAGAAGCAATGTGAGCATAATAACTAAAGCCTCATGAAGTTGCTAACCACTTGGGATCTTTTTGGAATAATCATGTGCCAGTGCTTCTTCAATTCCACTATCATGGCAATTGCTATCAACAACCTTGTTAAAATTAGCATGATCCTTGCTCAGGTTTGAAACACTCTTCTTACTTGGTTTTTCAGCATGCTTTGTGGCCTTACCATCTGCACAATAAAGTCAATACAGTTAAAATCAGAAGTGATGTGACTGAAGTTTCTTTTTCAACACCTTAGTTACTATTTAAAGAAAACAAGAAAGAATTAATCGCAAACACATGAATCAACTCGTTACATAAGTGATGTGAGCATAATAATTAAAGCCTCATGAAGTTGCTCACCACTTGGGATCTTTTTGGAATAATCATGTGCCAGTGCTTCTTCAATTGCACTATCATGGCAATTGCTATCAACAACCTTCTTAACATTAGCACAACCCTTGCTCAGGTTTGAAACACTCTTCTTACTTGGTTTTTCAGCATGCTCTGTGACCTTATTATCTGCATAATAAAGTAAATACAGTTAAAATCAGAAGATGAAAATAATAAATATTTTTCATCTACCAAAATGATTTCAAGGAAATGACGTACAAGGTCTAGTAACTGCATGCTTAATCTTCGTTACTTTTTGATGAGAAGCATCTTTGGAAAATGATTGATCACTTGGTAAACAGCTTTTAACAACAATTTTTGAAGGCCTAGACTGAGAAGATAATTCAGCCAGGCCCTTGGTTATTTGCTTCTTTTTGGGAGTTGTGGTTATTTGCTTCTTTCTGGGAGTTGTAACAACAGGCTCGACATCAACATTACCATTACCAACTATGCGCTGCTTTCTTGACTTCTCCACTGGCTGATGCTGTAACCCAACATCAGTTGAAGTAATAGACTGAAAAGATGACCCAACTTTCTTCTGCACCAACTTTCTTTTGCGGTAATATGTGTATTTATCACTAACCAAAGACATCACTGTTGAGTCTGAACCTTTAAATTTTCTTGATCCATCCTTAACTATGTCTAGTGAAGTAGGAGTAGTGCCGTCATGTTCTTTTTTTGCATGAAATTTCCCTTCCTATAAAATCAAAAGAAATATTTTAACTGAAAGGATTTTGATGCTTCAAAACTCTATTACACCACAGAACGCATAAGAATCCAAAAGATATCAAATTGTAGACCTTAAAAAGAAGAAAAGAAAAGGCTACAAGCAATATGTTCATACCACAATGGAGTCAAGCTCAAAGTGTCTTTTTGAAGTACGATGCAATCGAAGAAACTGATGAAGGATACCATCAATAAACAATGATTTCCACTCCCTTAGTACATCATCATGCAACTTCTGCCTGCACATTGCGATGGCAACATACTCTCTAATCTTAGGAACAGGTTCATATGACTTTGACGGTTGGAATTTACAAATGGGTGATGGGACAAGAGTTCTAGCATTCTCGTCAAACCCAGGTGGTGGCGGCTCATCCACATTTTGGCCATCCATCAAATCATCAATATATGCTAAAGATTTTTCAAAAGCACTTGCCAGAAAATTTGACAAAAGATTCTCAGATGCAAGGAAACTGAAAGGTTCTCCAGTTCTCAGTGAACTTTGAGAATCATTAGATGTCTTAACAGTCATTTTATTGGGGTCAATCCCCAATTGACCATCCAGCTCTGAAGAACTGCACTCAGTTGTATGACAACAATGAATGGAAGATTCGACAGTCTCCTGTAGAAATAAGGAAAGAAAAGCAAACATATAGTTGCAGATAAAGCTTTAATGCAATGAAAGTCATAAGCCAGTTCTGTTCACATAAACATCAGGGGAAAAAAGAGCAGTGGAGCAAAGGAATAGAAATCTAGAGATAGCGAAGAGGAGGCAAAGGAATAGAAATCTAGAGATAGAGAAGTGTATCTCCTTACACTTACTTCATTTAATTTGTCATCCTCCGAGTAATTAACTACTTTAATGACTTCCTCTTTGACAAGAACTTCAATGTATTCAACCAAAGACACCTTTGAGGACATGTGTAGCTCATTTTCCACACATTCCAAGATGTATTTTATGCCATTGTATGCACAACCCTTGCATGATAGACTGTCCACTTTGGACGACTCCTCTCTCAATGGCAAACATGAAGCAATTCTAGGCGATTGACAACGATTATCCTTTTCAACCATAGTCAGATCAAAACCAGGAGGACAATCCATATCACAATCAGAAGACTCCAGCCCAGATAGCAACTGTAAAAACATTGAAAGTTCACTTCAGCTACCATAACTGAACATGTTAGTAACATAAGTAGCAATAGCAGTAAGTGAAATACTAATAATACTTAAAGAACCTCTAGAAAATTCAGCACATACAAGTTCACTAGCTAATTTTTCATTCTTCTGGCCATAATCCTTGACGCTGGCAGGAACTCTGATCTTTTGATGAGAAAACCAAATTTTTGTCCTTCTCCAGGAAGTAGAATACTGTGCTATGACATCATAAAAGACAGCATTCCACATGACTTCCATACAATAATCAAAAAGAATTTTACAAACAACAGCATAAGAACCCCAAAAGTTATCAATGCTTCCAACAGATTTTTTGCTGGTGTGGAATTGCACAGACATCTGATCAACTAGTGCCTGATTAGAGCTATGGTTGCAGGTTGCAGCTTCAATCTCAGGAGCAGTACGATACCTTCTATCACCAAGCACTTCAGACTGTCAAAACAAAACACTATGAATTCATTAAAGCTAGAGAATTACAGCTTCAATTAAACATTCATGACTTCATGAAATTTTACAGCATTACCATTCTTTCATCTGTAGAACATGTTTTGGTAACTTGAGAATTGAGCTTAAGATTTTTATGTGCTTTTTTTGTATCGGAGAACTCTGAGATAACATTGCTGATTATCTCATCTAATGCAACTCTACGAGCTGCTTTCATTATTCCAGAATGCAGTTGAGAAGCAACGTCTTCAGAAATTTCAGATATGAAGCTGTATAGTGAGCCAGGCTCAGTTTTAGCATCAGATGCAAAAACAAATTCAGGTTTATCTGTTCTCCATGCATTCATTACAGATACAAGAGGAAGTGGTCTAAACTTATTTTCAATATGATATATCTGCCAAACAAGATATAGCAAAGCCAGAGTGAGGAACAACAAAATAGTTAGAACCACTAAACATTACAGTGAGAATTGCTGAGTGGATAATATAAATGAGTTCATATCTTACTATCAACGAATCCCCGAGATATCCATAGTGATGCCATGAATAAAGCTCCAGAAGAGAATGAGGTCCATGTTTCCTTCCTTCATTGTCCTCAAACATCCAACAAGAATCTTCCCCCAACTGAAAGCAACATAATAGAAATGAACAACGATTGTTAAATGCACAACCTAAAGAGTGACTATGCATTAGAGAGGTAAAGATTAGTTGATTGGTCCATAACTATTGTGAACAAAGGAAAGAGTTAATACCATCAGTTGGAATGGTGAATTGTGGTTAGCTGCATCAGAATTTGAGATTTGCTGATTGGAGCCATAAGAATGGTTATGCACATGTGTATAGGATGCCAACTGTGTATCTGGACAAAGAGAAACATCTGGAACGAGCCCCTCCAGCCTATGTGCAGCAGAATCCACATTGAAAGAGGCAAAACAATTTGTAGGTGTGGATGCACCTGAGATACCCATGCCGAGATATACAAAACCAGTGGCAACGTGGTCAGGAAACTGCTTGAAGTACTTCAAAGGAACAGGATTTATTAATGTCTCATTTACAACAGGATACACGGGAAGATCCTCAGGCAGGAAACCTGTAGATAAACCCTCATATAACTGTTGCTGGATATAAGGACCACACATTTGTCCATTTTCATTGATATACATCCATCCACTCACGAAGGCAAGCGGCATGTAGCCAGAGTAATTCTTGTCCTGGAAAGATGTCCATGTCCCTCCAGCGTTACTTGACTCTGTAATGTCACCACTATTGCCATTCAATTGGCAACTTGTCTCCAACACAGAATTAGAACAAATCTTTTCATCCAAACTGCCACAGGTTGAAGAAACATGATTGGCATTAAAACGCTAGTTTATGATAACAATTCCAGAAGCTGAAAATTCATGAGAATGGTAAAGAATAAGATGAAATCAGGCAACCACAGATTACCCATGAGATGAGCATTCCATGATGCTTGACTGAATTGATGTTGTACCGTCTTCATAGTTGCCAATGTTAGAAATATGCAAATCTAGTTCCTGATGCCCGTAATCTGAAACTTTCGACCTCTTCCGAGAGAAGAAAGAGTCATCACATTCTTGAACAAGTGCTGATGAAGAAACCATGTTATGATAATAAGCTCTCCGCGAAAAGCAACCTAACCCGGATTGTAAGAGACATGAATTTCATCAAGCCGTGACCCATTAAAGTTTCGACAATATAAATTGTTTAATTATTACTACCAGCGTAATGTCTCTTTGCACTGTAATCGGAAAAACTCCATCTGATTGATTAAATTTTCTATAAATTGAACCGATTCCCGGAAGTATCTTAATGTGTTGGCATGCCAATAATTATTAAGAAAACAAACAAATTTATACATTTATGAAGAAGCATAAGGATGATCAGCAAACCAATTATAAAATAAAAATAAAAACTAGAGAGTTAAGAGTTTGCCACTATATTCACCTCCGCTATATGTATCTAACATAAAAAAGTTTAAGGAAAATATGTATTTTATTGTTGAATAACGAGATCTTCAGTTACAACAATCTACGGAGTTTTGAAAATTGAAGAATAAATATATTGAGAGAGGAGCAATGAAATTAAATTGGTTGTGCTCCAAATTACCTAGCGGCGATGTGTGCATGCGACGGAGTTCACGGTTAGGGAAGAGGGGGGCTAGAGGCGTCTCTACCTCACCCACGCAAAAAAGGTCGAAAACCGCAGATGTTACGATCTTGCTTTAATCAGTCACCCTTCGATAATTTATATATTTTACATAATTTTATGACAAAATTAATAAGCTCCAAGTCTCCAACCTTTTTTTAAAAAAAAATTTACCCTTCGCCCTTCCTGGCTCTTTTTATTATTATATTAACTATTACTGGCCGGCGATAATAAAAATAATAAAATATAAATAAATATAAAATAATTTATATAAAAATTAATAATAAATTTTATTATAAAATATTTATTTCAATGTTCATAATAATTTTATTAAAATAATATTAGTGAGTAGACATGATCTTTTTATTTAATAACTTAATATTTGTACTAATTAAGAATAAAATCTATACACATGTTTACTATAAAAATCATAAATTTTATAAAAAAATTATAAATAAAATAAAATAAAAATTTAAGCAATTTTTTTAAATATGGAGAAAAAAGTGAATATGATGATTTATAATTATAGATTTATATTGAAAGTATTATAAATATAAATATTATTATTACATAAATAATTAATCTATAATTAATTTATTAGAAAAATTAAAAATTATTTTTTTATTATTTAAATTTTAAAATTTCTAAAAAATTATAAATTAATCATTATTATAAAATTTATTAATTAAATTAATTATTTATTTATTTAAATAAATTATTGATATATATTTAATTATTAAAAATATTAAAAGTTATATATTTTATTGATTAGTTTTTTAAATTTCTAAAAGAAATAAATTAATTTATAAATATATAATTTATAAATAAATTAATCATTATTATAAATAAATTATTTAATTTTTAATTAATTTATTATAAAGATTAATAGTCATATAATTTTTTAATTTTTTATATTTATAAAAGAATATATAAATCAATCTATATTATTTAATTATATTAATATATAATTAATTTGTTGAAAATTAAAAATTAAAAATATAATTTATTTAAATAATATTATGAAATTATATTAATATGTATTTATTTAATATAATATTAAAAGTCAAAAATATAATTAATTTTTAATTTTTATATAAATTATTAAAATTAATTAAAAATAAAATAATACTTTTTTAAAAAAATTGATGATGTGTTATCATCAAAATAATTTTTCATCACTTAACTTTTATATATATAACTAGACATAAGCCAGCGCGATGTGCGGTTTTATTTTTTTACATTATATTTTATATACTTTAATTATAGTTATTACATATTATATCATGTTTAATTTTTTATAACAGTATTTTTTAAGATCATAAAAAAAATTATTAGTATCATATATTGTTAGTGTAAATTTTTATCAATTTAGTTTAATTTATAAAAAAATTTAATATAAATTTATGTTATGCAAATTTATTTTTTTAAAGTTATTAAATAGAATTTTATAATTATTATCTTTTCATAGTTTTGTTATTTTATTTTAAATTTTACAATAATAATTAATACAGAGCATTAAATATTATCATTGAATTAAATTATTGAATATATTGACTTATTTTTATTATTTAAAGAGTATAATAATATAATTATATGATGTTAATACTAATTTATATAGTATTATAGTGTTACAATAATATTTTTTTTCCTATCACATTTACAAACAACTAATAAATAAATATTATGTAATTTTATATTTTTATAAAATTAACTAATTTCTCTTATTATTATGAAATGAAAAATATATATATAGTGAAATATAATTCTTTAACAAACTTTAATGGATTTGACCTCATTTTGGAAAAAAAAATAGCGCTAGTATTTTTTATTTTAACTAATTACCTAATTCTCATTATTAACTAATGAAATGATGAAGATGAAAAATTAAATATTTAATATGTTAATAAATTATTAATGAATAGGTAATTATTGATGTATATTTTAATTGAAAAGATAAAAAGTCATATTTATTATATTATTAATAGATTAATAATTTTAATAATTAATAATTACTGATAAATTTTAAAATTAAAATTATTAATTAATACATGAAGATAAAAAAGTTATATATTTATGTTTAATAAATTATTACTTTCTATCCTAGATATATTTATAAATTATTGTAAATGTTAAGAGTTTTATATTTTTTAACCTTTTAAATTTCTAAAAAATATAAATATATTATTAAATTATATTAATATGTAATTAATTTAATTTAATTATATTTATATGCAATTAATTTTTAAAAAATTAAAAGTCACAAATATAATTTATTTAATTAATATTATAAAATTATATTAATGTGTAGTTATTTAATAGGAGATTAATAATCATAAATATGATAAATATTAAATATTATATTATATATATTATTAAAATTAATTAAAAATAAAAAATGAGAGAGCATTATTTTAAAAACTTAATAATGTGTCACTATTTCAACACTTCTTATATCTTTGACTTTTATATATATAATATAGACTATTTAATTTTAAATTCATATGTAGAAAATATTTTTTAATTTTATATAAATTTTGTAGTTTTGAATTAAATTAAAAAATTAAACTTAATATTTATATATTATGTAAAGTAGCATATAAGATTATAGTATTTTCTCCACTATAAAGGGAGTTGTCCAACATATATTTAATAGGCAAAAAATAAGTTATAATAATACTAAAAAAAAAGATTATAGATTAAATAAGATATGATGAGTGTGTGATAACTTTGTAGAAAAAATTAATTATAAAATTAATATTATAACAAAAAAGTAATCATAACATTGTTGTAAATTAAAAAAAATAGAGAAAATAAATATTGAAATTACAAGGGTTTTAAATTTTTTGTAATTATGTCACTTTCCATTCAACATAGATATTTTATATAATATTATTTTTTTCTGAAATAAATTTATGTAACTTGAAAATTTTATAAATTCATTAAAATTTTTATTGCATTACTTTAAATTTGATTCCTCATGGTAAATTTAGGGAAGACTTTGAATAATTCAAGCTAATTTAAAGAGATATATAAAATTAAAATAAATAATTAAATGAAGAAAAATTTTATAAGTGAATTAAATGATAAAAATGAAATGTTAAATATTTAATATATTAATAAATTATTAATGAATAGGTAATTATTGATACATATTCTAATTGAAATTCTTAACACGTAAAGATAAAAAGTCATATTTATTATATTATTAATAAATTAATAATTAATAATTACTAATAAATTTTAAAATTAAAATTATTAATCAATACATGCAGATAAAAAGTCATATATTTATACTTAATAAGTTATTACTTTTTATCATGGATATATTTATAAATTAGAGTTTTATATTTTTAACTTTTTAAATTTTTAAAAAAATATAAACATATTATTAAATTATATTAATATTTAATAAATTTAATTTAATTATATTTACATGTAATTAATTTTTAAAAAATTAAAAGTCACAAATATAATTTATTTAATTAATATTATAAAATTATATTAATGTGTTATTATTTAATAGGAGATTAATACTTACAAATATAATAAATATTAAATTTTATATTATATATATTATTGAAATTAAATAAAAAAATAAATAAAAATTAAAAAAATGAGAGCATTATTTTAAAAACTTGATGATGTGTCACTCTTTTAACACTTCTTATATCTTTAACTTTTATATATATAATATAGACTATTTAATTCTAAATTCATACGTAAAAAATTATTTTTTAATTTTATATAAATTTTATAGTTTTGAATTAAATTAAAAATTCAAACTTAATATTTATATATTATGTAAAGTAGCATCTAAGATTATAGTGTTTTCTCCACTATAAAGAGAGTTGTCCAATATATACCTAATAGGCAAAAAATAGTTTATAATAATACTAAAAAAACTATAATTTATATAAGATATAATGAGTTTGTTACAACTTTACTAAAAATTTTAATTATAAAATTAATATTATAATAAAAAATTAATTATATCATTGTTATAAATTAAAAAAATAGAGAATAATTATTAAAATCACAAGGGTTTTGAATTTAACGTGATTGTGTCCCTTCGCATCCAACATAACTATTCTATATAATATTATTTTTTTATGAAACAAATTTATGTGACTTGAAAATTTGTAAATTCATTGAAATTTTTATTGCATTACTTTCAATTTGATTCCTCATGGTAAATTTAGAGAAAACTTTGAACAATCCAAACTAATTTAAAGGGATATATAATATCAAAATAAATAATTAAATAAAAAAAATTTATAAGTGAATTAAATGATGAAGATGAAATGTTAAATATTTAATATATTAATAAATTATTAATGAATAGGTAATTATTGATACATATTTTAATTGAAACTCTTAACATGTGAAAATAAAGTCATATTTAATATATTACTAATAAATAAATAATTAACAATTAAAAATAAATTTTAAAATTAAAATTATTAGTTAATGCATGAAGATAAAAAGTCATATATTTATATTTAATAAATTATTACTTTTTATCCTTGATATATTTATAAATTATAATAAATGTTAAGAGTTTTATATTTTTAACTTTTTAAATTTTTTAAAAAATATAAATATATTATTAAATTATATTAATATGTAATTAATTTAATTTAATTATATTTATGTGTAATTGATTTTTAGAAAATTAAAAGTCATAAACATAATTTATTTAATTAATATTATAAAATTATATTGATGTGTAGTTATTTAATAGGAGATTAATAGTCATAAATATAGTAAATATTAAATTTTATATTTTATATATATTATTAAAATTAAATAAAATTTAATTAAAAATAAAAAAAATAAGAGAACATTATTTAAAAAACTTGATGATGTGTCATTCTTTCAATACTTCTTATATATTTGGCTTATATATATATAATATAGACTATTTAATTCTAATTTCATATGTAAAAAATATTTTTTAATTTTATATAAAATATGTAGAAAATATTTTTTATTTTTATATAAATTTTATAGTTTTGAATTAAATTAAAAATTCAAACTTAATATTTATTTATTATGTAAAGTGACATCTAAGATTATGATATTTTCTCCATTATGAAGAGAGTTGTCCTGTAATGGTCATGATTATCAACAGGGATGTTTTAACTAATAATGACAAAAATGCATAGTATATAGTGACAAAAGTATTGTGGATAAATGCTATATATAGAGGAGAGTAAATTGTGATCTTAAACCTTTACTGAAAAGAGTATTTTTACTGTTTTACGAGATTAAAACTCGATTTAGACTCAACGGTTAAGAATGATGGTGTACCATAGTTATGATGAGCATTCCCTTACTGGATTAAAAATATTATATATATATATATATGTGTGTATAGGTGTATGTGCGTGGAAATTTCTGATTTCCTCTCCATCTTCCATGCCATCATCACCATCTTCACTTCTTTATTCTTCCTTTCATTAAATTGATCAAGGATTAAGAGATAATTATATGATTTTTAGAAGAATAAGCTAGAAAAGGCAAGATTATCAATAAGTAATCAAAGAGAAAGAGAGAAAAAGATATTCGGAAGAGGTATGTGCTTTTGATTTATACTTTGCAAAAATATGAAGTTTTATGAGTTTTAATGATTTAATTGAATAATTGAGTTATGTATGATGAGGTATTTCTTGAAAATATTGATTAATTGGATTGTTGAGTGAAAAATAACTTTTATATGATGATTTTGATTCTTAACTCAATCTTTATAGGAAATTGAGTGGTTTGATCATGTTTTTATCCATATAAAATGGTTAAAAGTTTAACTAAGTGAAGGTATTTGATATGAATTCTTTTTATGTCAAAATATTGAGTTTGATACATTATTATCTTAGATCTTCAATATGATTGTGTTTAATGAAGTTAAAAATGCAGAATACATGAGTTTACTCCGAAAACAGTCCCAAAATCAATGCCACGGTCGTGGCAAATGAGTGCCACGACTGTGGGATTGAAAGTGATGTTGTTTCTTCAAAAAATTTTGATAAAACAGAGGAGTTTTATATGCCACGACCGTGGCCCTTGAAGGCCACGACCGTGGGGTCTTCAAACTTATTTTACAGCATCATTTTAGATCCCACGGGCGTGGGGTTGAGATGCCACGGCCGTGGGGACTAAATAGTATTTTTGGCTTATAATTTGTGATCTACGAGCCTAGTATGAGACTAATATGTGAATAATTGTATTGAAAATTTATGTGTATGTGTTAAATGCATGAAAAAGAGTGAGAAACTTTAGATAAGTGACAAATATATATCATACTAAATGTTGCTAAGAGTAATGTACCAAGGCCATGGTATAAACAAGTGAAATGATAAAAAAAAATGATATAAACAAGTGTGTTTATATAAACAAGTGTTAATCAATGACATGAGACTAATATGTGTATAGTCCATACTTTTGTGTTAATGTGTTAAATGTATGAAAACGAGTGATAAAATTTAAATACGTGATACATATATATATCCTACCAAATGTTGATAAGAGTGTAGTATCAATGAAAGGAAATAAACAATTTAGTGTTCATCAAAATTAATGAATTGCCCAAATCATACTAAATTTATATCTAGCTTTGGATTGAATGGCTAACCAGAGGATGGATAGCCACAGTGATAGTGGGCACCTCGTGCCATTAATGGACACATTGTATTATCAGTGATAGTGGGCATAATTGCGATTATAAATTCTTGAGATTTCTACACTGACATGTTATCCAAACCTATGATCTAAGTTTAGTATGTATGGACATAATTATTGAAATTATATGTGAACATGATAGTTGTGACTAATGAAATAAATGTAAAATAATAATATAAGTCAATTACTTGAAATTGAAGTATTGTGTTATAGTGTAAAAGTGAGCGTTAATATATATATTAATGCTTACAAGTGAAAGTACTAATGCATGTAATGGAAATGTTATGCTTAATGTTTTGAATTAATCAAATGATTGAAAGTGTATATAATGATGTGAGATATAAAGTATTTTAAAGTATAGTACTAAAATTAAGTGCTGAAAAGTATAGAATAAATGAAATGATACTATATGCAAACTTGTAAAGGAAGACTTATTGAAAAACAAAATAAGCGTATTGTAAACAATGTTATCAAATGAGAAAACAAGTCTTGAATAAAATGATTCTTAATGAGACGGGATGCAGTACCGAAAGTATTGTATTATATGATAACTTTTATACATGGATAACTATTATTTTGTGTAATCAACATGGTATATTGATTTGTTACTAAAATTAGTTCATATATTGAAATATTTCTTAAAACTAAGTGTTATTACTATATTTTATAAGTATATTTCTTTAATATTAAGTGTTAAAATTTATGTATACAAGCACCACTAAGCTTTGCTTAGCGTGTTATAATTGTTTTCTGACACGCAGGTATCGGGACATCGGAGCAAGTTAAGAACAGATGAAGATCTTGTGTATATTGTATTCATAAGTGATAAATGTATATAGATACTTCAGTTTGGCAATTTGAGAGATTGTATAAATTTGTAAACATAAAAGGATATTTGTAGTTAGAAAATGAAATTTGAGATTCTAGTGAATGAGTATCATGAAAGAAATGTATTGTATATTTATTTGATTTGATGAACTTATGAAGTTTATCTGATTTATAAATTCTATTCAGATTATTGGAGATATTGAAAATTGGTCTAAATGTTGGACCTATAGGTGTTGTGATATACAGATTATATTATTATTTGAAAATTTTATTTATAAAGAGAGTTTTCTCTGAATTGATTGGAGCGCGAATAGTGTATCGTATAACATTCTCTGATAGTTTTTATATAAGAATTATTGGAGGATGTTACATTTAGTGGTATCAGAGCATGGTTTAGGCGTTTCTGGCACGTGGAGTATGGGAAAAGTGAAATGTAATTTTCTAAGTTATGTGACGTGAATAAGTGGATATGTGTTATGACACAATTGATATTCCATATGTTTATGGTAATAGAATGTTTACTAAGTATTGATTGACAATTCGTAGTGTATTGTTTGGAGTGCACTAGATCTATTTGTGATAAAGAATGAAGTGAAAAGAAAACAAGATATGAGAAGCAAAAGATATATGTCAAAGTAACAGTGAAAGTGTAATAATTTATTGGAAGTTGAGGAATGATACAGATAGATAAATTTTGAGCATGAAATTTTTTACGAGAATGAGAATTGTCATGTTGTACAACATTAAGTATTGATGTTCTACATTAAGTGAGTGAATATATGAGTGTCAAAGTGGAATGATTACAATATGAGAGCATTTGAAACTGATAGTGATAAGGTTAAATAATCCTGAATAAGAGTAATATTAAATATGAGTATGGATAATATCCGTATAGTGGAAAAAGAGTTTGAAGAGGTAAGAAATTATGAAAATACCCTTATAGCTCGAAATGAATTCGAGCTGTACTTTGAATGTGAAATATGGATAATGGAGTGTTAAAGTGTCAAAAGTAATTATTTTTATAATGTTTCAACGTTAAGGATTGAAGTGATAGTTAAATAAAAGCACGTGAATACATCGAAACTATTGTATAAGTGAGTATATTGGATAAAAGTCCTAAAACTTATGTAACGATTTCTAGTGTCTTCATTGTCTTCTAAAACATCATCAAAACAAAAGATTGAAAAGGAAAGTAATGGAAGAGAATTGGTAAAGAGGCTAGAGCTTGAATACCACTTAGTGTGCTATTTATTGAAATGATCTTGAGTTTTATTATGACAAGAGATTTGTGAAGTGATAAAACACCATTACTTGTGAAAGATATGGTGTATTAAATAATTGTGAAAACTTTACTTCAATGATAGTAAAGTTCTTCGTGCAATATGTAAATGTGTATGTAATTGGAACAATGATTAAAGCTATCATTGAATCATTTATGAGTTAATATAAAGTTATGAAAGAAAATAATGTTGAAAGATTTTAGGGTTATGGAAATTGAGATTTGAATTTGATTGTGCTTTGAAGAGTTGGATCTTGTTTCCTTAAAGTGTATGAGTTGCATTCTTCATAACTTATTGATTAAATCATGAAAAGAAATTCTAGTAGTGATACGCATGATTAATTGTATAGTCATGCATATGCTTGTGTAAATATTTTGAGAAGAAATTCCAATATTGAGGTGCATGCTCATTCATATGGACATGCATATATTTGTGTCCTTAAAATTTTGAAAGGCAATTTCAATAGAGACATGTAAGACCATTCATATGGATATGCATTTGGCTATTCATATTTCTATTCTTCAAAACTTTAAAAATAATTGAAACAGTGATGTGCATGATCACTTGCATGGTCATGCATTTGCTTATGCATACTTCTGTTCTACAAAATTTTAGTAATGTAAATACTTTCACAGAGTATAGTTTATCGGTGGAATTAGTAGTGAATTAATGAATACATCTTGGAAATAGTTATAAGTGACAAAAGATTACTTGTAAGATTAAAATGAAATCAATCCATTAAATGATGAAACTAAAATGTGAAGAGAACGTGAGGAAAGTATAAACATATGTAATTGGATATGTGAAAGAAGTGTAAAGGTAGATAAAAGATAATTACAAGTAATCAGTGGATTTAACATCTTCATGATGAAATAAGATAATTTCCGAAGTAAAGTGAAAAGCATGATAGATTAATAAATCAGTAATGATTGTACATAATGTGAAGAGCAAGTTAAAGAAACTAAAGAGGTATATACAAATCGATTGAGTAATGAAAGTAAGAATGTGAGATTTATATATTGTGTATTTATGAAATACGTGATAGTAACATTATTTGGTGATTAAAGTCAAGGTATAGATTATATATATAAAAGTGTTAAAGAGTTACTTAATACTAATTGATTGCAAATGGAAAGAAAGGAAGTGCTAATGTAAAAAAAAAAAAGAATATAGTGAGATGTGAAGGTAGTGAATTTTAGTAATCCAATTTAAGAAGAAGGTTGGATTACTATTAGAATCGTGCTATAATTTATGTATTAGGATAATTATTAAATTAAGAAGAAGGTTGGATTACTATTAGAATTGAGCATATAAGTCCTAAATATTTTTTGAATTGATATGAATATTCAAATTGAAATATTCAAAATCGAAAATAATCATTAATATTTTTTCTTTTTTTGCAAATCAAATTGAATCGATTTTTTTACTATATGAAATAATTCTAAATATTAAATAATATCCACAATAAAAATATATATTGAATTATACAATATAATTTCAAACTGATTAACTAAAATAATAACCAATTTATACTGAAAATATAAAATTATATTTTGTTACATTGATTTATTACTAAGTATTTAATATTATATAAATAATTAAAGTAATTTCATAATTTAACTAAGTAATTTCATAATTTAACTACAAAAGTAAGTTAAATATGAATTTAAAAAATATAATTAATGATCATATATAATTTTTAATTTGCCACATAATCAATATTAATTTACATATTTTATAAAATTATTAAATAAAAAATATTAGTTAAATAAAAAATACATTTGTTAATAAAATTTCAATATCAATTTATATGTTATATAGTCATTTTGAAATTTCTAATATGATTAATATATATGTAATACCAAGATTCTATCACACTATAAATTTATATCATGTGCTTAATTTATTCATATATAGAATACCTTTATTCTGTTACATCTATTCCTATAATTTAAAGAATAAGGTGAATTCACTCTAAATGAATAATATAATTTATATTCATCTTCTTATTTTGCCCATTATTGATTTTCTATTTGTCTTTTTGTTGTCCTTATTTTCATATTTAATTACTTTGATATCGTTTTGCAATGCAATTATTGTGCTCTATTATCATTATAAAATTTTTAATTTTTTCTACGTTCTGTTTTTCTACTATCCCATAAATATTTTTTTGAATTATTTTTAAATTATATCAATTAATTGAATTTAACTTATTCAACTATTATCATTTTTTTACAATAAAATATGACTCTTAAAATTATTATAATATTTTCTTCCGTTAAAGAATTAAATACAATAATTCAGATTAAAAAGGTTTAAAAATCATTTTTTAAAAAAATTATTTCATAATTTAAATAAATAGTAGGACGTTTGATAAATTTTATGCCGTTTGAATTTGATTTTATGTCATTTAGCAATACTACCGCCTTATAGTTTTTTATATGATGTCATGCCGTTTGAAGTTGGCATGTATCGTTTCGAAATGCTGTCTTTTTTTATTTAATTGATGTGTGCCGTTTTTCAGATGTATGCTCTATATTAGGATTAAAATATAATCTCTTCTCACATTTTTTCTCTTTTTTAAAATATTCGTATCTCAATTTTTTCAATTTTAAATTAAACTTTATTAAAATATTAAAATTATTTTTTATTAAAACAGATAATAAATAATAAAAACTAAAATATGTATATTTTTGAAGCAACGTAAAAATATCATTCTAACATATATTTATTTATTTATTCATTCTCGTATATCTATCTATATCCGGCATCATTCTAGTATAAATTGCAATTTCACAATTTCTCAATTTTTTCAAATTAGTTTTTTTTTTATTTTTTAAAATATCGCATTTTTATACTTTTTCAATTTCTCTCTTTGTTCTTGATAAAATCTTCTTTGTCTCTTCCTCTCCTACGAATAGAGGAAAAATTTTATCCCTTAGGGTTTGTTTGAATGAAAAAACTCTAAGATTTAATAAGGTAAAGTAAATGACATAAAATATAATAAGATAGAGTAAATTATTAGTTTTTATCATATTTGGGAGGAAAGTGTGGTATTTGAAAGTTAAATACTTTTTATTTATTTGGTTGAAAGGTATCATAAATTAAGTAAGGTTATATATAAAATTAAAAATATATCATCGTACAATTTAAGTTTTATTTATCTTGAATAATATTAATGTTATTATTATTTTTTATTTTTTTAAATAATGTAAATCTTAATAAAACTATAATATTAATGTATTATTTTTAAAATAAGATTAATATATTTTCAAATTAATATTTTGCACAAACTACAAGTTTACAACCACACTAAATATTTTGCTTGATTTTTTTATCAGACGTTAAAAAAGTGTTGGTTGAGCAAAAATTAAATACATGGTTTAATAATAATTTTTTATTTAATGGCTAGTTAAAAAAAATGAAGAGTAAACATATAATTATATTAAAAAGTCATGGGTAAAATTAAAATAAAATATATTATACTTTCAAAAAACTCTAATTTAGAGATACACTAAAATAAAACAAAACTTCTAATTTTGACATTTTAAAAATCTTCCCCTACCTTCCAATGCTTTATTAAACCTTCAAATATTTTATCCCAAACACAATATTATAAAATTTTCACATCTCCATCCAAACACGCCCTTAGCGTGTTTTAAGGCTGCTGTATTTTCTGCTGCTTGATAAAAAAATTTGCTTTCTTTTCTTTTTTTCTCATTATTTTGGTGAAATGGATTGTTGGTCTCCTTCTCTTGAAATGGATGATGAGTTTGAGAAGCTTGTGATTCGAATGAATCCTCTAGGTATTTGATTTTTTTCTTTCTTTCTCATTTCGGATTAATTGGGGTTTCTTTTTGTTGTTATCTCTCACCTCTCATTTTTTTAGTGATACCCTCAATCTCAAAAGGTCTTTTTGCTTCTGTTGTTTATGTTGTGGAGAAGAATCCAAAGCTTGGATTTTGAAACGGTACAAAATGTGCTTTTTGCAATGAAATTTGTTGATTCTCCTACCATTGCTTTTGCTTTGGTCAAGTGTATGCTCAAGAATAGGTATTTCATGCCATTTGGATAATGGGGTGGTTTGCTTGCTGAAATTAGTAGAAAGAGTGGTAAATTTGTTGCTTTTTTATGGGTTTTTGAAGAAACTTGTAGGATTGCTTTCATTGATGAGAAGCTAAATTTTATGAAACCTGACTTAGATGCTTGTAATGTGGCTTTAGAGGACTGTTGTTGTCAACTTGAGTTTGTTAACGATTCTCAAAATATTATTGAGATGATGTCTGTTTTGGGTATTAAGCCTGACGAATTGACTTTTGGGTTTCTTGCTTATTTGTATGCTGTGAAAGGGCTTAAAGAAAAGATAATTGAGTTAAAGGGTTTGATTGATGGGTTTGGTTTTTTGAATAAAAGGGCTATGTAAGGTCAGGGAATTTGGAGTCTATTTTAGCAACTATATTGTGTAGCTTGATGGAGCAAGATGGGGAGAATTCAAATTTCAACGTGGAAACTTATTGTGATGTGGTTAAAGGATTTCTCAAAGATGAGAGTCTAAAGGGTTTAGCGCATTTGATAATTGAAGCTCAAAAGATAGAACCAGGTACTAAAAGGATTATCTGATAAAAGCATCTATAACTGGCCAAGTTTTTCAGTTGGCTTTTACTTTGTTTAGGGACACGAGAGAGGCGAGAATAGCTGACTTGAAGGGGAGCTATTTAACCATGATAACAACTTTGATGGAGAGTCAACGACCTGAGTTAATTGCTTCATTTTTGGATGAAGTTATTGAAGACCCTCGGCCTCGAATTAAGGTGAAAGTAGAAGCAAGCATTCATGGAGGCTCATAAGAAGCTCAAAGTGCAAAGTTAAGAAAAATAAACTTTCGGAAAATGGAAGCACTTACTGCTTTTAAGAATTGGGCTGGTCTAAATGCATGAACTTCAAGAATGCCTTTCCACCTGCGCGAAGTTGTTTCTTGAGGCTTTATTCAACACTTGAAAGTGCCTGCTTTCAATCTTTTACAATGTTTTGATGCTTGACTATCATGTACCATTTGTCACTTTATTCACTCTGGTTACAGCCTTTAGCTGTGTGGTATTCGATTCAATAACGATCCAATTCCAAGCATGCTGGCATCGCCTTCAAGGATCCTTTTTAGCAAAGTGGAGTTTATATATAACTTCCAAAGAGCTTAGATTTTGAACGTGGGGGAATAAAAAAGGAAATTTTTAAAATTGAGTTGTTTGAATTAATGGATGAGAGAAGTTAGACTTGCACTATGTAAATGAAGAAATTGATCACGTGAAAATGATACAGAAGAATCATTGGCAAGATGAAGCCATCATCCAGTTTTTGGGATCTTCCAAATGGATGAGATCAAACATCATCTGGATGGATGATTTTTTTTGTTCTTCTTTGCTTCGTTGGCCTCTAATATTTTGGGTTGATTCAAGTATAATTAATATATTTGAATTTATAAAAATGTTATAAATTTATATTGGAGAAAATTTGTTAAATTTGAAATTGTTTTGGAATCGGTAGTATTATATAAATCTATTTATTAGCCTAATTCTGTGGTTTCTTTTTTTTTTCATTCATATATCAATATGGTAAAATGTATGATACAACTTTATATTAAATGCTGGTTTTTTCCTTCTAGGACAGATTGTATGATATTGTTATATGTGGCTTTTCTTTCAAGACAGATACATTGTATTCATGTTTGTGTCTGTTTGTGTTTGTTCATGCCCAACCCTTTATTAAAATTGAAAAATAAAAAAAGCCTAAATAAAATTCAATTCAAATTATTAAATATTAATATGAAAAAAAAGAGACAAACATGGGAATCAATAATAAGTATTACAGTTAATCTATATATATTATTAATAAACGAAGATACAAAATTCATATATTTAATAAATTATTAATATAAATAAAAGATTCATATATTTAATAAATTATTAATATAAATTTAATAACTGAAAATATTAATATGTAAAAATAAAATATTATATATTTAATAAATTATTAATAAATATTTTAATCAAAATTATTAATATATGAAGATAAAAATTATTTATTTAATAAATTATTAATTATTAATAAATTTTTAACAGAAACTATTAATATATATAAAAATTAAAAATTATATATTTGATAAATTATTAATATATGAAGATAAAATATTTTATATATAAAAAATTTATTAACCAAAATTGAAAAATGAATGAAAAGTAAATTATTACCTAATATATATATAATATAAAAATATCACACATTATTTTTAGTTACCTTTTTATATATTATTTATGTCCTATAATTTATTATATAAAGTTATTAATATATAAAAATAAAAAATTATATTATATTTTAATTTTATTTTTTATAACTATACTAATTATTATTAATTATCTTAAATATAAATTTTATTGGCTAAAACTATTAATATATCAAGATAAAATATCATATATTTAATAAATTATTAATATATAAATATAAAATATTATATGTAAAATAAATTTTTTATAATACGATAATAATTTATATCTACACATCTCGCGGATATACGACTAGTTTATATTTATTTACTTACCCTGATTGTCATTTTAAAATTTGAGGGATCTAAGTAGGGCTGTAAATGAGCCAAGCTACTCGAGCACGGTTTGTATCTTGGCTCGATAAAAGTTCGTTCAGCCTCGAACTCGAACTGCTCGTTTATTAAATGAGTCAAGCTCGAGCTATGAAATACTCGAATCGTTAACTCGCGAGCTGACTCATTTAAAAAATTCGTGAGTTAAGCTCGTAAACTAGCTCGTTTAGTATATTAAATTAAAAAATATATAATTTAATTTATATATACTAAATTATGTATGTGAATATATTAATTTTTTAACTAATTTAATTTATATAATTTATTAATATATGATATATGTGATAAATAAATTAAATAATATACAATATAAAATAACTCAGTAATTTATAGTAAACTATAAAATTATAGTAATATAATATTTTTTTTGTTAATATATAATTATATTGTTCATTTTTCATAAAAACATAAATTTTAGTATATATTTTATGAAAATTTAGGAAAAATGAATGAAAAATAAAAACTAAAATAAGTTTATTGAGTTCGTTAAACTTATTTAAATCAAGCTTGAGATACATGATATATGAGTTGGCTTGATACAAGCTCGGACTCGGATCGAGCTCGATTCAAATTCGAATTCGAACTGAACTATTTTATAATGAGCCGAGCTTAAACTTTTCAAAGCTCGGCTCGGCTCGATTACAACTCTAGATATGAGTGAGTTTAAAACCAACCATGGACCAAAGAGTCAAATGCATGTTTAATTCGAGTTGAAATTGAGCGAGGGAGTTGCCTTTGAGCCCAACCAAGTTTAATGAAGTGTTCAAGTTCTCTTTATATGTACTAGTCTTTTTAACTTGTTGGACATTTATAAATTTTAAATATTATAATATAATTAGAATGGCATCTTCCCATTATTTTGGAGATATACATATTTTATTTAATTTTTTATAAAATAATTTTAGTCATTTAGTTATATATAATAAATATTTAAAATATATTATAACAGTTAAAAAAATCAACGAGTAAATAAAATATAAAAGAAACAAAAAAAGTATTTAAAAAATCATAAAATAATTATACAAACTTATTTACATTCAATTGATATGTATTATAATAATTATTATGATATTTTACTTATTTACACTCAATTAATAATATTTTATTATTAATTTATTATTTAATTTTTCTCTTTTTAAAAAAAATATTTCATGATAAAATAAAATTTAGTAAGAAGCAAATATGAGAGAAATATTTAAAATATATTATAACAGTTAAAAATAAAATTGAAGAGTGAATAAAATATGCAAGAAATAAAAATAATATTTAAAAAATTATAAAATAATTGCAATATTTACTTATTTACATTCAATTAATAATGTATTATAATAATTATACCGATACTTACTTATTTATACTCAATTAATAATATCTTATTCTTAAATTTTGATTTATTTTTTATTCTTTAAAAAAATTCATGATAAAATAAAATTTAGTTTGAAAAGTTTTTGCGACAAAGGAGTTATATGTTATTTTGATTTGGTATGTTTTTATGATAAATAAAATTATAGTATTTAAAATATTTTCTATTCTTTTCGGATTAAGTCAAATGTAATAATTTATTACAGTATTTTTTTGAAGTAAAATATTACCAATGAAACTCCTTTCCCGAGTTTTTTTTAAGTCTGGAATAGAAAAATTTATATTCATATAAAACTTCATACAATGTAAAAAAAATATATGATGATGATGATGATGATGATGCCTCTTGTTATATTTTTCAAAATTTTATACTTTTTATTAGAGATATTTATATTATTTATGAAAAATATAATAAACACATGATAATCTAATAGTAAATAAAAATTGTTTCAAAAATAATAAATAGAAAAAACATCATATCCATATATATATATATTATATAATAAACTTATAATAAATAATTAAAAACCTTATATATATATTATAAGAAACTCATAAATTTAAAAATTGATTAAAAAATTTTGCTATATTTAACAATATTATTTCATATTGATAAAATTATAATATTATGAATTTTTCATGACACTTTTATAATAATAATAATAATAATAATAATAATAATAAAAGAGTTCATACTGAATTTTGATTGTCCACATCAAGTCCATAATAAATAGTAATTTTCTTTATCTTTTAAATATTAAAATAGATAATTGCTGATATTTTAATAAATTAATTCCTTTTATATTTAATGATATTTATTTTTTATCCATCTCTCTCTCTTCCAACATTTATATATTAAATTTTTTTTTAGCAGAACCAATATTTTATATATTATAGATGTTTGAATTACTGGAAAGACCCTATTATCAAATAAGTCACAAATAAGTAGCAAGCCAACATATCATGTAATAAGAAGAATACCACTATATTGATTTAATTCAGAGTACATTGAAAAACCAAAGCGGCAGCAACATAAATCACGAATTAACAAAGGAAGTGAACAGGGCAACCAAATGGTCGTCATTTATTAATGGTTAATTAATTAATTAAAAGCGATCCGTAATCATAAAGAAATGGATAATAATAGAACAAGGAGCAAGTTAAAAGAAGATAGAAAAATGATGTCGATGTTGATAGGCAGAGGGTGAGGGTCCCGCTTGTCCTCTTCTACCGACTGCTAAAATTCAACATAAACAGCTAGCTCTCATACTATGACTATACACGTACACCACGCAACATACGTAGCATAAAAATTATATTTAAGCTACCGACTGAAACGTGAATTTTATTTTGGTTTTAAAAAAAAAAAAATCTTGGCCGTCTCAATGTTTATAAATAAAATGACAAAAACAGGAATTTAAGTAAATATAAGCAGTAAGAGCAGAGGCGGAGATAAAGGGGGTTTTATGGGGCCCTGTTTCCCCCTCAGTTAAAAATAAAAATTTTTTAGGTATATTTAAGAATGAATATTACATTGGTTGAGATGGAACAGCTTGGCCTTACTATGTGAGAGCACGCAACTTCGATCCACGCTCCCAACATTTTTCATCCTTTTTTTTCCAATCTTTAAAACTGAGCCTTTTAATCAAGCCCATTACAAACAAACAAGATTTGTCAATGACTCTGCCCATTACAAACAAACAAGAATAACTTAATTGTGACTCTTTCTCTTCTTTCTCACGTTTCTTCTTCGTTAATTCCTTTTTCTTTCTTTTTTTTTCAGATAACAGTTTCTTCCTTTTTCAATTTCATTCTTTCACCGATTGGCACCAGCAAGGCAGCGACAACAAGTTAAGAATAGGTACACCACTTACTTTTAATCTCATATTTATTTTGTTGCAATTTTTTTATCTTGCTAAAATGAATTGAAATTTGAAATGTTTAATTTGATTTTGTAGTATGAAGTTTTTTTTTTTGAGAAAAGTAGTATGAAGTTAAATTGAAATTATTATTTTTTTGTAGTTTATAATCTGAAATTTTTTTATTTCTTTTATAATTTGATATTTTTAATGTTTAGTATTTAAGTTGAATTGGACCCCCTTATCTAAAATTCTGACTACGCCACTTAGTAAGAGGGAGCATTGTTAAAATCGAGTGATTCTGCTTCTAACAGTAACAGGTTGGAGATATATTCCCCTGATAATATTAGTAATAATAGTAATTAACTAGATCAATCATTCATTTGCGCAGATATAACTCATCATTAATTTTAAAAAAAAATAATACTATACATATAACAAGACGTCTCAACATTGGTTAATGACGCGATTAGTAGTGTCGGCGGAGAGGTTGATAAGAAAAAATTGAAAAAAAAAAAACAAGCGAAAGTACCCACTCACTCATTTTTTTCTTTTTTGGTTTTCCCCCTTACGACCGGCACAGTTACTGAACTAGAATTTACCGAATAAAATGGGAAAGAATAATTGGGAAGTTGAAGACGAAGAAGAAGATGCTCATGTGCTTTTTAATTGTCTGATATTTTGTTTCAGAAGAGAAGAATGATAAAAAGCAACCAAATCTCAAAAAGCAAAGCCTCTACTAACGGTTGAGCAGCCAGTCAGAGCAGATGAGTAGTGGCAGTTGGCCGACCCCTGTCTCTGTCTCTTTACTCTTTTAGCGACATCAACGCTACAGATCTCTGTTGAGCTTCCTTTTCACAGATCTGGACCTCAATTTTGCAGTTTTTCTTTTCCCTATTAATTACATTGTGAGAGTGGCCGATGGAAGCGAGTGCAGGCTTGGTGGCCGGCTCTCACAACAGGAATGAACTCGTTGTTATCCGTCGCGATGGCGAATCTGCTGTAAACTTCCTTTTTTCTGCTACGTTTCTTCCTCTGGACTCAGAATTCAGAATGTACATTTTGTTCTTTTTTTTAATCTATAAATTGATTTTGTTTTCTTGCAGCCGAAACCGTTGCAGCAGTTAAGTGGCCAAATATGCCATATATGCGGAGACGATGTGGGGCTAACTGTGGATGGAGAATTGTTTGTAGCCTGCAATGAGTGTGCCTTCCCAATTTGCAGAACTTGCTATGAGTATGAGCGCAATGAAGGAACTCAAGTCTGCCCTCAGTGCAAGACCAGATTCAAGCGTCTCAAAGGTAAAAACCTTCTTTTTCTCTTTGATATTTTCCAATTCAAACCGCAACCTGTTTTAAAGATCAAGTGAATTGGAGCAGGATGTGCCAGAGTCGCGGGAGATGAAGAGGAAGACGACATTGATGACTTGGAAAATGAGTTCAATTTTGACTCAGCAAGGATTAGAAGGGATATGCAGCATCTTCCCACACCAGAAGCCATGCTTCACTATAACCGCGCTTCTGATAATTCTGATCTGTATCACCCTCTGCACCCTCTGCCACAACTTCCTCTCCTTACCGATGGTCAAACGGTACCGCCCTTTTCCCTCCGTCTACCCATCTATGCTTTTCAAAACACTAAATGCATGTTTATTTGCTTAACTTTGCTACACCACAATTGTTGGATGTCGGTACAGGTTGATGAAATTCCCGCAGAGCAACATGCCTTGGTACCTTCATTTATGTCTAATGGCGGAGGCGGTGGCAGAAGAATCCACCCTCTTCCTTTTTCAGATCCTGCCTTCCCTGGTAATCGTTTGTGTGCTTCCAATTTTCTCACCAATTGTTCAATCAGTTGGATCTTTCTCTCTTTCTTTTTTCTTCTGTTGCTTCTCTGCTACAGCATACCCTTATTTGCTATCTCTGTTCCCATTTTGCAGTTCAACCCAGATCCATGGATCCTTCCAAGGACTTGGCTGCTTATGGCTATGGAAGTATTGCTTGGAAGGAGAGGATGGAGAGTTGGAAGCAAAAACAAGAAAAACTACAGATGATGAAGAATGAAAATGGCGGCAAAGACTGGGACTATGATGGTGATTCACCTGATCTGCCACAGTAAGCTCCCTTTTAAATCTTAGCTTAATTATAGTGGACTTAAATGCAACTTCTATCTTATTCGCTTTCCTTGCACAAGCATAACTAAATGGAGTCTTATTGAAATATGATATTTCAGTGATTATAATTGCTCTTGGTTTTCCCACCTTACTGATTCTTTTGTTGAATAATGTCCATTCTGCTGCAAATATGCTCGCAATAAACTTAGTGTTATATGGTTCTAGTGTGAATTTTCATGTCAAAATGTTGCTCATTACCAGATACTTCACTATCAAATATCTGTGCTTTTTAACCTATCTTCTTACTCATACTACAACAAGTGCTCCCTTCAAAGTATAAGTTGCAATGGATCCTGGTTTCTTTGTTTCTGTTTTTTTTATTCCTACCTTTGAAGTTCCTATTCCTGTCTGATTAAAATTTAGATATTATAATGTTGCTGATGTTGGAATTGAAATTTGTTGCTCATGGATCAGAATGGATGAGGCCAGACAACCACTATCACGAAAATTGCCTATTTCTTCCAGCCAAATCAATCCTTATCGGATGATCATCATCATTCGACTTGTAATTCTTGGATTCTTCTTCCATTATCGAGTCACACATCCTGTGAATGATGCATATGCATTATGGCTCATATCAGTAATTTGTGAAATTTGGTTTGGTCTTTCATGGATCCTTGATCAATTCCCGAAGTGGCTTCCTATTGACAGAGACACTTATTTGGATCGATTATCTCTCAGGTAACCAATAATATCATTTGCTGCTGTTCCTGTTGTATTTATTGTCTAGATGTTGAATTAATTTATGGCCAAAATATTTTGTTTGTTTGTTAGATATGAGAAGGAAGGCCAGCCTTCTCAACTCTCTCCAATTGATATATTTGTAAGTACAGTGGATCCGTTAAAAGAACCCCCTCTGGTGACTGCAAACACTGTTCTATCCATTCTTGCAGTAGACTACCCTGTGGACAAGGTCTCATGTTATGTTTCTGATGATGGTGCTGCTATGCTGACATTTGAGGCACTATCAGAAACATCTGAATTTGCAAAGAAGTGGGTCCCTTTCTGTAAAAAGTTCAACATTGAACCAAGGGCACCGGAGTTCTATTTTGCTCAAAAGATTGATTATCTCAAAGATAAGGTGCAGGCATCATTTGTAAAGGAACGAAGAGCAATGAAGGTACTGATTTTCTACCATCAAGATTTATCCTTCCCCCGTCCCTCCTCCTCTGTATGTGTTTGTTGGCCAGTATTGTTAACCAATTACTTCCTGGAGTTCAGAGAGAATATGAAGAGTTTAAAGTACGGATCAATGCATTGGTTGCCAAGGCGCAAAAGGTTCCAGAAGAAGGGTGGACAATGCAGGATGGGACTCCATGGCCAGGGAATAATGTCCGCGATCATCCTGGGATGATTCAGGTATGTGAATATTGATTTCGTTAATGTGGTTTTGATATAGTTCTCTTCTGTAATAACAAGTGTTCTCAATCCTTTAAAGGTTTTCCTTGGCCAAAGTGGGGGGCTTGATACAGATGGAAATGAATTACCGCGTCTGGTGTATGTTTCCAGAGAAAAGAGACCTGGATTTAACCACCACAAAAAGGCTGGAGCAATGAATGCTTTGGTGAGAAAAGAAAGAGATATTAGATTCTTTGCATTTTTATTTTGACAGGGATATGATATTTAAATTTGTCTATCCATCAAACAGGTCAGGGTCTCTGCTGTGCTCACAAATGCTCCTTACTTATTGAATTTGGATTGTGATCACTACTTCAATAATAGTAAGTCCATTAGAGAAGCAATGTGTTTCATGATGGATTCTTTGCTTGGAAAGAGAGTCTGCTATGTCCAGTTCCCGCAAAGGTTTGATGGCATTGACAGGCACGACCGATATGCCAACCGGAATATCGTGTTCTTTGATGTAAGCATTAGTTTATCAGGACTTGCTTGTATTGTACTTTTCGACTGCAAGTTTTTCATTTTCTATGCGCAATCTGATTCATCATTCCGTTACAGATCAACATGAAAGGTTTGGATGGCATTCAAGGACCTATATATGTCGGTACTGGATGTGTCTTCAGAAGACAGGCATTCTACGGTTATGATGCTCCAAAAACAAAGAAACCACCAAGTAGGACATGCAATTGCTTGCCTAAGTGGTGGTGTGGATGTTGCTGTTCAGGAAGGGGAAAGAAGAAGAAGACTAAGAAACCTAAATCCGAGTTGAAGAAGAAGCCTTCAATGGCACTTAAACCTGTAATCACTTTGGAGGGTATTGAAGAGGGTATCGAAGGTAACACTACTGACTGGAAATGATTATCATTTACTCATCAATTCCTTGTA
The DNA here is from genome assembly GCA_947685225.1 of Garcia nutans. Classification (NCBI taxonomy): domain Eukaryota; kingdom Viridiplantae; phylum Streptophyta; class Magnoliopsida; order Malpighiales; family Euphorbiaceae; genus Garcia; species Garcia nutans. The sequence continues at coordinate 60,550,568 of CANTUV010000039.1, forward strand.
CACTTCCCAATACTTGTATCATCGACAATTGCCATTACATGTTTCATTTGGCATTTCATTTCAAACTACTTTTTGGCAGAATTACCCTTTTAGATTTTTTTTTTTATTTTTTTTTTACAAAAATGCAATTAAAACTTAATGTTGAGATGTTTTGACAGGTCATCACAAATACAATTCAAAGCAATTTTAGTTGCTTTTAGTTGCAACATCTGAGAGGGTGCTTTCTTAATAAGAACTTTAATAGCAATGTTATACAAACTCTCAGTTTGCACCAATATGAGAAAGTATTTTCTATGGGTTCTTGTGCAACCCAAGCTTGACCATGAATATGAAACTATTTTCATTGCAGAATTTATAAAGGTTGCTTGATATTGCATTGGTGAAGTTGATTCTAGAGGGCAAAATAAGGATAATTCAGACTTTTATTAAGGAGGTGCATATCTGAATTATACTTGTTTTGTGCTTGAAATCAACCTTGTCAATGGAATATCAAGCAGCCTTTGCTTGGATTTTTTAGTGCAAGTTATACACATGAGAACTACATCTGACTCCAAATTTGAATTATATGCCTTCTATAAACGAAAGTTTGATATTCATGCCAAGCTGTCATGCTCTTCTCTCACTTTGTAGGTGGATTAATGTTTGTTTCTTTCTACTTGAGGCTTTCTTTATTAACGTTCCAACTGGCTTGATCATCTTTTCTGCTAACTTTAAATAGTCAAATGCAGGAATTGAAGATGAAAATGTTGCTGTAACACCTGAAAATAAATTGGAAAAGAAGTTTGGACAATCTCCTGTCTTTGTAGCATCAACACTGCTAGAGCATGGCGGTACACTGAAAAGTGCCAGCCCTGCATCTTTGCTTAAAGAAGCCATCCATGTTATTAGCTGTGGCTATGAAGATAAAACAGAATGGGGAAAAGAGGTAAAAGAAATGTTTAAATTTGCATTAAATCTTTTACCTTATATAGTGATTACTACTGTTGAATTTGGCCCAACATAAATTTCTGCCAATTCTCCAGGTTGGATGGATCTATGGATCGGTTACAGAGGATATATTAACAGGTTTTAAAATGCACTGCCATGGGTGGCGATCAATATACTGCATTCCTGATAGGCCTGCATTTAAAGGTTCTGTACCCATTAATCTTTCTGATCGTCTACACCAGGTCCTTCGATGGGCTCTTGGATCCGTTGAAATATTTTTGAGCAGGCACTGTCCTCTTTGGTATGGATATGGAGGAGATTTGAAGTGGCTAGAGCGTTTGTCTTACATAAATGCTACAGTGTACCCATTAACATCTATTCCTCTGCTGGCATATTGTACCCTTCCTGCTGTGTGCTTACTGACTGGAAAATTTATTACTCCAGAGGTATGCTGTTTATATAGTGTATGATTTGTCATGAGAGGACCTTGATTTTATTTCAAATGCTGCTTAAATGTAAAATTGGGGCGTATAATATCTAAATTTATTTCTTTCACATTGCAGCTCAGCAACGTTGCCAGCTTGTGGTTTTTGTCACTTTTTATTTGTATTTTTGCAACAAGTATACTGGAAATGAGATGGAGTGGAGTTGGGCTTGACGATTGGTGGAGAAATGAGCAATTTTGGGTGATTGGAGGGGTATCAGCACATCTATTTGCTGTTTTCCAGGGTCTCTTAAAGGTTCTAGCTGGTGTTGATACAAACTTCACTGTGACATCAAAAGCAGGGGACGATGAAGAGTTCTCAGAGCTGTATATATTCAAGTGGACCACATTACTCATTCCACCAACAACATTGTTGATCATAAACTTGATAGGAGTGGTTGCTGGTGTCTCAAATGCAATCAATAATGGGTACGAGTCATGGGGGCCTCTGTTTGGTAAGCTTTTCTTTGCCTTCTGGGTGATAGTTCACCTCTATCCTTTCCTCAAGGGTCTGCTGGGTCGACAGAACAGAACACCTACAATCATCATCGTCTGGTCAATTTTGCTTGCTTCTATCTTCTCACTTTTGTGGGTTCGTATTGACCCATTCCTGGCCAAATCGGGTGGCCCAGTTTTAGAGGAATGTGGCTTGGACTGTCATTAGCATCATCAATTGCTGCTGGCCAGTATGCTTGATGGTACAGAAGATAAAAAGATGTCTGGTGTTGTGAGGTTTGCAAGCTGTCGATTGAATTGTGTTTAAGGTGTGGCGTCAACATCTTCTCAGACTCACTTCTCTGCTTTGGCTAAAGGAATTGCATAGGGTTCAAACCTTGTGCTGGATGCTGCACGCCACTTCTTGTTGTTCACAGATTTGGGTTGGGGTCAGAAGTTACAACGAAGGCTCCCATAATTCTTTATTAGTTAAATTTATACATGGAAGAGGTTGGTAGGTAACTACTTATATGTAGTGTAATATTATTCTCATGAACCTCCCTCCCTCTTTTCCATTTTGATTCATAATAAAAGTCGGTTTGTCCTGCTGCCTATATACTACAAAGTCAAAATCTTGGGTCTGTTGCAACGTCTTTGTAGTCAACATAAAAGTGAAAAAAAAAACGAATTGCTATTTCTGTTCAATCTTAGCGGCTGATTCCGATCTGCAATGCACTTTATTGTTCTGTTGAGATATCTTAGATTGTAAAACTAACAAATTAAAACCAGAACAATATTGAAAAACAAAAAATTGCAATGAAAGAGAACAACTTCTAACTGATGACTCGGTAATGCGCGCATCTCACCCAAAAAGAGAGGACAATTTGGTTAGCATTAGTTTTGTGTTATTGAATTGTGTGACCTGCTACAAGGCATTGGCAAATACCACCACCACTTCAAATATCAATCCATAATTGGCCCTAAAATCAATCATTTTCTTCTCATTCCAGGGTGGGTTCTGATCCGGTGTTGGCCCTAAAATCATGTGGAGAGTTTGCCCTTGAAACAGGTAGAAGTGTTTAGGTTGCTATTATCATTTATCAGACGAAAAAGGAACTTCCCCCTGTGATTAACGATAGGGATCAACGACTATTAAAAATGAGAAATAATACTGATGTAAATAATAAATAACAAGAAAAACTAAATTCTTATTCTTTATCAAAAGGTACAGATAAAGAGTAAAAACAACATGAAATGGAAGTGTTATTTTTCACCATGAAAGCATAAAAAAATACCTTTTCTTATCTCACTCATTCAACATATAGGAGCCAACCAAGTGCATCGGTTTCTTGTTTTTTTTCCTGGAAGATAGATTTCATAATAATGCAGTACCGTGCATCATTTATAAGTCTGCAAAGGCACTTTTCTCATTCTTAAAGAGTCCATGTGCAGGTTCCTGTGTGTTTCAGGTGAAATAGTGGCTCCATACAGTCCATAAAATGAACTAATTTTTATTTATAAAGCCCACAAAATGATCTAATCACTACCCCAAATTATGGACAACAAATAGCAGGAAGATGACCAAGCATGCATTTATTGGAGCAGAAGCATAATTTATATGATTGAAAAGATATGGTTTCTCTCAGCAGCATGACCAATCAAATTTTCAAGTTCTGAATTTATAAAGAATTTTGGTATGCAAAACATATCATGTCACAGAAAGTAACTCAAAAGTAATTGCATACAGCAAGAAACATTCACAAACTTGCCTAAGCGATTTGTCCAGGTGAATCTAGACTGCATAGAAAAACATATAAGCATAGGGAAGATCTTGTGGTCGAACCTGTGATCAGCAAAATTGTAAGATGCATGAAATGCCATCTTTGAAGGCATCTGTGCCTTTGAAGAGTACACAACAGCCATGAAGATGATGATCGAATCTAGAATCTAGTTGTCCCATCAGATGCAATTTTGAAACTGTTTCCAGCTTCCCATGATTTGTAATTATGAGGATGACATTCTGATTTCCAATATCTCTCCACTAATCATCTCCAAATCCACTTCACTCTGTTACCAATCATTGTGATGCAGAAACACCAACAGATGCTGCCAAATCCGCTAACTTCTTCCTGCCAAGATTAGAGACAAGTTCCATGGAGATAAAGTGTTTTGGTATGTTTGAGAACTCTTCCTCATTGAAATTGTACATTGGTTGAAGATTTTGTGCTTCAGTATTTGCGGCTTCAGCCTCTACATGTAGGAGGTTGGCTTCTTCAATGTCACCCAACTCTAAAGCAGCAACTCTTTCTGCTGTAGCAGCACCAGCTTCAGCCTCTACAATTAGGAGGTTGGATTCTTCAATTTCCCACGCCTCCACGCCACTGGCGCTCTCTTCAAGACTAAATCAGCCTTATTTTCTAAATCCTGAGAGAAAAATAAAAATAAGTGAATTTTACAAAGAATGGATTAAGAATGTAGTGAAAAATCAATTAACATACAAAATAATGGTGCGTAGCAGCAGTAGTGAGCTGACCTTGGCAAACTTAGAGAGACGCCTTAGGCATTCTTCCTCAGCAACAATCTGAGAGTTAAGAACATCTGCCATCTCGGAATCGATGGCATCGCAGTGGGCTTCAGCGTCTTTGAGAGCAGCAAGAAGAGCTTGTCTCTCCTTGTCAGCTGTAGCAAGGCTGTCGCTAATACTTTCGGCGGCCTCGAAATCTTCGGCATCACAGGCAGCCTCCAACTGTGACTCAAGATCCCTGTTCTTGGCGGAAGCGGAATCCAGAGCATCAGCAGCTGCTCTCCTCCGTCGGATGGCGTCCTTGCGAGCTGCAGAGACAGAGGCAGCTAACTGCCTAGACCGCAGGAGTTTGTCAGAAATTTGGGCCTTAATGAGCTCAAATTCTTCATCTTTTGATACTGATGATTGTGATTGCGATTGCGATTGCGAGTGTGAATCTGGGATCGAGCATGTGCTGGCATCCAATTCAGCGCCATTGGCGTTGGCTAAAGTAGCAAAGGGAGATTGGGAAGCATCAAGATCAGCCTTAAGACCATGAATAATAACATCATCCTTGAGATTTACATTAAGATCTTCAGAGGCCTGACCAAGAGTAAGAGGAAGAGGGTGATAGGGAAGATCATCAAGAGACGCTTCTCTACCATAACCAATCCTAAGACTAGCAGCTCTCTTCTTCTTTCTGGAAATCTGGCGGGAGGTGGCGATTGTTTGAGTATTATTATTAGTAGTGGGAGTAGGATGATCTAATTGGGCGGTGGTTAGGGTTTGGAGGGTGAGGTCAGAGAATAGGTTCTCATCAAGAGGCTCCTGCACCTTGTAGTGAGATGGTGATGGTGTGGTACTGTTAATGGTATCAATTTGAGATTGAGATTCTTGAGGAGGAATCTAAGTTTCGGAGGAATTATCAAGACGATCAACTTGTTTTTCTTCTTGAAGCTGATGCCTTTTTTGATCATCAACTAGTTGGGAAGGCGTAAACAGTACCATACCTTCAAACAGAGAATCCATATCATCTTCATCCATCCTGCAACTAATCAATTTTTCTAACAAAAACCAAGTTTTTCCCCAACTCCTAAGCTTGCGACAGTTAGCCCATGTGCAATGTAAAAGAAAAGAAATGGAGAGGGAAAAAGAAACCAAATGAAAAGGATAGAATTCTTTTTTTTTTATTATTTAATTATAAAAGAAATTTATAAAGTTTATTTTTATAATTATATAATTAAAATTTTAAGTTGGTGAATGTTAAATTAATAATTTTTTAATTTGTGTTATTTTTATTATTATTTTTTAAATTAGTAGAGAAATATTTTAATAAATTTGAGGAAAATAGAAGTAATTTAATTCTATTTTTTTCTCTCTTTTTCTTTTTTTATTATTATTCAAACAATAAAAATGAGCTAAATTACATTTTTCTTCTATTTTTTTCTATTCATTCCCCCTCTAAATAAATAAAGACTTACTAATTTCATTTTATAATAAAAGATAATTACACTATTTACGTACTATAACTTAAAGTTTTTAAATATATGGAACGCCCTAACTTATTTTTATTTTTACGGTTTTCACGCCGTTTTTTTCTAGTTTTGTTTTTTTATTTTTTCATTTCATTTTATTTTGATTTTTTATATAAAATTTTTTAGTGTCATATTTTTAATATACACACATAAAAAAATAAATATATTTAATATATATTTAATAATATAAATTACGTCTATAATAAGTCTACAATAAATTTACAATATATCTATATAATATTTTAAATATTTATTTAATTATATATATTTTTTAATTTTTTATTCTTATAATATCTACACAATATTTACATAATATTTAATAATTTTTATATAAAATACATATAACTTAAATAACAAAAATATAATATATACATACAATATTTACTATATATCTATATAATAAAATTATATGTATATATTTTTTAATTTTTTATGTGTATTATATATAAAATTTATTTAAAAATAAATTTAATAATTTTTATTAATATATTTTTATATATTTTACTTTTTTAATATATTTATGAGTGTTATTTTTTTATAATTAAAATTAAAATTTAGCCTTTTATAAAAAATTATTGATTTTTATATAATTAAAAATATTAATTTTTATTATTTTATTAAAATATTTTTATTTAATAGTGAAATTTAAAAAAATAAAAATTAAAGTAAAATATTGATTGTATTAAGCGAATATGTAATTTTGAAAAAAAATTATTTTAAGAAAAAATATAGTATTTTTAAAATTTTTTTTAATTTTTATAAAATATAAATATTTTTAATTTTGGTAGTATTTTTAAAATTAATTTTTTTTATAGTTATGAAAATGTCTCTCGTAATAATGTATGTGATTATTTATGGGCCTTCTTTAATGAGCTCAAGTCGGCTCTCTATTAATTTCGAATTGAGTTATATTTTTGGGCTAAATTTACATGCTGTATGTTGGAGTTTGTTTAAAAAGAAATGAACCACTGTCGTATTTTTAAAATTTTTTATTTTTTTATAAGAGATATTTTAATTATTTTATAATAAATTTATAATAAACTCATTGTAAAATGTGTAAAATTTATAAATTTAATATAAATTTATAATAAATTATTTATAAACTAATAAAAATATAGTATTTTGATAAATATTTTATAAATTCAAATATTTTAGTAAATATTTTATAAATATGATAAATTTAAAATTATTTTTATATTTTTATCAAAAGTCTTTTGTTTTTCACATATATAGCCTGACCATTCTTTTTTTTCAACGTTATGAAAAATCCTTTTTTTAAAAATTTATTTTAAAATTTTAAATTTTTTTTCTTTTTCTAATTTTTTTCTTTTTTGCCATTTTATTTTATTTATATTTTTATTTAATTTTTTATGTTATATTTTTAATATACACATAAAAAATAAATATATACACAATATTTCTAAAATACACATTCAATAATATAAAATACATATACAACATCTATAATCTATAACACATCAATAATACATCTGTAATAAATTTACAACACATTTACATAGTATTTTTAATATTTATTTAATTTAATATTTAAAATTTTTTATTCTCAGAACATCCACACAATATTCAATAATTTTTACATAAAATATAAATAATTTAAATAACAAAAATATAATATACATACAACATCAACTACATATCCAACATATATATATAACGAAAGTGTGTGTATTTTTTTTTATTTTTTTATGTTTAACATGTAAAATTTGTTTAAAAATAAATTTAATAATTTTTATTAATATATTTTTGTATATTTTATTTTATTTTTATTTTTTTAGCTTTGTTTATTTTTTATAATTAAAATTAATTTTTTTCTTTTTATAAAAAATTGTAATTTTTATATGATAAAAAATAATTTAAAATATTAATTTTTATTATTTTATTATAATTTTTTATTTTAATAGTAAATTTAAAAAAAATAAAAATTTATTGATTGTATTGGGTGAAGGCAGAAGGCTGGCATCAAGTGGTGGTTGAATCAGACTCTCAAACTTGTGTTAAGGTTATAAATAATTTCGATCACAAAGATCTTTTCTCGTTTTGAACTTTAATTGATGATTGCAAATCCCTACTTAGTGACTTAAGGGATGTTTTTGTAGTTTTTGTGAGACGGTCTACGAATAACGTTGCTCATACTCTAACTAGAGCGTGTGTTATTTCGACAAACTTTGTGGAGTGGCGTTCTAACCCTCCGTCTTGTATTTCTGATTTAATTGAGAGAGAGAAGTAATGAAATCCAACAATTTTACTCAAAAAAAAAAAAAAAAAAGACCATCGACATATGGGCAGGGGCTGGGCTTAGCCTGGGATGACCCATAATCTTGTAAGAAAATTAATTTTTTTAAAATTTTTTAATAAAATACAAAATTTGGGAATTTTTACAGAAATACTCTAAAAATATTTTTAAAAATACCTACTTTTCAATTTTTATTTCCAAAAATACTCACTTTAAAAAAATATGCACACTGTATACAACTTATTAACTTTTAACTTTCAATTTTCACATGTATACATACACTTCCAAATCTAAAATAATAATAATAATAATAAAAAGTGACCTATGAAGTAATTATCTAAAAATTCATTATATTATAAATATTTTTTATTTTTATAATAGAATTTATATAAATTTTGTAAACCGTACAAAATATTACTGTGGAAATTTTTTACGAAATGTGCCTCAGAGTGCTGCCCCCAGACCAACAAAAATTCATTTGGGCCTCTGTTCTAGTCGAGCCTGAGCCCTTACTTTTCACAGGAAAGATCTAGCCAGGCCCGTGGGTCACCCAGCCCATGCACACCGACATGCCGTTAATTTTCCGAGCGCTTTTTGTCTATCACTCGAATTGCCGGCGTCGTAGACTCGCAGCCGACTTCCAAGTCGAGAAAAACCAATAACAAACAAGCAACACATCTACCGCGCAAACCAGTAACGAGCATTTTAACGGTTTTCTGAATGCACAAACAACTTCAGGCAAAACATTGAAAAGAGGGAAAGAAGAACAAAGAACACATCTAATTATTCTATTGCTTACTAAGAACTGTCTGCTAACATATTGAGTTTTACATGTCCTTTATCACATCATAGTTCCATTTCTATTCTCTTTTACACATACAAAGAATAATTTAAAGCAGCAGGCCAAGAATTAAATAAAAGAACAAATTGCTTAAATAGAATAGAACACATCTCTAAAATTTTTAGTGCGAGGGGTCAGCTGATGGACACAGGTCTTGCAGCCTCATATACCAAGCAAGATTGACTAACCAAAAATGAAATTAGCCAAAACCAAATACACCTATCCTTTAGTCTCACCCAGTTCAACATACTTTACAGGAGGGCTTTCCACTCCCTCCTTTAGAAGTCGGATTTCTTCTTCTGTCAGACTGTTCTTCACATGGGGTATGGCCTTAGTATTTGCACTCTTCTCGACCTCTGCAGCCCAACTATAAACAATCATGCCACCTACTGCAATAATCATCCCCATTATGTTCTTGAAAGTCAATGCTGAATCGAACAGCAGCCACCCCAGTGTGAGAACACAAACTGTTTTCATGTGACCTAAAACCTGGAAGGAAACTGCTGAGAATCTTCCAATACAGAGGTACTGGCTTACATTGCAGAACACAGCTAGGGAACATGAAAGAATTATAAACAACTGCAGAAATTAATGAAGGTCATCAGATAACAGACAGGTCGAACATAGATATTGATAACATAAAACGAGCAGAAAAGCACAGCACTTACAATTGCACCAGTAGACATCTTATAAGTTGTTATGAATTTCCCATTGAGGAAGTAATCAACAAATGGACCAAGAACAAGAAGAGAGAGGGCTTGAATTGGAGCTGTTTTACTAAGCAATTCAAATGATCCAATCGAGTATTTTTTCTGTAAGGAACCTATAGTCTATTCCACAAAAGAAATTAAAATTAATCAAAATTTGTTCCACAGACGCCACCACTGTATCAAGCAAAATCTTGCATCTTATATTAAACAAGCATAGTCATATACCCTCTGAACTCGATTCTACACATCTTAGTTATAATTAGAATCTTGTCCAACCTTAATAAGAATAATCAATGATTTCAGTATGAATTTGCCTACTATCTTCACAATTTAGTTAGAAACATTGGCATTATTATATTTCAACCAGAAAATATTCAAAAATTAGGGGGACTTCTAATCTAGTGTGGGGCAATTTGCTATCTTTCCAAATAATGAACAAATGGCCTTCAGCCCTAATGGTCAAATCAGCTGGTTAATGTCATTTACTGAAAAAAATAACTTGGGATTTTTGAAATCACAATCTAAAACTAATTATATCTATTAATGCCATAGATTACCTTCATTGATTAGGACCTCCCACTCTCAATGTTACAGACACTAATACATCACATTAGAAGTACCGAAAAAATATTTGTCAAATTTCAATTTGAATATCAGCAATATCAATAATCTAGGAATTGCCCCAGCATTAGCAAGCAGAAATAGCCAAGAAATTCCAGCAAAGCAAGGGTAAAAAGAAATGCAAAATAAAGCAAAAAGATTTATAGTTGGATAGATAATGTAAAAGACTCACAATTTGCTGCAAAGAGGTAGACAGAACAGCTAAACAGGCACATATAAAACCTTTGGCATTCACCTTGACATCGGTGACAGTGCAAACACCAACACCTACAACTACGAGCAAAACAGATAACTTGACTTCCTTTGAGTATTGCTTGCTGTGAAGGATCCATTCCATGACACAAACCACAGGGATCATGCTGAGTTTAGAAATCTGCAAATAGAACGCTCAAATCAGATCTGGGTTGTTTGTAATGAGGATTAAATCACAGAATAGCAAAACAAACAAGTTTAGCTGATTTTGAGAGGAGAAAAGAAACGCACTTGGTAGAATCCTACGGAATTGAGCATGAGACTAAAGTTCATGCCAGTAATAGAAGTATTGGCAACAATGGAGAACCAGAGGAGCTCCCACATTGGGACATGCTTTGATGCGGATAAACCAGTGGCATTGGACACCAATCCCACAAGCGCCGTCACCGCAAAGTGAAAACCGGTTAATGTCGTGGCTGAAAGAAATTAGAATATTCAATAAACAAAACCAGATCAATTCACATCAAAGTTCAAATAAAGCAGTGAGATCGGAGATCTGACTGAGAGATCTCAATTTCCGAAAAAATATAAATATAAAACATAGAAAATTAAAAAAAAAAAAAAGTTAGAAAAGAACAGCTTACCAAAACTGAAAGCATAACCGTTATTAGACATAAGTTGCTTATTGGCCATAATGATGCCGACGGAGCTGACAACGTTCATGGCCCAAGCTCCAACATCCGATACAGCTGACTTACTGTTCTCGCCGTCCATCTGCTGCTGCTCTTAGCTTTTGTTTAATCGATTGATCTGTTGATTTTTATGCAGCAGAGCTCTTTCCTTCAATTCTCAAGGGAGAGAAAGAAGAGAAGAGATAACGCGCTTTTGGGGCTATGGTCGGTTGATTTTAAAGAGTTTTAAATGAGTGAATTTTTTAGTAATTAAATTTCAAATACGGTTATGGTACAGAGAAAGAGTTTCCAATTGTCGTAAAAGCAAAAAGACAGCAAAATCTAAAGAGTTGCTCCAAAAAATTAGTATCCCCACTCTTCAACTCTCAACTCCTTCCTCTCTATCACTCCAAATAATCGTAATCTTTTTCACCGATGCCGTTATCTCGCCAATTACCTAACAACAAAAATATTTCAATTTTTTTTTAAATTTTACCTAACCACCCATTGGATATTTCCACATTCAGACTCTTTTGACCGTTTTAATCCTTGTTTCGTCCACAATTCCGTCTCTCTTCCACTCTTTTAATTTTCTTTTCCTTTTAGCCTATGTTTGGTTCTTTAATAGTACAATGGAAAAGAAAAGAAAAAAAGAGTGGAAAAGAAAAGAAAATAAGGGAAGTTGATTTTACATTTCTTTTTTCTTGTTTGGTTATTTAGTTAAATTATGAAAGAAAATAATTTTCTCTCCTAAAATAAAAGGACAAGAAATAAATTAATAAAATTTATTTTTACCATTATGCCCTCATTATTTTAAATTAAATTGATAAATGCATAATTATGTATTACCCATAAAATTATTGTCCACATTACTATTTCTAGAAAATCCTAATGGGGTCATGGCATAAAATTGCATTCTTGTTGGCATTTTGCTGCAGTTGTTAGTGTTGACACCTTTAACGAGCAGCATGCATATATTTTAAATCAATTATAAATTATTTGGACATTGAACTACAGATGCAACTGAAAAATCAACATGGCTGTATTTTTATATTTCGACTAGCAAGCTAACATCAAGTGTAAGTAAAGGAAGCATTTCTTTTGGGATTTGTTTGTTGCAATAGTAGTTCCATCAGTTAAACCAATATTAGGCTTCTTAAATCTAAGTTACTAAAAAAATATTTTAGCCACAATATTATTTTTATGGCAACATGAGATTTGTAGCTAAATAGTATAATTAAATAAAAAAGAGTTTTTTATACAACTTTTTAGTTACAGGTTGCAGTAGCTTTTTAAACAAAAAAAAAAAAGAGGTTTTACGTTAGGTTTAGTAATTATATAAATTATATATTTTTTATTTTTTTAATTTCCTCCTTTCCTCTCCAAATTGGTGGGAAACAATTTTGGAGGATTAGAGGAAAACTAGAGGAATTCATTTCTCTCTTTTCCTTCCTCTTATTTTTTGTCCAAACAAAGGAACTGAGGGAAATATAATTTCCATTTTCCTCTTTTCCATCCAATACCCTCAAAACAAACAAAGGCTAAATCTTTTTATTTTTTTAGCCTTACAACTGGAGAGGTAGGATCGATAATAAATTACTTAGAAGAGTGCACTTATTATTAGGCTAAACGCCGGTGTACTCTTTTCCTTCATCTAATGTAAAAAGAACATCAAATATGGAAGAACTTTTTAATTTGCCATGAATCATGACATAAAAATCATATCTTGCTTAGTCAATTTATTTAACAAACCATATTAACTAGCAGTGTATATATGATGAAATTGTTTTATATACTATAACTTTTTAAATTAAATTTATTACAACTTTAGTTGACAAATTATCTTGACTATTACTTCTCTATATCATCATGCACGCAAAATTACCAATTTTTTTTTTTTATCTAATTGAGCTTATTTGCTTGAAAGATCATTCAAGTGCTCTTTTTTTTCCACCTTTAAATTCATGGGTTTCAGAAATATTTTTTTTTGTTACTTGATATAAGGAATTTAGCTTACATACTATAGCCATGCAATCGTAGACGTATGACCCTCTTTATACTCTGCCGACTGCCATCCATTGAGCCCCTAACTATCAAAGGCAAGGCCATACATTTCTCGCCACTGTTTCTACCTTGCATTTCTTTCTTTTTTGGAAGTCTACCTGGCTTTTTTGTTGTATATTGATCGGCTGAAGTGTACCATTACATAAGCCCCCTAGATATAATAACAATAGCAACAACAATTTCCCCTCAGAAAAAAAAATTGATATTATTGCTCAAAGAAAAAAAAATGATACTATTGTTTAAAGAAAAGAAGGGTCAATAATTTAACTCTTAGATGCTTATGTTTGACTAGAAAACAAAGAAATTGGCCAAGGAGACCATGCATCAGCCTCAAATCAACTGTATATTATTATATATTCTAAAGACAAGTTGCAGATAAACCTCGCACCAGAAGTTACAAACAACGATTTTAGGCGTTGATGCCTTCGTCTGAAGAAGCATTCAATATTTGGAAAGGCATCGCTTTCAGAATAAATGAATCTCCTCTAACATTTTGATCTGTTGCTTATTACATCCTGCAAGGCTAACGCCATTGCTTTGTCCCCCCACCCCACCCCACCCCACCCAATATATATATATATATATATATATATATATATACCCGCGGGATTGACAATCAACCAAAACCGTGTTAAAAGTACACAAGCCATGTTCGCAATATCATGTGAATATCTTGCCGACACAACTTCAGTTGAGACTCAAGCCATCCAGGCTAGGACAGGCATCATCCCATCCAATAGTAAAATCAGGGATTTCAGACAGCTTTCAAGAATAAATAACACGTTAGTGACCATGGAACAAATAACCAACCAAAAACCTGAACCCCAATTCATGTCAAACCAAAACAGACAAATTACAGAATAATACAAGGAAGCCAACAGCAGCCATCTACAGACTGGAAAAGAAAATTACAATAATCTCTCTTTTCCGATCTGTATAAATACTTGTATTTCATACATCATCCAATGCCCGCTAACATGGAGGTGGTATGTGTTCTTCAGATCGTCCGCTCAAACACACTCCACAAAAATGAAAATCCAATAATCTTCCATAATGCACAACATATAAGACATGTAAACAAGCTTTCAAGCAATGTGATCAGACTTTTCCATCGGCTGCTGAAGAATGTTTGATGCACCAGGTGGTGCTGTTGGCCTTGGAAAGTTGTCAAACTGAGTGCCAGTAAAGTTTGGAGCCTCCACATAGGGGCTCTGTATTGTCCAGCAATTTTGCAAGTGCAAGAGAAATACTAAATAAATATTGTGAATGAGAAATGACAGAAATCAAGATGACTAAAAGTGATTTTATTTCCCATTATTACTTTAAATGTAAAAAGTTGTTTGAAACATGTTCTGGCATTTGTTGGTAGATTAAATTGAACATAAATGATGAATTTTTATAGCAAAAGTTATAATCAAATTATCAGTATATTATTTATTTATTTTGGTTAGGCAGTGCTCACACCTCAGACACACCACAATGACACAGCCAGAACTGCTAGAGCCAAGATGCCAGCATCATCAACCTGATTGCTTCCACATCAAGATGCCAGGAAAATCTTGACCATGTGCAGTGTGTCTTTACAAGTCAAGATCTCCATGATATTTATTTTGGTAATTTAGCAAATCACGATAGAAAAGAAAAGGTGGATCCATTTCCATGTACGGCTGGGTGCTTACAGGTATATGCACAGAAAGAAGGAATTAAGTCAAGTCAGGGAGGAAGAGAACGCAAGCAAGTGAAAAAGGGATAGAGAAATGAGTTTGGGGACATGGAGAGAAAGATGACTCCTAGTTTGAGAGCAATCAGACTTAGAATAGAGTTTAGAAAATCAGAATTCAAAAAAGGGGGAAGAAGAATGAAGCTCCTGGAGAACATAAAGACAGGAGGCAGAAGGGATGCAGTTAGTGGTAAGAAATCAAAAATCAAAAAGTTGTATTACATCAGAAGAATTAATTAGAATTCAAAGCAGAAAAGGCTTCAAGAGAAACCAGGGAGAGATCGGGCCCCCACGCACTCTAGAAAATGAACTCTAATTTTTAATTCATCCCAATGCATCTTTGGTCAATGACAATGAATACCTCCTTAATGAATAAGCTCAAGCCACATATAACTTTTGTGCTTGTAAGCAATCTGCATTTTGCTTGAGAATCTACATCATAACCAACTGAACTCAAAACCAATCAAAAGAAAGGTGGACTACCAGAAACCTGTCAAAACTAGTTGCTTTCGAATTCTATGGCAAGGGACAAGTAGAAATATTGCTGCAGACTCTAAATCTGATAGCTTATGTGGCTGAACAGACCAAACAAGTTCTAAAAAATTCAGTGACTTTCAAATTCATGGACAAGAGTTCCAACCACTAGGTCTGCTCGCTTTGCCTTAAAGAGAAAGTGTGCCCATGCTATAAGCTGATACATCAGGTCTTTAAAATGACAAGCCAGTCCAGTTTCAAAATCTTTATTCTGGCATGTTCAATGCAAGAAATAGGTATTTAAATGCTTCTGGTTTATAGTTTCGTTAACATGTTGAGGAATTCTTCTAACATTATCTTAGATTTCATTTTGTCCATCTATCAATCTTTGACCTGTTCTTGTTCATGTATGGTTTTGTTAGATATAGAAGTTTGTTTATGTTTAACTTGAGGGCATTATTCCTGTGCATGCAGGTACATATGCATGTGCATAAGCACAGACACAAAGAAAGGAAAACGACTGTTTGGAGTAAATATAAAAGTCCACATGATAAAAATGACCAGATAATTTGTGCTCAAGCAGCAACATATATATATGAAACAAAAAAGGGAAAGAAAGGTTTAAATGGAATCCTTGTCTGAACAGTTTGTGGTTTGTGGAGAAACATACCTGCGATGCCAATGTACTATAAGATGGCTATTCAAGATTTCTGGATTTTGGTGATGTGTTAGGACCAGATGCATCACTATTTGGTGCATTTCCATTCAACTTATGTAGAGCACCATCTAGCACAGTGTCACTCTCGCTTCCATTAGATGACTTCACCCTCTACGTACAACTTCCAAAGTTCTAGGTACTCGCTGGATCAAACATTTGTAATGGAAAATAAAAAGCAGTGAATTATGGACAAATACCTGGAAGATTTTACCAAGAGTTTTCAACCCCTTAGCCCGTGCACGGAGCTCTTCCTTCTTGACGTTGTTGTCTTGAAGAACCTAAAACAAACCATTAATAGATTACCACCAAACAATTTGGACCTGGTGTCTAAATTAATGTGATCCAACAACCATTAATATCCCTGTACTAGCTAAACAACCATTTGACAAACACGGGAAAGAGTGGCCTCAATATCAGCAACATTAAGCTTCCAAAGGGAATCAATCGTCAACTTCTTGTGGGATTGCATGTATTCTTCAAGCTCTTCCTCGGTATAGTTTCCCTCCGCACTTAGCTGCTTCTTCATGTCTTCCTGCAGCTGGATAAGGGCAATGGAACCTAGCACCACCAGTCAGGAGAAAAAAATATGCAAATAAATACACACATAAAATATTCCTAAGAAAACTTCTGTACAACAAAATTTTGAAGTAATTTTTATTAACATCAAACACCACCAAGATTTTAATGTTGGCAAAATGAATGAACCAAGATTTTAGGACCTTTTACATCAGTCCCGGTAATGAATCTAATTAATAGTCCACGAAGACATAAGTTAAAAGGCAAATAAATGCAGCACTATATTAATTGAATATATAATTTCTTCCCACACAGATTCTGGAAATAGAAGGCATGTTTCACTACATTGTGTGCATTTCCATTTAATGGGGAATACAAATTCTGATTGATTGTCCTATTTTCTTTTTCCAAGGGACCAATCAAGAAGAAAGCGTCAAAAAATTGTAAATAAATGCCACTTTGGCACCAATTAGCCATATCCTAGGTATTTGGTCCAACAGCTATTAGTGTTTTAACCAAGTTCAAAAGATTAACCACATAGACATGGTCATTGACTGCCAGTAGTGTCTAATAACCTGTTGCTGCAGTTACTTGGGATTTAATGAAGTGGCCTTTGTTTCTAAACCACTCGGCAACAAATGGCACACCCAAATATATTGCTTTCTTTCCCAGCTCTTTGGCAGCTTGTCTTGCATAGATATAACCAATTGTGTTCAACATATCGACACCATATGCTGCAGTAAATAGGACGCAAATTAACTAAAAAAAATTCACCATCTTGTCAACAATAATCTTAAAAAGCTATATATAAGTATAAGAAGATATCACTATGAAACACAGATTGCACAGGGTCCATCTAAAAATTTCTATCCTTGCATAAGCCATCAATCAAATATTTTCATAAACTGAGACAGATTCTTGTTTGGTGAGAGAAGCCACCGATACTTCAGATTCTACAGACAATAAGCCAATTAGAAAAGGAAAAGAATGCGAATAGTGAAGACAACATTTTTACTTCACGGATACTCTTGCAAAACTAAATTGATACTATTTCAAGTGTCTATTCCAGAGAGATCAGAATGAAAAGCTAGTATAATTGCTGACTTGGAAGTTGCCTCTGCTCATATTCCTGCTTCTCAAACCGAAAGCGATTTTCCCATCCTGAAGATTATGGAAGAGGTACTAGGACTTCTTTCAGGTGTGGATTTCAGGTCAAGGAGTACATGCATTTGCAGTATGTTAGTAGGGGCAAAAAAAGCTGAAAATGGTTCCCCATTCCTGCTTGTTTATTCAATTGAAGTATTGTTGCATGGATGTGCCATAAGACCAGAAATGCCTCCAATGATCCCTTCTTCCCTTATCTTGTTTGTATTACAAGCATGCCATTCAACTACATCTTTTCTTAGTAGAAGAAGCATGAGCTTAAAAATGAATTACCAAAAATCCATTTGCCACCTAACAAGGCATTGTGTCCAGAAAATGTCCAACTAACACGAACCAAATAAAGAAGAATAAACCATGACCTCAAACTAGTTGGAGTCACCTAAATGAATTGTTTTCTTCCATTTTACTCTTTTTGGAACTGAACTTTTTTGTAAGGTGCTATGTCAATTACATTTTGCCTCCTCATCCAGCATCATTTTCAGTCTACCTCTTCCTTGATTCTATTATTTGAATCCAGTTGCTTTTTCTCTCACCTTTATACAATAATTTAGAGATGATGAATTACCTGCATTTGAGAGCCTAGTTACTTCAGCTTCAGCATGATTGATAAATTCCTCTTTGTTCCCTTGTACATATTGGTTGAGTCGATCTCTCAATATCTGTGCAAGCTTTTCTTCTCTCTCCTTCTGAACAACCTATGGTAAAACAAGTTCACAAAAGGTGCCAAATGATAATGCAGAATTATCAGGTAGGGCAAAGGCAAAACAAAATGTTTCAAGTAACAGGACTAAATACATAGTTTATCCTTGAGTAGGCAGATCAGGCAATTGTGCTTTTTTTTTTTCCGGGAAAAAAAAAGGAACATTCCGAATTTTTAATTAATAGCAATTCAACTAATGAAAGTCCTGGTTTTTGAGCCGTATACACCAACACCATGATTTCATAGAACAATCGTATGATGAACTTCGTTGAATTTCCAAGTTTGCATTGTCTGATTAGGGTATTACTTGGACTGATATGTTCATCGACATGTGCATGCGGCCTGAAAATTGTAGGTTGTAGCTACCTATTGTAAATCCAAGTATCCATATCAACAGCATTAAAAGGTATAGCCTTTATAGATGGAATTAAAAGATCTATTCGATTCGTTTCCCAATGCCACCCTCTTTCATCTCATTGCAATTTCAGTTTTTCTTTCGTGGACAATTAGTAGGACTGAGGTTAATCATAAACAGAATGCAATCCTGTTCAGCCACAAATTTGGTTGGGGCCTCAGAAAGTGGCCGCAGACACCAAATTTTAAAAACCACCAAGGCACATTTGGTTTGCTTTATAAAAGGAATTGATATCTTTATGCTAAGATTTCCATCCCACAAATTTTCACCAAATTTGATTAATTAAAACATAAAAATTATTAATTAATTTGAATTCCTTGTATACCAAACAAGAAATAAAATTATGTTCTGGGAATTAAATACCATTTCAATTTCTAAAGCAGGCAATATTACCAAATGAATATCCTTGACAATAATCCAAGCAAAGAGAAGCAAAACAATATTACCAAATTTGTCTCCTCACATTTTCATTTGTCAATATTAAAATTCTTTTACAATAGTATCAAGTAAAATTATCCAAAAACTTCAATTGATGATAAAAAATGAAATTCTATGAAATTTACCCTCATTTTCTCTTGCAGTTTTTTAGTATCAAATGTTTCTCCTTCTGTGAAAATGTCTAGCGAAGCCATTGATGCCATGGAAAGCTGTCCTATGTAGTCTTCAAAAAGTTCACTACCAAAAAGCATGGCAAAAATTGCTGCAGGATCTAAAATTGCATCACTGCAAAAGGAAAAAGAAAGTAACACACAAATAAGTGCAAAAATAAAAGGTTAAAGCAAAGAAAACCAAAAAAATTGTGAAGATTCACATGCATATGCGTGCTAGGAATGTCAATGGACGAATGTTGGACACATACCATTACCTAAAAGCATCTTTTTTATAGTTTTGCAAATTATTAAAAGTTTATATTCTTATATATTATCTTTTAAGAATGCATGATCGTGTATTACATTATAAATGCAATATATGAACAGTTGAGGAATTGCATTGGGTAATAAATGGCATGCTCCAGAGATAAATAAGATTTCATGTATTTATAACCATAGAAAAATATACTTTTTAGTCAAAGAAAAAACCAGCACAGGGTGACATAGGGTGGCCCAAACTCATTCTGACCTACAACCTTTAATGGCATGGGTGGACAAAACCAAAGGGGTGCAGTGAAATTGCCATCTCAAAAGAAATGTATGATGTACACAACCTTAATATTCACCTACTCATAAATTAAGAAAAAGAAACTAACGTTGAGATTCCAGATTTCCCATAAGCATCGTATGCTTGCCGTTGGGCAGGATCACTCAACACTTGGTATGCCTCTCCCAAAACCTGAATTCAAATGAACAAAACTTCAATAACACATTACAAACTCTCCAACGCCATTATTTCTCCTGTTTTAGACATCAGCTCCCCCATAGTATGGCACAAGCAAACAGGTGATCAAAATAGTAGTACAAACAAATATTATATAAGTTATCTGGTTTGTGCTTTATTAGTTTCCATAGTTTGCATAAGGCACTTGTAAGTGCAATTCTTAGTTCCACAGGCCACAAAAAAACTGACAACAGATTCTCATATCAATTAGCAATGAATGTTGGAGCAAATCTTCATGGAAGAAGAGTAATTTTGTAAGATGAAGTCATTTCAATAATTGGCAGTGTCCATTTCACTTGTTGGTCATAAAACCATGATGAGTTTTGCAGCTGGAGATATTGGTACGATGACTTAACAATTAAAACATAAATAATTAGAAAGCCCAAATTAAAAGGTTAATTGCAATGGGAGAAGAAA
Organism: Garcia nutans; assembly: GCA_947685225.1. Taxonomy (NCBI): domain Eukaryota; kingdom Viridiplantae; phylum Streptophyta; class Magnoliopsida; order Malpighiales; family Euphorbiaceae; genus Garcia; species Garcia nutans. The sequence continues at coordinate 60,571,303 of CANTUV010000039.1, forward strand.
GGAAATAAATGTGAGAAGAAATATTGTTAAAAGGAAGAAGACCCGGGCTAATCAAGTCATGTTCACGAAGCATTTCTCATACATAAAATAAAAGGAAGAAGACCCGGGCTAATCTAAACACCATGCATTTTACAAAGTGTTAAAAGGAACGAAATTAAAGTTCAGAGGTTAAAATGATTTGCAATCACAAAAGCCACTAAGAATTGAAATTGAAAATGGTAAGGGAAGAATCTACCTTGATATAATAAGCTTTCTTGATCTCCGCCTCGGTGGCGGTGGGGCTGACGCCAAGCACGTCATAATACTCCGTCTCCTTCACCATTTTCAGTCGGATCGATCACCACTCTATCTACAAAATTATGTGCTTATTTAATAAAAACTATACGGGAAATTACTGCAAATAGTAATCGTATCCCTAACCGAATTTCTCTTCCAGATTGACCAATTATTCGAGTTACCCGTAAGAAATGAAGGATGTAAAAATGAATATAACTACAGATATTTAAAAATTAAAGGAGAGAGAGTGATGATAATGAAGGAACAAAAAAAAAAGGGAAGCAGATAAGCAGATTCCTTCTTCTTCTCGTTCGCTGTTACGGCACAAAAAGTCGCGCAGGCTGTATCATGAGCTTTGCTGCACCCAATTTTCATGTTTTGGCGTTGACTACTACCAGCGTCCCGCGTTGTACCATTTCGTTCGTCGTATACTCGTATGCTTCTACCGTGTTGTACCTTCTACGTTAATGTTCAATTTCTTTACGATCATGCATACGATAACGTATATCAAATAAAATTTACTATATAATTTTATTTCATTAATAATATTATATTTATTTATAAATAATTTATATAAAATAAAATATTAAATCTATTAAACTTTACTAAACAATTTATAAAATATTTTTTAAAAAAAATATAAAAATATTTTACTAATAAAAAAATATGAGAATCTCACGTATCAAAAGACAATTATACTCTTATTTAATGATATAATAAAATAAAAAAGAGATATTATAATAATAGTTTAAGTATTATCTAAATTTTTTATATAAAAGTAAATTACAATCAAATATGTTAATATTTTTTTAATTTATTTTTTTAATATTTTATTATATATTTTAAATACAATAATATAATATTTTTTAATAAAATATAAACTGAGTAATCAGTTTTTTCGATATTTTACCAAATATATTATAAATATATACATATTATAATCAGGTTTTATTTTTTATTTTTGAAGTCTATTGCATAAATTGAGAAAAATGAAATTTAAAGAAAGTGTAGATATAAATTAGATTTTTTTTTCTAAATAATAATAATAATAATATTTTTCTATTTTATTAGTATAATTACCGCTAAGCATAAACCTTAGGACTTTCATTTGTTAGCAGGAAAATGTTTTTGGCTTTTGAAGTATTTAAGAAAATTGATGGAGTGATAGAATTTGTACTTATTAAAGGGAAATTAAGTCCTTGAAATTTACTCTATTCTTTTTGAATTTGAGAATACTTGTTAAATTTTAATAAATTTACTAAAAGGAAGAATTTTTTTTTAAAAGCCAATCAACTACATTAATTATTTTAATTATAGACTAGAAAGGTTTCTAAGCGATGTTGAGGGTATTTTTATTTAATATATATTAATTTTAAATAAATAAAATAAAAATAAAATTATAAAAATAAAATTTAAAAATAAAAATGACAAAAGTAAATCTAAAAATGAAAAATAAATTGAAAAAAAAATCTAAAAATGAAAAAAAAATTGTAAAAAAATACAAAATAAAATCTAAATAAAGTTTAAGTAATAGTAATTAAAAAATAAATCAAACAAAAATTAAATAAACCTAACATAAAATTAAATAGTATAAATTAAAAACTAAACTTAAATAAAAATTAAAATAAAACAATTAATGTAACAAAAATTAAAATAAAAATCCAAAAAAAAATTATAGAAATTAAAAAATTAAATATAAATAAAAAAAATTATAATTTATGCAAAATCAAATAAAAATATTTGATTCAAAAAATTAAAAAGAAACTAAAAATATAAAAAAATAAAAAATAAACCAAACCAATAATTAAATTGTTAAGTTTTTGTAAAGATAAAGGAGAAAATTATAAATTATTTGAAAATAATACAAGGAAAAGAAAAAATGATAAATTTATCTCAAATTTTACTATCTGTAATTTTTTTAAAAATAAAAATGTTTATTTTATAAATCTAATTTCTAAATCTGAATTGAAATTATTAAAAATTATTAAATTTGAAATTTTGATTTATTAAATGGCAAAATGGTAATCATAAAAGAAATATGGTTATTTTGAAAATAATGATAAAATAATAATAAAGAAAAGAAACTATAATTATTTTTAAAAATTCACTATTCATAATTTCAGTTCATTTTAATGTATGTTATAATAGCCACTGTAATTTATAGTTTTATATCATATTTAATCATATATAAATGCTTATTATAAAAGAAAAAAAAAACGATTTTCAATTGATTCAAATATTGCAACCATACCTGTATATAAAAAATATTAAACACTATTTTTCATAAAACATGTTATTTGTTCATGAGCTTAGTTTCCTACCCCTTTTTTGGATGGTGTTATTTTATTATTTTATATAGTATGGTATGATTTTATATTTTTTTATGTTTTAACTTTCATCATTTATAATGTGATTTTTCTATGGTAATATAATAATTTAAAAATTATGGATTTTCAAATCATTAATTTAATAATTTTTTTTATGTTTCATACTTTTATCTTTTAAAATATTCAAAATTATTTTTTTAAATACCATGCTAATAATTAATTTTTTATGTCCACAATATATTAAAAATTTGAAAATTTCATTAATTTAAATAAAAATATTATTACTTAACCATTTTATATAATGTCATATTTCCAACATTATGAATATTATTTACAATACCATCTTTGTTTGATGACTAATAGGGAGGTTTAATGATATATGATATTGTATATTATTGTATAACATGGTACATTGATTATTAGGCATGTATATTTATGAAACTTTCATTTTCTTATTTCATTTTCTTATTTTATTAAAAACTTAAAAAATATGTTCTTTGTTAGCAATGAAAAAACATTTATTCAATTTAAAAATTAAAAACATGTTCACGTATATCATAAGTGTGTGTTTTTTTTTTCTTTTGCAATCGATTTTACTCCTTTTTAAGAGATAAAAATTATAACGCAAAAAAAGCAAATAAAAAAGGCAAAAATATTTGCTTAACGATGTTATTTGAAAAGATATTGTATTTGAACTTGAAATTTTATTCTTTTAGAGAAGTTTAAAAAATCGTATTTACATTTTCTTATATGTTTCTTTGTATTTAAAAAATTATTAAATAATGAAACTATGAAACACAATAAAATAAAATGTGGAAATTTTCTGAGAAAATAAAATTCTTTTGTATATAATAAATAAAATTAATATATTTTGATAAAAACTTTTTTAAAAAATAACATTTCATATTATTGTTGATACTATACATGTGTTATTGCAAGAGCATTCGATGATTTTTATTTTTTGAGGGAAGCATTAGATAATTTTAAGTTTACCATTTCCTTCCTTTATCGCCACTATAATAATGATTTTTTTTTACCGTAGCAGTGTGTAGTATATAAATTTAATATATTTAATTTTTAAATTAATTTTTATGTGATATACTTATTTAAAATTTTTAAAATAAAAATATTATATTATTTATAATATATTAAGAATAATTATTAAATTTATACTAAATAAATTAAATAGATATAAAGTTTTTTTTTTATAAAATAGATATAAAAGTTGAGTAATTATACTATAGATTTTTCCTCTTTCTTAATTTGAGAAAGAGAAATAATCATTAGTTTATTGACAAACAACAATCTCGTTTATATTTATTTATTTTGATTTTAATATTTTTTTTAATTATATATATTTTTATTATGTGATTTATATTTAAAATAATTTTTAAACTAATATAGATCTAAAATTTAATATTTGTTCTTATTTCGTATTATTTTGCCTCTTATAATAAAATTAAATACAAGTTAAGTTTTATTATAAAATTTTGTTATTTTTTATTCAAAGGTTTGTGTAATTTTTTAAGAGAAGTTTATTTTTTTAATAGAAATTATATATCATTCTCCAATTGTGGTGTCCTTTTCGCATGAAAGGTGATTACTGATTATAGATGAAATAAATATTATGCTGAAAATTAAATTGTCCGAGATATATTACTATTATTTTTTTGAAGAAGTTGATTGAATTTAAGGAGATTAAATAATTTTATTAATTATATGTCTTATATGTATATACCAATATATATATATTTAACCAAAATAAAAAATATATATTTATTATACATATATATATATGTATACATTTTTTATTTTATTTTTGATTTATTTTATATAATTAAAATTTTTATGTAATATTATTTTATTATATAATATATACTCTTAGACATAATTGCACACAAACATAATTGACTACTAGATGGGTGCTTGCCTGCAACATTTCTTGGCCTCTGTTCTGGTGGGGCAGGGCCACGTAATATCCATAGCTGGTTTTATGGTATTTAATTCTGATTTTAAAAGACTGGTTTTCATTTGTTCTATTATGATATAAGAGTTTATTTAGATAGTCATTTGAAAAAATGAATGGGTATTTGAATTTGATGCTGTTAGTTTTTTATAATTATTTACTTAAAACACAAAATCCAAATCCACCTTGATTTCAAGTGCACACCTATCCTAATGTACCCTAGTCTCACCAAAATTCTACTGGTTTTTGAATCATTTATATAGCCTTGGGATCCATGGCATGTTATCCATTAGCAGAACTTCAATTTATTTTCAACTGTACTGTTTTATAATTACGACAGATGGAATTGGGTTCAAAGTCTTTGAATGCTTTATCGCCTGTTCTTGGATTGCCTTTGTGCAACCTTTCAGCTTAACATTCATATTTTTGCAGTCCAATATTGAAGTTTGCTCTTGACATCTGTATTTGATTCAAGACACACACACAAGCAGAAAGAAAAATTATGGAGGGAAGGAAAGAAGCTTTATTGAGGAAAGTTTCTGAAGGTGACACAATAGGTTCAGCTTTACAGGACAAATTGGTTGAACTTGATTCAATAAAACCTCGTCCGTATGGAACTTTGCATGCGGTTAGTTACTGTTTCTTTCCTCTTCTTTTTTCCTGACTTCACTTATGTTGTCTGTTGAGCTTGACACTGCATAATTCTTGTTGGAGTTCCTTTTATATCATTTACTCTTTGAATCCTAATGAGATATTTGCCAAGATTATTTCTCATATAACACACTTCATTATGCACAGTTTAATGCAAAAACACACATGTGCATGCACATCGATATATCCCATTCATTGTTGCTTCAAACATGCAGTTACTTCTATATTTTAGACTTTGTGGATCTAATTTTTGTTTCTTTTGTGTGTTTATTTTATTTTATTTATTTATGATCATATTTATTTATATTTCAAATATGGCAAACCAGAGTAATCTGATAGTACAATCCCCTTCAAAATAGGGGGAAGAGAAGCAAATGAAACAAAATTACAAGTAATGGAAAAGAACCGACTATATCTAGCTAAGAAATTGGCCGCTTGGTTTCCCTCACGATAAATATGACTTATTGTGATATGATGGTGATGCATTAAACTTTAAATTTGACGAATAACCGAAGAAGATAAATTGGAGCCCGAATGTAGCAGATCCACATTAATCTTAGAGTCACTTTCCACAACTAGATTGCAATTGTCCACTTGTTGTTGAAGACACCAAAGGAGACTAATGGATAGAGCTTGAAATTCCGCCTCTGCAGGACTAGTCGCTTTAATATCAAAGGCAGAAGCAACAATAACATTGCCGTAGGAATCTCGAAGAATACAACCACCAGCTGAAGATGACGGAGAGAATGATGCATCTACATTAAGCTTGATGGTACCCACTGGTGGAGCTTTCCATGAGATCAATTTAATCTGCAGTTTTGTACCGAAATTTTCAGGTAGGAGATCGTTGAATTTCTGCATTGGTTTGGCAAATTTCTTTGCCGAATGAGCAACTCTCCACGCAAAAAACTCATTGCGAATCTGTTCAGTAAGGCCGAGGACATAAAATCTGCCATCTCCCCAAGTCACCGAGCAGTAAGTTCTCCAAATTGAGTACACAATAAGCAGGGATAGGTAACGAGAAACAACACCAGCTGCGGAGTTTGGTTTGTATTGCTTTTGTGTGTTTATTTATTACAAGGCATGTGAAGTTTATAATGAATCTGGAATTGCTGGATTTTGGAAAGGCATCATTCCTACACTTATCATGGTTAGCTCCATTTTGATCATCATTATGTACAAAGTCCACTGAGTTACTTCTGTTATGATTAGGAAATGTCCATTCCAGGTATGCAACCCATCCATCCAGTTTATGATTTATGAGACCTCATTAAAGCATCTGAGGGCAAAACGTTCTGCAAGCAAGCAAGGAAATAAGAATGTAACTGCTCTAGAGGTAATTTCACGTTGCATGATGACATTTTATTTGTTCTGATATCAGTTCTTTGCAAAATATTTAACACTGTGCCCATAATAAACATTCTCTTCTCTTGTGAAAAGGTCTTCTTACTAGGAGCCTTGGCAAAACTAGAAGCAACTGTTTCTACATATCCCCCGTTGGCTGTCAAGGTAATTTCACTGGTTTTAAATTATTACTAAAAAATTTAAACATTAAACAAATGATAGATGAGTATTACTGCCAACCCCCGAAAAGTAGTTGTCCTCGTCCTACTTTGCTTCTATCAAGTAATATAGTATGATATTCCTGCTCATCACCATCAGTCTAGTCACTTAAAATATTCTAAAGGATTTACATTGGCATCTTCATTTTCAACTCAAAAGATTTATAGGCTGGGCTTAGATAAATGCTCTTGATTTTCACCAGGTAAGTAGCTTTCCTTCTTCCAATAGCGTGTATTTAAGAAACTGATCTAGCAGAGTATGCTCCTGCTGTCTCTCTTTCTGTTGGACAGCACTGGCACACACAATAATACACTAGTAATACTGGTAAAGTTAAGTCTCTTCTTTTCTTTGTTGCCTTACTTGCAGTCAAGACTTCAAGCAAAACAGGATATTGGTGGAAATACTTCAATGAGATACTCAGGTTTACTTTTAGATAACTGGCCATTCTATAAACAACTGTGAATTTTGGCCATTCCATAACTCTAAGCAAACCTTTTAATTTTCTGAACTTTAGCTATACAATTATAAAGAAATCTGCATTCTCATCTGATGATTAGTTATATTCTGTTATTTTATTTATTCCCAGGCATTGTTTGATCTGGATACTATCTATTCAAAATTTTGTCTTAAACAATAGTAGTATTTCTAATTCTAGGTGAATTTGAATTTGTTGGAAATTAGGTAAGTGCTTCTCTCTTGGTCATCTCTGCCCATTAATCAATTTGGGTAAAAGTTAAATAAAGGTCGAATTCATGGATTTTTGAGTAATTTGGCTTGACGTAATTTTTTTTTTCTTGTTTAGAGTTTTATAAACACTGTCCCAAAATTGTGTGGATGGAGGAGGAAATGACTCCATATAGTTAAACCCTAATTGGTTTGGAAATAGGGCTTCGTTGAGCTCTATATAATACACTTATCCTATTAGTTTCTCCTCTTGACTGTTTTTACTAGCTTCAGTTCCTATTTTATTCCTTTGAACTACAATCTGCACATATGGCAGCTGTTATGATTAATTCTGTTTCTCGTTCAGTCTGCATCTTCAGTTGCTGTATGTGCTCTTACATTGCCATTTTGTGACTTGGTTGAACTTTGTGCAGCACACAATTTTTGCTTCTCTTCCTCTTTGTCATATGAAGGAAATTGACTTCTCTAATTGGCATAAATGCTGGTACTATTGATGCGATAATTAAAATGATCCGTTATGAAGGGTTGCCTGGTTTTTATAAGGGGATGAGCACAAAGATAGTGCAGAGTGTTTTTGCAGCTTCTGTGCTTTTTATGGTTAAGGAGGAGCTTGTTAGGGCTTACACAGTACTGACAGATAAGAGCAAGAAAGTTTTATTATGTTTGAGCAAGAAAGTTTTATTACGTTTGAGTAATTAATATCGTTATCGTAGAGGAGGGGTAAATCTACCTGTGGTTATACTATCTGCTTGTTATTTATAGTACAAGGCAACGACAATGTCCACCATGGATATATGATGCTGGCTAAAGTTGGATATGACACCATTGGCCAGGACAAATCATCTTTCATGGCGTCACATGATAGATAAGGTTAGGTTTTGGCTTCGAAGCATGAAATTCTGTAAATCACTTGCGAGTAATGCTGCCCCATTGGCGTTCTGTATATCGGGGAGAATCCAATTCCATTACGAACAATGGCTACTTCTGCAGAATAAGTCTTGATTTTTCCATAAATATAGCGCGCCCTATGTTTCAAACTTTTCATTACTAATTAATTTTGCACCATTTCCTTATTCATCCTAAAAAGCATCCCTCTAAGAATTAAATAGAGCACATGAAGTCCTGTTGTCTGCTTAGATTTTGGGAGCAAGGAAAAGTGGATAAGTGAATTTTTCCTTTGTACATTTGTTTTGAACTTGATTCTGCAACAGTATTTCTTCTTTGGTTGATAGTTTTGCTAATAATTGGTATCTATATTCTATAATGTTCTGATTACTTATTAACTTGAAGGTGTCAGTAGTTTCGCTGTAGATCCCAGCTGCTTATGCAAGATGGTTGCCTTTGCCTTTTCTCCCTTGTTTTCTTTTGGATGGGAGTTATGGCACCCGATTGGACTATGTGCTGGTGCTCTGCCACTTTTCTGAGAATGGTTGTTAGATAATTTCAAGGAAAAGTCAAGCCAGTATCCGGTCCCGAGAAAATTTTGCCATTGTAGCAGTTCTAATTTTTTATATACATCTTTTCGTGATTATCATGGAGTCTCTGGAGAAGCATATGTTTAAAATTCTTGAAGTTTTGTTATTTACTTGAACTTTCTATATGATGATCTTCCAGATTTGCCTTGCTGCACTATTTTGTGCCAGAATCAAATGGCTCTCTCTCTGCTAACTATGTTGTGCCAGGATCAGTGACTACCTCTCCGCTAACCTAAAAACTGCAGGTACCTTAGTGTAGTATAACATTCTTCATGGTACAGGTTATCTATTCTAGCTAAAAGTGGTTTGCTGGTTGTACGCCTTTGAATGTATATTCCAGAGCCTGATACGTCTGTGCCATCTCTAGTTCTAGTAATCTGGGATCATCATTGTCTTCTTTAAACGGATCTATTTTCATATAAGAGTAGTTATTGTTATTCTTATTATTGTGTAACAAATGTTGGTGGATTTCTGCTCATCACATCAATATCACAGAGATGATCATTTGAAGAATTTAGGAAAACAGAGCTCAATGCAAACAAATAACAAATTTTTGATGTACATATGGAGATAAAAATCTCAGCCTGTTCAGACGGACCCTGTGTCGGAGTAGCAGTTTGGATTAAATTTGCAGCATTTATAGCTCTCGTCCATGATAAAAAAATTTATGTTTCTTCTATTTGTGCAGAATCATGCTGATGATGCATGATCCTTGCTTTTTGTCTTCTACCGACACAACTCCTTGCAAATCCAAGAGCGGAATAATCCTCTGTCCGGAATGAAAGAAAAAGGATAAAAAAAGGGATAAGCCCTTTCTTTCATGTTTAAATGCTTAAAAAGGTGAAAAGGAAAACAACTCCTCATGCTTTCTCTGTTGTCCTGCAAATGATGAACTTCGAGAACTTTGCAGGAGCCTTTTGGGGGCGTTGGATTTTTTTTTTTGACCTTGTTCTCTGTCTTTGTTTGCATTTTCGAACAGTATGTCTTGGCTATACTGCTCTACGCTTGCATCATTCTGCTGAAAAGAGGATAACGAGAACCACTGGTGTTTAGGATCCACCTTTCTCTTTATTTGGGCTATGTCTAGCAAAAATTGATCCTTGTCCAAAGAATTGGTTATGGGACCTATAAAATTTGCCAATTGGTTTTCCTGTGTGACATCCAGGAAAGTGTGACATCCAGGAAAGGGCAACATTTGGCTAATTGCCACTGGTTCTCTTGTTGCATGTCCTTCAGATTTTAGCATTCTGTCTTTCAACTCACTGAGCCGTGGGTCGCTAATTGATGATGGACCCAATTGCCTATAAATACTTTGGTGCATTGTGGCTTCAGGATTTGCATAATACACAAGCTCGGGAACAAATATTTTTTGCTGTCGTTTTTTTGTTTGACTGCTTTCTGCTAGCTGGGTTTTGTTGCTAGAGGCTATATCTTCAACAATTGCCAATTCATCTGGTTCTAAACTCAAATTTACCGTAACGGAGCATCATATGGCAGTTGATAAAGCTTTTGAAATGCTTGCTTCAGACATCTGGGCTGCTAGCTTGTCTTCCGCTCTTTTGAACATCAAATGTACTATGGCATTGGCTGTTACAAGTGATTGATTTACAAAGACTCCTGAATAAACTTTCATAACATTGTAATTTTATCTAAGAGCTACATAGTAGGACGAAGAGTATTACCACTGGATACCGTTAATGATGCAAGCTTCCCATGTCTGAGCAAGAATTCTTTCAGATCTCTGTTTTGTATTCTTCCAAGTATGTTCAACCAAATATCATCCATGTCTCTCATGCAAGCTAAGTTGCACTTCCTCTCAACTCCTTTCCCCTTTGATTTCAATGTCTTCACCACGCTTTCATTGGTTGTGTTTAAATCTCTGCTGTCCATACTTTGTTGCAGACAAGATTTGCTGATCGAATGATGACTTGCCAACTCTTTGTTATGGTATAGTGTTGTGCTACCTGCAGGCAGTTATAAAATTTCTCAGTTATGCCTGCTAATCCATTTTGGTTCCCTATTCACTTCTGACTGTATTATTGCTCAATGCTAAGAGAGTACCTGAGGATAGTGATTTCCTATCTGGAAAGGAAACTCCAGTGGATGGTCCATCCGAAATATCCTGTGAAGCAATCTGTAGAAGAGCCGCATATACCCAGGTAATGTGGTCCAATGACGATCTAGGCTGCTTTTCAGCTTCAACCAGTATCTTCGATTCTTCATGGCATTGCATAAACTTTCTGATTGAGTATTTGCTGCAAAATTTTTCTCAGAAAATTATTGAGTGCGGAATACTAAGAATATAATGGTCAATTCATTTATCCATCTTAGTTCTTACTGAGTCGTGGTTCAGTTCCTAGCAGTTCCTCATCTTTGGACAGCCCTGCAAATGCCCAGGGATTTGGAGTAATGATAGTAGCACCTGTGAGTATATCTGCAATGAGAGATGCCAACTGGAAGACAATAACTTCAGCTTCAACCCCTGTTGTGACCAATTCTTTAGCAGTTTTAATTGTCTTCTTAGTGTCTCCGGAAAGTGCTATCATGAGTAAGTTGACGAGTTTATTTTGTGGAATTAGACCTACCTGCATGCAGAGGAAAGAGCAAAATAATTTTATTGTTGAGTTTTATGAAGTTTCTGAAGGAAGGTGGTTGACATTTTGTCAGTTGTTTCAACAAAACATATGGAGAGGAGTGTCTGCATAGGGAGAGAGAGATATGAAAGGAACCTACAAGTTATTTTACGATGGACCTAGTGATTCTTGTTCCCAGTAAGGTTTACTGATCCAATATGTATTCTGCTTCTTTCAAGGATCCTTCTGCCTTGGCAACGATCAATTTCAGTGCTTCGTCTTCGATTTCAATTTCCTCGTCAGCTATGATTTTAGCTAGCTTTAACGTGACATCCGTATGCTGAAATCTTGGAAAGAAGAATTTCTGACATCTTGATGATATGGATTCTGGAACCATGTTTGCGTCTCCAGCAAGCAGCACAAATATTAAAGTAGCAATACATGCATTTTCTAATATACCCAGAAGTTCCTCCCATGCTTCTGCATTCAGTGAATAAGAATCCTTAATAATGAAGACCTTAAATCCTGGTACTGCTGTTGCAAATGACGTGCGTTGAAGAAGTGTACTAATTCTTTGGAATCCAGTGGTTCTACTTCCAGAGCATAATTCTATCATATGAAGGCTTCTGGAGCATCCTCTGCAAGTCCAGCATGGTTTGTTAAGCAAGGTGGATTCACAGTGCAATGCCACGGCAAATATTCTAGCAGTTGATGTCTTGCCAGTGCCACTGGGACCGTGGAAAAGAAAAGTTGTGCAATTATATTCCTTTGAACAGCATTAGATATGATCTTAATGTTGATTTCATTGCCTACAATGTCCTGAAAACTCTTTGGTTGATACTTGTGACTAAGGCTTGTGCTTGACCGGTGTTCACTTGTGCTGGGCCTCTTTTGCCTTGTATAATTACATTGGCTATCATTTGTGGTGAAATAAGCACAATTCAAGAGAGAATGAGAAATATCATCATGGCTCATTGGATCAATTCCTTCCCTGGAGTCGTCTGAGCAATTGGCTTGGGAAGCAATTTTCTGAGGGTATCTATCTAAAGACCTTGTATTTTTAGATCCGATGGTGTTATTTCTTCTGATGTTACCTTTACGTGTTTTCGACCAATGCAAGGCAACTCTCCAGCTATATTGTTTTGGACTGTGGCTTGTCTTAATTTTCAGAGCGTCTTTGCTTGAAGATGGTGAGGGAGAAGGGTGCATGTAATAGAAGTCACACCCGTGCTTTATAGACTGGTCCACTGCGTCTGCTGCTGCTGCGGATGATGTGGCATGTGTGAAGACAGAAGACTGGCAGAAATGTTCTATAGTCTATAGATGAAGGATAATACGGATTATGGGAATAGCCTGCCATGGAAGTGGATAATCTTTGCCTTTTCTTTTTAACTCCCTCTGATTCTTCCATGTCCTCTACCCCATCATTGTCAATGTCTCAACCAGCAAGCAGCACCGAAACAGGGTCGTGGGATGACGACTGAGAGATCTTTGCAGCTTGGATGGCCATTAGAAGGGGATGGTATTTATGATGGGGTGATGACGGACAAACAAGCAAGACAATCCTCAAATTTAGAATGGTAATGGAGATCGGGGCCGGCAATCCAAGAAACAACAAAATAATATATGCTTAGAAATTGGGAAGTTGATGATTAGTTGCCCCGGCTGCTGTGTTTTTCATGGTAGTTTTTTTTTCATTTATTTTATAAAATAAATTTTAGGATCTTTAGTCAACTGAGAGCTTTTCGGCCGGCTATATCTGGCCAAGGCTTGTGATGTGAAGTGGTATTAACTTATTGTTTCTCGCGACTGACTCTGATTATGTGTCTCGATCACCCGTGACATTTGGTATGTCCAAGTGTTTTTGTTGCTGCAACTCTTGAATTACTCGCGACATTGAGAAAAGTAGAGTCAAGTACTTCACGGGGAGTCGGACATCATGGTTTTTTAAGGCCATGTCCAATTTTCCATAAGGCATGATTTTACCTGCCTTCTCTTTTCTTAAGTACAATAGATTTGGATTGTAACATCTTAACGGATCTGAATTTACGAATTTGTCTTTTTACCCGGTCCATTTCAAAAAACTACTATAGTACGGTTTTTTTTTACGATTTTACACTAGAATTTATTTATTTGGTCTAAGTTAAGAGTCACCTCTCTCATTTTAATTTTAAAACCTCCCCATAAAAGAATTCTTTTCACTCAACAAATATCATGAGAAAAATTTTGAGATTAAAACGAGAAAGGCAACTCTTAATTTGAGCCAAATAAATAAATCTTATTATAAAATTGAAAAAAAAATAGTACTATAGTAATTTCTTAAAGTAAGCTGGATAAAAAGATTATGTAGTAAGTCTAGAACTACTGGGATATTACATGAATTCTTGTGGAAGGTTTCTATTTTTTAAACTTTGGACATATATTATTTTTTTTTATGCAGCAAAAAGCATTAATTTTGTCAGAAGCAATTTGCTTTATTTTTTATATAATCACAACTATCTATAAACCTATTGAATTAAAACTAATCATGTTAGTACTGTAGTGATTTACATTTTAAATAATGAAGAGCATTAATTTTGTTATAGGTTGAAATATATATATATATATATTTAAAAAGAGCATTTTTTTTAGAAAATTAGGTATTAAAGAAGGAAAATTTTAGCTCATGGTTGGTTTGAGAATTATAAAATTCATAAAACTTGTCACAAAACAAAAACTAAATTAAAAATAAAAAAGGGAAGAAAAACTCAATTAAAATATAATTAATAAGATGAATAGAAAGAAAAACGAAAAATAGATTTGGCGAGTTTAATGGATAAAGATAAGTATGAAATATTTAACTCATATAATTTATAAATCAAATAAATTCTATACTTATTTATTACATAATCTAACATTTAAATTACTCATTTACCATTCATATTCGTATTTAAATAGATGAATAAGAAAAGTAATCAGAATGTTTGAAAAGGTTGACTTCATTTCCATTCATCGGCTCATGAGTGCCCTATTTTTCTCAAGTGTATGCATATGCTGGCATAAAATAAACTATTAATTATTGGTAATTTGAATTCAACGAACAAATTAATCCATTTGTCACATCTCACACGACATTCAATGAAATCAAAGACAATTGATGAGGTTGGTGATCTGCTTATACTTGCTCTAATAATTTGATCTGCTTTCTGCATGGCGCTTGATTAATTTAACAGAATAGATAGATAAATTTAGAGCATATTTTGTAGTATCTTACGTAAGTTCTCAGCTTAAAATTTACGAGCAAAAAGAGAGTGTAATGTTGTTGAGAACAGCCAAGAGAAAGAGACGAGAGCATTAAATAGCAGCTAAGTTCAGTTGCGTCTTGATAATTTTATTTTATTTTATTTTATTTTTTTTTTCTTTAGCATTTGTAACCAATGTCTCTTCCAGTCAACCTCTCTCTCTTCTCTCTCTCTCCCAACGATTCTCAAACTCACTAAAGACAAAAGCAGAGGAAAAAAAATCAGTAACGAATACCCTAAACTAAAATTATTAGAAATATATGTGGAAAGAGCCTGATATCATCTCAATTTGCTGCAGAAAAATGGTACTTGGCTCAGTGTGTTGGACAATCTCTTGATTTTTTTCAAGCTCTAATTCTCTTTCCCCGAAAGGTCAAACAATGGGGAATCGTTTTATTTGTATGACAAAAAAGGAATCGAAAGATAATCAAGGATCGAGAAGCAAGAGGTTAGGCAGGTCGCAGAGAAAGTTGTTGGCCGAGGAGGAGTTGCTGCACAGGCAAGCTCTTTCTATGGCACTTCATCAGCATCAATTGTCTCAGAGATTTGATGGATCCATGTCTAGAAGGATTGGCTCCAGCTCTCGAAGACGAAATCTCTCTGATCCTTTCTCTAATGGAAAACAGGTCCTCTTCATTCATATACTTTTTGCTTTTCATTATATTTACTTTTATAAAGAAAAAATGTGAAATTAGTTTCCTTCATGATTAGATCTGTATTTCTGTATGATTAATTATTGGTACCAGTGAAAACTTAAAAATGAAAAGTATCTAAAGATGGTCAAGGTGAATGCATGTGTGATTAAAAAAACAATTGATGAAAAAGAAAAGCGTCACTGGTTTTTCTTTTTTTAAAATCATAAAGGTGATTCCTAATGATTTAAATGTCAGCCAAAATTTACTATTTTTAGATGTTGTTGGTTGTTAAATTATTTTATTGAAATAAAATGGATGATATACATAACATGTCTATCTTTTTTGATGAACCCCATTTTGAGGGTTAATTAATGGAGTTTATATGCAAGTTTATATATATTTTTTAACTGGGTTTGTGAATTCTTTACAGGTACCGGACTTTCTGGAGAGTATCAAGTTAAAAAATTTTGTTCTGATACATGGAGAGGGGTTTGGAGCTTGGTGTTGGTATAAAACAGTTGCCTTGTTAGAAGAAGCAGGGTTGCTTCCCACTGCTATAGATCTAATAGGATCTGGTATTGATCTGACGGATACTAACACTGTTGCTACATTGGCAGACTACTCAAAACCTTTGATTGACTACTTGGAAAACGTTCCTGAGGATGAAAAGGTTAGGGATAGTAGTGGCATCATTTTCACTTAATCTCCGAGTACTCTGTGGCCACCTTGTACCTTGCAAATTTTCTCATTCATAGTTCTTATGCAGGTTATTTTGGTTGGTCATAGCAGTGGAGGTGCATGTGTCTCTTATGCACTGGAGCATTTTCCGCAAAAGATCTCGAAAGCTATTTTTATCTGTGCTACAATGGTGTCTGATGGTCAGAGGCCTTTTGATGTGTTTGCTGAAGAGGTATATTAACAATGCTCTGCTTAGTTCCCTTGGAAATATTTAAAAGTTATCTGAGAATGGAACTTTTATGCCGTGCCACTACTGATTCCACTTTTAATTACTACATTTTATAATTTATACCATCCAAATTTTGACAATAGCTTCCCATAGAATTTTGATAAATCTACATTTTGCCTAGCTGAACTTTGTCATTGAGAATTCATGGCACGACTTTCATTTTTCAGGTGAATATTTTGACTCTTTTGGTTCTATATGATGCAATTTCTACTGTTAAATGCAAGATCCTAATATTTCCATTGAATGTTTAACATTTTTCCTTCTGTATCATCATACAGTGAATCATTATCTTCAACTTATTTTGCCAAGAGAAAAAAAATAAAGGGGTTAAATATATTTTGCAAATTTAGAACTGAAGTCTCTTATGTGGTGCTGAAATTATATGCTTCTGAGACAATCCATCCACTAGTCTTCTTAGAATGGCAAGGGTAGCAAGGCATTTCCAAAAGATGGTTAGGTTATGGGTTTTATTCTTACTGTAACAGAATTGAACCAGCCAAATTATTTTTTTGAATTCTTTATTACAACTTTAAAGAACTAGTTGAATGTGTATGATAAATCAGCAGCCTCTTTGATGCATAGGAGAGTGAATTCACTTAAAGGAAAGCAGCTGCTTAGTTTACCTAGGTGTTATGAATGGGGACATAGGTTACCTTGCTACTTCTCCATCTCCTTTCTGGCTTAGTTGCTGTATCTCAAGATCCAATCTTAAGCAGTCACCTTCATAATGGGTTTCCTGAAAATATTGCCAGACCTTGGAATTTCTACACTGATTAGTGGCTGGAATTATACAGTCTCACTTTCATTTGGTTCATGAAATAAAATAGAGCCAGAATTAAATAACTATTCCATGGACCATGGGATGGTATTCTCAAGTTTTTTTTTTGTTGAATTTGTATTCCACTAATTTGCAGATTAGCTTTTCTAAGAAAAGTAAACAGGTCCATGTTTAAATTTTAAATTCTGAATCAAAGTTGATGATAGCTATTAAACATTGAATGACTATCTTTTTCCTGTATACTTAATGCAATTCCATGAATGAACCAAAGATATTAGATTATCTGCCACAGCTTCTGCTGCATCATCTTTTTCAAATAAGTTTTCCAGCTGATGCAATTCTATCAAACAATTTTTGTTGCTTTTATATCTCCAAATTCTCACTAAAGTTGTGTTGCAGCTTGGATCTGCTGAACGTTTCATGCAAGAATCAGAGTTTTTGATCTATGGGAACGGTAAAGACAAGCCTCCAACAGGATTTATGTTTGAGAAACAGCAAATTAAGAGTTTATATTTCAATCAATCATCAACAAAGGTATGTTATGGTTCAATCCAATCAAATTATCCGCAATCCATTGGTTTCCATAATCCTTTTATTTTCCACGATCAGAAAGCAGGCTCTTATGTGGATATAGCTTTCTCTTGTCTTTTTCTAATTTAATTTTATTTCTGGTCAAAACCAGAAGAGCAAAGGCAATGATTAACTTAAATGATGCTTATCCATAATAGATTGTCTGATGGTATTTGCTTGGTTAATCTTACATAATCTCCACTCAAAATAATTTCACTTTTGTGGGACATCCATGCGGGCACCCGGTTTGGAACGTGATCCTCCAACTAATTGAATAATCTTTATTGTCTCACATTAGGGAAGTGGATCTTCTTATGATTGAAATAAAATAATACTTGGGGGTTATGTGTCCACCCAAGTGGTGAATTATTGAGCCAAAAACAAGCTTCACAAAGTCAAGAATCTGTGTCAGAATATGGCCCAATAGTCTGTCTTCATTTTCCTTGTCTGCTGGTCGAATAGTCAAATCTTCATTTCCTTTACTATTTAAAATTCAAACTAGAATTTGCTACTCTCAGGATGTTGCTTTGGCCATGGTTTGTATGAGGCCCATCCCATTGGGTCCTATAATGGAGAAGCTGTCATTGTCCCCTGAAAATTATGGAACTGGTAGGCGGTTCTTCATTCAAACATTGGACGATCGTGCTCTTTCACCAGATGTTCAAGAAAAGTTAGTGAGGGAAAATCCACCAGAAGGAGTCTTCAAGATTAAAGGAAGTGATCATTGTCCATTCTTTTCAAAACCACAGTCACTGCACAAAATATTACTGGAAATTGCTCAAATTCCATAGGACATATTTTGGGAAGTCAAGAACGAGTTCTCTGGCGGTCTTTTTTCGTCTGATATACATAGCTATTAATTGTAGAAGGTTGGGGAAAATTTCATTCAAACTGTGGCGTATAGAATGGAAAAGTAATGTATTGACTTGTTACTCTCAAACCAATATCATGATTAAACGTGTTTGATCCATGTATCATACCTCTTTATATTGTCATGGCTGATTTTGGCGGTTGAGTAAATATTGGAGCACGGTAAATTGCTTTGTTCCTCATTAATGGTACTCTTTTTATTGCAAAAATTTGGAGGTGGATCATATATGGATGTGAACTTGTGAGGGGAGAACGAGCGTATTGAATAAAGACAAAACTAAACTCATCACAGGACTGGAATATTTTGCTCTACAGTACTTTTTTGTCCTCGTAAAATAAAATAATTCAATGTGGAGCTAAACTTATCGCATCTATGAAGATCCAAGTTACCAGATGAAGCATATCAGCAATCCCGATTCATCCTTTAATCAAATGGTTTAATACATTAGAGAATGGAGATATCTGTAATCCCATAACAGACGAATTAAGCCTTACTGAAGTATTCCGCGAAATAGAATTTGTAACATTTTCTTGATAAGCAGATGCCAATAAATGAAGTCTTTGCTTTTTTGAATACATAACTGCTCCGTTCAATTGATTATCCAATATATTGTATCTTCTCTACTTAGCCCTAGACAATCCATTACCTCTGCATAGCCGAACAGAATACAGATCTCCCATTATGGATAATGATAGTATTAATAGAATTAGCAGCATAGCAGTGTAAGCCCTGAATGGAAGAACAAGGTGTCTGGTTATGCTGTGACAGAAGTGGGATCTTGGAATGAAGAAGTCAGGCACTCTTCTGTATTTTTTCAGGACCTGGCTAATCCCAGTACTCGAACTGGGAAGACTTCTACTGCACTGATCACTGGTAGGAAGTGAATCCAAATAAGAATAACAGAATCTCATAAAAAATATTGTACTGCACTCTTCACTCCACCTTAATGTACAAGCTGAAGTGTAATCCCAAAGTGCGCTGAAGAAAGTATAGTACCAAATCAGCCATATGATCTAAGACAGTTTTCGCCAGAAATGAGATCTTGCTGGTGAGGAAAGACTAGAGGCTTTCTTTTTCCCAAATTTGTCAAAAAAAGAAATCACTGACTAGTTGAATTGCCAAAGACTTCCTACTCCTGGCTTTGTTTTTTATCCAAGCTAGGAGATCAACAAATGCAGGCATCAATCTCACGGATTGCACACAACTTAATTTCTCCAGCAACCACCAGACTGCCCCACAAAGAGAGAACGAGAGATGAAGGCCAAAAGGAGAGTTTAACATCCACAACCTAGAATCAATAACAGCAACATCATGGATCACGATTTCAAAAATAATGTCTTCAAGACATTTTCTTTTTGGCAACCTTAACTCTTATATTTTAATGGGGTCTCTCTTACCCTAATGTGAATTATTGGCTGGAAATATTTATCATTTGAATGAAATTTGGGAGTCTTACAATGATTGCAACTGATGAAACGTATAAACAGCTCAGTTCAAGCACAATTGGCTAAAAGCTGTTGGTTGACATTGCAGCAATACATGTGGACTATGTATGAAACAGGGAAGAGCTAAGACTTCAGTTTGTGGGCCAGATATTATCTTTTGGAATGAAGACTGTTTAATGCTAGGACAATAATCATGGTTCAAATTTGTTGCACTAGAAGTTCATATTTAGATATACTGACACAATGTTAAATATAGGATAAAGTGACAAAATGTAGGTGAAAGTTAACCCAAACTACATTACAAGAACCAGTTCTTAGGCTTAAAGGTAGCCATCTTCCACCCAGCTTGAATCTATAAACCAGAATAAACCCAAACTGAAAAACCGAGTTGAGGGAAGCAACAAAAACCACAATGTCCAACCCAGTTGCTCCCTACTTTGGGTTTCAAAGTCAAACAAGAGCCCTCTAGGACAATTTACATCACCATATTCCATATCTTTCTAAAACTATGTATTCCTTCTGATCAAACATTTCTGGTATGCTTATGATGATTGAATATTCACAGTATTTTCCCTTCTATTGTTTTGTTTCCATGAGTGTGCATTATTGTGAATTGTAGGTGCAAGTGAGGTTGAGTTTTGTTACTTCTTCACTTTGCAAGTATGCTTCAATTCAAATACACAACAGAACATCCATAATATGTCTTTTTTCATGTTAATATTTGCTGGGCAATATGAACAACACATCAATTTCATTTTAAGCCTACTTACACAGCCCATCATGCATTTATCAACTATTCAGTATTTTGTTCACTCTGTTCCAATTTTTAACACAAAGTGCATAAAATCTGCTGAAAGAGAGATATAATATGCTTACCAATTTAGTTCTTCTACGAAACTGAAGACGACTTCTGAACCCACACTTGTTTCTGCAAACAAATAGACGCATTTCAACAAATTTTGACATAAAGCAGAGTAACACAGAGTATGATGTTTAACACAAATATTTTAGACCTGATGAACAGCATAGCTACTAATACGTGCTCTTCTTGAAGATTTCTGCTCAGATGCAATCAGGGAGCTGCTATCCTTCATTTTACAGGCTGCAAAATGATGAACAAAATATTTGTTGGATCCTAGATAAATCAATCTTTAAAAAAATCAGTCATATAGGTGAGATATAACCATTAAATAATGGTCAAGAAACAAATTTACAAACACTTTTAGAAGCTCGCTGCCGCTGCCACCACACATAAACACACACACACACACACACACACACACATAAAACAAGAGAAAGAAAGGGGAGTAACATGATGTACTTCTATTGCAATGACTTTATACTACATGGTGCAGCTGTAAATAGTACAAGCTATCAGTTTTGATGGAGCCAGGTCATCATAAACCAAAATAGAATGCTGAGCCTACTAAAAATGCACAAGTGGATATGATAGCAAGTATGATGCTGAAATCATATCTAACAAGACATACACTATTTTTTATTAAAAAAATAACTAGATAACATGCATGTAGAACAGGGGCTGCCACACCACGTTAGAAAAATGTTAGTAAAATGTTTATGAACTCTCAGCACTCCCCTATTTAAATGAAAACCTGATCGAGGTAATCGCTTGTTCATGGGCCGAGGTAATCGCTTGTCATTCTTCAGACTTGACTTCTGAAATTTGTGCTGAGCCTGTACAGCAGCCAAAGATTGACTTTGAGATGCCTCATTATTTAAGAGGATACTCCGTATCAGCCTTTCACTATTTTTAAACCTCTGATTTTCCTTGCAAGAAGTAGAAACAGGTGAATTTCCAGAATGTTGCAACTTAACTCCAGGCACCTAAAGTAATAAAATGTATCACTGGTTGTATCAGAAAAGATATAACCACATTCTATCATGTCTGATAGAATTATCTAGTATTTGTGTGCATATGAATCTCAATAACATAGCAGATAATGTCTAATGGAGAAAATCAATTCAGCAGCAGGGGGAAATCAAATGGATAAAAGGAGGCTTACAGCAGAAATTTCAATTTCTTTCCCTTTGAGAAGTAGGATCTTTTCCTTTCTAGAATCTCCAGCCAGAGTAATTCTTGAAACATAAGTGTCAACGCTGGAGTCTGCATATGGAAAACATAAACACACCAAAGAGAGCCCTTAATACATTCCAACATTTCATGTGGAAAATGACAGACATCTGATATAGCCAACATGAATGTAAGTAATCAAAACTCCATGAATTGTTAATACTTGGCATGTGAAATTGAATTTCCAAGAATTTAAACTTTTTTCCATCTCTTGTAAATCCAATACTGCAACACATACACATATAACCTCAGATCACATGACAATTTCATTATTTTTTCAACCATTGAACACCAAACACTTCAAAGAAAGCACTTAAAAATGCTTTAGACTTTCTATGAGAAATCATTTTGGGATTATGTGAAAAAAACAAAGCACGTGCACATTAAATTACTGAGTTGAAATATAATCATTGATTTACAAGCCAACCTACCAGATTCAATTTCTGATATTTCTTTTCCACTTAAAATAGTAGGTTCATCCCCTGGCTTAGGTGCCATAAGAGAAGCTGACATGTTCTTCTGGTTTGAATTCTTTGTGCCGCTCTTTAGTATATGCTGTCAATCAAAATAGAAGAATGCAATAATAAGGTCAATCCCCAAGCTGGCAAGAAACAAAATTTTTGCTGATGCATGCAAGCAAAGCAATAAAAAGAATCAATATAATGGAGGAAAAACTAGAAACTGACCATCTGGAGAAACTATTGCTCAATCAATTTCCAAACATAGACAGAGAGTGGATTTATGAGCAAGGGAAAACTCTGATAACAAGAACATCAATATGTCCCAGACATGAGAAAATTTTCTCAACCCATTTGGCAAGAAAGAAATAGGCTCACAATTGGTTGTGTCCCTATATAGAGCTTTCTTAGAGTTATTTAACTGACCTAAAGCATAGCACATATCTTGTTATAAATCAGAATTTCAGCTATCACAATTTTAAAATCCACACTAAATTGACACACACAAATCATCTGGATCCCAAGCAGATTACGCAAAACAAAAACTAAATTTTCTGCAGTTCAACTAGTTAGGGATCTCACCCACAACCAACAGACTGAAACTACTAACAAATTTGAGTTAATTTACCAGTTTAATGTTAAAGACAACAGATCTTCGTATCAAATCAACTACAAATTAACATAATGTGAGGGAATCCAAGCAAAGCTGCTACATGATAACTTCCAAAGCATAGGGCCATCAAAGTTGACCACTATTAGCTTTGCTTAGAATAGCAAACAAGATTTTTAGAAACTACCTTTTTCTTTTGAGCACCACGTTTAGTAGCACTTGAACCAGGCTTGTTCGCAGATGCTGACCCACCTCTTTTGGCAGCCTTGACAGCAGCTAATGGACCCTGTCATATTTCAATTTCAAATAATTGATCATAATGGAAAATAAAGTTGACATGAACATAATGATTAGCAACCTATGCTGCCTTTGGAGAAAAATTTCCAAAATGATTTCAGAAAGTATCACCTGAATTCTAAGCCCCCTAAGTAAATGCTTGCAAAGTTATCAATTTACTGCACCAAATTGTGTGTCACAACAATTATAATATCAAAATTTTGACAATGGGCTAAGTTAATGCATTCCAAACAATCCGCAAAATTCTGTTCAGGTGATAAGGAATATTCTAGTTGGCAATTCATGGATATTTGCTCATAATTTCAACTAAATATGACTATTTAATTACCACTTGTTTCTCTGTTATGTCCCATTATTCCTCATCTCATTATGTTAATCATTTTGACTCATCTATTGTAGCGTTCCAAACAAACAGGACCATACACCGCAAGCAGAAGCCAAGCATCTATAAAGCAAAGTAAATGTTCCTACTTAAGAAAAGTAATTTCAAGAAACAAAAAGCAAGAATACTTTTCATAATTTACTGGATTTCCCTTCTTTTCTAACAAAAAAAAAAAGAAGAGAACACACTGCAACAAACCTGATTTCCACCCCCAGCAGCTCGTTTTTGACGAACATATTCCATCAGGGGAGTAGTAATAGGAGATTCTTTTACAGCAGCTGAGAAAGTGTCAAGTGGAATAAATAAATTTATTTCAACGAATAATTTTCTTCAGGAAAAAAAAATCCTCATTATGAAATGTTAAATGATGTAAGAAAAAGCTAGTGAATATATAACACACCAGATTGTTCTGCTTCTTTTTTTTCGAACTGAGTTTCAGTTCTAGGAACATTCTCCACTGGTTTCGCAATAATTTTGAGGAATTCCAGATAATCAGGATCTAGTTATAGAAAGGAATTGTTATTAGAACACAAGTGAAGATAGCAATATGAGAGAATCCATAATAATATACAAAAATTACCCAGATAAAAGAGAATTTGAGGTGTAAAAACTTTACCAGTTTCCATTTCTCAAGAAGGAAAAAAGAAAAAGAAGAGAGGAGCAAAGAAGAGAAAGGAAATAATACCTCTATAAATGGTCCCTTCGCGATTATCCTTTACAGTACAAGGCTTAGGAACACGTTGAGAGGGAGCATATTCAACTATGGCCTTGAACTGAGAACCTTCAGTAATAGCATTACCTCAAGTTTCAAGCTTCAAGTGAGGTTCAAGATAACAAAATGTAATGCCTCAATCTCTCAAAATCAAATCTAGATTCTAAAATCTCAGATGCATTTTCTTTATAGTTCGGCAACAATCAACCGTTGGAAATTGTTTGATACCAGTTATATGGAATCTCAGAAGCATAACCAATTTCAAAGAATTAAAAATAAAAAAAATTCGAAGTTTAAATTACCCAACAAAAAGAATTCTCACAGAGATAACCGCAGTGACATCTTAATCGTTGTCAAGCAGATGAATTTGACAATTATTTTGCTACTGTTTGTGTTAAGGTCCCATACTATAAACGTAGGTAAAGAATGGATATAGAAAGAGAGATTATGAGTTAACTGTTAAGTACCCTTCTCATTAACGAAAGTATGACCATGGAAGAAATCTGCAAACTCCAGAACATCTCCTGGGCTCTTGAAGTCAATGTAGGCTCGAGAAAATGTCTGATGCTTCTGACTGCAACATTTTTTGAGAAAAATCATTCAAAGTATTCATAATTTTCATTGACCCCCCAATTTCGAACCACTATAAAAACAATATCGCAAACAGGCAAATCAAATAAAATTAATACCTGGAGTTTCCAAGGGGGAAGGAGATGCAATTGTAGCGATGAGAGAAAAGACTATCGAATTGGGATAAGAGATCAAGTTCGGAAAGAGGAGGTAAATGCCTTATAACTATTCTGGTCCTTTGACAACACTCTTTCTTTTTCATTTTCATTCCTTCACTTCTTCAGTTCTTCTTCTTCTATGCCGGGCCTCTTATATCATTTCCGACTTCAACGCTCGAGCTTTACTTCTTTCTCACTTCAACCAAATTAATTTAATTTTTGCAATAAATGGCTTATTTTTTTTCAAAATTTTATGGAGAGAAGCTTTAGTTAAATGGGCCATAATTGCAAAGCTGAAGAGAAGTTCTAGTTAAAAGGATAAAAAACAATAAAAATTTAAAATAATTTTAAATATATCATATTTTAAAAATATTTATTAAAATATTAAAATTTATAAAATATTTATTAAAATATTATTTTTTTATTAATTTACATAAAATTTATAATAAATTTATAACAAATTTATTATAAATTACGTAAAATTTATAAGTTTATTATAAATTAAATTTTTTTTAAAAAATATCATAAAAATAAAAATATTTTTAAAAATATTTTTTTAATTTTAATTTTAAAAATACTTTTTTAAAAATATATTTTTAGCATATATTTAATATATTAAAGATATATTTAATTTTTAAAAATATATATTTAATATATTAAAAATATAAAATATTTTTAAAAAAAATAAAAAATATACTATGAAGTATAATTTTTTCTAAATTAAAATGATTAAAATATCTTCAATAAAAAAATAAAAATGTTTAAAAATACTGTAATTTTCACTTAAAGCCTTATCACAGTGCTGGAGAGAAACTAAATGGGCCTTAATCGCAGAGCTGGAGAGGAGAGTTAACTAAATGGGCCTTAATTGCAGAGCTGGAGAGAAGCTTTAACTAAATGGGCCTTAATTGGTGGATTCAACTCTTTGATAGTGGCAATCGCCAATTAATGGTTTGAATTCTTAGAAATTGTTTGGAAAAAAAAAAAAGGGGAATGGCTAACCTTAAATTCGGTATTTATTTATTATGTATTTGTTATGGTTGATGATCACAAGCTAACAAATGAAATTGAACGAATGGAGTAAACAGAGTTACTGCTTTTTAACCTTTTAATTGTGTTATTTAGGGTTGTATATGAGTCAAGTTGGGTCAGCCCTAGGCTCAAGTTGAGTTAGACTCAAGTTGAGAATGCCGCCTATAGTCTTATCTGCAGGCCGGGGCTCACAGTGAACTCAGACTTTTCAGATCACATTATTTTTTGGGATTGGCCACCTGATTAAGAAAGAGCAGAATTTAAATTAAAAGGTATATCAAATGAGTTTTTATCTTTTTAAGAATTATTTAGTTAATTTGGATAAAATAGTTTATTAATTATGTTACTGATATATATATATATATATATTATTAATTATCCTATGACATACTTTTTATTTAATTTTCTTAAAAATAAAAATTTGTGTATATAATATCAGTTTTTAGATAATAAATTAAGTAATTTACACTCGTTGTCCCTAAAAAATGACTAACTCACTTTATCGTTCCTGAAATTTAAATTTTACATCGGCCGTTTTTGAAGTTAAAAGTTTTATAATAAAATCATACTCGAACCCAACTGTCATCATCTCTATTAATGATCTTACGAACCAAACTGTCATCATCTCTATTAATGATCTCACATCAACTCTTAAAATAAATCTCTTATAAATGAATATAAATTCTATCCGTCGTTCTTGAAGAATTTTCTTAATTTCACTACTCACTCTTTAAAAATCTCTTTATTTCACTTGTTATTCTTAAAAAATATTTTAATTTCACTTATCATTCTTAAAAAATTAATTTAAAATCACATATAATCCATATTAGTGCAATGATTCTATCATTGGACTTCTCGCTTTAAAAATAAATATATAATCATCCAAGCAAATCACATATTAATTAGTTTAACAAATCTTAAATAATTTTAAAAAAATTAATATTTTTTTTACATTTGAATGATAATTTTAAATAATTTTTTACATTTGAATAATAATTATTATTCTATTTTTATTTTTAAAAATAATATTTAATAATTATTATTTTAATTTAACTATAAAAAATTAAAATTTTCAAAATTTTTTAATTTTAAATATAGTATAATTATTATTGTACTATTTTTTTATTTTTTAAAATTTATTTTTAACAATAATAATTATTATTATTCAAATGTAGAAAAATTAAATTTTTTAAAATTATTTAAAATTGAATAATTTTGAAAATTTTGTTTTTTTTGAAAAAGTTTACTAATAAATTTGTTAAACTAATTAATAAGTTTTATTTAATTATTAAATAAAATTACTTTATAATTAATAATTTAAAATTATTATTTAAATGTATAAAAAATAAAATTTTAAAAATTATTTAAGATTTATTAAACTAATAATATGTGATTTACTTGGATGGTTAGACATTTATTTTTAAAGTGAGAAGTTCAAAGATAGAATTATTGTACCAATATAGATTATAAGTGATTTTAAACTAATTTTATAAGAATAACATGCAAAATTAAAGATTATTTAAGATTAATGAATGAAATTAAGAGATTGTTTAAAATTGATCGATAAAATTAAGATAATTTTTGAAAATGTATAAAATTTATTTTAATTTATAATAAATTTATTTTAAAAGTTAATATAGCATTATTAATGAAGGTGATGTCAGTTTAGATCAAAAATAATTTTATTATAAAACTCTTGTTAATCAATTCTTTGGATGTATGTAAATTACTCTTATAAATTCGGGGCTATGAACAAAATAAATCAAAACGGTTGATTTGGATATCCAATGACCTTGAATGATTGATACTATCTAGGGGTGTCCATGCTCATAGAGGGTTCTAATGATCAAAACTTTGCAAGTATAAGATAACCCTATACAGGATCAGAGTTGGTCAGAGCATACTGACTCTATGAACACAGATGAAGGGTCTGCATAAACTCACAAACACAGACACAGACAAATCTCATGCATAGTCCACACACAGCCTCTCCTTGGGCATTCAACAAGACAACGCCCTTTTGATTCTCTATGCTGGTTTTAACAAACTCTCAGAAGCATTTCTTCATATCAATGGACCGTACTCATCAAATAATATACAGAAAAGTATAGAGGAAAGAGAGATTTTAATTTAGAAACTCATAATTTTATTGAACATACTGGATGGGATAAGAAAAGGGGGAAATTCTCTATATCCCTTAAGCTTACAATCAGAGCTCCTTATATAGAAGGAGAAGCATAAGAAACAAAATAACTGACATATTGGCTTACATCATTACACACTAGCACACTTATCAGAAAAGTAAAAGAGAAAAGTCATGTGAGGGAACAGTGGATCCACTCACAGAATATTATTACAACACGACAAGCATAGTAAAGCCACTACTCAGAATTATTACAAAAAGACAAAAACAGTAACATCACTATATAAAGTGGGATGGGGACAGATTCATGTTCTGATAGTTAGAAGAATTTGAGTCATACGAAGCTGGGACTATTGGATTATTATTTCTTTATCTGCAAGCATCCAGATATTCTTGTGACATGATGTCCATATCTTGAATATTGGGAGGTAAGCTGGCACTGACAATGGCTTCATGTATATCTTGCTGAGTGGTTTCTGAGTCATCAAGATTCCTTTGAACAGCTGGCTGAGATGAGCTGGATGGCACTTCTGATGGATGAGGGGCAAGTGAAGAGTCTGATTGACTGAGAGGTTCACCAAAATCAAGATCATAATCAACAAAATATTCACCAGTGAGCTGGAAAGGGAGCTTAGTGGCTTCTTCAATGAATTTGATCTGAGCTTGAAGTGCTAATTCACATCTTCTTCGTGCTTCATTAGAAATTTCTTCAACTGTGGTAGTTCAGTTTAAACCAGGAACAAGGAAGTACAAATTAATGGAGTCCTGACATTTAAACGAACATTGTTGAATTGACATAGAAGC
This sequence comes from Garcia nutans, assembly GCA_947685225.1. Taxonomy (NCBI): domain Eukaryota; kingdom Viridiplantae; phylum Streptophyta; class Magnoliopsida; order Malpighiales; family Euphorbiaceae; genus Garcia; species Garcia nutans. Next base: position 60,600,623 of record CANTUV010000039.1, read on the forward strand.
ATCTTGAGGTATGTCTGCAAATTTTCTTTCTGATAAATTTGACCAACATAAGACTTCCATTCAAAATCAAAGTTTTGAGACCAAAGAACACCTGTTCTAGGATACGGGAAATAAAGACGGTGGAAGATAAAGATAGAATGAAAATTCTTTATCTCATCTTCTGGTTTATCTCATACCTTATAGTACCGAGCAATCTTTTTGAGCTTTTTGATCCAATTGGGGATTGAATCAAACCATTTTAAAAATCTCCAAGGTAAAAATTCAGAATTATTTTCATTTTGGAGAAAACTGATCATACTCATGAGAGGAATTTCAAGGGCATGGTGATATAGTGTCGAGTAACACTATAATAACCATAATTCAAAAATTATTTTTGGATTTGAATGAGATAAATAGTAAATAAGATACCAGAAAAACTCAGGATAAAACAAATTAAGCTCACGATTAATATGAAAATAATCATGAACTTCAGAAAGATAAATCAAAAGGTGAGTCCTGGCAAAAAACTGAATAGAGGATGGATTAGAATGATGAAGACCAGGAGGAAACTGTAGAAACTGATAATCAAGGTGTCTATCAGTATCACTGGGTGAACTGGGAGGTCTAGAACTAGAAGGTCTGTTCATCATAATTAAAGGGAGTGTGTATTTCTGGGTAAGGAGGATAATAGGTTTAGCTAGTCTTGATAGAAGATCAGGAATGAGGTTTGTCTTACCTTTTTTATGCTGGACTGAAAAATCATATATGGAGAACTATTCTTGTAATCTTAATAACTGATGAGGAGGTAGAGTTTTCTATTTAAATTCAAGTGCTCTGGAAAAAGAGGTATTATCAAGAAGGACGAGAAAGTGATAGCCAATAAGATGGAAATCAAACTTCTTTATTCCATACTTAACAGCTAAGATTTCTTTGTAAGTGGAGTGATAATGCTTTTTACTGTCTTTAAACTATCCACTTGCATGTCCACAATAATATCTTTTTCCATTAATTTCTTTAAGGGAAATGGCACCACAAAATTCACCACTTACATTAGTTTGTAAGATTCGAAGTCCAGTAGAAGGTATGTGAAGAGGAATAGGTTTTTGGGCTAACTGTTTAATAGTCTTGACTGCTTGGGTCTGGATATCAGTCCATGGAGGTGGTTTCTTTTTGAGAAGTTGAGAAAGTTGGCTAATGGGCTAGGCTATGGCTGGAAAGAAGTCTCTGATATAATTGATTATACCAAGAAACTGTTTGGATCTGTTTTTGTGTAAGGTTTGAGTCTGGAAAGTTAAGAAGTTCTTAGGTTATGTATGGGCTTGGTGAAAAGGAACCATCTTCAAAATGAAGGCCTAGAAAATCAACAGTGGTCTGGCCCAATGAGCTTTTCTTTTCAGATAACATAATCCCATATTGTTGGACAATTGAAGCAAACTGTTGTAATAGTTGATGATGGGCTTCTTTTGTAGTTGGAAAAAGTAAAATGTCATCAATATAGATCAAAGACGAATGCAAAAATGGGCTGGAAGATTATGATCATTGCCTTTTGAAACAGTGAGGGAGCAACATTGAGGCTAAATGACATGACAGTCCATTGATACTAAGCATCAGGAATACAAAATGCTGTCTTGGGTCTATCTTTTGGAGAAATACCCAACTGTCAAAATCCTGCTTTAAGATCAAATTTTGAGAAGATTTTAGCATTCTTCAGATAAACCATGAGAGTAGAAATCTTGGGTAGAGGAAACTTGTCATTTGCCAAAAACAAGTTAAGAGGCTTATAATTAATTACAAGCCTTTTATGTCCTCTGATCTGTTCAGCTCTTTTTTCTACATAGAAAGCCTGACAAGCCTAATTAGACTTAGTGGGCTCAATAAGTCCTTGTTGTAGTAACTGTTGACATTCCTGACGAGCAAGAGCAAGGTCTGAGAGAGACATTCCAGGGTGTGAGGCTTTAGTAGGGTTTATATCTTCATTTTTCTTAAAAGGAAGGGAATGTTCATAAAGGGTGAGAGTGTTTAAAGTCTAGGTGAGAGTTTGCATAAGAAGGAAGAAGCAATGCTTTCTCATGTTCATAGACAGAAGGAAGTTCTGCAAATGAATAGAGTTTAGCAATGTTGGTATAGGTTTTGAACATGTCCTTATATTTAAGGCTAGTAGGAAGGATTTGAAGGTCTTTGACTTGACAGTAAATATCAAAACCAATGAGAAGGTCTTTGTCAGGAAGATCTGAACCAATGACATGAGTCCAGATTGTACAAGGAGGGAAAAATTAAATTCCAATTTTTTGGCGGGTAATCAAGTATGTAGAGAACACTTGTCTATCAGCTGCTCTGAAATGTTCAGTGTGTGGCTTCCAATATGAGTTTGGTAAAATGGATGGGTTCATCATGGATTTATGAGCACCTGTATCTATGAAAGCTATCAAAGAAATTGGTTTATCATATTTGGAAGGAAGTAATGAAATATTTACCAAAGGAGTTGGTAAATCTTTTGCAGTTGGTAAAACTGAAGGAAGATCTGAATGATCAATATGGAGAATTGGACTGTAATAATCATTTTCATCTTCAAGGGAATCTGAATCAGTATTAGAAACTTCTAAAACAAACAAAGTTTCATTTGTTGGCTCATCTTGTTCAAAAAGTACTGATTCAATTTCTGCATCTTCAGGAAGAGATATTAAAGAAGAGTGTTGAATCTGCTGGAGAAGTTTTACAGACTTAAAAGTCTGCTTAGGACAATTCTTAGCAAAATGCCCTTTCTTGCCACAGATAAAACATCTGTCTGAGGATATGTGCTTCCTTGAAAAAAGGGATCTCTTCTTGAAAAATTTGAACCTCTTTCTTTTCTTAAATCTTCTAGGAAAAGTTCAAATGATATGTACCATCTTCCTCTGTTCCTCTAACTACAAAAAAGACTTTTGCTGAAGTAATCACTACTGCTGTCCCTACTGTTTCCACTTCCACCTTTAGACAAGATGAAGTTCCAAAGACTTCATTCCAGCAGATGACCTTTAATGCTACTTCAGATGACTCCTCTTCTGATTCTAATTCTTCAGAATTAGATCCTGATTCAGAAACAGAAGTTGATGTTACTCAGTTACTCATGGCTGATCCTCCCAGAAATGAAGAACATAGAGATCCTTCTCCTCCTCATGTTGATGAACAAGAAGAACAATCAGGAGTTGAAGGAATGGACCACCAGTCAGAGTATATCAATCTCAGTACCAGGAATTCTAGTTCAAATGAACCCTGGTTTACATTTGATGATCTCCCTCCTTCTAAATGGAGAAGCAGAATTTTGGAGTTTAATGCTTGGATTGATGTTCAATTGGTTAAATATGGCCTCACTCTCCAACAAGCATTACATGAGTTTGTTGTTAGAACAACAGGATCAATCAAAGAATGGTTCCTTAATCTCAGTGAATATGAAAGACTTCAATTTATCAATAGCCAGTCAGTTGATGTTGCCATTTCCATCCTTCACAACATTTTTCTTGGAGATTACAATCTGATAGTTAAAGCTGAAAAGCAGGACTTCTACTTCATGAAATGTTGTTCTCTGAAAGAAAGAGATCTTAAGAAGCATTATGAAAGGATGACAAAGAAGTTTTATCAGTTGAAAGGAGCCTCAGATCTTAACATGAAGTTCACATATGTTGCTTCTTTACCAGATGAATTACAACCAGAGATTCAAAGAATTGTTCAAAAATCTAGAAAGGAAATTCCTCAATTGTCTCTTGGAGAGATCCATCAGATCACAATCACAACTGTCAGACGACTTTGTGAATAACAAGAATTCTTCCAAAAATGGAATGATGATAGAACAATTTTAAAGAAAGTTTGTAAAGGACCAGAATTGAAGATCAAGTGCAATGACAAAGACAGAAGATGTGTATGTGGACCAAAGAAGAAATCTCATGTGCAGAGATATGTTCCCTCCAGAACTTTTCTTAGAAGATTTAGGAAAAGAAAGATGTTCAAATTTTTCAAGAAGAGATCCTCTTTTTCAAGAAAGCACAGATCCTCAGACAGATATTTTATCTGTGGTAAGAAAGGGCATTTTACTAAGAATTATCCTAAGCAGACTTCTAAGTATGTAAAACTTCTCCAGCATATTCAACACTCCTTTTTAGTATCTCTTCCTGATGATGCAAAAATTGAATTAGTACTTTCTAAACAAGATGAGCCAACAAATGAAACTTTGTTTGTTTTAGAAGTTTCTGATACTGATTCAGATTACCTTGAAGATGAAAATGATGATTACAGTCCAATTCTCCATGTTGATCATTCAGATCTTCCTTCAGTTTTACCAGCTGCAAAAGATTTACCAACTCCTTTAGTAAATATTTCATTACTTCCTTCCATTCCCTGTACGAGTATATAGGAGTTTTTGGTTTGCAGGTTTTCTAATCTGGCATGATGGGTGGAAGTGCCATAGACGATGAATGGCAGCTTACTTCACCATCCAATGGGGTTCGCACAGTGGTTCTAGTTGGGCGTACAGGGAATGGAAAAAGTGCAACAGGCAACAGCATCCTTGGAAGGAAGGCCTTCAAGTCAAGGGCTAGCTCATCTGGTGTTACCAGTACTTGTGAATTACGTTACACTGTGATGTCAGATGGTCAAATTGTCAATGTCATTGACACTCTTGGTAAGAATGGGATGATATTTTGATATGTGTTTTAAGAGCATTAAGTCATGAAAACCTATTCATCTCCATCCTTATTTTTATCTTTGTGCTTCAGAGGAACTAAAGAATATGTATTTATAGGACTCTTTGATTTTTCGGCTGAATATGAATTTGTTGGTAAAGAAATTGTGAAATGTATTAATATGGCGAAGGATGGAATCCATGCAGTCTTGATAGTATTTTCAGTTAGGACACGGTTTTCACAAGAAGAAGAAGATGCACTTCATACCTTACAGACTTTGTTTGGAAGCAAGATATTTGACTACATGATTGTAGTCTTTACCGGAGGAGATGAACTTGAAGATAACGATAAGACATTAGAAGATTATTTAGGTCGTGAATGTCCTCACCCATTAAAGGTAGCTTCTGAACTAGCACTGTAATATTATTTGCCAATAAACTAGGTTTAACATGTTCCAGTAAGTTTCATTATGCTAAAAAGAAATAAAAATTCTCTATTTGTGCTGTAGGGACAAATATCCATAAACCTTGCTTAAGCATTCGACTTCAAGGTCTTCAAAATCAGGAGAAATATGTTTACCAAAATTGGATTTAGTGCTACAAAGACGTAAACACACTCCTCTTTTCAATTCCCATGATTTTGTATGGCCCTTCTGATTTTTTTTTTGTGGTTGTGATGAAGTCACTGTTGTCTATATTTTGGGTTGAAAAGGGTCTCTATGTTATTGCCATTTGAGTGCATAATCCTAATTCTGACTCATAAAATTAGTAGATCACACTATTTTGGGAAGGATTTGCTAACAATCAAACTCAGAAGATATTGCCAGATTTGAATTCTAGACTTTTTTGGTTTCCAGCTTTATTATAAATTGAAATCTTTAAGATGACTACCTAGTTATTAGTTTGTCTGTTATTTTATGTTTTATGAGCTGAAATTTATTAATATGTTGAATATTTTCAACAAAGAGAGCAATAATATCTCAATCCACTGTAATTGGTGCAGGAAATTCTTACTTTCTGCAAGAACAGAATAGTGCTTTTTGATAATAAAACTAAAGATGAACTTAAGAGAGCTGAACAGGTGCAGAAGCTTCTCTCCTGTGTAAATATGGTCATAGATCAAAATGGTGGACAACCATACACAAATGAGTTATTTGTTGAGTTGAAGGTGAGAAAACTGATGATTTTTGCTTATTTTCTTTCATCCTACAGTGAAATTGTTATTGATAATAATTGATTTGACAGAAAGGAGCTATGAAACTCCGTGATCAACAAGAAGAGGTTGATTCCATGAAAGGGTATTCAAAACAAGAAATATTGGAGCTAAAAGAGCAGATGGAGAGGTCATATGGAGAACAGCTGAAACGAATAACTGAGATGGTATTTCATATTTCTGTTATGTTCACATATTTTTTTTTCTTTTATTTATTTGTGTTGGTCTGAAATTTGTTTGAAATCTTTGTCATCCTAATAACCTAATGTTGTCAGTAACATGGTAGTTAGTTTAACATTGTCCAATGAGAAAACAGGTTCCAAGAAAAATTGGTCCAAACTTTTGGACCAAGTATGATGCATGCATTACAAGTAAAGATGCATAGTATCCAAATATAGTAATGATCTGACTTATTGTTGGTCTACCTAGAAGAAAATTATGAAACAAAGATAGAAAAGGAGGAACAAAGCAAAATTTTATTGAATAGCAGAATATATTTTTGTTATTTCCATATTTTACAAAACCTGTAAACTACTCAATTTATAGAATAATAAAACCTAATACTAAACACACATATCTTCTTGGATTTTATTTGTTGAATATTTGAAAAGTCATCCTTATCATTATGATTTGAGTCTCAATATCCTTATCTGTTAATATCCTCCCGCAAAATGAGCCATGGTTGGAGGCATAGTTTGTTGATAAACTCTTGCTCTTGTAATCCTTGTTTCAATCCACTGAGAAGTCCGTGATTTTCTTGAAATCGATCAGACGTTTGCTATTTGTATGGTTTTCTGAAATTTTTTGTTCTCTACACAACATAATTGTGTTGTGTGAGATTAAAATTTTTGTTTGTTCTCAACACAACGAAAATGTATTGTGTGAGATTGAAATTTTTGTTTGTTCTCAACACAACGAAACTGTGTTGTGTGAGATTGGGGGAGTGTTTGTTCTCTGCACAATGAAAAACTGTGTTGTGTGAAATTGAGGTTTGTGTTTGAAGAAGCAAATCATTTGAGGTAAGACTGATTTGGAATTTGGATTTAGTGAACTTGGATAGATTGTAGAATAGGATATTAACCATTGATGATTGACAAAACAGCTAAGAGACTGATAAAATTGTTTAAACAATTGACAATGGACGATTAACAAATATATAAAAGACAATTGAGGAATTGATTACCAATGACACTGATTAAATTAAAATCCAATGGAAAGGAAAAGTAGACAAACGGAACATTGAGCAATTGAACAGGCGTGCCTATTGTCAAAATCTTTGTTTTTTTTTTGGAATGGCAAAATAGAATTGAAAACTGCAAAACAAACGGGAAAAAAAACTTTTGCTAAAATAGACGACGATAACTATAACTTTTAAGTGGATTTTGCCATGGATGTTGTAGATGGTAGTGAAGAAGAAGATGAAAATATCGATCAAATTTGGAATTTGATGGGTTTAGATTCCTGCAGTTTAAGGACTTGCTTGGGTCCATCAAGCTCTGATACCAAGAAGAAAATTATGAAACAAAGATAGAAAAGGAGGAACAATGCAAAATTTTATTGAATAGCAGAATATGTTTTTGTTATTTCCATATTTTACAAAACCTGTAAACTACTCAATTTATAGAATAATAAAACCTAATACTAAACACACATATCTTCTTGGATTTTATTTGTTGAATATTTGAAAAGTCATCCTTATCATTATGATTTGAGCCTCAATATCCTTATCTGCATCACTATATTAGTCTATGTGTGCGAATCGATTACAACTTAATTATTTGAAGAATAATACAAATGTTTTCAATTAATTTTTGGCTTTTGATACATTTTATTGGGTGGGAGAAATCAGCAATTTGTTTTCTTCACCTAAAAATATTATTTTACATAAACTACTTTATGGCCTTAAATTTTGTAGGTCAGCTTTATGTAGTTTTAAGATACAATTTCAAATATATTGTTGCGAGGACAGTTTTTTCCTGTTTTTCCTATTTTGCTGTTAATAAAAAAATCTAGTCCTATATACTCGTGTCAGTAAAAGCTATATCTGTGTCATAATATAATACCTTTGGTCAACATGCTTCAACGTCATTTGATTATATCAGAATTCCCTCTTGTTTTTGTAGGTTGAGTCAAAGCTTAGAGAGACAACAAGTAGGCTTGAGCAGCAATTGGCAGAGGAGCAAGCCAACCGATTAAAAGCCGAGGAGAATGCACGGTTAGCTCAAAAGGAATCAAATGATGAAATCCGCAAACTTGGAGAAAATTTAGAAAGAGATCGAAAGGAGACTGAGGATCTGCGTAGGCAGGCTGAAAATCGGTGCAATATATTATGATGCAATGTGCTATGTTGAAAATTTTAAAGAACAAATAAAAATATGAAAAATGAACATAGAAATTATATTTTGTACTCAATCATTTAACACAATAATATGCCTATTTATAGGCTTACAAGAGAATCAAAAAGTACCTAAAATCACTCAAAAATATTATATTAAATGCAAAAAATCTGCACTAAATAAAAAAACAGATCACAAAAATATTCTAATAACAAATAAATAAATTTAAATATTATGTTTTAAATTAATATTTCAACATTCCCTCTTAATTTAAACATAATATTTAAAAAAAGGGTTGAATGTTGATATTATTGGCTTTAAAAAGGGTTTGGTTCATACTTGTTCAAACTGATTTGGTTCAAAATGGTTTAAAATGATTTGGTTCAAAAGGTTTAAAGATTTGGTTGAAAATATTAAAAAGATTTTGGTTTGAAAGATTGAAAAGGGTTTGAGTTTTTTTAGAAAAGATAATCATCTTCAAATTCAGCCTTGACCAAATTTGCTTTAATATTGTCACGATCCTTTTTATTTGAATTGCACACTTTTGCGACATGGCCCAATTGTTTACAATTTCCACAAATAGCATCGGGTCTCCACCAACAATATTTTTCTGAATGTGAAGACTTCTTGCAATGCTTGCATGATGAAAATTTCACCTTGCTGCCTTTTCTGCTTTGTGTCAAAAAAACACTCTCCTCAACTGAGGTTTTGCCTCTTAAGGCTTTTCTTTGTTCTTGAGCTTGAAGTGCACTCATCAATTCAGCTAGAGAAATTTTAGAGAGATCCTTAGACTCTTCTAGAGAGGAGATTTTTGATTCAAATCTCTCTGGAAGCGTCACAAGAACCTTTTCAACAATTCTAGATTCAGAAAAATCCTCTCCAAGCAATCTGATCCTGTTAACAACTGAAGAAATTCTTTCAGAGTAATTAGTAATAGTTTCATTTTCTTACATATATAAAGCTTCAAAATTTCTTTTCAAATTCAAAATTTGAACTTGTTTTATTTTTTCATTCCCTTGGTACTCGGATTTGAGCTTTTCCCAAGCTTCTTTGGCTGATTTACAAGATATTATTTTTGGAAAGATTGACTCTGCAACACAATTTTGAATAAGAGATTTAACTTTATATCTTTTGGTTTTCTCATCAGAATGAGCCTTGATTTGAGCAAGGGTATGATTGTTTGGAAGAGGTGCTATAGGCAGCTCTTCAAGAACAACTTCCCAAAGATCATATGCTTCAAGGTATGACTGCATTTTCACAGACCAACTTTGATAGTTTTCACCATTAAAAATTTGGAGAGTACTTAGAGAAAGATTGATGCTAGCCATTTTAAAAACGAGGTTGAAAATGGGTTCTAAATTCAAGTTCTTCCTAAGAACAACCAGCGCTCTGATACCACTGTTGGAAATTTAAAAGAACAAATAAAAATATGAAAAATGAACATAGAAATTATATTTTGTACTCAATCATTTAACACAATAATATGCCTATTTATAGGCTTACAAGAGAATAAAAAAGTACCTAAAATCACTCAAAAATATTATATTAAATGCAAAAAATCTGCACTAAATAAAAAAACAGATCACAAAAATATTCTAATAACAAATAAATAAATTTAAATATTATGTTTTAAATTGATATTTCATGCTATATGTTCCATCTGGTGCAAGTATTTGAGAGTACTCTGTTTATGGCTTGTGTTTAGTTTATCAAATAGCTATTTCAAGGACTGCAATTGTGTGCGTCGGATAATTTGATTTAAATCCCTTAAGTAAATGCTTACAAATATTGGCTCATGGTTTTAACTGCTTAATTGTGGCTTGAAATTGCTATTTCATGCACACGTGGTCCAGGTTTCAGGTTGTTGAAAGGTGGAAGTATTTCTAACCCATTATATTTGTTTTATTTTAAAATTTAAATGAATGGATGTGCCATAAACATAAATAAGAGCATGAATCAGTCATTTCAATTTATTAAATTATAAGATAGAAATCATCCACATTCAAACAAACGTTTGATAAAACTAGCATAATAACTGATCTGGAACATCTAGAGTCAGTGATTAAGCTAGTTATTATAGTTTTAATTACTGCATTAAAAAATCCATTCAAAAGACAAAGAACAATACGACTGGCAGTTCCTGTGTTTAGGCCAGCTCGCAAATCTGCAGGAACTGTACATAAACACTAGTTCCAGTTTAACTGGGACACAACACGCATTGGATACGAGAGTTTTGGTAACTTAATTTTTTGGATTACATAATACATAAATCGAGGTGCACAACTTGCATATTAATTTGTTCTTTAGAGTTTACCTGCATGAAAATTTTTAATTATATGGACTATCAACAATCAATAATTAATATTTGAGTGAAATAATAAAAACATAATATTATTATATATAATTAAAAAGTAGATGGAATAAATGCATACCCAAGATGGAGTATCTTCTTGTCATGGTGAGAATAAGCAGTTCCACCGTCAATCATATGTGAGCCAAAGAAATTGCGAGAGGTTAGAGCCTGAATTGCATTCAACTCTGCCCCAGTCACCATATTTGCTTGCTGAAGCCTCTCAATTTCGGCTATCTGATTTTTTTTTTTGAGAAAAGAAATAGTTTCATAATGAAAAAAAAAATAGATACATCGCCATTAATGTATATATGTAGCCCTCAAATTAAGTGGAATTATATATTACCTTGGTTCGAAGAAAAACACTTTCATTTTCCAGCTCAATCTCCTGCGAATAAAAATAGCAAATTTAAGACAAAAAAAAGAGTTTATATAATAATAATAATAATAATAATAATAATAATAATAATAATAATAATAATAATAATAATAATAATAATAATAATAATAATAATAATTGTGCAAAATTTAGAGCAAGAATAGAAATTACCCTTTTCTGCAAGTACTCAATTTCAGCCAGCAATAATTCATGCTGTTGTACAAGATAAAGATTAGAAATATCCATTATGTCTACTGCAATCTTTTGAATGATGAAAAATAAAATCATCTGCGGATAATGAAAATCAGACATTCTACTTCATGACTTGGGATCGTTAACTGACACTTATATACAGAAATTAAAAATCTTGGCCCAGAAAAAAAATTCCATTATATAAAAAAGTTTACCTTCTTTGACCTGATTCTAGTAATGCCTCGTTCAAGTCTATTCTCCAGTTGTTTTAGCTCCTTCACAGTTAGGGAACTCAAAGAATCACCCATTAGATGCCTATACAAATAAAGCATAAAAATAAAATTTAGTGGAGTGGAGCTAAATTTTATGAAACTTGATGAAAATAATTTAAAGATATATATTAAATTCATAAAAGCTAAACGAATGATTTGGAAAAAAAAATTCATAAAACAAAACAGATGCAAAACCCTATGGATGGTTATAAACTTATATATAATCCAATAAACTTTAGAGAAAACAATCAAATGTTTAAAGATCTTATAACAACATGAAACAAAGTGAATGAAGTACATTTTAACTGGAAAAAAAATATATTACATATATATAGCTAAAAAAAAAACTCAGTAGAACAATGAGCACCAATAAAATATATATTGTTTCATAGGCAAAACAGGTTTAGCTATATATTATCTTAAAATTATATTAAGATTCTACTTTTAAGGCAAATTTGTAATTTTATGTATCTTATTTTCATTGTTTACTTAAGCTGTGTGTGTGTGTGTGTGTATATCAAAGATAAATTATGAAATATTCTGAAATTTAATTTACTAAAGAGAAACTAAGAAGAATTCGTGAAATTATGGAGCGTTAAAAATGAAAATTTTGAAGGCAAATTAAAATATATTGAGAAGAAGATATTAAGGTAAGAGATAAAAATTTTCACAAATTTTGGAACTAAACATAAAACTCTGGCGACCAATGTGAAAAATGAAAAAGTTTATAGGTGAAAATTAAAAAAAAAATCATGGGGCTGCCATACTTCGGCCTCTGGTTAAATGCAATTATCAATCTAAAGAAGAAAGTATCAAGTTAGTGCGATAATCATAATGCGCTTAAAGAAGGCATGAGGCACTTAGAAAATATATTCAAACGAAAATTTTTTTTTAAAGAAGAATATATACTAATTTGAAACTATTAAAATAATATTCATCCTTCAATTATGAATAATTTTATTTAATTCACACTGTAAGTATAAGGCCAAGGGCAATCATAAATATCGTTACAAAACCACGAGAAAGAAATTAACTATTAAACTTATGTATATATTTTTATTATTTTATTATTTTATTATTCGTGGGAGATCAAATGAGTTTGAAATAATATTGCGTGTTATATAAATATATATAAGTATAGTTTTTTTTTTCCTTTTAATGATAATCTTTCATTAAATTAGTAAAAGTTATCACCATATTGATGATAAAAAACTAGCACAAATCATATTGACATAAAGACTACCTGTTAGAATTCTGTAGCATCTGAATTTGTTGTCGCAGCTTTGCTGACTCTTGTTGATAATACTTCATTTGAAACCACCATTAATTACCATATAATAAAAAGAAAACTTATTAATAAGATTCATGGATATTCAAAATTAATAGTATCTCAAAGTCATTAAGGAACTTTATATAACTCATTACCATTTCAGCATTAGTACTATTACATATTTGATATATATCTAGATGATTTTAGCATGAGAAGTTATATTAATGTGATTTAATGAATCTCATACTTAAAATTCCATTCGGAATAGTTGTTGTTATATCAGATTTATATTCTACTAGCCGAATTCAATTTTTATTTAATTTTGTAATATATAATTTGGACCAATTCTAAAATTTTAATTGAAAAATAAAAAAAAAAGTATTATTCTTCTCTATTTTAGGCTCATCATTTAGAAGCATTTAGTTTAGATATAAAAATGCTCTGAAATTTTAATAATGGGGCTTACTCACGTATATATTTCTTGCAAAATCATATTAATTTTTTCATAATTTTTAGAATAATCGAATTCTAAAAATATATATTTTTCTAAATACGAAAATTATATAAATTCAAAAATTAAATTCTTCATTTATTCTTTTAGGTGCCAGAATACTTTTTAAAATACATTTGATTTAAAGGGTAACTAAAGGAAGTTAAGAGCATGCAGGTATAAAAGAATTTCATAAGCCTTTGTGGAACTTATTTACAGTTTGAAATATGTTTTCTACGTTAAAATTGAACTCCACAAAAATTGGTAAAATAATTGCAAATGAACTCTCATAATAATATAACAAGGTTACAGATAAACTCTAACAAAGATTGAAATAGTTTATCAATGATTTTTATATTTAGTGTACAATAGAATAGAAACATATGAGAATTCATTAACAAATAAATTTTTTAATAAAATAATATATACACACACAGACACAAAGTTGAATGAGAGAAAAGAGAAGTTTGACATTCTCTCTTAGATTTGGTATATATTGTATTCTTAATAATTTTTATGTGATTATTGTATTTAAAAAATAAATATTACAGTAGTTAATAAAGAGTTATTGTATCTATAGCTTTTTTTTCCTTTAGTATTGGAAAGAGGATCTAACATTCGCTAAAGAAAACATGTTCTGTAATAATTTAAATTTTATTGGAATAATTGATGAGGTTTGATTTTTGAATATGCAAGTCAACTCTAAAAGTGATCTCACCATAATATATTTGACTAACAGCATCTTCAATATTTTTTTTATTTAAAAAACGTTTTTTAATGGAGAGTATTTTCATTAAAGAATGAAAAAGTTTATTAAATTCAATGAAGTTTTTAAACTTTATTTTTTTAATAAATAAAACATATAAAAATTTATATTTTATCAGTTAGAATTAAGATAAAGGGTAGAATTAGACTTTCTATCTAGGCATAGACAGCCAAATTCACTCTACATCATATGCATATGTATTTATGTATGTATAAACTAGTTATACCTTAGAACATGCACGTACTTAGCAGCTTCCCTTAAAATTTTGAAAACATTGGTAAAAAATATGAGGAGAGAAGAAAAAGGTTACCTGAGCATTAATTTCTGTAATTGAGTTTGTATTTGAACTATCTGAACAAGCCTTCTTGTATCTGTCGATAGTCGATTTTATGCTGCATCCAAATATATACAGTTTCATATTTCTATTCATCAACTCATACTACAATTTGTAGGTGTGCCAAGTTTCAATTTTAGTTTTCTTCTAATCGTCATAAGCATACAGCAGTAATACACACAATATCATCGAGAGAGAGAGAAAAAAAAAAGAATAGCTCACTTTTAAATTATATTAAAACAAATATTTTTTTCTTCTTTTAAAAAAAACAAATCATTAGTTTACACAAAAAAAAAGAAAAAAAAAGAAAATCTATGAATGGAAAAATAAGAAGTTAAAACTTTTTTGAAAATCATTTATCATAAAAATACATTTTTCTTATGAATCAGATTGATTAAGTTCTTTTTATGTATTTGGCAATATAGACTCCTATTGATATTTTTTTTAATATGAGAAAAAAATCGAATTTATTACCCAAATTTTATATGTACTCACTGTTGTGGTTTTCCAATTGAGATTTCAACTAGTAATCTGATAATGCTAATAGACAAATTTAATATCATAAACTAGATTCACTTGATTTGTTTATTTTGTAGAAGATGTTTTCTGAATTATATTATTGGTAGGAGTATTAAAGAAAATTAGTCAATGGCAATATTTTTTATAATAAAAATAAATTAAATCGAATCTAAAAAAAAATGTTCCTATTTTAGTTTTTTGTTAATTTGGGTAAAGTAAAATATATCAATCCATTGATCAATTAATGTCGCCAGCTTGCAGCTATTGTTGACTAAAAAAATTTATCAAATTTATAATTTTTCCCATGTTTAATAAAATTAAGCAAGACTAGGGGTTGAAGAAAAATTTAATTTCCAAAGATTTTATACTTCCTTAAAATCAAATAAGGTGCTATTGTTCCTTAAAAAAAGGTGCTATTGTTAAAAAAAATCAAATAATTAGGTGGTTTGATATATATACTTCCTCAGAAGTTGAATTTCCTTAATTGATTTGATGTGAGAATTACATGTTTGATAATTAAAGGCAATCAAATAGTATATTAAATATCCTAATTAATTATTCTAATATATAGAAAATTATTAGCAATAGCCATTTTTTGTATATCAAACCCAATTTTAGATTCAATATTTTAAAATTTTATTATATGAAGACCATTCTATTTTTTTTTTTCAGTTGCAATTTATTTATAAATTGTGAAGAAAACAAAACAAAAGAAATTTAAAGAAAAATCAAAGATTATTGCATGAAGAAATCAATGCCATGTTGCCATCCGCAGCTGATGCGCCAAAAAGGAGCTTTCAAAATGGATATATATATATATATAGATATATGAAATGAAATTCAGCAAATGAGTTGTTGTCAAAAAAATGGAGAAACCCTAGCAGAAAGCACCTCTGTACTTAATGGTGAGTTTGAAATGCAAAAAGAAGAGAAGAAGAAAGAAAAGGTAAGGAACAAGTAGCAATCTTTATAGGGTGAAGAGGAGTGAGGTTGTAGATTTGGTTGAAATGACTTTGAAAGCTGAAAATGGAAATAACAAGATCAAAGAAACTCAGATTAATAAACGGCGAGAAAGAGGAAAAGATCCACGACAGATTTAATATCATATATACTTTATTAATTCCTGTTAGCTAGTCAAGGCGAACAAGGAGATGATCAAGTTGAAAAGGAAAAGAAAAAAAAAAGTGATTCCAAGTGAAAGCGCTTGCATTCACGCGCCAATATCAGTATCAAATGAAAATAAGAAACCCTAGCTAGACGAGGAATGGAATGGCCCTGTGTGTGCCTTACTAGTTTTATGTGCGAGTAGAAAGGTCCATGGAAAGGACAAACAAAAAGGATTTAAAGCTAAAAGGGGAAAGAAGAGAAGAAGACCATTTCTGTAATGAAACCAGCTGCTAGCAGTATGGAAGAGTAGTGTAGGGTGCAGTAGAAGTAGTACTCTTTACACTGTGAGATACATAATGCATGTATATCTCATCTGGATCATCGCAGCAGATTTTACAGGAAAACGAAATTTGAAAAAATAAATCACAATTAATTATAATAATTTAGTTAATTTACTTGTTGTTGGAGTACTCATAGAGGCGGCCACGACTGGAGAAGACGATGAGAGCAACCTCAGCATCACAAAGAACAGACAATTCATAAGCTTTCTTTAACAGTCCATTTCTCCTCTTGCAAAAGGTCACCTGACGGTTCGTCGTGTTCTCTATCCTCTTGATCTCGATCTTTCCTCTTCCCATGCCTACCTGCACCAAATTAATCCTTAATTTTTCTATCAACAATATCCCCCGTTTTTTTCTTTTAATAACTAATAAAATAAATAAAAATCTCAAATTAAAAGTCATGATTTTCAGGGGAAGATTAAATGAAAGCAGATCCGCATTAAGAAATGAAAAGAGAGAAAAGATGGTTGTGAGCCACGGAGAAGACATGAATCTGAATGAAGGCAAAAAAATCGATCAGATCAGAATCTAGCATAAGATTTTGGCAGCAAGCTGTTGTATGGTATACTAGAAAATGGATGAATGACCCATTTCCTGTCACCTGTCTCTCTTTTTATGTCTCTCTTCTTCTTCTTGACCATGTTTCTGCTACGTATATTCATCCTCATCTTCCTTTATAATATATTTATCAACTAAACTCAACAGATCAGCCTGAAGCTTGCTCATATAATTAAAACCAACCTAATTAATATAAACAGAAAAGAAAACAAAGTCTCTGAAACATATCAAGAAATGAGCCAGCTAGGGGATAGAAAAAAAAAACAATAAAACAGAAAACTATTTCTGACAAAAAAAAAATTGTTTTATTAAGCAAATCTTATTGGCATGGATATGCTGACAAACATGATTTATTAGAAGAAACAGAAACATCACTCATCTAGGGTAAACAAGAAGATTCTCTATAATTTCCACATAAAACAATTCTAAAATAATTAAAATATTTTTGAAGTATATAAAAGAAAAACAAAATTTGGTATTTTTAGATTAAAGAGAGCACAGACCTGGGTTTAATTTAGTCACACTCCGGCCTCTTCAGCTTTCGGAAAGTTTAGAGTCCCAAAGAAAGCCAAAGTGCTTAAACTTCACTCTCTCTACCCTATTTATAGGGCTTTCTTTCTTTGTCTATCTAGGCAGAGAAACAGGGGGGTAAAAAAGAAACCAAGGAAGGAAATGGAGTTTTTTTTTTTTCTTTTGCTTTTGCTTTTGTTTTATTTTATTTTTCTTTTTCTTGTTTCTTTGAGAGAGAGAAAGTCTAATATAAGAAAATGACCTAGGCGTTGTTGTTTTGCCAAAAGCCCATGCATGAAGTTGTTGTTTTAGCCAAAATAAACAGCTTTGCAGGTGCAAATTCGCACCATATACTGCAATTTTTGTTTCACTTCTTCTAAATCACCTCTTCTTTTTTGTTTGACTATTGTGCCCCTCCAAGAATCTATTAAATGGGCTACTGTCATCAAATTTATGATGCTTCAATCTTTTCTTTTTTTTTTCTTCGTCCTTTAAAGATACTTGATCTGGCATTATATATCTATATATATACATATATATATATATATGTGTGTGTGTGTGTGAACATGAAATTCACATACATGTATATATGTGAAATTTATTGGATAAGGATAGAGCTGCTACCAGCTAAGAGTGAATAACAGATTCTGTTGTTTTGATAGTTTTGTATACCGTAATTGTAGGATTAGAACTCTCTTAACTGAAGTGTATTTATATTCTACTTGTACTCTGTAAACACTTACTCATTCAGAAAATATATACAAAATATTATTATCCTTTATGGTATCAGAGCTTTTCGCTCTATAAGCTTTTTCGATCCTCTTATTCTTTTATTGATCTAATTGTTACGATGGGCAACGAGTCTTCAAAAACATCTTCATCAAGTATCACACCCCTTGGTACTCCTGTGTTACCCACTTCTGCGTTAATCCTAAATGCAGAAAACCAATTGGTGTCGATTAATTCTGCGGCTCAAGCTCCTCTCAAATTAACCCCTACCAACTATTAGTCATGGCACACGCAGTGGTACTCACTGCTTGTGGGCTATGATCTATTGAAATTTGTTGAATCTGCCATTCCCTCTTCTTTGGCTAACAATCCGTTCTGGCTGCGTCAAGATCAACTCTTGCGCAGTGCCCTTGTTGCATCTCTTTCAACGGAATTGATATCGTTTATAATTGGTGAGAAGACGTCTTTTGATGTGTGGAGAACTCTGGAAAAGACGTATGCTAAACCTTCTCAAGCTCGGATTATGAGCTTGAGAGAATCTTTGTTTACTGCAAAACCTTCTCAAGCTCGGATTATGAGCTTGAGAGAATCTTTGTTTACTGCAAAAATGGGTACCTCTACTGTTACTGAGTTTCTGCAGCGAATTAAAGCCATTGTTGCTACTCTTGCACTGGCTAATGTTACTATTTCTATGAGTGAAGTTTTGCTTCACGTGCTTCATGGACTACCGATTGAATATAAGGAGGTCTCTGCTGCCTTGCGAGCTAGAGATAGTGAAGTTTCTTTTGATGAGTTACATGATAAACTCACTGATTTTGAGAGCCAATTATCTCGTACAGCTGCTTCTGTTGTTGCTCCTACGACTGTGAATGCTGTTCAGAGTCGTCCTCATAATAATCAACATAATTCAAAGTCTGGTGGAACTGGAAACTGGTCTGGTAATCAAGGCTCTTCATCGACGAATTCCAAAGGCAAGATAACTTGTCAATTCTGTGATCGACCAGGCCATATTACCAAACAATGTTATAAATTAAAGAAGCTGCTTCCTTGGCTGTTTGATGGCTCTTCGACGACGACAAAATCTTCAGCTCCAAAGCAAGTCAATTGTGTGAACACAAATTCAGCTGCTAATCCCGGTTGGGTTGTGGATTCTGGGGCGAACCAGCATGTGGTTCAAGATTTGCAGAATCTTGCTGTTCATTCTGAATATGACGGAACGGATGATGTAATTCTTGGTGATGGTACTTCTCATTTCATTTCTCATAAAGGTTCTGCTATGCTTATGTCTAATACTAAATCTTTGAAGCTTGATAATGTTTTGTGTGTTCCTGCTCTTGATAAGAACTTAATTTCTGTTTATCAATTATGTGTTGCTAACAATGTTGAGGTTGCATTTAATCCTTCTCTGTTTTATGTCAAGGATTTGACCACGGGGGTGCGGCTAGTGGAAGGAGCTCCGGTTAATGGAATCTATGAATGGCCGAAACAGTTCTCTCTCCCTTCAAAATTTCCAATTAGTGTCCGTCATACAGTGTCTCGTTCTCCGTCTTTATGGCATCAACGGCTTGGTCACCCAGCTACTCCAGTTTTGCGTCTTATGTTACAGCAATTTAATTTATCTGTGCCTAATAATAACTTTTTCTGTCATTCCTGTAAGTGCAATAAAATGCACAAGAATCCTTTTTCGGTTTCATCGATGTCTAGTACTGCTCCTTTAGAATTGATTTATTCTGACGTTTGGGGACCAGCCCCTGTCAATTCAATTGATGGCTTTAGATATTATCTTATATTTGTTGATCATTATACTAAATATGTCTGGCTATATACGTTGAAGAATAAGTCTGATGTTTCGGTTATTTTTCCGGTCTTTAAAAACCTTGTTGAAAACCATTTTCATACAAAAATTGGGTCTTTATATTCTGATAATGGTGGTGAATTTATTCATCTAAAACGTTTTCTTCAAGATCATGGTATTTCTCATTTTCTCACTCCACCCTATACACCCGAACATAATGCCATTGCCGAACGTCGTCATCGGCATATTGTTGAAACTGGATTAACTCTTCTCCATCAAGCAAATTTACCTCTTGCATTTTGGTCCTATGCATTTCATACTGCTGTTTACTTAATAAACAGAATGCCAACTCAAATACTACAAAACAATTCTCCGTTCTTCCAACTTCATCATAAAACACCTAACTATAAAAAGTTACGAGTATTCGGCTGCCTCTGTTACCCATGGATTAGGCCTTATAATTCTCATAAATTGGAGAAGCGATCTACTGCCTGTGTCTTTTTAGGTTATTCGGTGACTAGGAGTGCTTTTCAGTGTTTTGATCCAGCAGCAAATAAAATGTATGTATCCAGACATGTCGATTTTGTTGAGTCTGTTTTTCCATTTCCTAATTTAAAAATGTCGACTTGTCCCTGTCCCAATTCTGATTCGATTCATACTTGGTCTCCTGTTCATTATATCTTGCCTTTGGTTCAAAACTCTGATAATGTGCAGGTTCCTGGATTCCATTCATCGGATCTTCATTCACCGCTGCCTTCCTCCACTGAATTGCAATCTCATGCGTTGAGCAACACAGGTATGGATGCTTCTATAATTTCAGTTGACTCTCCTGTTTCTGCAACTGATGATATTCAAAGTATTGTTCCTATTCAAGAACCTGAAGTACAGCCGAGTCATCATATGATTACGAGGAGTAAAAATAATATTAGAAAGCCAATACAAAAGTTGAATCTTCATACTCTTGTTCACGAAGGTCACAAACCGATTATTCCTCGTACAGTTGCTCAGGCTTTGAAGGATCCAAAGTGGCGACGAGCTATGGAAGAGGAGTACACTGCACTCATGAAACAACAGACGTGGAAGCTAGTTTCTCCTACAAAAGCTTCAAATATAGTCAGCTGTAAATGGCTATTTCGAATAAAGAGTGATTCCAAGGGGGTTCCAGTTCGCTACAAAGCCCGATTGGTGGCTCGTGGTTTTACACAGCGACCTGGTTTGGATTATGATCAGACATTTGCACCAGTGGCGAAACATCCAACGGTGCGTATAATATTATCACTTGCTGTTGTTAATGGGTGGCAATTGAGACAGGTTGATGTCGATAATGCTTTCCTTCACGGTAACTTGACCGAAGATGTATTTATGGAACAACCGCAAGGGTTTGTTGATGATACAAATCCGAGTTATGTCTGTCATCTTCAGAAGTCGTTATATGGGTTAAAACAGGCTCCAAGGACTTGGTATACCAAACTGGTAAATGCTTTATATTCGTTTGGATTTCAACAGTCCAAAGCAGACACTTGTCTCTTTATTTATGCTCGACAGGGGATCATTATTTATCTACTAATCTATGTAGATGATATAATAATAACTGGAAGTGATACTAAAACTGTTGACAATTTTATTACATGTTTTAGTAACAGATTTTCAATCAAGGATCTTGGAGAGCTACATTTTTTCCTGGGTATTGAGGTTATACGGACCTCTACTGGACTCTTTCTATCTCAATCGAATTACATACAAGAACTTCTGGAAAAAGTTAATATGCATGAATCCAAAGAGGCTGTAACTCCTATGACGACACAATTATCATTAGCCAAAGATGATTCCTCGGCCTATGATAATCCAACTCAATACCGCATGGTTGTTGGAAGTTTACAATATTTACTGCTCACACGCCCGGAAATCGCGTTTGCAGTAAATCGTTTAGCTCAATACAGCTCCAAACCAACAATGAATCATTGGGCTGCATTAAAAAGATTGTTGCGCTACTTAAAGGGAACTAGCTCGTATGGAGTTCAGTTTTACTCCAAGTCTTCACTCAATCTTCATGCATTTTCAGACTCAGATTGGGCTGGTAATGTTGATGACCGTCGGTCCACAGGAGCTCATGTTATCTTTTTGGGGAGAAATCCAGTTGCGTGGAGTTCAAAGAAGCAAAGTTCAGTAGCTCGGTCCTCCACTGAAGCGGAATACAGGTCAGTTGCAAACACCTCTGCAGACATTACATGGGTTAAACATCTGTTGACTGAATTGCAAGTAAAGCTGATCAATGTACCGGTAATATATTGTGATAATATTGGCGCCACATATGTTGCTGCAAATCCTGTGTTCCACTCTAGAATGAAACATTTAGCTCTTGATTATCACTTTGTTCGCCAACAAGTTCAAGACGGTACACTACGTGTTCAATTTGTCTCATCCAAAGACCAACTTGCAGATATGTTAACAAAGCCGCTGCCGAAAACAGAATTTCTTAAACAGAGGAACAAGATTGGCGTTCGAGATCGACTGCCATCTTGCGGGGGTGTATTGGATAAGGATAGAGCTGCTACCAGCTAAGAGTGAATAACAGATTCTGTTGTTTTGATAGTTTTGTATACCGTAATTGTAGGATTAGAACTCTCTTAACTGAAGTGTATTTATATTCTACTTGTACTCTGTAAACACTTACTCATTCAGAAAATATATACAAAATATTATTATCCTTTAAAATTACAGTTTAATATATTAGGGTGGTTTCCACCTATTTATGCACTGCTGGGATAGATGCATTGCAAATTAAACAAAAATTCACGTTTACTCATTCTTATTTCTTTTTGTTCTCATAAATGGTAGGCATCAACATTTGCAGCTGATTAAATTCCGTGCTTTAATTTCTCTCTGCAATTGTGTATTTATCTTTAGAAGATCGGCTTCCATCATGTAGACCAACTCTTTTGTGGGCACAAGAAGTTCATTGTTGTCAAGTGACACCATTTGTTTTTAGATGAAAATTTTTTGTAAACTTATTTTTACATTGTTCAGTTATATAAGAATTTTTACTAAAATATATGACCAATTTTCATAATTTATTAAAATATAGGTTTATAGGATTCAAATATCAAACAAAAAATTAGACTTTTATTTTCGTATTTTAATTTTTTTTATTTTTTAACTTAAACCAAAACTTACACTTTCAGTTTAATTAAAATTTTTTAAAATAATTAAAACCGAAACCAAAGGTTTTTGTTTTAGTGCGTCAAAGTCCGCTAGCTTTAATTTAAAATTTTATTTTTTAAAAAAAATTAATTTTTTTTTACAAAAAACCCTTCCCTGAAAAATTTTAAAAACATAATTTTTTTTATTTTTAAAACATAAAATTCATTTCACTTATTTAAAACTATTTCACCATTTCACAAAAACTATTTCCCCAATTAATTAAAATTGATAATAACACTAATTAAAATTCATAATAACAACATAATTATAATTAATAAGAATATGATTATAATTAATAATAATAATAATATAATTATAATTACATAATTATTAATAACAATAATTAATAATTAGATTTTCGGATCAAATATAATTATAATTAATAATAAATATAATTAATAATTATATAATTGATAATAATAATAATAATAAATATAACTAATAATAATTAATAGTAATAATAATAAATAATAATTATGTTGGGCCCAAATATTATTAATATCAATATAATTATAATATAATAACAATATACAATAATATATTTATTGTTAATTATATAATTGATAATGAGTATATATTATTATTAATTATATAATTATATTGTTATTAATTATATTTGAGCCAAATATAATTATTAATTATTTGGGCCAATATAATTATTAATTATTGTTATTATTAATTATTATTAATTATATAATTATTAATTAAAATCATATTATTAATAATTTTGTTATTACCAATTATATAATTATTAATTATATTTATTAATTGTAATTATATTATTATTAATTATATTTGGTCCCAAATATAATTGTTTATTATTTGGGCCCAACATAATTATTAATTATTATTATTAATTACATAATAATCAATTATAATATTATTATAATTATTAATTTTATTATTATCAATTATATAATTATTAATTTTATTATTATTAATTATATAATTATTAATTATAATTATATTGTTATTAATTATATTTGAGCCCAACATAATTATTAATTATAATTATATTATTATCAATTATATATAATTCTTAATTATAATCATATTATTATTAATTATAATTATATTGTTATTATTAATTTTAATTAGTGTTATTATTAATTTTAATTAACTGGGGAAATTATTTTTTTTGAAATGGTGAAATGGTATAGGTGAAATGATTTTACGTGTTAAAATAAAAAAAATTAATTTTTTAAAATTTTAGGGGAAGGGTTTTAAAAACAACTAATATTTATTTTTTAAAAAATTTAAATTTGAAATTAAAGCCTGTTGGCTTTGATACACAGAAACCAAAATCTCAATTAATTTAAAAAAAAAATTACTCAAATCAAAACTAAAACTTTCAGTTTGAATAAAAAAATAAAATTTAAAGCATCAAACTGTAAGTTTAACTTTTAATTTAATATTTAACTCCCATGAACTAATAATAACGAGAGCAAATATCATATTTTAGTGAATTATATGATTTGCTCCCATATTTTGTAAAAATCCTTACATATTTATTTTAGTTGGTGATTATTGTATTAGGCCGATATATTTTTTAGTAATACATTATATTAACTATTTTTTAGAGACATTTACAAAACT
Organism: Garcia nutans; assembly: GCA_947685225.1. NCBI lineage: Eukaryota > Viridiplantae > Streptophyta > Magnoliopsida > Malpighiales > Euphorbiaceae > Garcia > Garcia nutans. The sequence goes on from CANTUV010000039.1 coordinate 60,625,214, forward strand.
ACCTTAAAAAAATTATTTTCAAAAATGCTACCTCTATTTTAATTTTTTAAAAATACTGTATTTAATATTTTTTTTTTACAAAAATACGCTGATAACATATATAAAACAACAGTATAAGTTATGTTAGGTTAATATATGTTTAAATTACTTAATTGGTCACTGTTGTTTCTTTTAAAATATGTGCTTATAATATATATAAATGACCATTTATTCAATGATTTTTTTATTTTTTCATTTCTTTAAAAAATAAAAATTTAAAGTATTACATTAAAAATATTTATATTAAATTTCTACTTATATATAATAAATACTTATATATATTCACGTATACTCTTATTTTAAAAATAAAATTTTAAGTTCTTATTTATATTAATATATATTATTTAATTTATTTTTTTAAAATAATTTTAACATATACTATAAGAATTATTTAAAAATATTTTTTAGTATAAAATTATAAAAACATCATTTTATATATAACATATACCGATATATACATATATATATATATAACATATATATATCTATTATATGTAACATATATCGATATACATCCACATATACTGACATATATTATTATTTTTTAATTAAAATATATGTAACATATATTGTTATTATTATTTTACAATATATACCTATATATATTTATTTATATATAACATATACCAACATATACTGTTATTATTTTCGATATATCTAATTATACGTAACATAAACTTATATATAAATTAATTAAAAATTTTATTCTTTTCCTTCTCTGCTATTGTCATTTGGCTTATAATTGTTAATTTCAAGATTAATTATTACTTTCAAATTTATTATTTTAAAATTTAATCATAAAATCAACACTTGAGAGAAATCAAAATTTTGTATTGTTCCACTTGATTATTAATTCACTTTGAATTATTATTATTATAATTATATAATTCATTAATATATACCTATATATATTCATAAATATTATTTTTTAATTAAAATATATGTAACATATACCCCACATATACTTACAAATGTTATTTTTCATTTAAACTATATGTAACATATATCTATATATATATCCACATATACTAATTTTTAGTTAAAATATATGTCACATATACTCACATATATCTATAAATATTATTATTTAGTTAAAGTATATGTAATATACACCTACATATATCCACATATATTATTATTTAATTAAAGTATATGTAATTTATACTCAAATATACCTAAAAATGATATTCTTTTCGATAAAATATACTAATATATATTATTATTTTTTTAGTATATCTAGTTATATGTAACATATACTCATATATAAATAAATATATAAAATAGTTATATACCGATATATATCTCCATATACATACATATACCGACATATACTCACATATATTGTTATTCTTTAATTAAAGTATACGTAACATACGCCGACATATACCCACATATATACATTTATATATAACATACATTATTATTTTTTGCAATATATACCCACATATATCTAGTTATATATAACATCTACCGACATATACCTACATATATAACATATATATACATCTAGCTATATGTAACATATATTGATATATATATCCACATATACTAATATATATTGACTTATATTATTATTATTTAGTCAATATATATATCATATACCAACATATATTATTAGTTAAAGTATATATAACATATACCGATATATACCAACATATATCCACATATATACATATATATGTAATATATATTATTATATTTTTTGCAATATTTACTCATATATATCTAGTTATATATAACTTATGCCAACATATACCTATATATAAAACACACACACACATATATATATATATCTAGTTATATGTAACATATATTGATATATATCTACATATACTGACATATACCGACTTATATCGTTATTTTTTAGTTAAAATATATATAACATATATTGACATATACTATTATTCTTTAGTTAAAGTATATATAACATATACCGCCATATACCAACATATATATAAAATATATTATTATTATTTTGCAACATATATTCACATATATCGAAGTGGCTTTGTGTATTAGTTGAAGAAAGAAGCATATGACATTGAAAGTTAGTTAAGGTTAGATAATATCTTATTATTTGTTTGAGTAAGCTTCTGTAATTCTTATTGTTTATTTAGGGTTTATGGATATATCTATTTGATTTAGGGTTTTTAAGTATATGATGTGAATTTTATTGAATTAAACTATTATTTTGCTCATTATTTATGTTGAATGTAATGCAACTGAACATTCTATTGAAAAATGCTTGAATTAGGTGAAATATGAGAGCTGTGAACTTGGTGTTTCACCATGATGGGAAGTGGAAGTTCCTCCCTGTCTTTGCTTATGTAGAAGGGGAGACTGACAAAGTGTGTTCCTTTGATATGAATTTCCTTTGCTATTTTGACATCATCAACAAGTACAAGATTAATTTAGGTTATTCCAATGTGAGCACTGTATACTTTAAAACACTTGGAGAGAACTAGAAACTGGACTATTTGTGGTTCAAGTTGATGAAGATGTGATAAAGATTACAAAATTTCTTATAGATGATTCTAGTATAAAGGAAGTGCACTTTTATTCTGATCATAAAATAGATGTGCCTGGGTTTGCACAACCAGTGGCATTCTTGTGTGGTTCAGACAATCATAATGAATGTACAAAATAATGCAGTAGTGCATATGGAAAGGATAATAATTTACATGAAGTTGAAGATGAAGCTGTACATGAAACTAAAGATGATGTTGTTCATGAAATGGAAGATGCTACTGTCAATGACTTTCAAAATTTCCTTGCAAATCATCATCCAACTGTTGATCATCAAGATATACCAGTTTCATCAGAAATTTTCTTTGACTCTATAAGTGTTGATATTACTTCAGAAGATGAATATTCAAAAGTGGATGATGATCACAGTAATGAATATGCAAAGTCAGATTCAGATATTGAAGAAGATGAATAATCTACCACTGAGGATGAGGAAACAATAGATGATGAAGAAATTACTAATCACTCTCAACCAAATGAGGTGTTATTGAAGAGGAAGAGGAAAGTTAGATATGATGGCGATGATCAGACTCCATATTTCACTTTGGGAATGTCATTTGAATCTGCAGTAGAAGTTAGAAAAGCTATTGCCAAGTATGCCATTGCTAAAAGTCATTATATACATTTAAGACCTGATGAATCTCATAGAATATGAGTAAGATGTAAGGAGGTTGGATGTGGTTTTTTATTATTTGTTTCAAAGGAAGGGGATAAGGAAGGACTTTATGTGAAGACTCTAAGGCCTGAACACAATTGTTATAGGATATTCAATAATTCTCAAGCTTCTGCAAAATTCCTAGCTAATGTGTTCAAAGACAAGTTATACGGAAATCCACAAACAAAATGTAAGGAGCTGATAGAATTTGCTGAGCAAGAGTTAAAATTGAAAGTTAATATGTCTCAGTGCAAGAGAGCAAAAAAAACTATTATGAATGAGCTTGAAAGGTCTTATCTTGCTGAATTTGGTTACTTAGAGGCATATGGCAATACAATTAAGACAAGCAATCCAGGAACCAAGTGTGAGATAGAGTTATGCAAAGATTCTTCGAAAGCAGGGAAGAGAGTGTTCAAGAGAATGTTCGTATGTTTTGATGCAATAAAGATGGGTTGGAAGGTAGGTTGTAGACCACTGTTGGGGTTGGTGGATGTTTCTTAAAGGGAATTATTAAAGGTGAAGTATTAGTTACTATTGGAAAGGATGCAAATGAACAAATATACCATGTTGCATGGGCTGTCATTACTAAAGAGAATAAGGCTAATTGGAAGTGGTTTTTACAATGGTTAGCCAAAGAGCTTGACTTGGGATGTGGCAACACTCTGATAGTAATGTCAGATATACAAAAGGTAATAATATTTGAGATTTGGAATACTTAATGATCAATTGATTTGGAATATTATATGTTTAACATTTCACATTTTCATTTGATTATGTGTAGGGATTATTGCAAGCAGTTATTGATGTATTGCCACAAGCTAAACATAGATGGTGATGTGGCTGGGCTAAACACTTCCCAGGAGGTCACCCATCCTGGTACTGACCCTGCACCAGCATGCTTAACCGGAAAGAACGCTAACCATTTCTACCAAAAGCTTAAGCTGTCAATAGAGGCGCACCCATTTCCTTTATTTAGATCAAATATGGGCTCATCGGTCTCTTTCGACTTTATGCGCCACCTTGTCGAACCTGATCCACAACCCTCCAAATCCTCAAACTTATCATTTTCTCCCTCTTTAAGGAGTTCGTCCTCGAACCTGAAGTAGTGGGATCAGACCCTATAAATAGGCTCTGATACCAAATGATGCGGCTAGGCCAAACACTTTCTAGGAGGTCACCCATTCTGGTACTAACCTGCACCAACATGCTTAACCGGAAAGAACGCTAACCATTTCTATCAAAAGCTTAAGTTGTCAGCAGAGGTGCACCCATTTTCTTTATTTGAATCAAACATGGGCTCATCAGTCTCTTTCGACTTTATGTGCCACCTTGTCGAACTTGATCTATAACCCTCTAAACCCTAGGACTTATCAGATGGTGTGCAAGACATATAAATGCTAACTAATCCAAGATATGGGGGGAGAATTAAAGAAGAAATTCTGGATATGTGCTTGGAGTACATATCGTGAGGAATTTAAGGATAATCTAAACAAATTGTGGAAAGTGAGCAAGAAAGCTGCAGAAGATTTGATGAAATACCGTCCTCACATGAAAATTCATATTATGTTATCTAAATTGTCTTTTTTATGTAGATTGAAGATTTAATAGATACTCAAACAAGAAAGGATTCTCAATTTATTTTTTATGTAGACTGAATGTCTTTCAAATGCCTATGTGACATTTAACAAACGAAATTTATAAATTGCAAAAGCAAATTTCATAGATACTTAAACAAGCAAGGATTCTCAAATAGAACACATATTTTAAGGACAACCTTCATTGAACATTAACCATTACATAATGCAATGCTACTGTCATTGCAATATATATATCTGCCTATAAAATGAGAAGCCTTTTTCAACATATAAGCCTTCTACAACTAACTCTTTTAGAACTAAACCCTACTATAACTATGGCTGCTACATATTCATTTACATTGCTAACAACATATGAACAACAAACATTATGCCAAAATAACATAACATATGCATTTCAACTACTCTAATTACAGAATCAAGTTCTTTTTCCTCCTACTTCAAGCTTCAAATTCATCACAACTTCTTTCAATCCATCAATTTCAGCCTTCATTTCATCATTAGACATTAAACCTCTCCTAGTATCCATTATGTATCTTTTTTTCAGCATAATATTTTCCTCCATTAAGTTTCACTTCTAAGTTTTCAGGTCATCAATAACTTCCTTTACCCTTTCTGATATTTCAGGATCGATCCATTTGAAGTGATCACAGCCACTGATACAAGTCCATTTAGTAGAAAACTGTCATTCATCAATAAGAGCATAAAAAAATCAAACATTATATATAATTTACAAAAACACAATACTGATTAAAAAAACCCAATGCCAAAAGCAATTTGATTTTAAAGTAACATACATAGTAATTGCGGCAACCCATAAACCTTCTTCCTGGGTTTGTATCGGTCCAAGACGTACAAAGTTTCTCTGGCAAGCCACACTTGCATAACCCAGACCCTTCTTCAACCTGAAAGTGTCTGCTCCTAGAGGACGAAGGTCTCGAAATTAGTGAAAGCTCCATCTTAACAAGTTCGATCGAGGAATTTTGGAGAAATTTTTGTTTGAATGGGGAGAAGTTAGATTTGGGGAAGAAGACAATGTTTTTAACTTATTTTAAATGGCTGGTCAACTACACGTCAGTTACAACATGTAAAGAAATGAGTCCAAAATAGACAGATGGACATACTTCACGGCCAAAAGCAAAGTTCCATCATGGCAGAGGCATAAATGTGTGATTTTCAACAAAATAAGGGGTGCAATGGCTAAAAAAAAAATTAAAGTGTTTATTTGAGATTTTCGCTAAAGTTGAAGGGTGTATTTGAACCTTAACCCTAACTTTTTATATGTAATAAGTATACATTTCTTAACACTCCAACCAATTTTATCTTTCTCTTTTTATATTTCACCATTCAACCTTTTTATTATATGTGTCATATACTAACAAATATGAGCATAAAAGTGATATATGTTTAGTTATATATTATTATATGTAACATATACCTATTGTCTTGAAAAAAAATATCAGAATACAACTGTAATATCTTATTATATTTAGGTATATACTATTTATAACTATATATATTGTCTTTTAAAAAAGAATGTCAATATGCAATTAAAATATCTTAGTATAAGAATATATATGTAATATATACTTACATATATCTATTATTTTAAATAAAAATATGAGTATACTGCTATTATTTCTTATTATATTTAGGTATATACTAACTATAACTATATATATCTATTTTCTTTTATAAAAAAAAATGTTAATGCGCAATAATAATATTATAGTATATGAAGGTATATGTAACATATACCTATATATGCCCATTATATTGTAGAAAGAATATCAATATACAACTATTATATATGAGTTATATTTGCTTCGAAAGTAAACCAAAAATATATATATATATATATATAACTTTTATTAAGATAAAAATAAATTAACTAAAAATATATAACTTTTACTATATAACAAGTATACATTTCTTAACTCTCTAACCAATTATTTTCAAAATTAACATATATTTATAGTTATATATAATATATACCGATATTTTTTATATATCTAGTTATAAGTAATATATATCTATATATAATTAAATATATAAAATAGTTACACTATTATTTTTTTAATCAATACATATATCTATGGTTATATGTAACATATACCTACATATACTATTATTTTGTAATATATATTCAAATATATTATTATTCATATATCTATTTATATATAATATTTACTTACATATAATTAAACATACAATAGCCATACATTATAACTGTATAACAATTAAAAGCAATAAAAATTAAAAAAGAAAAAGAAAATTGAAGAGAATAACAATATATAAGTGAAACTTATCTAAAGAAATTTAATTTAATATTTAAAGAGATTATTTTTAATATAAATTTAAAAATTAATTTTAGAAATTAAGAAATTGTGACAAGTTGTATAATATTAAATAATAATATATAGATATTAAATAAAAATTAATTTAATAAATAAAATTTTATTAAATAAAAAATTTAAAACATAATAATAATAATTTATTATTCAATATTTATATTAAAAAAATTAACTAAACATTTAGATATATTTAGTTAATTATTATTATTAACTAAACATTTAGTTATGTATATAACAAAAAGAAAATGATGTGCCCACTGTGTACATGCAAAAAAATTACAAATGGTCCGTAAAATTGAAATAAACAAAGTATAAAAATGTAAAAAGAAAGTTGTCACCGTAAAAATGAAATCCAAAGTTAAAAAACGTATCTTATGTAAATTCCTCTTTTTTTACTATTGCTTGCATAGAAAGCTATTAGGCTTAGCAAAAGTGACTAGTTTTTGAAACCAGATCATGAGACTAAATTGAATGACTAATTAAATTTTTTTTCGATATATTTAATTTTGCCTGCTATTTCGCCTTATTATTTTGTCTTTACAGACCTCTAGATGCCTTGTTATTTGCTTGCTATTTCACTCATTTATTCTTAGGTTAAACATCTTATTGTTTGTATGTCTGTTCGCTAATTTGCTCTAGTTAATTTAAATATACTTGAGAGTTTTGCTTAATGTGTTGAAAAATCAACTAAAATGACTCCCTTAAAAAATATTAGTATTTTTAGACTCTTTTAACCTTATATCATCCTAAAATGACAAAAATATCCTTTATAATTGTCACTGGAGGAGATTAATAAATATTCATATGGTTTTCTTTCCATTTCAAAAATTAAAACCAAAGTTAACGGGGCTCTCTCTCAAAATCTGAAACCACTAGTCTCAACTTCTCAATCTTCTCTTTCACTCTGAATTGAAGAAGCAACTCGCAAATTCCTTATAGTCAATTGTTAAAAAATTACAGTATTTTCATCAATCTTTGCTCATTTCTTTATGCCATTTTGTTTTTCTAATATTTTTTCGATTATTTACTTCGATAAGAAACAATGTGTAATGAAAAATGACTTTTAAGTCCAATGGATGTGTTGAAGCTATTATCTTGATGAATAGTATATTATGTACTATGTATTGTGTGTAAAGTAGATAGTTTGTTGTGTTTGAATTGGTGACTATGCGGATTATAGTATTTAAAATATTTTATCTATAAACAAATATTTAAAATTTTTTTAGATGCACACTCAATTCATGCAAACATAATTTAAGAGTGTTTAGAAAGGCAATATGAGGTCGTTACAGTAGAGTTTGTGGTAATTAGTAACAGTTAGTGACTGTTTAATTAAAGGTATTCGTCCTCCATACACAGTTAGTCAAGCATTTTTTAAATTCAAATCATGTTGCACATATTATACAAGGGTGAATTGGAGAGTGTGTTCAAATAAAGTTCGTGATAGTTATGCTATAGTTTGTGGCAATTAGTCACAGTTAGTAACTGCTTAATTAAAGATCTTCCTCCTTGACACACATTCAGTCAAGTATTTCTCAAATTTAATCATGTTGCACATATTATATAAGGGTGAATTAGAAAGTGTGTTCAAATGAAATTCATTGCAGTTAGTGAGTCAGTGACTGCTTAATTAAAGATTTATTTTCTCCACACACATTCAGTCAAGCTCTTCTCAAATTCAAATCATGTTGCACATATTATATAAGGGTGACTTGGAGAGTGTATTCAAATAATATTCGTGGAAGTTGGAGTACAGTTTGTGGCAACTAGTCATAGTTAGTGACTGTTTAATTAAATATTTTCCTCCTTCACACACTTTTATTCATGCACTTCTCAAATTCAAGTCTTACAACATATATTATATAAGGGTGAATTAAGGAGTGTGTTCAAATGCAGTTCGTGGCAGTTGGGGTATAGTTAGTAGTAGTTAGTCACAATAAGTGATAGTTAGTGACTGTTTAATTAATATTTTTTTTCTTTCACATATTATAACACATTTATACTCTAAATATGTATAAAATATATACTCTCATATACATAAAATATATATTTAAATTACAAAGATACTACATTAATTATATATAAAACCCTCCTTTAAATATTAAAAATAACTTATAAATTTATAAAAAGAGTTTTTCTGATAAAATTTCACCAGAGTTTTGTCTGTAATATCAATAAAATCCAAAATCAACAAACACACATAACCTGCACAAAACAACACTCCCAAAAATATTTATACCATCAAACTCCAACAATTCTCCAAAACAGTATTTCATTAATTTACATGTCATGATTTTAAATCCAAATATTATTTATAAAATTTACATAAATTTAAAATATTACTAGTCTCATTTATATATGTATAAATATAATATTTTCCAAAATAATTTCATATACTTAAAGTCCTAGTTGGAATGTACAAAAACCAAAGTATATAATAGTAAAAACTATACATGTATATCTTCCTGGCATGATTGATCTTGTAGCAAAACAAACACTTTAATTCCAACTCACTCTAGACTGCTCTGTTATGCAGTTCTGTCATCTGCACGATACATCTAACCGCGCTAAGCAATTTACTTAGTGGTATATATTTTAATAACAATAACAATTAAATAAAAGTATTTAGTTTCTTAATACGAAAATGTACTATTTAAACAAAAACTCATCAATACATCACCATATCTTTACTTAACGATACTCATGGTTTCATAAACTATAATCCATAGCACATCATCTAAACCTCACACATACACACATATTCACACACATTAGACCCAACAACTCAGTTAAAATGACCCAAAGATCCGACATCGAAGACAAAATGTCAAATATTATCCGAAGGCCGTCTTCTCTATATATCAAGAGAAAAGTGTCAACGTATCACCCGAAGGCCACTCTCTTTCGACACCAGAGAAAAAGTGACAATCATCGCCTGAAGGCCATCTCTTTAACACAAATATACTAACAATACTTTCCATGACTATTCTCATATTACACTTTATATAATCATGAATCACATTTATATTGTAACTCGCTTCACACATTTTACAAATATATCCATATAGTAAATCATACTACTTTATATATAAACATTAATTTAATATTGACCAAATGTCCAATACGACACTTATCACATAATTATGCAACTTGCATAGGTTATGTGAATATCCAAAATTACAAAGAAATTATATACATTTTACCAAATCACTTTTTATGAAATTACAAGTTATTACTAACCTTGATTATGCTTTAAAATCACTCAAATTCCTTCTCCAATTCTTATTTCCACCAAAATACTAATAATCTTCTTTAGAAATTTCTTGTTCTACACATATATTATCTAAGAATAAGCAATATTATACATTTAAAATCACTTATATGCTCATTGTATATAAAATTACCATTATTTATGAAATTTTGCCAAAATCTCAATAAAACTTTATTTTCATCTTTTTCTATTTTATTTAAACTTCATCTACCTCAATCCATATCCAACATTTAACCATAAAATCATTACTTGTATACTAAAATAATAATGAAACAATTCATTTCCACAATTATAGAAACCTTTTTAAAAAATCTTAATTTTACATATTATAACCATAAACACTAGCTTCACTAAAATATACTCATATCACATTTTCAACCACAAAAGCATAATGTTTACATTAAAACATTCCTAATTTATCTCATTTTAATAATTAAAAATCACCCATATTGAAAACCCTAATAATACATATTCTTCCCATAACCCTAAATTTATCCAAATTCATCCATATCAAAATTTTAACCATAAAATCATAACACATACATTAGAACAACATTAAATTATTTCATTTCAACAATTATAATCATCCACACCAAAACTCCAATTTATACATATTCACTACATAACCCTAGTTTGATCATTTATGCTCATATTTACAAATTAATTATCAAATCAACTCATATACATCCTAATCATAATATAATTATCACATTTCTCAATTATCCACCATTTTCTCTCTCTAACAATTTCAAACGTAATCTTAAAATTAATTAAAAATAAGCTTAAAGAAAAGTACTTACTTGATATAGAAGAAAACTGCACTCTTCTCACTCTTTCTCAAAATTCACATTGAAGAAGTAGTAGAAGAAGAAGAAATAGCCCTTTTTAATTTCCCTCTTCCTAGCCACATGTATATATATATATATATATTTATTAATTATTACTTAATTAAAATATAATTAAATATTATAATACTTATCTCTTCTTTGACTTTCTTTTCTTCTTCTTTTATTTTTATTATTATTATCACTTTTTTCACCACCAACTTATATTTGATATATATGTGTCGTATATTTTATGTATATGTATATGTCTTATATTTTTTGTTTATATATTATGTATATTTTTACCTACGTATATATATAATATATATGTAATATGTATTCCATGTTTACATCATATAAACATTAAGGGTATATCATGTATATATTATGAATTCAACATATTTAATAAGTATATGTGGGATATATATTATGTATACACTCGGTATATATTAAGTATATACTATACATATTCCTCTCCTAATATTTTAATTAACTTCTAAATTCTTATTTATTTTATCTAAAACCTTTGATATTACACATACATTCAGTCAAGCACTTCTCAAATTCAAATTCTGCGGCATATTTTATGCAAGGATAAATTGAAAAGCGTGTCTAAATGTAGTTTGTGGCAGTTATGGTATAGTTAGTGATAGTTAGTGACTACTTAATTATAGATTTTTCTCGTCCATACACTATTTTATTTAAATCACTTCTCAAATTCAAATCTTGTTGCATATATTAAACAAGATAGTACTTTTAAATTCGTGGTTGTTGAGGTATTGTTTGTGATAGTTAGTCTAAGTTAGAGGAAGTTAGTTACTGTTTATTTTTATATTTTTCACCCATATTTTTAGAAAACACATTAAATATTAATTATCTCTAACTACACATCAATGCAGTGAACAATCCTAATGCCTAAACTCAATATTAAATCGAATGAGAATGATAAAGTAGAAATAAAAATATAAAAATATCCATTTATTTTCTTTAAATTTTATCAATAGTATCTTATTTTAAGAATTTGCAAGGTACCAAATATAACTTTCAGATGAGTAAAATAAAGTAAAAAAAGAATATGATTAACTTTCTCTTCATATATAAGGCATACATTTCAATAACATCACTATCAATGATTTTTGTTGCCAAATATTGAGTAAATAAAATTAAAATTATAAACTAACCCGTGCCAATATAGGAGCTTATAGATAAAATGTAATTTTGATTAAGAAATTAAATTTTATCAAGCTTCGGGTCACAATATCTTGAGAAGAATATAAAAATAAGAAGAAAAGAGAAAACACGAGCTGAGGGAAGAGAAGAGCGCGATCTGAGGATTTTTTGCAAGATGTGGGTTTTTTATTTTTAATGTTTGAGGGTGTTTTTGCCATTTTAGGGTCATATAAGGTTGGGAATCCAAAATATACTATGTTTTTTTTTTAAGGAGGATCATTTTAGGTAATTTTTCCAATTTCTTTTAGAATTTATTTAAAAATTAGCAATTTGATATGATTAATTTAAATTTAAATTTCAAGTTTAACAATTTTTACTTATAATAATTGTAGATAATGAGCTATACAAAAGTATGCGTATGTAATTTATTATATATATATACAAACATTTTTTACGAGTGGCCATTATCCATTTTTTGCGACAAGAAAAGGAAGTCGATATTTATCAGTTAATAAAATGATTAATTAGTTATTAAGATAAAATAAGTGATGGTGCAATGCGCATTTTCTAAAAAAACATAAACTAATAATCAAAAGCTACAGGTGAAATAATAATTAAAATCAATATCTGATCCATTGAGAAATTTAGAAGAAAATTATTTATTAGTGGTACAAAGTTAATAATTTTAGATATGTGATTCAATCAAGTTTAATAAAAATTGAATGTAATTAGTAACCAATTTGGATTTTAATCTTAGCAAATAAGATATATCACATTGTACTTATTCAATTAATCAAGAATAAATTATATGATGTCATTTACAATTTTTTTTTCAAAAATCTTTTATAATTTCTAAAAATTTCAATAATATTTCTTCTTTAAATTTAACTAAAAATGTATTATATGCGCAGAGAAAATTCTATTTGGACCATATGCACAATTAAATTCTTAAAGTTGGTATATACACATTTCATTAAAATGGTTTGGAGAGTTCAAGTTATACAACATTGGTCCAACGCGAAAAATTTAAAAAACAACGCCTAACGACATATTAGACTTGTTTGCAGTCCTGACTAATATCAACTTAACAATCAAGCCCATTATTCTCAAAAAAATAAAAAATAAAATGCAATCCCATGAATAAAGCTCACTTTGTCATTTTTCCAAACACATTTATTGCAATAAAAATATTTAGATTTTCATATTTTATTTTGTTAGTCTCAACTTCATTCAAACCACTTTGATTTTCCTTATTGTAAATTAAAAAAAACATCACCAAGTTATCAAAATCATTATCACAACTAATTTCTCTTTTTGCACCAGAATCAAACTCGAGAGCTTCATGAATAAAAAAAAAAACTTACTGATTTCGCTTGCAATTGTAGAGTCTCAAGAATAATCAGTTGATATGTTCTTTTTCCTTCTTTTTCTCTAGCTAAACCCTGTTTGTTTTCAATTTCATATTCCTTTTGTATTTTTTTTAATCCACTTCCATCATTTTCATCATTGTTATCCAAGGTATCAAGAAAAAAGGAGAATTTATTCTATAATGGAAGTCTTCTTTTGAGATAAATCTAGTCCAAATTCTTTTTTTATGGTTCATTGGATATAATTGATAACTATTATGTTGAAATCGCAGGTTTAGAGGATTTGTCATAATCGAGACACCGAGTCAGTGTATGATTCAATCGGTATTTCAACATTATTACTCATCATTCAAGCTTCTACTGAGTAATTGAAGAATCCACGAGAAGAATTAGAGAGAAAATAGATTGAGGGAGAATAGACTAGAAGAGAGTATAAATGGATTTTTATGTTTTCCTTGCTATTTGTGCTAGAGAAACGTAGTAGCATTGGATATTTTTGAATCTTCCCTCTAGATTATGAAGATTAAATGCAACAGTAAAAAGAAGAGGAAGATGAAGAAGAAACTCAGAAAGAGGGATAGAGAAAACAAAATAGAGGAAGAGGTAAATTGAATTGTATTTCTGATGATGATCATTTCGATTGTTACATCATTCTCTTATATAGGAATCTATTCTGTTACTATTATAATAACAAAAATAACAAATTATAGCTCTTGATAAAAGTAACACTTAATATAGCTGTTTTTATGGTCAATAACACATGTATCTTAAGTCTTTCATTTTTAATTACTTACCCTTGTTAAATTAGGATCTTAAAAAATATCTATATAAAACATGAAAATTTATTTATATATATTTTTTAAAATATTATATTTGATCTTAGTTATATTTATTTGAAACATTCAAATAGAATGATGATAACTTAGTTGATATTTTAATAATTATATTTATTTAGAGAATTGAAATATAATTATAATATTTTATTTGATATTTACGTCATTTGCTTTGATTTTTTATTTCAAATTAAATTTATTAATTATTATATAATAAATATTAATTTAATATTTATTTGTATAATTTAAATATTGTTAATAATTAGTTAGTGTTTTTATTTTTATAAAAATTCGTTATCTATATATAAAAAATAAAAAAAAATCTTAACTATAAACAAACCCGACCCGTATATCCCTCAAGCCCTAATCGGTAGAGAAAGGAAAAGAAGAAGAAATAGAATTAAACTAAATCGGCAGACAGCCGGTGGTCGCATCTGGAATTCTCTGGAGGCAAGGTACGCCAATCTTTTAGAAGTTTTGATTTGAAATATCCCAAATCTTTCCCCAATTCGTTAGTAATAGTATTAATAAGTTCAAGGTTGATTTGTGAATCATATCTCTTAATACCAACAATGGCTACCACAACTTCAAAATCACGAGATGACGATGGTCTAAAGAAACTGGAATACCTATCGCTCGTATCCAAGGTTTGCACAGAGCTCGAAACTCACTTGGGATTTGGAGATAAAGTATTGGCGGAGTTCATCACCGAATTGGGCAGAATTTGCGAGACCGTTGATGACTTTGATTCTAAGCTGAAGGAAAACGGTGCTGAAATGCCCGATTACTTTGTCCGCACACTCCTAACTATCATTCATGCCATCCTTCCGCCCAAGCCCAAGTCTGATAAGGAATCCAAGAATAAAGACAGCGCTTCTCTCAATGATCCTAAAAAATCCAAGTACAGAGGTCTTGCTCTTGCGGACAGTAAGGAGAGAGTCAAGGAACTCGAACGAGAACTCGAAAAGGAAGCTAGTGATCGAAGGAAAGAACACGAAAGAGAAGAGGAAGATAGGAAAAGAGACAGAGACTGGAGAGATAAAGATAGAGATAGGTACAGGGATAGAGATGACGGTCGTAGAAAGAGAGATAATAATGATGCTCGTGATGATTATAGGAGTAGAGGAAGGCACCGGGATAGGCATGACAGGCATGAGAGAGATGGGAATGAAAAAAATGGGCATCGTGGCAAGGATGATGGTGAAATTCAAAAAGATAGGAGGAATGCTCGTTATAATAATTCTGGTGAGCCTGAATTGTACAAGGTGTATAAGGGCAGGGTGTCCAGAGTTATGGACTCGGGTTGTTTCGTGCAATTAAATGACCTTAGGGGCAAAGAGGGATTGGTCCATGTTTCACAGATTGCAAATAGGAGGGTTGGTAATGCCAAAGATGTTGTGAAGCGAGACCGGGAGGTTTATGTTAAGGTGATTTCAGTTTCTGGACAGAAGTTGAGTCTTTCTATGAGAGATGTTGATCAGGATAGCGGTAAGGATCTTCTTCCTTTGAAGAAGAACGCAGATGATGATGCTATTAGGATTAATCCTTCAGGGTCCAAGGAGGGGCCAGTGAGTAGGACTGGGCTTTCTGGGATTACGATTATGGAGGAGGAGAATGCTGTTCCATCACGTCGACCATTAAAGAGGATGAGCTCCCCTGAGAGATGGGAGGCAAAACAGTTGATTGCTTCTGGAGTCTTAAGTCTCAAAGAGTATCCCATGTATGATGATGAAGGGGATGGACTACTACATCAAGAAGAGGGAGCGGAGGAAGAGCTTGAAATTGAGTTAAATGAAGATGAGCCTGCATTTTTGCAAGGGCAAACTAGATACTCTGTTGATATGTCGCCGGTTAAGATTTTTAAGAATCCAGAAGGATCATTGAGTCGTGCAGCTGCTCTTCAGTCCGCACTTATAAAAGAGAGGAGAGAAGTAAGGGAACAACAACAGAGAACGATGCTTGATTCAATACCCAAGGATCTAAATCGTCCTTGGGAAGACCCAATGCCTGAGACTGGTGAGAGGCATCTTGCCCAGGAGCTTAGAGGCGTTGGCTTGTCTGCTTATGATATGCCTGAATGGAAGAAAGATGCATTTGGAAAAGCATTAACATTTGGGCAAAGGTCAAAGCTGTCGATTCAGGAGCAGAGGCAGAGCTTGCCAATCTACAAATTGAAAAAAGAATTAATTCAAGCTGTCCTTGATAATCAGGTTCTAGTTGTTATTGGTGAGACGGGTTCAGGTAAGACTACCCAGGTAACACAGTATCTTGCTGAGGCAGGTTATACTACAAGGGGTAAGATCGGATGTACTCAGCCTCGCCGGGTGGCTGCAATGTCTGTGGCCAAGAGGGTGGCAGAAGAGTTCGGTTGTCGACTGGGGGAGGAGGTTGGATATGCCATTCGTTTTGAGGACTGTACTGGACCAGATACTGTGATCAAATACATGACAGATGGTATGCTACTGAGGGAGATTCTTATTGATGAAAATCTTTCTCAGTACTCTGTGATAATGCTTGATGAAGCTCACGAGAGGACAATACATACTGATGTCCTTTTTGGGCTACTTAAACAGCTGGTGAAGAGAAGACCTGATTTACGCCTGATAGTCACATCTGCCACACTGGACGCAGAGAAATTCTCAGGGTATTTCTTCAACTGTAACATATTTACAATTCCAGGAAGAACTTTTCCTGTGGAGATATTGTACACAAAACAGCCAGAAAGTGACTATTTGGATGCAGCTTTGATTACTGTGCTACAAATCCACTTGACAGAACCTGAAGGCGATATTCTTCTTTTCTTGACTGGTCAGGAGGAAATTGATTTTGCATGCCACTCTCTCTATGAAAGGATGAAAGGATTAGGTAAAAATATTCCTGAATTGATCATATTGCCTGTTTATAGTGCTCTTCCTAGTGAAATGCAGTCCAGAATATTTGAACCTGCCCCTCCAGGGAAGAGGAAGGTTGTTGTGGCTACCAATATTGCCGAGGCTTCATTGACAATTGACGGGATATTTTATGTTATTGATCCTGGGTTTGCAAAGCAGAATGTATATAATCCAAAGCAAGGACTTGATTCTCTGGTTATAACTCCAATTTCACAAGCATCTGCAAAGCAACGAGCTGGACGTGCCGGACGCACTGGGCCTGGAAAGTGTTACCGTCTGTATACTGAAAGTGCATACCGTAATGAGATGTCTCCTACCACAATTCCAGAAATTCAAAGAATAAATCTTGGACTTACAACGCTCACATTGAAAGCGATGGGAATTAACGATCTGTTGTCCTTTGATTTTATGGATCCGCCTTCCCCCCAGGCCCTCATATCTGCCATGGAGCAGCTATACAGTTTAGGAGCTTTGGATGAAGAGGGACTTCTGACCAAATTGGGAAGGAAAATGGCCGAATTTCCTCTGGAACCACCATTATCCAAGATGTTGCTGGCAAGTGTAGATCTTGGGTGCAGTGATGAGATTTTGACTATCATTGCCATGATTCAAACTGGCAACATATTCTACAGGCCTAGGGAAAAACAATCTCAAGCAGATCAGAAGAGAGCCAAGTTTTTCCAGCCCGAGGGAGACCATTTGACCTTACTGGCTGTATATGAAGCTTGGAAAGCTAAGAACTTTGCAGGTCCTTGGTGTTTTGAGAACTTTGTTCAGTCTAGATCCTTGAGGAGGGCTCAAGACGTTAGGAAACAGCTTCTCTCAATCATGGATAAGTATGATCTTTAACCTATGTTGTTTTCGCTAATGCATTTCCCATGATATTCCATGCATGTTTTCTTTTCTCAACTGTGATTATAGTCTTTTATCTTTAATTGTCATTTGTTCCTTAAGACGATGGTTCTATTATATCTCACCTTTTAACAAGTAGAAGCTTATTGGTTACATGTTTAGGTAAGGCTTGATTGGCTGCAAATATTATGTGTTGCATATATTTGGCTCTTTTAGTTGCTTTTTGTACCTTGGAGATATAGTGAATGTTTCCAAGTTTGGTTTTGGATAGTCTTTGTTCCATGGACATGTTCTAGATGTTTTCAAACCATGGTTTTGAACTAGCACTCTGATAATTGGTCCATGAGATGTCAAATGTCATGACTTGTTCTTGTCCTTCCCTTGGTTCAAGGGTAGGTCTTTTAGTAAGCTATCTTTCTTTGGGGCAATTTCTCTAGTAGATATTTTCATTGGTTGCTTTATGGCGATTAGCTTTCAAAATCAAATTTTCCATTCAACCCACTCCTTTAATTGCTAGTAGGCTACACGGTTGAAGTTTGAAACCTGTCTTTAGTTATTTATTCTTATAGATTTGATGAATCAGCTACTTTTCCTGCAGTTTTGGTTGAAAGGAAATGAAATTTCTTGCATCAGTGTTGTGTGTGTCTTTTCTGTGCCTGATGGGAAGACTAGATAACTACTGTAGATATTTTTGTTTGGTATTTCTGGATTTCAGATACAAATTGTATGTTGTACTCTGCTTAACTATTAGTTTTTCTTATCTACAATTCTAACCCAATTGATCTTATTGGATTTCAGATACAAATTGGATGTTGTGAGTGCTGGAAAGAATTTCACAAAGATAAGAAAAGCAATTACAGCTGGATTCTTTTTTCATGCTGCCAGGAAGGATCCCCAGGAGGGTTATAGGACCTTGGTGGAGAACCAACCAGTTTATATCCACCCAAGCAGTGCGCTTTTCCAGAGACAACCAGATTGGGTCATTTATCATGAACTGGTAATGACTACCAAGGAGTACATGCGTGAGGTTACTGTTATAGATCCTAAATGGCTTGTGGAGCTGGCGCCTAGGTTCTTTAAAGTTTCAGATCCAACAAAAATGAGCAAGCGCAAGCGTCAAGAACGAATTGAGCCTCTATACGATAGATACCATGAACCTAATTCATGGCGATTGAGTAAGCGGCGAGCGTAAATAGTTGTTGAACTTAGGACTTGAACTCTTTCATGCTGTAAAGTTGCAATTGGACACATTTTTCCCGGTGATTTTATGAAACGATATGATGTGGATGCTTCAAAGGTCCCTGAAAATTTAGGTACTGGTCTTATTACTTCAGTGGCTTGTGCAGCTTATGAATTGTTCAACACGGAATCGTTTCGTTGATTTGTAAGTTACCCTTTTCAGTTTTTGGTAAATCAAGAAAATTCGCGCACTTCATCTTTGGGCTGCCATAACGATGATCCACCATTCCATTTGTTTGCGAATGCAAGCGGAGGTCCTAGGCCAGGCCAGGTACAAGAGTTCTACACTGGGCTAGGCCCAGGCCAGTGGAGAAATTTTTGAGTACTTCTTTTTCTTTGGGCTGCCATAACGATAATCCATCTGTTTGCGAATGCAACCAGAGGTCCTAGGCCAGGCCAGGTACAAGACACTGAGTGCGCCAATCTTACAAAATCAAATGCCGGTTTAGTTGACGCCCAAGCCAAACGTTTGAACATAGTGTAAACCATCATTGAAATGGATAGATACAAGGCCTGTTCAAGTCAATAAAATGAAAAAAGTTCTATTACTATCTGTTTTCAAAACCAAACGTAGATGTCAGATTTTGCATAATTAAGTTGAACATCAAAGGTATTATATTTTAATCGAATTTCAGTTATCCGTTACGCAATAGCTGATCAAACAATTAGGTTCTCAACATAGCCAGTCGAATTTGCATTTAGGATTCAAATTTGCGATACTTAATTTGTTACCTGAAATGAAATGGAAATATATATGCTTGTATGTTTGCCTGGGATGAAAATGTTGACACAGTGAATAAATAAAAGTTAATACAGAAAATTTTCCCTATTTGAACAGCTGTAATTTTTATTTTATGGCAAAGTAAAAAAGAGAAACGATTATCGTGACAAAATTTTTAAACATTAATGTTTTGCTTGTGATGCATGGACAAAGCATTCGCGTAAAAAGTAAGCATAGCAGTCTCAAATTACAAAAAAAAAGCATAGAAGTACGTAGCATATCCAGTCTCTACCGCCGTGGTTAGAGAATGAATCATGTTTAATTAATTAAGTTGCATCCTAATTATAATACAAACAGCAGATATAAAAAGGCCTCATACATATAAGAGAGTATCTTCGTCCATCTCTTGGTAAAAGTTCTATTGAGAGAGAGAGAGAGAGAGGTAGAAGGATGACCTATGTCCTAACCATGGTCGTTGGGTTAGAGGAGGAGAACTCAGGGGAATCAAAATATCTCCCTCGAGTTGCATGTGCTGTTAGCTCCCCATCCATTTGTGGAGCTCTCAGCGTAATGTTGAAAAATGTGAAATCTAGATGGAAGATTAAAAAAAAAATACTAACCCTCCTAGTTTTAACTAAACGGGGCTGAAACTCCCAAAGTTTAGCCTCAAGGAATTTACAGGAAAAGGGGAAAAGAAAAGAGTGTTAGTATATCTTCTTCCCTTACTGCAAGAGAAGGTGGTTGGTTAAAACACATTAACTAGGAAAAAAAACAAACATTTACGGAATAAAACATGACTGCGTGGTCCTAGCTAGCTATAAAAATCCTAAGCCTAACTAAGATGTCAATGCACAAAAACTGAGGGCACCCATGCCCTGGGCTTGATTTTAGTAAATAAAACTGCAGCTTAATCTATTAACTGTTGGAGGGATTACATATTGGAAAGATGGTATTTGAAAACCAATGGTCTTTTCTATAAGTTGTGTTGTTGAATATACAAATTTAATTTGGCAAACCATTTTTCAAGTGGATTAGCCTTCCCTAGGCTAAAATTTACAAAATGGTTATTTGGGTTGATTAGCCCATTCCAAGGCTAATTAACAATAGAAAAACTTTTTCAAAGGCAAAGCTAATCCGGTAGCTTTACGTTGGTGAATACATATACAAAATTATTTGGTTCTCTTCAAGGAACCCTTTTTTCCTTTCTTTCAAAGAGATATGCAATGCATGACTCTCCAATTCTTGGAGTGAGACTAGTACTATATTACTATAGTACTATAACATAACCCCTATGGAGGGCTTCATATATGTTAGGAAGAGAGACGAAGATAGAACCATGGTTAGGCCAAAGGTTGTTGTGACCTCAAAAGAAGCATACAAGTGGCTAGACTGCTAACTAGCGGTGAGGAATTGGTACTGGAGCATGAAGAGCCATGTTCACGCCTGTGGCACAGCAAAGCACACTGTCAAAGATATTAGTATTCTTTCCAATTCGAATTAATAATAATCTTTCATATTAATAAATATATATATATACACCTGATTGCAAAGCTGCAGTTGGTGCAAGTGACATTGGCGCAGCACCGTATTGCTGAGGGTAGGTGCCAGTTGAATTAATGGGGGAATACTGAAATAGGTGGTGTGGGTACTGAACACCATAGCTCTGGCCGGAAGTGTAGCCCGTAGCTCCACCTCCACTCCCTTCCCCAAATTGATGATATGGGTAAAAAGCAGTTGCTGCACCTGTCATCATTCCTCCGGGCCCAGTTCCATACATAGGATACTGGGCAGTTGTCCCTCCATATAAACTGTAATAGCTCTGAAAAAAAAAAAACAAACAAACAAAAATAAAAAGACTACATTTCAAACGTGATATCATTATTTCTCTTTCAGAAACACATACATTTATGATTAGACATAAGTTACTTGATTCTTTTTAAGTCTAATTTTAATCAAGTTAGAATTCCATTAACTTTTGAGAAGAATGTGAAAGTGCGAGTGATATAATGGACCACAAAGCTAGCTATAGTATGGTTAATCCATCCTTTGTTTTTCAAAATTTAAATTGATAAACAAGTCAAAGAAGACAACGTGTTGCAAATTCCCTTTTACCATTCTTTAGTTGCACGAGAAAAAAAAATTGACTGCCCTTTTGCTTTTGGCCTTTTCTTCAAAGTACCATTCTTTCTATGATATAATAATATCAAAGTACTATAATTTTTATTTGCACTATTTCAAAGATGATCTTTATCATCCCAAGCTGGTAAAAACTAAACATACAGAACTTAGTTACAGTGAATCATTCAGTGCGTTGTACTCTTATTTTCACATTATTAGATGTGATAGATATCGATGAATTGAATTCACTTAATATGCAAAATATTTATCTTGCCAGCTACGCCTACCAATTCTTAACAAAAATTCTTATAGCTAACTATAAAACACCAATACGTTGCACCCTCCAACGTCAAAAATATACTTTTTGTCAACTAATTGTCATTATTTTGTGTTGTTTTTACTTTTTAGCATGCAATTAAAGCTGAAAATTCTGTCGCTTTTTTTTTTTTCTTTTTTTCAAAAAGCAAATTAAAGATAATAATAATAATAATAATAATAAGAGAGACGTAAGAATATAATTAAGAAAAAGAGAAAAAAAGAAAAGAAATAGTGGAAATAATAGCAATGAAAGGTTAAAAAAAAGGCCGTTGTCTGCTATAAAGTATGCTTGAAATCGCATCCTAAGTAGCACTGTGGAAACCAAAAAAAATAAAAAAACGAAAAGTAATAATATTAAATTAATGTGTAAAATTGCACAAACCGTCGGATAAGTGTAGTCTGGTGAGTACGGAGAGTACCTGAAATAGTGTTTAAGGAAATGACGAAGATTATAATTAGCATTTGATGCTATCAAAATATAACAGTCAGAATTCAAAAAGTGGAAAAAGAATATACGAAGCATAGAATTTATATCTTAATGGCAGAATGTATAACCCTGAAAACTTTCATTAAAAAGTCTCGTAGCACATCGATTTCTATAAAAATTTATTCAATTCCTTAACTTATGATTTCATTTCTATTAAATGCTTCGTTTATAAATGAAACAATAATATATACTTTCCCTTTTGTCTGAAGAAAGCGATTGAGTAATAAACAGTTAACAATTTCTCTTTTTTTATCATAAATAATAATGTCATTTTTATATAATATATTTTTATTTCATTTTTACTTGCATCATAATGTATTTTTTGGCATATGCGTTATTGACATATATACATTCATAAAAAATGCAAAAACTAAATTTAAAATGTTTCATAAGTACAAAAATAGAAGTAATATTAAATAGAATATATTAAAAATTAAAGACGCCACAAATTTTTTATTAAAAAAATATTGAAGCGAATATACGTATTTCGTCTATCTTAATTGATGACATATATGCAGATGATGAATCATTGTAGGCAGAAGTAGCAGAAATACAGTGAATTGAGGGTTTGAGTGGATAGAGAGATGCGAGTGATCTGCATGTGGTGAAGGGCACGTGGTTATGTTGAAAATTATTTGTATTGTAGGTCCAAATATTGTATATCGTGCATGTTATCATGTTTCATATATATATATATATATATATTGAAATCAGTACATGAATACGTGTCTTCTTTGGGAGAGGGAAGAGAAAGAAAGAAAGAGAATGTATTCTTCTATTCATAATTTTGGTAAGAAAAAGAATGAATGAATGAGCATGCGCATAGTGAGTCACGATGACGATGACGATATATGGTTTTCGTTGATCTTCAGCAGTTGGCCACTCTTTGTATGATGATATGTGTGTGATATGATGAAGCGGATGGATAAACGTGCTGGACAACCCTAAAATGTACACACACACACACATATATATATATATAAAGATTGAAGACTAGTGCCTGACATGAGTTGGCAATGCACGTGCATGAAGCATCCATTAATTGCGGCGAGAGAGCATTTAAAATACCCACCCATAAACATTATAAGGTATTCCTTGTTGGATGGCATAATGAGGGAAGCATGCTGCTGAAGGAAAAGCTGTTCCCACTCCACTTCCGAACCCCGTCTGGAAAGAGCTCATTACCCTAAAGTTCCTGCCTCCTCCTCCAGCTCCTTATAATATAAATGAATAATATTAATTAAAATTCAAATATATTAAATATATATATATATACTATAGCATTATATATAGAAGAACGAGAGATCATACACTAAAATCCAGATGTATTTCCTTAACAGGTAGTGTGAGCTGTTTTCCTTAACAGGTAGTGTGGAATGCGTTTGCTCATAACGGAATATTTCTCCAACTACAATTTTACAGTTATACACAAACTATTGCAAAAGCATAGATATACCGCTAAAGTTCAACTTAAGTAATTAGGACTAGGGAGATATCAATACGGAATATTCATTTCCCAAATTAAAATTTTCTGGATTTAACATAATAATATTATCCGATGCCTCCACATGTAAAATTTCAATCGGGTAATATATGAGTATATGACATGAAATAATGTATAATAATAATAATAATAACAATAAAAGTACCATGCTTCGGAGTAGAAGGTTTGGATCTCTGAACTCCCAAAGATGCAAGATTGCAGTTAGCCCTTCTACCATCAATCACAGGCGCAGCATCGACACAGGCCCTCATGGCAGCTTCAGGATCCCGAAAAGTTACCTAAATTAAATTTATGAGCACATTTTCCAAATTAACCATAGAAAAATCTTAAATCGTATCGCTGCAATAAGATCTAGTATTGTGGGAATAAAGTTTGAAAATTGAAATAAATAAATAAAAGAAAACATACAAATCCGTAGCCCTTGGATCTGCCTGTAGCCTTATCAGTGATGACAACAGCCTCCAAGATCTCACCAAATTGCTCGAAGTATTTCTTCATAGTATCCTTCTGAGTCTCCCACGCCAAACCCCCAACAAACACCTTGGTGTATGTTGTGTCGCCGAACTGACCTGCCAAATTTGCTGGAGTCATCTTTCTTCGATTATCTCTCAAATACAAAAGTCAGCACAGAATTTTTTTTTTTTAAATTCTCGGTATTATATGCGTTAACTTAGATGATCATGAGACATATATATATATATGTGCCACAAACAATATGGAAGTTGTAGATAGATAGATCTAAGGTTAAGGCAGAGAAAATTACTTTAGAGAGGATCTTCCGTTGGATTTAGATTTTACAGATATTGTTTTGAGAGCGTTGAGACAATTAGGTCAGAGATAGTGAATTTTGGGAGGGAAGAGAAAGCAAAAAAGAAGAAAGTCCCTCACATAATACGGACATAAATTATATACATACGGGCCCCCACCTCTTTCTCTTCTTCTCACGGTTCTCTTTGAAGCGTTTGTACAATTTACCTCATTCACTTTCAGTCTGCATAGGCACGCTCTATCGCGAGTGTAGGAGTGTCTCATGCGCTATTATTATGTCCGTCATAGCTGTACCTCTCATTATTTTAAGGGCAAGATATTGCAATGACTAATCGCGCCTCGATTTTGTCTTTTAATTACCAAATTACCGCGAACAAGCAGATCCATAACAGCTTAACTTCCTAGTGGCATAAACGGGACGGAAAAAAAAAATTCTTTGCCAACGGAGGATGAAATCATTCGGGAGGTCAATGGTCAACCCTCTCCAGATTTGTTTCTGTCAAAAGCCGGAGGTGTTCGCCTGTTGCTACGTTTTCTATTTAACTAAATTATTTTGCCATCTCTTCCAATAAATCCTTTTCCAAAGTAGAGACTATAGACTACATAAATTATTTTTTCATCTCTTCCAATAAATCCTTCCCCAATAGAAAATATATACTAGAGAATATGGTGACAATTAGATAAAGTCAAAATCAGGTAATAAAGTTAAATAAACCAACAATAGATTATATAATTCAGAATAAAACATAAAATCTCATGATTCTTTTTTTTTAAAAATTTTATAGCCGTAAAAAATGTAAATTTACAAGAAAATTACTGCTTGCTTAATCAAATAATTGCATTTTAAACAGTAGCATAGCCATATATTTTATTGAGTAGTGTCAAAATTAATTCTATAAAAAATAACTTATTTAAAATAAAATAATAAAAAATTTATCTTAATATTTGATTATAATATATAAAAAAATACTTCTAAATAGCAGAAAAAGTTATATACCTTTTATCTAATCAAAATAAAAAATTTACAATAAATATTTTATTTCACACTTCAAAATATCAATTTTTTTATTAGAGCCAATTATTTTTTTTCTATTTTATTTTCAAACTAGAGCTTTTCATTTTTTTTTAACAATCAATTATTTTGTTTAAATGATATTTCTCTAATGAAATAGAGAATGAGATAGATATAACTTAATTTTTTAACTCTAAATTATTATTTTTTTTGAATTGTAAATTATTGATTAATTTTAAACTTATTATTATTGAGTAAATTTGAGCTTAAAATTTGAACTCTTTTTTTAATAGAGTTAATTTAAATATTTTAATGCATCAATTTAAAAAATATATATATATAATATATATATATATTAATAAATTTATTGACCCCGCTCAATATACATTGGATACGCCCCTAATTTTGAACATTAAGAATTGTGGGTTCTTCAGTTGAAAATTGGCAATCATAATTTCAAAACAAACCAACATGTTAAATATAGCTTTATATATATTTTGATTTTACATTCGACGAAAAAATGGTAAAAATAATTTTAAATTTTAAATATGTTAAATTATTTAAGAGTTCATTTTAAATAAGTAGTCATTTAAAATTATTATAAATTTTATATATTTTAAATAAAAATTGCAAATAATAAATTTTAAATATTTTAATCATTTTATAACTAGTTATATATTTGAATGAGCTCAAAAATAGTTACAATTTTGATTGTTTTGAGAATATGCTAATTTGAGCTTATAAACCACATAAAAAGGGAAAAAGAAAAACTCATTTCACCACATTTCACAGTATATTATTAATATATTTATTATTAGGGATGTGCAAAAAAAATCAAAAACCGACCGATCCGACCTCCATCCGACTAACTTGACTGATTACGTTAATTTAAACCGACTGAGTTAGTCATTTTAATTTATATATTTATTAAAAAAATCAACCGAATCCTATAAATCCGACCAAACCGACTATTATTAGTCGATTTTAAAAAAAAAATTGACCGCTATTAAGTAGTCGGGTTGGTCGAGTCCTAAAATCCGATCAACTTGACCAATGCTCATACCTATTTATTATAGTGGTTGAATATTATCGAGTATATTATATTATTTGATATAAAAAATTTTTGAAATTTGAAAAAATATGAGAGGCTAATTAATGAACATAAAATTTATAAAATTTTTTCATTATACTCTCTAATTCCCAAATAATAAAAATTGACTTTTGGAATTCAATGGATATAAAAATTTAATTTCAATTAATTACAATTTATATTCCGCCTTTTGGTAAGTGTAATTCTACTTGAGAAATGTCAATTGGTTTTGTCAAATTGTCATCACCTAATTACCATTTGAGGTTTTTTTTCTACTAGCCTTTTTCTGGTTAATTAATTATTTGAACTTCTTTGTCAACCAATTATATTTACTTATTAATTGGGATTAATTTAGTTTTTTTAATCAAGTTGCTTAAATGAAAGCCATACATTTTTTTTCTTTTGGCCGTTTGTTTTTGTTAGGCATTGAACCTTATTGCTTTGTGGGGTTTTTAGTAATGTCCTCTCTCATCTAAGACCTTCCTTTGTTATTATTAGAACATCGAATTGAGCAAAGATTTAAAGATGCTCGAGTGATAACGAGAGAGGGGGCTTTATCCATAATCTAGCATACATACATAATAAATGAACTTCTCTTTTTTAGTTCGATCTTGCCGCGATGCTAACCAGCATGGATTAATCCCGTATGATCTTTCTGATACATCGACTGGAGCGAGTGAGTACGACGGTAATGGATAAACCATTGGGAAATCAAACCCATCGATAGCTAGACGTGAGGTTCACTTGCTTTTTTATTTTTTTTTTGAAGTCAGATCTTGAAAGAGGCATATCGGTCGAAGAAATCCTCGATCGGTCAGTTGGCTCACCTAACAGATGATGAGATTCTCGATCGAGTTGATCAAATTTTGAAAACGCTTTCTCACTATTCAGAATATTAGAGCTTTTGATCAAGATGTTCTCGCCTCCCCCATTTGGGCTCTTGCTTGAATCAAAACTTTTATGCGTTGGTAGGCTTTCGACTTAATTTAATAGCTGGGCGCCAATAAAAGAGAAAGTTTTCGCATGGGCTCATCATTTGATGTAGAGCTTATTTCATAACCACCATCCATAAAACAACACACAATTGTGAGAATTCTACTTGTATCTTTCTCTGTATAAGTTACGTATATAAAAAATACAAGTATAAGGTTTAACTAATAGCTAAATATACAGGCTGGAATACAACAAATATTATCTTTACTAACTGTAAGACTTATCACGCCCCCTCAATTCGTGCGTTCCGAGGAACAGTACGAATTGTCAATCGCTGCATGAGTGCTTGATGTCGAGCTTTGGACAATGGCTTAGTCAAGATATCTGCCAATTGGTCTTTAGAACATATAAATTGTACTTTAATCTCATTCTTCTGAACTTTATCACGAACAAAATGGAAATCCACTTCCAAATGCTTAGTCCGAGCATGGAAGACAGGATTAACAGAGAGATAGGTTGCGCCAATATTATCACACCATAAAACAGGAGTTCGCGTGGATTGAAAAGTGATGTCACACAATAATGACTGAATCCATGTCAATTTTGTAACTGCAAGACCAATTGCACGATATTTAGCCTCCGTTGATGAACGGGCAACAATTTGTTGTTTCTTGGAATTCCAAGAAATGAGATTTGTACCCCATAAAAATAGCATATCCAGTGGTGGACTTTCTATCAATAATGTCACTTGCCCAATCAGCATCAATATAAATGTGTAGATCGGTGGATTTTGATCTAGTAAGATATAGACCATGGCCAGTAGTATCCTTTAAATATTGCAATATCTACTTCACCGAAGTCCAATTATTCTCAGTGGGAGCATGTAGGAACTGAGAAACCTTGTGTACTGAGTAAAGACTTCAGGCCGAGTTAAGCTCAGATATTGTAGTCCACCCACTATGCTTCGATACAAAGTTGGATTATCCAGTAACCGTTGTTCTGAACTAGACATATTATCTTTTGGTGAGGCTGGTGTGGAAATACCTTTGCAATCTCCCATTTGAGCTTTATGAAGCAAATCAAGTATATACTTTTGTTGTGTTAACAAAAGTCCATCAGCAGTCCATGTCGCCTCCATGCCAAGAAAATATTCAAGTATACCCAAATCCTTCAACATGAATTCAGATTGGAGTGATAAGATTATGGCTATCATAGTGTTGCTGCAAGATCCAGTGATGATGATATCATCGACGTAAATAAGAACAAATAACTTGATATCTTTCTTGGCATAGCAAAATAAGGAAGAATCCGCAGGGGACACGGAAACCATGTTTAATTAGAGCTGTGAAGAGGCATTTATACCATTGTCTGGGAGCCTGTCGAAGACCATATAGTGAACGGTGTAATCGATAGACATGATAAGGTTTGGACTTGTCATAAAAACCTGGCGGTTGCTCCATGTAAACTACATCATCCAAATTTCCATGTAGAAAACCATTAGAAACATCTAATTGCTTCACTAACCAGCCATTTGAAATTGCCAGAGACAAAATAACTCGAATTGTGGTTGGTTTGAGAACATGAGAAAATGTCTCAAAGTAATCAATACTGGGACATTAATGATATCCCTTTGCAACGAGTCAAGCTTTGTAACGATCAATACTGCCATTTGCTTTTTGCTTGACTCGGAATACCCATTTACAGCCTACTATATTCTGTGCTTTGTCATGAGGAACTATTCCCAAGTCCCAGTTTGAATCAAGGCATTGAGTTCTTAAATCATAGCATTACGCCAATTTGAATCTTTAAGAGCTTGAGAGTAGTAACTTGGTACTGAGATTAAAGCAATTGTATTATGCGATGTCGGTGACCATGGTGTTTATGGTTTTAGTTTTCCGCTTTGCTGCCTTGTGATCATTGGGGGCGTTTTGACTTGTAATGGAGCAGGTTGTGTTGTGATTGAGCTGGGTAAAGAAAGATCGAAAGGAACAGGAGCAGTATCAACTTGAGAAAGTGATGCGGTGCGTTGTTGATTAGTGGAGCCGAGTGAATGTGACAACGGTTCGGTTTGACGGAAGCTAATAAGCTCAGTCTGATTTGTGTTTAATGATACGGTGCGTGTAGGAGTTGGGCTTTCTTGTTCTGTATTTTCTTGTTGTGTAATGGTGGCAGGTGAATGTAATTGAGTTGCTTCGGTGTAATATTGTATATGCCTCTGAGAATGAATGGCATTATTTGGAGCAGCACCCAAAATTCCACTTTGAGTAGGTGACAAAGCAGGAACAGGTGGTAAAGGGATGGACGTAGGACTGATTTCTTCAATTGTGACAGCATTATTATCATCTAGCTTCTTAAAAGGAAACTCCTGCTAAAAAAATAAGACATGACGTGAGATGTAAATACGACCAGATGAAATTTCTAAACAAGTGTACCCTTTATGAAGTTTACTATAGCCAAGAAAAGCACATCGAGAAGATTTGGAGCAAGTTTATGTGACGTATAGGGTTTCAACCAAGGGTAACACAAAGAACCAAAAACACGCAACTCATCATAATTGGGTTTCTCATGAAATAAAAGTTCATAGGGCGTGTGTTTTTGAATAGTAGAAGCAGACAATCTATTAATTGTGTAAATTGCAGCATTGAAAGCATATGTCCAGTATTTATATGGAACTGAGGCATGGTGTAATAAGGATTGGCCTAATTCAACAATATGCCTATGTTTGCATTCTGCACACCCGTTTTATTCTAGTGTATGGGGATAAGAAACCCTTTGTGAAATCCCATTTTGCTTTAAATAATTTGACAAGAACCTATATTCCCCACCCCAATCGGACTGGAAAATTTTGATAGGCAACCCAAAGTATTTCTCCACTAAATTACGAAATTGAACAAAGATAGGAAAGACATCAGATTTGTTCTTCAGAAAATACACCCAGCAATATTTACGAAAATGGTCGTAAAAAAGCACGTAATAACGAAACCCTTCAGCAGAAACAACTGGGGCAGGCCCCCAAACATAAGAACAAATAAGTTCAAGAGGTTGTTTAGTTCGAGAAAGAGAATTAACAAACTGCAATTTGTGTGATTTACTCACACTGCAAGCATTACAACTATGAAATTTATTACAAGAATGAAAAGAAATATTATTTGTGCAAAGAACATCATGAGCTACTCTAAAATTTGCGTGGCCCAGTCTTTCATGCCACAAAGAAACCGTAGCCGGAAAAGTTGTTGGGGAGAACGACCGAACTTGCTGTGAAGGAAAGAGATAGAGACCATTTTCACTCGGGCCTTAGAATAACACCTGCTTCGTGGGGATATCCTTCACAAAATATTTGTCAAGGAAAAATTCAATTGAAGTATTATTTTGTGTAGTGAAAGCAGAAACTGACAACAAATTGTTAGTTATAGCAGGTGAATAAAGAATATTATCCAAATGAAATTTATGACCATTAACAGATGCTATAGAAGAACCAGAGGACAAGACAGGAAGTGTTGTACCATCAGCTATAGTGAGGGCAGTGATGTCATTGACTGGAGCAGACTGAGCAATTGTTTCCTGATTAGCAGCTAGATGATAATTTGTGCCGGAGTCCACAATCCATGTTGGTAGTGTTTTGGTTTGAGCTTTTGCCACATTTGCTTGAGGATTGGAACGTGGAGAAGGGCATTGTCGTGAAACATGCCCAGTCCCATTGCAATTATATCACTGTAAAATGGATCATCCACGACCAGCATTGGAACCAGAATTGTAATTAGCATTGTAACCAGAACTACGTCCAGAATAAAATTGTTGTGTATTACGACCACGTCCGGAACCCCTTTCCCTTCCTCTATTGCCTCGACTAGTGTTTGCATAATGGGCAGTAGCAGGAACAACAGTATTAAGAGTAAGAGAATCAAGCTTTAACTGAGATTCCTCACTAAGTAACAGTGCATACAATTCATCAAAGGTTATGGCAGCATTACGTGCTTCAATAGCACGAGTAAAAGGCTTATAATCGGAACCTAGACCCTCCAATACATCACAAACAAGACTCTCTTCTGTAACAGAACCTTCTAAAGCACATAGTTGATCATAATATGATTTAGCCCTTTGCATAAATGTATCAATCGAATCATTACCTTGACTCAAATGCTTGAGTTGTTTACGCAGCTGTTGGATCTGCATTCTAGCTCCAGTAGAATAAATTATCGTAAGCTTGTCCCAAGCCTCTTTAGCCGTCTTGCAGCGAGTAATCTGAGAGAGAATAGATTGAGAAACGAAGCAATTGATCCAGCTCCGGACAATTTGATCTTGGCAGAACCAGTCCATGTAGGCGGGATTTGGCTCGCCATTAGGAAGAGTCTGGGCTGGAGCAATGATAGTACTGTCGACATAGGAGGCTAAACGATATCCATGTAGGAGAGGTATGATTTGCGAATGCCATAGCAGGTAATTAGAAGAGGTAAGTTTGATAGTAACAAACTGAGAGATATTAGGAATCTGAATATTCGAAACAAAAGAGGAAGAAGAGCTAGCCGTTTGAGAAACTAGGGCTTGCTGAGTGTTGGCCATGATTTCTGAATAAATCGAGAAGAAGGAAGGGAAGAACCAGATCTAGAAGAAAGGAAAGAGAAGAATAGCTATGGAGCCTATAAGGCTCTGATACCATAAAACAACACACAATTGTGAGAATTCTACTTATATCTTTCTCTGTATAAGTTACGTATATAAAAAATACAAGTACAAGGTTTAGCTAATAGCTAAATATATAGGCTGGAATACAACAAATATTATCTTTACTAACTATAAGCCTTATCAATCCATCACCAATCACATTCCATATCCCACTTTAAACTTTTCGATTCCTGGAGTAGTCTCCTCCATAAAGGCATTGCAGCTTCAGAAGTAGGTGAGCTGGGTCAGGAAGGAGTTTGACTGCTACCTTGGTTGCCGGTTGGGCCGGTTCGATGGCTCTATATGAATTAACAGTTTTTGATCCCTTTGACTTCGTTCTCGATCCAATGTGGAGATAGGGTATGTTCGTTATACCTTTCATGACTCGTTTAGGAATGACCAATTCGTAGGGTAGCTGGAGTATCACAGGAGGAACTACAATAAATCCGAGTATTTGGAGTTATGAAGGTGTGGCTAGGGTGCATATTGTGTTTTCTGGTTTGTGCTTCTTGGCAGCTATTTGACATTGGGTATATTGGGATCTAAAAATATTTTACAATGAACATACAAAAAAACCTTTTTTGGATTTGTCCAAGATCTTTGTAATACATTTATTTCTTTCAGGGGTGGCTTGCTTTGGGTTTGGTGCTTTTCATGTAACCGGATTATATGTTCCTGAAATATGGGTGTCTGATTCTTATGGACTAACTGGAAAGATACAACCAGAAAGTTCAGCATGGGGGTGGAAGGTTTTGATCCTTTTGTTCCAGGAGGAATAGCCTCTCATCAAATTGCAGCAGGGACATTGGGCGACATGAATTAGGAGTTAATGAAACCTTTTACAAGAATCTTTCATAAAAGTTATTAACTAATATTATCGACTAATCATAATTTTTTATTATTAGACTATGATATTTGATTCATCAAATACATCATTATTATATACTCTTTCATATATATGGCGCAACCTAATCCTTGTTTTTTAAGTTTCGAATCCTTAACTTTTTAAATCAAAATATCTATATAATAAAAAATTTTCTCTTAACAGTGATTTATGTTATATATATAGAACTAAGATGTGAAAATCTACTGAATTCATCTATGAAAATAAAAATAGCTAGGCGTGGTAAATTAAGATATAATGTGTGAGATACCTCTACATCTTGGCTAATATTTTTAACCCAGGGTAGACACCACGTAGAAGCCGATACAAAAGCAAAGTGCCCAAAAATGATAAAAATTAATGGTCATTAACTCAGAATTATGTGTGTAGACAACTTCATAAATAAAAAAAGAGATATAAGGCGAATTTTAAAAACTTCAGTTAATGCATACCAAAAAAATTTAATTTGTTATCATCATGTAAATCATCAATTAGTATTCGAACATTTAGTGATCAATGAACCGATATTTGTTTGTTACAATATTATGCTTGACGATCCACCAAAACAAAAAAGGCAAATGATCATCGACGGAGAGAGGTTTATTTTAAATGTTGTTAAATATGAACATTTGATATTTCTATGTATAAAGTTATATATTTGACAAAAGAAATTAATTTTAATTTCCTTTATATTACAAAATGTGTTAACGTTAAGCACGACCTCAAATTCCAATAGGAACAGTGATAGGGTTTATAATTCCCTAAATTCAAAAACATTTTCTTATTTATGTTATACATATATTAGATCATATGTAAAATGATTATAGCTTTTTAATTTTTTTAATATATTAATTTAAAATTCACTAAAATTGTTTATTGTATTTAGATTTTAAACCCATAAATCCTTATTACTTTCAAATAATAAGTTCTAACTTAATATTATATACATATATAGATATATATCTTCACAGTTATGCGTATTTGAATATTAATGAATAATAAATTATTTTGCCTGTCAAATATTTTGCAAATGGAATCGAATCTCTAATCTTGTTGGAAAAGCTGAGAAATGCTAGATATCATATATAGGCCTCCACGGCTCAGACGTCCAAGCAATGTCCTGCAACTACTCCAAGCAATTTGTCGGCTAGAATATAGCAATCACGTATCAATATGTTATCTAGCTGAAACCATGTAATTTAAACCCAGCACTACCTAACTGCTGCAAACTCAGAATACATTTAGCTTAAACCAATAATTTTGCATTGTTAGAAAAAAAATAATATATCCCACCACTTAATCCTATGTGCATATCCCTTTAGCAAGAACAAAATAGCATTTGAAGTAGATTCTTGCACCTCGATACATCCAATTCTGAAGCAATAACCTGCCGATGATGAAAAGATTATTGTTATCAAATTAAGGAAATTAAATTAAACAGTTGAATGCATATAAACACATGATTCCGCTATTTTAGGTACACAATTAATCCCCAAAACTCTCTTCTATTATCTCAGTGTTAATGCAACAAGCTAGATACTTATTTTGAAGGTCTATCACCAAATAGCAAGTATACTTTTTTAACGATTGGTAACAACTATAACAACTATATATTATTTAACACAATTAATCCCCATAATAACAGTGTAATACATCCTCTTCAAGCATATGGTGAACAAGACTGCCAAAAAAATTGTTAAGATATAATAAATTAGAATTTATCATGACAAAATGACCTAAGTCATTAGGTTTGATTTAATTTCTTGTCATAAGTCATTCAAAATTCTTGTAATTGATCAATGTAAAATTTATAGACACCTACTTTTATATGTTTTAATAGTTACTCATAAGTTAGGGGGCGTGGGGGTCCATTGTCCTCCTTTTCCACCATATATATATGTATATATATTTGTAAATACATAAGACAGATATCAGATGAAAATTCAGGAACTAAAAAACAATGAACCCACCATATATATATACATATTATTTTTTTCTATAAAATTAATTTTTTAATATCAATTATTTTAAAATTTTAAAATTAGTTTTTAACTTATTATTTTGATAATATTATTGAGTATTATAATTATTTATAATTATTGTTTAATTTATAGTTTTTAGTTTATTATTTTGCTAATTAAATTAATTATTTTAAAATTTAATTATGACATAAATTGAGAATTTGAGATTTTGTTATTAGATTAATTCTTTTATATTTTGATTTTAAATTGGATTCATGAGTTTTGTTATTAGATTAATTATTTTATAAAAAAATATTTTATCATATAAATTTATTAAAAACTAATTAGTTTAAATATGTTTTTTAAAATATCTCAAAAAAATATATAAATATTATTCAAAAAATAATATATATTATTTAATTTTCAAAATAATATTTAAATATTTTAAAATAAAAATAATAAAAATTTAAATATTTAATATAAAAATAAAATTAAATATAAGTATTAATATCAACTGTTTAAATTTATTTTTTAATATAAAAATAAAAATAAAAATAAAAATATAAATTCATATGTAATTATTTGTATTTAGAAATTATGCCCTCCTTCACCTAAATTTTGGTTCCCCCACATATTCATTAATAACAAGTTCATAGGAATCCTCAAGAATGTCGTCCAGAACAATACCCTCCGAGCTACAAAACCCTGCTAATACTGCTATCCAATTATCCTTCAAAAACCAAATCGAAATCCATCACCAATAATCAAGAGCTACTCCTCGAGATGGTGCAAACATTATTGGCATCATTGGCCATGCTTAGGACATCAATCATCAATGTGAAAGCATTCAATTCCAAGTCGAACACATAAAGGAGATGCGTTTCAAAGAGCAAATTAACTTTTTTCGTTCTAGGGACGAGCATATTTCTCGTTTACGAGAAAAAACAAATCAAGGATGTGATCTGAGCCGCGTTATAATAATCTTGCAGCATCGTGATGGTCTTTGTTAAAGCTTCTGCTGTAAAGATTATGCTTTGGATCTCTCTGTTATATTTTCATAATAGAAAAGATGGCAACGCTCACTTGGCAGCTAACCCAATTCATCACCATCATTTTGGCTACTTTATGTGGCGCAGACGCAGCTTTTTGATAGTATTATACAGATTGTTGGTTGGTTGACATATACACTTCACAGATCACAGTTGATCCTGTAATTGCAGTTGGAAAATCACGTGCGCAGGGCAATGGCAATGAAGAAAATAAAGGGAATGAGCAAGTGCAATTATACTTGTAAACCTTTAATTCATTTACATATAGGGCCACTTTGATGCATGCACAGACACAATAGAGTCCTACTCCAACCACAAACCCCTTTTGCGTTTGATTCTAATTTTTAAAATTATTATTTCATCAAGACAGACGGCTGAGATACAAAGAAGACATGCACATGAGAAGTACAGGGTCAAAAACCTGAAAAAGCAAATAACGAAAAGAGATAAGTGGGTCTTACCTGGCATGCAAGCTCAGCTGTCTCCAACTTCTTTGACCAAAAAGTTACATTAACACATTCCTCTTCTCTTTCTCTCTCTCTATACAAGCAATGGGTGTGGGTGTCGCACATGCCAGACTCTCACACATGCATGTCTCCACAGCTTTATCGTCTCCATCTGGACCATCTTCCTTTTTTGGGACCCACGGACAGCTCACTGCCCTTTTACTCCAGCTCTAAATCCAAAGTAACAGTTACACCTAATTATTATTAAATTTAAATTTTATATCAATTATTCTTCAAATTAAAAATTTTATAATAAAATTATTTTCAATTTAAATTACTGTCATTTTTTTTACTAGTATTAAAAAAACTCTTAAAATAAATCTCTTATAAATTAAAATAAATTTCATCTGTCATTTTTAAAAAAAATTTTTAAATTCACCAGTCATTTTTAAATAATTTTTTAATTTTACCCGTTAACCTTAAAAAATTAATTTAAAATCACATATAATATATATTGATGCAATAATTATATTTTTAAACTTCTTATTTAAAAATAAAATTCTAACTATTCAATTAAATTACATATTAATTGGTTTAATAAATCTTAAATAATTTTTAAATTTTTTTTATATTTGAATGATAATTTTAAATAATTTTTTATATTTGAATAATAATAATAATTATTTTATTTTTATTTTTGTAAAATAATATTTAATAATTATTATTTTCATTCAACTATAAAAAAATAAAATTTTTAAAATTTTGGAATTTTAAATATAGTATAATTATTATTATAATATTTTTATTTTTTAAAAATTATTTTTAACAATAATTGTTGTTATTATTCAAATATAAAAAATTGAATTTTTTAAAATTATTTAAAATTGGATAATTTTGAAATTTTTAATTTTTTTTAAAAAATTTACTAATAGATTTATTAAACTAATTAATAAATTTTATTTAATTATTAAATGATATTACTTTATAATTAATAATTTAAAATTATCATTTAAATATAAAAAAATAAATCTTTTAAAATTATTTAAAATTTATTAAACTAATTAATATGTGATTTACTTAGATAGTTAGACATTTATTTTTAAAGTGAAAAGTCCAAAGATATAATTATTGAACCAATATGAATTATAAATAATTTTAAATTAACTTTTTAATGATGACATATAAAATTAAGAGATTATTTAAGGATGGCGAGTGAAATTAAAAGATTATTTAAGGACGATTAGTAAAATTAAAGTAATTCTTCAGGAATAATGGATAAATTTTGCTTTGATTTATAATGAATTTATTTTAAGAGATATTGTTTGAATTGATGATAAATTTATTATAAAACTTTTAATTTTATGAATAATCGATGTAAAATTTAAACTTCAAAATTAATAAAAAAAAAGTTAATTAATTTTTTAGATACGATTACTCTTTTTTTTTTTTGGTGTTACGAACAATTTCTTCGTGGCGTCAATGTACAAGTTTATTCAATTCATGGTTGGCTTAAGATATAATAAGTTGATTTTTATATAAAATATATCAAGTCATTAAAATTGACGCGGGACTATTATAAGCACTCTATTTTATTCATTCGTTATAATATATGCTAAAAACTTCACATTCGAGAAGCATCCCCGACCACTTGAATTGAAAAATGTAGTTCACATGCTTACTGAACAAGCATACGGCAATCTGTATTCGAATCATCTGAAAACACCATTGGATCAAGTCTAGTTAGTACTTGAAAATTGCAATCACTTGAGAATGCGCACATGCTTACTTTACAAACATATGATATTTCTGCCCGAATCACATGAGAACAATCTCTGCTCAAACCATATGAGAACACATTCCAAAAACTAACTTGACAAGTTCTGACCATGCCACTTAAAAAACACAATCCGCATATTTTTGTGCATAAATTTAGCTCCAATATATGCAACAGTTTAAAAGTATATTAAGCTGATAAAATATTTGATTTCATAACATAAAACCACCTAACCCATTTAAATTAGCTAATCTTCTAGGGCATTCATATTTTTTTATCATTAATTCATTGTTATATATTTTAACACACATACTACTACAAGATTGTCTTTCATTCAAGAAAGTCAAATGTCCAATTTTCTAACTATTTGCTCCAGAGATACTCAACCACAGCCCCTATCAATACCTCTATGGCTCTATCATACATATAGGCCAACAAATGTTAAGGTACAAAAATTTGCTACAAGTTGAATCATTCGACCTTAAAATGTAAAACAAACTTTGAACAAATGTCTGTTGTTTTGCTATGACAAATCCTCGTGGTAAAGATGAAGACCAAGACCAAAACGTGCACAGGCTCGCCGAAATGCCATTGCTTCTGCTTTTTGTACAGGATCTCCATGACCTACATCATCCACCGAAGCAGTTCCAGTTGATTCCCTATATATCTGGCAGACCAAATTTAAAAAAGAAAGGGAGGTGAGGTTATGTTCAGTTGTATTACAGAGCAATTCCAAAAGCAAGTAATCTTGGCAAGCAGGTTGATTCAGCTTCCATCCAAACTTGCACATGTTACATAGCTTACTTCAAAGTTATATCACATGCCTCTTGGATCAGTTTCAAACTTCATCTAAGCAATCAGTATCGATATTTCCAAAGGACATCAAATAAAACTAAGATCCCTCTTTTTTTTTTTTTTTTCTTGATATCCATAAAAATGAAAAAAGTATTTGTAAACATAAAATGAGGGAAAAAAATCAATGATTTATGCAGAACGTAGACACTCATACTCAACTCAGACTCGTGGCGCATACCTATTATGATAAAGCAGCACAAGCAAGAGGAGATGAGGGTCCAAATTTACCATACGAATCCTATCAAAGAATATTACTCCCAAAAATAAAAAATTAAAGTGGAAAACGTGCAGAGGGGCACTGATTTTGACCCTATAATTTGGTTCAAATGTGTTTCAAACAACTGACAGAAATTTCAAGATTAAACAGATAGCCTTTCATTAATAAGAACACTCGAGAAGGAAACAACTGGAATCTGAATTAGTTAAAATACATATAGGAGAAAGTGTTCTATAAATTAACTATATGTATTTTATAAAAAAAATCAATGAGATATTGAATCAACGTAACAGCCAGAGTCTCAATTTTGAATGATGCATTAGTTTCAGTGTTTCACACTCTAACTTGGTAATTGATGGACCCAAAGCATTTTCCTACAAGGTTTAAGACAATGAGACAAAGGCTAGTTTCAGTGTACTTCTTGTAGGTGGTAACTGCTAAGTATCATATTAAAAATATCC
Source organism: Garcia nutans (assembly GCA_947685225.1). NCBI lineage: Eukaryota > Viridiplantae > Streptophyta > Magnoliopsida > Malpighiales > Euphorbiaceae > Garcia > Garcia nutans. The sequence goes on from CANTUV010000039.1 coordinate 60,666,089, forward strand.
TGACTTAAAAGATTTGAAAACTTGGGAGAAACAACTAACCAAGAAAACAGCACTTTGATAGCAGGTTACACCTTTTATTTCCTGTGTCATCAATCATCATCCAAGGTTCTACTAGTGCTCTAATCCACTATTTGAAATCATCTCAATGCCTAAACTACTCAAAATCAAACTACACTTGGATGAATCTGAGGACTATCTTAAATTTATTCTAACTATTATTGTAATTCCCAAAAGTCCAACTGCATTGAAAGTGATCTTCAATCACTTTGTAATGACCCAGCAGTTAGAAATATATAAAAGAGAGAGAAATAGAGAGGAAGGGAGGAGAATCAGGGGAAGAGAGAACAGAAATTAGGAAGAGGAGAGAAGAGAAAAGAAGGAAAGGAAATAGGAGTAATTCTGATATTGATAATTGATTTCCTTACTTAGCATCTGTACAACATATATAATAACCATATTTAGCTAGAGACAAAAAGGTGACATCATAGCACACCCCCAATTCTATTCCTAAGCTGCATTGTGTTATTCTTGTCCAGCAAGGACTGATCCTAATCATTACTCACTCATCAATTCCACTACTGATTCCCTTATCATCAGATCATCATTACCCTATGTCAATTACTTTGTTACCCTTCTTTCTCCTCCTACTGTATGTAACACACTTGTACAATTTGTTAACTAGTTATCAATATCATCTATCCTAATATGCATGTTTCACAAGCTATAAACATCTATTCCAAGTCTGGAAAATGTAAAATTATCTCATGTTCAATTGATATACAAGGACAAGCTATAAGGCGTTTTCCATCTCATTACTCTGATTGTTGTCCTACTATTAGGATTCATTTGGCATGCAGAATGAACTAGAATAAGAATGAAATTGTTATTCCACGGCAACATAAAACATATTTCTCATTTGTGCGAAATTCATATCCCAGAAATTTGTGAAATATCAAATATTATATGATGATAATGATTACACATTTAAAACTCCAAACGAAAATTGAGATTGTGGAATACTTATTCAACACAAAACAAGTATTCAATTTCAGCCTATTTTATGCTATTTTATGAGTTGAAGAGCAAATTATTAAGCGAAGCAAAAACTCAAGAACTCTTCAGGAATGTATCTGCCGCAATAGTTAAAACGATCACATTTTGCCCCAAATAAACCAGAGATCTTCCATTGATAAATAATAAAAAAAATGATGCCAAGAAGACTCTTCATGTGGAAGGAAAGCCTTATGTTTCAGCCATTATAGCATTTCCTACATAGTCAACTGACAAAGGCAAAAACATCATCACTGTCCAGTAACTCAGTTTCATGCAGCTAAATTTTGTGGTATTTTCATCTAAATAGTGACCTAGGTATGTATATTTTATAAAAAACCAAGATAGAGCAGTCATGCTTTCTTGAAATATACAAATCCTACTAGAACATGAATTATTCCACTTATTGTCCTCAATCAAGTAAAAAGTAGAGGCTTATTTACAGAGAAAATCAATACTTCCATATACTTTCAAGCTGGGAAGATTTCCAGTTAGAATTTTCTTATCTGGCAAGCTTAGAAGAATTTTCATGAAAAGAGTTAACCCCCATAGAAGGATTACAACAAAAATTCTAGGGCCAATTGATGAACATACTGGAGGCTCTCCTCCTTTATTAGTTTACCAGTGACTGAAGCCTAGATATTTTTCTTCCTTGAAGGTTTTGGTTTGATGAAGAATAGATTTGAATTTGTGGTTTTGGCTTCAGACAGTTTTATTTATTCTGTTGTCCTCATCATATGCCTGCTTTGTACGATGAGATACAAACCTCTCCGAATCAGACTACTCCAGCAAGCAAAAACAACACAAACTTCCAAGGCATAAAGATCATTGCAGTTCAATGAATTCATCACCATGGCAAGAGGATGAGTAGAAAGAACATGTAATAAGCCCTTAACATTTTTTTTAAAATATTATGCCCAACTTATGGCCCAGCAAAGCAGTCATATGGCAAACCCTAGCCAATCACAGAAATTGGAAGATGATGTTATAACTCTGGCCTTAAACAAAAGCTCAACAGTCTGAGTTTAGGGTGCACCATAAAATTGGTATACGTATGGAAACAAGCATAGAGTGAAAAAATACCTCAGCATCAGTCCCATAGAGTGTCACACGGTAAACAACAGATACAGACTTGCCATCAGTGGAATAAGTTATGTTCCGAACCTCACCAGACCACTCTGCAATAGTAGGTACAGAGTATAAAAAGCATTGCAAGCAAGAAGGATATGTATATAATTTCAAAGCTGAGAGAACCAATTAACCTTGTGTTGCCATTTCATCAAATTACCAATTAGAACTCTAATTTAGAGTTGTGAAACCTCAATTTTTCACCTAGCAAAGAGTCATAAATTTGGAATTTAGATGAAAGCTTAAGTGATAATGAGGCTAACGCATTTGGAATCGCATGAACCACCTTATCCGAGTTTTTTTTTAATTTTTTTCAAACTTTTTTTATTTTAGCTTCTAAAATCTCTATAAATAGGCCTCCAAACCCCCTATTTTCTACACATCTTCCAACCAAGCAACTCCTACTTGCTAGTTGACTCTTCTTCTCTCACTCTTTTTTTTTAAGAAAAAGGTTCATTCTTCTTTAGTCGGAACCGCCTAAAATTTGCTTCCTTAGCAAGTTTGGATGCTAGTCCTTTTTAGTTTAGTTTTTATTAAGCTAAATCAAATTATTTTATTTATTTAGCAAAACCTTAATCCTAATCAAAATTAAATTAAGGATCGGTCACACTCATAAACCACCACCAATCAAGTGATCAAGAAAGAAAGTAAGAAAACTCTAATTTCCTCTTATTTTATGTTTTCCAATTCTAAATTAAATTTGTTGCCCTAATTTTGATAACCATCCTTTAGTTTTCAAGATTAAAAGTTAATCCCTTTTTGCTCTAATTTTTAAGGACTATCATTTAGCCCTTGAAATTTATCCAACAAAACCATTTTCAAAATTAGGAATAATTTTCAAGAATAGAGTTTCATCCGGTTGACTTCCAAATCATTTTCAAATTAGGATATCGTCCAGTTGACTCTCAAACCATTTTTAAACTAGGATTTCATCCCGTTGACTCCCAAAATCATTTTCAAACTAGGATTTCATCAGTTTGACTTCCAAAACCATTTTTAAATTAAGATTTTATCTAGTTGACTCCCAAACCATTTTAAAACTAGGATTTTATCCAGTTAGCTCTCAAAACCATTTTCAAACTAGGATTTTATCAGGTTGACTCCCAAAATCATTTTTAAATTAGGGTTTCATCTAGTTGACTCCCAAACCATTTTCAAAATTAGGATTTCATCCGGTTGAATCTAAAATTATTCTAAACTTTCATTCAAATGGGATATGCGAACTTAATTGAAATTTTACTCTAAGTATCAAGTCCGCTTTATAGAATAACCATTTCCTATAAATTTCTAGCCTTTATTGTAAATTAGTTTTTTGAAAAAACTCAAGTCACCTGAAATTTCTTATAGCTGGAACACGCCCAAAGAGTCAATTGAAACAAACAGTTTTCAATCACAAGTTAAGAAATGTGTGTTCAACCTAGAATCCATAAGCCTAGAGTTAAAATCCTCTTATCTTTGGTTTTGAAATATAAAATTTAATTTAATTTTATACTTTAGTTTATTGCTATGTATGAATACATAAATTTTGTTTGTCATTCATATTATATTTGTCATATCATGAAATTCATTTTATAAATTCTCGTTTAATCTAATGTCAAACTATTTTTATTTAAAAGTCTAAACTTTGCCCTTCGAATCTATCATTTGATTCGAGACTAATATTTTTTATCCTTAAAATAATATTGGAGTTAATTTAGAATTTTTCTTAAATTTTTCCTTTTTTTTAAAAATAAATTTAGATAGCGACTCTTCAAAATCAGTTTTTACTTAAACTGAGTGTAGCCAGAGGTTTTTCGTGAAACTTAATCTAATTTTTCAGCACTCTAATTTACACCCTTTGCAGACAGGGCCGAAAGACATACTCAGGCTGGAGCCTCATAAAAGTCTAATCAAATGAGCATTAAACACATGGTTTAAGGTGTTTCAATTAGTATGAAACTGATCATATGGCTCAATATTTGAATAATAGAATATTTGAAGGTTGAGAGTAGTAGACATTACATTTTAATCTCTATTATTTTTTTAGTTGGCAATTGTGTTCTTTTATGGAAGAGATATTTTACTTTTCAATGCTGTTGTCATTCAACTCTCCCTTGGGCCAAGCTTCAAGACCTGCTACTGTTGAGATTTACTTTTTCATCTTTAAGTAATTCTATTAAAATGATTTTTTAAGATTGTTTACGTTGTTATGCCATGTATCCTTTTATTTCCATGAATCATCAAAACAATACATTTTTCTAACAAGTTTGTATCCAATTATAAACAGCTTTTGCTTGATTACACTTTCACTATATTAGTGTTGCAATATATATCAGTATATAAAAATGGTATTTTTTTTCTTCCATTTTTAACTTCTCTTTAATAAATTTACAAACATTTTTTTTGTTTCATATGTTGTATGTTTCTTCAATGACTAAAGAGTATTACTTCTTCCTTACCAATGTTTGAAGCTCCAGATAACAATGTTATTGGCATGTCAATTGCATAGAGTCTTCCACTTTAATATTAAAGTAGAAAACTATTTAGCACAGGGAATATCCATTTAAACTAATTTAATTCCCTAATTGTGTGCGTCAATAGAAATTGTTTTCCTCGCAGATTGCTGTGGTTCGTGTTAATGACAAAATAGGCGTGTGTGCATGCAAGCTTTCGGATATTGACTTACCTGGAGCATGTAAATTCATTGTCCTGTTAACAATATGCCTGCAAGGAATAGGAAACGACAGTTAACCGCCATAATTAGTATTATTACCTTGTGCATCAGTATAAAAATAACGAAAAAGCATGATACTACCAGGGGATGTATTTGGCAGAGAAGCCATCCTCGAGGCGTTGCTTGATGAGGGAATCGGGCACTTTCTTGTTGAGTTCTTTGAGGATTTCGGAGAGCGGCCGGCTGATTCCTGAAGTAGGGACATCGTTGCTTTGTATCTCACGTATCCTCTCTGTTTCTCCAGAAGAATAAGAATACGACGACGAGGAATTTGAAAAATAGGATTGGTCCGAAAGAAGCACCGATAATTGCTTCAGTTTCAAGGGGGATTGGGAAGAAAGTGAGCTTGTTGTCAGCAATTTCATTTTCAATTTCACGGTCCACATTTGGTTTAAGAAATTTCAAACTCGGAAGTGACAGACAGCAACTACGGCTCCTCTGATTCCTCTCCACCGCCTACTTTCATGTCCAAATTGGGCTTCTGGCTCCTCCATTTCCAAAGCTAAATGTACCTCAAGCTTAAGCTTAAGCCTAAGCCCTTTTTCCTGAACAGTAAGCCCAAGTCTTAGCCTAACACAATAATATCTGGATTGCCAAATTTGTTGCCTAATGTAAATAAATATTATCTAAAATATATAAACATAGAATGATTCTGTATCGTATTATATTATTACTCTAATATTTTTCATTGGCAAGATGATAGTGTAATATGCTACTACCCATGCTCCTTATCCGGGTGAATTTAAAAAAATTTAATTCCTTAACTGAATAGAAACTTAAAAATGTTCATAGAAAGTTTGCAATTATTAAAAATAGTAAACACTTTTGTAAATTTACAAAATATAAGTTGCTGCATGATTTCTTAAGAGTAATAACTAAGCAGTAAATAACTCTAATAAGCAGTAAATAACTATAATAAGTGTGCAAAGAAATAATTTTTTAGAAATAAAAGTCTACCATTTCTTTTTATTTCTAAAATTTACATGTAAGATCATATCATATGATAATACTATATTTTTGTTTTAGTTTTTTGTAATTCAATATCATATTTAATTTTACTTCTAAAAAAATCATAACTACTTAAATTGAATGTTTACTAATTGCCAAAAATTTAGACATTTAAAATTCAACTTATATCTGCTTGTGATTTTTAAGTTAGAATTAATATTATATTCATTAATCTGTTCTTTCTAACTCAATTCATCCGCTCGTGATAATATTGTATTTTTTACTTAATAAACTTAATTATATATTCAGTGTTAATGAAGTAATTTAATAATCACGATATGGACAGTAAAAATTTAATTTTACCTTTTTTTCCTTTACTTTATTTTTGGCTTTCATTTCTTTTGCTTTTCTCATATATATATATATATATATATATATATGTGAGAAGTTATATATATATATATATATATATATATATATAGGTGTTTAGATCCATTCCTTGGTTGAGTCAATTGCTCCTTGGGTAATTTTAAGGATATTTTTCTTTTCCCATCTTTTTTCCTTTGTTTTCTGGTCTTTTAACTTCTCAATAAAGGAAATATAATGTTTAAAATTTTAAATAATAATTTTCTGTATTATGTATATATATAAGTAAATATGGGATAGTGTATGATATTATGTGTGGTTAAAGATTTAAAATTGATGAAAAAATAAGATTGGATAGACCTTAAAAAGTGAAAAGTTAGATCCAAAAATAGATTTAATTGGTATTTAAAAAAAAAATTAAAGCTATAAAAATTATAAAAATATTCATGTGGCCCTAAAATAAAATTTTATAGTAATTGAGGTATGGAATATGATTTATAGGGCTTTAAAATGATTAAAATAATTATTTTTATAATTTTATGAAGTTAAAAACTTAAAGAAAGTATATGTATCTAAGCTAAGTTACGTGCAATGCATGAAATTAAAATCTTATATATTATAAAAGTTAACGTTGACTTCTTATTCTTCTTCCTCCTTATGTAGGCCCAACAATCATCACCATCACCATCTATCTTCTTCTTCTTCCATTTTTTCACTTAAAACCAAAGAATCTTTAGGAATAATATATGATTTTGATAGGATTTAGTTAGTTTATGCATGAATTCTCAAAAATATCACTATTAAACTAAGGAATTGGAAAAATATTAAGTAAAAAGGGTTTTAAAAGAGGATAGTACTTGTATATTATATTGTTTGCTATTAATTGAATTTTTTTTTTATTTTGATTATAGATTTATCTGTGAAAAGAAATTGAGTATGTTTGTTTGGTTTTTAACTTAAAACCATGTTAAATGAACCATTGAATTAATCAAGTGTTGAATTATAATTATAGAAGAATTAGATAAATAGGAAGGAAGACATTTTTCTTGATAATTATGGTTTAAATAAAATATGTTTAGAAGGCAAAATAAATAAAATTTACAAAAACATGAGAAATACATTATAAATGTTTATAAAAGTTGTATTGGTAATTGTACGAGAAAGAGTGATTTTCATCTTAACCAAAAGTGTGGTTTAGTAAGCAATTGCAATATGGCCATTTCTTATGATTCAAGTTGAATTTGAACTTGTTAAAATATTAATAAGTTAGTTTAAAGTTATTTGATTAAATAACTTGTTTTAAAATGATGGCTTTGCTACATTTATTATTTTAATTATTTTTTATATTTTTAAGTAACAAATCATGTATATAAAAGCACAACTAAATATTTTACTTAGCGTGTTAGAATTTTTATGTGCAAACTAGACTGTTCGGAGCAAATTTACCAAGTAAAGTATTAGAGATTTAAAAATTAACTGCTATGTAAATGTGTCTATTTGAAGGGTTTTGTATTATATTTTTAATCATAGTTCACATAGTGTATAAAGATTATGTAACAGCTGTATAATGTGGCCAAGTTAAGGATCATATATAATATAAATTTTGGGTGTGATGCATGTTTTATTTTCAATTTGTATTTGGGTTATAAAACTTTAGTGAAGACTGTATTTGTGGAGAATGTGTATATATATATATGTATATATATATATATGTATGTACAGGTTGATAAAAGTATTGGATATTTGACTTGGACAATGATTAATTGTTGATGAATTAGTGTAGATGGAGTTGAATTTGATTAAAAGGAAGATAGAAATATTTTTCTACATGTTATGTTAGGTTGAAGAAAATTAGATTGTGATTATTACAGATAAAATTCAGCTAAAATTTTTAATTGATTTATTTTTAAAATTCATTTTGAATGAGACAGATTTATAAATTATTGAATAGCATATTCTGACAATTATTTAATAGGATTATCAGAGATGTTATAGATACATTTTCTATTTCACAATGGTTAAAAAAATTAATTATTTTTTATTGAAAATATGAATTTGCATGGTATAATATAAATTTATTATATTAGTTAATTCATTAAAATAGTAAATATACTGTAATTTGAGATAAATATAAAAAAAATAAAAAAATATGATTCGTTATAAAAAAAAATTATAATACTCTAAAATTTATAGTATATTTCAAATAACTTTTCACTAGTAACATTTTTTTCTTATTGTCATTAATATTTAACAATTGATATTATTTGTTTTTTTATTAATTTATTATAAAAATTGATCATATTAAAAAATACTTAAGAGTTATTCAGTCACTATAAAAATATTATTTATTTTGAGGAAATTAAAAAAATATTAAAAATAGAAAATGTTGAATAATATTTGTTTATATTAATAGCAAAGCTTCAGATTTATACCTGGCATGTTTGCTTTAATTTCTTTTTGCTGTTGCAAAATAGAAACTAGAAAAAAAACATTTTTAACAAGTTATTTTCCGAATATATGTAACATTTTCACCATTCAGTTTCACAATAAAATACTTAATCTAAGACATTTTACTAATACAATCAATTCTTTTAAATAACTTCACAATTGTGATGGACCAGGTACGGGATTGGGTTGGCTACTCCGAAACTCTGAAGGTGTGTTTGTGGGAGTTGTAGTGCTGGTTACCCAAGCAAGCTAGATTCGACATTGGGAGAGGCCCTCAGCTTCAGAGAAGCGCTAAGCTGGACCAAAAGAAATGGATGGCCCAATATCATCATAGGGTCTGATTCCCAAATTTTTATTTAGGCTTTGGGGAAGAAACAAGTGGACAATTCACACTTTGGCACATTAATCCGAGATTGCCCAATTCTCGATAACGTGGCTCATATTTTTCCTAGGGTTAGATGCTATGTTTAGATTTTTTGATAAAAATACAAAAAAAAAAAATAAAAATAATTTTAAATATATTATATTTATAAAATATTTATTAAAATATCAAAATTTATAAAATATTTATCAAAATATAATATTTTTATTAATTTACAAAAAATTTACAATAAATTTACAATTGATTTATAATTAATTTATAATAGAATGACTTAAAGACTTCTAATTAAAAATTTAAAATTTTTAAAAATATTATAGAGAGTGTCATTTTTTCTATATACTAACCCCCTAAACCCTATTATTGCCCAAATTGTAATTCTTGATTTATTCATTGCATTTCTTCAATGGCAGGTTGAAGAGCTTTTTTGAGTTTTTGCCATATGCAAGGAGGATTTTTTTTTTTAAATTTATAGTGTAGATAAAGATTAGAGGAGATATCAAAGCCTTAGACAAGAAAAATACTCTAGATCTTCCACAGGCAAAAGTAAATTTGAACAATTATGAAATATTACTTATAGCAGTTTCATTCTCCTCCATTAATATCTATACTCGTACCCCTCCCTTCAGGTTGTCCCTCAGCTTGCAACACAAAGGCGCTAGTTCCTCTGAAAATAGGAAGGGAAGGTACAGTGCTAGTCACAGAAAGTCGTCTGCAAAGGCTAGTATACTTTCTAACCACATCCTTGTACAGACTTAGCAATCTCTCTACATCTTTAACCGTCAATTCACCAGCAGCAACATCCATGTATGGATAATTTGATGCGCCTGAAATCATGAGAGGCAAGTTAGATATAGCTGAATGACAAAAATCGCATAATTTACTTCTCCGAACCCCAATTAGAAGCATAGATGTAAGCTAATTCAATGGATGAACATCACAAGTTGCTATAAATAAAGCATCAAGTAAAAAACATGGCAACAAGTAAAGAGTAGGCCATTGAAAAAGTCTATTCAAGGCGAGTTCAAATCCAATGGAGATAGCGTCGTCTTCATCATATAATTAAACTCTTAAAGGCATCCGCCATCATCTCTTTTTTCCCTATAAATTATATTTGCAGAAAAATGCAAAACTAGGTACAAATTCAACGATAGGTAAAAATGTCAAATTGAAAATTAAAAGTCAAGAGTGTTAGCTTTGTCAGTTCAAAATAGACTGTTAGGTTGCATACAAAGTAGTATGTAATCCCACGCATCTTTGTATAGCTGATGGGCTTCGTTTTTTATTACTCCAGTGACGAAAATGGGTCGATCTTTTATAGGTCCATAATGTAACCATGCAAATTCTTTAGGATTTTAAAAGAGACTTTTTATAAAAATATAAGAAAAATTAAAAATAATTTTAAATATATTATATTTATAAAATATTTATTAAAATATTAAAATTTATAAAATATTTATTAAAATATTAAATTTTTATTAATTTATAAAAAATTTATAGTTAATTTATAATAAATTTATAATAAATTTTACATAATAATGAGTTTATTATAATTTTATAATAAAATAATTAAAATATTATTAATAAAAAGTAAAAATTTTTAAAAATATAGTAAAAAATATCATTTTTCCTTTTAAAATCTATTTAATTTGTTTAAAATATAAAATTAATTTTTTAAAATATTTACAAAACTAACTTAAAAATAAATTTTATTTTAAAAAAACTACACATTAATTTTTTTTTAAATTACCTCACTTCTCTTTAAATCAAAATTTTTTAAAAAATATCTTTTATCTCATTTTAAATAATATTTTATTACAAATTTTATTTTTTTTAAAATTTACTATTAAATAAATATATTTCAATAAAATACTAAAATTTAATATTTTAAAATATATTTTTAACTAATACAATTTATTAACTTTTTATAAAAGAAAAATTTTTAATTTTAATTACAAACAACAAATAAAACTAAAAAAAAATTAAAAAGGGTAAAATATATAAGAATACATTAATGAAAATTATTAAATTTATTTTTAAATAAATTTGACATATTATATAAATATTAAAATTTTTTTAAAAATATTAATTTTATTATGTAGAAATTACGTAAATGTTATATGTATATTATGTAGATGTATAAAAATTATGTTTATTTTATGTATTTGTTATGTATATTATATATATATATATTATACAAGTTATGTGGATATTGTGTATATATAAAATTAAAAAAATAAATTAAAAATATTAAATAAATTGTGTAAATGTTGTTTATGTGATGTGTATATATTTGGTATATATTATGTATATACTACTATTTATTATATATATTATATATATTATGTATATATTACGTATATTATATATATATATATTAATTTTTTGTGTTTATGTTGAAAATATGAGAATAAAAAAATATAAATATAGATAAAAAATTAAAAAAAAAGAAAAAAAAAATGAAAAAACGGCATTTTAAAAGTAAATTAAAAAAAAAACAAAATCGTACTTTTGTAAACAGTAAAAAAGTTGGCCTTAGAAATGAAACCCAAAACTAATTTTGGGTTATTTCATGTAATTTTCTCTAATTTTTTAATTTATTAATAATTTTACTTAAGATAAATTAAAATATATTTTTTAAAAATTTTCATCTCTACCTTTTTTTTTATAAAAAAACAAACTAAAAATTTTATTATTTGAAATGGCATGGAAAATGAGATGCATAGTATACATGCAGCAGGATAAAATTACTCCAAAATTTCAATCAATTAAAAAGAAAAAAATCACCTATTTATATAGCAAAATATTAAAAAATAATTCATCCAAGAAGACACCGAAATTGCATGCCTATTGAAATTTTTAATTTCATTTTTAAATTGAGACACAAAGAACAGTTTTTATAATAATCATAATGAATATAATATTAATTCTTAATTAATATAAATATTTTTATTGAATAAAAATAAATGTAAAATAATTTAATAATATTTTTGTATTAATTAGATATATAGATCTATGTATAGACCAAAAATGATAATATTTTATTTTTTGTTTTTCACTTGTAAGTTATATATTATTAATAATTAGATAAAATTTACTTAATCTTAAAAAATGATATAATATATGAACAATCCTATACATCAACGTATATAGTTCATATATGCCGTATTAGCATTTATTATATAGTCCAGATAAGGAATATATATAGTCCAGGTAAGGAATACCAGTAATAACTGAAAGTTTTTCTAAAATTTAAGATTAGAAATTATTTTTTTTATAAATTAAAATTTTTATAATTTAATTTATAAATAAGTCTTTATTTATTATAAAATTTTAAACAGTAAATTTATATACTCTTATAGTGTATTAATCTTTAAATATTAATATAAATATATCCAAGATAAATTAAATAAATTAAATATTAAAATTAAATAAATCGATCATTAAAATATATAATAAACTATATAATCAAATCTAAAACTAAATAAAGTAATAAATGTATAAGTATAGAGTTTATATCTTAAATTAGAATTTTTTGAACTAAATTAGGGTTTTTAGGGTTTTAAAAAATAAAGCTAAGGTTTTGATTTATAGAATTAATATTATTATTATTTAAAATATTAACCTACTGTAAAGATTTGAAAAATAAAATTAATTAGGATTTTATGATTTTAAGAAAATAGTGTATGGTTTAATTAAAAAAGATCCAAGGTTTATGAAAATATGTTTAGAGCTTTTGATGCTTGAAAAAATGAAGCTACTGTAATTACACAATATATATTCTCGTGTGGATGACTACTGGATGGATTAAAATTCAAATACATAATCTACTGTGAATTAATTTAAGTGAAGAAAGAACATATTTAATACTTAAAATAATTAAAATATGTTATATTTATTTAATTCAGAACGTACATTCATTGTTGATTCCTCCATAATTTATTGAATGAAATTCTGACAAAATAATTATCAAGACAACACTGCTTGCTACATTGATTATGGATCCTCTCTTGTTGCTGGTTCCTTCCTATCGTTCAGATTATATACTGCTTCTCCTAATAGCTCCAGCCTCTGTTCCAAAATCCCAAAAGTTCACTAATAGCTGTTGCTGCTCTAAGTTTCGAAAGAAAAAGTTCAAAAGTTCCTGAATGAATTTTTCAAAAAGTCGAGTCTTTGAATCCTTGCCAAAAAGTCCCAAAAGTCTCTGCCAAGAAAAAAAAAAATCCTAAGTCTTTGAATCAATTCCAAAGTTCATTCCTTCCTCTTGCTCTTTGCCAATCTTTCAAACCAAAATCACTGTCGTTTCAAGCTAAAGTCTTGACAATCAAAAGTCTCAATTTAATTCTTTTAGCGTGTTATTTATAGAAAAAATAAAAAAACCTTAATACTGTTTGGTTTAAGAAAATATAAACTGTTTAGAAAATAAAATTTAAAAATCGAATAAAATAAGATTTTGGCAAAAATCAACCAACGCACTGGTACACTGACCCGCGGGCTGGGAACGAAGGTTACCGCGTTACTGCGAGGACTGCTAGGAGAGTGAGGCTGCTGGACGTTGGGCAATTGCTGCGGGCGAGCCATAATTTGTCACAGGCCCATGCCTACAGTGAACTGCTTGCCACGCCGCCACTGTCGCTGCCGCGCCGTTCGCCGATTCGTCTGATTTTTATTACTTTTTATTTTATTTTTTATTTTTAAAAGTAAATACTATATAAATATTTTATTTTTTTTCTTTTAATATATTTAAAATAAATAATAAATATTATAAAAAATTATTTTAGACTATTTTTAAAATATTGGACTGGACTTGGTAAAAAAATAAAGATTTACAGTTTGTCATCTGTTTAAACGATCTGAGACTATAGCAAAAGAAAGTGAAAAAAAAATATAATTTTTGACTGAGTTTAGAGCCAGACTGACCCCGTACCCTAATTCAAATTGAGTTTTTTAAAAAATAATTTTGGATCTTAAACCCGAGGTGAGTTTTAGACTAAAAAAAATTTAGATTCTAGACCCGAAAGTGAGTTCTAAACTTGAAAATAATTTAGATTCTGAACCTGAAGTGAGTTTTGGACTTAAAAATAATTTAAGTTCTAAACTCGAGGTGGGATTTGATTTAAATTTTGGACCCAAAGTGAGTTATAGACTCAAAAATATTTTGAGTACTTGGACCCGGGACTGAATTTGACTAACCTTTTGTCAGTTTGAGAGTTTTGGATTTTTTCTAGCTAATAAATTTTAGCTTCATCTAGCTGATTGATCTTCTATCGTGGCTTTCTTCTAGCCACTTGCTCCATTCTCAATGGATTGGCTCTAGCTCTTCTAGCTAGATTGTCCTTCTGTCATATGAGAATTTTGACTCTTTTCTAGCCGGTTGTTCTATTATTCAATGGATTGTGGGTCTTCACCATCAAAATGGAACTTCATCCTTGGACCTTGGATCTTCATCCTTGGTCATTGAGTCTTCACCCTTCAGAACGGATCTTCATCATTTGAATTTTAGGTCTTCACCCTTTAAAATTGATCTTCATCCTTGGAGATTGAGTCTTCACCCTTAAAATTGAATCTTTATCCTTGAAGATCGAGTCTTCACCATTAAAAATGAATCTTCATCCTTAACATCGGGTCTTCACCCTTGAAAATAGATCTTCATCCTTTGGACTTCGGGTCTTCACTCTTTAAATTGGATCTTCATTCTTTTAACTTCGGGTCTTCATCCTTTGAAACGGATCTTCATCCTTTTGGACTTTGGGTCTTTACCATTTAAATTGAATCTTCATCCTCTATATTGGATTTTTACCTTTCAAAATGGATCTTCATCATTTGAACTTCGGGTCTTCACCCCTTAAATTGGATATTTATCCTTTTGGACTTTTGTCCTATATTGACTTCATCTCTTCTAGCTGGACTGATCTTTTATCTTTTGCATCTTTATTCTTTTAAGAGTTTTAATATTTCAAAAATTCAGCTATTTTTAGCTGGCCCTTATATCCTTTCCTTACTCTCTGTGTGACAAAATATTGAAAGTGAGTCTAAAAATATTTTGTGCATGCATAAACTCAAAAAATTAAAAGGAGAAACTTTATCTCCTGTGTAGGCTCAAACCAACGATTTTTTCATGTGGGGTTTGGTTGATGTTTGTATATTGTCTAGTTATTCAGACAAGCATGCATTTCTTCTTTTTCAAAAAGGCTGGAGCTTCCATAAGCAATAGGCCTTCCATGCCCCCTGATTTCATATTCGCTTCATGATTGCTTCGTAGAGTATTGTTGTTTACTTTTGACAAAGAAAAATGTAGTGTAATATGCTCATGTATACATGATATGCATGATCAATACTTACAGTGGTTTAATCGACTCACAGACCAAGGTGATAAGCTAAAGTGTTCTCATTGACTCCTTCTAGATGTCCATTCAGGTCTTGCATTAGAATGACATAAGGCTTAACTTTTATGGCTTTTATCTTCAAGATGTTGAGGACATGTGTAACACCCTCATACCCTATATAAGTACTATACATATACCTCGTATACATACAGTAGGTATATAAAGTATAAGAATGTCACTGTTCATTATAATTTAAAAAAAAATCCTTACTTCTCAAAACAATCCAAATATATAGTAACAAAACATTTTAGTCAATATACAATATTAAAAAATTTTACATGCATGCATCACCTTCTAGTTGGTCTTGAAAAACTCTTACTCTTCTTGTGGTAAAACGAAAGACTTCAGATCTACCATCTACTCACCTGCGCGATTAACACATCCGCGCTAAGCCCGAGAGCTTAGTAGTACAAATGAATAATATAAACATACAATACAGAAATTCTAACGTATATCCATATACTAACTTTAAGTACTGTTAGTTTCTTATCGTAGTTTCCCTTTTCAATTACACTTTACACATATCTCAACTAATCTCATATATTACATACATGCATACATATCAATAACACCAACCACAATTCCATCACTACTACTCACAAGGAACATATCAATATACATATTACATAACATATTTCATAACATTTCATTTCCAATTAAGGCAACTATAGATTTCATTATTCATTCATTTCACGTTTCATAAACTACATCGAAAATCAAGACAGACCTGGGCCCAGAACACACTAATATGTTATTCAAAGTTCAGAGTTACTGCTTTGATCCATAATCACAATAATCAAGCCCGTAGGCAACATATATCATATCTCTATCCATGGATAGTGTAACAGACCCAGTCTCTTGGACCATCAACCCGACTAATCGAGAAGATCCTCAACCCGGCAAGACTGTTACTTTTCATTTATTTCACATTTATAATTCATATAGTGTAACAGACCCAGTCTCTTGGACCATCAACTCAACAACTTGAGGAGATCCTCAACCCGGCTAGACTGTTACATTTCATATGTTATAGGCATGCCGTCAAATCCAGAACTCTGAAAGTTGAATTAACATATTAGACACAACTCTTTTCATTTATATCTTTGTACATTTCTTTCTCAATTCATTTCATATTCAAAACAGGCAACCATGCCTCAATTATAATTCATTTACATTCTCATAGCCAACACAATGGCTTCACATCTCATTTGATTCATCATAGCCAATCACAATGGCTTCACCTCTTATCATATTTCAATTCACATTATAGCACTTCATCATTCAAGTATACATAAACAATTATATTGAGCATATATCTTAAATTCATCATCATATAATCAACATGTCTATTTATTTCATTTCAATCATTATTACCAACCACAATTACAATACATTTCATCATTTCTCAAAACACATTAGCACAATTCATCATTACAATATTTATCATAACAAATTGCATTGTACATACCTATTTGAATGATCTTCATATCTTTCACATCATCCAATCATAACCTTAATCAAATTATATTGACAATATAGTAATTCACTTAACACATTTACAAACAAATGTGTTAAGTCTTAATTCATGTAAATAAGTGCAATCATATAAACTTTGTACTTACCTTAAAACCAACTTACACCACTCTATACACCTACTCGTCCAAGAATCCTCAACACTTAGATTAGGGCAATTCAACCTCTTCACAACTTGGATTCTTAGCCAAATCTTCACTATCCACTTGAAATCCTTAAGTATTTGGTGTAAATAAAAGTAAAATCACCTCCTTCTCTCTCTAGCTTCTCTCTCTCTCTCTCTCTCTCGACCAAAAAGAAGAAGAAGAACACGTTTTTCCTTTTTTTCTCTTCTTATTCTTATCTCAAATATATATATAATAATAATAATAATAACAATAATAATAAAAATAATAAATCTCCACCACACACTCTCTTCCAACCTTTGACTTTCTTTTCTCTTTTTCTTTTTGTCCTTATCATCATAATTATTAATTAATTAATTATAAAAATATATACATAACTCACTTTCCCTACACCACTTTATATCCCATGTATATGTGATGTATATGTATATATCTTTTATATGGTATTTATATTCCCATATTTCCTTATATATATCATCTTATAATATTTCCCCTTTTTACTTCCATTAAACATATACATTAACTCCAAATATAACAATAACTCCAAAACTTTTAGGGTATATTTTGGAATATTACAACATGAGTGGTGGAGACTCCAAGTAGCAGAGTCAGAGATATATCCATTTCAAACTATGATTCAGCATGTCAATTGGTAGCTTTTTCATAACCTTGCCAATAATCATTTTCTTTGCCCAATGTGTTCTTTGAGATTTGATGGTTCGACATATTTTTCTTAACTTGAAGGCTTTGTAAGAATTTTTTTTCTTTTCTTTTTTTTTGAATTTTGAATTTCGATTTTGAAATCAAATGTTGACTTTTTCAAATCAATATCAATTTACCTCAGGACTTGATTTTTCAAATTAACATATCTATAATATGACAACCCTAGTTACCGTACTAAACTCGAAAATTATTTCTATTTGAGTAAGAACTGTTGCACTTCAGATAAGTATATATACATTATTTGGCCAAAGGTCTCATCGAGTTTAAATATTGTCTATCTCATATGCATACTTATTTAAACTATCTCCACTAATAAACTATACATATCAAGAGAGATCAACATGTCTTTAATAGGCTTAAAATGAGATCTATAAGGAACACGAGTTAAATGAAGGTTATTTGTAAGTTGGAGCCGTTGTGACACTACTGACAAACCTTTACACTAAAAACTTCTTGCTGGAACCTTAGGCAGCTAGGAGTAATCTTGCTGGACTTCAATTTCCTTCTATCTTCTTAAAAGAAATATGTAATTGATTAAGACGATTTTCATTTTTTCTTTTTTCTTTTCTATAAACTCAGGACCCATTTTTTCTTCTTTTTGTATCTTTTTCCTTTTTTGTTCTTGTTTTTTTTTATTTTTTTTGGTGGTGTTGGGTCCTAGCTCTAAAAGAGTTATCTCGCTTACACCATTCTCTATTTCTGTTTATGGATGAGTAGAGTGGGGTGAGTCTCATTTCAACAAAGATAAATTATTTATTGTCCTGATGTCATCTTAATGAATTAGAGATACTAGGTCGAATATCAGGTGATCTTCAACTATCCTTATTGTCTTGAGAACTTCAACTATCCATAGGGTCCTGACTATTCATTTCTTTCTTTAATCTTCCTGCCTCTTCACCTTAATGATTCTTAGATTTGTCACAAGAGTTACAACAACTCAGGGTAGATTATTGGGCTTATAAGTCAATAAAGAAAAAGTTAAAATCTTATGAAAGATTAAAGAGATAACTAGAGATTGATTTGGGGTTTAGGGTTTAGGGTTTAGGGTTTAGGGTTTAGGGTTTAGGGTTTAGGGTTTAGGGTTTAGGGTTTAGGGTTTAGGGTTTAGGGTTT